>OY754940.1:5529435-6889901 GCA_963576515.1 Cryptocephalus primarius | reverse complement strand
CACGAATCCGTATTTAATGTTCAATTAACTTTCTTCTCTTGTTAGCTAATGCTTAACAATCCATAATTCAAAAAACTCTAACAGCAATCTTACACATTAACTACATTAATGTAGCACTTCCCTTGTAAATTGCTCAACACAATTTTAACACGTAACATTGTGACCTACCTACTCGTACCACCTCCAGCAACAGCAGCAGCAGCAGGGGACTCCGAATGACAAGAGATGCCGAAGAAGGCCGTCTTGGCCATGGTGACGACCATGTGACGACTAATCGCATGAGGAGCTGGTGCAGGTAGATGCCGCCTGTGGCGCTGATCCGCGATTATCGTATACGTAACTCCTCAGTGGTGGGGATATTTCCGACGTCCGAATTGGATGAACGATGACGTAACGAAAAACGTTTAATGGAAGGTTCCAACAAAGACACGCCTTTTTGTTTAGTACTTGTAAAATTCATTCTCTTCATTATCGTGGATCAAAAGAACCGTACGGTTTTTCACTTTTTTTTTTTAAGTCAAGGTGTAGGCTACTTTTCTTTTCATACAGCCGTTTTAACCTTGTCATATGCATTACGAAAGGCTGAAACTTTGTAATTAAACTTTTGTTATCTGAAAACTTGAATCTATGCGTTTTTAATTAAAATCGGTCAAAGACGAATGACATTACTTATGTCATTGTTGTACTATCTCGAAAGTGTTTTTACCTTTGTATATTTAATCCAAATTGATTACTAGAAAGCAGCGATATATCAGTCGAATATCGTGTAAGTAATATAATAGTAATTGCACTATGTTGCAAAACCAGCAACAAACATACGCAAAGAAGAAACACAAGCACCCTTTTAATTAAAAACTGTCCCAAATATCAAGATTCTTTCAGCAGATAAGGAAAATGCAACAGTGATACTTTATGCACCGGACTACTGTAACAAAATCCACTAACACGAGAAAGATCCAAATGAAAAAATCAAAAAAAAAGTAACAAAATATACATAAAAGATCTAATAAAAGAAAGGTATTTACTAACACATCACTGCAACAATAGGCTCACCATGTCAAAATGTAACTTTTATGCATTTTTTAAGCTTATGTTTAAAAGCATGACTTAGCTATTTAATGTTAACTTTCGTTTGAAACATTTTCCTAAAGGGCCCTTTCTTGCTTTTGACAATTTCGTTCTTTAAATAAATCAACATTTCTAACAGAAAATTAATTAATACCTAAGTTTTTTCTTGTTTTATTTTAAGCTGCTTAAAATGACGCGTTACTTTTTTCATTCATTACAATTTCACTTAGCTTTTTACTTAATACCAACAACTTTTATTTAACACACTTTTAACAAATCAAAAAGTAGTATAAGTGTAATTGATAAGAGCTTGTAAATTTATGGAGAACATGTAAACCTTCTCTGGTAAAAAATGAAATGATCATTTAATCTCAGGTCAAAAGGGCTTAGTGGCCGTTGTCACCATAAGTGGTCGTGAAAGATATCAATGGCAAATTTCCACAACTCCCAGCTACCGACCATGGTTCGTAATAAGTAACAGGCCCCGCTCAAAACAGAGGGAAACTATTTTATGGTACTTACCCAAACATCCTCATGAATATTTGCAAAGTCCTTTACTTTTCGCTAAATAAAGTATGCCTCATATCAGAGTTATACGATGGACACATCACCAATTTTTGTCTAAATCGACCTTTATTCTGTCTTCCATGTGGTTGGTTATTCTACATTGTCAGGTGACTCTATAGGTTCCCATTCTTTAGATTATGGCATTTTTTCCTCCTTATTTATGTGGATGTGTTTATAAATAAATGTATTTTCATTTTTAGCACCCCGAGCTTACTAGCGACCTAACCTGCATGCTGTGCACCTCATGCACCCTCTGGACGCAACGAGCCGGCCCTGTTAAAGTTGCCCGTTACAGTTCCTATTTCCATTCTTTATGGGAATTAACATTTTCAAGCGGGTGGTACCCTATGTAATCCAATTCTCTTAATTGCAGGCTGTGTGCAGCAGTAAACTTTGAAATATGCAGTTTATTTCTGATACAAAAAAATACATGATTAGTTGTGCACGATGGTACAAATTTGATTTATTTTGGATGTGAAATTTCACTGCATTCAAATTAGGTGCCATTTACTAACCGTTTGACAATGACAATTTGGGAACCAATGAAAAACGAATATATGAAGATTTTCATGCTCACATGTAGGCGGCTGTGCAATGTGCAACGTTTAATGACTCAATCTGCTGGAATGAATGTCTTGGATTCCTAAAGTGTTGCCATCTAGCGTATAGATGAGTTTGTGATTTTGTAAACAATGTTACATTATAATATACCTTACATGCTTATTCACTTATTATCTGTCATTTTAATAATCATATACTTACTAATGTAACCCCATTTTAATGATTTCTTTCAAAAACAATTTCTATTAACAAAACCAAATCTATTTGCAATCCCGTTATTCGTATACATAGCTTCTCTAAATAATAATAAAGCCTTATATTTCTAATCTATTGAAAAACTTATAGTAACTTCTTGGTAACCTTTAAAGCATTTGAAGCTTTAAGATCGGAAGGGGTTGGTTTCAATTTGGAACTGGTATCTAGAAACTTGAAGCTTTTTGGCACTTTTAAAGTTTTTGAAGCTTTAAGATCAACTGAGCGTGGTATTTTTAGGACATTTGAAGCTCTGTGGAGCATCTGAAGCTTTATCATCAAATGAACGTGGTCTTTTAAATATTTTGAAGCTCTAGATCTAGATTCTGGAAATTTGTGACATCTTGGTACCTTTGTAGCTTTAAAACCGAATAAATCCGGTAACTTTGACATTTTTTTCAGCTCCATAGACTAATACTCTAGAATCTTGTAGCTGCTTGGTACCTTTGAAGCTTTTAGAGCTTTAATACCGGATGAGCGTGGTATCTATAAAACTTTATAAGCTCTATAGGTCTTCATTTTAGAATCTTGAGCTTCTTGTTACCGTTAAGTTTTTTAAGCTTTAAAATCAAACGAGCGTGGAATCCTTAAAGGTTTTAATGCCCTTTAGATATAAATTCTAGAAACTATAGCTTCTTGGTGCCGATGCTTTTAAAGATTTGGGACCAAATGGTACTCTTGGAACTCTGGAGTTGTATAGATTTTAGAAATTTGTAGTTTCTTGGTATCATATTTAAGGCTTTAATGAAAAAAATGCATTAAAAACATTCAATTTGTCTACATATACTGACTGGAGTATACATTAAAAGTATATGGATAGTGTTTTCTTGTGAATTTTGGATGTGACATGAATTTTAAACTCTCCTCTAATTAGGTGTTAATATAAAATAATATTCGTGCCATACTACATACACAATTAGTATTTAATGACGATTTTAAATTTAAAAACTACACCATTTTGTTCTAATTCGATGAACTGTATAGAGCGTTTCTCAAGCACCAAACCAAATTATTTTTCCAAATTTCGAGCGATAGTGCCAAAATAGACATTGGCCATTTTAGCATTAACTGATGATGAATTCGTTGCATGATATTGGTCGCTGTACATTTCCTTGATATTATTAGTTGAACAAACTTGGCATTAAGACAAAGACCTCGAAAGAAAAAAATCCACTGCAATTAAATTTTCCACTTTTTGATTATTTTGGAGCACTCTCGCCTGGAGTAGGCTATTGTAAAAGGAAGCTTTGAAATAAAGTATTATTATACATTAAAAATAAATAATATAATGAATGAGTACTGTATTTGTACAAATCAATGAATATTTTTATTTACAATTCATTTATAATTTAACTTACTTCTTGACAGTATAACTTTTCATTTATAAATAATTAAAATCCATACTTCGCCCTCGACATCAACCTATTGTTCTTACTCGCTGCCCAAGCGTTTGCCAGCTCTTGCTCATTCGCTTTGGCCTGTTGTGCCAGATAAGTAATATGATGTTTCTTCCTCTTGGTGGGATCGACAGGATCCTCTACTTCCGGCTTGGGAGCCAACTCCGGATCAGTTAGCGATTTGGTCATCCAAATCTCTTTATCCGGCAGAATCTCCTCCTCGTTTATGTCGATGAGCTTTATGTTGCCAATCGGCCGTCTCGTCTTGCCGACCAGCTCCTTGAAGGCCACGTTGTCGAGGCCGTCATAGGGTTTCTCCGGTTCGGGGGCGATGTCGACAGTCTCCTCGGGCACGACCTCCGGTTGTCTCAGAATGGGTTTCTTCTTCTTTTGCCTGCCGCACACTTTTTCCCACATTTTGTCGTCGAACGTATCCGGCACGTCTATCTCGTCTCCGCTTTCGACATCACTAAGTGATAAGAAGTTTGGTTTCTTTGGCTCTAGAGGCCCCTTTGTTACTGTTACCTTATTAGTGGAAGTAGTGGCAGAAACAGCTTTGCTCTTGTTTGCGACAACATGAGGTACAAAACTTTTTGCGGTCTTCACACTACCCTTCACCGGTGGTAGAATGGAGATTAATCCGCAACCTTTTGATTGCGGTTTCAATTTCTTATTTTCAGGCTCGCCGGTATCATCATCATCTCGAAATTGTGACAAGGACGGGATGGTTATCTTTACTTTTTGTTTCTCTTTCACCATCTTCGATTTAGGGACGAAATCCTCTATCTGATCCTCTTCAAGGTCTTGTAACGAACACTTTGATTCTGGAAGTTTTGAGAATATGTTAATATTTGTATTAACTGTAGCTGTGAGTGCATCTTCGCTCTTTTTCGCATTCTGCACTATACCAATCTGCAAAACGAATAGTTAAACCTTAATTTATTGTTAACAATTAACTGTTGCCTAACCTGTGTTTGATCATCATTTTCCACAGTCTCCTCTTCGCTCTCGGACCCATAATCATACGCCACTAGTGCCATAGTTTACAGAAGTTATCGTACCAGTTTAAAGCGCTCTAAAACAAAACAATAAAGGTTAAAATTAAACGATAACAATGTTATCAGTTTGCATAAGTTAAGGCATGATCAGACATAACCTAACAAACTTTGAACTTCTGCTTGGGTTACATACGTAGACTGTTAAGCATACTGCTGAGGCATTCTGTTAAGCTTCGTGTACTTATTTTAGTGTCTTAGCTTCATCAAGGCGTGTGTTTTATTTTTCATTATTCGAAATGATCAAGGTAAGGTAATTAGATTTAAGATACTGACCAAATTAATAAGACTGAAAATTGTTTAGGTAAGTGGAACCGATTAGTGAATTTTGTGAAATCCGAACTTGTTTCATTGTAGATGAATATTTATGATCAAAAATCTGCATACATGATATTTGTTTTACCTTTCTCACCAATAAAATACGAGTGTCCTAACAAGTTTTAGGAATAGTGAACGTACCATTTCATTGGTCGAATTGTGATCGGAATAATGAATGGAACAAATTATTTCATTCATTGTTTTTTGACAGATTAGGAAGACATACATAACCTATGTACATAACCAAACTTTCGTAGGTGTAACTGTCATTATTTATTTTACTTTTTGGTCTATTTTTAGGGAGCAGTGAGTTTGGTGACGGGCGGAGCCTCGGGCTTGGGCAAGGCGACGGTGGAGAGGCTCATCCAGCAAGGCTCCAAAGTGGTCATCTGCGACCTAAAGACATCGAAAGGTGGTGAGTTCGCGAAGAGCCTTGGAGAAGATAAAACTCTATTTGTACCAGTCAATGTGAGTAGTTATGAGTTTTTAGATCGAAATGGACGTGACATTGATTTTTAGGTGAGTTCTGAAGAGGACGTCACAAATGCAGTGGCTTTGACTAAAGAAAAGTTTGGCAAATTGAACAATGTTGTTAATTGTGCTGGTATCGGGGTGGGATTCAAAATCTACAACTTTAACAAAGGTGTACCTCACACTTTAGAAGACTTCACTAGAGTTATCACAGTAATGAAGTGACTCAACCTATTATCCCCATTCTACATGACTATTCCAACAGGTTAACGTCATCGGGACTTTCAATGTAATGCGACTAACAGTCGGTCTCATCGGAGTCAACGAGCCTGATGCACAGGGACAAAGAGGAGTGATAGTTAATACAGCCAGTATAGCAGCTTATGATGGACAGATCGGGCAAGTGGCATATGCAGCCAGTAAAGGGGCCATCGTTTCTATGACGCTACCGGCAGCGAGAGACCTGGCTCCGCAGGGCATAAGAGTCGTTAGTATTGCCCCAGGCAAGTATTTTCGGCCTAATATTATTTTACATTTTAACAATATGAATTCTAGGTTTATTCGAAACTCCATTGTTTGACAATTTACCAGATAAGGTTAAACAATTTCTACAAAGATCTACACCATTTCCATCGAGGTTAGGATATCCCTCTGAGTTCGCCCATCTCGTGCAAAGTATAATAGAAAACCCGATGTTTAATGGAGAAACCATTAGATTAGATGGGGCGTTAAGAATGCCATAATAATTATATTAATGTATGAGCATTCGCAAATTTGAGAATAAATGACTTGATGGTTGCATATTCTCTATATACATTCAAATTAAAATACCCTAGACTTATTAGGAAGTTTTAATGGAAACGATTCAACCTACTCAAAGAACGATTTATAATCCTCTAAATGTATTACACTACACCACTGAGCGGTCCTAATCCTTGTAAGAATCGATGGTGGCGGGGCGCTCGGGGGTGTCTCCATACATATCGAGGAGACCTGTCGACTTGCCGAAGATGATCGTGCCTGCCAAGAGGCCGACGCCGAATAGGAGCTGGGCGTTGTACTTTCTCTGCTTGGAGTCGTAGTGCGTCTGCCAACTCCCTGAGGGCTGCGGCAGGTCGTTGTAGGTGGACTGGGTGACGGAGTGGCCCCCATGGGCCCCCCGTTTCTGGGCGAACCTGTTGAGGGAACGCGCGATCACACGTGAGGACTGCATAATCTTTTTACAGGAATTTAACTTCGGTGAGTGGATAAACGCGAGTTAATTCGTTATGCAATATGCGAAGATTGACATGGAATCCATGGGATAGATGAAGTCATAGGATGAAGTGTCATTGACGTCAATCACAGGACGTTACAGTTTTCTTAGGGTAAACTCCCCGAAGAGAACCCCAAAGGGAAGAGAAATTTAAGGGACAACGTTAATCTTTGTAAGGGACAATACGAAGTCCGAAAAGTGATTCCACATTTGTTTCCTCGAGTACCTTTTGTGACCTGACTATGAAATAAGTGTAGTAAAATTATTTTAGAGAAACGTATAGAAACATGAATATTAGAAAATATTTACACTTATTTGATTGTTTCTTTTTCAGACAGTTTATATGTAATTGCCGATGTTTTCTTAGTGCAATATTCTTTGTTCGAAAGTATACGGGGCTAATTATAACTGACTTCCTAAACCAAGCACAATGAGAATGTATTCAGTATCTTTCCATTTTATGGACCACATCGAATCTAAGGAAATTCAGATACAATTCGTATTAAGTTTAGCGAGAAAGTAGGTGACTTTAAAAGGGAAAAAATGAAATTGGGAAGCAATGCTTATTAATCAAGAAGATAATAGAATATCGTCACAATGTGAACATTGAAGTAAACCTTCTGTTGTAGTAAACCGGAGTGATTTTTTTCCTCCCTCGTTTTAATTATCTGATCCCACAATAATATATAAAAGTTAGGTTAGAATATTGACGTATTGACGCCGCCATATTTGCCAGGTACAGGAAGGCGGGAAAATTCGAAATGCATGCATGCATGCGAAAATTCGAAAACTTTAAATTGAAGTTAATAATCATTTATTCATGCTATCTCACAAATGCAGTAAAAATTCTTTCAAAAATGATTATTATACTTTCGTGGGTTGGGCGATAAAGCTAATAATAATTTAAACTACATATGTAAAAAAGTTTATTCAATGGAAGTAGATGATACTATAAAAGAAACTAGGACCCCCGGGTACAGGAAGGGAATTTTTTGATTCTATTGACATGGGGTACAAAATTGATTTTAACTAAACTTTGTAATAGCATGAAAGGATTATTACGAAAAAATTTTCAGGCCGAGAGGTTCACATCTCAAGTATTACATTTGGCTCTAGCAATAGTAAATTCGGGTGCGTTATGCCAAGGTACCAATTTGCTGCCAAACCAGCATTTGAAATGTTTATTCATAAAGCGCAAGGTCAAATTTTTTATGTAGTTGGCATTTATTATTTAACAGCAGGTTCTTTTCTTATGCATAGATTTATATTGAATAAAATGGCGAAGGGGCATATAAAATTTTTACCGCCAGAAAATCCATGGCACACAAGAAATGAATGGAAAGAAGTGTTATCCAACTTTAATGATATCAGTTATAATGAAAGTTCTACCGAAGAATAATAATAACAATGAAACATTGAAAATATTGATTTTATTCTTCACTGTTTCTAAGATAACGCTTCAGGTGTGAAATACATCTATGACTCTGGCGGAGATAGCTCGAATATTAAATTAATTTAAAGTAGAATATAAAAACTGCCTGGAAATTGATTGTAAGATCAGAAACATCCAGGAGAATTTATTTATAAGGAAAAAGATGTTGATTGCGACAAGGATTTGGAACTAGAACCCTCGGAATATATATAAAATGTAAGGAAACAAATGACAGCTTAATATTTACAATATGGGCAAATTATAACATAGACGTCCGAACTGCAAGAAAAGATAACCACCGACACGTGTTTTTCCTTATTGTCTTCATCAGGGTGATATAATCAGGGAGGTAAACGATGATGGTATCACGGCGACAATAACACCAAAAGGGACGTGAACAGCAACTTTATGCGCACTTTTTTAAATTTTAACGTGCATTTTTTCCGCCGTTTGCTTATATGCATGGGCGTCGCCAGCCGATGGCGCAGGGGGGGGCAAGTTGACTTTACATACTACAATTCATACTTTTCTCATTCTCTATGAATGAGAAAAGTAGGTATGAATTGTAGGTAAAGTAGGTATGAATTGTAGGTAAAGTAGGTATGAATTGTAGGTATTCTGTGACAGTACAGAGTCCAATGTGTAAAGCTACACGAGCACGAGCTCTTGACTATGCAATAAAAAACTTTTAAGAGTGGAATTGGTGACTTCATTCGAGTTTCGACGCACGGGAATGATTGTTCAAGGCTTGAACTTCAAGCAAATCAACTTAAATACTTAGGACTTTGGTTGCATTATATTTGGCAACTTTTTTAGAATCTGTAGGGGGGGCAGCTGCCCCTCCCTGCCCCCCCTTGGCGACGCCCTTGCTTATATGGTACATGTTTTGTGATCTTTAGTTGGTATGGGATAGAAGTTGTAAATTCAAAAAGTGTTGTAAGTAGACTAGCTTTATTAAATAATCGAAATTTAAATAAATAATTGTCTATGCAAGATGCTTTGCCTTCCGTACGACCGCACACATTAATCCATGTTCATCAGAACTAATCGTCGCAATTTACAAATCCGGAATTGTGAAGGAAAGCCCCCACAATTTAAGCTTTATTAGTTACAATAAATAATCAACTTATGCAATACGCTTTAACAATTAATACTGACATAAAACAAACATGAAGTAACCTACCCTACTATTACTTGTACTATTTATCCTACGTCGGTGTTTTCCTAGAGAGCTATGTTGGGATTCGTGTATCGGACGTACTTGAGCAGGTCTTCGTTCTCCTCGCAGACCCACGGCTTGACGTGGTGGCAGGCGACGTCGTGCCAGTGGACGCCGTCGTTGTAGAAGTTGTTGAGGATGGCGAGGCAGTTCTCGGCCGCGCCGTTCTGCTGCACGGCCTCCCTGTTGTCCGGCTGCGGCCTGCCGACGCCCCCCGTCTCGGACCAGTCGTTCTGGTCGCGGCGCGTCGTCGGCGCCAGCTTCTGCAGGACCGCCGTCCAGAACCAGCCGTTGATGGAGACGGGCTGCAGGTCGGCGCGCTCGCAGCCGTTGAAGTCGCACAGCCTGCCCGACGTCCAGATGTACTTCACCTAAGGAAGAAGGAGAACTTTTACGGGCAAATTTATAATCGCGCCTTGATGTTTCCTCAAAGCTTAAAGCGTACTTAGTGTGCCATCTGTATTTTATAGTCAACCAAGTGCACCTTAAGGATGAGATCAGGCCGAGGTCGGTTTGATTTTACCTTGAGTATCCCTCAGAAAATATTAAAAGTTAAGTTCGTCTTCGAAACGTGGATTCAAGATGAATGACGATTATTATGAGTACGTCGATCGAATTATTAATAATATAAATCGATTACCTAAACTTTACCTGAGAGACGGGCAAAATCCGTAAGATTTATAAGAAGGTACCGCTTTTCTAAAAATACAACTGTACATATTATTTTGCCTCTTATTAACGACGCTCTTCATAAACCCAATAATAGAGGTTTGCCAATGATTCCATTGACCCAATTATTAATCAGTTTACGATACTATGGTACCAGGAAATGTCGAAGCAAGTTGCCTATTTATATATGTATTTATATCTAGAAAAAGAATGATTACTTATGCTTTCAACTTTGTTTATCTATTCTACTATTTCATATTCATTTTAGGCTGTTGCTGGTGATCTTAGGGGAATTTCACAATCTACAGTGTTTCTGATAATAAAAAAGATTTCAGAGTCACTAGCAGAAAATATGAGGAGTGTCGTAAAATTCCCAAAAGACCCTTTTGATTATCAAGTTTTTATGAATGAATTTCATCAAATTTCAAACTTTCCTGGTGTAATATCTTGTATAGACGGTACCCACATCCCAATAAAAAATCCTGGAGGTGCTATAGCTGAAATATACACAAATAAAAGGAGAATTTTCTCCATTAATTTACAGATACTTACATTATCTCAATAATAATTGACGAAATTGTTTAAAAAGTGTTATTTATAGGTGGTATGTCCCCCAAGAATGCAAATGTTAGATATTGTCGCTAGGTACCCAGAGTCCACTTATGATAACACAATATTTCAGAGAGGTGGGGTTCATGTCAAATATGAAAATAATGCAGTACCAGGTCAGCCTATAATTATTTGTTTAACATCAAATTTGCAATATGAATCTGTTATAAATTAAGTGTTGTTACAGGTCAACTGTTGGGAGACAATGACTATGCATGCAAGAGATATCTGATAACACCAGTTGTACATTCTAATACACATGCAGGAAGAAATTATAATAGGGCTCATAGATGCACCAGAAATATCTTCCAAAGATGTTTGGGAATCTGGAAAGTACGATTCAGGTGCTTTAAAAAGAGGGTTGAGGGTTTAAATTTAAGTTTTTTAGTTTAATTACAAGTTTTAATTTGTTGTAGTTTCTAACTTTATTTTGACACGATCTTAGAACCATAGAAACAGAAATAATAAAAATAACAATAATAAAATAACAAAACCGACATAACCAGGCAAGGTGGTCTTTTGAATCACGGGGCGTTCATTAATTGGCATTACCAAATTTTTTCACATTTAGACCTCCAAGTTCTCCAAAAATAGGATTATGAAAAAATAATTATGCGTCTCTTATTGTGCATCTTCATTTCTATAATGTCAACATCGTCGGGCATCGCATGTGTGCATCAACACCAAATAAAAATGTTTTATAACGTCAATGCTGAACAATAGGCAGCAACTTGTGCAAGTCATTCACTGATGGACAATTAATTAAAGATTGCATAACTGCAGTAGCAGAAGAAATGTGTCCTTAAAAGGTTGGCTTATTAGAAACTATCATTTTACTATCATTTTACATAAATGTAAAAATTCATGCATATGGTACAAGTTTACAAGCGTTTAGGAAATTCTCAAGAGTAAAGTACCCTTCAAGGCGCGTTTAGAAAAAAAAGTTTTAAAGAAAAGTTATAGGTATTAAATAGCTAAGTCAAGATGCGAAGATTGGAATAAATTGATAAAGCTGCTGGTGCATATTTCGACTGTTTTTGGTGCATATTTACACGCATATTTTAGGGTGTTTGTACTGCTTATTTCCCGAGCTTTAGTGATAAATAATTGTGCAAAGAAGTCATTAGTGAAAGTAAGGACTAGGTTACTAATTAGCAATCTTAACTGACGTAATAGATTACAGTCAATAAACAGTTAGCTATATAGTAGATTATTTAAAAGGTTGTTATGGTGATATGACGTATTCATCAAAATTCTTTGATAGCCGATTGTTGATGCTTTTAGTTATTTTTCGATCTAAAATGGCATCGTTATATTTCCTGAACTGAATATAGTTTTCCTATACATCATTTTAATATTTATAACTTTAACAGAATACTGAGGATAGTTGTACTCTCAAGGGACAAAAGGTAGATTTATGCAAGTACTACTGCACGAAATAACTTTCTAATCTTGCGTGATAAAAAGGAAAATTTTGAACTGGAAGATGTGTACCGGATATAAAAACATTTTACTCAACTTTCTATCCTCTCAACGTGCAGCACACGCGAATGAGGCGATGGGATTCGCATTAGCCAAAAAAATTCTCACCTTATCCTCTACCAAATGCCTCTTGATCCACTCGTTCTCAGCGCTGGTCTCCAACGACACCAGGTCCATGCAGCGCTGCCTGCAGTAGTTTCTTCCCCCTAACCAGTCCTGTTCGATCCCCCTGGTCGACGGCTCCTTCCAACTGAAGAAGTATCCCTTTCCTGGGAACGTAAGAAAATATGTTAAAATTTATTTACTGAAAGCAAAAAATATAACCAATGAAAGGTGCAAGTGTGATTTCGTAGCAGATCGAATGGTGGAGGATTTTCAAGGTAAAATTTTGAGACAGTGTAAAAAACTTAATTTGACAAAAATTGTAGGACAGTAAACGGCAGAGTACAAGTAAAAATTGAATTAGTTACTTCAAATAGCGGAAATATGGCCGTCGGTATACCTTGAAAATAGTTTTTCGCCCATTGAGTGGAAATTAATGTTTGGCTTAATGAGAAAACTTGTAGCTAAATGGAAAATAAACAAAATCAATCGTGATATGTTAAATTTAACTAAGGATCGTTCATACAATACATGGCTCTATTTGAGACATATTTTAAACCCCATGGTACTATGTTTCTGCTTTAAAAAAAATTAAATATCCATTTGGGTGTATGTGAAATTAAACAATGAAATTAAACAGTGATTAAACAAACAAGTGATGTCTCATCTAATGGTCTTTTATTCAATGTATCAGTGGATTTGTTTAGGACAATATTGTGTCCATCATCAGCAAGGTGATTCGTGTAAATGGGAAAACAACGTAGGTCGAATGTATATTCTTACTGTAAATGCAATTAAATATGAATTAATGTTATGTAGTAATAAAATTTACAGTAAGTTTCTACACTGTTGCTTCTACACTTCTCGATATGGCTTGTTTTCCCCTTTGCACAGATCACCTTGCCTTTTGCACACGAAACATATCCACTGTTGCATTAAATAATAGATCGTTAGATGAGGCATTAATGATTTGTTTGGTAAAGTCATAGAATTCCATTAGATTTACCAGTTCGCTATCTTTGAGCCATGTACTTTTACGTAACATAAAAATAAACTTATGTTAAATTTTTATTTTTCTAAACCAGCTGAAGTTACAAAAGGTGACAGTAGCCGTATAAGGAGGAAAGTAAATGAGTTGTGTAAATTATTGATAATAGATAAACTAGTACTTAAAAATGAAATGACTTATGCAAATGTCCTTAAGGATGTTTAGGTAAGTACCATAAAAGCACGGGCCATAGTCAGCCAAAGCTGGAATTTCTGAGGATTTGCCGATATCTTTTACAAGTACCCCCCCCCCCCCCGTAGCCACTAATCCTTTTTGGCCTGAGAAGACATTTCCCCTTTCGCTATAGAAGCAAATTTCGCTTGTCATCTGATCCCGGGCCCTTTCTAGAAGGTGGGCTCACACACACAGATGGTATACCCTCCCAAACAATAACTGCAATTTACGACTGGAGCCGCAGCGGCAGGGGGTTGCGATAAACAAGTCAATAACTACAGTTTTAGGGTGCGTTTTGGATAATGTACACGAGCTAACTCAGTGGTCCATACTTTATGCATTTCAATGACAGCAATAGCCTTTTAACTATAAATATTTATGTACAGAACGATTTAATCTTTTTAGAATATGAAGGATTTCCTGATTATTACAAATAGTTTTACAAAATGTTATGAACGATAGGACATTGATTAAGACTCATAACTGTAGAATAGGTATAATATTTAATGGATATTTCTTAATCAGTGATAATTGGTGTTTAATTATGTACATTATTTTGCCTCCTGTGTGATTTTTTCACCATACTAATTGTAGGTAGGTGTTTTCCAATGATCCAAAATCGATCTACTAGTGCTAGGGTACTAGGGCCTAGTGCTAGAGTAGAAGCACATGATCCATGATTATTTTTGAGCGATTTTTTGGACGACCTAAACTCAAAGTGCCGTAAAACTGCAAATGGAAGGGCAACCTTCCTATTTTCTAGAGTAAGAGGCAAATAGAATTGGGACTGAATTTTTCGCCCATAAAAGATAGGATGAAAGCGTCATTTGTAATGAATAAGCGATAGCAAAGATCGAAAATGGGACGATGAAAAGTGGTGAAAAAGTATGTTTTTAATCATTTTTGGAGAACGGTGCGCGACTGATTAAAGCTGTTCTGGGTCTGTTTAAATCAGTGTAGAGACCTGTTGTTGTTCTTGTTGTAGCAGGGCCGCTTTTCTCATCCTTGCACTAAATTCTCCAACAGAATTCAAAATTTTCCTATGCTGAAGTACTGAGTACCTATGCTGAATTTTGTTCGATTTTTACTTTGCTTTATATTCCATTAGTTTCCTCAAAGCTGGTAAAAAATATACTTTCAACAATTTCCATTATTTGTATGAAATTTTTGGAAGTACCGAGTTTAATTTTCGTCTTAAAGTTCACTTGCCTTCACGACATTTTGGAAAGTCGAAAAATCTGCTGTGCTTTTCTAAGCGAACAGTCCAATAAAAATTTTCAATAGAACATTTGGACGTTCGATGAAAACAGGTTTGATGGTACGTGTGATCACAAAAAGTTCGTTTCTCTTTAATTTCACCTTCAAGGGATACATCGTTTTGGCCTACATATTTCCATCATAGTTTAGTAGAAAAGTACACACTGAATTATTTAAAATGGACATGTCAAACTGACTTTATAAAAGGTGGAAACTATAGAAGATCCGTGACTTTTTTGCGTTTAAACAAAACAGGTTTGCTCCGACAGACACCTATACACAAAAATTTATTTTTGCTATTTCGGACCATACTTTGGAAACATCCAATTTCAACAAATGAAGCAAACACGAAGTCTTAACGAACTAATTTTAATGGTGTTATAAATGCTCTGTCTGTGACATTGTTACATGTACAAAGAGAAAAATTACTACCACACCTTAGAATTCGATAGCTTCATACCTGAGTACACATGATACTCACCTATGTGTCTGAGATGCAGGATTAATTTCTCTTTGTAGGTATATATGTGGCATTGCCATTACTGCACCTTCTGAAGGGCTCTACGATGTAGCCTGTGCCCTTCGCATTTGTAACAGTGTTAAAATTGGTTAGTTAGGACTTCGTCTCATTCGTTGACTAAATGGCCAGCTTTGAGTGCTTGGACAACCTTCTATCTACCCAAGTTGTGCTTTTACTTACCGTCCGGTGCCCTTTCGTGTACGACCCTCTGTGCGCACAATGACGGCACGGGCGCCTCCAGGATCCTGTTGTTGTTATTAATATTGTTATTCGTATTGGGGAACTGGCAGCTGACCAGGCACGCCTTCAGGACGACTGCAAACACCAAATAACCCTTCATTATTCCCTCGGTCTTACGCGTGGTACTGAACGACAAAATAAACAATCTTCCCTATTTATAAATAAAGGAGCTGATGGGAGGGGACTGCGTACACCTGAAGACAAAAGGAGGAGAAGAAGGAGGAGGTGGAGAAGAAGCTCGTTCAGTAAGTCACGGTTTTCACCTTGACCTCGACGAAGAAAGAATTCCTCCTTAGTGAAAGTCCGGGACTAGATTCCAGGACCGTACGGGTGGTTCGAAGAGGATATTGTTGCCAGTCGCCGTAAAATTTATTGCTCTTGCAAGGTGATAAACCGCATCTGGTGATTAATTACGCGCGACAAGAATCCGGTTAATTATCATAAATGTTTTTTAAGGGGCGCGCTTGAATAATCGAGGAGATAAAATTTTAATTTTAGAAGACACCTCAGTGCAGCAGCGAAACTCATTGCCTCTGTTACCCCTCTGTGCATTGCACTTGTTGACATTCAGTAATCTTAGGTAAAAGAGTTATGCCCAGTCTTATTGTTCTTTTTTCCAGAGGGCTTTTTCTCTTCGGTTTTCCTTTTCTATTTTGGGAGCGCTTTCTTCTTTGTCTCTTGAGGACTTTAGGTAAATACTAAACAGAGAGAAACTTTCCTCGGCCTTACCCACAAAAGTTTCGATTTCAACGTGATTCACATCCGACACGATGAACGCCCGCCAACGTGAAAAGTGGAACGGGCGAGGAATAAGAAAATATCATTATTGTCCGACGTGTGTTGGATAATTTACGATCGTGTCGCAACAGATGTCCTCAGATCCATTGTGAATTATTTATCGGTAATTAGCAGCCGTTTACGATGCGTTTTCTTCGGAATTCCCTTCGAATCAAGGAGACAGTTCGTTTATTTTTAACGCTTCGCTCATTTCGAAACTGCACCGGGTGCATTTTAATGTTTTTTCGGCGCCACCTAGGGGAAGTGATTACGATTAAATCCACGAAATCTACTACGAAACTAAATTATTTATATTATTTCATACCTTTGATTATGCTGTTCAATATCACACAAATGTATGATACTAACTATTTACTCAATTAATATCAATATCAGATGATCCGTGATCAATATTAATACGACGTGGAAAGTGTTGACTAGATAGGGTACAGTTGCCTATCGTTTCGACCAAGTGAAACTTGTTCTATGGCGTGTTTTGTGATTTATAGGTTAGATTTCTGACCACTGTCTCTTGAGGTTACATTACCCTTTGGCTAGTCCCATTCTTCAATTCTCCGATAAAATGGTGATAATTCACACGAACGAAAACAATCCGGCGACGTTGAAGTTGCTTGTCGCTGCGAACTTTGCCAAGTCTAACGTGGAAGTGAAGACGACTCGCCCATCTGGTACGTAAAAGACACGTGTGAGACACCTTGAAAGTATCGTCCCTTTTTGTAGGTAACCTGAAGTGCTTACCTCGCCTCGAGACCGACGAGGGAGTCGACTTCTTCCTATCTAATGCCGCTGCGTGTCATTTCCTGCCGCCAAAGGCTTCGAAAGTGTATGACTGGCTCGAATGGGAGGCGGTGGCGTTGGCCCCCGCACTGGCTAAGGGTCTAGACGTTTCAGAACTAGTTGACTACCTGAATAAGGAATTGGGAGAGAATGATTACCTTGTCGATGTAAGTTTGTAGGATATCTGTCATTAATACCATTTTATTTTGTTAATACTTCTGAAAACTAAGCAATTGGCAAAAATGGAAAGATGTTATAACAGTAACAGTATTTTATGCTGTTTATGAGATGTTTTCACAAAACTAACTAAATTTACCCTCAAATTACATTTACCAACTTGTTATTAAAGAACTTAACACACTACCAATTACTTATTAGAAATGACTAATACCACCTAACGAAAATTACCCTCATCTCTTTATTGATGTGTATTGTGTATCTGTGTAATGATGTCTTACTATTTTTTATTTTGCTTGGTAGACATTTTGTTCATTTGGTCCCTACACGTTTAAGTCCTACTTATGCCAATAAATAAATAAGTTAATTTGGTTTCAGGGTGCCGTCTCGGCAGCAGACGTTTCAATCTGGAGCACCCTCTACCCAATGTTTAAAAGTCCAGACTCATTTGGGCAGTTATTATCTGATAAGATAAATCTAAAACGTTGGTTCGACACTTTATCAAAACTACAACCATTCCAGGTAACCATCTACCATACAAATATCAGTATTCCTTTTTCTAACACATTTCTCTTTTTAGGACGCCTTGTCTACATTTACAATTGAACCGAATTCATCTTACATGGCTTTATCTAATGCTTCTAGATATTTAGTAGGTGACAAATCTGCAATAAAGAAAACAGACAAGGGCTCCCCCCAACATTCCGTAGAAGAAGTGACAAAAGAGGAATTACAATCAGCAGAAAGGGCCTGGCAGAAGACCCACAAAGACTTGCCAAAGTTCAAGCAACGTACTGGAAAAATGTAAGAAAATCTAACCACAATTAGGCATGCAAGTACTTCTATCGCTTTCTATATGCAATCTAGACTTCCGGTGCCTGGAGAGAAAAACATATTGATCACCTCAGCGCTACCTTACGTTAACAATGTCCCCCATCTGGGGAATATTATTGGGTGTGTACTGTCGGCCGACGTCTTCGCCAGGTTTTGTCGTTCTTGTGACTACAACACCTTGTACATCTGTGGCACGGACGAGTATGGTACGGCTACCGAAACGAAAGCGCTCGAGGAGGGCCTGTCCTGCAAGGAGATTTGCGATAAGTACTTCCGCATACACAAGGAGATATACGAGTGGTTTGGCATAAGCTTCGATCACTTTGGGAGGACATCTAATCCCGAACAAACTGAGTATGGATGAACATTTTATTTTTATTGATATTTTTATATTATTTTGCAGTCTTAAAAAGATTAAAACGTTACAATG
Organism: Cryptocephalus primarius; assembly: GCA_963576515.1. NCBI lineage: Eukaryota > Metazoa > Arthropoda > Insecta > Coleoptera > Chrysomelidae > Cryptocephalus > Cryptocephalus primarius. Next base: position 6,871,189 of record OY754940.1, on the reverse strand, counting down.
TCAATTAATAAAACAATATCAATTAAATTGTAGTGAAAAAAGTTCCAATTAGCCTATATTTACAAATTTCGCAGCACAAATTGCTTTTGAATGAGTACTAATGTCGAGTCTGTTGGTCGAGTCATGGGAAGTAAATGTTACTTTATTGGTAAAAATATTTCCTAGCATAAAAGCATAATCTTCAAACTCTCCAAGATAAAATGTTCCATTCTATGAATAAACTTTGGTTTATAATACCAAATTGGTCTTCCCTTAATCTTTTGGAACTGTGGTTTTATATGCTTTATTTGACAATGTTGATAACTTTTACACAGGGATTTTTTAGTCTTCTATCACAGACAGTTACTTCTATTGCAGTTTCATCATTTACAGACCTTAATGCATTACATCCCCATGCATGTTATTTCATTTTTATAGTTATCTGTCTATTATTATTTTTTTAGGAAGCAGAAGTTTTATTAAGGAGGAAGTTATAAAAAAATTGTATTAATAATAATACACAAATGTCGATGTTTACATAATAAAAATTCCTAATCGATTTTTAAATATCATGTAAAGTTTGGCTTAACAATCACCATTAAACTCTAGTTACTTTTAAGGTTATGCCAGGAGGTCTTCCTTCAGCTGAATGGAAATGGTTTCACCTTCACCGAGTCCGTGGAGCAGTTGCACTGCGGGAAGTGCGACCGTTATCTTGCGGACCGTTTCGTCGAGGGTGGTTGTCCAAACATCGGCTGCACCTATGAGGATGCTCGGGGCGACCAATGTGACGGCTGCGGGAAATTGGTTAATGCGATTGAGCTGAGAAACCCCCGATGCAAGGTGTGCGGCAACGCGCCCACTCTGAGGAGGTCCGAGCAGTTCTTCATTGATTTACCGAAGGTAGGAGACGTTGATTCTACTTATAACAAATTGGAGAGATTGCTCTGATGTACAGAATTTGTTCAATTGATTGATTTGTTAGTGAGGTATCGTCCAATTGTGATAAACACTAATTGATAGTATGAAGTGATGGTGAAAGCAGCATACAAGATAAATGTATATAATAAAAACAAAACCACTACAGTAACTAGGATTGACATTAAACGATAAAAATAGTCCAGTAATAGTAACATTATTACAGAGTATGTTAATAGCGTAATTTGCTCAGCGTAATTTGCTCCCTGCAAATGAAGTAATCTCTATTTGTCTCAGTTTCAGTACTAGCTTCATCTGTGTGTATGTATTTGGAAATATAAGTGATGATAACTGTCAAGAGGAACGATTTTTAATTTTCCTTTTTTAATTGATATTTGCATGTCATGTATATCTGCGACTTCAGCATGTTTAGTTTTCTTAAGTGGAGGGCTTACAGAACGAGATTTTGACAACTTTTTTTATGACAAGTTTAATTTTCTTTTCTTTGGAACTTTTTGCCTTCTGTGGAAAACTGGGTAATTTTCATACTGATATGCCTCACAATAGTGATTGTCATCCTGGTTCATGAAAAGTAGATAGACCTGCAGCATAGACACGTGCATATATATATCTATACATTTTTTTCCAGTGTATTTGGCAACTAAAGCCATGGAGCAATAATAAATATAACCATAAAATAACTAACCAATAAATGGAGCCCTGAAATGGGCAATCACGAAGGAAAATAATGCAGTTTATTTGAATAATTACCTTTTTGCTTGATTAGTAGTATATGCCAGAGAGCTTTATTTATTAGTGGTTCAATAGTGCTTTTTTTATTTCTTGAAAAGAATTTTCAGGCTTTCGCTTTATACAACAGCACGGTATCAACATAGCATTTTACTGTGTGAACCTTAGTTCAAGGTTTATATCTCGTGAAAACAAAAAGAATAATGCTTTCAAAAATCTTAGAGACTGCACTTAAATTACATCCAAGGATCATTCTTAGATGTCGTTTGGGAGAGTTTATTTCAGTTTTGAAATTTTCAGTTAGAACCCCTGCTTCTTCACTGGACGAAGCTCTCCTCGCCGGGATGGTCGAGCAACGCGCAAGTCATAACCAGGTCTTGGTTGAGGGAAGGTTTGAAACCGAGATGTATAACCAGGGACCTAAAGTGGGGCGTACCGGTGCCGTTAGACAATTACAGGAATAAGGTAAGTGATGACGGATATCATTTGCTCATGGAAATTACTTTGCATGTCTCGAAGGTGTTCTATGTGTGGTTCGACGCTCCGATTGGGTACTTGTCCATAACAAAAGCGTACACTGAGGACTACTTTAAGTGGTGGAAGCCAGAGAGAGACACGAAGGTGACATTGTACCAGTTCATGGCCAAAGACAATGTCCCATTCCACGCAGTATTATTCCCGTCGATGTTGTTGGGAGTCAATAAGGGTTACATAACAGTGTCCCATATCATGGCCACAGGTAAGCATAAATAGATGAATAAATAATAATAAATCGACATTATTTATGCACATGAAATATACTGTCGTTAAAAAAACATTGGAATTTACATGTTTGTAATATAATTAGTGTGTGAAAGGTCAAAATGTATTTCTTATGGACACTTCACCTGACTTGTGAGTTGACAGTATAATTAACTACACATGACATGAATATTGAAGATCCTATTTTACACCTTCTTGAGATAATAAATATCCTTTTAATTTCTACTTAACATTTCAAATGGTTGAATTTTATGGCTTGGTCTAAAAAAGACTTAACTAACAAAATTAAGTTTTGTTTGATATATTATTTCTGCATGTCTATAGTGTGTGCCTGCAGTTATATAAAAGTACTATGATTAGCCAGCGTAAGATGGCATCAAGAGCATGAATGTCAATATTCAGCTCTATGTTTAAATCAGTAAATTAAAAATTAAAAGATGTCATAAAACCTATTTTTTACAATATGTAACAATTGGGTTATTTGTTTCTTGATGTTATTGTGCTAAATATTTGATGAACCTATGGTTCCTATATAAAAGGGAGAGATATGATAGTTAAAAATAAAACGCAGGTCACATTAACAGGGTTTGAAGTTCATATACTTCTTGAGGTGTTGAGATCTTGAGAGAGATATTGGATAAATTACCTTTATAAAGATTTATAAACTTTTAAGTACCAGGAAGATGCCAAGGCATAATGCCCAAGGCTAGAGACCTAGTATACATATATGTTTCAAAACATCAAAATTTAATTGTTTTTGTATAACACAATAACCGAAATTTGATACTTTTTTTAGGTTTAAAAACAGTAACTGACAACTGTCCTTCACTTCCCACATTTTCCATGGGAGTAGTTGTTTTAGGGTGGTTCATATGTATAATTTTAATACTGATAACACTACGTGTTTTACTTTCTCGTTCCTTTTTACAGAGTACTTAAACTACGAGGACGGGAAGTTCTCGAAGTCGCGTGGGGTTGGTGTCTTTGGCAACGACGCCCTCAACACAGGCATACCGGCGGACGTGTGGAGGTTCTACTTGTTGTATGTCAGACCCGAGTCGCAGGACTCAAGCTTCAGTTGGAGCGATCTGGTAATGAAGAACAACTCGGAACTGTTAAACAACCTCGGGAACTTTGTGAACAGGTAAAGAGAATTTAGGCTGGTATAGGATATTAAAAGAAGTAAGCATCCTGACATGTTAATGAAGAGTATTCATGCAAGTAATCGGAATTTTTTGGTTTGCAGGGCTCTGATGTTCGCGAAAAATAATTTTGACAAGACCGTACCTGAGATGAGGCCGAATGAAGATGATTTCAGGTTACTCGCGCTTTGCACCAGAGAATTGGCAGGATATTTGAGCTCGCTGGAAAAAGCTAAATTGAAAGACGGTATTAGGTTCATTCTGGCGATCTCCAGGCATGGCAATCAGTACATGCAAGGGAACCAACCTTGGGTGTTGCTTAAAGGTAGCCAAGAAGAAAGGTGACAAATCACTTTCAAGGTTTCATTTCATTACAATTGTTTATATTTAGGTCACGTGCCGGCACAGTCATCGGCATATGTTGCAACCTGGTGTGTCTCCTTGCCGGTTTGTTGAAACCTTATATGCCTGATACCGCTGAGAAACTCAAAAAACAGCTTAACGCCACGGACTTCGTGTTAAACCCCGAGTAAATTTAATAGGAATACACAGTTAATTTATATACTTTTTTTATTATTCGTAGGAAGGCTGAGATTGTCACATTACTCGAACAGGGCCATCGCTTAGGCGATCCCTATCCTCTTTTTGCCAAGATCGAACCAGCCTTAATAGACGAATTAAAGGGAAAGTTTGGGGGCAACCAGAATCAGGTACTGTATTCCATAAAACTCTAAAATATTACTGATTTCTACGGTTTTAAGGTTAATGATAAAAAGGAGAAGGTTGCTCCTATAAAGACGGAACCAGGCGTAGTGAATGAGAAGCTCGTGCAAGAGCTGGAGGGGAAAATAACTATACAGGTGACAGTTAAATGTTTGTAATGAATTCATTAACTGTTTGTTTGTATTTCAGGGTGCTCTTGTGAGGAAACTGAAAGAGTCCGGATCGGAAAAATCGGTTTGGCAGCCAGAAGTCACGAAACTGTTGCAGCTGAAGAAGGAGCTGGCCGAAGCGAACGGGATCGTCCCCGCCCAAAAAAGTAAGAAAGGGAAAAAGTGATTGGTACTGAAAGTACTAAATTATTTTTGTGTAGGAGGCTTTAATTTTCCACATTTTTATTTATTTTGATAATTTATTGACTCCTTTTAAATAAAATGTTGTTTTTGATTTTTTTTTGAACAGAATCGTTTTTGTATCCTTTACAGTTTCGTATCAAATCTGTTTTAAAGGTTCGTTCGCCTCTTGGATTGGAAAAGAAAGGTTTTGTTAAAAGTGAGAAGGTAAGAACCGTTTTAAATTTTCAAAATTTTGGTCTTCGATGATAGAGAGATTTTTTTGAACGCAAAACCGAGTGCCTTTTCCTACCCCCCCCCCTCCCATGGAAAATTTTCCTCTTGATTTATGTAAACATACTTGAATATCTCGAAAAATTATGTAGCTGGAGGGTTAAAACTCTGCCAGAGAACCTAACATGGGTGTATCAACACCCTGCTAGTTTCGTTTAGGAATTTAAAGGTTCACTTTTAAGGTCAAAAAAGAAAGGTGCGATTTTTTGAGTTTTGCCAAAGAATCGCCTCGGATTTTAAAAATTGTGATCTCCGACGATAGGGGGACATCCTGAAAACGGAATCAAGGGCCTTTTCCTTCCTGAAAATTAGTTGATTTAACCACATTAAGAATGTTTCCAAAAGTAGTAAGGACTCGGTTGTTGAAAGTTCGTTTCCTATAGTAGCAGGGTTTCCTACCCTGCTACGTTCCAAAATTCAAAGGTTCACTCTGTGTAGAAAATGAAGGAAGGTTAACTTCTTCCGATTTTTAGAGTACAGAGATTTAGAGATTTTAAATGTGCACCAACCTAATTTACTTGTCAAAGTATAATCCTGAGCCATTGGGAGTCCAAGAGCGTGGCGTCACAATCACAAGTCACATGGCACTGTAACACATTCGATTTTCGAAAATTTTAAGAAAACCGACCGCGATCGCTTCTCGACTTTAACTGATTTACGTTGGGCGTTCTAAGTGAGTTACATAATTAATTACCTTGTTATCAGAATGGTGATTTGCTAACCGACATCGGTCCTGTGTTTGTGATGATTTATTTCGATATTTCTGAAGTCATTGAATATGAATAATAATAAATTTCTACCGTTATTTTTAGAAGTAGTCGAAAGATCTTAAAGTTGTCCTCGAATAAATAGTTATATCATTGAAAACCATTTATTAAATAGATTAATAAAACAAGAATCTTTGCTGAAGCAAGATTTTCTGTTGAACCCTTGGGGGTTGTAAATAAAACTCATTTGTTTAAATTAGAAGTATTTATATCGTAGTTCTCGGCGCTTCCGTTGGAAGTACCGAAACCCACACTTAAAAATTACAATTGGCTTTTTTATATCATACAATCTACTAAAATTCTAATACAATATTTATAATAACTGTACAACTTCAACTAAAGTTATCAGGAATTAAAATAGTAATAATAATATTAATATATAAATTAATGTATAATATGTAATAACATGTCACTAATCGAGCAAAAGATGTTCAAAAGTGAGTTCTCGAGCACCTTAAGCAACGCGCGAGCACTACAAAAAACAAAAAGAAAATGCCTTGTGTATGTGCTGTTTCGTGAGGGAAAACTGTTCAGTGGAAGGATCGTTAAGGCTTTATACATGGACAAAGAACTGAATTTAGACTGATGGCACATACAACGACTATCTTACGCAAATAACAAAATGAAAATTAGCGAATACCGAAGGGGTAACTTCCAGCACACGTTTCGAAATGTTTGATAAATAGATTCGAATCTTCAGCGCAGAAGTTACCCGTCCCCTGTCTGTTATTTCGAGTCTTTCTCTTCTACCCAAACCGAATCGTCCTGTGAGAATTGCACATGTATAAAGGAACATTCAACAGATTACTTAAAAAATATTTAACAAAATTTTCATCATCACAGCTGATAGAAAATATAATCACGTCACCCGAAATTAAAGACAAAAGACGATTAATAATCAACCGCCCCGTTTTTTAATTCCGGGCAACATTTAATGCTATACCACCTTTTTTCCAAGTATTATGTAATCTCTTGACACTTAAGTCTGTCGTAATATTACTAATGAATTAAACTAGGAAAGAAATGTAATATCTGAACTAAATATTTACGAACGTACACTGCATAAGTATCTAGTACAGTATGACGCGGACAAATACTGATTACTTTTTTTTTTAATTAATAAAAGACAACTGCAGCACTGGTCCCTACGGTTCGTATCCACAGTGTACATATAATATCCATCAATATGAATGCAAGCTTCACTCCTAGTGGGGAATGTCTGAAACAAAAACAAAACGTTAGAACAATTGAAAATCCTTCAAAACAACATATGAAATCACAAAAATAATTAACTAGGTATTAGGTACGGCCATCGTATGCCTAATATTTTTTATCCACTTACATTACATAACATACATTTAACATGCTAATTATATATTTTCTAAACAGGTTATGAATGTACCGAGATAAAAAAAGGAGACATTAATGAAGGTTACTGGATAAGAACTGCTCGACCGTGTCGCATTTGGTTTTAAGTCATCTTCGGAAATAACTGATTATGTAAAATGAGGCTCAATTTTAGCTTAAACTGGAGGGAATTTTAAAAACTACAAACCGGGTATTTCATTTCGTTTAATTCCGATAAGGCGGAGAGTTGAAGCGATCAATTCCCGATAATGTGTCACAGCAATGCAGTAGTAAAGCAAGTCTTATGTAATGGAATACCAATCGAGGAGTGTTCAAAGGATATATTGAACTGCGATAGGCTTAGAAGAGCCAGTGGAAGTTAGAAAAAACACTAACATTGACATTGAGTTCCAAAGACAAAATCCATGATCCTGCTTGAAGATCAGGATTTATCGATGTAAGATCTGGATAACAAAATTAGCACGCAACTATTAAAAGGCACAATATTAGGAACAATCTTTGGCTTCAACCTTTGGCTATTTAAATTGCTATTCGAGATAATAAACAAAGGGGAATTGATGGTGGAATGGTGAATTATGGCCGAGTCAGAGAGGATTGGATAGTATCTGTAATGATAAACCATTATGAAAACTAATCTAGGAAAAACAATGATATCAACAAACAAGTCTTCAGATGATGTCCAATATTCTCCCTTTGACCCCAATTACCTCATTCCATGGTCAGGAATACATAATTGTACATACGACATTTAGGAAATATATTTGAGCAATCCAGACTTGAGCGATTTAAAAGTCCATTTAAAATGTTTGTCTTAACTTTTTAAAAAAATTCTGTATTTAGAAAATAATGAATTTCAATTGAAATTTGACGATATCTTTAAAGGCCCGGATAAATCTTGTGAGTTTTATTTCCATATTCAAATGTTCAAAGTATAGGAAGGTCTAATCCTCTGTGATTTCTTTTTCAAATTTAAAAATTATATTTTAGACATTACGGGCTCAAAAGAAAGGAAAGTTTCTCAAAACCAAAAGTGCATGAATAGTTCCAAACAACGTTTAGTTATTTATGATGGATGATTATGATGTGATGATAATGAATTTTTCAAAAAACATTTTTTAAGTCCATCACTACATTTTAAAAATAGTTGAATTAAGAGAGAAAATTTGATGAGATTACTAAAAAACATTCCGACAATATTTCCTATGAGTTTCGTTTTGAAATTTACAAGTAAAAAAAGGACGGATTAATTCGATGCGTTTTTCCCCAAAAATTCTGCAAAATTTCATTTTAAACATGTTGCAAAATGAAGTAAAGGCGTTCTTCAGGTCAAAAGTGCAAATATTTTTCAAAAAACTTATTGCAAAAAACGTATACTTCCGAAAATATGAATTTCTGAAAAGTAGGCTTCCTGATTTTTAAAAACTCACTTAGAGCCAAATCTAGTCAAATTATGGAATCGAAACCTGGTGACATCACTAAAAAGCCTTAGCACAACATGTCCTGCGAGTCCTGCCGTATCATCTTTATATACTTAAGTGACGGTTTTATGCATTTTTAACTATTCCAAGTGACTACGGAAAGGGCATGTACGTTACATGACTTATAACGTTATATGACGTTATAATATGCCGTTCTGTCAAGCGCCGAGGCGCTTTTCTCTCACCTCTTACAAATGCGTGACAATGATCTCATCGTCGATATCGTCTTTCTCGTCGTCGGTCTCCTCCGGCTCTGGCGGTTCTTTCTGAGCGGCCACCTCGGCCGCCCTCTTCTCCTTCTCCTTCTGCCTCCTGATCTTGTGCAGGTGGTGGATCTCGACTATCACGTACAGCAGGAAACCGGCGATGAGTATCGTGAGCTGCACGTACAGCTTCATGCGGGCGCAGATGTGCGTCGAGTATGCGTAGGCGATCACGAAACCGACGCTCTCCCACAGGCGGTAGTTGGAGAACGCCGCCTCCTTGTTGCGCCTGAAGAGCGTGCCGTACAGGCCTGAAACGTAGAAAAAGAGAGATTAGGTTTAGGTAGAAACGTGAAGTTGTACAAATTTAGATGGTGAATTACAGCTGAAACGTAGTGTGAGAGTTTATGCAACTAGATACTGATTACTAGCGAGGAGCATTTATGCGAACTGCATATTTTAGATGTGTGGCGCATTTCATGTGGTTTTAAAATTATTTGCATGTTTAAGTATAAATCTGCATAAAGTATCAATACTAATATTACCGTGTGACTAAAACGCTTTCTAATTATTAGTCACTTTTATTTTTACTTTCAAAATTATTGACAGAAATACCTGGTCTCTTGATAATGACAAAGATTACAGTGATTATGAGTACAGTTAAGAGTACAGATTACATGAGTTAATACAGTGAGTATTAACGACAGTAGAGAAAAAATTATCTGAAATTGACCAGCATTTAAAAACGTTTTCTCGTCAAGTCAAACTGAAAAGTTGAAGTATGGAAACAAAGCCCAGTTATTACTGCAGAAATCTTTTTAATTTATTAAAAATGATGAACTAACTTTGGTTCAGGTTTAGCCGTTGCGTAAACCGATCGGCGAAACTCAAGCGAAAATTGCGTTTGTTTAATTTTTAATTACCAATCAAAATGAGATATCCATCAGGAATCATCCCGCTTTATTAATCTTGTCCCGCCTGGAGCCAGAGAAGAACCAGTTTCCCATCCGCTTATACAAACGCTGATACGCTCGACGGTTACTCATCGTGGTTAAATAAACAAATATAAAGTCTCCGGTTTCGCATTAACATATTTATCCGCCATTGTTGGACGCGAAGGAAATTGCCACTTTCTGATTGAGTAGTTTGTTTTTTTGCGAATCGACTGTTTTGTAATTTATACATGATTTGAATAATTTCACAAATCGCTGTGAGAAAGTTAGATGCTGTAGAGGTTTTGAAATGTAGTAATTTAAGATAGATACTTTGGGTGCAGCTAATACATAGTTATTTAAAGTTGATTATGTGGTTAGTCTTTAGGATTTCCAGGTAATTTCCATGTGCAAGCAAGGGAATACAGTCATCACAAGCAATTACCTCGTCAAACAGATGAACTGTAACTGTTCCTAATTGCGTAACTTAATAACTACTAATTTACGTTACTTTTTTCCAAGCGCAATCATTATCTAATTAATTACACACCATGAGCTTCAAATCTATTACTATAAAATCTGTGGACGACCGGTTGTATAATTCATTTAAAACAATGCAATACCTATTCAATCATTAACGTTGAAACGTGTACTGCTCAATTACAAACGAATGTATTATCAGCAATGAGTCATACTTGTATTGATTACACGTACATGAAACGCGGTGTATTGTAAGGATTTTCCAAAATAAGATGTATTGTAACGAAAACGCTGTTATGTAAATTTTGTTTGTGTATAATTAACGTTATGAATTATGTATACCCCGTCCACTCGATTATAAGTATTATTGAACAATGAAAATGGTAATTACGTCCATAAATCCAAAGATAACAACGACAAACAAGATGAAATGGCTACTTACCGTTAACTTGGGTTTGCCACACGGCGTCTCCTACTCCCCATAGTCCAGCCGCCATGAAGAATTTAAAGGGGGTGTCCGGGTGTGGCCTCCATAGCAACATCCACGTTTGGAGACCAACATGGACGACTACCCCAAGACCCATGATAGGTGCCCTTCCTGTGAACAAAAGAAAGGAACGGATCAGTCCTGGGCGAATGGAATACGTAATCAAGAGTGCACCTGTTGAGGGGCAATCAAATAGGTCAATCAGACTCGCGTTATAGAAAAAATAAATTGTTTAATAATACGTATTTGATGTTTGGTACATATAAATTATCTCCAGTTATCGCCTTGACTTTTTTAATGGAAAAATCTATTGGGTATAACGAAGTTATTACATGCCAGATATGCATAATAATAACGTATATCCTTGCGAATTTGCACGATTTCGCCAAAAAAACATGATCGTTCGTTTAAGATAAGAAATTGGAAAGAGAAGGTAAGCTGTAATGCAGGTTGAAAGCAACTCAGGTGTGGTGAGAACTTGGAGAATTATGTAAATTGACTTAGGAACCAAATTTGAAGCGATTGCACGTATTTCGGTTATCTTCTAAGAATTACCAGATCTTCATAAATCGTTTAAACATCAGTAATGTTGGTATTAGAAATTCCTGCAAGTTTTCTGTATTATATTTTTAAAGAACTGAACTATTTAAAATATGTAATGCTAGAATTAAGAAGTTGCACTCTATCTACAACTTACTCTGTTTCTTTTCATTACAGGATGTAATACACCAATTTTGAAGTTTGTCTCATTAATGGGTAAATAGAGAACAAGTCCGAAATCAACGAAAATCTTGAGTATAGCTGCAGAACGTTGCCTTTGTGATTAATCACTCTTGTTGCTGTAATAGCTGTAATAACTTAAGGCGGTCCTTCAAAACGGCTATTCTTGCAATAATTGCAGATACACCAGCACAAATATACAGTGTAGGTATATGCCTTAACCACTATATTACTGTGACAAGAGGAACCCATGAGTGTGAAAGATAAATCAGTCTGAATTCTCAAGTCAGTTTAATTTAACAAATTGGATAGATTTTAATGGATAAAGTCTAATAAAAGTTTGTTGTTGAATAGGATTTTTAATACTTGTAGTTTTTTAATTTGTGGTCATTTTACAATTTAAACACTACTGATCATTGAATTTTGCTGGAATTGTTTTATTTAAATAACTTTCATCCTGCGTAAATACTAATTATTGAGATATCAAAATAGCTTCCTTAAAATTATCGAACAATGGTAAATTACCTGTACTGAGATTTTAATCTATTTTTAATATTCACACGATTATTATAGTTTATTGCAATAATATCTTGTAATTTTAATTATTTATAGAAGCGATAACAAGGCGAGTCACAAGAAAAATGCACCTTCCTACTTTAGTGGAGTCATTAAAGAGTCATTAAACCATTATGATAAGTAATAGTTGTTCTGATTTGGAATGCTTTTGAATCAGAATTTACTCTTATCTTCACCAATCTTTGTCTGCTTTTAGTGGTAATCTTGTAATTATTAAATAAATCTTACTTTTGTTATAGAACTTTTAAATAATTTTTGAACCAAATGTGATGCAGAGGTTTTCTATAATTTAGAATATAACATCACTGCTTACTGTGGTAACGTATACCCTTCCGTATCTGAGCTGAGAGGCTCGTACGGATAAGAGCACATTTAAATAGTGGCTTTTCGCTCCATAGCAAAGCACATTATTTATTTAGTTATTTATTTATTTATTTATTTATTTATTCTCGTCTGTTCTGTCTGTAGAAATTTCTTGAACTTTTAGATTTGTTTCGACTCGCATCGAAAACGTTGCAGGGTTTTTGACTTGGGTGTTTCATCTACTAGTCGCACGATGGCGCTTGAGACAATTCCATTACACTGTTACTTAGTTATTAATGACCATCCGGTTTACTTACAGTTAAGCTAATATATTGTGAAATACCATAGCCTAAAGTGATTATTATTAATATGTTGTAGCAATAACTTTTTTTATTAAAGATGATTCTGTCTAAAAATGAAACATCGTTGATTTGCGAAATTTCGAATGTGTGTACATTACGCCAGGGGAACCTCTGCTTTTGTTTATCATTGGAAGCACTATACATATTTTTACATAACGTAACATAATACATATCTCATTTATATTCTGAAAATATTGTGCGTATGCAAAATACTTATATAGCCATATGAGTACCTAATTGTACAATAAAATCATACGCCACTGTTTATCTACCAACATCGGCCTAACGGTCAGATTTAAGTGACTCATCATGTATTTCTTACAGCTTTTGAACTGCTGCTGGCCTTGCTCAGTAACAGATTCCTCTTGTACCATGGCCTGGTTTAGACACCATTTAATAGTGATATACTTTCAGAATTATAACATATAATTGTACCCAGTAGAGGCATCCTAAAGTCACTGCACCAAATTGAAACGAATTGATGTCAAGCGGTATTTTATTCTAAAGGAATGAATATCCTCAAGACCTGGGAGTGAGGGGAATTAGGAGTGTAATTCAATATCGATAGGCAGTTTGCCCTCAAAGTAGTTGTTTCCCCTAATTCCCCAAAAATTCTTATGAGTATTAAAAACCACGGTCATTATCAGCGGGAAATCTGGACCCACCATTTTCTCTTGCCTCCAAGGATTGCCATCACAATATACGTTCGCAGACCATACTATGGTAAGCTTAATATCTAACACAAAGGCTCTTACACACTTGCTTTTGCACACCTGCTCATTGGTTATTAGTGTTTCTACACAGGAACTTACACACTTGTTCTTGCACACTGGCTTTTACACAGTTGCTCTTACCCACTGGCTCTGGCACACAGCCCTACACCTTCCTTATTTACTAACTTAATTACTGATCAACTTACAGGAGCCACTCAGTGTCTCCTGCGCACGCAGGATGCGTAAACTCTCTTACCTATATACTTCATAATTGAACCGAAGAGGAGACTGCAGACGGCGTTGACGCAGCCGAAGCAGATCATGACGTAACCGACGGAGGGGATGCCGAGGGCGCACGAGACGTACGCCTGCGTGAAGTCTGCGCCGATGAACGCCTGTTCCATGCCAATCCATACAGTCATGGGGATGAGCAGCTGTTGGTAGGGCTTCTTCAGCTGGTAGGCGGTGGCGGAGAGAAGTTGGATCGGTGTCAACTCGGCCTGGCTCGCCCTGCGGCCTTTGTTCTCACCGTACCTGGAAAAAGAGGGCGGAAATAGAAAGGAGCAAATTTACTGGTTTCAAAGGAAAAGACTAGTAAAGGGTTTAATAATTAGTACAATCGCAAAATCATGATGAATAAAGGACGAACTTCCAGACAAATGCCTGATGCCTGCCTTTTTTGACTTTTTCGTGCATTGTCTGTTTTCGTTTTCCTTATTTTTCCCCTTTATGTTAAAAATTCGAAAATCCATCTCATTATATAATTCTGTGAAATTTTCAAATGTTGGATGAAACCCAAAAACTAGGTAAAATCTGAAAAGAGAGAATATTACAAGTCTTACAAACACGTTTTATCGCATTTGACTAAGTTTGTTTTCAGAGAATATTAAAAAATATTTAATCACAGCCTGGGAAGCAAATACTAAAGTTTTGTTTATTTATTTTGTGAACAATTTTTGCCTTTCACCTGCCTTTTTCATGAATTAATTGCCATTTTCGAAGCCATTTTTGGTATTTCTTTTTGTCTTAATGATGACAGTTTTAAATTTTGGTCGATTACCATATTTTTGGATTACCATGAAAAACGGTAGACATTTGTATTTCAAGTGGGATTTAAGCGAAGAGCAACGATACATCTTCATGCACCATCAAATGCAGGGATCCACAAAATCTAGAATAACCATAGAATGTTTAACTAGTTTGGAAAATTATTTTCTGGGGATCTGGCTCGTTATGACCGTGCAAAAGTTATTCATCACGATGTAGTTTGAATGCTTATATATTTAAGGAAAATCTGCAAAATTAAATATATTACCGTTTTCTTAAAAATCATTCAATCACATTATAAATCTAGAGGAATGAGGACACTTTTTAAAACGAATGTGTTGTTTTAAGTGCTCCTTAATTTTAAGTAAGCTTAAATATTGGTTGGTGCATAAAGCCCTTCAAAATTAAAATTTCCAACAAATTTAAAACTCGCGCAAATTGCGAATTTTCCGTCAATTTGAATAAGCAGTGGAGGGGGGGAAATGGCGACAAATGTCATCGGTGTTACCTGGAAATAAAACGCTACTTGCTCTTCTCTAAGGTATATGTTTTGTGCCTACTGGTGCGTACTTTAGTTGATAATCCTCTGTATGCAGTCATATGTAAATCCCTAAAGTTTGCGCCACAGTTTGCGTCAACCTTTGATTTTTGATCGGAGATCCGTCCAGGTTTTTAAGGATCTTTAAGGAGGTCCTGATTTTGAAAAATATTATTGTGTATTATTTCTTGGCGAATTCTTTCCCCAATGGACGTTACGACAACGGTAATATTTCCCCAAAATTTCCTTTCTAATTGGACGACCTCATTCGCTGCGGTGAATTTCGTTAACCTCCCGTCACTTTTACACCTTACACGTCTCTAATTACGAAGATGACGAGGAAAAAGATCTCTCGCCTGTCGTACCGTTATAACAGATTTTTGCTTGTTACTTACACCGTACGGTTCCGACGCCGGTCAAGGGGATAGACCCGAAGGCCCGAGAGAAGAGGTTTAAGGAAAAGCATCGTTTTCGAGTACGTCGGGATGGTCTCGACGAAGGTGAATGAAAAAGAGGAGGACCCCGAGAACGTATCGTTTATTATTATTATTATCAAGAACCTGACATATGGTGTATGTATATAAACATATGAACATTCCATTAAAGTACGCGGCCTTGCTTAAAATAAATAACGAATACGTAAGATGGCGGCCTTCGACAGAGAAAGGCGCCGCATGCCCAAGAACCATTCGAGCGAATTTATAATTTACGAAGAGTAGATGTGTGGATATTTTGCAATTAAATTTGCATTACTGGGGCTAACTGTTAATGGAGGAGAGAACTCGTGGCGTTAGAAAGCGATAACACTTTCAAGCGTTTACTTCAAAAAAATTCTCGAGTACTCCAAGTACTCGAAGTCCCACAGCAACTGTCACCCACAAGATCACAAGTCCCATACAAGCTTACAAGAGTTTCAGAAATTCAGAATGCTCAAGAGTATCTATAGTATGTATCACTAGTACTTGTTATAGTGTGTGTGGTATTGTATAGCATGTCCTCATAAAAATTTTGGGAGAATTCTGAAAACACAGATTATATACAGAAATTATGTGAACAAATCATAGAAATCTAGAAGATATATGAAACTCAGAATCAATGAAATCTAAATCATGTTATGAGGAAATAGACTTTATCCAATGATAACCTACAAAGTTGAAATATTAAAAGTTCCAAAATCATGTAACATTTGTTATAAATTGTGGGAGACTGCAGAAGATTAAGAATATGCATAACATATATCTTCAAACCCCTGTTAAGTACCCCGTCTTATAAATCCAAAGGATATTGTGAGGTTAGAATGATAAAAAGTAAATATTTAGGTGACAATTTTTAAACAGTGAGTTCTCTGTAAAACATCTGTGAGACAGATGCTCAATGTTGCCTGCTTCCAATGCTCCAATTGTTGCGTCTTGCTATATTACAAGCGTTTGAACTACTATTTGAAAATGTTTCTGATTGCAGATGTTGCTTTTGGAATTTCACATTTAAATTACGTCAAAACGGATAAAGACTCGAACGTGATTGGAAACAAAGGACACTCAGAAATGCCCTCAGTGATTTTTCTGAAAGAAAATATGTATTTGGCAGTGTCAACAATGGATTTTTAAGCAATGCTGTCATGAATTTATTGGGAAGTAACCATCCATCAACGTAATACATTGAAAAATAGATACGAAGCAAATATTACTTTGAACAGATGTACAATTCAACGAAAGGAACAGCGATAGTAAATCCAGCGAGAAGATAAACGCCATGGATAAAAATCGGTCGTAATGGTAGGCAACCCTAAATACATTTTGTTCTTACTGGTTAAGAGATCATAAAAACTTTACAGCCTGGAGCCAAATGAGTGAAATTACGTGATTTATCTTAAGGATGTACCAATTTGTCTTTCTTTTGATGAAAGTTTCTATAGCCTCGATACTTTTTTTGATGTGTAATAGTTATAAATCTGAAGATTCTCCCTCGATATGTTTGATAAGTTTTAGATATGGAGGAATTCTAGCTCATTGTTCAGCGTTAGATTGTGCACTTGCTCTACGGACATGCAAACTTTCACCATATTTCTCAATTCTGTGTCGACACAATTAAACGACGCCCGTTTAAAATTAGTCCGTTTTTTACCTCTAACTTGTCCATTAAAGGTTATTGTTCGAGGCGAGACTGAGCGACGTCGCTCTTGAAAATGTCAAAGACTTTTCGTCGAAAACCCAACCGTGAAATTAAAATCAATCCGAGCGAGGTGGAACGGGTCTGTTACGAAACGGAGATTTTTCGTTTCACTCACGAAAATATCTTAAGGATGCACTCGATCCCACTAGCGTGTTTTTCCTTAGGTTCGATCGTTGTCTCGCAGGAATGCGGCAGGATATCGTCGCGCGGACCTTCCCTAAGACAGAAAAAGGTTGGCGCGTGGTCGGCCTCGTTTTTAATTTTCCGTCAAATTTTGAGTCCGGGACAGGAAACGATCGATCGCACAAGCGGTAAAAGCGGGTTCGATTCTGAATTTATCCGAAACAGTCGCACCATTAAGTTTCGCTTGGTCGGTGTAACTCATTTAATCTTTGTGTGTGGTTTTAATTAAGGAAATTTTCACTCGTCCTTCGTCTTCCTTTGTTCAATCGACGATGACGTCTGAACGTCCGCATAAATTACCGAGCCAGTACGGTACTTTGTGGCGTTTTCACACATTTAAATTTTTTTCTTCGCACAATAACAATAAACTTAAACTTTCACTCCAGTGTTTTGAACAAATAAACGAATTGCATGTGCCAACCTTCGGATCGGTACATTTAATTAGCGATTTATCGCGAGGAAAGAACTCTGAGTTTTATGTAAATTTTATTTTGGACGCATTGTAAATATCACGACCTGGTTTATTCTTTCTTATTTCATTAAAAGCGAGTTAACGGCGTAATAATATCGGAATTTATTTGGCACCGCGTCGCCACAAACTTGGCAGGATTACAATTAAAAACAAAATCGTAAACGTATCGGGATTATTTTTAAGATGACAATTGGCGTTCCCGGGCGCGAAAACAATACTCTTATTTACTGCATTACAATATGTTATCATCTATTCCCCACATGTGCACTAGAAAAAAAGTAGTAGGATTCAAAACAGATTTGAAATTTGCAAAGGTACTCTTCGTAACCTCTTGAAACCTGCTAGATTTTATAATTTCTTTTCCATACACATCACACGAGCTTAAAAATTTGTAATGTTGGCATTATAATTATTACACGCTTTAAACCGCTTATTCTCTTGAATCCTCGAAGTTTTACGTAGGTATTATCCATACGCCTCTAGAGTTTCAAAATTTATAAAAAAGTTAGAGAGGTATCCTCTGTTATTTTATATACATAGCCCGTTATATCCTCTTGGCCATTCACTTCTCTAGGTTTTCATGTATGGCAAACTATTTAAACTTGGAAGGTTCTATACAGTTTTCTCCATATGCATCAGGCGAGCTTGTAGGTCCCTTTGTACTCCCTTGGCCTTTGTGCCCTCGAGGTTTCCAGGTAGGTAGGTATCGTAAACTGTTTAAATCTGTTTAGGTTTAGGTTTCGTAAAATCTCACCCATACTTTTAGAGCCTTCGAATTTAGAGCACATTGCAAATTGAATCAATATGTATTTTTCTCAGTCGAATTAGAACAAATATATTATTTTGGAAATTTTTACTAGCCATCATTTTAACGGGAATTTCGAAAGATTAATTTTTTGTACAGCAATGCCTATACCAAAGCCCACTCAGAAAAAAGTTATAGACAAAAATAAAAAAGAGAATAAAAATTGCAATCTTTTCTTTTTTCTGCATGAGAAGTGTGGGGATTGGGGAAACCTTGACTTTCCATAACAAATTTCCATACTTAAAATTTACAGTGTGATCGATCTACGCAGGGAATCAAAGCTAAGTTGCACAAAGATTTATAAAGCGCAACATGGGAGTAACGTGCAATCACCTACTAAATATATAAGCAAAGTAGTTGAAGCCAAGAACGGAAAATATCGAGCAAAAGCGGAAATAGTAATGATTAGAGAGAGCCGTGTTTTATAATTATAGGAAAGTCACGATAGATAAGTGTCGGTTTTTAGTCGGCGAAGATCATGAAATGAACGGTTTTATCACCGGTCATACAATCGGTGGGCAATAAGATCAAAAGAAGGTACAGTAGGCTGTCTAATTACCTGCTTTAATGTATCTATTTTCCAAAGACCGCTTGAAGCTTTCAATACTTCATTAAAGCCTCTACGTGGTAAATGCTGTGGTACAGAAGCGCCGTGTAAATAGAAGTTGCATTACAGATTAGATGCCTTCCCTTTTCATACAGAATTAATTTAAAATAAAACAACGCATGATTACTACATGATAATTCAAAATTGGTTTATTAGACAGCAGGCACTTTTTGAAACCTTCCAATGTTAAACGATCTTGGTAAGTATTGCGCCTTTTTAAGGAAATGAAAGTTTAATCTTCTGAAATCGACGAAAAATTTGAGCCAATCATCCATTGTTACCTGAAAATACGGATCCCTAGAATTCGTAACTCTACTGATCAATTAAGTATGACTGTCACGTTGTCACTTTGATGACAGTCCAAAGTTAGAGTGACCAATTCGGCCACTTAACTGGAAAGTAAATTTTAGCTTAAAAATGTGATCAAGAAACCAGTTTTATAACTAAAGCGCCAATTAGCGCGCTATGGAACTGGGCATAAGGACCATTAATGGTTTTTCCAGCAACGGGTTAATCAGCAGATGCCTTGTATGAATGAAACGTGAAGTGCATGAATATTTGATTCGACTCTTCTAGCCTACACCAAATATACAAACCAGCAGTAAAAACAGTGAAGAACACTTGGGTCCCTTTTGGAGTCTTCTGGGGTCCATGCACTTAGGCTAAGATCCTTTCATCTACTCAACAGTTGGACCAAAGTTGAATGGTGGATTGGAATAATCTCCATTAATAGTGCAAGTAAAATACCGAGTACACAAGTGCTTATCGAGAAATTTCCACGTAAGGGAAAACCTGTTCAAAGGCTAACAACTCCGTTGAAATAGTTAAAAGCAACTAAGTTCCATGTCATAGGGGGAAATCCAATTCATTCTCTCATTGTGACAATTCAAAGACCTTGAAGGTTCATTCCAACCAATCACCGAATCCCAGACAGTTCAAAAAACCTCAAAACTCAACATCACTTAAATTTACTTCCGCGTTTCTCATCCTCATCACCAGCTGATCCTCCTGATGAATAATTCAGTTCACCGCTCCCTCCGAACTGATTCCAATCGATCGATCGTTCGATCGAGTTGGACCGTTTCGGCGATTCGCACGGATCGAATCGAGAAAAAGAGAGAGAGAGAGAGAGAGAGAGAAAGAGATAGATAGATAATAAAAAAGAGTTAGGCACGGGCACCAGTCCGACCAGATTCGCGACCAGCGGATTATCGACGCGTTAACTTTCCTGATTAACCGTCGATCAGATAAACGAGAGGAGTACATTTGCATCGCTCCGGGTGTACGCTTTCAAATCATGACGTTGTGAGCGAAACACAAGGAGGGAGACAGAAAGAAAGAGAAGGTCCGGATGGGAACTTTTTGTATTGTATGGCGAGTGGAAAAGGTGCTATTGTTTGTTGTCTATTTTTTAACAGTTTTAGGTACCAACTGACAAGTGTACTGAAGTGGATCTCACGCACCAGTATCGAATCAAATGTAAAGAATATAATGGAACAACTTCCACGATTCTGCACTCCATAATATCAAATGTACTTGTATCGATATATCGATCCAGGCAGAAGTAAGCACAAATAATCATAAAATCGAATAACTCTCTTGGAGCAACTATATCGTCAAATTTTTTTCCTACCACTATTTTCGATACTCTAATGTATATCGATGTTTGTATGTATATATCAAATGTATCAATCAATAATCAATAATCTGAATGAAAACCGAACAATTTCTTTGATCCTGTTACTTTAAATGACACAAAATGTACCAACACTTGTATCAATTGTAGATTGTGATCAAATATGGTGAAAATGATATCACACCATGAAAACAAAAAATTGTTAAGAAATATCCAATTATCTGTTATATGAACTTGTCCAAACACAATTTGGTTACCACGACTTGAGCGGCAGCGTAGAGGTTCGTGATTAGTAAGCCATAAACGACCCTTTAGCGGTATGTTTGTACGTGGGTAGCACTTTATAAATTTAAATGACAGTAATCTTCTTAAAATGTGTTATTTTATTTACTTTCATTGTTACTTGTTATTAAATTTGTATCAAAATGTTATCAACCTACTTATATACTACCAATACTCCATAATCGATGGAATATAATCCTTAATAACCGAACCACTAGCCTCTTTCGCTCGGTTTGTAAAAATCAGATATTGTTTGGATAAGTACACGAATCCAGATAACCAATAAATAATGTTGGATACTTATTGCTCTAATGATGCATGAATTTATGTACGTTAATGAAAGTACTGATGTAACAAATCTCTTGATCGATATTTTAAAGGATATCGAAGGAATCGATTTATTGATGTTACAATTGATAAAATAAGTTGTAGTTTTAATAATGTCGATAAAATCGAATAAGTTTCTTCATTTTACACTTTCGATACTAGAAAATGTGTCGATG
Organism: Cryptocephalus primarius; assembly: GCA_963576515.1. NCBI lineage: Eukaryota > Metazoa > Arthropoda > Insecta > Coleoptera > Chrysomelidae > Cryptocephalus > Cryptocephalus primarius. The sequence continues at coordinate 6,849,658 of OY754940.1, read as the reverse complement.
CCTTCATAGATGTATAGCAAAAGTAAAAGTATCGATTTTGACAAAACTAGAAATAAAATGTACCGATAGTATAGGTTCTGAAAACAGAATCGGAAATTAAATATTTAATGTTTCATATCATATCATATAACGTAAGCTATATTCTATCGAACTGATTTTCTTACGAGAATGATACCGAGTTTCTAAAAAGTATCAACAATGCAATAATGTGATGATAATATAACGTATCTAATGAGATTTAATATTTTCTTAAAATAAGATCGATTTTCAAAGCATTATGGACACAAATCAATTTCGAGACAAGTGAACAACATTCTATTATCAACAATGGGGTTCATTCGCCAAAGTCCTGATTTTTGTGACATCGCAATCACCGCACCTTCGCCAAAAAGTTCGCCAGAGAAGATTACGCGACAGTCGAATTCGGATTCTGCGAATCGAAATACGTAAAACACACGCGAATATTAATTCGCAAACAAATTTAATGGCAATTTTTTTCCTGAAGGTTGACGACATTTTTCGAAACTTATTTATTCGCATCTACGCCCCAATATAAGTTTATTTATTTTTATGACGTAACACGGAAAGAACTTCGATAGACTGATTGTCTGAATTCACTTCTTATTAATAATTAAATCGATTGTCGGACGATTACATTTTTCTGTAAGCCGCACGAGACCGTGTGCCACGCAACGAAACCGTATCGTACCCAAGGTAACCTTCCATCAGCAAACCTTCCCTTTACTTTCGAAGTAGTAAACATTAATTAAACAATAGAGGATTCGCACAAAATATTTTTATGAAAATCACTTCGTTACGGCTGGCCGTGTGCGTGTTTGCTTACGCAACAAAGGACAAGCGACAGTGACACCTCCATTATTAAAACAATCGAACCGAGTTATGTAATCGGTGCAACTAATATGTTTTCAATCCAGGTCACGCTTTACCCGTACCTCTCACAGTATGCAGGGTTATTATTGATACCTGAAATTATCTCTCTTGGGTAGGAAGTTGGAATATCTATTGAACGCGACCTGCATTGCTTACATTTTGTAATTTTATTTAGCTCGGAATTTATAAAATGCATATTTTGTAAAATGTATTGTACTGTGACTTATGCACTTTTAAAGAAATTTCTTTTGTAAAAGGAGCTGGCAATTAGAATGTATGCATATGACATTTTCGCATTTCTTTGCATATTTACTGTGTAACTTTGTTACACACAATAAACTGCTGCCTTTTGGCTAGATCTTGATTGAGCTAGATGAAGAAAACCTTGACCACAACACTTTTTTGTTTAAATCGGATACTGATATTCGATTCCTTGCAGTTATTTTACATCGAAATACATTATGAATAGAACGGGTCTCTTAAGAAATTTGCGCATCCAGGAGCTTCTCTTCGCGCATCCGGCCCTACCTGGAGGCGCACATTGCATTAATGTACGATTTGTTTCAAAATAAAATTCGAAACAAAAGAAAAGACCTACAGAAGCTAGTGACGATGGGCTAGAATCCCTCGAAACGGGAAAATAAAATTTTTACTTTGAAAAAAGAACGGAAAACTAAAAAATACAAAAAATATCATTTTGGTATTTTTAGAACAAACTTTTTTATGTTGACATATTGTAAAAAACATAAAACTGGTGTATTTAACATTTTTATTTAGATATTTTAAAGAATAATCGATCGTTTCCACGCATTTTTGAGCTTTTTTGTGTACTATAGTCGTCTAAATTTTTAATTTCATATTTACCTCCAACAGAAAAATTTCATCCTCCATACACCGTTGGAAATTATCCAACAATTGCAATCAGTTGCTATTAATATATTTTATAGGTTTTAATTAAAAATTCATCAAATCAGCTATAAACGGGAAAACAGAAAAAAATATTTTCGAGTAAATAAAAACTAATAAGAAATACACAAAGCGATTGAAAAGAATGAGCAGATATACTTTAAAATGTTAAGCAAGCTTCTGCGTCATGTGGATATATAAGAAATAATTTATACAATAATAATATAGGTAGTTGTTAGTTTTGCATATCTCCAAAATGTTAATTATGATCACATTTTGTGACGTCTTTTATATTTCATATAAAATACCATTGTCGCTATAATAGATCCAATCTCCCTCACCTTTCGCGAAAACTGCAATAAACATTTAATGCCACGTACTCTAAGAGAATGTATCCACATCCTAAGTAGAAGTGTTTGATTGAAAAGACACTTAGAAATGAATTGAATTACTACAGACCATCGAGTAAAGATAAACAAAAATCTCTAAATGTCAAGTACCTGTACGACTACGAATGTATATACGAGGAGTGAATTTCAACAGAACTGAATTAAGGATAAATTTTTGGTAAATTGAGATTTTATCTTTCAGGTCAAAACGGAAACACGCTAATGAGTCTAGGAAGGCAAGGGTTAGAGAATACTTCAGCTCTAATATTTCTGACATCCCAGTTGGTCTGATGATGTGCATGTTGTAGCTCAAAATATGAGGCAGAGAAAATAGTTTCGAGGGAAAGTTTTGAGTTTTGTATGACGTTGCATTCAAAAACGGGGAAATTTTTCAACCCAACATGTCTTTAATTCAAATCTTACTGAGTTTAAAATTAACTTCGAAACACGTCAAACCTTAGAACAACTTTTAATATTGCGTGTACGAATCACATACGTCTGACGGCTTGTTTCAAAATCACCTTCCACCACGATAAATTCACCAGGAAATCATCACCAAAGCACAAAATTATTTCTAATCAACCCCATTTATTCTCGTAATTACACTCACCTGGATAGGGGATCGACTACTACTCCGATGATGACGACAGCGGTGGCGATGCAGGCGAGGTAAATAGCTGAGATTTCGTAGATTTCTGTATCTGGCGGCCTTTGTAGGTTCTCATTGTTGTTCACCGTGCTCACGCAGAAATTAGCGCCGCACGTGTCGTAGTCAGTCACGTTCGTAGTAGCGGTGCCGTGTGGGTTGCTCAGCACTGCGAAAATATTAACGTGGAAAATTGAATGAGGTACTGAAGACGAATGGTTGAAATGATGGGAATGGAGCAAGGAAGCTAAGGTCCATTCAGTCTGAATTGGTCCAGTTGAAATGCAATAACATTTAATAGCCATGTTAACGACTTACAAAGACCAAAAAGCCGATCCATAGGTGCGCCACAATATAAAAGAATGTTACTCATTTTATTACTGAAATTTTATTACGAAATTCCAAATTTGTGCCTCATTTGTTTCTGTAGTATTATTTGTATTGCGTATAATGTCTATATTATTGCCATTATTAATTTCGTCCACACTGAAAGGTCTCCAAAAAGCCGTTTTAAAATAATAATTGCGACTTACGTGCACACACCACTGAACTCTAACGATGACTGAAAATGAATACGTGCTCGGCTCTCAAATTTAATGGCTGTAGTGGACCTGTCTAATTTTCGATACTAACAGGCATTTCATATATAGTCATGTATTGTAGCGACTAACATTTCTCCGCGCCAAATATACGGGGAAAGGTTAAACGGTACGTTACATGAATGCTCTGCTTTTGTACGGGGTAAAAACGTATTTTTTGAATGCGCTCGGTATAAAGTCGGTAATTTTTTTCTTTTTTAACTGGACCAATTCTGACTGGATGGACCTTACGTCTTCATAAACAAAGCAGCAGTGTGTGGGGAGTCGAAAACTATTTTCAATGAGGTAGAACTTGACCCGCGTTCTCATTTGGAAAATTTTGGGGGATGATACCTCCGTTTACGAGGGTAAATTTTGGTACAGTTTTGGGCTACAATTTTTGAGTTAAAAGTTGTCCCCCTCACAAACAAATTTGTGTTTCAGGTTTCTTTCGACATGACCTTAATCTGATAGTTATGGTGGATAGTTTTCCATGGCACAATTTGTACATGTTTCTTATGGAAAAACGTTGCAGTTGTTTAAAACTATTCTGAACCATCCATTGGCTTTTCGAGGTGCGATATGGATGGATATAGATGGACAAAGTGAATCATGGAAGGGCGATCCAGGCGAGGCGCTTTTAGGAATAGAGGGTATCCGCCAAATAGTTTGACAACGAAAAGGGATCATAACGAATTGGATACATGATTCCCAGGATCGAAATACATGGAAAGTGTTGAGAGAAGCCTAGCAGGTTATAGCGCGTTATAAGTATAGTACATCGCATTTTATTTGAGACAGAATTACAACGTGGTACAAGACGTGGTCATAAATTATCTGTTGAATGGAGAAAGGTGAAGTGCTTTATTGCCGATTAGGAGATGGCTTCGAATAGTCGTCTGGGATATTTGGGCTGTACCGGAATTTTTAAATGATCACAGACAAATTAATGTTTTCCACACCTTAAAAAAGTTTAAATCATCCCCTTTTCTCTTTTTTGGATATGGCCGTTACGATGCACGTTCTATGTCGTCGACTTCCAATTCTTCCTCGCCCAATTCTGGTCCTTCGCCATGCTCCATATCTTCACCCACTGCTATTTCTTCATCTGAACCTGCTTCTTGATTTATTTCAAGTTCTCTGTTTAATCAAGGCCGGCACATTTTAAAAATTATGAAACGGACGCTCGTCAAGATCAGAGTAAAGTGAATTTAATTTAATACACCATTTAAATAGATTTTCAGTCTCTATCTTACCCACCGTTAAGACAATTTTACCTCGTTATTGCGTAATTTAAATTTACATCACGACACATCAATGAGAATAAGTTCTTTCTAAGTTTATAAGTTCTTGAAGCCCCTGTTGTAATTTTGATACTTTTGGTATGACTAAAGTTAGTTAAGTGTTCCTAATGATCTCAACCGGTTTGAATGTAGAGAGGAAATGAAGTTTCAGTCGCCTGTTGATGTACCCTACACTCAAAACGTATTACCTTTGAGTTCCACCACGATCTCATATCTTTTACCAAGTTTATGTCACTTCAAAATTGCCAATAGTCACGATCGCCCCAATTCCATTGATAGATCTACCAGTTCTATCGCTGTCCCTTCATGGTACCTACCAAATTTTTCAGGTACTTAGCTAAAATCAGTCCGTAACCCTTCCTCCTGTATTCCGGCCTGGTTTGCATGGAAAACATGGCCCCGTAATAGGACTGGACTGGATAGTACTCTAAGTACGGTCCATTTAATATATGTAAATACCCTGTCACAACGGGCGGATAACAATTTTTAAGACTCTTCAACTTCTTCGTTTATAATCTTTTACAATCGGGGTCCGGGTAACGCGTACCACTATTCGAGTCTCAAATAAAATGCGACGAATTATGTGTTATTTCTGTGATGTCTACGTCTCGTGACTCACCCAGGGAGGAGATGAGGTTCCCCCACAGCTCGGCCGTCTGCCACGCGAGGAAGAAGAACCCGAAGAACCTGACGATGATGCCGTCGACGGCCTGGTCGGTGAGCTTGGCGTAGACTCCCGCGACCTGCGTGAGGTACGTCGCCTTGGAGGCCCACATCGGCGCCGCGCCGAGACCGACGAGGATCCCCGCCGGGACCAGCGTGTAGAACCTCGGGTAGAACTGGGCGCCGATGTAGGGCGCGTACGCGAGCAGCGAGAAGCACAGCGTCCACTTGACCGTCAGCTTCTTGATGAGGAACGTCGGCACGAAGATGCAGCTGACGACGAGGGCCGCGTAGACGCCGCACAGCGAGACGGTGCCGAGGCCGTCCTTCGCGTTGATGCTGCTCTGGAGGTTCGCCGTGCCCTGGAACGCCGTGAACTGGATCATGAACGCGCACGAGATCGCCGTGACGTTCTTCAGGATGCGCCACTTCTCCTTCGTCGAGAGCTTGAACTTGCCCTGCTGGAAGGCCTCCTCGTCGGAGAGCTCCCTCGGCGGCTTGACGGGGTCGCCGTTGTTCGCGTCGCCCTTGAACGCCTTATTGTCGTAGGCGCCCGTCACGGAGACGGTGTACACGTTGTTGTCGTTGCGGTTGGCATCGCCGCCGCCGCCGCCGCCACTGTCGTTTCCTACACCGAGGGACGCTGTCATCTTGGGGGTCGATGTCGGGCCGTAATCACCCTCCTCTATCTGGAAAACGGAAAAAAGAATGACCATCAAAAATCCATCATCGATTTCAATCATACGAGAAATGGAGCTGTCATTAGGGCTCTGCATATTTTTTCGTTACTCGGAATGCAAAGTTAAAGAAAACCGTGCCAATTTCGGCAAAACCTCTAGTTTATTGCTGTGATAAAACTTATCTATTGCCGGCTTTCAGCTTAAATGGGCCACAATGACTTATTCGTTAAATGTTGCTCTTAAATGATCTCTGTACCCCTGAAAATCGTTGTTCCAATATAACTCACTCAAAAATCAATCAATTTGAAAGTGGTTTGTAGCAAATTGTTCAGAATTGATCAAAGAATTTGAAACTGCAACTAATGTTTTCAAATTAAACAGAAAAGTGTCCGTACTATTTCTTATTTAATTCCATTATCAGTAAATGTATTTAGATTTAATGGCCAGGCCCAAGTTCGCACCGTAGTGTCAAAGTTACACATAAAATGTCAGTCGAAAATGTCTACTAACTTTTGAGTTATTTTGGAACTACTAAAAAATAGCACTGATTGGCGAATTCGCTAAAATATAGGGTCAAAACTCGCTGCGCCTCTTTAGTTTAAAAACGTGTTTTGAAGCAAACGTGAGTGAACGTGAACATTATTATAAAATATTTATTGGATCATTTGAATTATTTAACACTTTACTTCTTCTTCAAACTATACACCACTTCAATAGTTTAAAGGTAGGACGGTAGTATACACTGTACAGTAACTTTTGGGTAAGTATACTACAGCGCATGAACATAAATTTAAGCCCTTCACTATGCCTAAATTTTAACAAGAGTTTCAATTACAAGTAAAAAATATATATACTGATATTACTGATGACATCACAGCGCTGAAAGGCCCCAAAAAGCTTCCAGTATCCAGGAGGCAATAAAAATGGTCTCCTGTGGGTATGACAGTACAGAGGGTTACATTTCCTGTCTATTGAACTCATTCTATTGTCTGGAATTTACTAAAACTTCATTAACGATTAATTCCAACTCAAGTAGATAAAAAAATATTGGAATTTAATAGTAATTCCTATTATTATACGAGATGACGAATTTTGTCATCGCAAAATGTTACCAAAGTTGAAGAATTCTTTTACGATTGTTTACTGGTAGTGCATGAACTTGTAGACCCTCGTAGGAGTCGTCCAAGAACTTGACTACTTCTTACTTGTGCAATGACATATTATATAATAATGATTATAATATAATAAGAGTTAAATAATAAAGTAATAAACTCGTGTTGATTATGGTAGGTATATAATTTGCAGGTATATTTTATGGAAATAGTTCACGTTTCGATCGAAAATGCTGAAGTTTCCAAAAGATAACAAATTTATTTTTACAGGTGTACATTATTCATTAAATGCGAGATGATTGATAATAGAGAACTCCGACAAAATTTATCGAAAAGCGCATTATTTTCTGCAAACTTTGAGTTGTTGCTAGTGCTTTCGTTTAAAAGTTATTAACGATAATGTGTATTCCCTTAAAAAAATCATATCTCTGCATGTATTCAATATTATAGGCTCGATTTTGAAGGAACTTTTAAGCAATGCTTACGGTTGAAGAAAGTCTCATTAATAATTGATTAGGTTCTATAGATTGTAAGTAAAAACATCTCGAAAACTAATCATCAGAATTCATTAAATAGTATTTTTCTAAGATGGAGGATCACAGCAAGGTAACGCATGTGACTATATTGTTTTTATCATAAATCGTGCTTGTTATGTACGCAGATCGATGTTAAAAACTATTTTGGGAATCCCAGGGGCACAAAATTAAGCTTCTGAGCAATCTCTGCCAAAAAATTCTATCAGCACAATATTATTATTATTGTAATATTATTATTCAGAATGGCATTGCACCGTGGTGCTTACCGTCGAATGAACTTTGAATCGATGTATTGTAATAGAAGCGTATTATTATCATTAATTAAATAAGTTCAAACCTTTCATTTCTTATGAGAAACTCAATTTTATAATTTGCTTGATAGGTGAAAAAAGAACAGAAATATTCATAAACAAACTGTTTTTACTTGTCTCAATTCAAGTCTTAAAAGACAAGCATCTGTTTAAAAATCTAGCCTGTATTAACACCTCTTGAAGAGAGCAAGTTAAAAATGACATTGCGTCAAGGGAAAACCAGCAAAGTGATTAACTTTTAAAAAGGCAAGAATATTCAAAAAGTCAATACAAAGGTACTTAGAAACTAGCCCTTTAATGTTTATACTCCAAATGAGAAAGACGTTCAAATTCCGGGTAAACATTTTTCTTAAGTAACTCCGATCTCAAGAACGACAATTTTTTAGTAAAAGAGCACAGTATTAGGGTGCTTGAAAAAATAATTTTAACTTTAGGAAACCAGTAGTTTTTAAAGAAAAAACAAAAAATAAAATGTGAGAAATTTTGCTAAATTTGCCGGTTTTTAAAGTGAAAGTGTTTTCGTATGTTATTCTCATCGGTTAAACGATAATAGTAAAGTTTGATTATTCAACTTTACGCCGATATTCAAATTTCGTGAAAAGAGTGTGGAGAAATAAGTGAAAAAACGATTATAAACTGCGCGGTTTTCGCGTTTTCCCTGTGTTGAAATTTTACATGCGGGTGTACTTAGCGGATATACGGTAGTGGCTAAACGACCGTCGTCGTTTAAATAGTATGTCGTTTATGTCGTTTTTCTATATCAAAACCAAACAAACAGAACCAAACCGCTTAATTTAACCGTGCTTTCCGGAGGATTCTACACAGGAACTGTTACTTTATAATATTTCTAAAAGGAAAAACAAGCAGAATTACAAATTAATACGGTTTCAATGCGGCCCCTTCGATCGATTACCCACTACTATTAAGGTGTCATCGTCGTTTTGGACTTTGCGATTATCTTGATGTTCCATGTTACATGAATCAAAAATCCGATGAAAATGGATATGTCCATAAAAATTTGTAAAATTATATGTGCTGTGAAATATAGTGTGAAAATCAGTGCGACGCGCGTAGAAGACATTCCATGGGTGTAGCAGAAAGGGAAATTGGTGTCGTGTGAAAAATTGATACTTGCCATATCGGCTAGAAGTCGACGAAATAGCGGTTCGCGGAAAAGTGAAGTTAGAAGAAAAATAATTGTTTCCTCAAAAAGTAAAAGGAAAGGCGAAAATTGAATACGCACATCGTTTTCTACAGTTTTTTACTGATCAGTGGTGATTTTTTGGTGAGTTTTTAATTTTTATGCTGTTAACCTCTTAAGGAAAGTCGGATTTCCAAAAGATTCGTCAAAAATGTCAAAAAAACTTTTGCACGGATCATTTCCTAAAATTATAATTGATGTTTTCGAACTAGTTATTTCATGTATTATCTAGCTTTTATCAAAATTCCAAGTTACCAAAGGTGAAGGTTTGCCAAATTCTGGACAAAGACAGTATTGATGAAGAGTCAAAAGTTTAAAAAAGGTAAAACTCAATAAATATTCAACACGCAACACGAAATTTCCTAAAAATTCGTGCATTATTTAGTAATAATTCTTGACAAGAGGCGGAGAAAAAATGGTCCCCTTATTTTGGACCATTGCATATTTTTTACATTTTTCAAAAATTACATTTTATGCACCTTTGTAGTTCATGCGTGTTTGCATACATTACTGTAATCCATAAATTTTCGTAATAAACACCTCCCAAATAAAAAAATCTTATTATACCACTGAATTCAAATCTTCCCTTCAGTAATAACTCTCGAGGAGAGAAAGAAGTCTAAAAATAGCCACTAAAACATGAAGTAAAAGAACGCAGGTGATTACCTTCTTGCGAAACTGGCCACAGCGCCGACGATTTATGTTACTCGTCCTACGAAGGCATATGATCGAGAGAGAGAAAGAGAGAAAGAGAAAAGCTCCAATCTGAAATCTCAAAACGCGATCCGGAGCCAGTTTTACGTATCGTGTTCCGCGGCGGTAGTAAAATAAATTTTCGTGTACCGGAGCCGGTTCGGCATAGCGCACCTCCTATGTGCTCGAGGAGAAAAGTATCTGCTACGTTAAGGAGATATATCTTACAACTCGAGTAGGTTGTAGTTGTAAAGGTACGTAGGCGAGAGTTATGGAAAGACGCGTGCGAGACGCAAACGATTAATTTCAGGATCAAAGCTCGGCAGAGAGCTGAAGCGATTTGCGAGCTTTAAACGTATTCCACGCGTTTCTCTTTAGGGTCTTAGAAGTAAAACGTGATACGTGAATTTATTCTGAAATAGAAGGAATTTAACCGAAGAGGTAGCCGGTAGTAGCGTGTTCGGTTTGATACGTCCTTTAGTAAACTGTAAGAGAAGATCAAGAACATAAAACATCTCTCCCGTCATTAATTGCAAAGTCGTGAGCCATAAATTGCTTCACCATACTGTTAACTAAATCACGATAAATCCGTACAGTTACTTTTTATATTGTCTCATTTGGATCATTGACCCAATGATCCATACCTACTTTAGCGAGAAACGATATGACTTCTCAGGTCGAAAAGGTAGGTGTTTCGTAAAAATATCGGCAAATTGTCATACTACCCGGCCTCGTTCGAAGCACATAAATTCTTTTACGGTACTCACTTACCCAAGACATTAGCATTTCGCTTTTCGCTAGGTAATGAATACCTTGAAGGCAAAAGCTAGTAAACAATGTTAGTTAATAAGTACAAAAGCAAAATATTTATAAGAATTAATTTAATTATATCAATACAGATAAATGCTGGAATAAGAAAATATAAGATAAGCAGAAATAACAAAGTAGCTAAAGAAGGGCAGTCCTACGGTAACTGTCGATTTGTGTTAAATGACTATGAATGTAGTCCATACAGGAAGAGGGTGTGAAAAATTGTAGTAATACTATCATTCTCACCCTCTGTAAAGTTCTCTATAGATATTTTGTTTTTGAACACGTTTTATCCCGCACAAGAATAAAATGTCCATCTTTTACTGATAAGGATAAACTCTTATATAACAAATTCATTATTTTATTGCAATAACGGTGTAACGTTTATTTTTGGTGGTAACCCCTTAAAAATTTTATTTAATGGACATAACCCACCATCTTATATTGACCGACAGATGTCATATCAAAATGTATCTGGTCGTAATCCACCATTTACCTTAACAGTGGAATATTAACTGCGTAAATGTGATAATGGAACCCATTTTTGTATTTTTGATCATTATTTAATTAACTGAATTAACTAAGTATTAACTGAAACTGCATATTTTGGGTTTTACACAAACTTTCTCAAGTTCGAAACATTTTCGTATCTGGATAATTTCATACTCGATAATTTTGCAAAATGATACGCCTATTACGTCTACTGCAAAAACCTAATCGCTTTTTGATAGTTCAGACAGAAGAAAAGATTCCTAAACGTATTCCGTAACTCGACTGTAATTATTACAAGTGACAAAAAACCTTCAGTGTTATTGAAATATCACGTTATTCACGTAATACCATAAGCGTCGAATTTCATGTAACAACGACGACAACCCTATGTTTAGTACTAATTAGTGGGAAAACAATGAATGCAGCAAAACTATGTATATCACAGTTTCATTTGAAACAATATACTCTTTGAACTTTTGCAGTAGAAATTACCTGTGCGTACCGACCCTCGTGAATTCCTTTGAGACGAAATAGACAATTCTGGGCCTTATATTTTATTGCATACTAAACAAAAGATGAGTAAATAAAAATGTAAATAATTGCAAAATTACATAATAACGTTAATTACACGTATTTCACTACTACACTGGGAATATGCAAATATCCCAACCATCCGTAAAGACAGCTAAGAATGAATGAGCGAGCCCCATTGAAAAAAAAAACACAACAACATTAACGTCTAATTATTACTCAAGCGCCATTTATTATAACATAATAACTTTGAGGCAATTAATAGCACACTGTTCCCCGGTAAATAATTTTTTCATACGAAACCAGGAAGGACATGTGCCTGTGAAAACAACAATCTTCGAAAGAAGAGACCGTAAATAGTGTGTCATTGAAACTGACTCCTTCCTAGTTATCATCATTACAATCTAGGCAATGAGAAAGTGCAGTTAAATCACGTTTAAAACAAACAGTAATAAGCACATAAATGCATTAAAAGCACAGAAACGCAAGGCAAATAAGATGAAACGGAAAATACGTAAAGGAAGCTCAATATACTTTTTATTTTGCGTAAGAGTAGAATGTACATAAGTACATTCATAAATGATTTATTTACACACCAACACTAATTACACCACTTTATTTGTTGTAATTACACTACATAAATGTGAATTGTTTTCAGCGCTTCTCTTTCGAGATTTCGTTCAATTAACTGCCGATTACCAAATTCCCTTCATGTCGCGTCTAGCACTTTTATTTAGCTCTGTGTTTTTTCCAGAAACTACACTGTATCGAGAACATTCGAGGGGTGAATCGAACATATATTCGTTATGACATCGAACTACCAGAAATGCTGGAGTTCTGGATCATCCATGCATTTCATGCATTTCCAGCATAACTTGAGTTTTTCTATGAAACATTTCGATTCCCGTGAATATTGGGGCATTTCCACGGGCTTAATCGCTAATGCTTAGTATTCGTCACTTACACTGACAACTTACGTTTGCACATGCTGAATTAGTGCTTAGTGAATGCGCAAGTGCGAGAATAGAAGTCCTATTTACTGAGCAACAAGGGAGGCCAGCAAGCGACCAAATCATTTCGTAAATCCGACACTTTATATTTCACCAATTTATAGAAAAACTATCTGAAATTAACACGTTGCCTAAGTTCGAATTTTACTATACAGAGCTTGACATTCTTTTGTCTTATTTCTGGTTCAACCATCTTAATTGTAAAAGAAAGAAAAGAAGAAAGGAAAATTGTAAAATTGTAAAGAAATTTTAGAAGGCGTGGATTTCATGGAGTATTGGAAAATAATTACCTAATTTTTAATGCAGAAAATAATTTTGTAAAGGCGACACATTCATGTGGATTTGACTATATTGAGTTTGACCTTTGGTTTTATTTCTTGTTGTAATCTTCTCAATTCAAAACGAGCTTTTCGTACTTTAACCAACTGATTTATTTAACGAATTAGTAATCTATCAAATTTTTGGATTTTGTGAAATATTTTTGAAAACATTTCACACATTATAACACACTTCAAATTTGACCACTTTATGAATAGATTTTTTTGAAATCGACGCCTTAAGTTTCGTTTTTTAACCTTTCAAAAGTTATCTAAAGTAATCGAAGTTAGAAATTTTGGGTATGAAGTACAAAACGGCTAAAAAAAATTAGATTCGCGTTTTTAACTACATTATCATGATTAGCAACGCAATTGCCGAAGTAATTATTTCCAGCTCTTGTCTTCGTAGAAACAAAAAAAGGCATCATTTTTCCTCTCGTCTGCCCCCGCCGGTAATTAGAAGAAACAAATTCGCGATAGTCAATTAATAATCGGACAACGAAAACAAATTACGCGATATGTAGACATTCGAAATGAAACAACCGTGAAGGTGAACATGTGCGGATTCGTTTTTTTCCGCAAATGTCCTGAAGAAGATCGAAAATTCGAGATCAGGGGCGGAGGTTCAGATGAGCGTGAAGTCGGCTTCTGGCCCGAGTACTCGAAGCAAATCGAACGCCAATGGCGTAGCGATGGAAATGATAATAACAATAAAAAAATGTGTTCCCATATTAGTTTGTTATTATCATTAATTCGAGTGTCGGAAACGTACTATTAGATACTTCCGTTGCCGGTTAGTGCCAAGGACGGAGACGTATCGGTTCGGAATCGGTTAATTTTTCTTATGGGATCGAAACTGTATGGGAAAATTTTTTGTTTCATTTGTTTTCCTGGGGGTTTAGGGAGCGAAATCTGTTGTATTCTGAAAGGAAAGGAAGATTGTGAAAGGAGGATTGCGCAACCTACATATTTGACCAGTTTTCAACATAGGTAACAGGAAAAATTTCATCTTGAGTTTTCACAAAAAATGGGAAATTCCCTCGCGGAACTCGGGACAAATAGTCAACATGAAATATTTATCTAGAGAAGTAATATCGTGATATTGTAGAAAACGTTTCTACTTTTTCATGGGAGATGCTTATATGCATAATAAGAAATTATTGTTTTTGGGAAGATTTTCCTAATATGAGATATTGCTTTTTTTTTATTAACAATCCAAAATTCTCTTGTCCCTGTGAAACCGAAAATATCATGAAAAAGAGTTTCACAAGTCTTTGAGATATCTGATTAGAGCAATTTTTCAAAAAGTAAGCAGTAAAATTCTAATTTGTTATTTTCTGAAAGTCCAAACAACATATTTTTCTGTACGAAACTCAATTTTGAAAGAACAAAAATGACAAAACTTTAATATTGTGCCTTATCGAATTAAAAAAACCTTTCTGTTTCGCAGAACTTAAACATTCAACCAAAATTAGAAGGCACGTTTTTAAAAAGATAGAAAATTAGAAATCTGTGCCAACTTGGTTCAAATTAATTAAGGGCTGAGGGATTTTACTCAAAATATTTTTGTATCTCAGAAACTATTTTAACATTTTTTTTTTGTAAATTATGTGTGTTTAAGCTTCCATTTAACTACATTGATGACATAATCGCTACTTTTACTGACATTAATTTCTTAAGAGCCCTTTGGTCTTGAGAATTTTCAGTTTTTCTCACTTTCTTTTCCAAAACAACTTCACCTGTTGTTATTCAACTTCATATCTGTATTAATGCATTAAATATCTATATGAAACGTTTGTTACTAAAATAACAAATAGTGCACTTTACTTTTGAGAATTTTTGAGTTTTTCTTAGTTGACTCCAAAACTTCTATAGTGATTTACTTTAAATCGCTATCGTTATCAATTTAATATCAATAAATTTTATCAAACCTATTTTGTTTCAAAATTTTTTCTAAAAGGTGATGTGGCTTTGTGAATGTATAGTTTTTCTTATTCTCAAAAATGGCTTTAGTGATTTCGGTGTTTAATACTGTTAAAACTAATATCATTAACAGAAAATTACAAGTATTTAACATTTCATTTTTTTCTTATTATTATTTATCCTAAATGTAATTGAAAAACATAGATGAAAATATAATTTAATAAGCATCATTCAAGGCAATATTAGTTGTAAGACGATCCTTCCAAAAAGCAAATGGTAAGGATTGAAATTGTTTCGAAAGACGAAATAAGAGTTATTAAGTACTCGTGGAACTAATATATTTATAAGTAGACATTTTCATAAGAAAAATAATTCAAGAAGCAAATGGCAGAATTGGAAAATGTTCTTTTATGAAACCTTAAAAGAATTTCTTTGTTACAGAACTAAATTCGTCACCATCAAATAAAACTTCATGAGATTATTAGATAATTTTTCAAAATACAAACGATACAATTTTAATTGCCATCCAAAAAGGCTTTTGCTCCAAGAGAACTTAAATTTTCATTTCAAATTGTAAGAACAGATCGTTTTAAAAAACAAAGATGACAATTTAAATAAGGATTTTAATCATCGCCAAAACAGTGCAGTTAGTTCAACTACAAAAGTAAAAATTTAATAACAAATGACAAAATTTTGAAATTTTCTTTTTTCAGAATCACTAAAAGACTTCCTTCAAGGCAGACCCAAATTATCATCAAATTTATTGTAAGAAACAATTGACAAATTTTTACGTTCTTTCATAAAATCTAAAAAAGATATAATTTCAAGACTGAAAGCCCTTTTTGCTAGTAAAATCAAAACCATCACTCAAAACAGGCTGCAGAGCGAGCTTCTCAAAGAGAAAATGGAAAATTTTAATCGGTTCCTTTTCTAAAGTATAGAGACTTTTTCTTTTGCAGAACTTCAGTCAATGCCCAAGTCATGTTAAAAAATACACGTCATGAATTTAAAAACAGACAAGCAGAAATTTTGGAAATATCATCCAATACAAAAAATACAAAAGAATCCAAAAAAAAAATTTTGGAGCTTAACAGTGCGTCGGGTTTAGAAGTGTAGGGTCAAAAGTGTACCACAGCAACATTTCAATTTGCAACTTTTACATAAAATCTCTCCTGATCAGTTTAGATTCAATGTAATAAAATCACCCGGCTTTGTTTATAATACAATTTGAAACAAAACAAACTTTTTTCCGTATTCCACTTATCTCTGTACTGTGGGATTTTTCATTGACGAGCATACGAGCCGTGTCCAATTAAGACCAGTACCACCAGTACCACTCGAATACACGTCGGAATCATTATAATAACCTACTTCAGTGAATCGATTATACCTCAGTTCCGTATTTATATAACATGTAAATCCGGGTGGACGAGAAAACGATCTCGCATAAAAATTAAATAAAGAAACGCTTGTGTCGAGACGTCACTAAAATTTACAAAACAAAAAAATAGAGGCTGTGATAAGCACGAGCATGACACGTGTCACTTTGTGATATCAATTTCATAACGGATTAGGCATGATCTGAACTAAACTCTGAAATCCGACTTTTTTCAGCGCCAAAGCCCACAAATCCAGACCAAATATCAGAAACGGTATAATCCCGGTTTATCTGGTCTATCCACTTCCCACGGATAAGATTTCCCTCATTTAAATACATGAAACATGTGCGCGAACCCTACACACATACACATACATTTGCACATGAATTTCAATCCGATTAGTCACAAAAGGAGTGCTGATATGCCCCATTGTTACGTTACCGAATATATAAATGTGATTTCAATTATAATTGGTTATTTATTTAACTATGGTGGCTTCAGAGAGAAATTCGCTGACGCGTTATGGAATGAAAGCAGATAACGGTAAGGCAGTTATGCGTGTGTCGTTAAGTTAATTACGATAATATTTGAAATCAAGCATAAGTAAGCAAACGAGCAGTTACGATAAGCAAGCCTTTAACGGCGAACTATTGGTAGGTACAGTGTTTCTAGAAGTGAAAAACAATATACTGTTTCGCTTAATTTTCACCTTCAAACTCGCAGTAAAAATTTTAAAGCAGATTTGGAGAAACTCTTAAAAATTCGGAAAGCGACAGTGTAAACTGCCCTTTAGAGAAGAGTTTTCCAAAATTGTTATTGAATTTTATTATACACATTCGACAGCAGAAGTGTCCACACTTTAGAAAAATATTAAACCGGATACATTAGTTTATACGAATCGAAATATTATTTATTAATGAAGTGAACGAGTGATTTTATTTGTACACAATAAAAAAGAGAGGTGCACATATTGACTCACTCATCATAAACAAGATATTAACTTCTCATAAAATCAAATCTATTTTAAGAGTTATTTTCATGCACTGAAATTAAATTATTGATGCAGACATAACAGTGTTTGTAAACGCGAATTGTTCGCTTGTATTGATATTGTACGCTATTCATTTTAATATAATTGTTAATTCGACATTGAATCAATACAGTATAAATTGAAATGTTACGGGAGTTACACGATGTCCATAATGTGGCGGATCTGGTAGATAATTGTCAACTAAATAGTGGGCGTACTTAATAACATATTCATATTTTATTCTAAGCAATCGTCAACGTCGTTAGGTTTTAAAAAAATTAGCGATATATTAATCGTATTGTCTCATATGGCACGTGCTGTATGTAAGTTTATAAGCATTTAGGAAATTCTCAATAATAAAGTGCCCTTTGGACAATTTTAGAAAAAAGTATTTTAAATGAATGTTATAGGTAATAGATAATACGTTAAACTGCGAAATCTGAGATAAATTACTAAAATTGTTCTGGAAAAAAATAAAAAAAACTAAACATTCTCAAGAGTACCAAAGTACCCTTTAGGGTCATTTTAGAGAAAAATGTAAATAAAAAATAAATATCAAATACAAAAGTCAAACTACGAAGGATGAAATAAATTGTTAAAGCAGTCCAGGAAAAAATTAAGAAAATTAAAAAATCTCAAAAGATTTTTTGAATCAAAGAATCTCTTTAATATCTCTCGAGGTATTAAATAGTTGTCATTTTACCAAATCTGTAATAAACCACTAAAGTCGTTAAAAAAAATGATCAAGAGTAATGTACCCTTCAGAGAGCGTTTAGAAAGAAATATTTTGAATAAAAATTGTGGAAATTTGACGTAGCAGTTCAAATGTAGACTTTAGTGAGAACATATGAAGCTGTTCTCAAGAAAATTGAGAAAAATTGTAAATTCACAAGGGCAAACGGCCCTTCAAAAAATATCAGTCAAGAAAGCGATGTGGATTGAACAGTAGATTAGATACACAAAGTTTCAAAAATCACATAGTTGGACTTACAGCACCTCAAAATGTCTAATAAAGCAATATTTCAAATTCTGAAAATCGACCTGAAATCAGTACTTTGAGTAATGACTATATGAGATGGTAAAACTTTCACTTGAACCTTTTTTTGTTCCTCACAATTTTCTTTTCTATACTTTGAGGATATTTTGAAAGTTTCTAAACCAAGATGAAATCTAAGTCTAATAATTCTTATTTATGGCCACATATTTCTTGTTCCAATATGAAGCGTTTTTCATTTATTTGTTAAACATGAAAAAATAATTATATAAAAATCTCTCATTAATGAAAAATAAAGCAGATACTTTACTGAATAATATCGGTTATAATCTCTAGAAATCTTATTCATTGATCAAAATTTATCGAATGTTATTAAACTTTATTAAAGCTATAACAGAGTAAAATAAGTTTGGAAAGGGTGAAGGTTAAATTGGCGAAGTTTGATTTCAAGAGTTTTAAAAATCAGTTGAAGTAAATTAAAAAATATAAACATTAAATGCCTTTAACTATTTTGAAAAGTTGTTATATACGTTTGTCATATACACAAAGGAAGGTATTATATTTTAGTAATTCGTCTCATTTGTAAAATTAATAAGTGCTGTTTACTTGAAACTGTTAAACACGTGCATTAAAGGAAGATGTTAGTGAAAAATCGCTACCTTCATTAATAGTCCAAACAACTTTCAATTGGAGTCGAACCAGTCCAATTAACCTCGACCAAATTTCAAAACATTTGATGAATTCGAATTAAATTAATTAATAAAACAATTACTGGCGAAAAAGTTGAAACATTAGTACTAACACGATAATGGGAGTTTTGCTGTGGTGATTTCTCTTCACTAATTGCCATAAGAATTGTCAACTATTTGGAGCCAAACCAGTCCAATTAATCCAGCCCAAATTTGAAAATATCTAATGAACTTTGATTGCTCAAATTACACTTTCATCTAGATTGATACCCTGTAGTCAAAAGCAGTAAGATTATAAAAGTGTTCAAACAACTTTTAATTGCAATTAAACTGGTCTACTTAGGTTTTATATCTGAACACTACATTAAATGTTTGTAATTTTCATATGAAACATTTATTTCCAAACGTGTCCGAAGGGGTATTTTACTCCGGAAAATTTTCAATTTTTCATAATTTTTGCAATTATTATTGCAAACTTCGCAGTGTGACTTATGTATTTAGTACCTATATCTTCCATTTGACATATGTTTCCCTAAAACCGCCTTAAAGGGCAGTAGTAGTGATTTATTTTAAATTACTAAACTTAACTAGTCTATCAAATAGCTATAACTTTCATTTACACCATTTTTTTAAAAATTGTCCTCCTAAAGGGCACTTTACTCTTGAGAATTTCTTTAGTGTTTGTAAACAGCGCTGCCTAATATGAAAACATTACACGATGAAAATATCGCCAATTTTTTTGGTATTAAAACCAGTAAGATTACTATAACATGCAATGGCCCAGTTTACGCACTTGAATAAAATTACTATTTGATAGTTTTTTAGTTTCTACATAAAAATGTATTACCATTGGATTGACCATAACCCAATAGAAGCTCCTGACCGACATCCTGCGCTGCTTCTGCGGCAGGCTCGCAGGAACCGCCAAGGAGAACCTCCTTTTAGGATCCTGGACGTTCATCGTATCGGCCCTTATTTCCCACAGTCGAGATTAACGAAGGAAATTGTCATGGCGCGCCACGGAAAACGGTGCACACCGACGCACGCACACTGAAAACTCTCTTCACAGTGGTAAAGTCCCGATGGTACTGAGAGCGTAGGGCTACCTCGACGTCGCCTTCCGCTCGGCCTTGGGTATTTGCTTGTAAACTGTGTATTATTTCTAATTTATTGGCTATTGTCGTCCTGTTATGGCAGGAAATCTAGAAATCTAGATAAGTGGCAGTTTCGATGGCCACGAAGCGCTCGGGAGTCAACCGAGTAGAAAAATATAAACACCGCAGGAAACTCAGCTAAAAGCGTCAGTTGTCGGATTATCACCTTCGAGCGGAAATCGCTACTTTGATTCACTAAAAACTAACAATGGTCACATTTCTTCGAGATTTACTTAAAGAATCACCAGGGGAAAGAAGAGGCAACTACTCAAAGACAAATTTTCGTTGAAGAATTGAATAAAATAAAACAACAACTGCGAATCCCAAAATTGCGCGCCATTATCATTTATGATTCTCTTGGATTGAAATAATATTGAAACTATTCAATTAATACCCAATTTCAAAACACATAAGAACTAATGAAGATAAACTAGAGAGCTTCTATACATTTTTCGCTATCACCATCAACATATGTGGAAAATCTAAAAGTTCCATTACCTAATATTTGTTTAAAAAGGTTGTACGGTACGCCCTGATCTTCCCGAAATAATTCAGTATTGACACTGCGACTAATTTGCTCAGATATAAGAATTGGCAAATACAATTCCCAAAGGACAGCAAAGGGCCAAAGGAAATATTCTCAGACTTTCAATAATATTGTTATGTTAGCATTTTGTAAAGTTAAAATCTCATTTTGGTTCCTTCGGTTGGCTCAGTCTTCCTCTATTTTCAAAATTTTGGACACTCCATTATAAAGGAAAATATGTTTAAAGGAAAATGTAAAATATTTTCCATGCAAAATACTTAATTTCGGAAATATTAACTAAAAATTTTAAATTTTGGGAAATAAACCTTTTTTGATTATAATAACTTTGACACTAGACTATCGAGAACAACCTCCAATAAAGGAAAACTTGAAGTATATTCAATATGTTTAGTGTGGAAAATTAGTACTTAAAATTTTACATTTTGAAAAATTAGCCATTTTAAACATTTTTAAATTATAGTGGACGATATTCTTAAGGACAAACTTAAGTCTCTTCCTAGTGAATTTTTAAGCTTCTAAGTACCAATTTTAAAAATTTTGATTCGATGTTAGTATTTTAGACACCAGAAGAAGAAATTAAAGTTAAACTTGAAACTTCTTCCAAGTGGGATTCTTAGTTCTTGGAAACGTTATGAGAATTTTAAATTTTAATAAACTAGTCTTCTTTGACTTGAAATTTGAGATATTACTAAATCACAGAGAACGACATTTTTGAGGGAAAACTTAAACGTCTTCCTACTGAACTTGTAAGTTTTTGAGATATTAATTTTAAAATTTATGAATTTTGAAAACGTCTCCTTTGATTTTAAATTTTAATTCCTTTGATTCTACAAATTTTAGGGCTTCCCGCCTAAAGGCTTTAAATTCCCACTAATAAATGATGAATGAAAACTTTAAATATCGTTCTTTTGAAAAACTTAGTTTCGGAGATGGTAATTTTTAAAATTTTGAATTTTGGAACGTTAGACTTTGATTTTTCATAATTAAAAACACTGAAAGGTAGAAGAATATTTCATTAAAGGGAAATTTCAAATATTTTCCAACTGAAATCAGTTTCGGCGATATTTACTTACTTGCAGGGCCAACATCTTTCAAGCTTCTATTTACATATACACATTATGAGAAATCAGTAACCTGGGAATATAACAAACTCCTTTCCAGTGCAATACGAAAATCGATAGTGTTCGATCGACTCTCACTCCCTACCTCTTCGTCTAATGACATCATTTCCTTCATACACCTATACCACATTCATTTATTTTAAATGTTTCACTTTCCGAAAGCGAATACCTTTATGACTCAAGGTTGGAGTATATGGCGATTCGTGACGTCGAATGTGTAACAAAGCGGATCGGAAATAACGTGCGTTCGTTTTACAACAGAAAAACAATTCTGGATAATTTGTGGAAAGCAGATAAACACCGTATCGGTTTACAACAGATCAGGGAAAACCAGAAATAATTCGCACGACTTGAGATCGACTCTGATGCTTCCAAAAAAAAAAAGAAGAAAAATTTTGACATTGTGTTTTGGGCCTAGTCCAGGTTTATTTACTTTTGTTTTGTGCTAATTGAAACGTGACAGTGATTTATTATCGTGAAGACGACAAAACAAACTACTAGACAAATACTAAGAAGTGCTAATGGTGCTAATGCCTGTCACCAGGGTAAAGAAGCTAAAAATGTTGTATTATCAGTCAAGTTACGTATATAACAGTAGTTACATCTTTTCAGACCATTCAAAAAATTACAAATTATTATTTGCGGTTCAATCAAGTCAATTTACATTAGAATTGTGTTAAGTGATACTTGAGATGGAAAATAATCTCGATGACAATACAAACTAATAAACTAACACTAGAAGTGTTAATACTGCGATAATAGCGTGAAATGCAGTACAAACACTCAGAAAAGAGCTAAGACTACTAAGGGTTGCTAACGTTAACAGTGATAGCTTACCATGTTAAAGTGTCGAAAACTGTCAAACGCAGAAAAAGTATTAAGAGGGGATGGATATCGATTGTTGCATGGGATTAGAGGAAGGCGAAGAGGTGTTGGTAAGAGGCAGGATCCCGGATTGAAGAACATAACACGTTGGGGCTTTCGCAGCAACACCAGCCAACTTGGACCTGGCGAAGCACAGAGAAGAAGAAGATTGTTAAATTTGGATCCAAGCGTGCTGTCTCGTTAGTAGGAAGAGATTAGGTGGCATTATGGTATCATCGATAGCTACATGATTTTTGACAGCTTGACTCGTTTACCTTTACCATTGCTACCTGGGGGTGATTGCTAGGTTTCGTCATGCTATAATGGGCTGCAACTGAACTTGTTCCAAGAAAATAACATTGCAGATAAATTAATTTATGTATTTTTAAGAAATGATTTGTTTAGGTGGCAATGAGTAGAATTGTTGAAAGCAGTAATCTTTCAGTAAAATTTGCGATAGGTTTGACACGAATTTTAATGACATAAAATTTGTAGAGCAGAAGCTATACCGTGTTTAGCGTAGGTAATGAAATAGAAATTCTTAAATTGAAAATTAAATTTTTTCACCTAAATAATAGTTTTTTTTATAGTTGCAATACAAACAAATTAGAATATTTTACAAAATGTACCGTATTAACTGTAATTAGCCGATTTTTATTTACTAAATGGATTCTGAAAGTAGAAATCTAAATCTTCAATTGGCCTATCTTTGATTTTAAAAAAAATAAGTGATTTTAAGATGCCAATGCTTCGGAATATTGCGCGAAACGCGCGAATTCGAATGGAAAGTAGTGGGGGAACGAAGCAGCGGTGTTGAATAAGGTGCTGTTGCATTTGTCATTTTCATGGATTTCCCGGCTTTTCTCGGTTAAAAATGGTCTGATCTAGGCCTCCAGAAAACCATTTCGAACGTTTTTTAATTGTCTACAAATATCCCGTTGACCGTAATGCGATACACTCTATACTTTTCATGATATAAGCAAAAAACCAAAAAAACACAAAGTCCTAGGCCCAGACGGCATCCTTGCGAAGTTGTTAAAGACGGGGGAGAAAAAAGTTATGTAGAATTACATATTCTCATAGTCGTAGTTTGGTAAACAGAGAACCTACCGATAAATTGACATGAAAACTATATAGTTTTATAGAAAACAAGAAGAGGAATAACCACATGTAAGAACTGTAAGATGATTTCATTCATTAATGCAGTCTATAAAGTGCTGTTGAGAAGATCAACCAGCTGAAAAAAGAATGAAAGGCTGCAAGCTGAAAGAATGCAACTTCGATGTACATCAGATTCTTGTATTTCAAACAAAGGTATGATTCTATAAACAGGGATACACTGGGGAAGGTAATGGTGAGAATTGAACTCCCAAGAAAGTTGGTTGGACTTGCGCAAATGGGTATGCAAGACTCCTGGGCATGGGGGCAGCACCACGTCAGACAAATTTCAAATTGAAAGCGGCCACAGACAATGGAATTCTCTCTTTCTTTCAATATTTAACTTCCCCTGAGGGTATGAAGTTAGCAAAACACGATCAGGACTGTCCAATGGCTTTGATGACGACACAATTACATAATCTTTAATCCTTCGAAAACGGGGAAAGGGAAATTGGTCTTAAGATCAACGAAACTA
Source organism: Cryptocephalus primarius (assembly GCA_963576515.1). NCBI lineage: Eukaryota > Metazoa > Arthropoda > Insecta > Coleoptera > Chrysomelidae > Cryptocephalus > Cryptocephalus primarius. The sequence goes on along the minus strand of OY754940.1, from coordinate 6,825,254 downwards.
AGGCCAAGTATATGGTGGTTACTAAGAACCCAATATAACAAAACATATCCATAAATGAATATAACTTCGAGTCTGTTAAATAATTCAAGGATTTGGGAGCAGTCCTATTACAAACGTTTTGTAGCAACTATATCAACTATACTCATTATAGGCAATTCTTCGATTTAGTTTTTGGTAAACATTTCAGCTTCCAACAATTTCGTTGAGTTCGCATTTGGTGGCGTTGTATTCGGCCTTCGATGAATGCTTATTACACCAACTTCCGAATAAATTATAAGCGATTATCTTGTCAATGCAACAATTATTTTTGAATTTACGATTTCGTGAGCAGATCTTGAAACCAGCAGTAGATTATCGCCGAAATCAATTGGTATATCGTTTCAAGCTAATACATGATTTTCGCATTCAGTCCCTTGTTCATGGGGATTAATTTATTGATATTTATGTGCATAAACAAACTAGACAAGTAGTCGTAGTTCACATACATCTATTACACCTCGCTATGCGTCCGAAAGGTTATTCCACTCAAAAATGTACCGTAAGAACTGATTTGCAAATTTCCATTAAGACGAAATGGAGGTAGAAGGAACTGTTATTACCATCAGCGATAGGAGAGTGTGTTAACGCGGGAAGGTAAAAGCTTTATCTTCGGTGACGTCAGAGGGGACACGCCATTAAACCGACGTGTATTGTTGACCGTTTAAAAATAGTTCCGTGGCATCGTCCTATATTTGGATTATTTTTAGAAGCCAGCATGAAAATCCCGTAGAAACCAGTTTTCCGTCGGATGTTCATAAATTATTTAGGAATATCATTATCGGGAGACGGCCGGTCTCCTAATGAATAAGTCATATTTGCCGTAAGTGTTGACAAATTTAAAAACCGTGTTTGCTCTCGCGACCAGTACGCGTTCTTTCCAGTTTGCAATTCCTGACCTGAATCTTAAACCAAATTAGCGCTACTTTAGGTTTTCTTTATTTCAAAATTCGCAACTTTTCATCTTGACCCACATAACGTGCGTTAGGACGAAAATATTCCGTATCGACTCGATAATGAGAAGTTGGCGTAATTGCAGATGTCGTAGTCATAGAAAGACCACTCGGGCACGGTCATCGAAATGTAATAATAGCGCAATACGAGACTGTGTCATTACTGACGTTTATTCTAATCAATATGCATAACGAATGGGATGAAAATGTGAGGTAAAGTAACAATTTCTGATATAAACGGTATGAAATTGTCCGGCATCGGACAGTAATTTTATGGGTTGGCGGTTTTTAGACCGAACGACACGAGGATGGGATCGAGGGCGCCGAAAAATGACTGCGAAAGAGAATTTAATTTCACATTTGCTTGCCAAATTTACAAAATTTTGTTTTCGTTTACTCGCCTTGCCTTATTGAAGATATTTTGGATTTGGTTTTAAAGAATAATTCTAGCTTTAATTTCAGTTTTTTCTGAAGTTGCCCAAGATTCACAATTTCAGTACTTCAAAACTGACTAGAAAATATGAATAAAGGCTGTCAAGTACCATCTCAAATTTAATGAATTACGTTCTTCACTCTCCCTGCTTCTTCCCTTTTACTTATGAAGTTGTTTCATTTAAAAAAAAGTTTCCCAAATTTCACTTAAGATCCCTTAAGATCTCAACATACCCACACCAGATATATGGTTCTTATGACCCTTTCCGGTTCATCAAGGTACTTACCTATAATTCTTAATCCGATAAGATTAACGTACATTACATCAAAGGGCAGTATTAGGGTACTTTGGGCAGGTAAGTTTTTTGTTGATGAATACTGACAATGACTTATTTTTTGAAGAAAATTGCCCTCTCGGGCTCTTCAACGTACTTAAGTAAAACCTTTAATCTCATAAGCTTAACATAAATTACACCAAGTTACATAGGGCTCTATTAGGGTACCTTCACCAGGTAAGTTTTACGATTGCCGAATACCAAAGATAACTTGGAAGATAAATGCACGAAGGCACAACTTCTCCAATCGAAAGTCTAAATCTAAGATTTTCTAGAATTTACGTAATCGGTCTAATGGTGGTATCAATTTTTTTTTAAGAAAAGGTACTTTTTATGGGTTTCTTCAATTGTTGAAGCAACAAAATGATTAATTTCAGCTTACTACAGCTCATTATGCTAATTTTTTAATTACCTATAACTTTAGCATTGTAACATTCAGAGGTTTTAACAAATTTTGTCTCAATAACTATCAGTCTATCTAACTATTAATAACTACCTAATCTCAATAACAATCTACAAACATTGCAGTTTGATTTATTCATTTAATATCTATAATTTTTATTTAGAGCATTTTTTCTAAAACCGCCCTAAAGGGTGCTTTACTCTTGAGAATTTTTAGATTTTCTTAATTTTCTCCAGAATGGCTGTAGTAATTTATTTTAAACTTCGCAATTTTACTTATCTAAGTAATTCATTTTTATTTGACACATTTTCGCCATAAAGGGCACCTCACCCATCAGGATGTTTAGTATTTCTTTAATTTCTTTAAATAACTACTGATTTATTACAACATTTACAGTTAGATTTAGCAACAATACCAACAAATTTAGTTCATGACGATGTTTATTTTGTCTCACATAAGCAGTTGTATGTGGAAGTTGTACCATGGACCCATCGTCAATTTTCCATCTGAATATATCCATCGTCACAACTTCCCTTCCACCACCGACTGGAAAATATACTGTTCCAACCTGGAACACCCTGTACTCTGCGCTGTTAATTTAAACGCTTCACGCATTTCTCCACATTTGTCAGTTTGTTTTCGGTTAATTATCTACTCGTTCCAAAAATTAACCGACACTTCCTATTAAGGATGACGAAATATTAATCAAACACTAAGAACAATGGAATTGAAAAAATTTAATTGCGCTCTATGAGGACAACACATGTGTTATGGAATCGGTCTATTCCTGTAATAACAATGAATCAGCGAAAAGAATCGGAATTTTTATGTCATATCTGTTCTCGACTTGGAAATTCGATCAAACGCAGTCGATGCAATTAATTTGTTTAATTGTAATTCGGTATTGCTACTCGATAATCGTGAATTGATAGGTTTGGGTATGGGTATTATTTTTTATATTCGGATCGTAACATGGTAATTTAGGTAAATAAGGGGGCCCGGCAGAAATAATGTGAATCCATAAAAAATGAAGACTTGGGACGTTTCCAGAGTCGATAAAACGGTTATATTTGGGGTTTAAATGTGTTTTTAAACCATTTAAAGCCAGATTTCAGTCAAAAGTTTCTAAAAATATTGAATTGTTATTTTACTCTGAGCCTCGCCAAAAATCCCAATTAAAAATTGTTTGCTTGATTTTTTTTGTAATATAAATTAACGACCATGTGCGTGTAGGGTATTTATATTTTGGCACGTACTTACAGAATTTATTATTAGAGAACACAATTTCAAGTATACCACTGTACACATTCCCGAGACAAAAAATAATTTCCCTGTAACAAAACACTGAGAAAAAAGTTTTACCTTTTATAATTGGGCAGGGCAGGAAAAATATTTACATTTTTGTGTAAATAAACAAAAATAATTTGGAAATTTAAAAAGTAGAATTTTAAAGTGTGTAGAAAGTTTTTTTGAAATTTGTTTTTAAAAATGTTGAATTTCTAATTGCTTTTGAGTATTTAAATAGAAACCGCTTGCTTTTGGAAGGAAAGGATGTGTTAATGTCCACTGTGAGCAAACATGCAATGACGTGGCCGAACACTCATTTAACGACGCATTACATTTAGGTTGTGGAAAGTTTTAATAAACTGTAAATTTCTCTGAAAAATTCATTACTAAACCCGCCAATATCAACACATTTACTTGCTGTAATTGTAATCGTTCAAAATTAATATTTGAGGCTCAAAGAAACTTGATGTAAATTTCGAATTTTTGGTTACATAGTTGATGATTTTGCTGTAAAAAATAACAATTTACATAAATATATTTGAAATTAACGTGAAAATCCAAACGTTATTTCTGAAAAAAATTGTTTCTGGAATGGAAATGGAATGGAACAGTATTTAATTTTATTCTTAAAACTTTGAATGTCCCATTGATATTTTCTTGTTCCGATGTAATACTAAAAAGAGCGTTATTATTCTTATTAAAAAAATCCTGAAATTGTAAAAGTAACATTTTTAATACAATATTTATTAACAAAATGTTGCGATTTTTGGCAAGTGCCGAGTTGATCTAAAATGGTTAATTTTTTTTAAAGACGAATAAAAATCCTAAAGCTACAAAAATATTAATTTTTGTTCCAAAATTTTCGAAAAAATGTGTCGAAAACGGTCTATTTCTGCGAGGTGCAGTAGTTAATCCAAAACATTTCTACAAATCCTTTTCTAAAAAATAAAAATCCTGAAACCCAAAAAATAATCGATATACCTTTGATGCTGATGTTGACGACGAACAGAATCCTGCACAACTTAGCCTTGTAAGGGACCAGTAGGAAAAGGAACATTAAAGATGCAAAAACGATTGCACACCGCACAGAGCGAAAACCCTGTCGCCTCTCTCGACTGCGTTGAAGTCACCAACACGAATGATGCTGGCGAAAGCCTCTTTCTACTGCTGATTATTTTTGTCATAGAAGCCGTTCACGAATGCTTAATTGCGGTTTCTGGTATAGTCCGGTAAGGTTGGGAACGAATTAAGGAGGCGACGGACGCGCGATACGCTCCTCCCTCCAATTCTCTCTCTAAATCAATCGACGAGCTCGAGAGAGGTTTCTTTTTCGGAATCTTACGAAATTACTTCGTTAATAAGTGGAGAGATGTGACAAATTTCCAGATGAACCATATGGTGTAAAAATGGAGGAATTCGTATTTGAATTTGGAGTACACACACAAGCCTGAAAAGAAACCTTGCCTCTCGTTCAGAAGAGTGGAAAAGTTTTGACTCCTTGATTTTCCCTGAAAATCTTTTTAGACACATTAAATACAAGCAATATAAAACGCCTGAAAACATCCTTACAGAAGAACACATAGGACCCCTGTTAGTACTGGATTTTGTCTTCCTACAGAGATCAATAGATCAGAGCTCATCTCAATAGAATTAATTAAAATGAATTAAGAAGACATTTCCAGTGATTTTTAAGGTTACGAAATAAACAGAAATTGCCTGAGAAGGCATCAGGTAATAAAATAAATGGAAGCAGAGAGTTGCAGATGAAGACACATTTCTCCCTTTTACAATGAATTCTGACTTCAAATTTTTTGAGATTACCTTCGACTAATCAATAATGGAGTCATTTCCAGAGATTTCCAAGGTTTCGACAGTTGCATGTGGTCCTGGATAACTTTCAAGTGAAGCAACAATATCTGAAAACACAATTTCAAACGAAGACTTTTAGTTCTAGATTCTATACTAGGAAATTTTTGAGGTTTTTTTACCGGTGAGTTACAGAGGCATTTCCACTAGCTTTACTTGCACAAAGTGATTCAGAAAAACCTTTAAACACAGCACCAATGCAAATATAAAAATACAATCAAAGCAACTCCTTTCGGTCTGAATTCCTGAATTCGGAAAATGAGTATCATTTCTGAAGTTACTTACAATGAACCGTAGAACATTTTTTGGAGACGTTAAAAACTCAAAATTAGTGACGTGAGCTTCAAATATAGGCACAAAAAATAGAGTTTAAAATTTTGAAAATGTACTAGGCAACGTGAAAATTATTAAAACACATTTGCAATTTTATGTTAACTCTAAATTTCAGATTCTGCCAGTAATTAAAATGTTTGAGGTTATGTAATTGACAAACTAATAGGTTATTGAGGCGTTTCGAGTGATTTTGAAGGTTGCCAGACACAAAAATGAGTCCAGAATCCCCTTAACAATGCATGGAAACACAATCGCAGATTGAAACAGAATTTGTTTCTTAGATTTAATTTTTGAATTTTGATGGTAACGAAAAATTTATAGGTTATGTTCAGTGAACGTTCAAATTCTTAAATACATTATAGGAGTACCAGTCAGTTTTGCGAGTAGGAAGAATTGGGCACTACTCCAAAAATTCTAGAAGACTTTAGAATCAATCAAACAATATTGTAGGAACTGAATGAATTCAATCAAATCCTGCTAGAGCTCAATATGTCGCCAATTTCCAGCATTTCCCGAGAAAATATAGATAGTTCGAAAAGTCACAGAATAGCAAAGAAGGTAACATGGTCGCAGATTATGCTAAGAGTTTTTTTGATCTGATTTGGTTTGAACAAAGATATTTAAGGTTATGATCAATGGTCACTCAAATCTCCAAAGTACCTTATAGGAGTCTAAGGCAGGTTTTCGAGTCACAAAATGATTTAGTAGGATTTCTTACAACTCTAGGAATTTCAGAAGGCATCAGGCATAATCAAAGGGACAAAGATTTTTTGGAATTCTGCTAGAACTCAAACAAGCTTACACAATCGTAGATTAAGCAAGCATGGGTTTCTTCAGTTTGACTTAGTTTAAAGTAAAATATTTAATGTTGTGTTTAGGTGTTTAATGTTAGGTGTCGATGGACCCCTAAACCTCCAAAGTACTTTATAGGGTCCTAAGGCAGTTCTTCGAGTTACAAAAATTACAAAAATAATACAAAGACGAAGATGCAGACGAATGTAAAGAAGGGACGAAGAAAAATGATGTGTTTGCTAACTTTTTCTTCATATATCAAATTTGAATTATGAGCTTGAAAGTTCCTTGATCTTGTTTCTATAATTTTAGACCGCGTAATAGAAACTTTTGTTTCATTATTACTTTTGCTGAATGTACTACTTACTTTGTTGATGTTATTTTCAAAAAAAAAAACAAATAAAACCTTATAAATTTTATATATTATTATCTGGATCAGAAAGTTTTAATTTCATAAAAATTTAAATTTCAATTCAAAAAGATTATAACAGTTTTAACGAAATACGTGCTTTATAATAAAAATCTTCCTAAATTCATCTAAAGTTCAATGCAATAGAGGGATTTCTTAAAATTTCCTAAAATTTGTGGTTTTTGTATTTTTTTCCGAGCACATAAAAATCGTGTTCACATTGAAAGCCATGTATACATGTTGTTAATTAGAACGTAATATCATTTATTCAATTTTATGTGCAAAACACTATCAGTTGAAGATACTAGGAATTATATTATTTTGTGGCGACTGGGAAATTCCTTAGATAGATTAACCTATCACGTTTGATTAAATAATAACCAATCACTGGAAAAATTGATGCATAAAATGGTAACTATAGAACCCAATTTTCTTTGTAATTTTCAACAATACGTCATTAGTTGTATAACACTGATACTACTAATAAGAAACACTAATTGTGATACGCAATTTTCCTCTACAATCTTGAACTCACGGCGATTAAATTTTTTATCTAATACGCATTTTGTATGTAAGCTCGTAAACCGGCGAGTTAATTTTATTAGCTGACGTTCGGCGCTGCTTTTATTATCTTTACGTAAAAATCATAAAAATTAAAAACGTTTCCAACAGACCAACAAACAACTTTTTTGAATAACGATAAAATGAGTCACAGATCGACACTTCATCAACAAACCGCAATACAATTAATGTCATTATTACGATCGTTTTACTGTTAGGAGAGCAGACCGGATTGAATTTAATGATGATAACGGGTTAATTGCTCGATTGATTAAATAGAGAGAAAACAACATGGGTCTTTACGTTTGTTTTTATTATGTAACTGCGATAAAGTCTCGGCGCGAAGATGGCGGGAATGTACGTTTATATTTTTTTTAACTGGACTATGAACAATAGAATTTGTAGGCAGCCGAAACGAAAATAGATCGTATGATCAAAACGTGCCTGGACGCGGGAAAAGTTATCATTTTTGGCACCGGGTGGTACGAAAGTTTTCCACGAGACGAAACGTTAGTTAATTACTATTTTAGTACATATTTCGTTAATATATTTATAGCCTAGAAAAAAATCACTTCCAGATACAAGCAATTAGGATAAGTAACTATTTATAGGAAAAGCTATTTGTCAAATTCCTTAGAAGTAATCAACAAATATTTTTGTTAGGTTTTGGTTAAACACAATTTAGTAAAGTTATTTTGGAAGAATTTGACTACCTTTTAAAGAATTTTTAAATCCCCGAAAGTGTTAAAGTTTGATTAAAGGGTAATGGCAAAATTTCAGTAGACTTTTGACAGGATTCTGATAACGTGAGGTTTAACGCCTAAATACTGATAAGCCTTTATAGTATAACAAAACTGAATTGAAAGAATTATGAAAACATTAGATTTTTTAGTCATTTGTTATTAACCGTATACAGCAGAATGCGACAAGGCTCTTAAGAGGCTTTTCAAAATGTGAAGTGTCGACAGAATTTTGAAAAAGTGAATTTCTGTGTTTAAATCTAGAAAGTTTGGTAATATTTTAATAGATGTTTACAGCGGAAATCGACAAGGTCTTTAATAGTATTTTGAAAACGTGAAGTTTGTCAGAATTCGTTAAGATTTTTGGAAGAATTCTATCATTCAAATTCTACCATTTCTAAATTTGTCAACGCAAGTTTATGAGTTTATATTTTGATGAATCCTTTATGGCAAATCCACCATGATTGGCAGTATTTTCAAATTTTTGGTAATATTTTAGTAAATGTTTACAGCAGAATTTGACGACTAGATTCGCAACAAGATTTTGAAAATATAAAATTTGTTATAATTCGTAAAGATCATTGACCGACTTCGACATAATTCTACCAAGAATTTGATGGTTTTAATAAGACTGCAATAAAAATGTATCGCAACAGTATTTTGAAAACTGGAGTTATCGCATATAAATTTCGATCAAAATCTTTAGTGAGTCAAACAAAAGTGGCAGAATTTGGAAACTTTTGATAACATTCTAATAACGTTTAGAGCACAATATCACTGGGGTCGCTAAATGGACATTCAAAATGAGATATGCATTATCATTTACCGTTACTTAAGATTTTCGGCAGACTGATATAATTCTACTAAGAATTTGAAAGTTTTACTAGAAATTGGACAGTATTTTAAAAACTTGAATTTTCACATTTAGGTTTTCATGAACTTTTATAGTAAGTGAAATGCTACATATGCATACGTTGCTAAATATTTTGAAAACGTGAGTTTGCGCCATTATATTTTGATAAACTCTTTATGGCAAAATTTTTGAAATTTTCTTAATACTTTAATAAACGATTACAGTAGAATTCAAGGTTGAAACCAGGATTTTAAAAAAAGTGAAGTTTGATATAATCAGATTGCTTTCAGTGTTAAGATTTTTTACAGAATTCAATATGATTCTACTAGAATATGAAGGTTTTATTAAATTTGGGATAAATATGTGTCGCAACGTTTCATAAAACGTCAGTAAGTATTTTGAAAACGCGAGTTTTGCGGTTAAATTTTGATTACCCCATTATGGCAAGTCAAACAAGACGCAGAATTTTGAAACTTTTTTAAAGTTTTCCGGCAGAATTCGACAGGCTCTCATCAGGTTCGACAGGTTCTTAACAATAACTCTTAATTATTCATCGCTATTATCCGATTTTTCTTACTGTGGAACTAAATCACAATCGCCTGGCTTCTGCTAACCTAGATACAATGAAATATCTGCTGTGACGTGTAAGTGTCGCTAGTGATGGTAAATTCTATAGAATGATGTGAATTATATTGTTTTATAACAGTTCTGTTACTAGCGACATCTACATAAAGTGTAGAAGACTATTAAAGAAGCGAGTCATTAGCATGCCAACTCCATCTAAAATATTTCTTTCTCTTTCATTGGTTTTATAGATTTTCAGTAGATTGTTGTATTGAGGCCAATTCAGTTTGGTAACCGAAAACGTATGTATTTATTTAACAAATGTACAAATATTAAAATTCGAAGGGTGAGCTTCTGAAGCTCATCGACACTGGGTTGATGGGCTAATATCTGAACCCACGTATTACAAGAAGGAAGTAAAGAGGAAGTATTTTTTTACTGTTATGCAACTTGTGATTAAGGCGATGGTTTGAACGAGAACTACGATGTTATAGTTATTTAGGCAGTACAAACGTTAAGAAAAGAAACACCATATTAAAATTTATTACGCGTGATTTTCCCGCGAAGGAGGCCACCGCCGCGAACTGACGTTATTATGTAAGTCATGTTTATCAGTAGTTGTTTTACTTTTTCACAATATCGTAAATATTAGAAAAAAATTATCCGCGCCTCTTAATGAGACACATCTACAAGGACGTATTTTTTCTCGAGAGCGTTAAGGAAATCCTTACGAAACAACCTGCCGATGTTGCTCTATGCGGCAAAGGCGACAACATAGCGCGTAACCCAACCTAAAAAATGTAAATCTTGTCAGAGGAGTGCCGCGAAAAAATTCGCGAACTCGGCAACGCGGCCGCCACAAAATTTTCTAAAGACGTTGGTCACGTGTGGTTAAAATTCGCAATTAAACACAATAAAAATTAAGTGAAACGACACAGAAAAGAAAAATTTCACTTGTCGTTATTAATCATTCATGATTTATGATTTAGTAATTAAATATGTTATAACCCTACGTTATAACCACAGTAGGACGTGCATCGCGATATATACCGTGTGAGTGAGTGTGTGTGTTTGTTCGTAAACTAGGCAATACGTCATATTAATAAACTGGTTTAATAACCATAAATTTTGTTTACATTACCGTTAAAGTTGATGGAAACGCTTATTTTAATTATTTATTACTATTATTTATTTTCGAGACTGCAGGTGTGCGACGGGCACATCTCATCTTTCTAAGTGGATTTACTGTAGAAATTCAACTCCGACCGATTAGATTATTACAATTATTTACTTGTTATGTTCGTCTTACAACCTTTGATGTTTTTTACGATGTCGAATTCTAAAATCCCACGGTCGGTCGATTTGGCGATCGTTTCAAAACCGCCGCTTTGTTAAAATTAGCCGTAATATGCAGCAATAACACTAGCAAGTAATGCCTCGCGTCGCCCTTGAGACTGCACTACGTTCAACACAACAAAACAATTAAATCGCATTAATTTTTGCGCAAAAGTGTGGCGAAATTAATATCTGAACAGTCCCCGGGAAAAATGCTGTGCATCTTCTTTCATTCCGTATGTGCTTTCAGTTCAATCTTCAGCTAGCAGCTTATCTATTATTGAAAACAGCTAACCATTAGCCTATTAGTTAAACCTTCTTCCTTCTGTTCTGTCATCTCGTCACGGTTAAGGATTCTACCCATTAAGATCTTCTCAGCTGCAGTACTGTCATCTCTGTACTGTACTTCTATTGTCACTGTTTCTACTGTCTTGTAGTCTCTATAGCATATGTTAGTGGAAGTCTTGCTATACAAGTATACACCATTTTTGTTTTTCCACCTCATATGAAGTGCCTCGTCATTACTGCTTCCTTAACAGTTTTCTATCCTCAGCTAGTAGCTTATCTATTACTGAAAACACCTAACCATTGGCTTATTAGTGAAACCTTCTTCCTTCTGTTATGTCATCTCGTCACGGATAATAATTCTATCCATTAAAATTTTCTCAGCTACTGTCATCTTTGTCTCAGTCTCAGCTCATGTCTCAGTACTGTCATCTTTGTACTGTACTTCTACTGTCACTGTTTCTACTGTCTTGTAGTCTCTATAGCATATGTTAGTGGAGGTCTTGCTATACAAGTATACACCATTTTTGTTTTTCCACCTCATATGAAGTGCCTCGTCATTACTGCTTCCTTAACAGTTTTCTATCCTCAGCTAGTAGCTTATCTATTACTGAAAACACCTAACCATTGGCTTATTAGTGAAACCTTCTTCCTTCTGTTATGTCATCTCGTCACGGATAATAATTCTACCCATTAAAATTTTCTCAGCTACTGTCATCTTTGTCTCAGTCTCAGCTCATGTCTCAGTACTGTCATCTTTGTACTGTACTTCTACTGTCACTGTTTCTACTGTCGTGTAGTCTCTATAGCATATGTTAGTGGAAGTCTTGCCATACAAGTATACACCATTTTTGTTTTTCCACCTCATATGAAGTGCCTCGTCATTACTGCTTCCTTAACAGTTTGTTGTACACCCATTCATACCCATACAACTTCTAAGATGGGTTGCAAGGGCATCTTTCGGAAAAATTAGAAGGGGCTTAAATAGTGGAGGGGGTGGTCCAAGCGACATTCTGCCTTCTTCTAGAAGTTGCGGTGATTCGAAGAAACCAACAGAAATAATTATTACAGTGCTAATATAGATACCGTAGCTGTTGATTTGCTTAAAATTGAATACCAAATGAGCCTGATTTATATTCTTAGGGTCATTGTATTGTCTGGACGAGAAGCCGAATCAAAGCTCTGTACTCATTGAGGAAGTAAGTCGTGTTCCAGAGGATAAATGTGGTTTATGCTCTTTGACATCGATGGAGATGGTATGACTGAATTACATCCTCCCTTATAAATTTGTTAGGGGCATTTAGATTTTTTCCTATTGGTCCTGTTGAATCAAAAAGTATTCAATCATACAGTATGTATCTATTAGATCATATATCATATGATCTTTACGTTATCATATGATCGTTACGTAAGATCATTATCTTATTACGTTATTATCATAAGAGCTTACAAATGCATGCACATAGTCAGTTCACTACTTCGTTTTTGGTGAATCAAACTTACTTATATTTGCTTAGTGTGTATATAGTGTGTCATTGAAAAAATGACATTATCTCTTATTAAGCGCACCTTGTATATGAAATTTTAAAATTTAAAAAATATCGTCTCCCCAAACAAACTCATACAACTTTTATGTAAATCTATTTTTTGGTGTTGATAACAATAAACCCTGTACACTAGGCGAAATATTTAACATAACAGTGGAATGAATTATTTTCATGTTTTTAATTTTCATTTGATGGCGTCACAGCAACTTCGTCAGCGCCATTACGATGTCACGACTTCACGATTTATTAACTGACCTCCAATGTCTCACAATCCTTGTCCAAAAATATACAGATGCTTCCAAGTTCTGACAACATGTTTACATACTTACTTATGTAGATATTAAGTAAGTAAAGTGCAGTTCGATCGTGCATTTCCCAATTTCATAACGTCACATCGACGTCACTGCTACTACCCAAACGTCAAGATGTCACGACATGTTTAATAAGCTCGAAATTATGTTTACGAAGTCTTGTTCAAAAATGTTTTATACAATTCTGTGGCGCTCTATATACACATACGCTTTGAAAGTTTTGTTGTGAGTTGTGAAATCAAAATTTGTTTGTAAACTAATTCGTAATACAACTTTCCATTTTTCACAGTTTCTTATTTTGTCACTTTTGTAACAATGAAATATCCACATTTCCTCTCTTTCCAGCACTTTTTTCTCCATTTAGTTCGTTCGCATTCGCAACAATTAATCACCCGAGAGGAAAACCTGAAAAACATAAACAATAGTTTCCCAACGTTCACACATACACACACACGACGTTCAGTTAATTTACATCTTGTCTAAACGAACTCGATTGTGTTTTCGTTATTTTTAGATGAACCGTGAATTTGAATGAAAATATAACATATTTTTTCCACTCTCCCCACTCGCTCCAAGCAGGAAAACGTTGACCCAAGTCCGCTAAATTTACGGCGCGAGGCGATGATAATGAAGTTCGCGGCGAATTAAAACCTCGTTTTTATCAATTGAGGGTTTCCTTTTGATCTGTCGCGCTTCGAGCAGCTGCGCCAAGCACTCCGTTTTGTTTACCAACAATCATGAAATTAAGAAGGGCCTATTAGAGGAGAGGTTTAAATTTTTTTGCTAGTAAAGTTGTAATATGAGACTAACTGATTCGACTCGGGGGAGTTTAGAAAATGAAGGCGAAATGAGGCACTCCGCAAATGCACCGCACTACAAGTGAATCGAATATGTGAAACTAGCATATGACACAAGGTAAATTTATTAATACTCTTATCAAGGAAAATTGTATAGCTAAACGTTATATAATTTCTAAGAGACCAGGTGTCTACATTGCTACCATATCTATGAGTATATATTTATTAATAATACACAGGTACCTGCATGTACCATGCGGTATATGGTAGTGGAGCGTGTGTGTGAGAGAAAATGGGCAGACGTGAATCTACAACGAATCGTAGGGCGACGCCGCGTCTTTCCGCTCGTTTCGGTCGTTCGACTCGTTTGTTTTTTCGGCGTTCATACCTCTCAGCGATCCAGCGCTTCGAGTTAATAAAAATGCTATGTTTCCAATATTTTTGTCAAGTTACAATTGCAACACACCGCAGATATATTTTTAATGTGATTAGTTCTCGCTATTTAGTAACTTTGATTAACCTTAGTACGTTAGAATCCAAAAATACTTGCGTTGAAAATGAAATGTGGTGTATATTTTCAAAAACACGCCAACATGTTATGATGCTAATCGAATTGGTCCTGGCTTGAGCGTTGGCAGACCGAAGGTAAATTTTAAAAATAAAATGTTCTCGTTAGGGTCTAAATATTTTTGAAATGATTTGACAGTAATTTGCCAGCATGTAAGATTTTTTTCTAACGTTTACCTTCTAATTAGTCCTCAGGTGAAAGTTGGAGGTTGGTCCTCTGTCAGTCTTGATGAGTCTGTTGACAAAATTTCGTGTCATAATACTAAATAAATCGAAATTGAATATTATTGAATTTGTTGTTTTTACATTCAATGTAAAACAAATGTAGTCCATTAAATCTAGAAATTAACCACACAAATTTTATTACATTTGCTGATTTAGAGTTATTTGGAAGTAATTTTTAAAACTCCTGTTTTTCCGCCATATTGAAACATGTTATTTTTTTTGTTTCACTTGTATAATTGCTTCAACCAAATTTTGGCGAGCAGGTCGTTCTGGAAAGGTAATGATGTAGTCTAACGTTTATCTAACGTTGTGAATCATCTTGAAGAAAAGCTTTAGAAGTTCCGTTAGAATTTTGGAACGCTAAAATTGGTTTAAAATTAAATCTGGAAGGTTTATGGAAATTTCAAACGTTTCTAATTCTAAATGTAAGTAAATTTCAAGATTATAGAACGAAGATTCCACAGTATCTAAGCATTCATTATTACAGCTCCGTGTTAAAAAATTTGGAGGATGTTGCGGCGTAGGTTATAAATCACTGATGATGTTAATGACGCCATCTCGGGCTTAATAGCTACATAGACAATAATTTCCATTAAAACTTTGCTCATACTTACACATTTAATCCCGTATATAATTTTTCATTTTTACGCCTCTCCATGCGTCTCTCGCTTTTCTAGCTCTCTCTCGTATCTTTCCTTCTGAATTTTGCTTATTGTAACGGCTACTAAACAGGGAAGGGCGCCACAATCGACAATGCATTTCGGCTAAACAGCTTGATATCCGATTCTATAATATCTATGGTTCTTTAGTATCTCAAATTGTCTTCGAAAGAAATCTAAATAATTTGCAGAAATCCCATAAGTTTCAATGCAATTTCGAACATTATAACGAATCTAAAATGAAGGATCCAGGCATTTTTCAAGAGTTTTAAATGATCGAAAGTGCCCTAGAAAGAAATCTAGAAGGCTTAAGCAAGTTTCATTTTATGAGGAGCACAGAGCAAAATCTAGATTTCCCTAAATGGCTTGAGAGAGTTTCTAAAAACTTTCTCGTTACAATTTCACACACTGCTAGATCTAAATCATGCTGAAGAAAATCTCAATAAGTTCCTCTAAAGTCTTGAAAAGCTAGAATATTTTTAAATTTTACTATCTATAATCTAGAATCTATAAGGAAGTTTTTTGGGTTCCTATAGAAGCTTCCAAATCAAAAATTACCAGCAGAGGAGGTCTAGATAGTTTACAGAAGTTTCATTGAATTTCGTTTTAATTAGAAATGTTAGAACTTAAGAATCTAGGGTAGAACTTGCCGAGGTTCGTCTATAATCTCGAGTGTGCCTTAAAGTCGAATTTGGAATCAAAGTTTCGCTTAAGTTTTATTTTTTTCTAAATCTTCGAGGACCACGGACTAGATTTTCCTGAAAAGTCTCATGTACAATCTAGAAACTTTATCTAAAATAGAAGAATTCTAGAAATTTATTTCAGTGGCGTTCAGAATGTTTTTGACGAGGTAAGAAAATGTTATAACTGTAACCATCGTTGTATGAATTTCGATTATTAGGTTAGAATTGAAAAATGCTTATTATTGTGCTGCTAAAAACGAAATCTACATTGCGTTTATAAAACATGCAGTATGTTGGTTACCGTCAAAATTCTATGACAATTTTCTGATCTGATCGGTTCTACACAAAGTCAAAAATAACATTGTAGTATTTCAGAACCCCTAAACTTTTAGAAATAAAATCTGCCGTATAACTACAAAACGGTCAGCCGGTAACGCACTAATTTCTGCATATGAAATTCATTCAAAAAGACGTTTAATATCCAATACCATTTAAGCATTAGACAATATAAAAATTGAAACAGTCTCGGTACGTAAAACGACCCAAAAATATCCCATGAAACTCACCACGGTTATTTCATTTTCTAAACAACACGTTTCTCACTTCGTTTGCTTAGTATTCCTAGTGCGGCATAAAAAAAGTGAGAATTATGACCGTCGAAACAAATGAACAATTATATAGATAAACTAATGAATTATTTAGCGCCTATTGAAGAAAGTGCGACATTGTCCTACTTGTGCGCAAAATTCGAAATAACGACAAAAGGAAAAATGTGGGTTAAGGTTTACAAAAGAGTGGACGATGCACTTTTCAACGAAATCGATACGGGCGCAAATAAATTAAAAACTTATTATCTTAATATAGTACACGAATTTACATATACATAAATAGTATACGTTTAATTATCATTTGCGGCCGTTTAACACAACTCATGGTTATGGAGTGTCATTGTTGTATTAATTCTGTGTATAATATTTTTTCGTTGTAACCGACTGGAATAAATTAACAGACGTGGTTTTTCCACAAACAATAAAGCAATTATGAAATTCATAATCAACCAACCTTCTTGATGAATGTTAATTAGGATCCCAGTGGCTCATCTCCGTTGAGATAGGTTAGTTATACTGTTTATTTTTTCGTTTAGTATCAGATTCCTTCCCCTCTAATATCAAATGTTTAACATCTGATTATCTCTGTTTGACCGGTTTCGAATGTGTTTGGATAAGCTGTTATCTCCTCATCATCGGTTATCATTCTAATAAACTTACACAATTTCCTATACGATTTATGTAATAATTACTCAGAGGCGTTATGTCTCAACAATGAATAACAATTCGGCTGCATTTTAACAAATGGATCAAACGATTAAACCTGTTTGGAATTCTTAACAATACTGCACGTTACACAATTCAATAACGAGCTGTGTTGTGTTATTATTAAAGCGTAAGTACCCCAAATGTTACCTAACAGGTTAGTGACATTTTTCTATTTGGTCTCGTCCAGCTATAAAACAATGATTGGAAAGCGTTTGGAAAGACAAAAAAGACATTAAACGAAACTGAAATAGCTTTCGACGGCGTGCCTTTGGTGGTCATGTGACCTGCAAGCTAATTTCATACCTCGACGGGTTTTGCGATGAGAAAATGGAATTCAGAACTGGTAGTGTTTCCGCCAAACGATCCAATTAATAAGAGGTATTAAATGTAAGTAATAAAAAGGACGTAAGCTCAATTAGATTTTAAAATGTGGTGTAAAACTGGTTTCCAGGGTTTCTGACGATTTCGCAATGCACCTAGCTATGGATTTGAGAAATCTAGAAAGGGAAATGGAGAGCGAATGGGAAATGGAAGATAGGAAATTTAAATTCATTTTCCCCTGTTTACTATAAGCACATAAGGATCATTTCAATTAAAACTAAATATCAATAACTCGCGTGGTCTACTTTCTATTACAGTAGACATTACTTACACTACTGTCGTTGAACTAGTGGGTAGTACAGAGCTGAGGTAAATATCGATAAGCTTGTACTGAATTTTATAATGGGCAAATGTAGTGACGCGATTTATCCAATGAATAGAAAGTTTTGCTTTTAAGATTTCTGCATCACTCTAAAATTGTGAATGCAAAATTGTTAACAATTATTATTATATCAACGTTAATTGATTATTATAAATTTCAGTTCCTAAGTATGTAACGATCTTTAACGAGTTATTTAAATTCTATTTAACGAGTTAAATAAGTGATACTTTTAAGTACAACTTATGATAGATGTCAGTAGGTACTCAAAAAACTTATTCCGGTGAGAAATCGTACTTACCCAGCGCTGGACTATCAGATGGTCACCGATATTCTCAAGGGTTCGAAGGGAAGCAAAAGGAAGTACAGTTTAGAACGGACTAGACAAAGGCCATTGGACTGGACAGAGGATATCTGATATGTCAACCATTTGTCGCATATATGTCACTCATATGTCATACGTCACTTATATGCCAGAGTGTGGACTCGTAATTTTAGAACAATTGTTCAGCTCTTGGAAATGATACATAAAACAAGTACTGCCGGGAAATTCAAAATTAGCAGCCCTGTTCGTAAATTCCTTTAACGTCAAATTGTCGATGATTCGCCTTTTGTTCAAGGCATTGTCAAGGCAACATCTACACAGACAAGTGTGCATAGTTGTATAAGAAACAAAACAAGATTAAAAACTGACGCGAACAGTTAAAAATTAAAATATTGAAAATTACATAAGTTATAAATTTCAAAAAACATGCATTGGCATTGCAAAGGAACTTTTCAGCAATGAACAATTTTCGTGGTTGTTCGTACTCGTCTCCTAACCTGCTATGTCTACCAAATTTAGTTTCTCTACTGTGGTTTATGACCTGTTCTCTTTTTCCATTCAATCGTGATGGTTTAATAGAATGAAACGACCAAATCCTTTACATATACACCACTGCCTTTCAGTTCTACGATAGAAAACTATTTGCTGAGAATTCCAGACAATAAATCTCTTATATCTTTGTTATAAATTTCCAGGTAAGTAATTTTTAACTGGCTAGGAATATTCGACTAAATGTGTAGGCAAACGTATCCAGGATAATGATGCCCTTCATCATGTGGTTATCAGCCGTTGTTTATGTTTTTCCTGTGTCTGTTTGACCATAAAAAAAATTTAGTACGACTATAATCCTATAGGGCTGATACATTAGGAGGGTAGTTTATTTCAATTTTTTTAAATCTTGTGAGGAATTTGTAAATTTCCTTTTGCACAAACTATGTATTAGAGATCTGACTTTTGAGATCCTAAATATGCATACTTAAGATGTATGCATCCGGGCTGTTGATGAAGTTAGATGGTTATGAGATTGTTGCTTACTGATGGATGGGAGCGTAGGTACTTTAAGCGATATTCTCAGGTATCCCTGTACATCCAACACCTGGATGTTTGAGGCTTGCTGGGTACTTCGTACGCTATTCCCTTAATACCCTTTGTACAAACTAAGCGAAAATGGCGGGAAAACGATGAACAATTGTATTGAAATTAGATAAATCTGTTATATAACCTTTATGAGAAACATCATGTTTATTGAGAAACATCATTTTATGCAATGTATAAAATAAACAATGCTATGCAATGGAATACAAATTGCATTATTCCATATTTTAATTTATTTGATTGTTCTTTCATTCTCAGATATTAGATAAAACAATTGGTTTTTGTTTGTATAAATAATCATCTACCTTCAATTTCTTTTCTTGATTTTTATTGATCTACAAAACCAATTCATACATTTCAATATTTGTTACGTCATCAATTTAAAAAAAATCTGCACAAGCTGCAAAATCATTGCGTGAACTTTCTAAAAATTAAAAGGATGTAAATTTTCCTTATGAAGTCTTCTTCATACAAAAGAGTAAGAAACGTTAGGGTACATATCAGAAGGTATTTTAACGCTAATTTCAAGCTTCTCGTCAATTTCCAACTAAATTTTGTATTCACATTCCTTTGTAACACCAGGATATCTACTCATTTGTTTTTGCAAGGTAGTACTGAGTTAGTTTTGTTTATCATTGGTGTAAGATTACAAATGTGGGTGAGTGGGATGTGTCCTGTTAGGAATTTATACAGTATATCTTTGTTCTGCTATGCGAGCGTTGGGTTCAGTGTGGACAAATCGCATATCCAGCATATTCTTATTAAAATTTAACCATTTCTGACAAAGAAAGCAGATTAACTTTTAACAAGACTAATCATATTAATTTCGTGACTTTAAAACATTTCCAGTTTACAAATGCCAAATTCAAAAAGCGAAGCTTGGTATTGTGATGAATTAATTTCTTAATCGCAAGAAATGCATAAAGTTCAAACTAGATCTTTTCTAAAACGGCACGTCATAACATATTTCACACAAGAGTACATTATTGATAGAAGATATGACGTAAAAGATGTTTAAAAGCTGAAGATAACAAAATCATAACTAAAAATTGTCCCCATTTTAGTCCTTTGTCATTAAGTAGTAAAATAAAATTTACAGCAGCCCATTGGTCATTAGAAGTTTAAGCTTAAACTTTTGGAGTATGCTGAAGAAAATGCTTTGAAGGCGCCAATTTTAAAGAGAAAGGTGTAGCTGCTCCCTAATGAAGCATTTTCGGGTTAAGATAATTTAGATTAAATGAACACAATCAAATCTAACATCTGATGCATCCTGTATACAGAATGTCCCAATAGAAGAGTGGTTTATACCAAATCTCCCAAATCGTACTGGTAGAAATTTTTAAGCTTCAGAGTTTTTTAGCTTGAAGCACAGAAAAGTTTTGAATTCTTAGGATCCTGTATAGGCATGGTCAAAATCAATCTAGGTATATTATAGTTAACACGTTATCATACCTAACATAGCCCTTATCCTTGAAAATATTGAAACCTGGACAGGTAAGAAATAATAAAGGAAATCAATACGCTCAACAGTAGAAGGTACTTGTAGTAAAAATTGCCCCCATTTGGGTTTATTTATCTTATGATTTCATCTTTTCTAAAAAAGACATAATTGCCCTCTCACTGTCCACATTTCATTTTGGATCAATAAATACTAATTTTAGCATTCTTCTCCTTTACGTCAAAACTTAAACGTTTTTCAGTAATTTTTCGCCTTCGTGATGATTTCGATTATCTCGCGCGAACATCTGCGCCTTCTCGATAACAACAACCGCGCGAGTGAAAAGAGAAATTAATAAAATCGAAAAATAACGTTAAATAAAAACGACCTCAAGATTCTGACGAAAGGCTGGAAAAAATCGTCCCGGCCTAACCGCCACAAAGCAGATCGGGATAGTACGAACTGGATAGGATTAATTGAAATGTTGTTATCGTTTTAATGGGAATAATGATTCAGCTGGGTTGGTGTATTATAGTGTATGTGTGTGTATATCATGTCAGAAGACGACGGTCAGTTAATTAATGGCTATAAACAAAGCAGCTCGGTGGGTTTTGAGAAACGCGAGATTTAATAAGGAGGTCGGGTGTTTGTTTTAATTTCGTTTTGGTGATTAATTGGGAAACACTAAGATAATTAAAAATATGTCGGGGATACGTCAAATTTTGAAAAATCCCACGTTCACTTAGCATATTTGATACAAATATTTTATGCTCTACGGGGCTCCTTCGAGGAAAGGATACCCCTATTAAGAGTCGACATTTTGTAAATATTTTATATTTCCATATTCAGTACAAAAGATTATTTCAAACAATTAAAACTATTATTAAACAAAGTTTCTGTGGTACCGTAATTTCACATTATAATTAAAGTTTGCGGGGTCTTAGATACGTAAAATTAAATTAAGGGAACCTGGAATATCAAAACAGTAATTATACTCTCTCACGGCTGATTCAAGGTACCAGAATAATTATTATCTAATGATTGGTGTATTATTTTAACAATTATTGCATGAATAGTAAGTCCCATAAAAATGAACAAAGTAGTGGAAAAAATTTTCTGATTTAATTAATGATAAAATTTACGTTATAATTAGCGCAGTTGACAGGATTTTAGAGTATTATTAGGATTCTCGCAAAATAGGGGGAGTTTGTTGCATTTTTAGGGGCGAAGCAAACTTCTTGGAACCTCAGGATCGTCATTCTCTTGATTAGCGATCTGCACTGCATAAAACTGCATATAAAATGCGCAGATAAACTCCGCATTTTGATTAAATTATTGAATACAGTAAATTATATTTACAATCAGTGCCAAGGATCCACGAACTACGGACAATGCTGGTGAAATTTTGTATATTAGCAACACTGAATAAGTGTTGTTCTTACGTGCTATGTTCATATAAAAATATAAACAACAGCATTCTGATAGCTATTAATGTAATATGTAGACTAAATGGTTTATAGAGTTACTCCATATCTTTGACGAGCAAGGAAATGTTAAGCCAATATTGTACAAAATTAAATTATAAAATATTCCGAAACGTTAGCGTACAAAAATGGAATTTCGAATTTATTCATTTTTGTAAAAACCACAGACATCTAGATTTTCCTAAATTGTCTTAAGTAGAATCTATACGCGTTAGGGTTTTTATTTTGAATACTAGAAAACCTGAATCATGCCGAAAAATGTTTAAGTTTTAAGCGTCAGTCCTTCTTTTTTCTCTTTCGAATTGTTCAATTTTTATACATTACAGGACAATAAAAAATCATAAGGTCTCAGATGGGTTGTAAAAGCTTTCTCTATATTTTCAAACAATATAATCTTTAAATCGGCCTAAAAGAAACTTTACACAACTATAAAGTTACGGAAATTTCAATAATAATTCTAAACGTTAGATCATTTCAAGAATCTGGAAGGAAGATTCCAGATGTTCTTCCGATAATTTCAACATCCAAACCTGCCTTGAAAAGAAAGCTTGATCGTTTGTGGACCTTCCAAAAATTTTGTTTTAATTTTAAACGATTAATTAACAACATTGGTTCAAGCTTGAATCTTAAAAGTTCAAAGCTTTCACTCTCCGAGGACAATAGAAAAAATCTAGATGTCCCTAAATGGTCCATAGAACATAGAAGCTTTCTCGTTGTAATTTCATAGAACAGAAACTCTGACTTAGTCCGAAGAAAAACTCTAGAGGTCCTTTTAAAATTTAAGAACTCCAGAGTAGTTTTAAATTGAATCTAGAAGGTGTTTCAATTTTAATTCTATGCGTTAAAACATGCCTATAATCAAGAAGGCCTCGTTCTAAAGGTTTCTCTGGAACTTTACCAGTTAAAACTTCCTCAAAATAAAATCTACGTTTGTATAAGTTTCAAGTAGTTTCCCTAAATTAATCCAATTTTTTCCCTTTACTTAGTTTCTCTAAATTAGGGGAATTCATTTTTTAAAAAGTTGACAGTAAAAAAGACATTAGACAGAAAATTTCAGGTAGATTTAAGTGCTTTACAGTTTACTAATATCGAATCTTAAAATATAGACCTATGATTTAAGGCTTTCTCTCAGAATTCGTATTCTGAGGGTTTACATACCAAAATTCAACTATTTACAGTTTTTGGAAACTTCACAAAAATCAAGGATGCTTTTTCCAAAATTTTTTTAGGCATAAAGTTGTTTATAAAACAGGTTAAAATGTTTTGGAATTTGCCTATGCATTATTTCAATTCAATGATTTTAAATGATTTCGACGCCTATTATTCAGGATTAAGGTTGCAAGTAATAACGAGTTAACGCTATCAGGTTTAGGGAAAAAGGTTTAGGGTCAAAAATTGGTGAAATTTTACCCAAACCAAACCCAAAAAGTGAAAGCTCAAGGACCACTGCAGCACCTAATGATTTTATCTGAATGTGACATTCACCTAATTCTTACCATATCCACAATCATTTAGTGAGTTTAGAATTTAAATTCCAAAGGATTTCAAACTATAATTAAAACATTTTACGATTTCAAAAGAATCCAAATTCCAAATCCAAAATCCAAAATTTGAATCCAAAACGAATGCAAAAGAAAACGAAAAAGTATTTTTAAAGTAAATAATAAGCCCGTTTATTAATCTGGAACATTTCTAATAAAAATCGCCGTTTACAAAACTTTCTATAATGTGGCGAAAGAACCCATTTAACTAACAAAATCTTATGGAAATAATTTCCTACCGATAACTACTTCGAAACAACAATGCAGTGTTACGAATCGATCTCGGCCTCTGATAACGACTGTTATTACACGCTATCGCGTATCGTAATTACAGATTTTCTAAAGTATGTGTATCCAATAATTTTTGTACGATTTCCGATGCAGACGTTGTGGCGCTCGTGACGTCGATATCACAACGATTAATTAATTATTGATGTTTATTCTGTGCATAGTGTGTGTATCTGGTTAAATATTTTAAGTGCAATGCCCTGCGACTAATCAAAGTTCGATTCGATAACGGCTAGACCAGATAAATAACCGATTTTTGTTACTTTCGCGAACTTAAAACAATAGAATTATGAATGTTATACAACGCACATATTTGGTATGGGTGTTTTCTGTTATTAGCGACATATTTATATAACTATACCCAGTTAGTAATAGCAATCAATTCAACTTGAACTATGAACATTATTACTCTTTACATATATATATATATATATATATATATATATATATATATATATATATATATATATATATATATATATATATATATATATATATATATATATTGATTAAATTGCGTGCAAGCCAAGGTTAAGTTATTTTATATCGCCTCGACAAAGAGTAAATATGAAAAGGTATGGAAGAATGCGCTGAGCCTGCGGAAAGTGCCTTGCAAGATAACCGAGCTGCAATTGTCTCCTGATGACGATTTCATCTTTAGGATCCGATTCTAATTGAACCAATTAACAGCCGTGAATCACATGATTGGACGTATTGATATATATTTGCCGGAACACGTGCGTCTCTAAAGAACATTTTCGGGCATGTTTTGTACTCATGAGATCGATTTATGGTGAGGGAATAAACAAGGCGCGATAAGAGAGAGGTTTACGATTATATTTTGCATGAATATATTTGTTTAAGTATTTTCTTTTAATTCCTCCGAACGGCCTTGGGGATTTGGGAGACAAACAGCAAAGTCTAACCAGATAGTATCGGATTGACATGCATTAGGCTACTTAACCGTTTCACCGAGATTTAAATGTGGAGGTTGTAAATTTTACGAGTCACTTCTTGTAATCAGATTACGGACGGATTTTGGGAAGAAAAATAAAATGACAAAGTACGCAATTAACTTTCCATAGAAACATTCACCGCCGGTTAATACAAATAGAATTCGCAACGCGCCACAGGATGAAAGGGATTAAAGAAATTGTGAAATTGGATTAGCATTGCGACTATTTCAGGACATAGAGCAACAAAAAGCATTTTTTTTTTAAATGGAACTTAACAGCATGTAACCTGTGCGATTCTAAAAATGCTAAAAATCAAAAATGTAACTCGTGATCATCTTTTGTGAATTTTGTAAAGAATGATTATGACAAAAAAAGGCCAGGATTTTTTTTTGTTTTTGAGTGAATGAGTGAATCGTTTTACAGCATATTACAAAAATATCGCAGAAACGTCTTCAAAAAGAGCATTTATAGAAATAATCCTGTAGGTTGATTTTTCACCCAGAAAAGCTAGAAAAATCGTTAAATAGTGGTTTTTCTTTAAATAATTCAAAACTTAGTTATTTTTGAAGGTGGAAAAATTAGTTTTTTATAAAACCATGGCTTATGGTACAAAAATAATTAATAAAAAGTATATTTTGTAAAATGCATAAAAATAATGATAATGGTCCAATTTTAATTTTTCAAAAGGAGTTTAAAAGATGGAAACAATAATACCTAACAGTAATTAACAGTAATACTTATTACTAATAATATACACAATAATAAAAATATAATAGATACAGCTACGAAGTGTCAAAAAACGTCCAGATCACAATATACAACCAATATATCTATTGATATAAAAGTGCCATTACGGTAAGATTAGCTCCAAAAGTTTTACTGCAATTTACTATAAATATTCGACAGTAGAATACGTAATAGAAGTTGACAAAAATTGTTGGAGCGGATTTCGAATGGAATTTTGTGTCTACATAAAAACGTAATACAGGGGTGCGCGTGCGCGCACACACATATTGTTTGGATGATTCTGAAAAACCAATCTGAATCATGAAAATAATATAAAAAAGTAACAGTACGACACAGTCTAAGAACTAATTGAAACCATACTTAAACTCATTACAAATATTTAAGGGGGTTCGTTATAAACTAGTAGTTATTTAATTTTTTCGAATTTTAGGCAAAAATTTTTCTTGGTCTTTTGTATGCTGAATTTATAAGCATATTATTTTGAAATCAGAGTACGTCTTTTGAAACAGCAGCTGTTTTAAGGATCCTCCCCTTGCTGATCTTACTTTGTTAAAAAACAAAATATAACCAATGCATTCATGGCTACTTTGAAAATCGATTCACGTAAACACTTGTGAAATAAAATTTATTGGTAGTATTGCTCATGGAACTGGGATTATCTGCCCCTTTGCTCAGCAGATTGAATACAAAGTGCAAAACAGTCTCAAAGGAAACATATAGTTTCCACAAGAAATATCAAGGTAATCAAATTAATATCTCGCAACACGAGAGTGGGAGTGTTTCTTCTCAGTTCTACTAAACACAACACATATTCAGACACGGTTTATGGATTGTGAGGATTTATATGGCCATATTTTTTGTGTCTTCTTAAATTCTACGCACAAGTGACAAAATTAATCGCCATAAATCAAAGCAACAACACCTAAACCAAATATGTCATGAAATTGTATCATTTATAAAACTTTATTGCGACAATAACCGTAGTAATTGTTAGGTTCAATTAGATAAAAGATATCCGAAACATTCAGATTGTAAAAGAAACTTGTAACGGAAAATAAGCATTCTGATTTATTAGACATTGAAAGAAATCTGAGCAATTTAAATTGTACGACGTAATATCTACAAACGTTGATTTTGAGGACCAGTCCAGCTACTTTAAATGTTAAAAAATATTAATGTTTAGCTACAAGTATTCATGAAATCAAAATTATTAATTTTGAACAAACCTATGGAAATGTGAGCTTTCTTGAACATAATTTAAGATATCGAATTTCTGGAGTATTGACGACCAGGGTTACTTTGTTAGAACATGAAAAACTTTTCTAATCACTTACCAATACATTATTTCACCATCGATTCACTGATAATGAAAGTAATCGCAATGAATTCCAAGAAATAAACGGAAATGATGGAAACATTGACGCAGAAATGACTAATACCAATCTGTCGATAACTGGTTCAGTTTATGCGGTCAGATTAACGAACATTTGGAATAAATAATTCAAACCGGTCCAGATCGAATACTTTTAATAAAACATCTAAGAAATATATTTTGCTCGACACTGAGATTGAACCACGGGCGCCGACAGGATTACTTTCATGGAGCTGTATTGCATCTATATGCCATAATTAATAATCATGTAATTATAACATTTCATCATTTATAGGTACGTATATAAGATTGGGCATTTACATTACGTTCATTAAATTAACGTCAAATTCATAGCATGTGGGTTCAGAAAAAAAGGGTACAGGCGAACACTAAATTAATTGCCAAGGTGTTGAATAAATCTACACAATTTTGACGCCGTTGGTTTTTATTCAAACCCGTCTTTAATTTTCTTTCATGGTTGGAAGGTTCAACTGCACCCCTTCGGATCCCTCCCGACGCCTATGGATTAAACTCGAGTTCAGTCCATCGTAGCAAGTGTATATCGACGTTCGCGAATTAACTTTTACCGAGAGCCTTAAATATACGATTATTACAAAATCTCCGTACTTTCTATATCTGGCGCGGCCGTTTCTTTCTTTCTTACGATATACGCAGAGGATGATGAACTTGTTACTACTAGTTTCCTTCGGTAACGATGCAAATTTCTATTTATTGCGATCTGTATCAGAGATAAGGAGAGAGAGAGAAAGAGACAGAGAGAGAAAGAGAGAAGAACTCGTTCTGGTTAAGGATGTCGAGATGATTGGATCCAAGTTTTAATCGAAACGATTAAAACTGGTACCGTTAATGGATCTGGATAGGCCGTTATGGAAAATATGAAACGCTAATGAAGAGAAGTGAAATGTAAGTAACAAATGGCATACAATTTGCATACGACATACGGGTAGAGAGGATGATAGAAAAATTTGCAATCTTTTGGTCAATTCTATATAAACAGGTATAGGTAAAGGTACAGGTAAACAGTATATAAACAACGATATGCCAATTCTATATAAACAACAAATCTCTTTGCTGTAGTAGTATATGAAAAATCAGGAGATGTCCACAGTTGAGGAGCAACCCATGAATACTATAGAGTTAAAAATAAACGACACTGTGATTGGTGATTGTGGCGCCCCTGTGCTTGGTGGCCGCTACATGGACTATAAGCAGTAAAATTATGTTGGGAGTAAGAAAGCCAGTCAGAGAATTAAACGCAGAATACTGGAGTGTTTTTGATGCTCCCGTGGACTGTGCAACTTGACATCTTTTTTTACAGCACCCTTGGATAGCAGAAGGAAGATCCTTAGTAGAAGGAATGGCAATAAATAGAATAATGTGTGAAGGACCAATGTAGAAGAAGAAGATGAGAAAATACTGCAGACTGGAAGTGCGGGAGAAGTGCAGAATAATCGGGATAGCAAAATAAATGGCAAAAAAATTTAAAATTTTTTTAGAATGACATTTTTGGCTGAAGTACATTTGAAAAACATTTGCCTTGCTGAAGCTAGAGCCATTTTGCACCAACTATAATGGCGTTAGCTTCTTTGGAATTGATTTGGAAATCGTCTTCAGCAGATTGACATTCTAACGTATCTTTTCAGATTTAAAAAAATACAAATCCAAAAGATGTTCAGGCTAAGAAAACATGAAAGTTTGCTAAACTAGTAGAAGAAGCAATTTTTGCTTTAAATCTTTTTCAAAATGTTTCAAAAGAACCTAATACTGTGTAAATAACTGTCCCAATTCTTAAGATTCTCCTAATTCAAGTATCAGTAAAAAAGAACTGATCATAGCAACAATAAAAATATATTTATATATAAGACCCCCATTTCATGATTCCTTAGAGAAAATAACATACGATCTATGAAAAGCAATAAAACCTTGATTACGCTTTCTCCATTACAAACGACACATTATTTACTAAATTTAAAGGTGTAACCAAATTACACCACTAACATAATGTGGTGTAATAGCTCAAATTGAGTGCCTGCGTACCTGAGAGGGTTTACATATGTGAGACTAAATAATGCATTAAAAAAAGAGTACATTAAGATATCTAAAAATATCCAACAATAATCCTACTATCTTCAGGACGCCTTCACATTTGGCCACTCTTTCGAGTTTGAAAATATTCAAATTTTAAAACATTAGAGCAGTTATTTCAAAATGCTTATTGTTGTAGCTTGCTACATTCTTTCTCTTCTCTAGAATATTAGCAGGCAATAAGATATTCAAGACACTGCTCGATTTTATAAGTACCAACTCCCCTTCCCATAGTTAACGCCTAGCTGTGGTCCTGTAAATATGTTATGAACTCTAGTCGACTATTTAAAAGTTTATTGAACTCTGAATTAAACTTCAATTTTTAGGGTCAATCCATGTAATATTGACAAAGTAACTCATTTAAAAATCTGTTTTTTCCTCAATTTAAGTTCAAAAATCATGTCTTGTGAAAATTGACTTTCCTCTAAATAGTTCACATAGAATGCATCCGGTCCGTTTACAGTGCATTGTTGATTTTAGATTATGTTTACCAAAACACTGTCTTCATTTAAAGTAAAATTTAATTATTGTTATTTTATTTAGGGGTGCTGTGCCTATCTACCAGACGCCAACTTTTGAATTACTCATCTTCACACTAGAAATATATTAAATAGTAATAATAAAGACGAGATAATTTGTACGTATAACCGTAGAACTGGTCATACTGTTTATGAATATTAAATTGAATTTTAATCCTATAAAAAATCACCGTTTTAATAAAAACGGGTTTTAAATGTGAATTGCGGATTATTTTATTATTAAGAACGAAACATTGGAGTCATTAAACATCCTCTTTTGAAGTGGCTGATGACGTGGAATCCATAAGTCACCCTTCTAATTCTGTGAAGTTTTTCTTCAAAATAAGTCAAAAATTCCATTAAAAAATATCAAAGTCAGATGGCATTTTTGGAAAGATTGTAGAAATACCGCAAATAACGAAGCAACAAATCTAGGAAATGTGTGACATTAACAGCCACTATCCAGCAATCAGTTTTAAGATCAAATTTACGGACCGCATTTATCTGTAGAAAATAAACATTATTATTCCTATAAACATTTCTCCTCGCCGACGTGGGTGGAAGCACCCCTATTTCAAATAAATGATATTAAATTTAAGTGAATGACTTGATATCCTTCCATATTAGAATCATCTCACAACACTAATTCCCAGTTTATCATTCATTTAAATTTATTCACATTATTTTGAACACATGGCTGGTATGAGTGCTAAGGTACGACGGAATTCCGTAGACGTAATCGCCATCTCCTCCATAAATATCATCTCGCAGCTCTAATGCCAAGGTATTTAGTTGATTTATTACTATTACATTGGAACTGCGGTGGGATGGTGGGGCTGTAACAGCAATGATGTGTTCAGTAATGGTTTTGTAGAGGAAGTTACAATTTTTACACCAAATATAAAATATTCATAGTAATAAAAGGGGTAGTTCCACCTATTTCAACGTGTGTAGGGTAAATAATAACTGCATTCCACATATAATTGCAAACCACGATTGAAACCTTGAAAAACCATTTCCTACAACGGTTTTCAATTTTGCTGTTTGCTACTAATTTCAAAGATGAAAATAACATAAATTTTAATGTGGAGAAGAGTAAGATTAACAAAGTATTGCTAGCGTTCCACTAATAAACTATTTCTGGGACACTCTGCACATAAATAATATTCCGATTACGTTAGAGGAGGTACGAAACTTGACGTTAGGAAAACGGGAGCAAATACAGTTGTAGCAAAAATTTTCCAAATAGTTTGGGTGTTTTAAGTTATTTTTTTACACCGCACTTATCTCGCCTCGAGATCGCCCCGCCCGTACCGTTGCGATTCGATAGTTTATTAATGAGCTATTACATAAATCCTAGCGAAGATCTAACCTACTTTCACGCGTCTACAGAAATTTTTTGGAAAGTTATCTGTATTTAATCAAAACCGTAGGTTCGATACCTCGAGGTGTTGGAAAAACATACCAGCACCGGTGTTATTCCAAACAAATCGCAATCGCGCGCATTGTCATGCTTTTTAACTTCTAATAATACCACAACGATGATTTTCCCGACTCCAATCAGACCGTTAAAGCGGGCTTCCTTCGTTAACGTTTCCATCAATTTCGTCATTACGCGTAATACGTCCTGCCATAATTACGAGCGGCAGTAAGGAGCAGCTTTATATTCTCGCGAGGTGTTAATTATTATTGTTATTGACTTGCTGTCTTTGGCGATCGCGTAATCGAGACGATCGGACCAGGAAAAGTCCGAATCGCTGGCCGATTCCTGCGGTGCATTTTCCGTCGCGCGAATCCGAGGCGGTCGGAAATTCGGAATTCAGCCCGCGTGGCCATTATACGATTAGATTTGTCGAAAAGGAGAGGTACTAATGATGTAATGGCGGAGTTATATGAGGCACGCGGGCGATTTAAATACGTTATGATGCCCGGCTGAGGATTTAATCGGCAGATTTAGAGTTCCTTTGGGAGGAGGTTAAT
Organism: Cryptocephalus primarius; assembly: GCA_963576515.1. NCBI lineage: Eukaryota > Metazoa > Arthropoda > Insecta > Coleoptera > Chrysomelidae > Cryptocephalus > Cryptocephalus primarius. Next base: position 6,793,415 of record OY754940.1, on the reverse strand, counting down.
CGGGCTTACCGTTTTGGAATTGGCGAAATTATAAAACGAAGCGTTTTCCTGGACACTTCGGAATTCTCTCATATAACGCAAAACTCTCGTTGATGACTTGTTTTCTCGTATCAGGCACTCTTACATTAGAAGAATAGTGTAGATGGCACTAACGGAAAACCAATTGAATTTTGCTTTGTAATGATTAGTTGAGTAGGACAGACACAGAAAATCAAATTTATTTGCTGAAAAATTTGCTGAAATAGAAACAAAAATTGATAGCCATTAGTCACGTGATCTCAAACATCAATCAGAGTGCAAGACGTCACGTTTCAGCAAACACATTGTTATTCCATATGCGCCCTTAACAGAAATTCGACAAATTCGATATGAAACGTCCCTACCAGCGGGTTTTGTGTGGATCACGTATCAAACAATATTCACCTAGTTTTTTCGTATTGTCAAATATTTAGTAATATTGCTTCCTGGGACCCATTTCAATAGCCATTTCCAGTGCTCATTCATAACAATATTACGTTAAATGTAAGTAACATCTTTCCCAAATTTCTAAATTGTCATCATTAATAAATTGAGCAACAGGTTGAGAGATTCATCTTGTTAAAATTTCTCGCTTAAAATAATTGCTAACCTTTCTTTCACGGATACTTCCCAAATTGAGGAGAAGGCGCACTCACTATTAATTCGCGTATCAAATGAGTATTGGAAGAAATGAATGAGGGTGTTTATAAATCGTCTCTCAATATTAAATTCTGGATTAAGTCGAACAAGTTTATTTAATGTTGTTTGGTGCATGGCAACCATGCGGACAATTAAGTATAGTGTGTTGCGTACCTTTAGGCGACTTATTCAAAATTGTTTTTAATATTTAGCATCCTAAGTCCGATTATCCGAAAGCTGAATTTACAATGGCGAATGTATAAAATACATTCGTATCATCACTAGGAATGTATAAAATAAAGGTTCTAGAATTTCTTCAGGGTAATGCTTCACAATCAAGGCTAGAACGTTTAAAGACATTCTAATAATTTTATTTTAAATGGTACAAAGGATCTAAAACCTCCTTCTAGGATGTTGAACTGCTAAAAGTGTTTTAATATTTAACCTACGAGATTTAAGGAAATTTCATAATTTTCATTTTGCCAGAATCACGGAAAAAATCCAAATTTTTCCAATTGGTTTCAAATGGAATCTAAACGTGTATTCGTTTTAATATTAGAAACTAGAAAGTCAGAATCATGTCGAAAAATAGCCCAGAAGTTTCTAGAGAATTTTGGAACGCTATAATGGACCTAAATGAAGGTTGAGAGAAGTGACAAATAATTTAATTTTAATTTTAGACATTAGAAGGACTCTAAAATAAAGATTCCACAATTTTAAACTTCCAAAAGTTTTTTAAAATTGAATATAGAAAACATGAAAATTTCAAATTATTTCATTCTTCGAGGACCACGGGAGGTTCTAAAGGCTTTCTGAGAAATAAATATTTGGTATTATTTTCTAAGTACCATCAAACTTTAATATAAATATAATCGGCTTTCCCATTAAAATCGAATCATCATTCGATTAGAAACGAGACAAATCGGACTTCAACCTGAAAGTTCCACATATACATTACACTTACTCTAGGAGACTAATAATAACATTTCGATAATTAATGGTTATCCCAGTTGTGCACACTACATATAACGATCGAATAATATCTTGAATTGATGTTAAATGTGTCAATTTAAATCGGATAGATTTAAATTACGGTTCATTTCATACAGTGCGTCTCGCGCTAAATACTTATATTCGTGCGATTTTTACGTATTAATATTAATAATTACTGTTACTAATTGAACGAGCGAGGCGGCGGGAAACGGAAAAAATTAATTATCCCCGTCGTAGGATGACGTACCTGCGTTAATTGCGGTTTAACATACATTTTCAATTCGATTCGCTTAATTCGACTCCGCTAGTAATAAAATTTCAAAAGAAACGAGTGCGACTAAAGAATTGTCAGGTTTTACGCGGATTTTTCAGGTGAAAGCCGAACGGTCGACAAAGTAAAAATAAAATATGTTTCGATTGTCATTTCACGGCGCAGTCGTCGTCATCGTCGCCTTCGTTTCTAATCTAACATTCTTCGTTCAGAAATCCTTAAGGCGAGATAACAGTAATGCGTGGTCGCAGATAAAATTAATTACTTTTTAGCGATTGTCGAACATTGAAATCTTTCTTCCTAAATTACTGATGTCTCCAGGCCAATCGATTTCGAGTCTGGGAATAATTATAATAATTTAAAAGATTTTTAATGTAAATGGCGTTCCATACAAACACGTCACATTTGGCTTTCAGAAAACGTGACTAATTTATCGTACAAGATACCACTTGATAAATTCATGTTAATTTGAAGTATTTGGAAGATTTCAAAAATGCAAGCAACTATCAGCGCCATTTACTTTAACAGATGTAAGAGAGTTGAAGAAACAATTTGGAAGGATTTTAAAAATTATAATTTACCTTTTGAGATTTTTTCACTAGTAAAAATAGTCGTGATTAAAAATTGCATAAACAATACCCGATTGGTCAAAAAAATCACGAGTTTCTTTTAGAAACGAGTACACGCATTTTCCAATTTCAAAAGAAGTTAAAGCTGAATTTTGGTGCCAAATTTTAGTTAAATACGTATTTTGGTGCTACTATTAGGCCCTTTGAAAAAATCCAAATTACAGTTTAAAACTTAGAAAAAACACGATATGTGTTTATAAGCTCCAAATAAGTGTTAAGTTAGAATTAAATTTTAACAAAATTTTCAGTAATTTCAACGTAGTTAACGTAAGAGTGAATACTTTGAAATTACTTTAGGAATCAAACGAAAATCATGTTATTTTGCAGGAACTTTTCTATCTAGAGTATCCTACATTAATGGAAATTGTACTTAGATTTTGTCCATAAAGTTCAGTTATTTTCAGTATTGTTATCATAAGATTTGATACGTTTGAAATCATACCTTAAAAATTGAAAAGAAAATATATTGTGTTTTCAGGAAGTTACATCGACAGTTCCCAACTTGAATTGATAAGTTAGTTATTTTATTTATTTTCAGTTACCATCATTATTTTTAGAATAAGATTTGATATGCTTGATAGTGCAGTTCATAAATTAAAAGAAAATCATGTTTTGTTTTTCAGGAACTTACATCCATAGTTCCCAACGTTAACAGAGTTTGAATCACAGTTCCTGACTTCAATGAAAACTTACTACTAATTTTTTGTCACAATTTTCAGTTATTTTTAGCGTTACTACGCTAAAGCTACGAAAAAAGCGAGTTCCCTTGAGTAAATGTCACAATTGTCAAACATTATGACAAGTTGAATTTGAACGTTAATAATAAATTATAATGGTTCCACACTGTTTTTAAAAAATTGAGAAGGATAAAATATTTGTTTAGCAATTATAAAACAATGGATAAATTATACGCAATAACACGCGAAGTATAACTAACTAGTACATCTCCGTTATAATTAACGATAAATTTCAATCCAACAGGTACTTTGGTACTACTAACAGAAACTTCCAAAAATTTGAATCATAACTTGGGAAATCATATAGTTTTCTTAGTAAGTAAAGTAAGTCCTGCTATTTCCACAATAACAGAAGTCAAAGTTGAATTTTGACAACAAATTTTAGTGATTTACTCATTTTGGTGGTACTAGTGGAAGCTGTCAAAAATTGTAAATTAAAAAAATTAATTGTAGTTATTCATGCAATAAACTATTAACAACAGAAGATTTGTGAAGTTTAAAGTTACAGTTTAAAATAGTAGAAAAGCGGAAGAAGAAAATACATAGTTTAAAACTTAAAAAGAAGTTCTATTTAAACTTTGGTAACAAATTTCAGTTATGTTCTCGCTTTGGTTACTAGTGGACGATTAAAAATCTGTAACTGTAAGTTGTAACTTGGAAATTCAAAAAGATACGTTTCAAAAATTTTAAAAATTACAAAATCACAAGGAAAATACCTAGTTTGAAAATTCAAAAGGAGTTATAGCGGGATTTCGGTAAAAAATTCTACTTGATTGCGAAATTTAATACTATCTAGTAGAAGCTATGAAAAATTTTAAATTTTAGTTTAAAGAGGAGATTTCTGAAGTTTGAAGTTACAATTTAAAATTTAGTAACGTTATGGAAAGAGAATATATAGTTTCAAATTTCAAAAGTAGTTGTAGTTGGATTCTGTCAAAAATTTCAGATATTTAGACATTTTGGGGCTAACTGCTGGAAGCTTTGAACAATTTTACATTTTAATTTAGAAAATTGCATCAAAAGTACGTTTTCATTTTGGGAGCTTACCATTATAGCTTTCAACACTTGAAAGTTAAAGTTAAATGTTTCATTAAACTCTAGTTGTTCATACAATAAAGTAACAGGAGTTTCATAAAGGTTGAAGTTATAATTTTAAAGTCACAAAAGAAATAACAACGCAAAAATCACAAAGAAAACTACGAAGTTTTCAATCTCAAAACAAGATATAGTCGGATTTTAGCGGTAAATTTTAGTTTATTGTGCATTTTGGTGGTACTAGCAGATGCTTTGAAAAAATTAAAGTTATAGTTTGGAAATTAAGAAATAAATTTTCTCTTGAGAATTAATTTCCATAATTTCCAACTTTAATGATAGTATAAATTTTTAACAAATATTAGTTGTTCATGTATAGCTTTCTCAATAGAAGATTCATGGAGTTCAAACTTACGTTTTAAAGTTATGAAACCGCAGGAGAAAAATTCGTGGCATTTAGAAGTTTGTTTGATTGTGGCAAAATTTTTTCCCGTATTTTGATGTACTAACTAGTGGAAGTTCTGAAAAATTGTAAATTATAGTTTAGACATCAAACTTGCGGTTTTGGGCATTCCGGCAATAGTACTAAAAGCGGTGAAACAATTTAAATTTTAGTTCCAAACATAAGAAGTTTTCTCTTGAGAATTAATTTTTACAATTTTCAACTCTGATGAAAGTTAAAGTATAAATTTAACCTATTCCAGTTGTACTTGCGATAGTCTTAACAACAGAAGATTTGTGAAGTTTAATATTATAGTTCAAATGTTAGGAGCTTGCAGGAAGAAAATACGTACTCTCTTCAGTCTCATCTTCATCTTCAATTTCCAACTTTAATGGAGGTTAAAGCTAAATGTTTCAACAAATCAGTTGATGATGCCGTAATAAAATTACTAATAAGGAGTGTGACAAGTTCGAGATTATAATTCTGTAATTAAAAGAAATGTAAGTTCTTTGTTCGAAACTAACATCTGCAGTTTCAAACTTTAACTGTAGTTACGTTTGATCCCCCACGTCAAATTTAGGTTCTTGCTTGATTTGGGTACTAAATTACAAACGTTGGGATAATTTAAATCGCAGTTTGAAAATTAAAAACCTACATTTTTTCCAAATTTGTACTTATAACATCGAACTTCAATGGAATTTAAAGTAGTACTCTCGCGATAATTACAAGCATTCCGGACAAGATTTAAAAAATGATCAAGTTCAAACCCATTGAACATCTAGTAATTTTTTCGAGGAACTACACTTTCCAACTTCAGAGTCCCTCGGTACTACGGTACCACCGACTCAACTAAATGATCAAAAACTCACTTGAATTCCCAGAGGATGCGAAACTTTCCGTTTTCCAAGACTGCCAAAACAACCCTCAGGTATCACCGTCTCCTTCCCGGTCGCCGGCCCTTCGTGAACTTCCCTATTCGAGTACGTGCACCGTCTACGAGAACCACTTTAGCACCTATTTTCGCGTCGAGCTCCTCACCCAGTTTCGCGAGATACTGACTGCCGCGACTGTACCGAAGAAGTATCGCAGGAGTAGCGGCGTGAGCGAGAGAGAAGGAGCAGGAGAGAGAGGAGGGAGTAGGGTACTTCCACTTCGTGCGTGTGTGGTGCCCAATCTGCTGCGCTCAAGAGTTGCGGTGGTACTGGGAACTTCAGGTACGCTCAAGCACACGCACACATGAACACTTTCGCGAAGGCCGGGCGGCAGCAGCAGGAGCAGCGGGTGCACGTGAGGGTCTTGTTGTTTATATAGCGCAGCTCTCTTCTGATGATGGTGGTGGTGCTAATCTCCGTTAGAGAGCTTTCGTTCCTAAGCTCTCGATCTCTCTCCGTCTTATGGTGCGCTGAGATAACATCCGAGGATTTATGGCGGCTTTGTTTCGATTCGGTTTTATTGCTTCGCGGATTAATTCGCACGATTAGCAATTAAACGTTTCGATCCCTACGTCACGACCTGGTGTCTACTACTGGGTGGTGTGAGTGTTCAACTCCCACTCCGTAAAGGATCTGAGAACAATTGAAAACAATTTTTTGGCGCAATACGACACATTTTGAAATTTGAAGTTCGAAAAAATCGCTCTATACAGAAAAAGTCCGGTTTACAATTAAAGTGTTTCTATACCATACACGATTTCGTAAAGTGTCTTAAAAATAGCACAAAAAAATTAAATTTTAGTGTATATAAATGTCAAAATGTCTATAAAGGCGCTTAACGACGGCTCAATGACTCAAGTTGACTCATTGCATATCTAACTAAGTTTTAAGACGCCAAATTTGGTACAACTGTTATTAGTTAGCCCCACGTCAAAGTATAACTCCATGATAAGAATTTCTGGTGCTCACCATGAAATTATTTGTTCTAGCAACTACGGCTCAGCGATCCAAGACTCCAGCACTAGCAATGTATTTATTTGTTACCTTATGACGTTTTCAACATATTGTGTTTCCTGTGCATTTACCGCAGTCACGAATGTCAAGACAGTTTATTTGGTTCATTAAAATTATCCCACTTAAAAATGAAAGTATGAAATAATAGAAAAGCTCGGCTAACGTGACCAGTTAGAGACGACGAAAGTTTCATTGGTAGTCAAACATATTACAGTTCTTGAAAACTTAAACAAAAACTGTTGTTAACGAGCAAAAGCTATGCTTATTTCAATGTAGAAGGAACAAACGGAAAATGAACAGATCAGTTGAAGAGTTGGTATGACCAAATGAAAAAGATTACCAAACATAAAAAAACAGAGGTAAAGTAAGAAAAGGCAAGGCAGGAATGGTAAAATAATGTTAATTTTTAGTTGGATATTACTAAAACAGATACAAATTCTGTATCAAAATTAACACTTGGAGCAATTGGAAGAAAATTTGTTTCCATCAATAATCCATTTGACTGCAATGTGGAGGAAAATATGCCTGATCCAAGTTAAATTGAAATGCAGCATAGGAACATAAATGTAGGATTTTTTAACTAAAGGACAGTATGATATATATGATATATATAAATTACAATGAAAAAGAAACTTCTATTAGGGTGCTGTTGAATAGAAAATTAGATAAAACAACATAACACAATTTCTGCTTTGCAGCAATGTAATTTAAAGTTAAAGTCGGATATGTTGTCATTATTTGGTTAGGGAAAATTCAAAAATTATTTACTGTTAATTATGTAAATCAAAAATTAACGGACATTAACAGGACGTCCTATTAAGTACCTATTTTGTCAAATTAAGGTAATTACGTCCAGGATCCGATTTCATCCTTACAGAACGTCTTATGGACGTCAAAGTTAAATCCAACTTTAGTACAATGCACTCACATTCAGATTTGATTCATACAGGACGATCCATGGATCTTTTATATCTGTATTTTCATGCTGGTGCAGCTACAGATTGTGCTGCAGTTGTGCAGTACTGCAGTATATTTGCAGCTACTTGTGATTAGAGGCTAATGTTTATAATATACCCGTCCTTTGGTATGGTGTAATATGTGACGTCAAATGCAGGAAACTGGTCCATTAGCTCCAGTATGTTCTGGTCCAGATTTGATTCAAACGTGACCATCTAATGGACGTCCGCATTAGGCTCAGTGTGTTAAAAGCTAAATGGCCGTTCATTATAACCCAATTGAGGGTCATACATGTAGGTATAAATTTTATCTCCGTAGGACGTTTTACGGACATCCGAATTAAATCCAAAGTAACTCCACATCCAGATTTGCTCCGTAAAGGACGATCCATGGATATCCTCATTGATTCCAGTATGGTTTAGGCTTGACTGAAAAGCTACCGTCTAATGGAAGTCCATATGAGGTCCAATGTATCCATGTCCAAGTTTAATTCGCTTAAGACATTCTATGGACTTTCATATCTGCTCCATTTATAGATTATACGACCTCATTGGGGTTTGATCCATATACGGCAAGCTAAATAAACTTTCAATTAAAGCCCGATTGAAGGTCATACATGTAGGTTTAGATTTAATCCTAACTAAATCAAGTATGACTCAAATGCGTTCACATCCAGATTTAATCGGTACAGGACGTTTAATGGACGTTTGCATTGGGTTCAACATGTTCTGGTCCACATTAGATGCTGTATTAGCCTAGTAGTAACTTTGATCCACATACGACATTCTATGGTGTTCCACTTAAAGATTACGTTTTGATCTAGATTTAATCCACATACTAAAGACTAAATGAGCGTACATTTGAAGGACATGGACGTTATATGCATGTTCATATTAGGTCCAATAGTGGCCTAGCGTTTTGAAAATTTTATTCCCTCTCTATTCTGTTTAATTTAAGGGATTTGTCGGCTGTCACAAATAAACTCAGAAATTTAACGAACAACACTTGATTGATATACATTATAGTGAATTTGCTGCAAATGAATAGCACCTTTTATATTTGTATTTTCATGCTGGTGCAGCTACAGATTGTGCTGCAGCTGTGCAATACTGCAGTATATTTGCAGCTACTTGTGATTAGAGACCAATGTTTTTAATCTACCGGTCCTTTGGTATGGTGTAATATGTGACGTCAAATGCAGGAAACTGGTCAAATTCTACGGGTTAACTAACACGTTTGTAACTGACAGATCCTACTAATATTCAATGATTAATAGTAAATGCCAACTTTAGTTTTGGTTACACATTTAACCGAAAGTAATAAATTTAATCTCCTATGTAAATTTTTGTGGCAGGACTCAAAAGGAAGATTGTGTTTGTCGTAACTGTTTGAATCAACACATAATAATACAAATCGAAATTAATTCCAAACTTCATTATGTTCAATCCCATTATCAAATGTATCTTTCGACTGACATGTCTGTTGTGAATTATGCCTCGCGCTAATTAACTAATTAAAACATTAGCATGACCGTTCTGTTAACTTGTATGTATTCGCGTACAACAACGTATCAGGTTAATTTTAGAAGTAAAAGTCTCAATAACACCTCGTCGTCTATCTGTCGTAATTGCAAATTTTGTTCGTTCATATTTATATTTTAAGTAGTGATGTAAGCGAAAATAAACGAGCTTTTTTGTAAGCAAAGTATCTCTTGAAACTATTAAAAACACAAATCCTCGGTCATGGATGGGAATGTTAACCTTTGACAGAAGTTTAGCCTTAATATGCATCAGTAGTATAGATATTGATGTTTACGATTTCCGCAAACAAAGGCGAGATACAAAAGTTTTATCGGTTTTGAACGCTACGAGCAGCGATCGCCATGTTGTTATATAATTTAAGATTCTGAGAAGTGTAAACTAGTAATTTTTTTTTCAGTTTCTGACTGGTTAATTGCCTGGTTGTTATTTTTCTGCGAAACTCATCCTGAAATTTAATATAATTCTAAATTGGTTTTGAATATGGTGGCCACGTTAATTAATTTTAATGAAATCAGGAACAAAGAAAAGATTCCTTAAAATACAAACTTGCTGGAAAAAGTTAAGGCAACAATGATAATTTCATATTCAGAACAGCCATTTTGGCTCATCTAGAGACCTCTTTGGCAGCAAATATTTTAGACCATTAATTCTAGATTAATGTTTAGTATACATGGCGCGTCCAGAGGTCCCATGGTATTAAACGAATGTAATCAAATATGAAATCATTTGGAACAAAATAACCTGTAATAAGAAAACAAAGCCACTTTTGGAACTGTAAAACATTAAGTCGAGATTCAAGGAAGATGACTTTTCTAGAGGTCATTTAGATTCACACAAAACTAGTTCTGATTTGAATGCAACATTCCTATTGAAATTTACAACCATTTAGAACAGAACCGATCATATGGCAGCCTCTTTTGGAAATACAAAACAATAACTCTACAGATACCTGTAGATATCACCAGATAATTGTGTAGATTTATGTTTGATATTAAGGATTTGGTTCTTGGGTATCATAGGGGCATTTTCATATTGTAGAATATTTGTAATGACAGTACTGATCATAAAAAATGTTTCTTCGGGAAATTCAAAGCAATAATTTTGGATTAATAGAATTATTTTTGATACATTCTTGTAAAATCTCGAAGAATCTGCATGAACAACCAAATTTCTCTAATCTATTTATTCTTCGCATTCATTTTGGTGGTTTAAACAGGAATTTTTATTCTAGATTTCTTCTGAAAATTATTCAAATTATTGAAATTTAAAACGACAACTCAATATTAATATAACATTCAATAGGTCCTCTGGTACCAAAATCGAGTTTTGATAAAAGCAGGATCAAGATACAGGATTCCTGTCGAACGTTAAAACAATTACTCTGTATTATTTATGTAACATGTACGAGCCCTTCCATGGGCCTTTTGGATTTCACAAGAGCATTGTGGAGTTTTATAACATTTGCAACATACAAGACAATACTTCTCACACAACAAACAAAACAATACGAGTAGTTATAGATTAAAATATAGCACATATAATATTTCTAGACGGTGTTTGGTTCTATATTCCACTTGCGATTACATTCGTAATAGAACAAAGAACAAAGAGAACAAAGTTCATCTATTTTCCTGTAGTCATTCATAACAAAGAGTGCTCAGAGAACATTTCAGTAGGTTCAAAGAACAAAGTTGCTGTTCAAAATTTCAATAGTTTTTGGTCGACATCTGACAACATACTACTACTGTACTACTTCAATTTTGACACCACACTAAAACAATTAAATATTATAAGGTTTTGAAAAAAGGCAGGAAGGCAGAAAAGGCAATGATCAATGTTCCTGCTGAAAGATAAAAAGTATTCTAGGTTGATATAAACAGAGACGACCTTCAAGTTTGATACCAACCAAATGAGCAACATAGTTTTATAAAATTTAAGGTATTATCTGACCAAAGTTCCTGCTAAGAGTTTTAGATTCATCGTCTATTCTGCATGAAGTGGGCGTAATCAAACTTAAATAAATCTGAAGCAATGCTTGAGCTTCGATTTAAAATAATTATTCCAACGATAGGAGGATATTCATATTTTGCAAATTTCAAAAAATAGAGTCTGAATTACAGAGCAACTATTTTTCGTTGTTAATAAAAAGTGTTCGGTAAGTGATTGCTTCTAGATAATAAGTAAAAAACATATTACTCAACGGTACTGTTCGAATTTTTTATATTTTTTTCTGGTTCACCTGTTATAAGGACGAAACGTGTAAGTACTCGAAAAATTCCCGTCATTCCATCACTGCCTGCCATACAAGATAAACAACGATTAATCCGTAAATATAAATACAAATATCGTCTTATCACAATAAATCCGATGCACATTCTTGTAAGTCTGCTGCAGAACGCCGGCGGATTTTCGCAGGATTAATAATCGATTGATTAACATCGGTCGTGATTGTGATTGAAATTTTGATCCATTTGCGTATCTTATCCGGGAGCCTTTATTAGTATGACCCGGTGCTTCAAATTCATGACGAAAAAATATTTGTTTGTCATGAAATCGCATGTTTTGTCGTAGAATTGTAGTGTAGCTTGCCAATTTCTTAAGACTTACAAAATTTATTCATTGCAGGATTGTCTGGGGATTTAATAGTTATGATGGTTATATGTATCTTTAAATAAAGTTGTAAATGAAAAATAAACTACAATGTAAGTCAACTATGATTTATTTTCTCAAGTGCTACCTTTTACAGCCAGATAGATGTAATCAGTTTTCAGTTTTCATTGTTACATTCCCATGAAGGATATCAATTAAAATTGAAATGTTTTATGTGATTCTACACTACAATTAAATTGTTAAAAATAGCTTATTGTATAGGAGGTTCAAATGATGAGAAGTTGTTTTTGTAATTTTATTGCGTTCTGAATTAATCGATACTATTAAAATTTCAGATACCTTCGCAGAATATTTTCAATTTGAGTTGATGAAAATTTATATTAAAAATGATTCTTGTAGTATTTTTGTTTATGATCATGGTATGTTTGCTGTAAGAAATTAATGCTGTAGGTAAACGATTGTTCTCGATTCGTGAAAGCAATAATGGATTTCCCCATAATTATGAAACGAACAAAACAAGTTCTATTTGTCCAAGTTTGTTTTCACATTTTCATCATAACGCCGTGTCATTTTGGTTGCTAAAAATAATTAATCTCACAATCTGACGCAATAGTCCTTATCACGTTTACCGAATTATATGCTACTTCCAGTTCTTTTTTCATCAATTAAACCCGATTTATTTTTAAACTGCCAGCATTTGCTTTAAATTTAAAGGGGTTTAAATGCGAATGTTGTACCAGCGATAAGATAAATGCAAAAGTTAATATACCTGCTATTGTGGTGCGTGGCTCTGAGTTTCTAGCAATTAAAACCTAATTATCTTATGGGCACCGTCACTTAGGCAGCCCCCGGTATCTCTGACGAGACTCTCAGACGGACTCCATTTACAATAAATGCCGGGAAAAAAAATAAATGTGAATTACCAGTAAGGATTAAGCTTTGGATTTCTTTTTAGATTGATCGAAGCTCGCAAATCTGAGCGTCATGCCAGTTTCCGAAAAGCCGAAGCATTTACGGTTTATTCAAAAGCAGGAAATCATTAATGCTAGGCGATAACACGTATTAATCTAACGATACGTTAAATGCGTTAAAATCGTTGGATTACCGAGACAGGGAGATTGAGTCAAAATAGTAACCAATGTACACTCTATTTCACAAACTTATCTGTAAGGAGTCTACGAAAATACATTTACAGCATTTAATTTTAACAAATTGGGCTGCAATTTTAGGAGTGCTAAAAATTCGCTAGTAGTTGCTGTACTCAAGAGTTGCTAGGTGCATTGTCTAACACAATTAATCTCTTTAAATTTATCAAAAATTTTACCCTTATACAGAATCGTTTATTCCGCAAACATTTTGGGGTCCATATTATCGTGGTAGTTTGCATATTTACTCGTTAATCAAAATCTAATTTCTAGCATGAACACAAAATGAGGGTTCAAATTTGTCCGACGGTACTTGTTGCCTGAATTTGAATCACATACTCAAGATCAAGAAAAATTTTCCAACAGGTAACATTTCATTTGAACAAACCTTTATATCAAACTAACATTCTTTACTACTTGATTTTGTGTCCTTAAAAAAATCTTAGAAACACTTTTAAATTGTAGACGGCTTTTAGATAACGCAATTAGCATTTGTTAGTGAAATTTATAAAGCAGGAAAAGGGGGGTCACGTCATCTTCATCGTTCTAAAAAATAGTAATAGCATGCATTTACGACGCAATAAAAGAATGAACCTCTCGAACAATACCGCAACTTTCGTTACGAAAAACTACAACACCTTTTAAAACCGTGAACTATGTATGAACGTGCCAATGAATACTTATTCATGGTTCGATACGTGCTGCGCCCCATAAAAATGTCTTTCCTGGCGTTATTGTTTACCCACCATGCCATTTGCTGAGAGGTGAGAAGGGATTGTTTATTGCTAAGTTTAATACGATTGTACGCAAGAATCGATAAGCGTGAAGAACAAGCAATTTGGTGTTTTACGAGTCGTTATGAAAGAGTAAAAATGATAATAATAGCGTGGATGGGGAAATTAAAACAAAACTAGATTAAAAAACCATATTATCCTTTTACGTTCCCATAACGGAATTTTATTTTCTAATCAATTTAATAATTTAAGAAAATTAAGGCGTTAGTTTGTTTTAGGGAATTGCAAAATTTCATTCAATTAAAGACAATTGATTCCTGACACCAGTCCCAACTTATACCAAGTAAATATATATATATATATATATATATATATATATATATATATGGTTTCGCTTCATGAATTTCGAATGAGAGATTAATTGTCAGTAATTGGTTTTTAATGTGACTGGAAAAATGCATGGGCAAACTCGTGGGAAATGGTCATTTCAATCTTTCTTACTCATTTGACAATAAAACATATTTAACGTTTACTACTAAAAATTATACGTAATTTCAAGTTCTTGAAGGGCGTTTTGTGGGTGAAACGTTAAGATCTTGAAATTAATTGTAATGAATTTATTAATATTGCATTACTCGGATCTTGACTCAACTGACTTGAAATTAATGTACGGTAGTTACGTAATTTTTAGGTAATAATCATTGCTATTTCAGGTATTAATTATATGAAGAAAAATAATAAAGCTTAATAAACAAATCATAATAGTTTATTCATTTTATTCGTGACTGATTTTCTTAATTCGAATTATAAGCAAGCGATTCAAATAATAGTAGCATCAAAATCGTAAGAAATGATAATTTTCAACTAATAATTATGATTATATTGATTTTTGTACTGTTGATACTAAGTTTTAAATTATATCCCGAAATTGTAAACGTCCTGCTGTACGAATCTCAAGAATTTATTTTCCAATTTTTTTACACAATCATAATTATAAATTTATTCAACTGTCTGACAACTAACCGAATGTTTGTCAATTACTGTTCAGTATGATTGAGAATTGTAGTGTTATGCTTTCCAAAAATGGTCCTTTTCGTCCTTATTATAACAAGTTATAACTGTTATAAAACTGCACATTCGGTTTTTCATTAAATTCGTGGGAAATAGTCATTTCCAACTCTCAAACTTACTGAATAATACATTAACTATTTCTATGATTTGACAGTTCAATGTTATACACTTTTGCAATTAAGTTCATTTGACTTTAAAATAATTATGACAATGCTTGGGCCTTGAAATAGCCGACGTAAGTGTATTTTAATCATATAATTTAAATTTCTTATATTTCACAACTATATAGTGTTAATTAACTTAACAAATTGCTGATTTGTTTAACTCCATTTTTATTCATATTTTAATTAAATAAATTAGTCATTTGCTATGATTCCTGTCTTATAAAAACTTGGGAAAGATCTACTATTTCACGGCATTCTTTTTAAAACTTTTCAATACCACAGTGTTAATATTCTAAGGACCAGCTTTATCTTGGATTGACTAGAAACACGAATCTCTACTTGTAACCAGTGCTGCTCTTACTTCTCTTAAGTCAGATTTGGGCTCCTTATCCTCTTGATTTTCAATTAGTTCAACTGGTTAAAATTATTTTCTCGGTTCTAAATCTTATCGTTATCAATAAATTTTAAAAAAAATCATATAGGGAGGATATCAAACTGTATAGGCTCCAGCAAACGTTCAGGATTGAGCAAAGTAAACTTTCATAGCGATAATATCAGTTTGACAATTAATAATGAATGAAAATTTTTAAAGAAGTTCATGTTCTATATAATATCCCTTTTCTATAAGATATATGACTCTGGCAGTGGTAATGAAACTGTATTTACAATAACGCTACTTAAAATGTTTAGAGGAAAATGTTCAGCAACTTGAAGTTATTTGTGATACTTTTGAAAATATTACATAAATTTGTTTTGGATAAATCGATTTAACTGGAATCTAATGTACTCAACAGAGGACTAATGAATCTACTCAATTAATTTTTAATGTAATTGGAAAATATAATCTAAAACTAGGTGAAAAATAATTTCCAACCATTTTACTCACTGCACTCATATACCACTTTTGTCACTATTGAGAAATGACACTTTTGAAATAAAAGCTAATTAACTTAAAACTAATTTTAACACTATCGACAACGCTAAGTAACTTCGACTTTGAAATGCATTTTCAGTTTTACTTAATAAAGTATTACGAACTTTTCGATAGGACATTTGTAGGAACCTACTTAAGATCTCTATCAATGTTTTTCAAAAAATGTGGTCTCATTGGGTGAAGAACGCCCGCATTACTTTTCCTGTTTTTGCGCTTCAACGTTAAAAATAACAACCTCAGCTCTGATTTCTTAAAATACTATTGGAATCCAATATACATACATTCCTAATTACTTTCAGTTGATTTCGAGATTACCGAAATAAACAGTTTGGTTCTCTGATTGTATCTAAATTGCAAAAATCAATCACTGTCACCCATAACATCGGTGCTCGATCAATAACCATTTTAACAAAGGTAAACAACACACAGGTAAAAGAAATTGCACAAACATACATACCGCTCGTTTCCTGTGTTTCATAACCCTCACGTAGGATTAACCTTTTTCATCGATAAACTAATCCCCTTGTTGAACGTGGTAAATATTTATGAATCGTCCACTCCAAATTTAACAAAATACTTTGTCCTCAAATTCACTCACCTCATTTTTCACCGATTGTTAAACAGAACTAATCCGAACGACGACGACATGGAGACTAAAAATCGGAAAAATTTGCTTATTGTACGACGACAATACAAAAAAGTCGCCGTGATAAAAAATGTACGTTCGCCACTCGAGGAGGTTTTACTCGATAAATGACTGGTAATTGTCGATTGTTAACTACGAAAAATGCAACGTGATCGTTACCTATTGATCGGTCCGAGTTACATTTATTACAAATATTTAGTGAGTGAAAAAATTATCGGCGTGACTTTTCCCATTTCCATCCGTTATTTGACATTCGATTGCTGTTAAGCAAATTTCACGGTTGACTTTGGTTACATTATAATCTAAAGTACGTAATAAAATCTAACAAAGTATATTTGCATAAAACACATTTTACTTTTATTTTTAACGCTGAACCAACAGATTTTGTCCGTAATCACGCAATAACGTAATATCAAAGCTAGTTTCATTGCGAGGGGACGTTTTGAGGATTTTTTAAAGAATTATGAAACTAAGGATTATTACTGTACATCAGTTGTCGTTTAGGACTTTATGACACACACTTTGGTTCATTAGTACTTTTTTATTGTACATACATATTTACATAATGGCAATAAACGCTTTATTTCATTCATTTGTCTCGTCGTGGTTGTAGGTTTAATTATTACGAATCGCAATATATTTTACAATTACGGCATAAATATTTACCATAAGTAGAGTCACATCGTAAATATTTTGTATAATTACCACAGAAAACAATAATAATAATAGTACTTGGTAAATTTGAAAATTTGCAAGGTTTAAAACTCTTTAAATGCTTTAAATCTATATAAAGATATATAAAGATTTCAACATTATGTTTTTTCTACTATGATATGAAATTTGCAGTGTACTGTAATTAGGACAGAGAACAATCGGTTTGAGCTTTTCAAATTACTCTCAAAAATTCATTGATGATGAAAAATTTGTTAGGTATCTCTGGTAAATTAAACGGTTTATATCTATTTGTCCATTTTTACGGCATAACTATGTACTGTTTAAAAATGCAGTAATTTATACTTCGAGATATTCCACAAGTACAGAGAAGTATCCCTTAAGAAGCATTTTTGTGTAAGGTAATTTTAGTTATACTATCTAGCTTTGGTGTTTTTTCTTGGGTCTGTATAACTTTAGGACACCTTATATATATCTTATCTACAAGGAAATAACAAATTAGGTTGAACATTATTCAGGTATACGCATCTACAAGTGGTTCTACGACGACAACACTGCGACACAAAAGGTAACCACCATATACTATTTTAATATGAGACTGAATTGCTGAAGTAGGACCGAAGCAAGATGATTCGGAGTTTGTGGTAGAATCTCACGAATATGGAGATAGGAACGAATGAGGTAAACTCTTATAGAATTTCTTCTGCAACAGAGGCTGCATGTCATAATCATCTATTATACAAGATATTTGGTATTTGGTGTACAATCTTGAATTAAATAATAAGGTACGTTTAGCAAACTTATAGTTGAGTGGAGTTAAGATATTAATAATCTCGAGGTTTAACCCCTTTACAAATTCTCCTATTTCCCCTGAGAATGTTCGGTGTGCGGCGACAATTTGTTGGGTGGGGGTCGTTGCGAGAATAGTCAGAGACTGGAAACAAACAGACTCCAAAATGAAGTCATTTTTGGAAGTATTTTTATATACTGGAGATCTGTGTAAATTTTGAAGAAATCACATTGAAACAAATGGTAGCACATCCAATTTAAAACCAATTTCGATAGATATTCAGAACAAATCGAGGAATAGCGTGAAAATGTAAATTCTAGGCGTACTATTGAAGTTTGATTGATTTTTTTTTGTAAATATTGTGTATTTATGTAAGTATTTAGTCCTTGTTTGTTTTTTGTAATCTAAAAATGAGCGATGATTTAAAATTAAGTCTGTTCTTGACATATTTATGACTGATGCACATTATAATTTTAATCGTTCAGAATACTTTATAGATATTCATTTCAAGTTTATATTAACATATTTTTTTATAATTACAGAAACCAGGGTTCAAACAAATGGAGTAAATGGCCATTTTAAAAGTCAATATACATCATCAATAATCAGAATTCTAAATTCTAAATATTTACTTTGACATTATATTAACAAAACTATTCGCTTTATTCGTGCTAATATACCATTAAATTTGGTATGTTTGATTTTTACGTTACGTCGATGTTTAGATACATCACAATTTTATTTCAATATTGCCATACCCAATTCAAAGTCGTCAAAAATATACATTAAGCTGGAGCCCATTTTTCTTCCGTTTCAATATCAGCCATAGTGATTCTCTTTCCCATCTATTATAAATAATTCAAAGCTAGTGTGGTTTTAAGGAACCCTAGAACTGTGTGTACGAAGAAACCCACCCTTCACGCCTTGTTTTAAATGGCAGCCCTGTATATTTACCCGCTAAAGCGTTATGAGTGGCAAAAAACAAATTTTTGGCACTGTGCACTTTAGAGGTAAGACATATTTTGTACACCCTGTGGAACTGAAAATACTTTAAGAAGACTTTTATAATTTTTTACAATTAAATTTTTTTTGAAGAAATATAGTAGTAAGAAACGGTACTGTATATCATGACTGTGATTCATTAGTACTTTTTATTGCTAGCACACTATTACATAACAGTAATAAACGTTTTATTTCATTCATTTACCTCGTCGGTGTTGTACAATAAATTATTACAAAAGGCAACATAATTTGTAATTGCCGCAAAAATAATTGCTATAATTATAGTCGCATTGTAAATATTTTGCATAAGTACTACAGTAAACAACAATACGAATATTACCTGTTTGGGCATTTGACAAATATGCACCAATAACACTGATATCGATATGAAAATCAAATTTACAATATAATAATTTCACATCTCTTTAAATTGCAACTACATGCAAATATGTGTGTCTAGGCTACACTTCAAAAATACATCTATTTTTCGATCTTGACTTAGTTCCCAACGAGAATGAGTGATTTAAGGACTCAAATATTTGTTTGTTTGCCCAGATTAAAACGTAATGAATGCTAGAATCTTCCTTTGACACATCACCTCTTGTTATGTAAAATTAACGCTTATTTGTACGAAATTTGAGCTTTAAAGCCGCGAGATAACGATCATCGAGGTAAGATGGAAAACAACGTGACGGAGAAATAGTGAGCACGGCGTATGCGTCATGATCATTTGGTATGCTCATGATCTTTTAAGATTTTTAAATGCTCGGTTGGTTATCTGGAAAAAGTAATTCTCGTTGCATTTGGCAAAAGTATTTTAATTTGAAGAAATTAATTACTTATCAAAGGCTCCTTTTGATTTTAATTTCACAAACTGTTCGTAGAAAACTTTAAAAATGCTTGGTATTTTAATTCTGTCGTTATACATTACGGTTAAAATAGAAATAAAATTTCAGTTATTTATTTGTATCAACAGTTCAATTGTACGAGGCGCGTAAATAAATTCTCGAGATAAAATAGAAATCATCTAACTAGCTTCTGCAATTCGCTGGTTACCGATTGGGACTATATTGAGTTACCTTTTTTCTTACTTAAACGTATTTCTTTTCATACATTTTGTGTTGTTTTAGTTAAGAAAATAAAGTAGAAAATTTTGATAACGATGTAAAATTAATTTTTCTAACTGGAAAACATTGAAAGTTTAGTAGTAACAATAATCAGTTGAAAATAAACACATATTTTATTTGGAGATGCTCGTTTGTAAGAAATACATACGTAATGAAATATTCTCTTTAAACATATTTTGAAAATTAAACAGATCCCTTCTGATAAGCTTCCTGGACTTCTACCTTTTGGCCCTAAACTGCACACCCTCAAGTACAAAATTAAAATACAAAAGGGATGGACACAAGTGGGAATTTTTTAGAAAATACTTCCAGCTTCCAATGAGGGATACTTCCTTACGGCCGCCAAATCCGTCATGACTAAAATTTTTATATTTTAAAAAATGAAAACTTACAATCAGTGCTAGGAAAGTTTTATGGGAGAATGGGCGATGGGAAAATATTTGCAACTATGCGATATGAATTGCGCTACAAGATAACGTTTTGAAGGAAACGCAAAATATTTAAGAATGAAATACGTGAAAATATGTTTTGCGTCTTTGCCTTCTGCATGTGTAACTTGCGAAAACATTTGCTTGTGAATATTTGTAAGCAATTTTAAAGCCCAATCAGAACGATTTAAATTATTTAAGTATGTTTGTTTTGTAATGAACTAGCTGCTTGCTTACTAGCTACTGCTTGCTAAAAGACCGAATCTGTAGATCAGACACGTGTATTCTTAAGTATTTTTCATGGCTGAATCTGAATCCGAGGTCAGAAAAAGGCCTGCACCCCTGGAATTGGCCTCAGAGGCCAAACATTTTTGTGGGGCTCTGTTATAGAGGCCATTTTTGGCAGATTCAGCCATGAAAAATACATAAGAATACACGTGTCTGATCTACAGATCCGGACTTTTTTTGTGGGGTTGTGTAATGGATGTAGTTTTTAGGATAACTATTGGGCTGTATCGTTTAATTTGTAGCCAACCCTTATAGTTTGTTACTCTTATAGTTGTTACTCTTGAAATAAAAGTAGGTTTCTACTGTTTTCGCTAATCAGGACTTCACCTTCTTATTCCTTTCGTTATACTAAAAATGTATTGTTACTATTGTAAGGAATTACACGTGTAAAAATGGGATGTTTTAATGTTAAATTATTGTGCAAGGGCCATTTTGAAATACGAGTATTTAATTTTGAATACGTTTAAAACACGCCGTGGAAAAAAATTCGCACTGAATAAAAAATATATAAACTCACCCAAAAGATTGCTTTCAAAACCGATTTCAAACGCATGAAAACAAAGGAAACATTATTTGATAACCTTCTAATATTTATAGTGATCAATAAGTTTCGTAATTGCCGGCCAGTGTCCCCTGTTATATTTGATTATTAATGTTTTGTTAGTTTTCCTGTCGGTTTCAGTATGCACAGTTTAAGTTCTCTCTTCTCTTTGCACACGTGTCCAACGATTTCAAACTTTAATACATTCTGAATCCCGTTGAATTTCGATAAAGTGTATGTAATTAACGTATATCTTTGTGATAAATTCGTAAGAATATCCTCTCTCTCTCTGTCTCTTTCGATAACATCTACATCGATCGAGCACCGTCTTCTTGATTACTATTTACAGGCCTGTTAATTACACGCCGCATTGTTTACTAGCCGATCCTGTACATATATCTTAAGGTAATTTCACTATGTTTTCACGACGGTCACGTAATTTTTGTTTATACGCAAAAAACACAATGAAGCCTAGCGTACTTCAATCTTTTTGTTTTTTTTTTACGTTGAACATCACAGAGAGACGGCGTATTCATGTGGCATGCAGATTTCAATTTCCAACGTATCATTATCCGGTGGTTTCCATAAAGGATCCGTATTTGTTCGCGTGCAAACGCCATGAACTCCGAAAAACCGACAAGGTCGCTAGCGCCATGGGAATCTGACAATAATTCGGAATTGACTCTAATTGTCTCGTTAGTTTTACGTCGGAATGGGTTCCGAGAAAATTTAATTTTGGAAAACACTCGAATCGACCGACGAAAAGATCACATGGGCGCTTTCGCCATATCGTAGACTTTCTAATCCGACATAAATTAAACACATTTTTTTCTTCAGATGTTATGGAAAAGTGTCTGCTTTTTAAATATCATATCAGCAAATTGATAAGAGTAAAGTAGTATTTTACAATTTAATACTTATAAACAAAAGTTGGTTAATACTGTCATAATGAAATTTTTTTCAATGGTAAGGTTTCTCCTATTTTTCCAAAATTGTGTCTGAAATCTCTCTTACCGAAAACAACACAGAAAATTTCGAAAAATAGAGTAGGATGTAGTTTTATACGATTTGATCAATACAAAGCGTTTATTGTAACGTATGTCTGATACATCACCTACACGACTTTCTTTCTGAATCCGATCAGACCCATAACAGAAATTCGACTTAAACAGTGGCTTGTTCATCTTATTCCAAAACACAATATTTATTTACGCATGGAGAAAAAGAAAGCGTAATTGCACACTTTGTATCGAGCGTTTGCTGTTTCGAGGTCATTAAAATTTTACGAGCGCAAAAAACTGCATAAGTAAGTCTCTTCTTCTTCTCACAGGCAACCATTGGTGTCGCGTGGTCAATGAACGATACATCTCTGATGTTTTAACGCTAAGTAGCAATAATTTGTGTTATTTTAAAACGATTAGTTGGTAATTCAATGCGACTAAAACAAGTCGATTGTAATAATGTTTATGATAAATTTACGATACCAACAAAGAAAATACGGACGCCAATGGACGGATCTAATGGCAGCTATAAGCGTCTATTAGGGCTACTTTCAGCTGTTCGAACTAAGTATGGGAAGTGAATATAATTCTTGATTTAGAGTGAATAAAAATATTTTATTTTGTATAATGGTTACTTTGTGAAGGTATGCTTCGTTTTCGAAGCAGGCAATAAACTGGTTTCAATATAAAACGGTACAAATTGCATGTTTCTATATTTTAAACGCCATCCATGGTTTATAATGCAACAATTTAAAGTTAAATTTTATCGCAATTTTTATATCGATCACAATAATACTCAACTGGAAAAGTAATAATCCTTCACAGGATTTCAAAAATACTTGAGTACACATTTTTTTGAACTGTTATAATCTGGTTCATATTGATTTTAAGGCACTTTCCTTGTTTTAAAGTTTAAGAAAAGTCGTTTTTATTTCAGATTTTTTTCTAACCATTTCTAACCTTATATGAAATATTTTAAAACTTCTGTAAACCTTCTCGATTAAATTTTAAAGTCAATCAGGCCACTACAAATTGTAAAGGAAGATTTATAGTATTTTGGGCATGATTTGAAAAAAAAAACAACTTTTCACTTACTTTTGAGGAAAGTGGATCTCTTTTTTGCTTTTGTAAATAAATATTATGACCATCCTATATTATGTATTTTAATAATAGATGCCATAATTAAGATGAAAAAATTGGGCCCACAATATTGTAGGTGTTAGTCATTTGAATCTATTTGAACTCTACGTGAATTTTTGAACACACTAGATGACCTGAAATTTCATGCTATAATTTTGTCCGATATAGTGAACGAAACATCGGCTGTAGTAAATCTAAAATTAATGTGATAACGACGAGTTTCATTTGGGGGGATATACGAGAACATACCTACTTAATGTCAAAAGCGGTTCTAGGTTTTACTAGCCACCGTTTAGGAAAACTAGATTTTTTCATAGTCTTCAGAAAATTTAGAAAAATGAAACTTCCACAAAACTTTTAAATTCGATTTCGAGGCAGTTTCGGTCATTTGAGATTCTAGAAAATCATGTGGGGTAATTTGCATTCTAGACTCTTTCTAACAACTAAAATTAAAACAAGGTTTCTTGGATCTTCTGTGAACCACGTAGCTTTCCTTAGACTTTGTTCTAGATTCTTAAAGTTTTTTAACATTTAGAATTAAAATTGAAATGTTGGAAATTTCCATAAACCATAATTTTAATCCCATATTGGCCTTCTAAAACTATAAAGGAAAACTTTCAGCATGGTTGAGATTTTCCTTTGTTTGAAATTACAATGAGGAAGCATCTAGAGCAATATCTCTGAAATGTGTTTGGAAATTTTATCTCAGATTTTTTCTAAGGTATAAAAATGAAATAAAATAACCGAAACATTTAGGATAATCTTATGTTTTAAGGAGCGCTAGGGAGATAATAAAAGTTGAAATTTCCTTATACCGTCTCGATTAGATGTTAAGGCACTTTTGGCAGTGTATCGTTCAAGAAGAAACATTCCTTGTCGCATTTAAAATTGAAATAAAATTATTTAACCATTTATAATTATTTCAGATTTGATTTTGAAGGAAATGGTGCGTTAAATTAACATTGACAGGATTAAACGTCCTAAAAATCTTCCAATATCAATTTTAAAGGAGCGCAGGGTAAGTTCATATTTTATTTAACTCGGGGCCCCCAAAAATTTTCTAAGAAAGGCCGAGAATTATTTTGTAGAACAGACGCACACCTTTTTCATGTGATATTTGTGTGATAATATTTGTACCATCTTTATACATATTTTGGAAACACATTGGTTAATTTGTAAAGAAACTTTACAGATTGCTAAGCAACAGGCAATTGATATATGGTTACATAATATATAAATCTATCGATTTACTCGTCAAGAAATTGTTTAAAAAAATGCAACAATATAATTTTAAGTATAAATTAAAAATGTTCCTTCTTGATAAATACTTTGTTCAAGAGTCTTTTAGAGTCACTAATGTATGTGATGTATAATATAAAGTTTTTCTTACATTTGGATAATATCGGGATAATAAAATTATCATAGAGGTATATAAATTTCTTCGACATATTGACGTACTTTATGTATTTTCTGTTAGTATTAAAAGGAGTCAAATGATATTTACTTATTTACATGTTCATACGAATCAATTACCTTCAATAATATCAACATATTTGGGCAAATACTGGCACTGAATAGCAAGAAGAATTAACCGTCCTTTAATTAGACAGTCAAATTACTGAAAATCCCCCCTCCCGATGAAGCAAAACTATCAATTTCCTAATGGAACCGAATGAAACTCTATTTAAACTGATATTTATTATAAACAAGAATTTAATCGTTTTCCACCTTGGCCTACTAAATGGCGCCGTCCTCAGTTTAAATAAAGATGAGCAGTTGGTGTCTCAAGACGCAAATAAGACAGATTAACCTATCAACGCTTTAAAATAGAGTAAACTGGATCGTCCTTTGAGGTTCGTTTATCAAACGCAGTCTAAATTAGGTAAAGGTCCGGACCTCGGATCAACCACGTAACATGCATTCTAGGCGTATCGTTTTCGAAAGTTTTACAAATGCTCTCTAGAAAGTTAAACTAACGTAAACGCTCTCCGGCATACTTCACGTTTATTGCCGTAACAACCGTTTAATTTACAATGATTTATTGGCACTGGAAGAACGTTTTACTCCACTGTAAAAATTATTAAGGTTACGTAAAATTGTTAATAAACCTTGGGCCCGATATGATTTTTAAATCAAACTTTAGCGCATTTAATAAAATCGAACGACAAAAATTTTGGTAACAAAGTGTCGACGTCGGATTTTTAATGCTGTACACAATGGTTTAATGAGATTTAATTTAAAAGAACCAAGTTTTTAAATGACAAAATACTCCCAACAGGTAAGACTTTCTGTACAGTTGGAATACGTACTTAATAACAAGGTGTAAAAATGAATGGTCGCCTCCCATTGGTTTATTAAATATTAATTGTTCCTTAACGTCGTGTCACTTCAGATCTGTATTAAAATTATTTTAAATGTCGCGGTCAGAATAAAAAGATATCAACATTTAGTGAATTTATTTTATACAATAAAGACAAAGACGAAACCAAGAACGATTTAATTTCGAAATATTAATCAGTGCTGTGGGTATGGTATAGATTAATTTGAATTACAGCATCTAATTTCGTTCTAATTTCAAATACTAGAAGCCTGACTCATGGCAAAAAAACTATAAGAGTGCCTTCAGAATTTTAAAAGACTATAATGGCTTAAAAATTGAATCCAGAAAATTACAGGTATTTCAAAAAATCCCATGTTAATGTTAACTATTAGAAAGAAAGTGAAATAAAGATTCCAGCTGTTTTTCCATACCTACAAAGTGTTTAGTCGATTCCAGGACGTAAAAATCTATATTTTTCCTGGTTATAATTCAAAACAATAGGAGGTTTGAATCAAAGTTAAAAAAACCTCGAAAAGTTCTATTAAAATTCTGGAAGGGCAAATTATTTCAAAAACGAAATCCAGGTTTATAGAAATTTTGAATGCAGTAACTTAGAAAAGTTTAAAAAATCAGAAGAAAGATTTCAGCGAATTTTCTGGAACGTCACAATCAAAATTGGCCCCTAAAGCAAACCTAGATGATTTACTCCTACACAATTTTCTTTCAATTCTAAATGGTATAACCAATTGAAAATATGGATTCCATAGGTTTTTGTTGAATTCTAAATTGCCGAAATTGCCCTTAGGTCAAGTATAAAAGTTTTATGCAGGTTTCAAATTGTACTATTCTTCAAGGACTATGGAAAACCATAGAAGTTTTCTTGTTATAATTTCAAACATTAGAAAGTCTAATTTGCTAAAGCAAAAATAAAATTTTGAAACGCCAGATTTAAAATCGGATCTAGGAGATTTATGGAAACTTCAAACGTTTCCTATTGTAAATGTAATTGCCAGCAAATTTCAAGAATCTAGAAGGAAATTTCTCTTAGTTTTTAAGGAACCATTGACAATCGAAACACCCTTCAACAGAAAGCTATATTGCTTAGGGAAGGAAGTTTAAGGATAGTAAACCAATCAGATGATCTTTCTCCAGTAAAACTGTTCTCATACCCCGCATTAACCTTATACTTTCTCATCCAATCATGTCTGTCCAAGCTACAAAAAGTGATTTCCAATATTAATAGCCTTTGCTGGGTCTATTAATAAAGCACAAAAACAGGATCACAAAAGGGCAGGAGTGTGTATTAGAATCTGTAATTTCGCATGGACAGTTATACTATATTATGCCTACGTCATAAGGCAAATTAATGGTGAATGAATTTAGTCGTGAAAAGTGATATTATGTGGGTTGGATAAACATTATTATTTATTTAACGCAAGCATAACAGACACTAAACAGTAAATAACAGCTAGTAATAACAATGTATGATGCTCAATGTTCAACTGCTTAAAACTCAATGATTGATTGTTGAAAATTTGTCTGATTGTTTAGTCTAATTGCGTGGTTTTTACGTTTTATACACTACTAAAACTGTTCTAGGGAGGATATTTCATCGCTATTGTATAGTAATTTGCCAGTTTATTAGCGAAATAGGGGTTGATAATACTCAGGTATGACAGGCTACAAAGATATCCCACGTAAAAGCGATTTTTGTTTTTACGGTGTTAATGATGGGAAAGTGAGATCGATTGGCATTGAATCCTTAAGATTCTTTATACTTTTTGGCTAAAATTTTACGTGGAGTTATGAACAGTGCATAACAACACATGGTAGAATGAATTATTAGAGTAAAAGTGAAAAATTCGACATAACAATATTCATGTTTGTGTTAAAGACACATACAGCCAGAAAGTAAACGATGATTACATTATCACACCTAATCATATTCAACAATGAAACAAGTTGTATATTACGATAAGAAATTTTTACAATGAGATTGATATTAATTACTAGTTTTAAAAATAAAATATCTTTCATTTCTAACAATTATATTTACTTGTTTCTACGTCATGTGGACATTCCATGGACAAACACACGTTTTCAAAATTCAAATTTTCTATAACGTTGGAATACGTATTTTGAGACCTATAGTTTAGGTAATTTTTCCGACTAAAAATTAAATTCTTCATTAATTTCAAGTCTCCAGTCGGTTTAGAGGCCAACAACGTTAAATGAGTAATCGTGTGACAAGAATATAAATCTCTTAAAGTGCCAAAAGTATCGCAATAAACTTGTATGAAATAGAGACGGGTAATTTCGAGACAAAAATTGTTGGAACACGTGAATTATTTCAATCTTCTCTTAGGTTCGTTACACTCATTTGCTGTCCAAAATTAAGTTGTGCATTAAATTCACGTGTCAAGCTAGTTTCAATGCCAATACTACCACAAGCAATTTAAAACGATATGCAGATAGAATGTAAAATCTAATAATTCTGTATTTTGGTGAACACTTTGTTTACAGCAACACTGTCGCAGGTCCTCGTCGTTTCTGATTGCTATCCAAAACTAAATTGTCCATTAATTTACGATACCAGCTAGTTTAAATGCCAATTTAATGATTATAAATATAATTCATATAAAAGTAAGTTGCAGGAATAAAACGACAAAGCTATTGTTGTCAGTAATGTAATTATACCAGGCCTCCCATAACGTGTATCTCTTGAGATCCAAATTGACAGGCAACGTTGGTTACAAATAAGAATTACAGGCCTCTTCTGTTAAAGTTCGTTGTCCCCCGTTGAGTACCCAAATTAAATTGCTCATTAAATTCACAATTCAGGAGAATTAGCGGTAACTTTCAGCGAGTTATGGATGGCGCGTAATTTTTTAATTACGACAGAATGAAACGACGTTTTCACCTAAAGAAAAAGCAAACTTTGCGATACCTTTATCTCTACAACTTTCCAGATTTCTGTGTATTAACACAATTCGCAAAACATCCTTACAAAGCTTTATTGCCTTACTTCAATTTGCTCTCTCTTTCTCGGGTAATAACATTCTTTTAATCAGGACGTGTTTGCTTTATAACGACAGTAATTTCTGGTTATTTCCATTATCAAATATAATTATCACGGTTTAATAACTCCGTTTGCTCTCATCGTTTCTATTGTAAAACTGATAGAGAGAGAGAGAAACAAAGAGACAATTCCGTTTTGTTTTGTTTCGTCGTTTAGGCGTACAATTTTATCCTAGTCATTGTTCACAGGTAGCGAGTGAAATGCAGATAGTTTTATTATTTTATGAAAAGTTAATTGTTGTAAAAGTAATACATGATGTGTTACTTGAATGAATCAGAAAATATGACAGTTTCTGGATTTCCGACGAGTCGCGAGGATTACACACTAATTACTTATGCAATATTTACCCTAAAAAACAATAAAAAATCCGTCTAGAACATTTATGACAGTGATAAAATTTTGAAGAAATTATTGCAGGGCATAAATCTAGCGGCGAAATTTGCCAACTTGGCAATGAACTACGGTCAATAAATTAAAAGAACGGAATCTTTTAACAAAAAAAATCAAGGTGAGGAGGCGTAATATTTTTAAAAGTTGTCACAGGTTCTGATTACGCACGTTGGATCGGGTCGTCTATTACGGATTTTATTATGATGGGAAATTGTGCGGAAACGCCAAAAATTTGGAACACCGATTCTTTCTGGTGTTCGGACGAAATTGCCTCGTATATTTCGTCACAAAAATAAACATACGTTGCTTGACATCCATATAGACGTACATTCTATTTAATGGATAAGAGAACAAATTTGCAAATATTTTGACCGCGACATTCCTCCATATAATTGCAGAAGATATGGTACTTTAAACCAGGGTGGTGTCACATATTTGGTATATAATTTCAGTAATGCTTTTGACAACTTGAACATTTTATATTTTTGCAAGAAACTACACAGTTTCTCAAACCATCAAATAAAGTAATAAGGAACTAAGTGATTTACAGATTACTTATGACACATCGAAATCCGATCATTAAAATCCCGACATCCCGAATCCAAAAATATTTGCGAAATGATTCAAAGCAGAAACTCTTGCATCACATCCGTTTATTTCATAATCGAAAAAAAAATCATATAAATCTTCGATAATTTTTCCTAAAGCACGAGGATGTGACGACTTACGTGTTTTTTGGGTCTTAATTAGAATCAATAGATTCTTTAATCCATGTTTATTGGAATTACTAACTGCGATTAAGTTGGTGTTAGGAGATGATCCAATTTGTTTAGATATGTCCACGAGATGTATATGATGATTTATTTGTACTAAACTTAATTGGTACATCTTGTCTCTATTTTATCCTGAAAATGCCTTTCGGATGTCTATAAAATATCTTACAGACCCTTGGTCTAAACCATATAGCCCTATAGCTGTTTGAGAAAATGGTACTTCTTTTAGAGTCTGCCTTTGTTTAAGAACGCTTTTCGTTTAATCCCGTCTAACTACTGCATGCTCATTTTGACAAGTGACGCCAAAGCACTTTTCAGAAATATGTTTATGTTGAAACCATCCAAAGCTCTATTTCCGATAAAAATTTTCACAATTCAGCAAAGCTTGTAACCAAAATCTCCCCTTGACTTCCTCTTAACACAGGATGTAAGTAACGAAGCACGACAAAAATTTCTAGAACCCTCGAAAATGTGAGGGAGAATCCACCACATCTTCGATTATTATTCAGCGGGAAAATTCTTGGATTTAGTCCCGTTTTAACGACATTGTAATTTCATTCTGAGGAAATACAATAAACAATTCTTAATATGCCTAATAAGTTTTCACCTTACTGAATTGTGGATTGATGAAATAAACATATTCCTTGCTTAAGAGACCATTCACCAAAACTTATTAACATCCAACCTTCGCCATTTCATTCATTAATCTCATTACGAGTAACCAAGTTGTATTAATATTTCCAAGTATATCTAAAAAAGACACTGTATGCAATGCTGATGAATAATGTCAATTAGCCCATTATTACCAACAATATAGTTTATATTACTACTTTACTTATTACCTTGATTGATATTGGCGAATGCACTTTATCGCCATCTGGACGTCACTCATCCAGTCCACTTGGTTATAAATAACGGAGATGTAATACGGGGAACTAATTATTCAATTTAATAATTAAATATTTGCTCACCTCGAGATAAGAGCTCTGTATAATTGTTGCGAAATGTATATTTTTAAATTATTTAAACAGTTTAACAATATTGACGAGATACTGAATAACATACTGAAAAACATTGTCAAGTTTAATCAAAACAAGCAGTAGTTGTAGTTAAGACTATATTATAGTAAAAAATAATTAGGTAAAATGATTTGATTTGAAAGGTTGTAGTTCATGATTATTAATTTTTGTTCAATTTACATGAAGAAAAATGGCTGTATAAATCATATTATCTAATCAAATAATAAAGAAATAATAGAAATTCCACTGGGATTAGCTCCTGGTTACTGCCTATTATTATCACCTGTCACATGTTATCCGGTTAATTAAAGTGGCAACTCGGTTGCCAGATATGTCGAGCAGCTTAAATATGAGGTTACATCTCCACGTCGTATCATAGGCGGAGCACAGCGCAAATAAAATATCAAAACCGACATTTTAGAGGAGGAAGGACTGCGCGCCGATGAAAAATTTTGAGAAGTGGTGTTAATACTTTTTGGAAAAATACGCTGAACATTAATTAGATACAAAAAATATTTCTGCATTTTAAAAAGACGTTTTTAGGTGTTTTGAATTACATTAAATCATTAAATTAAATTATATCAAAATAAATTAAATAACCTATTATTATATTTATTATTATTGTATTAGTGTGTTCGACAAGTTTTATTAAAATTTATTAGAATATTTAAATAAATAAAGAAATCTTAATCAAAGTTAAGAAATTTCATTATATTTAAATTATTACTTTTTATTAAGTTATGTTTCAAATATTATGCAATTTATGAAATATTTCCATTCCCAGCAATTATCAAACGCGTTTGAAGGTTTATTAACTTTAAATGTGGTGGGTAAAACCTAGTACTTAATGAACATGTGGGAGTTATTGGACACCTCATATTTATACGTGAAAAACAAGAGTTATATATTTAAGAATTCAATGAGTTTAACAAAGATGTCGTTGTTGTACTAATTGCTAGTATATTCACCCAAATGACATTTTTTGACATTCATATTTTGGCACCTTTGTTTTGATCTGCTCCAAAATGACTTGTTAGGATTTTAGTAAGAAAAGTTGTGTAAGTTTTGGTAATAACATAAATTCGGTGTGCACTATTCAATATTTTTGTTTAATAACCAATTTTTTGGTTTTCTTGAAAGTATTTTTTGGTTTTAAAAACCATAATGCTTACTTAAAACATTGAAAATTCCTTACTACAATGCCAATATACGAGGTGTGTAAATTAAGTAATGAGACTGATTTTATAGTGTGCGATCTGGTAATACTAGTGACACACAACGTGTGGGGGGGCACATTTGGTACAACTTAGTACAAGGGAATTCTTTTGTGAGAAAAAAATTTTTAGTACATCCTAAAAATAAGTGACATTAATTTCGAACAACATTGGGCCATCAGGTTCTGTTTTAGGCTTAAACACAGTGAAACATTTGAAAACCTGCGCCAGACCTATGGAGACAGGGTTTTGTCGAGAGCTCAGGCATTTAGGTGGTTTATGGCATTTTTCAGATGGGAGAGAAGTCTTCATCTTCAAGAATCTTCAAAGTTTAGATCGTTGTCTGACAGTTCGAATGATCGGTGAAAAGTTGAATTTGACTCACACAACCGTTCATCAAATTTTGACCAATGATTGATGATGAGAAAATCTGTACAAAAATGGTCCCGAAAATTCATTCACAAGAGCAAAAAGACATCAGAAAGGAAGGATGCCTTGATTTTTGAGAGCAATTGAAAACGTTGTCTATTTTCTGGAACGTGTTATTACAAGTGACCAGTCTGGGGGGTTTGAGGATGACCCGGAAACCAAGCGTCACAGCATGGAGTGGCACACTTTAACCTCTTCAAGGCCAAAAAAAGGAAGAATGAGCAAATCGAAAATCAAAACCATGCTGATTTGCTTTTCTGATAGACAAGGAATCATTCACAAAGAGTTTATACCTCGAGGCCAAATGGTTAATCAACAATTTTACAGAGAAATGCTCGAAAGACTGCGAAAAACAGTAATGCGTGTGAGAACAACCATCAAAAACATGTTATCAATGAATTTTTGGCTGGTAAAAATATTCCTCTGGCTCCTCAGCCTCTATATTCACCCGACTTGAGTCCTTGTGACTATTTTCTATTCCCAAGATTAAAAATTCACCTCAGAGGATTACATTTTGGGACATTAGAGAATATGAAATCAGCCATAACCGAACCACTGAAGACTATTTCAGTACATGAGTTCCAGCACTGCTATGAGGAATGGCAGAATCGTCTCCAGCGTTGTGTGACTACCCAAGGTGGTTATTTCGAAGGAGATAAAGTGAATTTGTAATTTTATTTCAATAAAAAAAATATTAGAAAAGTTCAGTTTCATTAGTTAATTTACACACCTCGTATATGCTGCGATTTATTACAGGTAAGTTAACGTACGTTGAAAAAGTACTCCAAAGGTATTTATTTAAGTTTTAAAAAATAAATTTAATATGCTTTATCCTGTATGTTCTCTCAGACTGTAGGGCTTGGGTTTCCGGCTATTCGAGAAAAATCTTACTAATAAAACATGTGAAGTGGTGAGGAAACTTATGTTGCGTTCATAGCCACATTTTTCTAAACAGCTGAAAATGCATTTGGTTTAAAATTGTAATGATTTCATCAATAAATCCGACCTCTAATCGTAACCCAACTTACTTAAAAAACGTTTTCTACACTTGCCGCGACGGATTTCCCCCACTCTATAAAAGATAGCGCCACGAATATCCGCCGCTTTCGTTTGCCAACGGAAAACCTGTTCGAGAGTCAACAGAATCCGAAGCGCAGGAAATGCGGAGGAGCTTTTGAGAGAGTCAAACCGAAGCCGCCGAAGAGGCGAGACCCGAGCGCGCCCGCCTCTCTCTTTTCTCTCCCTAAACCTTTCGGAAAAGCGAGAAACGTCGGAAAAGCTCGACGCGGGCAAGAGAGCGGAAAAATCTCACCTCGGGAAAGGGAATTTCAAAAAGCGCGTCGGTTTCGGTGGTTCCCCCCGTCAAGAGGTAAGTAAGTCTGCCGAAAAGCTCGGTACCCGACGCACGGTACCTAACAACTTCGGAAAGCTTTCAAAGCTGACGACTTCCTACCGATCGAGTCGAGCTTGATGTTTCATTTCCACTGTCTTACGTTGCGTGTGTTATTCCTTCCTTACTTCCTTCCTCGGCAACCTGTTAGGCGAGCACATGTTGCTAAATTTAAAATTAACCGTCTCGAGCTTATGGGGAAAGCTCTCTCACTCGCTCTCTATCTCTCGCTCTCTCTTTTCCTCTGTGTGGTGTTCGGTCCGCGCGTTCTCTCGCCTGTAGTTCTTACCTGTTAACCAATGCCGGAATGTGCTCTTGGTCAGCGAGCGGCCTTGAACTCGACGATGGTTCATCTTCATGGTCCCCCGAGGATCGAATGGGACGTGACCGATGATCCGCTGAAAGGGAAAAAAGTTGTAATTACTCTAGTGCGATCGAACCGGGGAACGGTATGGAATTAGGGTTAATAACTG
Source organism: Cryptocephalus primarius (assembly GCA_963576515.1). Lineage (NCBI taxonomy): Eukaryota > Metazoa > Arthropoda > Insecta > Coleoptera > Chrysomelidae > Cryptocephalus > Cryptocephalus primarius. The sequence goes on along the minus strand of OY754940.1, from coordinate 6,758,830 downwards.
TGGGAAGCTTTTCAAACAATGATTGCTGTAACTGCATTTTCGTTTATGAAACCTTTGAAATTTCCACCCCCAGTAAAACCATTCTGCTCCCTTCAATATTCTAAAGGAAATGCTAAATTTTTCTTAAGTTTGATACGGAATTTCTGTCGTTGGGAATTATAACGAGAAAGTTTCTAGAGACTATTTGTGGCTATTTTGGAACATTTTGATTTTGAACGAAACAATTTGAATTTATCCACATTAAACTTTATACATTCGATTTTCTAAAAAATCCCTGAAATCTTCATTTTAAATTCTTTCTAATTTTTAAAAACATCGGATATACTATGATTCTGAAATTGGTGAGAACTACAATATACCTTCTAGATTTAATTTTTAGGTCACTTTTGGCTTCGAAATTCTAAAGAAAATTCCAACAGCTTTCTATATTCTACTTAAGACAATTTATGAGGACCTAGATCTAGGACCATTCTGTGGTCTTCGAAGAATAAAAAAAAAATTGACATTTCCTTAAACCCACTGGATTAGATGGTGAGGTACTTTTGATGGTTTAGAGCCCAGAAGACCAAAGAATTTTTTTCTAGGTTTCTTGTAAATGCTTGAAATTAAAATTTAATTTTCATTCTTGGAGTAAATAAACTTGGATAGGATCACAAGCAACATTCAATATGTCAATTTTAGGTTTTAACTGGTTTCGACTGTTTGTAAGCAGACCGAGGTTATCAAGCTTCAACTGCCTATGTACAACTGGCTCTAGAAGTGTTTAAATATATTGAAGTTAGAGAAGTTATGAATGTTCTTGAAATATTTCAATCAATGTTCATATCAAATATCTTTGTCGAGCTTTCGTTAAATCGCTTGAGGTGATACACCAGCTTGATCGCAAACACTTTTTACTTGTTCAGATTATGAGAAAGTAATTTTCGGGTCGATTTTCAGAATTTGAAATATTGGCTTTTCCAGGCGATTTAAGATCCACTGAGTCCGAAAAACTTTATGGAAAAATGCCTAGGTATGTGGTCCACTTTTTCTCAGAAAATGTAAATTGCGAAAAGCTAAAGAACTTTGTATTTGGACTAGGTCCCATGAAAACTCAAATCTATGCGATCTTGGCCAAAATCTGATAAGGGCAAAGGGCATTCAACTCTTGTCATTTTTGCATTAACTCGAATATTCCAACGGTTTTTTTCTTTAAGTCTGTATGCTTAATCTACTGTTTAATTCATATTGAGTCAATAGTCGTTCTCTTGACAGACGTTCCCTTGTGAATTTTCAGTTTTTCTTAATTTTCTCCAAAAGAGATTGAATGCGGACACAAAAAACGAAGGGGTAGAGTAGTAAACTGTATGAGTTTGTTTTGCGCCCGTCACCACCGATTAAAAGTCACTCGCTACTTAAGTCGTCTTTATTTCACCACTTACGCCAGGCTACTTCCAAGAACTTTCTCGAGTCTATACCAGAGTATTGAGTTCAGAGTTTATTTCTGAGAGTGAGTACCTTCCTCTACGCTTGTCTTTTCCGTACTATTTTACTTAACGTTCTAACGTAATGCGCCCTTCCTCCATGTTCGTTACGTCCCCTCCACAACCCTGGGCGGGTATAAACCATACTATCACATAAGTTCGAAAGGTTTACGCCTTACTGCTACGTTAAACTCATATAAAATTTGTAAAAAAATATTATCTCTAAACACGCCCTAAACGCCACTTTATTTTTAAGAATTTTCATTTTTTCTCATTGTTATTAAATTTGACTTAGCCGTTTAACATCTACAGTTTTTGTTTGAAACACTTTTTTCTAAAGCTGCCGCAAAACCCCCTTTACTATTAAAAAATTTTATTTTCTTCCGAAAAGTTTTAAGGATTTATTTCAACATTCACAACATAATGTAACTACTTATTACCTATTACTTTTATACTCAAAAGGTTTTTTTTTAATTGCCCCAAAGGACTCTTTATTCTTGTTTGTTAAATGTTTAATATTTCTTCGACGCGATAGCTGAGTTCCAATCTGAAGCATAAATCAGTTGGCAACCTCGTTTTTGACCTAACCTCAAAAAGGACTCAAAATGGAATGAAATCAGTGATGCAATCCAAGTTAGATTATAAAGTTCCTAATTTTCGAAGTGTTCAACTCTCCAAATTCCAAATTACTCATTAAGTAATCCCCCCAAATCAAAATTATTAACTTGGGAAAATCTTTAACAAGTTCTTTCAACTGACAAGCTTTTCCTGACTGTTGTTTAAAACCAAACATGATTTGACTATTAATGAACTAAATTCAATAACATTCAAAATGTTTCAAATTGTCTATTTTAAGGCATCTTTTTTCAAAATTTTTTGTCAAAATCCAATTCTTTTAAATTATTTCTTTAAATACTGCAACAATTCAATAAATACTTCAATAACTCCATAGGTCTTATTTAAGTTACATATCAATCATTTCGTTCCACTAAATTAAAATATCTATTGGACATATTGGATAATACTCAAAGCTGTTAAAGCTGCCAATTTTAAATTCTACACCACATTGATATGTTTATCATTTGTTCGATTTAACTCGACTTAAACAGTGTGTTTAATTTTCTTATGATCCTTTAAATTGAAAGATAAGATGAAGTCAAACTGAAAAACGTTCAAGTTACCTAAAGGTTACAATGCTGTTATTTACATTTGGGGTAGATAACTTTGTTCATCTCCTTAGGTTTGTTGACCGAATAATTTTTCTTACACCTTCTTTAATTAAATTTTAAAATTATACAGTAAGAACTGAAAATAACTAAGTTTTTTTTATTGCTTACGTTTATTCATGATTACTTTATTGAATTGTATCAATGTTACATTCATAGAGAATAATGAAGTAACGAAGCTTAAAGTTCTTAATTTGAAGTTATAACTATCCAAAAACCAAACCCAAAAGTTCCAAATTTCCATTACTCAAACATAAATTTAAGAATAAAGTAGTTTCCTATGGAATCAACGGAATCAATGTGTTACACTTAAAATAAGAAACTGGGAGCAGGAAATTTCAATACAAGTCTTTCCTTAGATGTATATTGGCATAAAACCTGTTTTTCTTCAAAACCAAGTCATATCTAGACGTTCATAAGTAAATAATACATACCAATTTGCTTAAATATATCTGTAGACAAAATACTTTTATAACCTTTAAGCTACCAGTGATTAAATTTTTGCCCAACAATAATCTTCAGCTTTAACTGTCATTTATAAACCATCTCTTATCGACTTTTGATAAATAGCATCTTAAATTTAAAGTGTGCCAGGTTTCAAAACAAACAGAGCCGTTAGGTACTTAAAGTTCGTCATAAAAATCAGTAGAAAAATAAATTTTTCCAAACATACTATTGCGTGCTATTTTCGTTACGAATTCCACGATTTGAAACGTCATTGTCGTTACTAAATAAAGTTCTACGTCACTTACAAACCTAATCGTTGCCTATAAAGTAGACCAAGTTTTAAATATAATGAGAAGCTCTTATTGAAGTTATTCACAAAAATCGGTAGAAAAATATTTTTAAATCACGCAGTTAAGTGCAATTTTTATGGAAATTCCACGTTCTGAGATATGATGCTTGGGTCATTTCGTGAACTTGTTATTACGTTTCTAAATTGAATATTGATTTGCTATATTTAATTCCACGTTGCCCTTACACGCGCGGTTTACGTATGTTAAACTAAACACCGAACCAGAATTTATATAAACGCGCAACAAATCTCGATTTAAAAAAGCTCTTTGTTTTTTTCTTGGCAGAACATGAAAGTAACTTTTTTTACTCAAAAGCAAATTGCTCAATAAAACTAATTTTAGAGGCCGACATTTGAACTTACTCCATCTGCGGACAGTCGGGACGGCACGGCACGAATGGATTTTGGACGAGATAACCTGAAACCTTAGGACGATCCTATTTATTAAATTACATTAATTCAAAAGGTATACGAAGGGTTTCCCGAAAAAATTAATTCGACGTAGGAGTTTTCGGGGCGTTATTTCCCTTAAGCTCAGCTTTGTTGCTTGCTCAGCAGATTTCAGCAATTTGATTGGAGGTTATTTCGGTGTAATTCGGGAGATATATAGCGCCGTTTGTATAATGGCAGACAAACAGCTACAAATCTTCGAAGTTTGGAAAGATCGGGAGATTCCATTACGTCTCCAATTTGGTGGTGTTAAGACCAATAAAACTTAACTAATGACTAATGACTAGAGGACTTTAGGCTGCATGTATTGTGTAAAGATTTTATTTTTAAGGGTATTTTGCCCCACACTGTCTATTTCTGACGTACACCAAAATGAAACAAAAGACAACAAATCGTGAAATGGCTGCATGTTTTGAAGGTTTATTTGTGAATTTGCATATTTGACAGGGTATGGCTCATTCCAAATTCTACCGTTTGCTTTCTTATAATAACGCAGCGCAGTCCATACTTGGTTGGAAAACCATTATGGTTTTTTGACACTTTTGAGTCACCTAAAAAATTCTAAAATCGTTTAAACTGACCAAATTTTGGTCCAAATGAACAAATATTTCTTGAGGCGAAGTGGTCATTAACATGTTCGAAGTGTTGAATTTCCGAAATTTTAAAAATAGTGAAATTCCTGCCAATAATTTTGAAAAAATTAGGTGGTAAGCGACGACGAACCTTATAAAATGAATACAGGATTTTCCGAGCATAGGAAGCCAAGATATCGTTAACAATGCGATTTTTGTTGGATTTCTATTTAAACCTGTGTTTGGCTCTAATGATCTAAAACGTACCGGAAACATACTTGTCACGTACTACATGAAAGTCTATTTTGTGTGGCCATGCAGCATGGACTCATCTCAATGAGCTTAGAGCGATTGTTGTCAGGTTAGTCAGGCTAGTCTAAAGGCAGATCACGATGTGTTAAACGAAAATCTATTACTCATCATTTCAAGCAATGTGTAACAAAGGAAACGTTGATTAAAAACTTTGAATCAATAAATCACATTGAAATATTTCGGAAATGAAATTTGTGATTATCGTAATCCGAGGTGATAGGACTTAAAATAAACGATTTTTTTTAAAAAAATTTCACAACTTAACGTAATGAGTTGTGACGGCGGTTGAGAAGTTAATTTAACCCACGTGGTGGACAAAATTAATGTCACTGGATAATCTCTAAATATATTTAAATAGTTTGATATTTTCGAAAGCTCATAGATTGCCTTTGTTAATAATAAGAGCAACATTATGATATTACAAAATTTCAGTAAACTGCAGTAGGGAGAGGCACGACATGTCACGTAAATCTACGACCTAGGCGCACTTTTATTATCATATTTCAACGATTTTTAAAGGAATCATTAAATAGTTTGATATTTTCGAAAGCTCATAGATTGCGTTTGTTAATAATAAGAGCAACATTATGATATTACAAAATTTCAGTAAACTGCAGTAGGGAGAGACACGACATGTCACGTAAATCTACGATAGTCGCACTTTTAATCTCATATTTCAACGAATTTTAAAAGAATCATTAAATTGTTTGATATTTTCGAAAGCTCATAGATTGCCTTTGTTAATAATAAGTGCAACATTATGATATTACAGAATTTCAGTAAACTGCAGTAGGGAGAGACACGACATGTCACGTAAATCTACGATAGTCGCACTTTTATTCTCATATTTCAACGAATTTTAAAAGAATCCGAAAAACTTATTTAAAACAATTTAACATGTGCCGATAACCGAGCCAAAACAATAGAAGTGCTTCGTTTGAAAGTTGAAGAAAGAATCTTATTTTAATTCTCGACCATTGGGTCTTTTGTCCAAAATAAGAGACCGAAGGGGAATGTTTACGAATATACGAGTCGTGGTTGGATGGTACCTAATACACTTGTACAAGAGTAATACCCTTGTAGGTAGATGACATCGTCTCAATAGGACATCGAGTTGAGAACACAAATGTTATAATGCTATTGAAAAGAATCGGCACAAGATCATCCCTTAATTGTGATGTATTACCACCTGTCGCTAGGAACATTTATGGTCCCAACATGCTGAAACCAATGCTTTTTGGATGTAAGTAAATTGTCTAAAGTAGGCAAATGTAAAAAACTAACAGAAAATAATATTAACTAGGATATTGCATCGCAAGAGATGTCGTCATTGCAAATAAGAGGTAATGGATATGGTGGCCTAAAAAATAATTGAAAAGGGAAATTTCCAACAAGGAGACGTTTTGTTGTCTAAAGTCCCATCTTAGGAAATTACAAAAGAAGAATAAAACGATAACTATAATCAATAATATTTACTCCAGGTCTTTCCTTCACTATCCATTCGTAAACTACCTGTCTTATTTTCCCAAATTAAAGCAAAATAATTGCATTATGACACCTTTTTCAAATCCGCATTAAGCCTAACCCCACAGCATATATTATAAAATTTATTCATTCGGTAATCCGTCTCGAACTCCTTTTTTACATTTATTTAACGCCGCGATGTTTCAAAATTCCTCACGTTAACCGAAACCCATAAATTACCGGTGGAGAAAATTTGTTTAGGAAATACTTTCCCAGGAAAGCCCTCCGACAAATTGTAAATCTCTCATTAGAGGAAACTTCGGGCTGCGCGTTTATGATTTACGAGCCCACCGGTAAACTTTTTAATTACGAGATTTTTTCGGATCGGGGAACAGGAACTCCATTCGTTATTTCCGGCAAGTAACATTTCATACGGTTTGTACAGATGAAATATTCACTGTGTTAATTGTCGCAATGTTCGAAATCCAACGATGCGTGCCATGGGTTCGTATTGTCGAAAAGTCGACGGTAAATACTGGTCTGGGATGTTAAATATTTACAGTTAATTAAACAATTTCATTTGCGTATGTAAAGGTCGGATTATGGATTAAGGTCGGGGGCGAAGGAGACGTTTCATGCGAGAGTTCACACGTGACAATGTAGAATTCACAATTAGGCGGTGTCGAATCTGCACTGGCTGTTCGCTTGAATACTGAATTCAACTGTGATCAAATATTAACGTTTTTGAGTTAATTTCATTGTCATGATCATTTTTCAACTCATTAGGAGAGTAAATTGATTCTCTACATTTTATGCCTCGTTTTACAATATTTTTTTACTGGCAGGATTATTGCTCTGTACAATAACTGTCGCATCAATTACGTAAATACATACGGACGAAATTCAACCTATAATACAGCCTCACACCGCACGATAAGAATTTATAGATATATCGAAAAATTTACGAGTTCAAGAGGAAAGATGCAGACTTGCGACATGAGTAAGACTGGGCAAATATGCCGTAAAAATAGGTCATTATATGCACTTTCTATGTCATAAAATATAGCTATTTTATGGAATTAAATATGCTGTATAGCTCTAAAATATGCCTTCAAATATGGATGTTGTGTCGTATTATGTACATTACGAGTGTATGCCTAAACTTGTAAAGCTCGTACATGATATTAAGTTGCTTATTTTCTTATTACCGCAAAAAGCTCACTTTCTTATTAAAGGAGGTATAGAGGTATCTATTGGAAGTATTCAAAAAAGTGTATTTAATTAATCACAAGCAGCGATCACTTTACGACATCAACTTGATTTGCCTAATTCCTTCCGCAATATTTAGAAACAACAATGTATAATAATAAAAACAAACAAAAGAACAACTTTAAATATCTATTTTTACTATTGAACCAAAAAGAAACCAATATAAGTACACATTTAACCCGAAATAATATATTTACAAAAAAATGAGGGCCATACCTAACAACGTAATTAAACAAAATTACTGCAATAAATAATCATGTGCTTTTTAAGATTTCCTAAAAGAAAACTTCTTCTGTTGTCTTGTATGATATTTTTATATCACGAAAAACTCCTTTCAACCTCGCATGACGTAATGGGGCAATATTTAAATGGGTAAGATATTCCCAAAACAATCTGGTTTCTGATTATTACATCATTTGATGGGTTCTATCCATCAATCACTTTTTGGACATATTGCAATAAAGCCAAATCACAATTTTTTGTGAATAACGAATTCATTTTTTCAGATATGCGTGGATACATTACTTAACAATTTTATATGATCACGAAAATCTTCCATTAATGAGAGAGAGAAACAATTATCTACGCATCTCTTATATACTAATACTTTTTTGCTTATCTGAATGATAGTTTAACATATTGATCTCTATGTTATGCATGGAAATTTCAACTAAGAACAGCGATAAAAAGCTCCCCATTTTTAATCCAGAATATTGTGAATAACAATTATTATTAAATTGGAAGAAACTTTGTTGTAGAATTTTGCCAAGAATTTCTAACAAATCTAAAATCATACAAGTTAGAACATTTTTATCAAACAATAACTTTCTTAAATTGTTAATGCTATTATCAGGTGGAATTCGTGGGAATAAATTAGTGACATATATGGAAGACATAATTGAATCATTAGGAATAAATAAGTTTGCCAGATTCCTTGATAATTCTACCGAATTATTAATTACATAAAGGTTCTTAAAATGCGTGAGATCTCCTAAAATATTATTCCAAATGGACGGTTGAGATTGTGAAAGACACCACGGAGTATCTATATCTAAAATTATATTAAAACAAATGTAATTTGAAGAAATGTCTAGATTTATTTTATTAATCTAGAGCCACTTTGAAACATTGTGGACTTACTCATAAAATTCATTCATTTGTCTAAAAACATGACAAATTGACTTTATTGAAATAGTTGAAAGTTCATTGCAAAGCTTTCTAATTATTTTGGCTAAGATAACTTCGCTTTTATATTAAAGATATCCTTTACACGATTCGGCACTTTTTTGGAGATCTTAAGAGGAAAGAGACTGCGCAAATTCACCAATTTATTGTGAAATTGGAAATCGGTGAATTTAGTTGTAAAGTTGTTGGATGAAGGAAGCTTTTCAGAGTAAGTGACTGTAATTTTGTAGACAAATTGTAAAAATGGGCTATACATTATACATTGTAATCTTTGTAACAATTGAGGCTGCATAGTCCCTATATGTAATGTAATTTATTCCTCTTCTTTTATTATTGTGTTTATGATTAATATCCTCTTCAATCTGAACATAGCTTGAAAGCCAAAACCGGTTACCTTTAGCTATTACTATTGAAACTCAGTGTGGTGAAGATACCTGTATTAAATAAATGTTTTATTTATAATTCTACATTTTGGCAATCGCCTATTGTCAGATGTTACAGTACAAAATTGCATCAATCATTTAAGTTACTGACTAATTTTCCTAGCCATTGTAATCACAAAACTTGGAGATGTTAGCATCCATCATCACCATTTCACACTAAAAATGTGCAACCAAGCACCTTTTACCACTGCTTATGTAAAACTGTAGTCCAGTTCCATTGGACTAACATAAGATGTAGTCAATATGTCTTTGGAAATTATAATGCACAGTAGTGAAACCACCTCTTAGCCTCACGTGTTAAAATCAATCACTGAATTATGTTACAATTGTCTTGTCTGTGAAAACATGTCATTTCTCCTTACATTGCTCAACATTTGTGACTGACTTCATTTAAAAACCTTTCTTAAAGATTATGTCATTGTCTTAAACTCAAAGGATTCTCTCGCGGAACGAATGAAAGCCACTCTTTCTTTTTACACTTCCAATTAGCGCAATTGTCAATGTAAACCGTCGGCCATTTTTCCGCTGACCCACTCTAGAAATAGCGACCGCCTAATTACCTGATTTTTAACCGAGAAAGAAGGCGATCGGTGGATGACAGGAAGAATACCATTACGGTTATCGTATCGCTTTTTAAAAATACCGTCGAGGGTCGTTCAACTCTAGAAAAAAAATTTGAACAACAGAAGATGATGGTAATGGAAGGCTTGATCAGAAATGGTGGTCAAGGATAACCAGTGGTGTGTCTAAGATCTGTTCTTTCGTCTCCCTCGTTTTCTATACGAACAGGTTTGAGGCCGGGCGTTCCTTTCTTTGATTAGAGCGAATGTGGAATAACGACACACAATTGGAGTATTTTTAGAAACTATTTTTCAAACTGACAGCCATCAGGAGCTTTCATAATTCGCAAGTGCAGAACAAGTTAACAGGTGTCTTCGTAGGTAAAATAAGACTAAAAGCTAGTATAAATATTGGCTCATACATTGGTTTCATAAAATTTTTGAATACTGTGAACCAATAGAAGTACTACTATCACGATGTATGTAGTGGCATAAGCACTTAGTCACAGATTGGTACAGTAATACGCCGTCACCGATTTTGCATAAACTTGACCTTTTGCTTACCACATCCTAAAATTTTGTACTCAAAGCAATCTTTATCTATCAGACAGATATTTTCAAAAAATTCTCTTCCCTTCACAAATCCACACCAATACTCGACCAAAGTATACCTCAACTTCTCGATACTGTTATTAGCATGTTCAGCCACCAGATTCGAACTCGTCAAAAGAGCTTCGCCTCTTCGAGACGTTCCACCCATTTCCAATTATAATTTCAGATTACCTACCTCCGATGCAGATATATACGCTTTATCCACTCGAACTCGCTATTGAGTGGGAGAGAGAGGGAAAAGCTCGTCGAAGTGGTAGCTAAATTCGATGTCGAATGAGGCAGGTGCTCTTCTGCACCAGCTGCCATTATCGAAGAGAGAAAGAGAGTTCATTCCTCTAAAATATAATTTTTGTTACCGTTGCTTTCCTATGGGTGGATGGGTTCGCCGGTAAGCGAGCGTTCTGTGGTCGAGTGTTATGTGGTGATTTGGTGCGAGAAGATTTCGGATTTTTCTGGATAAATCTGAATCGAGAAAGTTGGGCAAGTCTTTGATTAATCTAAGTTTTGGTGGTTTTCGAAATATTTGTGAAACTTTCCCCAGGATCCCCAGGTTTCGTAGATCAAACTATTAGCCAAACAGTACTAGTTTCCAACAATGTGAGTTACCAGCATGGTGAAAAGATTATTTGTTTTTAATTTTTAGCCACTTATTGGTGTGGTGTAAAACAATTTGGATTCTCTGGATCATGGCAAGGTTGCAGATTCTCCAAACTTTTGAATCTCCTTTACATTTTAATGCGTTATAAACAAATTTAAGTTATCTGGATGGTGGTAGATTTGTTAGTCTGCAAGAAACTTTGAGCAATTCCAGATTTCGGTGCTATTTGATCGTGGAAGGTTCGTAGGCTTTCCAAATCAATGGGGCTCTTCCAGATTTCGACGCTTTGTGAAAAAATTTAAATTATCTGTATCGTGCAAAGTTTGTCGGTCTTCCAAACCTCTTTACCTTCTCGCAGAAGATATGTAAGATTCAAATTTTCTTAGAATTCCTCCAAGTTTGAGTAGTTTTGATATATATTTGAATCGTGGTTGTAAAATGTAAAGGTTTCCCATATAATTAAAAGTTTTCCAGACTTCCAAAGTTTGTTGGATTTTAACAAACGTGAGTTATCTCGATCGTAAAGGATTTGTAAATTTTCCAAAATTTGCAAATACTTCAAAGTTTCATGAGGAGCTCTCTGGATCGTAGAAGGTTTGAAGGTTTCCAAACATCTGAAGCATTTTTATATTTTAATGCGTTGTAACGAAATGTGAATTATCTGGAGCTAGGGGATGTGTAAGTCTCTTAAAGTTTTTTAAATCCTCTGAAATTAAGATGTTTGGTGAACATATTTGATGTTTTTGGCTATGGAAGGTTTGTAAGTCTCATCCCTTGTAAGGAATTTTCAAGATTCGATTTTGTAAACAAATTTAGGTTATCTGTAACACCCGAAAAATTTGGATCGTGGAAAGTGTGTCGCTCTTTCAACCTTTTACAGCTTCTCTAGATTTTGGTGCTTCGTGAACAAATTTATTTTATTTAATTATGGAATATTTTTTCTTACAAATCCTTGAGGCATTTAATACACTGGTTTCAAACAAATGTGAACTACATGAATCGTGAAATATTTGCAGGTTTTCCACATCGTGGAAGGTCTGTAGGTAATTCTTTGACATTCTCTTATTTATGGTGTATTGAGAGAAAATTTAAATTCTTTTTAATCGTGTCAGGGTGTTCGAAACCCTGGTAACTTTTCCCGATTTTGATGTTTTATGATCGAAATTAATTTCCTTATTATGGAAAGTTTTTCCAGTCTTTAAACTTTTGTAACTTTTCCAGATTTTGGTAATGAGTACTTGTTTCTAACAAATGTGATTTCCTTTAATACTGAAGGTTTTCCATGTCTACCAAACTTTGACAGCCTTTCCAAACCTTTCAAGCTTTTCCAAATTTCAGTGTTTTGTAAATAAATTTAAGGTATCTGTATAGTAAAAGGTTTGTTGGTGTTTTAAACCTCTGTAATTTCTCCATATGCTGTGAGCTATCAAGACTCTACTAGATTTAAACCGTCGTGAGTAATTTGGGTTTTGAAGTTAGCAAGTCTTCTTAATTTTTGCAGATTCCCCAAATTTGATGGATTGTGAAAAAATCTGAGTTATTTGGGGCTTTCAAGTCTTTCAAATTGTTCTAGCTCCTCCACATTTGTTGGGTTGTTAATAACTTTGGTTATTTGGATCGTGGAAGGTTTGTAAGCCTGCCAATTTTGTAAGATTTTCTAAAGCTCGTTACTTAGCGAACACACTGTTTTTTAGCGTGAAAAGTATGTTAGTATTTTAAATCAATGTGGCTTCTACAGGGCTTGGTCCTTTTAATCCCATTTGATTGAAGAAAACTTGTAGGCCTTTCGAATGCATGCACGTCTCCTAGTTTTACTTGTATGATATATGAACCAGTTTGACTAATCTGGAATTTCCAAGGGCCTTTTTCATGAAATCTTATGATTTGTGGCTTACCCTGTAAACGGTTTTAAATTTTGAGTTTGCTTTACACGCCTTTCAAACCGTTCTCAGTTTCGCAGCATTTCCTCCTGAGTACGTTTTCATTTGTGCAATGCCTTCGTAATTTAGTAGTAAATCTCACAATCTGCAATCTTATTGTAATCACTGGCACCTCCATTACTTCCCGAAGGGCGGATTCAACTTTACGACGTCCCCATCTCAGCCACGTTTCCTCTCACTTTATCACCCGTTCCAGTTCCCGTGTATTTATGCGATTCGCTTCCCGAACTCGTAAAATCTATTATATCTTGTCCGTTTCTAAGAGATCCACCCGAACATGCACCAGTCTCGTGATGCAGTTGCATACGGAACAAAGGCGTATGCAAATACCTCGACGGTACAACAATTCTTAATTTGAATAACGCCGGCGGACGGTCGACAATAGAAAAAGTTATAACTCGCGAGAAGAGAAAAATCGCCGGTATTTTCCGTTTCCCGCGGGAAAACGGCGTCCCTTTGCATAACAATTGTAGAAATTGAATATAACAGCGAAAAGTGTGTTGTGGTAAAATGCTTGTGAATTTGTAACAATCCCTATTTGCGAAAACTTGTAAGTAATCACAAACTATACAAACATCAAACTATATTCTTTCAAAAGTGTAATTAAATTTTTTTTAAAGTAGACATAATCTATCATTTCACGCAAAATTAGCAATTCAGCTTTAAACTAGGGCAAATGCGTGAATTTTTGAAAAAGGGTCAATTTTAACGGTTTTTCCAAGTTTTTCCGGTGAAAAATGCTCCGATCACCTTTTAGAAACGCTCATTTTGATGGTCATTTAATTCTCTATAAATCTTCTCCACAACGTATTGCATTTCCGTCAATAACTTTCAGGCTATGGTGAAAACAGGAAAAACGACCTTTTTTTTTAAATTTTTACTGTTTAAAGAAAATGCAAATGCTGAGGTTTTTCTAGCTTTTGGGTTTTTATAATTTTTGATGCATTTTAACCAGTTTTTGGTCTGCCTGCTGTTAAATTTTACCTACCAAAAAAAAAAAAACTATAAACTGGACTACTGGCAGAACAAATATGTCGACTGAAAGTAAAATGTACACATTTTCTTTAAGATTTGAACTCTTCTAATAAATTTCGCTTTCAGCCCGTTTGGAAAAGATCCAACAGCTTTGCATCAGTGGACTTTATCTCTATCCCCCTGTAAACAGTAACGAGACATACGGTCAACGAAACTTATAGAGGACGAAAAACTGACCGGTCATCGTATGATATTCCCATTTAATCGAGGGGAATAGGACACCGCGGTCGCGTATACGACAAAGGAAACGCTATCGCAAAAGTCTATAAGGTCGCAGCTTGCACAATAATTGTTAGACACGTAATATGCGCCAGCTGCGTTTGCATTTATTGTGAGAACTCGCAACGCTTGAGAACGTTTCCATATAGTCGGAGGTTTTTATTTCCATTCGCATCGACGGTGGGGAAAAAATACGACAGGAATGACTCCTCGCCCCGCTGGCGGGATTCGCAGGCGAGCCGAGAACGTGGGATTTTCAGGAAAGAATTTTCCTCGGCGCCGATTAATTATTCATCTCGTAGTTCACTTTTTGTCGCAGCTACTTTTACGTTGCTGTAAATCGAAAGCGTTTTACTTCGCAGCAATTTGCGATTAACATAGGGGATTAGCATAGGGATTACTGTAAGTCTCATTTTACACAACGGAACACCTACAGCTAATGCTGTACCAAAGAAAAAATGTTTTTATTTTATTCAATTTAATTACTATATTGCACGTTTTATAAAAAGTTACAGGCGTGTGTGCTGGCAATATCTTAAAGCTGCTGCAAAATATTTAAAATTAGAGATTTCACTAAAATATATTAATTTGTACAAATTAATAACAAATTTGTACCACAAATTATTGTATTGTACCACAACATTAAATTGTTTAATACGAAAAATTAAGAATACTTTGGACACTTTTCTATCCGTAAGTGTGGTTAATGCTAGTCACACCACTATTGCTTATAATTTTTTTAAAAAAGGTGCAAAAAATTTTTTTAAATGATGTGTTGAAAATTACTATCACCTCAGATATTAGTAATTTATCTATCTTTTAGTAATTCTACCTCTTAGTAATTCTACCTTTTAGTAATTTAAAGCATGTGTGGTGTATTTTACAGCTAAAGATAACCTACTACCCTATAATTTTAAAAAAGATGTATTAAATTATTTAATCCTTTATACCAATTTATATTTTAAAATGGAAGTGAGAAGGAAATTTCCGATTAATTTATGTGCAATAATGACAGATTTCTTTGGAGTGTGACCTAAATTCTGGTGCAGCATTACCTGCAAAATCCTGCAACGCTAGCATTTTGCGATAAGTTTGTTTACAAACAAGGAATTGTTTTATTGGTTGAAAAAGTTCTCAAAGTTCTCTAGACTCTCCCAATGTAACGATATTTACATTTAAGAATGGATCAGAAATCAATGGACTCTTTTATCCCTAAGAATTTGACAGGATGCACAGAGGCTTAGTTAGTCATATCAGTAATTTTTAAATTATTCTGATTTTTCCAAAAAAGGAACTTTAAAACCTATCGAGTCTTGTTTGACTTGAGACTTTGTTTTTGTCTTCGATGTCACTTCAAATTTTCCTGGGAAAAAATCATTAAAATATTTCTTTCAAGTGATTAAACATATTTCGTGATTTATGTTATTTTTATCACCTTTACTTTATTACCACACCAATTCTACGAGTATTAAATTGTGGCCTATACATTTCCTGCCAAGATGTGATAATTACTGGTGTTAACTGCGCTGAAATATTATCCACCTTTACGTCCTCATAAATGGAAACCTTTGATTCTGCAATTATGAAACGAGCAATAACAACAAATGTCAGTATACAAAGCGAATTAGTATTTATAGAATATAGGATCCCACGCGATATACGATTTTTATGACCTACTACTTATCGCAATACGCGCTATCGCAAGCGTCTAATTGTCTATTACTCTATCTATTGTCTATCGTCTCTTTATGCTTTGATTGTAGGTATTCTACGGGCAGTGTTTCTATCGAGGGGGTGGAATAAAGGGTCGTATTAAATGGAAAAATAAAATGTTAAACATAAATGAAATTTTATGTATTGTGCGTTATTATTTAATTTTCACCGTAATGATTCACTACTTCCGTCACTTGCATCGTTATCTATAAGCCCTGGGCATGAGCAAAACTTGGCAAAAAGTTATGAATTTATGATTATTTTGGTACATAAGTACCTATTAAAATATTCAATTACCGCAGTTAAAAAATAGCAACATTTCTTGAAAATCCATTTGTGTCTATTGATTTGATTCATAAATATTTTAAGTCACTTACTATTATTTTTTTGATTAAACGATAATGTGTGTTTTTCCGTTACATTTGTCATTAATTTGCTCATTTTTAAGGCAAATTTACAAACATCAAGCAGCTATAGTAAGTTACTAAATCAAGGTAACAAATTATATACATGTTTGGGGTAAACAATAAGATCCAGTACTTACTTGACCAAGTACAAAAGCGTACGTAGGCACTCAATAAATTCAAACGAACTAACTTTTACTTGTCCATATAAGGTACTCATATGATGAGAAATTTTCATTGATTTTAGGGATTTAAGAATTTTCTGGACTTTTTGAGATGCTCCTGAGCGTGTGTCTGTATGTGGTTGACTTTTCTTCAAAAGTTGCAAATAGTGAAAAGCTGAAAGTTGGTATTTGGGCTTGGTCTCCTGAAAATTTGTTAGTTGAAGTTGTTTGAAAAAAGTTATTCTTGTCATTTTTATTTTGTTACGAAAACTAGTCCAACCCTTTGACAGAATTTTCAGCTTTTCTTAGTGTTCTTGTAAACGGCTTTCGTGATTTATTGCAGACTTTGCAATTTGACTTACTTTTTTCATATCCATAACTTTTATTTTAAAAAAAAACTTCTTAAAATAGTCTTGTGAATTTCCACGTTTTCTCATATTTTTGCCTTTAAATATTCTTACTAAACTTTTCATCTGAAATACTGTATTAAATGCTTACAATTTTTGTTTGAAATATTTTTCTCTAACGTGCCTTACTGCTGAGCATTTTCAGCTTTACTTATAAACATATCTATAACATAGCTACCTAATAGCTATAACTTTTTTTAAAATATTTTTTCTAAAATTGTCCTGAAGGGTACTTTATTCTTGAGAATTTTTTGTTCTTCCTGACTTTCTCCTAAAAGGCTTTAGCGATTTATTTCAACCTTCTCAGTATGACATATCTATTTAATATCTATAATTTTTCTTTAGAACATTTTTTAGGAACAGAGATCCCATAGTAGTCCCATTAGTTTTACAGCGCATTTCGGTGTAAAAATTGCAAGGAATCAAATAAAAATATCACATTTAGAATTTTTTTGCTTGAAAGTTAGAAATAAAGACTTTTTGAAAGACCTTTTTCGGAAATAAACATTATTCTAATCAAAAAACTGAAAAATTGAAGGACGAGTTTAAACTGAATTAACAATAGTTTTATCAAAAAGTTGGAATTTTTCAAAATTTTAGCCCATTTGTAAATCACCAGGTACAAAATATTTAAAGAATGAGTCAAATATAATGTAAGCTGATTAGAATTTTTGTTTTACGTTAGGCTTTCCAATTTCTTAGTTACTTTTAATATACGCTACTTTATAAAGAGCGGACAACAAGGAATGCATAAACTATAATATCTAGAAACCTTTATAATCCTCTCGGATAACAATTTTAAGCCGAATTACTCAATTTATCATCAATAATTATTGAACCAGTAATAACTTCACCTTAAAACTTGCGTGGCACATGATCAAAGTTTTCCGCGTGGGTTTAGGAGTTCTAAGTCGGGGTAGAATAAACAACGCTTCTCACTGTTAGCAAGTTTTATTGAAACTAAACAGAAGGATTACTACTTGCAGTTGGAAAAGTCTTAAGCTGTTGTTAATTGACTCAACTTATTCTTCCCTCGGTTTCGTACTAGTTTACAGCCGTTTCTTTAGGCGTGTAATTGCTACAAAATAATTCCGAGCTACAAAGGGGATTTTAGCGTTAATTGGAACTTCTTGAAACAGTTATAGTAATATAACTATGTCGGACTGGTAGCAAAATTATTCGGCATGTTTTATGAAATTTAATTATCTCCTTATTATGTTCAAAATTGATGTAAGGATTGGAAAGTGCTTTATAATCATAAGAAAATGGATGTTTTGCAAATTATTTACTTGTCCTGTATGTTTTGTTAAGACGATATTTACTTTCATTACTCCAAATTACCTGGTCAGAGTTTTCCAGATATTTGGAAAAAAGATATTTAGATAAATTTATCTTTTGTATTCTATGAACACAGTTCAGTGCTCACACATATATTTTTTGTCATGAAATGTTTTTAAAATCAGACGAAAACATACGAGAACCAGGATTGAAAATTGGACCACAAAGTCCAAGTTCCTTACATTATAACTTCTTAATTATTTACAACAAAAGGCGGTATAAGGCAGGCACAAAAGCAAGGGAAATTATCAAGGAAATGCAAAAGAAAATGAAATTAATTTTGTTCTTGTTATAAATTACAGGAGAACAAAATCTAACATTACCAAGTTATACCGTATCCAAAGAACTTTGTTAAGGTTTCATGAATATTTTTTTTCTTAGTTCTTTTGAAGCAGGCAGATATCCTGCCTAAATAATCAGTGTTCAATCGTTTTACTATCAGATGAATGATGTAGCGCCTCAAACGGTGTGTAGTTTTAACCAAATTTAATGTTCGTGTCTGTATTTTTGAGTTTTCTGTAAATAATAACGTGAAATATGCAATCAAGAAAGGAAATGCGTAAAAAGGAATCTATTAGCTATACAGCGAACTGATTGGTGAAAGAAACACAAATAATTTTTCTTTGAAGTTGATGTATGTGGAATTATGGTCTGTAAATATTCTCCCAAAAATGACTTAAATCTCGAATAATTAATTTTGTTCAAAGAATATTTGCCAAAAGTAGATCATCAAACAATTACAATGCAAAGTTTGATTTAAGTGGTCCTATGTACCATATTTACTACTTAATGTAGGTGGAAGTAATGACTGTAGTTTTTGTTTTGATCGTTAGCTGCCTTACCAATATTATTTTGCACTTGATAAGTGCTAAGTGACGTGATACTGTTTCCTGGAATTTATCAAAAAACGTTGGAAATTTTTTAAATTATAGCAGTCCTAAATAAAACGCAATCATAAAGAAGTTAATACAAGGAAGTGAACAATTATTGTGAATAAAAAAGGATAATTTATATTGAGGATTTTCGCACATAAATTTAATAATCTATGGTATATCCATCTCTAACAAAACATTGGACCAAATATGTTCATGACAGTTTAATAAAACTTTCATCTGTAGGTGGACTTTAGTTATTTAACTATGATTGCGCAGTTAAAGATAGGTGCCTCTAAGTGGTAGTTTTCTCCAACTTGAAAAATGTTTTAATCGATGTCCTAAATGTACCTAGAAAGTTTTCAGTCCATCACATCAAAATGTCTTTTGTAAAAATTATGAAGGTATAAATAGAGGTGCTAAGGTCGATGTTATTATTATAATATTCGCTTTAATATTTGCATCCTGAAGGTTATATGACGCAGACATGAGTTTTTATAGATATAAGTTAATTTTAAGAAATAATTTCTTCACAAAAACTGTAGAATAAATGTTGGTGTGTTCGGTCACACAAAACAAATAATTTTATGCATATGAATATTTAAATTCTATTGAAGACATTATCCTTTTTTGTGCCTTTTTGATGTTTTTCGACGTTTTTCTTGCTTTTTGCTGCCCTATTTCCACCTATATTTGGGCTTGACTATCTGGTCTTTAGTAATAACATTAAATTCCTTCATTTTAACTTTAGAGTGTAACTGTTGAGTGAATTCATAAAATATCTACGCTGAGGTCTACCTCCAGTATTTTTGCTCTACCAAATTGCCAATCATACGAGCATTTCAGTGCATTTGAGAGTTTGGCATGAAACATTGGGCAATTAAAATTTACTGCTGAACATGTTCTTTATAAGCGGTGAAAGTCAACCCTAATATTATTTGCAACTATAGTTATGATCATAGGAATTTATATTATATTTATTATATTCGTGTGAAGTGTAAAACGCACTTATATATGTATACATCTACTTGGATTAGTTGGTATACCCAATTCTATAAAAAATGCTTCACGTCCTCTCTATATCCCAGGTGGGCAAACAGTTTTATTGAAGGGCGGTAGAAAAATATTTAGATAGATAGATAGATAGATTTAGATATTTGGAGCAATAGAGCCAAATTTGATTTGACAACAAAAATCTCATTTTTTCCTGGAGCTTTAATACTGTTACTTCTCGTGTGAATTGTTTTCCGAATCGAATTAACAGCACAGTCGACATAAATCTTCCTTCATAAGCAACAACCCATCTTATAACAACAGCACTAACGACGTAAAGAGCAAGCGATAAAGATTAACAAACAAAAGCTGTAGATAACAACCACACCTGATACAAAGACTCTTATTGTCTGTTCATAAAGCGATTCGTAACGTTGAACTTTAACCGAGCATCTGACTCAGAACGATACCATCTCTCGACTAAGACGCGCTGCGTTTAGACGCTAATGCAATCCGTAGAACGGTACCACCGTTACTTGCGTTTACCCACATGCATCTATGACACTTTCTTCTGGGAACATCTCCGGTACTGACTAAGGCCTCTCTCGTTTTCCAGGTGTCGAGCGGCTCGCGTGACTCATACCAACGGCGATCGAGCACAAAGGGGCCTGCCAGATATCTCCTCTCCAACGGCGCTCCGAGCATCAGTACCCCAGCACCACTCTTCGGTACGACTTTAGTACTCGCTCGAGTACCGCTCGCGGGACTTCCTCGGGTGGCGCGTGTGTGCGTGCAAGTGTTGTGATTCGAGAGTGCGGTGAGGTTCGTCCGTGACTTTCAAGTTTCCTTCGGCGAAGATGTAACAGAAAATGCCATCGAAGAAGCAGTACGATTTGGTCCAGAATGACGATTACGACACCAGGATCCCGCTGCACCCGGAGGAAGCGTTCCACCATGGCATTACGTTTCAGGCTAAGGTAAGAGGCGTTCTCTTCTGTATCTACCTATGTTGGTGATTGCATCGGTGTCCTCGGCCGGTTCTGAATACTTATCGAGGATTTTTCTGAATTCCATTGAAGGTGAATGTGTTTGTTTTAATAATGAATGGAGCTGATTGTGGGTATGTAATAACAGTGGGATTTTACAATATACAGTGCGTTTGTGAGACACGTGTAAGTTCACAGTTAAAAACAAACATAATGTTCTGGTGTCGAACTGGCTTGGTGCTAACATCCTCTTCACAATATCTTTTTAAAACTGCAAATGGTAAATGTACATCTCTTAATTTCTTTTGAAGTACCTGTCATTTTCAAATGTAGCCGAGTGTAAATACGTTCTAAATTGAAGAAAAAACTGATGGAATGCCCAAAACACAATTTGGGGTACTAAATGGCCTTTCCTAATTCAGCAGTGACTTCAATCTATGCTTTTAAGTTTAAAAGATGGAACGGTAACTCCGCGTATTTATGTCTCTTTTAAAGGCCGTACTAAATTCAGTTTCAAATGTGTCAGGATCCTAATGGACTAAACCTTGAATAAATTTGAATTTGGAAACGTTATCTACTGTCTTAATTTTGATATTATTTTACAAGAAAGCACATTTTCTGACACTAAAGTGCTTTTTTGGTATATCAATAATGCCACCATGTGTTATTCATTTTGAAATGCTGTAAATATGCATAATTTAATTCCATCCAAACATATTTTTTCATACTAAGCTGAAAATACATTCAGTGAGAATCGCAAATGGTCAACTTTTGGGACAATCTGAATTTGCTTAATGTTATCTGCTGCCTGTGTTTGGATCTTTCGTTGAATTAAAATCTACCAAATTAAATAAAAAACTTAAAAAAATACATGCCGTAAACATATTTTCTAGCACTAAATTACGTTTTACTGCAAAACGATGATGTTTTATACTGCCACTACTGAAGATAGGGACGAAAATTTTGCTCAATACATTTTTTGAAATAAACTGTTTGAAATTTAACTGCAAACGTAAAGCCAAAATCCCAAACGTTTAAATCTGCAATTAATCTGAATTTCACGATGTTATCTGCTGCTTGAATTTTTGTCTTTTAGAAGCAACTCCAGTCAAAAACATATTCTCTGGCACAATAATGCTTTTCCTGGCAGGAGCGGAAAATGAATTCTTCTCATTTTAAATTAGTTCACATTTGTATACTGATGGGCTAAAATTTTTTCGGAGGTAACCTACACAATTTCTGTTTTAAAAAAAACATAAGTACACCATCCAGTAATAAATTTACGTAACAAAGAGAAAACGGACAAAGAGTTTGCCAAACGATCCCTAAAACGCCCTTGTTATAAGATTTAAAAAGCGTCTGTTCAGGAAAACGTTAGAATTTAATTTAAGTAATTTCTTCCTTATTTTTAGGTTTATAAAAAGAGCTGAAGGAGTATTAATTTTAATGTCAATTTTCCTCTTCAAGCGTGTCAGTGATGACATGTTGTTTCTTTTGAGAAAAGGAACGGTAAATCTACGTTTTTTTGGTTTCATTTTTCCATATTTTTCCAAATTCAGCTTTAAATACCGTAGGATAACAAAGGTTCAAATTTTGAGTATATTTGGATTATTTTTGATATCTGCTAACTGAATTTTAATCCTTCTCAGAATCATATTCTTTTAAATTGAACAAAGACTTTGAAGATGCTATTACTCAAAATACAATTTCTGGCATCCTTTTTCTATCAATAACACCACCCTTTATTGGAACAATCGACGTTAACTTTTAGCAGTGCAATGAAATTATCTCTAGTAACGCCATCTTAGGTACCCTAGTGTAGGGTAGTGTAGTTGACCCTCTCGATATAGTGACATTTTGTAGGTTCTGGAACCTTCCACTAAATAGAGGACTTTATAAAGGCGCTAGCCGCTCTATGGAGGCAATTAAATGATTAGCTGTCAAAGGAACTACATTCAAATGTGAAACGCGGAAAAATCTTACATTAATTATTGCAGTGTGTTTATAATAGGCATGTTAATGAATTACTTTCGTTTAAATAACTTACTTAAATTACTTTAAATAATTATAATTTACTTATTACTCACTAATTATAATTAACCGAATGTTGTTATTAAAAATATTTAAATTTTGGAAGTTTTTTTTAAATTCAAATTTAAACTTTAAATCAAAATCCAAAATTTCACATGATATTTCACAATATTTTAGTGTTATCTGTTGCCTGAATTTGTATCCCTCTCTGTATCAAAACACTTTGAAAGTCAAAAGTATATTTTGCAGTAGTAAACTGGCATATCAGTGACGACCCACCAGTAATGTTCCTTTTTAAAATAGCAATGGAAATTATGCTCTCTTTGGTCCCATCTATTAAACAGTATTTTTTCCAATTTATTTTTACCCAAGTAGATTCAGAATCTGGACTCAGGTTGGAATATCTAACTGCCCGAATTTTGATCCTTCTTTAAGACAAGACATTCACATTTGTACAAAAATCGTTTAGAGAAATATAAGGTAAAAACACATTTTCTGGCATCTACTAAGTTGCCTTTTTTGAAATATTTGGCAGTAATACAATCCTTTGTTTTTGCTTTTAAAGATAGGAATATCAAACCTATGTTTGAGTAATAAGTAATCTCTCTTAGTAATAAGTAAATCTTTTTAAATATATCTTCAAACATCTGAAACTGTGATACGAAATCCTCAATCCCTGCAAGGCTCACCCATCCAGAATCCTCATTTATAAATCCAGAATTAAAAAATTTCACAAGATGGACGATTTCGACATACTCAACAGTTTACAGATTCCATGGTTCATTTCAAATATTTCTGGGGCGATTCGGTAGAAGGCTCAAAGTACGTTGCACAACTTTAAAGTAATATCATTTTGTGGGTTGGACATGAGTGGTGCTAAAGGCGCTTCGAAAGTAGTCACAAAGCTGCGTTTCCCGTGAAAATACTCGTAAAGTAATTTACGGTTTCCATCGCACTGAAGAATTAAATGTCTATTATTCAAGTTGGAAGCTTAGATCATTTTATATTGTTTTCTTTTTTAAAAAGAACAGATTGAAATGTGTTCTATGATTTACTGAACGCAATAGGTTCCCATTTTACCAAACGTCTAAATCGACAATACATTTAAAATGTAAATTATTACATCAACATGAAATCCCCAAAGTAATATCCGCTTGTTACTTAATTGCTGTAATTGCAATTCCGACTCGACGAGAGCACATTATTAGAATGTAATTCCGTTAAGTGAAGAGCGGATCCGAATTTCCCCGAGTTTTCTCAAAGATTATGTTAATTCCGATGGTTTTATTACTTTGAAAGCATCGCTCCGAGGGGGAAAACTTCTAATTCCGATGCGGGGGATTATATATGTATTTTTTACCGTAAAGGTGGGGCTTTGTTCAACACATTCGGGATCAATCGAGTTTAAATGAGGCAATTTTGAGAGTAGTTACGTTTAGTCAAATCAGGGAAATCGATCTAGGCGAAGCGATGTTGGGATTAAATTCGTAAACGTCAGATGAGGAAGAGTGATCTTGCGAAAATTGAAAAAAATGAGACTTTAATTTGTACTTCTTGCGTCGTGTATCGTTATATTATATAATATTATTTACAAGTCTGTTAAATATTGTTTAACTTGCTATTTGATCTTTTCGAGGTGCGACAACTGCAATTGCGACTTGAGAAACGAGGGAAATAGTATAGAGAGGTACATAATTCATATAAAATTTGAAATACTGAAAGTAATTTTTTGGACTTTTTTTATCCAAAAATATTTTCTTTTTAATATATTTTATTACGCACTTTTTCAAATTTTAATGTGCATTTTCTGCCCTTTATTATAAATATGGCCCCAATACTCAAATGTTAAGTTACACATTTCAATTTATTTCCTTGTTTCGGAATAGGCGTGGATTTACCCACTTCGACGGGCTTTAAGTGAATGGGATATTCGTTAATCGGTCTTTAAAGACAATAAATATCTACCATATAAATATTGTTCCGATTCTCTAACCTCAAGGTATTTTTTAAAGTTAATTCATAACCAAATGTTGAAGTAAAGACAATTCTGGTTACTTATAACAGGTGACAGAGAGAGATAATTACAATCTGTGACTGAAACATTAAAAATGCTTTTTCTATAACGATATTAAAATTTCTAATTTTGGCTCCTGCAAAATGGCGGCTAACTTCCCACCTGTAACACATTATGTAAAGGCATTTCTGTTTGTTTTGTTTGTTTATTAAGACAAAAACACAAATTGACATCATCATTAACTATGTTTATATGATTTGCAATTATTTAACGGTTTCTGTTTTAATTTAACACAAGATAAATGAATCCGTCATCAGGTAGAATTTGCACCTCAAAACAACCTATTAAATATTTGGAAATTCAATAATTTGCCCCATATATGAGAAAAAATATTACACAGTTCAGAGCCATTCTGGAGTTCACTTGTGTATTTTTAATTATTCATCACACTCAGTGGCGTTGCACTCAGTGGGATGCTCTTGTACGACCATAGCAACCACCTTTAGAACACTTATGAATAAATGATCAGATCCAGATTATAAAATTGCTCTACATTAGCTCTATTGCTTCTATTGCTCTATTTTTATAAGCACAACTTGTGAATTGCTTCGAGTTTTCTGAATTTTTAGAAATTATTACCAGTATTGGCTATTTGATTTTCATTGAAGCCCCCAAGACTTTACGAAATGAACGTTCAGCATAACGATGATAATCCTCCATCCCACCAGGAGCGTTTGGTCTGTTTATGACGATACGAAAATTATTGACAAATTGGCAACGATATGCGTTCAAGCAATAAAACCGCATGATAAACGCAAGTGCTGTACATGAATAATTGCACTCGTTAAACAACGATTTAAAAATAAATGCATCGTAGCGATCATCAATTCCCTCCAAACAACAAGTCCGGAGATATCTGGAGCGTAGACCACATTCTGCTTGTGCGTGCGTATGCGAACCTAGTTCGTTATCGCGTGGGAAGAGACGCCTAAGGATTGATTCCCTCCAAATAAAATTCGAGATAGTGGGAAATCACCGTAAGATGCAATTTTTCGCTTCCGCGTTTGACGCTCCCCGAATCGAATCGCAAAGGTAACTGCAACACGAGTCAAGGCCTGTTAAGTCTGAGAACGGAGCGCGGCTGTCTTATCCGCACGACCTTTTGTTACCATGTAATTATAATCAGTAGCGCAGGAGAAATGAGTTTTGTAAAGTTGGCAACCGAATTTGCAAAAATATCAATTGGAGGTGTTGGTAGTTGTGGAATAGTTCTAGAGAAACTCAAAATTTCCACTTCTCCAGGATTTCGCGAAAAAAATGGCGAACATCGATAATGACCGCAGCAACCGCTTTTTTTTTTAAAAAATTAGTGCATATTAGACAAATTTCTGCATTTTAACCATAAAGACCATAATGTTTTAGAGACAATTTTATAACCTTTTGCAAAAATGTTCAATTTTGAAAATTTCAAAAATGTCAAATTTTGGAAATTGCAAAAATAGTTCTGATGGCAGTTCTCGCTAGAACTCCAATTGTTTATTGAGAATCCTAGTAACATTTTTTTTTTGAGATGTTGAAATTTCAAAAGTAATTTGCAAAATTAGAATTCGCGTTTTATATGGTAAAAATTAAAAAAAATCCAAATATTAAAGTAGTGATGGCACTTCTCACTGGAACTCTAGGAGTTCTAATGATATGGTCCAAATATTGTTTATAAAAAAAAAAGAAAATCTCGGATTTGCCTAGATTTTGTGTTTTTATCATCTTTCATCCATTTTAAATAAGGTTATTTGGTCTGTCTGCTGTTAAATTTTATCTACAAAAAAGAAACAAACTATATACTGGGCTATAATCTCAAAACTTTGTTTCCATTTTTCAGTGAAAGTAAAAAATTCACGAGGTATGTGCAAAATTAGAATTCGGGTTTTATATGACAAAAATTTAAATATCACACAGCAGTTCTGATTGCAGTTTCCGCTAAAACTTTAGAAAAACTAGAAGTTCTTCTAAAAAATTTTTAGATTGTTGTTACCTTAAATATCTGGTTTCTATTCAAAACCACTATCCTAAAAGGTGAAAGTGAATGGGAAACTCAAATGAAAATTAATAAACTGACAGTTTCGGTAAGTTTTTAGATTACTAAAGGACGTATTTTTAAATTTAATAAAAAGGACTCAAATTAAGTCAGTAAATCTTTTTCCAAAATACTTTTTTTCGGAGTTCCAAGAGGTTTTCGGATAATTGCAAAATATTTTCGTGGTCTTGTAAAAACGATTATTCTATAATACTGTTGGTAAAGCAAAGGTTATTGAAGAAGAAGAAAAAATAGTTAAAAATTCCTTAGAACAAATATTGTGGAATCCCCATAGTGATTTTCAGACTGTTGCACAAAAAAATTTCTGTTCTGTTTGAAAAAGTTCATTTTGATCCAAGAAATACTTACATTCTATAGAAATGGTAGAAGTTAGACAACAGCCCCCGAAAGTGCAGTTCACTACAAAACTCTCTCAAAAAAATAATTTCAAAAGATATTACACTTTCAGTTTTCATAGAGTTTTATTGAACTTGTACAATAATTTTAACAGGTAAAAGAAATATTAATAAGAAGAGGTACGTTGCTCTTGTTTGAAAATTGAAACGAAAAAGCTTGTAGGGTCAAGAATGAATAAGTATTTATTTCCTCTTAAGAGAATCTAATTAATCGTTATCATGAATTGGCTTTCTTTGTAAAGAGATATTTCGTTCAAATTAGCAAATAAAAATAAGATAATTAAGTGGAATGAAAATATAGTTAATTAACTCCTCTTTATGAATGAAGTGATTGCCTTTAAGTGAAAAATACAATGAAACTGGAAAAATAGGCTAATACATTTAGAAGGGTCATAATCTCGTTAAAGCGTTTTGGAATCAATTTCCTATGAAAAAATTACGTAATTAACTTAATGAATGAGAAAAAGTATGTCATAATATTTTTATGGAAAAATTCGTCGTTTAGTATACGAGGCGCTACAAAAGTTTTGTAGGGTTTTGTACTTGCATTAAGGCTTCGTGGATTCTATAGGCAGTTCCACAAAATGGAAGTCACAAACTCTTTCATAATACTTTTGTAGATAGATATTTCTAAGATATGTTTTTGTAAATAGTAATTGAGTCAAAAAAATTCAAAAATATAGAAGTGAATAGCGTTTCGGATACATTTTTTCTATTGGAAACGACTAAAATTAAAAGATAATCCTAGAAAGTATTCCATTAAACATTTTTTAATATTTAAATACCAATAGGTTTTCAGCTAAAACATAGAAGTTATCAGGGCGTACAAAGCGATCCAGAAATCAAAATTAAAACCCTCATTATATATTTAAACTTTCGACGTTCCTTCCTTTATCTGGGGCATTATCAAGACATTACTGTCCAAGATTTTATAGGTATTAATATCACTTAATAAGTTTAACATTTTATCCTTATAATCTCTTGGATACATTATAACGAAACATTACCTTTATCAACTTTACAGAAAAATGTACACCGGTGTATATCTTTAGATAACTTGTAAAAAATATTTAATTCATTAGTGACTTGAGTACATTTTATTGAATGGAGTAATTTGTTGATCATTTCTCCAGTCGCTTGGATTCATTACATGGATTTGAATCATTGATTTGAGAATCATTCATTTTGATTAGTGAGTGAGAAAAGAAAATTTGGACCTCAGAGCTACAACGTTGTCAATAATCGGTTATGTATTAATGTTTTGAAATTAACTATTGCAATTTTCGAGCTAGCCAATTACTAGCTAATTGGATATTTTAATGCTGTTTTGTGGGCAAACAATTGTTTCGTTTTTCTTTTCCTCAATAGCTATTTATTGGCATTAGCAATATTTACTGAAGTACGCTAAAGAGTTTCAGTGGGACGTGTCTTGCTCTAGACCATCTGAACAATACGGGAATTTGGATATAATGATTGGAAAATTGAAACCTTCTGAAAACTCATCCCAAACTACCACCCGATTTCAAAAGCATGAGGATCGACCCCTCATCAAATTCGCCGTTGTGCTCCCGGAGCTGATTCGGCCGTCCAACTTTTGACCGCAACCCCACAAACAACCCCCTGGGGTTAATCAATAAATCCGGCGGATTTAACTTTCCGGGATAAAAAATTCCCCTTTCGGTCCCGCCGCGATAAAGTTTCCGTGAAGGACGGGATCAACCCTCTACCCCAGACGGGCAACGGCATCCGCGGCGTGAATCCCGCCTGGCGGCGAAGAGTGCGACGATCTTCAGACTTTTTCCTTACGCTTTCGTCGGTTTCCACGCCGAATTCCAGATTGGAATCGAGGCGGGACAAATGTGGGTTTTATACGTTTTTATCGAATCGTGGGGGCGAGTATTAACCAAGGGGATGAGATCGCCTTTTAACGTGCCACTCGAATCCGCAATAAAATCGAACGTTCGCCTGCGTTTATGGTATTTCCTATCCCCTTTGTAAATGCGGGGACACACAGGCTACATTTAGACAATTGAAACGACCTCATTTACTAATAACGCTGGGGCTTTTAATGCCCAAGATGTGATACGAGTCGTTTTCAATCAACTGACCATTTCTATTAGCCGTTAATGTATTTCCTTTTAAGAAATGAATTTCCTGTAATTTCGAAATTGTAAAGGCGGTTCAGAAGGTTCATACACGAGGTTGTTCGATTTATGTTTTTGTTGTTGTGCCATAGGTGGAAAATAAAGATTTCATGTCCACTCATGTGACGCGAAATCAGGAGGATCTGGATCTGACCTCCAGAGAGTACCTTTTCTTATTTTCCTCTTACACTTACTAAAACCTGATAGTTTTCAAATTCGTTGCTTTAGCAAGAACCATAGGTTAACCCTTGGTAATGCAATGCCCGGCGAGGTATAGTGCTAGGAGGGTAGTTGTTTAGGGTTAATCTAATGTTTAATGTTTTTGTTGTTGTGCCATAGGTGGAAAATGAAGATTTCATGTCCACTCATGTGACGCGAAATCAGGAGGATCTGGATCTGACCCCCAGGGAGTACCTTTTCTTATTTTCCTCTTACACTTACTAAAACCTGATAGTTTTCAAATTCGTGGCTTTAGCAAGAACCATAGGTCAACCTTTGGTAATGCAATGCCCGGCGAGGTATAGTGCTAAGAGGGAAGTTGTTTAGGGTTAATCTAATGTTTAATGTTTTTGTTGTTGTGCCATAGGTGGAAAATAAAGATTTCATGTCCACTCATGTGACGCGAAATCAGGAGGATCTGGATCTGACCCCCAGGACCTTTTCTTATTTTCCTCTTACACTTACTAAAACCTGATAGTTTTCAAATTCGTGGCTTTAGCAAGAACCATAGGTTAACCTTTGGTAATGCAATGTCCGGCGAGGTATAGGCTAAGAGGGTAGTTGTTTAGGGTTAATCTATATTTGATAATTTCTATACCAAAGACCAGTTGAGGGTGCGAATTTGCTAACTAAATTTCTTTTAATACGAGGGTAGTTTGATAAGATTTTTTGAATTTCCTGTGCAGTAAATTTAATGGCAACACTGCTCCCGTCAACTGTCATCTATCGGTAGGCCACTATAAAATTTTGAGGAAGTTGCGTCATTTAGTTTATATTTGACAGCCACTGAAAGCAGACAACCTCGTTAATTTCCATGAAAATGGAAATAAGTGATTTCGTGTGCTGACTTAGCATTACTTTTTGCGCACAAAACTAATACCGAACTAAAGAGAGTCTTGATAGATGCTATGCATCGTTAATTTCAATGGCTTCAATGGTCAACACGGGTAAATGTGCACCAAAGAAGGCTGAGAGGGCCTGTCGGCCAAAATAGTCATGACCACGATTTCCTAAGATTCGCGCAGTGTCATTCATATCGGTTACCTTGAAAAGGGTAAAATGATCACCGGCAAATGTTATCCACGGCTGTTGGACAGATTTGACAATGTTTTAACGACTGCATTTAACAAAGAAAAAAGTGTTGTTTCATCAGGATAATGCACGGGTGCATACGTGTGTAGTCACCATGGCAAAAATTCATCAACTGAGCTACGAACTCCTGCCTCATCCACCAGATTCTCCAGATTTAACCCTCTCTGACTATTTCCTGTTTCCAAACCTGAAGAAACGACTGGGTGGTAGGAGCTTCGGGTCGAATGAAAAGGTCACTGTTGAAACAAACGCTTATTTTGAGGACTTTGAGAAATCTTATTATTTAGAAAGAATGAAAAAATGAGGAACACGTTGGACTAAATGTATCGAGCTATACAGAGATTATGTAGAAAAATAAAATGTTTTCTTCGCCGAAAAAAATTTGTTTTCCTTTAAAAGTCACGGACTTATCAAACCACCCTCGTATATATAATTTTATTAGTAATGTTGTTTTTGAAGGGGCTGCTGAAAAATAGCTGCGACTGACTACGTGTGGGGGTTGGGGTGGCTTTAAACCTAACGAAAACCTTCTACATGGTTGTGTACCACTACTTGTAGAAAATCACGTTTTGAACAGTCACGTGGTTTTAATGAATCATTTTCAAGTACTTTCTAGTAATATAAAGGATCAATCCAATGTCAACATTTAATAAGGTGAAGATCATTGCTATTGCATTTCCTGCAATATTAAAATACTTGAACTTCAGTTTGCTTAACTTGTCAAAAAAGGCTTTTGAATCATTTGCATTTGATTCAAAACTGATGTGCTTGTAATAGAAAGTTGGCCAGTAATTTAGGCTATCCTATAATACCTGCGACTTTTCTGCAATTACCGTATAAATCAGTGGTAGCTTAAACATTGAAATTACATTCCCTTCGTCACTCGCTAACTGACCACGGTTCACTCAACACTTTGGATCAATCGAGAAACAAAAGGCCGGTTGAACAACATAAATTTCTACGTTTAAACTATCTTATTTCTTCAGTGGTATACTTTTCCTCCGATTCAAATTTGACGGAGCTCCAAAACCAACATAATATTTCTCACGCCGCTCTCAACATTTCATCATCTAATAAAATCTAAAATAAGGGAGCCATAACCTATCAGTTTTCGCCATCAGACGTTGTTCAACGGGGAATTTCATTATAACGTAAACCGCTCTAGCGGCGTTGAAACGATCATAAACGCCGTGTTTTCGTTTCCCCGTAAAGAAGAGGTGCGATAATTTACGCGGCCGACGAAAGTAAGGAAAGTTAAGCACTAAACATGACAAAGTTCGCCCGGAATTATTATTAATTTTATTAACGGGCGACGACGCGTTGGCACCCGGTTACTTTTCTTCTCTCTTTTGTGTTTGGATTTGTTAGACAAACATGTAGAGGGAGTTTATGAAAGGCAGTGAGTGCTAAACGATGCGTCAACGGGATTTTTCTTCTTTTGAATTATGTACTCTGGCTGCGGGTTCGCCTTTGCTCTTTTTGCTTGGCTGGTTTGTTGTATTTTTAGGCATCTGCCTGATACCAAATGTCTGTTAGAAGCCAACCATTACCGAATCAAAAGGAAATTTTTCCCAAGCATCTTGTGATGAATTCAAGAATTGGACTGTTTCGCCTATTTTGAAATTGCAGAAAAACCGGTACACTGAATGACACTCAAAATTTTGATTCCCTATCATAAGCTACCCATTTCAACGAAAGTCAACGCCTTTATATATAAGCATTTTATTACTACGTCATATTTAAACTGATCTAAAAAGTTATATAATATACATTACGTCAATGGAAGTATTTTTCTTTTAATATTGTCTATGAATGAGGTGAAATCAAATCATTATTGGCAAATTTAAAGTTCCCAAACTCTTCCATTCATGAAGTCTCGATTACATTCATCAGTAATTTGTTTACATACGAATATTTTTGCTACTCTAATTAATTTTCTTCTTAAATCAATTTTATTCTGTGAACAATACTTGCTGGCTCATTAGGAATAAAAAATCTAAAAAGAATAAATTAACTTTCTTGTCATTAGAGGCCGATTTGTGTGTTAAAATAAAATTGATATTGTTAAAAACAGAATTTGTAGTAAAAGCTTCAGAAACATGTTTGTCATTCTCTTCTTCCTATCGATTGGAAATTATAAAGAAACGTATTCTAGGCTTATTTCAGAAAATATCCGTTCGTCATGTAAGAAAATTTTAATTCTACAGAAAAATGTGCATTCGTCTAGGCCATTCGATTTTTCCTCTTCAACGTTGCCTATTCGCCTTTGCATAATTATCCAATTGAAAATTTAACTTATCTTAAGGTTCTGTATCTTAAATTGTACTTGAAAATTCATACTTGACGAACCGGCAAGTATGGTTCACGGTATTGAATGGATCCATGCTTTGGTTTGCAAAGAAAATATACCGAGATATTTCGGGGTTGAGAAATCTGCTTGGGGTTGAAGGGGTGATTGTGGGAAATCATAATTTTGCCTATATCGTCAGCAATAAAATATGACGTTTGGGTGACCTGACTTAAGTATTAAGCCAGATTATCCCCTTTATCTCGGAAAGGGGTGGAGCCAAAAAATCGTTTTTGGCTTAAGAAATTAGCAATAAAATGTACTGCTGTAAAGAATGCGGACTTATGAAAAGGATGACATGGCTAAATAGACGTAAACAAACTGCTCCTACATACATGCATAATAAAACATGGGTTCAACTCTGAGGGTGTGCTAAGCCATTAAAGACAAAAATTCTACAAACAATTCGATCACGATACTTGGAATAAAATTTAACGCACCATGGTACATTTATAATAAAAACTTGCACGAAGATACAAGTATGCCATGTGTTGAAGAAGAAATCAACAGACCAACAACAATATCGAAGAATTTCACGACCACAATAACGAAGAAGGAAGACATGCGCTTTGACATCAGCACGAAGTCAGAAGATGAATCAAACAATGGCCTATAGACTTTGACAGTCAAAGAAGCAATTAAATTATTAATTGAAAGTGTTAAACATAATTTATGTATAGCTTTAGATGGCACATTATTTGCACCTGTATTAAAAACTATATAAGCTAATTTGATAACGCATTTCAAGTCTTTCACAAACATTAACATTCTGAAATCACAGGAATATGAAATTTAAATTATAACCGATGTCGTTTAATTTCTAATCCAGCATCTTAACGTTATATAACCTATAAATCCCCAATGTCAAATGCTTTTAATAATCCTCTGTTAACGCTGTACCGCAATACCCTCACCACCATTATTGTTTATTCACGCTGTTTAATTCATTTAAAATTGTATAATGGGGTCCGCCTTGGGAATTCGCTCAACAAATTTTCATCAAAACAACTATATACACTCACACACACACCGTTATTATTTTTAGATTAAATAACGTCTCTCGTGGAATGGACGGATCCCCCTCAATTAAACCACGTGTGGGAGCCGTGGCGTCCCGTCCATTTTGTCGTTGATGAAACCATCAACTCCTAATTACGAAGTTGGACCGGTCCGTAGTACATCTCCCGCTTTGGATACGGGAAAGTTTTTTAATTTACTTCGCCGGGGTTCCCTTCTACTATTTTTTTGAGGGGGGTATTTCGTTGATTATTTAAATTACGATCGACGTTCCAGTTTAAGTTGCCTGGGCGCTTAGGCTTCGACAATGGTCGAAGTGAGTTTGAATTTTAAAATGGAGAAGTTTCCAACTTTTGGTATAATAAAGTTGTAAATAGATTTTTGTCTGGCTGTGTGTTTGTACATGCTAAGTCTACCATGGCTAAAGCAATTAACCAATTTGGATGTAGTTTTCAGTGATGTATTGAGAGAAGCTTGGACCTGCATGTATGTTTCGTTTCATTTAAACTGGTTGACAAATAAGAAAGACATGTTAATCCTAAAGTGCGTCTCGTGCGCTGGACCTTTTCAATGGCTGCCATGGGGTATCGGGTAAATTTTTGAAGATGGAAGGATTAAAGAAGATGGAGGGGATATCGATGTAGTTGTACTAAACAGACAAAAATATTGAATAGTACATGTTGCTCACAAAATAGATACGACTACCGAAATTTCTCATATTTCTGCAGGTTCTTCAGTGATTTGCTGAAGATTTTGTTATTGCTGTGTGTCTATTTAATTCTTCAAAAAAGATGTCATTTTGAGGTTATGTATAGAAAGCTTGTTAATTTTTTATCAAATTTTCTAATTCTTTCAATGTTCTACATCGACTTTAATTTAATAGAAAAATACATCAATCTTCTTCCTTCTGTTCTTAATTCCTCGCGGAGATAGAAACTTTTGAAAAAACTTTGATCAGAGATATAATGTTTTGTCTTCAAATGTCTGGCAATTATTGCAGGGAATACTACGAATCAACTGAATGTGTATATTCGAAATGCAACAATTTTGAAATAGGTGAGTGAGGGAAGTCGTGAGGGGTCGCGGCTAGTAACTCCATAATAATATTTCTACGAAACGGTGCCACAAAACACGAAGAGTTTGAGTTGAGTTTTGATCCAGCATTTTTTAATACCTTCATTGAGATGTAATAATATTTTGAATATTCAACAATATGGAGGCTTTGCCAAGAGGAGGCTGTTGAAAGTAATTTATTTAAATACACGGGATACATTTAAAAAGTCTTACCCTCTTATTCATAAATGCATTTTAACGTTAATGTGAACTTTCGCTTAGAATGCATTTAGAATGTGTTTCAATAGATTACCTTCATATTAAGAATGCATTAATCAAAACACTAGTTACATCTATGAAACACATTCAACAATTCATTTTAACGTTAAAATGCATTTATGAATAAGACCGTTAATAATTAAATCCCCATGGATTTTAGTAAAAAGATTTCAGCAAAGCTTTTGATTACATTGATGGAACTGATATTTGTGCCCCTTTTTATATAATATTCACAAAAACGATATTTTGGAATGTTTGATATTCTTAAAATTCATATTATTAATCGTGTAATAATTCAATAATTAAGGTGATAAGAAATATTCTTCTAATTTTCCTTATAATAAATATTTGGTACCTGCATTTAATCATCTTTTGTACATAGAAGGTATATTGCATTCATTAAATTCTCTTTCAATACATTGAACATGTAAGATCCCTCTTCGATATCTAATCCAATCCATTTTAATGTCTTGCAAGGTTTTTTCCGCGGTCATCATATATTTTATACATCCCTTAACACGTATGCTTGAAATATTATAACTCCAGTTGAAAGATAAATTGATAAAGGTTTTTTCCTGTTTCTTTATTCGCGTGAAACAACTCAGAAAACATTTCCCTCCTGTAACTTACGTTGAAATAATTGTCCATTCAACAATGACTAATGATGGAACAAATACGTATTGATTGGTATACCTATTTATATCTGGTGTTTGTTTATTTCATTTTTCATATTTGTTTTTTTTTGATGTTTTTCTTTGATTTTTTTTTCATTATAGACGCCGAGTATATGATTTGAAGTATATTGTTACCTTTTGTGAGTACTCTTTCTCGGTTCGTTCCGTTGGAAAAATAATAATGTTTCGTCAGAATTTTCCAGTAAACTCATAGCTCAATTCTTTTGAAGAGGATGTTGGGCGTTTCTTCTCCTCAAGACTGTGGACAGTAAAAATTTAGCCTCGCCCTGTACACACACCAAATTCTTCCCACCCTCGAGCCTTCATTTTAATACGAAAGGGATCCATCCCATGCACGTACCTGGGTATTATTCCAGTTGATACGTCCGTATTTCATACGCACCGGCCGATATTGTTATGTAAATTCTTTCGTAAAAAAGCTCCCGCGCTTTAAATTCTAATATACATTCATGTTAAAGATCGCGATAATCCAAATTGGTTTTTCGGTCCGGCGATAAATTTTCGTGTTGGTGTTACAACAAAAATGTTTATTGTTAAAGTTAACGGTGGGATGTGTCCATCCCTCCGCGATAACAATTGCCGTTAAGGGCCAGTAAAAGCGTTCGGATTGTAAAGTCGATAAACGACGGGAAGGAGACCGAGAGCTTTGCGGTCGAATATTTCGTAATAAGGGTTTTATTGAATAAAGATGTTTTATATATCAGGAGACACTACGTGCTTAACGGCCGGATTAACGATGGAATAACAGTAAAAAATTCCTGAAAACGCGACAGTTTCTTGCCATAAAACGCTTAATTGAAAAGGTTTATTGCTAAAAGCAATTTTGAGAGAAACTGAGGAAGTGGCCTTTTATATTGGTTCATATTACAGACACTTAAACGTTTGAATGTTGAAAAGTCGATTTCCCTAATGGAAATTTTAAGAGTATTTCTTAAATGGAGTATCAAATGATTTTTTTTTTAAGGAGGATAGGGCGTTTATGGGCGTTTTAAATTCAATTTTTTAAAACGACATCAAATTATTGAAGGAATCAATTTCACTCCATCATCAAAAAGTCTCTGACTGAAGCCCATATGGGTACAAAAGCTATCAATAAATGGCACCCGATAAGTAAGGTAGAAAACGGTAGTCCTAACCTGAAACTTTCGCTACCATGAATCATGTCAACGTATTTTCTCAGAAAGAAACCATTTCAGTTTCATGTAGCGATAGTAATTATTTTTTACCGAAAGACGAGATCGTTAATATTAGCAACTTTTTGTGAAAAATCCTCTAAAATACATGTTTCTGTTGATTTTTCCATTGTCACATTTGAGAAATGGAAGAAATCTTTAGTAAAAAAGGAAAAAATTAATAGTTATTAATAGAAGTATGGAAAGATATTCAACGGCTGGTGTGTACTTGAAAGTTTTGAAGCTGAAACTTTGAACTCATCAGATTTTCGTCTCATTCGAAACAACATGAATATTGGATGGAGATCCCAAATTCCTAAACTGCCTAACAGTGAGCATTCTTTAGGTGCTCAAAGTACTTTTCACTAGTTTTTACAATCCACATATTTATATCTATGGTCTTCTTTTATCTCATGAGAAATCTTCTAATGTTTATTGTAATACTTTCGAGATTTTGAAATCGGAGGGTACAAAACTAAATCTTGATTTTTCTTTAAAAACCATCTTCGTGGATTCTGAAATACGGAATATTAATTCTGAACTAGGAACGTTTCTAAGCAATTTTTTGGTCTCCCTTTCCTTTACTGATGATATAATGCCTATTGAGATAAAACTGTTGAGGATATTTGCGACTATATCTTGGAAATATATATTGCAAATGATTCAACATTTCCACCTAGCATTTAGCTGACTTTTCTTAAACTGCTTTACGAACCACTGTTGCTTTTCGTTTCTCACTTAAGCCAGAGCTTTTCGTTTTAAACTTAATACAAAATTTTATTCTTGGAATCCTAATATAATTTCATTCATAGATGCTTTACTGGATGCCCAATATGAGATATTTACTAAGATGAGAACTAAGCAAAACAAATCTTTCAAAACCGTGGAAAAAGCGATAGATATTCGAGAGTAGATGCCCCTGTGTTTCTTGAAGAACGCGTTTCTCAGTTCTGGGGCAATATCATTTTTCAATTTTACGCCGGTAGGCTAATAGTCACCTCCATTAAATTAACTCGAAACTGTGACAGTCTGAAATAAAAGACATAAATTCCATCATAAATCAAAAAGTGCAGTAATTCAATTTATTACCGCTCGATTTTAATATCGAATCTATAAATGTTGCATTAATCATAGCATAAACACGTTAATGAGCCGATTTACTGAACAGCGACTGCACTGGCTGCTACATCAAAAAATTGGCGTAAACACAACATCCTGCCATAAACCAAACACATTACGATATCA
Source organism: Cryptocephalus primarius (assembly GCA_963576515.1). Classification (NCBI taxonomy): domain Eukaryota; kingdom Metazoa; phylum Arthropoda; class Insecta; order Coleoptera; family Chrysomelidae; genus Cryptocephalus; species Cryptocephalus primarius. The sequence goes on along the minus strand of OY754940.1, from coordinate 6,720,011 downwards.
GTTTTTTCTCGAGCATACACGGATCTTCATTAATATTAACCCACTGTTCAACATCCATCGATGTTTTACGGAGAGACAGAAGGGGAATACTCTTTTCCTTTTCCTTGGAGGAACACGATAACGGGGAAAACAAACTCCGGGATCGGATGACGAAAACGATCCTCCGCCGGAGTCTCTCGGTTACGGAATATGACAGATTCCGTTTCCTGCTTTGCGGAACAAAGTGTATATGCCTCGATTCCTAACTCTTTTGCTGCGGGTCAACGGAACCGAGCACAGACACGCGTTTCCGTCGAAACGTTTAATATGCGATGTGATTATTCATGAATACATCAACTGCGTTGGGCAATGAGGAAGTTTGGTGAGTAGAACGTTTGATGCAGCCGATGAGGTAACAGGAGTTACTGAGCGGAATATGCACGTGATGTGATGTCACGAGAAATGATTAATAAAGGTGAAGAGCATCAAAATAGATTTTTCTGCGGAAAAAAAAATAGAAACGAGAAGTCACTAAACTTTCAATAATGAACGCATCACAAACTACGAATTCAAAAGTGTTCCACCAAAATATGGTATAAGTTTTTTATTAATTTTGTTTGGACATATTTTGAACAAAAATTGACCCTACTATTCGAAAGTTCAGAAAATTCATAAAAAACATGATATTTTTCTAAAACCAAAATTGTGGGCTGTATGTATTGTGGGTGTAAATAATTTGGGCCCGCATACTTGGCGCACTGCAATTGTTGTAACTTTTTGACTAATTGATCGAATTGAGCTTACCAATTACAACTGAAAGAAAAATACCACAGCTACTTTATGTTTATGTTCTCAAGTAAAACAATTTAGTCTAAACACAGTAATAGGAACTTCTACCATTTCTCAAACAAAATTAATTAACAGACTGTTAGACTAATGTACCAACTATATGAGGCTGTTTCACCATTTTAGTTAAAAGCTTACAGGTGTAATTTTTAAAGCTTGGCTATACAGAATCCTTGAAGTAAATGTTGAAAATAAATCTAGAACCCATCAGCTCTCTTCTTTTGTTTTTGTTGATATGCAGATCTTTTTGGCTCGTTGATTGTTTTCAGTGAATAAATAATTATCGTGTTTTATTTACCAAAAATTGCGTTCCTTTAAGATGGACTCAGTAGGAGCTCCATTGCTGTTTTACGAATCTACGTTGAAGTACTTTTAGTACTTAGCGACTTTATTCTAGAAAGTGAAAATGACTGAATTTTATTTAAAAACTGGTGGATGTGTGGCCACAGCCGCGGAGTTATTTCGAAACACTGGTTCTGTTCCAAATAAGAGGCGCAACACTATGAGTACAAGACAATTGTGCAAGGGGTGTAAGTTGAACTTAGGTGAATATTAAAAAGTATAAGTTCTATCCATATAAAATTCAATTGGTGTGGGAATTGAATGAAGATAACTTTGACAGTCCTTTACATTTTAGCAAAATCATAATTGAAAGGGCAATGATAACGCTCATTTTCTATTTAATGTGTAATTTCTGGATGAATGTACCTTTTCTTTGAACGGTTTAGTTAATTTTCACAATTGTCGCTACTGGGCCGATTCAAATCCAAGGATATTTCACGAGGTACACTGGCAAAGGCCACAAAAATTAAACGTATGGGCTGGGATTTTCGGAGATTGCTTTGTTAGTCCCTTTTTTCTTCCTGGAAATTTGATTGGTGGCGTGTATCTAGATTTGTCTCTTCCAATTTGAACATTTATAAGGCTTTATTAAGCTTCCATATGGTTTTATGGTAAATTGCTAATCGACTGTGTAGTGCCCAGTTAGCTGCCATAGCTATTTGTTCTGTCCAGATTGTCCAATGCCATGTCATAAATATCCCACAAATTAGTTGTAAATAGTGAGAGCGTGTTTTCTATTAGATCACCCCATACAAATATCTTCAAACTACTTGAATATATTCTATATAAAGGTTTTTGTAAAAACATAAAACAAATAATTACGAAGATATGGACATTATCTTTTTCTGATTATGATTTAAGGAGATTTTGGGTTGCAATGTATTACATTAAGAAGCTAAGGCTGATTCTACTCTTGCTCTGGTTAAAACTTTGAAGAAAATTAATATTTTTTTCAGATATATTAGTTATACTTATGTACGAAACTCTTGAGTGACGTTTCATTTTTCAGTTAAACCTCGACTTTCATAATTTTACGCCGGTTTGTGAAACATAACCTCAACTCACCACACTTCTTATTAACTTTTCCAGAAACTTCGGTTATAATTTTTAATATAACTCATGAACAAATAAAAGACTGTTCCCACTATTTCCATCAGTAATTAGTCATACTAATACACAAATTTACATAATTTTAATTATTTTAACGTTAACAATCCCATTGTTTACTTTGTCCAGTTGCTCTACGGTTCCCACCGATGATTAATTCGGATCTAATTGTCATGCCGATTAGAAATTCGATTCGAAACGTTGACTCATCTTAGTAAGAATTTGTTTAATCACTACTTGAATAAGTATTATAGTACATAGTAACACAGTAATGTGTCCAAATAAATGCAGGCGCGGCAAGTGACGTTATTATTGCAATAGAAGCATGTACATTCTTGACGTGTTCGTGTTGCATTCCTGGGAAGTTAAACATTTATGACGTCGTGTTATTTCTTAACAGCTGGCAATTAGATAAATTGTCCTGTTAAATGAGGGTTTAAATTGACGGCTTGGAACAACGGAGGAGGAAAATGTATCGGTTTTAGTGGGACTAGTTTTGTGGGAAAGGCGAAGGGCATAAAAGAGAAAACTCACTTATTTGAATAATACTCAATAATTCAGAATTCAATTTCCAAACCATATCGTTTCCAAACTTTTTCCGCACTTCTCGGCAACTCCTAAATAATCCAAAGCGAGGCAAAAAGGATAATTCCAACGCGCGAGGTTTATGAATAATTTTTCCGTACGCCGTGCCGGAAGCAATCTCCTCGTGACTTATCCCTCCCCGCGCTCCTGTTAAATGTTAATGCCCTTTTTCCTCCTCCTCGGCCTTCGTCACAGTCGTCGTTACAGCGATCTACGTGACCGGCCTACCAAAACGACTTTATCTCCCTAGTGTTTGATAAAGCGGAGTCGATTACTGTTCTGCGTCGTTGTCTGTTGCCTGTTGTTTCCTCTTCCTCCTTTTTGTCCCCCTTGCCGATTGGGACTGAATAGGAGAATAAATGGGGAATTATTTCGGTTTGTCGAGATGGGATTTTTTCGTAAGGGAAGATTCGCCCGGCGCCATGGGGACACCCGATGCGACGTTAAAGTAAACGAGACAGGTCTTAGTTTCCACAGGATTAATCGAATGGGTAAGGACTAGAAAGATATGGGAATTAAGTGAGTTTCGTTGCCTCAAAACAGAAGATGTAAACAGTCGAAGTTGTATAAAGAAAATTGGTTTGCTCTCGTCTTTGGAGCGTCTGGTGAAGTTATTTTTATGGCCGAGATTTACCAAATAAAAATAGTGTTTGTTCAATTCTACCATTAAGACACGATTTGATTTTTATTATTTGAAACGTCATAAACAATGGGATAAGTCAAGAAGGAAGTACATTTCTGCTATAAATGGCGACACATTAATTCTAACAAACATGAAAAAGGTTGGGAAACAGAAGAACACAACGATACCTGTAGCAGGCTGTAACAAGCTTGTATAAAAGCAACAAGAGATCAAGCAAAGAGAACAAGAGCAGAAAGATATTTGATTATACCAACGTTTCGTCTACTAATTCGGGAAATCATCACGGTTTGTAGCAATGTAACTGAGGTGCCCCGATGTAGTTTCCTTTGTTGTGGATCCTTGTTGATCTAAAGAAACTACTTGGGTAGAAGTTAAACAAAAGTTGTAAAAGTTTCTCAGGCTTAGAATACATTATAGAAGATACTATAATCAGAGCATAAAATTTTGGTACAATCCTTCACTAAAATTGTGTTCGATTCTTTCATACAACTGCTATCAAAACCTGTGAAGAAGTTCTAAATTCTTGTGTCAGCTATAAACCTCAATTTTGGTAGCATTAGTGTGCATATTAGTTGCATTAATGAGATAGGCACTTTAGTTTGGTATTTCGACGTATGAAGGAGTAAGCAACCCAAAAACGATTCCCAAGGAAAAAGTTTAAATCCTCAATTTTATGGCAATTGTTTTTTAATCATAATTTCTTTATTTTTTATCGTAGAAAGTTCATTAAAAAATTTGTAGGTTTTTTCAAGAGCTACAAGCCTATTTACATTAAATTCCCTTTATAACCCTTAGTTTTAAAAGGGGGTGAGCTTAAATGGCTTCAGCAAGGTGGTGCTCCCTCGTAAATATAGGTTTTAAACGTTTATATCTCACTTAATTTTCATCCTACAGAAAATTTAAGGAGAGCAAAATGTTTGGAAATAAAAAGCTACAATCTGATACTCCAACATTTTTTCGCATACCCAGTAGTTTAGGAGTTATTTTGACGAGAAGGGCATTATTTATGAAATTGCAGAAATTCGTTTTTTACTTTTGACTCCAATTTTTTCGAAATTAAGCATTCTAAACCGGTCAAACTTCCGGAATATATTAACTATACATAAATAAACACAATTGAAAAAAGGCAACGATTAATTTTAATGAGGGTGATAATTAGGGGGTTGTGCTCGCTGACTTTTTTCACTGAAAAAAGGAGGGACCTATTTTATTTTCATCATAACTCGCTCAATTTTCGAGCTACAGACTTTCCAAAAAAAAAGTCTTTTTAAATACTTTGAAAAGACTTTATGAGTTTAGAAAAATGCATTGTTTTCTCGTTAATTGACTTTGAAACTCTCAAATTTAGCGCTTGACGAACAAGAGTTAACTTTTAACAAGCCATAGCTGAGTTCGTAATGATCGTGCACCAATTACAAAAAAAAAAAAAACATATTTGGTTTTGCTTATTTTTTCCGATAAAATGTATACTTTACGAGTTATTTGCGAAAAACCGATTAAAAACGTTGATTTCTTCGACGAAAAACTGATACTTTCACTCGCGAGTAACTCAAAACGTACTAGTTTTATGAAAAAATGGTATAGGACATTTTTTACTTAGAATTAGTTTTTCTATCGATATCTATGGTCAAAATGAAATAAAAAATTTCCACCCCCTGAGATGGGATGACAATCACCCCTAAGGCAAAAGCGTACTTTGACGTAACACAGATTTTGATTCTTGGGCTATTCCCTACCTACTGTCAAATTTCAGGTAAATCGATGCTGTCTGAGAAAATTGCTATGTCAAAACCGTCGTTTCCTGGACTATAGTACTGCTTCTTTCATATTTTTTTAAACAGCTTTTTTAACCACAAACCTTTCTGGTTACAAATACCATATCTGTTTTAAGCGCTGGATTTACATATTTCCAAATACAATAATTGTTTCTATACGATATTTCATATTAGCCTATATCGAGTTTCACGCTATGTTATATCCTTAAACTGACTTAAAAAATCGGCCGCGCCTTCGCGATACCTAATAGTTTCTCGCATTCTCTCAAAGAAATAATAGTTATTCGAACGTTACACAATAATTGAAATAATCTCAGGTTTCTGTGAAAACCCAGACTGGATGCTATTGATAGGTTTACTGCGATGCGATTAAGATGGAACCGCAAGGGATTCTTCAAAGATTTTTTAACGTCTCGTTTGGACCACAACAGTTTTCCAGAGCCCGCGACCAGCTTAGAAAATGTTGACCGACGGCGGCGCCATAATTATTTTTGGCATGGCCGAGACATACATGTGCGATACGTGACGTCATATGACCTGGCTCGGCCAGGTGATTGTTTTATATTTATATCAAAAGTTTAACTGTTACGTTATACGAGTCGTAGTTTTTTATTACGGTAGCTCCACTATCTTTATCCCACTCGTTACTTTAAATAAATACACAACGGAGGATTTATTTATTTGTATCTGCGAATAGACACGGCGAAAAAATACCGTCTTCCAGTGCGCCGACAAAATACATTGTCCTGAAAATCACCCACTATTCGCACGCATAAATCTCCGTAATTACACACTAACATCAAAAATTTATACTTCGAGGTGCTCGTAAACTTCATTCATATCTAATGCAAAAATTAACTGCGCCGTAAAATTTTGAATTTTGATTTTCTCAATATATAAAATTTTAACCCGTGTACATCTCACCGGCTTATTTTAGAGGATCCCGAGTCGTTACTCGTCTTCCATAAAACGTTATATCCATAAAGCTACGAATTGACTGTGATGAAACCACCTGAGCAACGTTTCCACAAAAGATATATAATAATACAATATTGAGTAAAAGTTACTCATTGAACCAAAACCATTTAAAACAATTCCTCATAAGTTATTACATCTTACTATGTAATATAAAGTGAAATTTAAATCAATGAGATGTAGTACTAAATACATGGAGAAGGAAGGGAAGCTTGTCTACTCTAAAATCTTCAAAAACGTTTAAGTACATTTGTTATGTTAAAACTAAGTCAATTAAAAGAAAAATGTTTTCAGAACATGGAATCTCAAAAAATAATGACAATTCCTATGGAGTTGCTGTGTCTTACTATGTGGCAAAAAGTTAAGTTGGGATAATTAACACATGGAATTGAATCACTAAAATAACAAAGAAGAGTTTCTACAAAATGAAGTCCCCCAAAAAATAAGAAGAAGAAGGAGTAGGAAGACTGTAGACATTTAGGAAGTTAAATAAGAACGATCCAAATTAAAATTAAATCAATAACGAAAAAGTAGAAGAAGCCTTCTACAGTCGGAAATCCCGAAAACTTTGAAAAGTTCTTCAGATTGTTGTATTTTACTATGATATATTATGAATTCAAGTTAGAGTTAGTCACGTATTAAATTTAATAAACATAAAAGAAGCGTCCTTCTAAATATTGAAATATCTACAATCGTTCAGTAAATTCCGTAAAGTATTCTTAAGCTTTACTACATATTTCGACGTTAAGTTAGCAGATGCAAAGGAATCAACAAGAAAAAGAAGTGGAAAGTTACTAGAAACGGACATATCTAAAAATAATTGAAAAATTCTTTAACGTTTTTCACTTTTCTATGTAGTTGAATGTTAAGTTGGGATGATCTATATGTATTAGAACTGAACTAACAGAAAAGAAAAGGAAAGCCTCTAAACAAATTAAAAAAATTCCTACGAAGCTTTTAATGCTTTCATGTAATTGGAGGATACTCTAGAATTGAAGGTGATTTTAAACTGGCAGCTTTAAAAAAATATTTTTTTTTTTAATTTAATCCATCGTTCTTGAGCAATTTAACCTTTTCCTAATTTTTGTGTCTGTTTCAGTTCATCGGCATGCTGGACGTACCGAGGCCGACGAGCAGGGTCGAGATCGTGGCAGCAATGCGTCGCATACGGGTAAGAATTTGCTGTACGATTTTAATTTTACAACCTCCCATAAAAATAAAGTTTGATGGGTCCCCCCTCCTCGCATTCGTTTGTCATTTATCTTATATTCTCGAATGGCGCCTTCACCATAAATGAATATAACAAATTGCCTTTGCTCTTGTCTCTACACATTATGCAGTATTTATAGAGCAGACGAGCTACGAGAGCATGTGCAATAAACCCGCTTAATTTCTCTCGCGGTTCCGTTATACTTCATTTATAACTTTTGGCGTAAATGCAAATCACGAAGTTAATACTCCTGGCAGGGAAAAACCGTTAAAACGTAACGGCGTCACGTTTAAAAATGACCAGAGTTTTTTTTTGTACACTCTCGTCCAGTTTTAATCCCGAACGGGCCCGAAGTCGATCAGTAACATTCCTCGTTGGTTTATTTTTAAACCGGTTTTAAGGTAATGTCTTAATCGTCTGCTTATTTTAAATCCATAACGCGCTGCTTAATGTAATAATATTTTCCGAAAACTTCCACTTTAAACGCTCGTCTGATTGAGAGTTTACAGTTACGACCCGATTGCACATCCAGAGACGTTTATAATTCGGATCTGAGCTTTGCGGTAGGTATTTTAATGAATTCACTAGTCTAGCTGGATGATAGACGGATGTTTGAATCGCTTCTTATTCACAATGCTATGCAGTAGTCATTACGTATAAATATCCGCCATTAAAAATAAACCTCGAGTGGTTGAAGTTTGTTTTAACTTAAAGGTCGATGGAACCTCAGCGAAGTGTTCCCAAAACTGCAACAGTGAATTCTAACTAAAAACATAACTCAATAGATGTGTAGGAAGGAAACGGTCAATGATAAATAATTAGTTCACGCCTGATGCCTATAATCTGTAAGAACTCAACCATTTGATGTTTATTTACGAATTCATTTTAAACCAGCAGTTTATAGCTGTTTATAGCAGCTGTGGTGGTTAAGAAATCAATTTTTGGTATAAACTAATTTGGTATAACACACTAACAGCTAAAATCACCATTACACTTAAAGATAAGCCCATCGTTATATATTACTCATTCGACTTTAATTCCGAAAATTAATTTCTGAGTATTTTCAATATAGCCATATTATTAACATAGTGATAACCTGATAAATTATAAAAAAATTACTGGTATACAATGGGCGTCTGTATATTTAACGTTACAATCGTTATGAAAGCAACCCCTAGGATTTCCATAACGGTAACAATGGTCATGACTCATGAGAGGTTTTATCAACTGGAAAAATAGTTTCGATATGTAGCAATGCGTAGATACTTCCAAAATATATTTCTTTTTGAAATGTTAGCGGTTTCATTGGTGTTAAATATTTGCAGTTCATTTCAGTTCACAAAACTACATTTTAAGTAATGTGCAATACTGAAAGTTTGAGGTTTTTTAATTTTATTCATTGTTTCCTGGCTTGCCTGTTATTAACATAGGATTATGCTTTCCAAATCCAAATAGTACTTTCTCTTTGTTCTTAAAATTTTTAAACTTCATAACTTGACGATACAAATGATTTAAGCATCTATCCCAGAACCATTTTCTGTTTAATGAGATTTCAAAAAAGTAAATTAAATATTCTAAACCCCATTTTTGTTTGTCGTATATTGTTTATTTCATCTCAACATATCTTCTTTCATGGTGCACTGGTGGTGTCTTGTTTTACTATCTTAGCTTTATCGCAAAAACAACTCCGTTTTGAATGGACATTTTTTATTCACTTACTCTACTGGTACGTTTTGTTAGGAATTTCTCATTATTAATTTGTAGTTAAAATAAAGTTAAATATTTGGTCGCTCAAAAAACATTTGGCGCTGGAAATTTGAACCAGAAATATATGACGCCAAAACCCTGCACGACTGGCTGCGAAGTAATATAATCACCACTTCAATGGATCTCATAAGAAAATTACACTGAGGACGATTTTGCCTCGACTTTCCTTTTTGGACCTTCAGCCTTTTCCCAATTTACCAACAACGTATTCAACTTCCATCCGAACCTCTCAACCCAATAAATTCGGCTCCCAAATAACCATCCTCCCGTTTCGTAATAAAAGTCCCCATACAATAACACTTGTCGCTCCCCTTCGGATTTACATAACCGGAACCGGTCTCCCGGTTCTCCCCTTTCTCCGATCGCGCCATAAACTTTTTCTTATTCCGTTCCAGTACGAGTTCAAAGCCAAAGAGATCAAGAAGAAGAAGGTGACGATAGAGGTTTCCGTGGAAGGCGTCAGGGTGACACTCAGGAAGAAGAAAAAGGTGAGCCAAAATTGGGATTAAAGGGACGTTAATTTCTTTCCGCCCTTCTCGTTTTGTAATAGACTGCGAAGTCGAATTGAAAACGGAACTCCGACAGATTTAGAGCTTTCAGAATAACCGGGGTGGGCGTTTTCGAATAGGGCCTGTGAATTATTTAGACTCGAAGTGAATGGGTGATTTTTAGAAATTGTCGAGTTTCCTTCAGAAGTTCGTTCGTTCATTATTAATGGGTACTGACGGTCCCCATTACGAGAGCTTTAAGAACTCAAAAAACAAGAAAACCATTAGGGCGAAGTAAAAGTTAAATGGGTAAGTTGTAATTTAAATTGCTTCCAAATTGAAAATCCGAGGGAAATTATGCGACTAAGCTTTGAAGTAACAGTTGAACAAGATCAAATTTAGATTGCATCTAAGAAATTCAAGCTGACTAAGCGGTTTTAAGAAATGATGATGAGCTTTGAAATGGCAAATGCTAGTTGTAATTTGAAATGCTTCCAACGAAGTGGAAGGAGTAACTGAAAATGGGAATACTTTAATCGGTGAGCGGTAATTGAAGTTGCTTTCGAAAGCCAATAGAACAGAACTTGTTATTCAAAACAATAGGGATTTCAGTTAAAGTATAATAAGTTTAAATTGCTTCCAGGGAGAAACTAACTGAAAATCTTTAAAGAATGATGACATTATTTTTGGGGCTTCGAAATGATGTTATTTAAATTGCTTCGAAATAACTAAGAACTACCCGAAATAAGATGGCCATCTTTACAACTTCAGAGTATAATTTCAAAAAATGGAAACAGCTTCAAAGTGACTGAAAACTAGCTGTTTCTTTCGGAACAAACAATATTGAAACTTTTATTACAGCGTTGAATCAAAAGAATAATGAAGAAGTGTTTTAAATCAAATTTGTGATTTGTCAGTCGTGTAACTCTTTTATATGAGGCACGTACATTATAAGGATTTATAACCCCTTACGAAATTCTCATAAGTAAAGTACCCCTTTGGACGATTTTAGACAAATATTTTTCAAATGAAAATAATAGTTGTTAGATAGATAAGGCACGTTGCGAAATTTGGAAAGAATCACCAGACCTGTTTGGAGAAAATTAAGAAAAACTACACATTCTTAAGAGTAAAACACCCTTTAAGGCGCGTTTTGAGAAAAATGTTATAAATAAAAATTGTAGTTATTTAATGTAGTAGCTTAGATGTAAAAGATATTTACATTTAAAGCTGTTTTAGAAATAATTGAGAAATTCTGAAAATTCCCAAGAGTAGTGTCCTTTATCACGGGTTTTGAAAAAAAAATTGTTTTAAATAAACGTTATACATGTTAAATAAATAAGTAAAATTGCAAAATAAATAAGAAGGCGTTTCTTGAGAAAATTAAAAAAATGAAAACCTCAAAAGTAAAGTGGCCTTAAGAGAAAAATAAGTTTTAAACATTATAGTTATAAAATTTAATAACTCAGCTGTAAAGTTTAGTAAGAACATATATTAGCTGTAACATATAAAACATCAAATTCCGAAAATTGACCAAAAACAACACTCTTACGACTACCTCATACGAGAAAAATATAAGGATAGAAAACTATCATTACACTTTTGAAGCAAAATTTCATAAACCATTTAGTCACTAAATAAACAAAACACTATGTAACAATATAATACGCTAATGCACTTTTTATTTCGATTTGCGTACAGAGAAAACATTGGTTGGACGATGGGAAATCGACGCTACTCAGCAACCCCATCTATAGGATATTCTACGTCTCACACGACTCGCAGGACCAGAAGATATTTAGTTACATAGCGAGGGACGGATCCTCGAACGTGTTCAAGTGCGCCGTTTTTAAATCCAACAAGAAGGTAAGTGAAGTACGGTAAACCGAAATCGAGGGCCAAAGTTCTGTGGAGCATTGTGAATTTATCAAAAACGTCTTTACACAGTTACGGAGTGTTGAATGTAACGTTTGCCGACTCCACAAGTTGGTAGATTCAATAGTGATAATGGAATGCAGAGGCATATTAAATAAACAATACATATCAATACATACATATAGATACTTGTTCTAAAATATTGTAATATTCTTAAGTACCTTATTTAAAATTTAATATTTTAAGTAGCACATTTATAAACAAATTTAACTTCACCAATAAAATATATTTATTTACATTCTTATGAAAAAGATATTTTCTAGATGGTTTTAAAAGAAATATGATGAAATATGAAAGCGTAATATATCGATCCATGTGAAACCAATTTTTACAGTATTTTTTCCACCAAATAAATCCTCGTGAAGCAAAATCATGTATTTTCTTGATAAATAAGGATTGACAAGGGTCGAAAATGCACCCTTAAGCCTTTTGAGGGAGTGACATCATCCTCAAAGATAGAAAGAAGAACAAAAACATTTGTAAATATTCTGAGAAAAAATATTTATAAGTCTGAAGTCATGAAAACTATGAAACAACTATTTCTTGCTAGTCTTGATGAGGAAGCAACCCCTACGGTGGGTCGAGCTACTCCTAATTAGAAGACAACCTTGTCTTGAAATAAACAAAAATTGTTTTATCTTAGATGTTTCCAAGTAAAGTACTACTTTTATACTTATATCACAATTAACTACTAATGTAATTGGTTATGCATACAATGATTGATATGAATTTTTCTTTCAATATTCATCGTATAAGGTCTATCCAGTCTAAATTGGTCCAGTTGAAAAAAAAAAGCAATAAATTTAATAGCCATGTTACTGACACACAAAGACCGAGAAACCGATCTATAGGCGTGCCACATTTAAGAAGATATAAAAGATTTTATTCACTTTGTCAACGAAATTTTATGACGAAATCCCAAATTTGTGCTTCATCTATTTCTGTGGCATTATTTGAATTGTATATGAGGTCTATAGGGTTGTCATTATTAATTTGGTCCACGTCGAAACGTCTCCAAAAAGCCATTTTGAAATAATAATTGCAATTGGATACATACACCACTGAACTCTAGTGACGACTACAAATGAACACGAGCTCGGCGCTGAAAGTTAATGGCTGAAGTGGACCTGTCTAATTCTCGATACTAATAGGCATTTCATATATAGGCGTTATTGTAGCGACTAACAACATTTGTCCGCGCCAAATATACGGGGAAGGTTAAACGGTACGTTACATGAATACTCTGCTTTTGTATAGGGCAAAAACGTATTTTCTGTCGGTATAAAGTCAGTGTTTTTTTTTGTTTTTTAACTGGACAATTCTGACTGGATGGACCTCACCTTCATTCACAAATACCTTTTGAGGTATCTGTTTCACCATTGCACTACAACATTATTGAGATTCAAGCCCATATTTCCCAAAAAACAAAATGCTTCCCCGCCCTTCTATCACGAGATATTTTTTTGAGATATCCGTCGATAAATAGCTCGCCCCTCGGGGCATCCATCGTTACGCGATTCGACCCTCAGGAATGCATTAGGCTCCATTATTCGCCGCGACCCGAAAAAATTCCCGAAACTTGTGGAATTTCCGCCGAGACGTCTCAATCAATCACACCGTCCCGAACGGATGCGTCAACCGTGTTTTCCTCGACACGTGTTCCCGGACCGTTCCCCATTTTCCGGGTAACGTTTCGAGTAATTAGCCAGCTCCGCGAGTTGCTATTGACAGGTCGCTGTCGGTCCCTTTTCGCGAAAGAATTGGATGAACTCCAAATATGAAAATATTGGAAGGGATGTTTCGTCGGTCTCCTCGACGGGCGCGCGAGGGAAGACGTCTTGATGTGTTGATTAGATGTCGTGACGTTGACATGACGAACTGTCAGGAATTGGTTTTTTGACGAGTTTGTGCCTGTCAAAGTTGATTGGTTTTACAAGGAACGGGTGGAGTAGAATCGTTGGGGAGAAGGAGAGCTTGCGTTGCAAATTTTGTAGTTACAATGCATTTGTAGCCTCTTAGCGGCTTTTTAGTTTAATTTGTGGTAAACCTGAAGAAACTCGTATAACTACTTGCCTCCTGATTGATTCCGAGCAGGAATTAGAATACCAACATTACTTTGTTATAATTTATTTTTAAACCGCCGAAAAACCATGCGACATTCCAGAATCCATTCGTCAATAATATTAACTCTCATCATTAATTTTCACGAAATTTTCTTGGCTCCTAACAATGCAAATACCGAAATAAACCGAGAATTCCCCATAAATTACCCGAATAGTCTCGGCATATTAATCTCCCGGAGCCGTCCGCTCCCGTTTCGTTATTATTTTTATTCCCCTTTTCTGTCTCTTAATTAAACTCGCTGGCAGATCGACAGGAGCCTCGATGACGTGATCGGTGACGTTCCCGAATTCGAAAACGCAGATGGGACGCACATTCTGGAATATTCGCCCGGACACGTGCGTCGCTCGCTGCCCACCGAGCCGAAGGGGGACGACTGCCAAGGTCTAGAGTCCGATCCGTCCCCCGTGACCTCATTATTTTTCGAATTTTATTTTCAAATTTTCGAAGATCGCTCCGGTCTAATGAAAAACCAGCGGATTACGAGGACAACGAAGGAAAAATAATTAATGTATACAGTGCGCGAGGATTTCGGAGATACACAGGGTGAGCGATAGTGGATACGAGCAAGGGCGTCGCCAAGGGGGGGCAGGGAGGGGCAGCTGCCCTAGAGATTCTAAAAAAGTTGCCAAATATAATGCAACCAAAGTCCTAAGTATTTGAGTTGATTTGCTTGAAGTTCAAGCCTTGAACATTGGACTCTGTACTGTCACAGAATACCTACAATTCATACCTACTTTACCTACAATTCATACCTACTTTTCTCATTCATAGAGAATGAGAAAAGTATGAATTGTAGTATGTAAAGTCAACTTGCCCCCCCTGCGCCATCGGCTGGCGACGCCCTTGGATACGAGAGGGAACATGCCAATGTTGGTCAAATCAAACGCGTTAGAAAGAGACAACGCGTTACGATTTTATTCGTCTTCATTTTTCTTCTCTTCTCGCCAGTTTCGGTTTGGTCTTCAGCCACGTCACAATGTGAAGCCTGTTTCCAATGGCGTTTGACCACAATACATTTGCATCCCCTGTAGCAATCGTTCCTGTATCTAAATTGTGAAGTGCTCCTCTAACGTTTTCAAAATAATGCCTTATACAGTAAAGAAAAGAGTATGATATGTAGTGGTGCTATCAGGGAAATTCATTGGGCCAAGTCGATTCGTTTAGTGCAAATTTCCCGGACAAAGCGGTGCCTTCTGTGTCAGCACTGTAATGTGCCGTTAAAAATTTTGAAGCGTTTGGATGCGTTACTCCTACATCCCTTAGAAAAACCTCAAAAAACGGGATAAACAAGGCTCCTTCAACTTCATAATACTTAATACTATAACTCTTTTACTGTTACTAAAAGAAATCCACCAAAAAAATTTCAATTACACTGAATTTTAAACATTTTACAGTCAGTTTAGTACCCTTTCTTTTAAACTCATGTAATGTACAAGCCCCAGGAAATCTAGGACGATAGGGCCAATAACTTGGAGGAATTCACGACGAAAATTCTCAATTCTTTCCAAACGATAACACCTCAAAGCTATTTACAATAATGCAAAACTTTTATGGCAGATTAGCTCACTACTCGACTCAGAGGGGAAATACTTTTCAGGGTTTTTTTAGATTTTTTGAAATTATCTACTTATTAGTTATAAAAAGTGGTTTTATGTAATGTTATTGAGAATATTCTTTATTAATCTCGATAGGTACGTAAAAAAGGAAAAGGTATTTTTAAATATAATTTATTCCTCAATGAAAAGCTTATTAACGTACTTAATGATGCGCGTTCGACATAATTCACCACTGCTTACCATGTGATTACTAAAAGCTAAATCGCGAAATCACAGAGAGGTAAGAATCGAAATACGTCACCTCTCTCTAACGTGTTTCATATTTTACGTTCGCACGTTCTCTCTTGTACTCATTATCGCTCTTCCTATGGATCTTAGAAATCTTGGTGAACTGTATTAGATGACCCAAGAGGTTTTATAAACGATCATAAACGCCGAAACCATTTAAGCTTAAATGGTTCTGAGAACATGATCGTCGCACTCAAAT
This sequence comes from Cryptocephalus primarius, assembly GCA_963576515.1. Lineage (NCBI taxonomy): Eukaryota > Metazoa > Arthropoda > Insecta > Coleoptera > Chrysomelidae > Cryptocephalus > Cryptocephalus primarius. Next base: position 6,704,192 of record OY754940.1, on the reverse strand, counting down.
CCAAATTTTAACTGTTGTATCTTTATACTTTATGATACCGTTAAAATTATGTTAAAATCTTTACAAAATGAGACATCAACGTGGGAATGATCTTATTTATTGTTTCTGGGAAGTTCAAGAAATAAGAAGTTAAGTTATTTCAAGTGGACGTCTCATTTTGCCCAAATTTAACTTAATTTTAACGTATTGTACATCTTAATGTATATATATGTGCCCATTTAGTTGTTATTCACAATATTGCCGATCCATAATGATGCTATCTATATAGTGAACATTACAACCTACTTCTAATTTGTATCAAATTTTACTGAAGGTGGTGATCACTATGCCCCAAACATGTATGAACTCCCAATGATATTTGGCGTTTTATTTAAAGTAGTAGATTAGACAGAGACTTATACTACTTCAATTCACAACTCCACTGTGGAGAAAACCGAACTTTGCGAAGGTTTCATATTACAGTTACGTTCGCATTACAGAAATAAAATTAAAACAAGTTGCCTTGTTATTTTGTAAGCCTTATTTTTGTGTATAATCTTTCTTTTTTTATTTTGATAAAACCTACGGTTTCTGTGTGATTATCTTACTTTTAACGCAGTAACATGTGGAACACATTACCTTACGTCATTATTCTAGTATTATTATTATTATTGTTACTACTATTTTTATTGTTTGTATCTAAAATGTAACTAACCTTTACAGAACTCTATTCACCCCTCCATAACATTTTCCAAGACAGATTGCAGGTATGGTAGTACCAATTAATTACAAACTTGTAGTTGTCGCTGTTTATATACTACTTTATTTTGAAATTTAAATTTGGTATAATGAAAGATGCGCGCGATCTTCTCGAGGTAAAGAGTTAATGCCGGTAGCATCAAAAGAGAGTAGCGACTAGTTTCCAAACAAACAACGAGAGGAGTCGAACCTTTGAAGTAGATTATTTCAAATGCGACGGTTTATTTAGAAGATTTGTCTGAATTCCGTCAGAACGACGGCCTAATAACTCTCAACGTTAGGACTCACATTTCAATTTATTTGCTACACATGCCACTTGGGAATGGTAATATTTTCACCATGGGACTTTGTGAGATTGGTGCTATTTATCAACGGTATGGGATGGATTCCTGATATTTGTATTACGCCGGCGAACGTGCCAGAAATTTCTAAGGCACTCTACCCGCAAATCCCGCCTAGGGGACACCCTCGTAATCAACAGGTATGCGAGGAAGGGAAAGTTTTAAGCCTCGCAGGGGGTTAATGAAATTTATTAAAACGTTCGTGCGTGGAATTTTAATTAGTACGAGGAATTTCGCCGAATTTCGCGTTCATAAATTTTGCAGGCGGTAACTTTTCCGGACCGCCACGTTTTTCTGAGTATACAATTATCTTTAGCCGGAATTTGAACACCTAATAGCTTAATTAAATACACATAACTTAGATAATTCACAAGTACGCTAAAGGATTAGAGATCTAGAAACGAAAAATCCTAACGGAAAACCAAGCGATAAACAGAGGTAAATTCAAATGAGTTATAGGTACAAAAGTCATTGCCATCGCCACTTAAAAGTAAAATTTAAAGACAGGAGAGGGAAGAAAAATTAATGGGAACAGAATTGATAAAAAAGTAAGTTTGATAAACTTCGACAGGAACATTTAATATTAATTATTAAGGAACATTTATTTATGAGTCATTCAATTTAGGAACTTCCAATTAATTTGGTTCCAGTTAGTATTGAGTTAGGGAACTTTGAAGGATATTACATAATTAGGGGAGTTTTAAGTAATTACGTACGTGGACAACTTCTGAAATATGATTTAGGTAGTAATTAGAGCAACTTTTAACTGAATTAATTAACTGGAAAGGCAATTGAGACACTCTTTTACATGGATTCTGCTATCACTTCAAACAGTACGATTGTACTGAATTCGGTACATTTTCGTTCAATTCAATACGTCGATCCTATTTTTTAAAATAATCCTAGTTTTATTAATTCCATCTATTAGCTTATGATTTAAATTTTCCTGTTTTCGGGTCAACAGAAAACTGAATTTTCCAATTTCGGTATAAAACTGGGAAGGTCGAAAAATGGGTCTATTATGATATTGTAAGGTCTCTGGTTAAGTTTCAGCTCGTTAGGTTTTTGAGATATGAAGATTTTTCAAAAATAGAAAACAGGTTTTAAAAATTAATCTATAATAGTTAATCTCGAAAAAACCTACGAACGAAGTTCTGATATTTTTAGGATGAGGGAATCGTCCACTTTCGTTTACGACAGAAGAATCGGATATCAAATTTGGGAAATATTTCCCATATTAACTAGAGACTATAAGACACATAGTAGAATTTCAGCTCGCTAGACCTAATGATATTTGAGACATCGCGACTTTTTCAAAATATACAGTACGACCGAAATTATTGCAATTTTGGAATCAGAGAATGGTGTCACCGAAGAAACGAAAATCCAATGTTAGATCATTTAAAAAAAATATGACAAGGTGTTATCCTTCCTTTTTCCGTCCTAAGAAAATTAATTTTCGAATTTTGTGAATGAAACATTCAGAATAGATCGACAAGACATTTGTAAGACGTGGGATCGAGTTTCAGCCTGTTAGACTCTACAGTTTTTGAGATATCGATGTTCTTTCAAAAAATAAAACTGTTTTCCGATACTAACAATTGCTCGGTAAGTAAGTACCTTAGGAATGAAATTCTGATATTATTGAAACTGGAGACTTGTCCTCTTTCGTTTGTCGCCATAGAATCGAAAATCCAGTGGTTGAGACCTTATTTTGAAAGAATTTCACAATATGTTTTCTTAAAAAATATTCTTAAGTAGCTCAATGAATCTTCACGTAACTTGAATAATCATTTAGTTGCAATAATAATTATTTTGAATAACAATAATTCCATTTTTAATCTACATTAAGTACCATAACCGGACACTAGTAAAAAAGTTGGCGATGTGTCCATCATATATGTTAGCTTTCTCATATGAGGCATGGGTTTTATTGATCAAATTGAAGTTATAGGTATTAAATAGACTAGTGGAATGGCGAAATTTGAAAAAAAACCATTAGTACTATTTTGGAGAAAATTAAAGAAAACTTCGTATTCGAAAATTTCGTAATGAAACGATAAAAATAGTAATTTCAAGAGCATCACAATAAGGAAAATCGAAATTACACAGGTATTAATGGAAGAGAAAATAAACTTATAGCAAAACTGAAAATTGAATAACGATATGACTTTAAAAATGTTAAAGTACATCATTGGGACTAGCATAAAGTGTTTTTGGGGATTATTAAATAATATAGTGAAATAAAACAAAATACTGAATAATTGGAATAGAGGAATCTTACTGCAAATATTTAAAATTGCACACACAAAAAGAGTGATAATAAATTCTGCTACAAACTAACCGTGTGAGCACGACGAGTAAAATACTTGCCGGATTAATACAAACAAGACTTGGAGAAAGATTAGAACCGACAACCGAGTATGTCGAACGTGAATTTATCAGCTAAAGAGGAAATCAAAATTTAATATTTGCTCTTAGACATCAAGCGAAAGCAATAAGGATAGGAAAGGAAATACAACTTCCCTTTGAAGTACCTTTGATAAAGTGAACAGGAAGGCGCTTTGAAAATGAGAAACTGACCGGGCTGATATACAATAAATAAAAGAATGGTGGTAGCAGAAGCAAAATTATCCCGCGATCATTGATTACACATTATATATTTTTGTTTGCGTCGTTTCTGTTTGTTTTTCGTAATGAATAAGAATATTTTTACATTCAATAAATTGTGTTCTTCGTTAGCTTTTTAATGCGCACGGTTAGGCGCACCATTGGTCGCTTGAGTCATTTTTTCACATTTTGAATTTGAAAAAAAAACATATGTAATGTCGATGTAGCTACTGTGTTTTGTAATCAATATGTCAATTATATTTAAAAAAAATAAACTTTCATTTTATAAGCAGGTGCATTTTTTATCATCTTTATCAGCTTACGTGGATATTTTTGAAATTTTCTGGTATTCTAAGGCGCATTTTTTGGATTTATTGTGTGTATTTTTCCTCGCTTGGGTGATAAAATGTAAGGGGTTCATGAATTTTCGCAGAATCGTTTTCGACCGACTCTAGAACCTTTTTCATATCAATCTCACATTTCGTTTCTTAGCAGCACTTCGGACGAATAAAAATAATTAGATTAATGTGATTAATAGCCGTCGTTAGCTTCGAGCGATACCGAGAAAAACTACGAGCGCGAGCTAAATTTATTTCGTCAGGAAACCCCCGGAGCCCGTTTATTTGGTTATAGAGGCACTAAATCGGCTTTTTTCCTCCTTCCCATCATATTTCCATTAATCTTTGTTGCTATTGGCACCGTGTACGGGGCAGGGAGAAAATAAAATATGGGTCACTACCTTCTATTTTCGTTCCCATCATCGGAGATCATTATTTTCCGTCTGAGATCAAAAGATGATTTTATTGGCCGAGGGGAGGAGGAGGGGCAAATAATTTATTAATAGGGATTAGTTTCCGCTTCCGATTTCATAGAGTAGTAGAGGAAGCTGATACGTTTTCGATACGGTGGATTTGTAGGGAGAAGGCATTGGGATTAGGTTGTAACAGGGGGTTTCGAGGTGGAAGTGACAAATCCGAGGTGAAATTTATTCGAAATTGGATAAGGGAACACCAAAAGGGATTCCAGGCAAGAAAAACGTCGTAGAAATTGCTAATCCCTTCGCCACCCTGCGCTAACTTTGTGGTAGTCTGTTGCCTCTGTTGTGCAGATCTACATTAATCTGTAGCCAAATATGACGAATCTACAGTATTAAAATTTAAACTTACACTCTAAGGTTGTACTACATAATTGTATTGGTAAATTCATCGCCACGTTCAAACCACCATCAAACCAACGCTTTCAAATTCTAGTAACTCGTTTTTGTGACCGACCTTTATCAAAATTAAACTAAAATGACAGGCACTTGGAGACACAAATTAGATGAAAATGATACCTACCAAAAACATCTCACGAATCTGTAATATATAATTGTCATAGGAAATTTGATATAAAAATGGTTACTACTTCAAATTTGCATGAGGAATCAAGGAAGAATCAATGTGATTAAGTCAAAATCAAAATCTAAATGAAATATAACGAGGAATTTCCAGAATTGCCATTATCTCCAAAATCTGAAGTATCTTGATATGCGACGCGGTTAAGTGCTGTAACATTTTACTTAAACAAATGGCATGAATCAAACATTTTGCTTATAGACATTTTTCAACAATTGCAAAAACCATTTTAAAAGTTGGTCACAAATCGTCATTAGTAGATTTTATATGTTGCATTAATAATTATTCTGATAAATTGAAAAAGAGAAAATAGAAAAAAACATTTTTAGAGAATTAAAAATTGTATGAAATATAAACTGGGGCAAGTATTATAACGCACTAGCGTATTAAGTATTGTAGCGGAGTAAATAATTAGAAAAAAATGAAGATGTGTTCATTGCAACATTTTCTTATGTAAGACACGCGCACAACATATAAGGTTCTTGGGAAATTTTCAAGGGTAAAGTGCCCTGAAGGGTGATTTTAGGAAAAAATGTTTCAACCTAAAGTTAGGGGTGAAATAAATCTCTAAAATTGTTTAGAAGAAAACTGGGAGACAATAAAGAATTTTCAGGAGTAAAGTGTCCTTTAGGGAGGTTCCAGGAAAAAACTGTTTCCAATAAATGTTACAGGCATTAAATTGTTATGGCAAATTACTGAGTTGGTAAGAAATTACTAAATTTTAGGAAAATTAAGAAAAGCTAAATTCTCAAAAGTAAAACCCCTTTAGGATAATTAAAAAAAATGTTTTAAATAAAAGTTATAGGGATCTAAGTGCTACGTCAAGTTGCGGATGTTGAACTAAATCGCTGACGTCATTTAGGGGAAAATTAAGAAAAACTAAAAATGTTCTAAAGTAAAGTACCTTTTAGGTCGATACTAAAAAAATGTTTTCATCAAAAGTTATAGGTATTAAATAGCTAAGTCAAACTGTAAAGTCTACAATAAATTAGTAAAGATACTAAAGCCGTTTTTTTTTAGAAAAGTAAGAAAGACCGAAAGTTCTCAAGAGTGAAGTGCCCTTTAGGACGCATTTAGAAAAAGATGTTTTAAATGAAAATTATAGATATTTAACGTAGCAGTGCAGATGTTAATTTCAGTATAACTATATAAAGTCGTTTGGGAGAAAATTGAGAAAAACTAAAAATTCACAAAGACAAAGGGGCCTTTAGAGAAATCAGTCAAAAAAGCGGCTGCGGTAGTCGATATGGAAGTTTTAGGCAATAATGACTACTTCGACTGAAGCTGCACTTTTGAGGCGTAAAGAGTCAAAATTAGGTTCCCGTTCCCGATATTTTAGAAATCTCTTGGCATCTCTCCTGATAATGACGGAGTCCCGCGATCCTATCCCGATCTGTGTTACCTGCGTTTTCGGTTTTCGACGGGTGCATGCGTTTCCGCGTTCACGCGCACACGCGCCGATACGAGAAATCAACAATACCCGCCGCATATTAAAAACATTAATTCGCACCGACGCTATAAATAAACCATATCTATGAGCTATAGCTATAGCTGCGTAGGTGTGCGTTACGATTGGCTACGAGAAGGGCAAAACGCCACCACTTCTCTCTCTCTCTCTCTCTCTCTCACTCTAACTCTTTCTCTCTCTCGGGAGTAGAGAGCGTCCCGACGACGATCAGTCACACTTCCACTCTCTCGCAACAAAAGACGCGTCGCGACGCGCGGGTTATAATTACGAATTTTTTTTTGCGAGCGCGATGGTCGCCGGTCCTTCCAGCGTCGCGCCGCCGACGGCGCCGCGTCGCGCGCGCCCCCTTCGTCCTTCCGATCCTGCGGGACTCGAGGCGCGAAAATATTTTCGAAATTGATTTCGAACGCGTCCGTCGGGATTATTTTCGAAAGTGACAATTCCAGACGTGTCCGCCTACCTAACGCGCCTGAATAAATTCTGGATTGACAGTTCGAAATGTGTCGGCGGGAAGGATTCGTGTCCGCGTCCGTGACGACGGGACGTTTTGTTAAGTTGAGATCGGGGATTATCGATGACGGCGTTTGGCGTTCGGGCGACGTTTATGTGAGCCTCCCGGGATGATTCTTTGATGTGATGTTTCCATTTATATGTCTAACACGGCGGGTTTTATAACAATAAGTTTGTTCCAGGAGATGTACTGAAGTGACTTGATTCATTCCAGCGGAAGGTTTCGATTTCTATGGATAAATGTATACTTTCCATTACCTGTTGATCACTCTTGCTGGAGCAGACTTAGAGGGATTGCTTCAGCAGGAATGATAACGTTTGTTCCATTAAATGGAACGTTTCGACAGAAGAGGGAATAACCAGAAAAATAACTGCAATACGATGGTTACAGAGGAAAATCTGTCTACCTTGTATCGGTGGACAAGGTATATACCCTAGTTATTATAGTGTAACCACTGAATGTAATTCGCCATAGGGACGTAAAAGTATGTAGTTTAAATTTGGTATCGATTTTTATCAAAATTGCGTTCCTACATTTTTTAACCAGAAGCGATGTTTATGTTTTATTAATACACGAGATTTTATTACTATATTAAATATATTTTGATTGCTTATTAATAGGCCCGTCATTTGTAGACTAAATATCGTTTTTCGTGAAAAAATTGAAGTAAAAATCCAGTAAAAATAGACGGAAAAATAGTGGAAAGTTTACAATAATTCGCATAGAGCTAAAAATTGGTAAAGGTGTATGGCACACTATTATAAACAGAAAATCAAAAATCACCACGTGTTCTAAGTCCGTAAAAAAATTGATTCAAGGCCATAAGTCGTAAATATCGTTTTTTTTTGGCATTTTTTCTCCTAAACGGTGAGAGTTATCAAAAATAGGTCAGACAAGAGTTTTCGATCATGCAATTGTTTCCAAAAACTGTTCTAAAACTTTACTTCCTAGGAATGACCATTTCTAACATCGAAAGTACTAATAAGCACGCCTGCGCCGCCTGTATGCATCATCGGACGTTTAATATAAGAAACAATATTGGTTTTTGTGTAACTAATACAAACAAATTATACGATTCTGTATGAATGTACACTCAAAAGAAACTTTCAATGAATGAACATTAAAATTGTTAATAGCAAATGCTACTTACAACATTGACGAAAGATATTTATTACACCGCGGTGTATGGGATCGAGAAGAAATATTTAACGCCCTTTTTGATAAATACTTCAGTATGTACATAGACATTTTAAACATATGGAACACTAGAAAAAATTGATTTTACAGACAATTACAGATATTTAAGTTTTGTAAAAAAATACACGGAACAATAAAAGAGTACAAAAAGTGCCAAGTAACATTAATAAATTTTGTGACGAAAATTTGTTAATGAAAATTTTGATAGTTTTGTCACCAAATGCAACGTTGCAGAGACTTCGCTTAAGAACCTGTAGTAACGTACAAAGTTAAATACATGTTTAATACCCTAATATTTATAATCATGGATTTTAAACGTATTAATAAAAATGAACTTGTAGTTGAATGAAAATATGTAGATTACACAGATACTTTTCATAATAGTACAAGAATGGAGAACCTCTTGGGTGCTGATACTCAAATAAAAAAATTCTTTACTCTACTCCTGCCCATGGTATTGCTCTGATAAAGAATATCACTGAATACTAAATATCACGTTGTGAGGCCATCTCATCACAATTGAAAGAAACTCGGACCTATCATTCGGTCATTTTTCTGGTTCTTCCATATTTTGTGCTAATGTGGTTAAATAAATACTTTACTTGGGCTAAAACTTGATCTAAACACGTGCTTGAATGAACCAAATACGGTTGTTCAAGCAGATATAATGGATTCGTTCCATCCAATGAAACATGTCGTTTGGAAAAGCCTAGCCTCCATGAGGTGAAAGATATTTGGAACATGACTTTAGTTGCAATATTTTATGAAACTTACTGATCCCCATAAATTTATGTGAAAAGTTGTTGACATGAAAAATTGTGGAAGATGTATAAAACGTGATCTCCTTAATACTGTGTATATTTCGACAGTTAAATCAGTAATCCCCCTTTACCGAGTTTGAATTTTATACATGGGAAAACTTTGTAGGTAATCATCTGGTTCATTTTTGATGAAAAGAAAATCCCCAAGTAGTTTAAAAATAGGAAAAGGTGCATCAGTGTACTAAGAAAAAGTTTTACAGCGTTTTACAGTTTAAATTTTTGGTGGATTTAGATGTGTTTACGCCAATTTTTTCATAATATACTTAATCGTAATATATTTCAATAAAACTTTGTTATAAGGTAGAAGGATAATTAATCTAAGTGAGAATATTTAAGTCACTCTACCACGTCCACGATGATTCTGTGATTCTATCGCTCTTTTATTCAGAGCCGAATATGGCTAGAACAAACTTATATCCATCCTCAATAGCAAATCCGTGTAAATGGCAAATTCCGTTATTTTAAGGGATTGCAAGTGAATATGTGTATGATTGCAAAATCTGTATCAAAGTAGAATTTCCTCCGTCAGTAATGGAAATATAATGTTAATGCAGTTCATACAAATTAAGTGTTTTATATTACTTAAGATACTTATAACGATCTAGAAAAAATATATTTGAGATTGAACAAATTTGAGGCAAGTTTTGTGATTTAAGGTTCCAGGACTACTTGAAACTGTTTATTCCACATTTATCAAGCTTTTTAGCGTCTAAAATTAAACTTCCGAAAACCTTCCAGATTTACCTATAAAGCCATTTATAATTCTTTTTAAAATTATAAAAAAAAACAGAGGCGTATCTGCCAATGTATCGGCCCCGAAGAGCGTTAAGTTAATATTTGATTTCATTTGGAGCTTGATAAAATATTTTATTTTAGGCCCGTGGTTTTGTTGTTATGCCACTGGCTATTGCTGCTATTACCGCTATTGCTGTGAATTATCCTGTATGAAGTTCTAAATAGCTATGAACTATTTTTGTTTCTTTTGTTTGAATCTATGAACATTTCAGCTCTTTCCCTATTTATTTACGCCAACAGATGGCCCCCACAATCTATTATCTTATAAAAGCAAATCACCATATGTTCCAATTTGGCAATTCTACAGTGGTAGAACATTGATCGAGTAAATGAGAAATGTATAAATAAAAATTTAGCCTAACATGTTTTACAATCATAGTTTTGGCACCGTTACTGATTAAACTAGCCAAGAAACTGTAAGTAATTGAAAACATCTAAGCAATATTTGAAAATTTGGAAGTTTCGTTAGACAAAATATTATTATATTAGATATATCACAAAAATTCCTATAGCCTCCTCTAAAATTATGTTTCTTCTGTACTTTCTGCTTCATAGAGGCACTCTTATTCAGTAACAAGTATAAATAACGACATATTTAGCTGAGAGATACATTGTAATAATCTATGGGGCCAAACTATTTTGTAACAGCTTGATTTAAAATATCTGCCTTCAATCAAGGCCTATTAATGCCTTCGTTGAAGTTTGTCATAGTTTGTTCATCAAAATAGTCGATAACGTGTTAAATTCATTTCACAGTTAACTTAAATTTTAGTATTGCTCACACAAGGAAAATATAAGAACCCTTTAGAAGTAATTAAAAAATTCTAACCTTGAAGTAGGTCTGCCCTTCCGTCAAGATGTTCGCCATTGCTGCCAATAAGACTATGGTACCTGAAAACAGGCCACTATAAATATTCAGAAAAATTAACAATGAAAATATTAACAGTACTGAACTGTTTTAATTTACGACGAACATAGTCTGGTCTTTTAAGAATCATTTCAAAAAACTTACCTTACAGGATAGCTGCACTTGTCATGCTGCCCTTACATGAAGTTCTGTCATTGTCTAGATTATACTCACCTAAAAAAAAATATATTAATAATACAATATTTACAATAGGGCTCACTTTTTTCTTATTGAATGTCGAAATTGGACAAATTTATATATAGCCAAAAAGTACTTGAAATAATTATTTCGAAGGCAACAATAATGAATTTAAGAAATTATCTGTTTAAAGGATAACGCCTCTTTAAAAACATAAAAGGTATTGTAGATTAATTAGGTAAACTATTTCAAACAGGTACACGTATAACCTGAAAACAACAACAGTATTGAGTTGAAAACAACAAACAGTTGAAATAACAGTTGAAAACAACTAACAATATTGTTGGAGAAATTTTTATAAAATGTTGGATTTGGAACCCATTTTCACTTGAAAGAAAACTCTGTTTCGGAACCGTTGCCAATGAGAAATCAGGAAAACTGGCAAAGTTTTACCTTAAAGTAAAAAAGGTACGCCACCGGAGGATTACAAAATTATCTAAAAATGTATTTGAATATACACTATTTAAAATGTTAGGCGAAATGTTTCCAGGAAATATGAATAAATTTTAGGTTCTTAAATACATTAAAAGTATTTAAAATTGCATTCTAGATATATTTGTTTTAATACCCACCAACCCTGCATATACCTGAAGTCATATACACCTGTATCACTAATTTTCACACGAGACCTTGTGATAATCTATAGTTTTCTATAGTTAGTGACAAGAAAGAAAAGCAGGCGGTGCGAATTATTTTATGAGTTATATATCAATAAACCAAACGATAAGAAAAATGTGTAGTTACAACACTAAATTATGAATATGAAAAAAATTAGAATTAATTCTTAAAATAGGTACTAACCATTTGACAATGACACGAAGACATGATGGCAACTGCTTCTACCCTTGCCCTGCTACGCCTCTGCCACTCGGACCACTGATCACTACCTGAAACAATCATAATAAGAAAATTAACAACATTGAACCTTGAATAGATGAAAAAATTGTCAATCAAAAATACTATAACAATATCACCTTTACAACATGTTGATTTCGAAAATCACCAATACCGCCGGATATTAACGCGAAAAATCACCAAAATAATTACGAAACTACATACAAGAATAATTGCAACGAAATCTACAGTCGAGAAGAATTCATAACTTTCAAAGGAGTCATTTAAAAAATTTTCCTCGCGAACATAATCAATATTTCAAAGAAATCGCCAATTATTCACCTCATGTAATTGAAGCCGACCCGTATTCTAACGTGAAAACAGCACAAATGAAATTTAAAATAATGGAATATTCGGACGTGAGTCAGTGTTGTTTTCGAACGTACGAACAAAAAATCTACCAAAAAACCTACGACGGGAGTGTAAGCTGATAACGGACGAAAAATAGATGAAAATACAACGTTGCAGTTTCGTTCACAGTAAGATTAATTGAATTGAAATGGAATTATGGATAAATGATTAATTAACCTTAAAAGAAAGCGTAGATTAAAATCGAAATAATTTAATCGGAATTGCAAGCACGATATTAACGAAAATTTAGAGTAAAGCGTCATTAATCAAAAATAAAACTTCAAAAATTTATCAGAATAAGAGGGAGTACAGGCACGTAGTAAATGATGAAACATCACGAGTTAACATTGAGAAAACATTTTTCTTCATTGCCTCTTGAATTAGTAACGCTCCATGTTTGCTTATTACAATTATCAATTATATAAAGTGTACCTGTTTTTCGCAGCAACCTGCTGGCAATTTCTAATAGAAAATTCTTAAATTTTTATTTTAATCGGCATTTAATGTCATTAAAATTTAAATCCTTAAGGAAGTACGACATCAGAACCAATTGGCGAATCCACAGAATAATATGCGAATGATATAAATGAAGAATGAATAATGCTATTGACTTTTTTATGATCTCGCCTGGAAAATTTAATTTTAATGGTTTCTGAATAGTTTAAATTTTCATTGGATCAGAAATGATAGTACCTCCGCTTGCCATTAGGAATTAAACACGCTTGTGCAATAGTGAAACTTCAATGGTTTTAGTTAGACGTGTACCTAAACCTCATGAGGAGAGAATAGTTTTCATATTGTCAACAAATGAAAAACACAGATTTTGAGATTACCATAGAAATTGAAGTGAAATATGAAATTGCTAGCGATCCAAGCTATCACTTTTATATTGAAATTTGCTATGAATATATATCGTGTTGGGTTTCCGGTGCAAACACTTTGAGACGTTACTTTCATTTGAGTTGTAAAGTGAATTGTACTGAGTTACAAAATAATTGATAAGTACAAGATAATAATTAATGAGAAGCAAAGCCTGATCCTAATGTTTGTAAGGAAATACCGTATTTAATGTACAGGACTCTAAATTAATCCTTTTACAGTGAAAAGGTATCAGAAGTTTATCAATTTTTGTTTGAATTTGGTTCTTTTGTTTCGTAAGTAATTATTGCTAAAATTCCCAGTTATTAACCCAATGTACTACTTACTCAAGATGTACTCAATACTTCTTAGTATTGAAATAACTTTTTCTATTGGAATTAGCTTCTATAGAAATATTAATTGTTTAAATGCACCTACTAATGAAAAAGATCCCTATTTGTTAGACTTGCTTGTAGAAATAGGGTGAAGAATACAATTCAAATTATTGGAAGAAAGAAATGAAATAACTAATTATGTATGTTATGTTAGCCATTTTATCCTTCCTTTATCTGACCAATTCCAGAATTTGATTTTATCGCATTTGGCATTTTAATTTGGACAAATTTAATAAAGAATATTCTAGTGATGATTTTGGATGAGAAAGAAGCAAACCGCAAAAAGAGAAAATAGGTATGCAAGTTGTGAAAGCTAAAAGTACACAAAACGAAGATTAGCATACGTTTTTCTGGGAATTAGAAGACAATGACGTATGTCTATGTCATCTAAAATATCTATATACATAGATATTTTAGGAAGCCTCAAAATCAGTTCTATATGCTTTTAAGCAAATTTGAAAATAAAAGTTTTGTCTATATTCTATTATGCATGCTATATTTAGGGTTGATTGGTAACATTTTATGTAAAGAACTCTTGTAATTCAAGTAAAATGTTTATCTGTCATAATTTGAAAAATTTTGAAATATTTTGACTATCGAAAGATATCGAAAAACAAACAAATTCGATACAAGTATTTGTTTATTATATGTAACGCGTTGAAGTTGCCATCTCAATTGGAATATTTTATAACGTATTAGAGTGGGAATCGTCATGTGAAAAGTATCGTCTTATTTAAGATGTCTTATTTATTTTTATTTTCCATATTGTATATTACTTCATATTCACGCATTTTTCACTTACGTTTTGTCATCTATGATGAATAAAAATTTTCTTGCCGTTTTTCACACACGTTCAGACTGCCAAATTGTCTCTGATCGTTTGGAACGTTACGCAAAAAAATACGCTTTCAACTAAACTTGAAAGTACAGTCAAATAAGTAAAAATTCATGCTGAACCTTCGTTAATTCTCTGATAATATGAAATTTGGGGTAGGTATAGGTGAAAGCGTCCTTTGTAACATATTAAAAATGTACCACAAAAAATGCTTTGGGTAATTAAGGGAAATTACGTTTAAATATTCATTGCAAATTAAGGACTTAAAATAAACGAACTGAACAATTTAAATACCAAGAAAGATAATAACAGCATTTAAAATTCAACGCACTTACTGTAGAGAAATATGCCTAGCTTGAAAATATATGCACGGCGAAATAATTTCCGGGTATACAAGTTAAAGATAAGCAATAAATATAAATTAAGCCAGGAGAATATGCTTCAATAATTTTAACGTATGATACTTATTGCATTTACGGTAACTTGTACGTTGTAGTTGTAGTTCCTGTGTAAAATCCTCCGGAAAGCAGAGTTAGGTTAAGCGGCTTGGTTCTTTGGTTTTTTATAGAAACGTTATAAAGTATGACATAAACGACATACGATATAAACGATGACGATCGTTTAGCTACTTACGTATCTCCGCTAAGCACACCTGCATTTAAAATTTCAAAATGACGAAGGTGCGAAACCGCGCAGTTTATAATCGCTTTTTCACTTATTTCTCCACATTCTTTTACCGAAATTTCAATATCGGCGTTAAGTTGAATAACCAAACTTTATTATTGTCGTTAAACCCATGAGAATAACATACGAAAACATTTAGAAAATTCATTTTGAAACCCAGCAAATTTGGCAAAACTTCTCACATTTTATTTTTGCTCTCAAAAACTGCTGGTTTCCTAAAATTGAAATATATTTTTTCAAGCAGCCTAATACTGTCCTCTTTTACTAAAAAATTGGCATTTTTGAGATCTACGTGGAAGAAGGAAAATCTTGACCTTGTAGAGTAATATGTTTTAAGTTGAACTTGGAACTTTTAACTTCTTTGTTTTGTAAAAATTTAAGGCTCAGTGTCAATATTTCTATTTACAGCTACAGTGAGAAAACATTCTGCGAAAACAAAAAATAAACCAATGAACTCCACTTCTGCGTCTTCTTGATTCTATAAATCCGATACAAATCCGCCCAATGTGGCTGAAAAGAAATACGAAACAGTGACTCTTTCTTTTTCTTTCTGAAACTATTAATTAAACACCATCCCACGCCTGCTTTTGCCGTAGTTCCAATAGCCCCGCTACCCCGATAGCCGGCCCCTTTCTAGTATTTGTTGCAAAACGCACAATGCGAACATTTACGCCCCGTGTTCGAAAAGCCGCAACGAGGCCTAATTAAAACTTTTAATTCGCTACCCGTCAGAATCCCCGCGGAAGTTTCCATCGAATTCGAACGTAATTCGAGCGATGTCGCCTGTCAAATCGGAAATTATACGTTTTCCCCGGGAATGATTAACGACGGACGTCAGCATAAACAACGTCGAAGACGGAGAAAAACGCCGACAAAGGAAAATCGCATTTTTTCGTCAATCATCCGCAGATGCGCTCCTCGCCCTTTCCGCGAGAGACGTAATCGAAATCGGATCGTGACGCTTTCCTCCAGGAATGAAGATGAAAATTGTTTGAGGCACCGATCGACGACGGTAAAATCCCTTCGCCTGACAAGTGCAATGCGAGCGATGCGCGTAACGAAAACGTCACATTGAAGGATTTATCCCGACGGGCGCGTAAACAGATTAATAAAACGCGAGCGTCATCGGTTGGCTCTTTGAAAATTCATACATGCACGCCGTGACGCGCCAAGAAATCAAAAGCGTCCAAGCTAATAATAATTAAACGACACACAAACTTAGTATCAACGTTACAAGAGAAAAACGCTTTTCGGAGCTGTTTGATGCTACCTGTTTATTCACAAACACTAAACTTTCCTAAAAGAAGAAAATAATCGAGAGATTAATTGTAATTATATCACACAATTAATTTAAGAACCTGAAAACGATTAATGTCAGTCGTCTTATAATATTCAATTTCTTGATCATTGCAAAGTTGCTGTCAGCAGTTTACCCATCAGAAACCAGTACGCATATCATAGTGTCTCAAGAGAAAAGAATAGTCGTCATTATCAAAATTAGACAAGTAACATGTGCACAAAGAAGTCTCCTTCTGGCGAAATAAGGGCGCATAAGATGCGGTTGGTATCAAAAAGTTTGTGCATTAATGGAAAACTTTTCTTATTACTTTCTTCTTCATTCTTCCTCTAGTGAACTAAGCAATTAAAACTCAAGAAGTTTTCTAATTAATAATTCTAATTATAACTTTCGATATGTTTCGTAGAAATATTTAATGCAGTGATTCACCATTGAAAAATTATTGCTTACCTAATATAACTATTGCTTTCAATATATTTGAAACAGATGATCATTCACTTATCCACTTGATTTCATAGATTCCCTGGAGTATCTCATGAAACTAAAGTTCTACTGTAATAAAAAGGATGTCCCAAACGATGTGCGCAATTTTTGGATATGTTCATACAAAATTTTTGTCTAACGGGATTCCCTAACGAGAAAGTCACTGTCAAAGATAAGCTGCAGAAAATAAATTTTTAGCACAGCATATTACATGTTAATAAAATTTAATGATTTTTTGAGAAATCTCCTACTAATTAGAGATTTAAAAAGATGTAAACGTTGATATGATGACATATATCCAAAGTTGGTAAACGCAATTTCGGAGTTTTCTTTGATGATTTTATTGCCAGTGAGATTATCTTATTAAATATGACGATTTTTCACAAGGCTTCTTTCTGCTATGGCCTATCAAACCGACAAATTAGTGGATATTGGAAGTTCGATTTTTCAAAACTTCGTCTAACCAAACCTTGAAGGAAATTTTCGTACCTTTATCGAACCCTTCTATTTACGGAAAAAAATAAGGAAAAAATTCTCTGAGGCGTAATCAAAAAGATACTAAGTATGTGAAATGAGTTCAATTATGTGACGCGGTCTAGTTTCGAGACCCGTATCTCCGGTAAAAACCTACTTAGCGCCACGAAAGTCACAATTCCGGTAGAAAACTGTTTGCTCTTTCCAACGACACATGCGCAAGAAGGTTGGGCCAAATCCTTTATTTGCTATGGCCTTTCAAACCGAGAAATAGGTGGATTTTGGAAGTGCGATTTTTCAAAACTTCGTCTAATGAAACCTTTAAGGAAATTCTCAAGGTTTTATCGACCCTCCTGATTACGGGAAAAATAAGGAAAAAATTCCCTGAGGCGTAATCAAAACGATAACGCCTAAGTATTTAAAATAAGTTCAATTATGTGACGCGGTCTAGTTTCGAGACTTGTATCTCCGGTAAAAACGTCCTTAGCGCACCGAAAGTCCTACTTCCTGTAAAAAAATGTTTGCTCTTTCCAACGGTGTATACGCGAGAAGGCTGGGCCAAGCCCTCTTTCTGCTAGGGCCTTTCAAACCGAGAAATAGGTGGATTTTAGAAGTTCGATTTTTGAAAACTTCGTCTAATTGAACTTTGAAAGACATTTTCATTGTTCAATCGACCCCTCTAATTACGGGAAAAATAAATAAAAAATTCCCAAAGCTATAATAAAAGAAAAACAAAGAATATTGAATAAAGAGTGAGCACATTATGGCCAAATAATCCTGAAAAACTATAGCGATCCCAGTCTGGCTCTTAGAATTAGATGAGCATGTAAACAAAAATTGAGACGCAGGAAAGGAGTCATGACAACTTTCAGGGTGTAAAATCAACACAACTTCAAGCACTAAAAAGGAACTAAGGCTGACACAAAATAATTATAAAGTACGTTCACATGAAAAGAAATATCATGCACTGAAAATGTCTTCGGCAGTCCTATACTAGGATTCACGAAGCTATGGGGTATAAAATGGCGTAAGAATTTGCAGTATGGCGCCGCCACCAAATCTTCGGAATATTTACGACTTTATCGATTTACCGGCAGTTGCGGCTGTACGATTATTTATTGTTTCCAGATTAAGATTCTTGTATTAGTTGCTTTGTTAAAATCCCAGTTTCTGAAAGATTTGTTCCTTTGGCCAAATCCATGTGCATTTTTCTTGATAACTGACCACATTTAATTGGAGTTTTAGAAAAAAATATTGAAATTGCTTTCAACTCGAAATTATTAAATGAGGTGCTTAGTTAAAATTCAGCTTCTGGGCAATTGACTGGAAAGATATACACGACATAACATTGAAACATTTAAAATCAAACAGAAAGTACACAATGGCAAGATCACAAATACAATGTAGAACTAGTTTCGGCTATCAGCCATCACCAGGTAACGATGAAAAACAAATATAAATATCAACAATTGAAACTTACAACGAGGCATGACGATACCATGGTACAAATATCGTCACAATATTCTTTTTACCAATATTCATAATTAACGTAATTTTCCACGAATTAAAAAACGTTAACTAGGGCCACTGTAAGCCGAGATAGCCATTTTTGAACCATTTGTTTGTTGATTGAAATTAAGACCCACAACCTGGGGAAATAAATCAATCAACCAATTTAGTTGTTTAATTTAGTTTAGTTGGTAGAAAACGAACTACTTTCTATACCTAAACCTATAAACAAAAGAAAAATGGAAACTTCTATTGGAACGCGTATTTTCACGTAACTAAAAAACTAAAAAAAAATTAATCCACTTGTTTTATGCTGGCTTAATCAGTAAATGTCTCGTTAGGGAAGCCCCGTTGGAAAAAATGTTACATAAACATATCATAGTCTTTATTGATGTACTTTACTTTCTCCAGAGATTGCTAATATAGTCTGAAATAGTATAGTTCAACCACTTTTGGAACAAACGATATAAACATTCAACTTCGATAACAACAACATAAGATTCTTCCACTCTTCGAGTGAGTTAAAATGAGCAAGAAACCAAAAGAGGACCGCTCTCCCCGCCACCCCCCCGAGGACCCCTTCACCCACGACCCGGAGAAGAAGAAACCGGACGTGCTCTCCAAGGCGAAGCACAGGCTCTTTAACTTGAGCGACGTACTCAAACATACTCCGAAGCACCCGGACCCCGCCCCCGAGCAGCAACCCAAGCGAGGCGGCCTCACCAAGTCCATGACCCAGACCACCCTGGAGTACTTCTTCAGGCACTCCGCCGGCAAGAACCAGGTGTACGCCAACACCAACCACTCCCCCAAGAAGAAGAGCCTCCACAAGCAGAACTCCATCGGCTCCTACCCGATAAGGATCGAGGTGACCGACGAGGACGACCGTGTGAAGTCCGAGGAGAAGCTCGAGGTGCCGAGGGACTCGGACGCGTTGGCCTTGGAGAGGCCGAGGAAGAAGCTCAGCTTCAAGATACCGGAGACCAGCACCGCGAAGCAGGGCGGCAAGAGCAAGAGCGGCAGTTACAACTGCATATCGAGGCTGGTAGTGTCGCCGCAGAGCCTGCCGGGTCTGCCGAGGAACAGCAGCTTCAACGGGATACTCCACAGGGGGCCGAGCTGCGAGGATTGCGATCTGGAGGTAAAGGGTTCGAGTGGTCGTGCTCGGAAGTCGATCTGCTTTTCGATAACCTCAACGTGTTAAAGGTGTTTCTCGAGTCTCATCGCGATAAATAGATGGTTGAGATAAACTTGTTTCGAACCATTTTGAGTCCCGCTTCAGTTCACAATTGGGACAATCTGTTTATGTGGTTTGTATAGGTGTTTACTGGTCTCTATAGCTGTGTGTAACTGGTCTATATTGGGTAGTGTATTTTGAAACGTTACATGAATAACACCAGTGTCACAAGTAAAACGATTAGAGAAAATTTATGGAAATACTATACAGGTTGATGTATCCCAAACGTTTTCACGGAAATCTATGGGAAATTTCGAAACCCTTTTTAGCCACGTATATGCGGAGCTTATGAGAGTACAAAATATAAAAGTCATCGATACGATATTCACTTAAAAAGATCCATATCGGAGTTATACAGGGTTTCCTACGTTTTTTAACTAGATAGTATTTCCAAAATACGCCATCCTCGAAAATTTCGAAAAACTTGGACTTTGGTTATGTTCAAATGCCTGATTAGGCCAGGCCATTAATTGGTATACATTGTTTTCTCATTGTTTTGTTTCTCATTGTCTCATGTCATTGTTTTCTCAAAATCATTCACGTGCTTATATCAGGTGCATTTCAAATTGTTAATTTAAGGATAAATAATTAAAACAACATGGTGTCATTTCAAAAATTGAAGGTAATGAATTTTACGAAACTGGTTAACGCAAAATAACATTTAAGGGTGCGCTAAAATATCTATTTCAACATAACTAAAGTCCAGTTTTTGCAAAATTTTCTCATTTTGTTAAGGTTAACGGAAGACACCCTGTATATTTTGAAATAATGCTGGAATCCTACATTTTGTATGTGAATTGAAGTTTGTGAAAATAAACCAGTTACAACAAAATTATACTCTTACATAAATCTTTCTGTTGATATGTATTTTAGAAATTGCAAGCCTAAATCTAAATTTATTTTACGCCACACTTAATCAAATTGGGTTAATATAACCACAGACGGTTATGTTTATTTGTTTCATTTTTTAATTTGGTCAATGACTAATGAGTGCCTCATGAACTATTTTTGCTTGAACGATTTGAACGATTAATTACTCGTTTATAACTTTATACAAAATTAGTTGTCGTACTATAAAAGTCAACGTAATGGAAAACCAGAAATTTGATATTTCATAAAAAAAATTTAATCTCAGTGGCCGTTAGAATCAGGTATAAAAAACGTTATATAACTTCCACGGTAATCAAATCAATACTTTCACAAATAGAGCATGTGCATTAAATCAAGGCGGTTGTGTGCACTAATATGCATCTAAATTTGGGGGTAGGTTTTAAAATTAATATATTCTTTATTATATTGTCACACAATATCACTTATTTACCTTTCCATTAAATATTGGCCGCATCTACCTTATTCTAATTTGATTGGATAGGCTACAACAAAATTTGAATATACGAGATGTGTCCACTTTTAATAATATTTATATTTCTAAAATTAGAAGGGTTATAATTATACGAAATTCTTCTGTAACTGGTTTTAACTTCAATTCCTAAAACATAATAAATTATAGATTGCTCGGTTTCACAATATATATTTTCAATGTGGATATTCCTTCGTAAACTCTCTGTATAAAGAGTTTTATACATACACAACCAAAAGGTATAATGAAATTTTATTCGTAGCTGTGGCCCCTAGTAGCATTCACGTGACAAAAATATGGACAGGTAGTGAGTGCCCCATGGTATACGGGGGTGAAAAAAGTACATATTTAAATTAAACACTATAGTAGCCTGGTCTGTAAAACTGAACAATAACGTTGATTAGCAATAACCTTAAAATTGGTCTTTCGCTTATAGAGAGAACGCTAGTTAAAAGTTACTAGATGTTACAATTGCAAATATCTAGGAAATCGTAGGTAATGCATATTGAGTTTAAATTGACCAAAAACACAAATGTTCTTTCTACTGTCCTCTGTAACTTCATTCGACTACCTGACGAGCAAAAACGTGACGAATTTTATGAAAGCCATAATTCTGCAATAACTGGACGCTACAGGCCCTGTCTTCCATGTAATAATTTCAGTTGCTATAAGAGCTCCAGGTGTTAAGTTGAGTCTGTTCATTTTTATAGAGAAAAAAGCTCATTATGTTCATAATTTCAAGTGCTACAACTTTACCATTGTACCAATTTTTCAGGCGTTTTTAATCAACTTCATTGATTAGTTCTACAGACCGGGCTGCCACAGTATTTGACTTAAACGTGCAGCTTACTTTTTACTTCTATAGAGGTATATAGGCTAAATAACCTACTGATCACCCATTGATGATCATATCACGATTCCTGAAACTTCTTGCCTTTTCTGAATTCTCTTCGACGATTACGTTTCTTAAATCACGACACAAATTTCAACAGAACTTGGCTTGCCTTGATTATACTTCAAAAATGTTTAAAACTTTCCAATGCACCCTTTCCTGATTTTCTTTACATTTCATAATAACTTTTGCTCTATTT
The DNA here is from genome assembly GCA_963576515.1 of Cryptocephalus primarius. NCBI lineage: Eukaryota > Metazoa > Arthropoda > Insecta > Coleoptera > Chrysomelidae > Cryptocephalus > Cryptocephalus primarius. Next base: position 6,681,744 of record OY754940.1, on the reverse strand, counting down.
CCAGAGTCAGGCGATGCGAGTGGTGAGGACCATAGGGCAAGCGTTCGAAGTGTGCCATAAACTGTCGATAAACGCGCCTCCTGAGAACGAGAACCTCGAGCAGGACGAGCAGGAGACGCTCACACAAGACTTACTTAGCGATCGGCTCAGTGATATTAATAGTGATAAGCCTAAAAGAGGTGAGAGAATATTCCGGCGTCTTAAATGTTTACTTATATTACTAGTTGGTTTAGGTGCTAATTATAATACATAGGTACTGTTTTAACATGTTCCATGATAATAAAGTGGATGTTATTGGCAAGCGAAGTTGCAATCGGGAATAAAACAGACCTTAAAAAGGAAAGGGATACAAAAGTTTGGTAATTTCTATGTCAAATTGCAGCAACATTACATTGACACTTAAAGTAATTGCACTAGATACTTACCAGAAATAAAATTCCTTCATTTTGACTCTGTAACACATTGAAATTCCAGTTAAGGAAGGAGCGTTCACATCGTAAGAGTCATGAGCAACATTTCTCTCTGCAGTCTTCGCAAAAAAGATCATAAACCGACTATTATGTGAGTTTGCCACCATTATATGAGTCAGTGCCACCAAATCGATTATAATAACTCTTGAACGCGAAAATTATACTTGAAATTGCAATATTTTGGTATCTTCAATTTTATGATTTGTGATTCAGGGGGTTGGGAACATGGACGTGCCTTCGGTATCGTGTCTGCCTAGTAAAGCCTTAAGTGTAACCACTCGTTATATAAGCACTGTTTCAGTCACTTAAGTTTTACTTCGAAGTGCATTCGTCATTTGTTTTCATGAACTTCACGAAAGCCATCCATCGTCATATGATCGCACCTTTCGAAAAATCAAAATTCCGTCCCTTCTCCATTCGGGAAACGGATCCTCTGTTTAGGCTATCTGAATGAATATAATTCCCTCCGTCGAATAAAATCGAACGATAAACCGATTGTCCGGACGCGGCGACGTACGTAAGTACGATTCCTGTTTAATGTTATCGCAGTACGCCAGAAGAAGCAAGCAAACGTTCGCTTTTATGCCCAATCGTAAAACGCTTGTTTGGCCCGTCCAGATAAACAAACACACTTGGCGTTACGTTACACCGGGAACTGGGCGGGGGAAAGGATAACATCGGAAGCGGCCTGATTGATTGCGATTTGATTGATTCGATTCTTAATTGGATCGAGCTTGACAGTTAACGATAGGCATCCGTGCATAATTTACTGCGTGGGTCGGTCTAAGTAAACGTCGAGATGAGTTTTGCGTTTTACTTGTATTTTTAACATTTAAAATCTGGTCTGGTGTTTTTACTCAATACAGCCATCATTACGTAAGCTAACATTTCATAAAATGTGACTAAGAAAGTTATCAGGACTTCAGTTATAAGGACGATTTAAAGCCATTGTGAAAAATACATTAGCGTAAAAGGAAAAGGTACGATAAATACATTAAGGCTGGGCAAACTTCACATGTCTCTTCCAGGTGTGATAACTCTGCTAGCACCTGTAGATCCAGGTGACAGAATGCTACGAGAACAGGTTGAAAGAGGGACAGATAAATAATATGTGGAGTGGAAGTCCAAACTGCTTTTCAGATTTATTTTGGTTATTTATAGCGCTTTGCCTAGGATAATGCATTCAGATTTCCTTCCCCAAAGAGTAGAAACTTTCGTCTTGCTATACCCTCGTAAAACATATCTCTTCCGTGTTTCCCTCCTCTTCATAGCAGAACCTACAAATATTGTGTCCATGTGCTTGTTGAGTCTACAATGCCCTCTTAGAAGTACTACCATTCTCTTGGTTGTCATTCTAATTTGGCTCGGTAGTATTGTGCCGTTGGTCTTTTAAATGACCTTTAAATTCGCCTTAGACTCTATAGACTCCTCTCTATAGATTATAATCTCTCCTCTCAATATAGATTCCTCTCCTCTATAGACTCTAAAGATTACTATAGACTCCCCTAATAGAACATAAAATCCAAATCTCACAACCGTAGTCAAATTGACTCCTTTGACTCTCAAAGCCTTGCTGTAATGACTTATAATTCTCTTCTATTTATTAGTTTGCTAATAAATTTTCATTTGTTCTAGACTTGATTTCCGAAGGTGCAAGCGATCGGATGTCGCTGCCCCCCGACGACTGCGGCAGTTTCAGGGACCTGGAGGCGACGTCGTGCTTCGTCGGGGGCGGCAAGGGCGCCGCCCGCCCGTCCCCCCACATCGACGTCCTGCCGCCCCCGCCGAACCTCAACCCCAAAAAGTCCTCGCTCGTGAGTAGTTTGATTTACGACGTGGCGTACAAAATCGCCCCTTATCGAGGTGGAGGGGTGGACGAGTTTTTTTTTCGGACGTCGCATAGATTAATCCGGCCAGGGGAGGGGGTGATTAAAGTACATGGGGGGGGGACGAAAGGGTGATTATATAATGTTGAGGGTTCATTGGAGTTTGGAAAGCTATAATTATCCTCGTAACAAGTGAATTTAAATTGGATTGAATTCAAAGATCGGAAGATATGATATGGAGTGCTCATGAAAGAAAATAGACAAAAACGTCACAAAAAAAATTATTTCTAGTACATATGGAAAATGTCAATGCACAAGAAATTAACACTGTCACAGTCATCATATTATCATTATATTCTTGGGTTAGAAATTTAGTTTATATACGTATATGTATATATTTATTTTTGCTTTAAAAACAATGCAAAATAACAGCGATTATCTGTCAAATTTTTAGAAGAATTAGGAAAGTCAGGCCGTTTCTTAACATTTCAACAAATGCCAAATGCCAAAACTGTTCCTTCTTCACTTTCATACCCACATTGACGTCTTCGCGTCTACTCACCCTAACAGTTCCTTTTATTCATTCGAGTTTCTTTTCAGTATTTCCAAGTATTTTCAGAATATGTCCTTTTTAATGCCTCATCCTACTTTGTTGGAAATATTCTCTTGCAAGTAAAACATGTATAAAAGGTATTTTTACAATAATTACTTTATATGAAAAAATGGGCAATTTTAAAGAATTTTGAGTGTTTTGCAATAACAAACCGATCCAATTGCTAAGGTCACGGCTCAAATTAAAGATATACAAATTCTCTAAAACTTACACACGACTTGTTTTTTAAAAAAAACGTACCTTAGTATACAGGATTGGAAAACCTGTTTCTTTCAAATTTGCATCAGCCCAATAAAATATGGTATAACATTTTATTATATGAGATGTGTTCCTACATTAACCTTAACCTCCAGCCCTTAATTATTATCAAAAGTAGCCTTTTATTTGGACTAGATACAAATTCACTCTAATGTCAACGCTTCGCAGCAAATTGCGTTCGTTCTTTATTTACTTGCCTAACCCACCGTTCGTGATATTAATACATTTATTTAAATTACGATTAGACCTCCGCCGAAACGTACGCAGCCCCCCACAGCGACACTCTTCCTGCTACAGCGTCCGCTTCCGTCAGCAACTCCAGCGGCGGGGGCAGCGTCTCCACGCCGATAGGTGGCGCTCTCTCTGCGCACCACGAGCTGCAGCTGATGCGCGAGCAGCTCGATCAGCAGCAGCAGCAGACGAGGGAGGCGCTCGCGCAGCTGCAGCTGGTCAGGGAGCAGCTCGCAGCCGAGCAGGTAAGGAATAATGACGTGAAGAGGAAAGAGGGAAACCCCAAGTCTTTCCAACTATTTTATGATTTTTTTTTATTTATTTTATTTTTTATTATTTTTATTTCATTATTAAATTTATATTTTATGAAAATAGTTGGGAAGGCTTGTGTGGGGTCTCTCTTTTCTCTTGACCATGGTAACCAACTTTGAGAACTTGGACAACCTTTTCCAATAATGACGTGCTTCACTTGAGGAGTTATAGGGTAAACAATTTCATTAATTGCTCGTTCAAGCAAATGATAAAGCAATTTAGGACTTTTAGGACTTTTTAAGAGGTAATAATGGTCAGGTCTAAAAATTGTCTAGTTGGTTACAAATATAAAAAGATTATTATCATGGGTCGTGGGCCAGTACAATGAGAATATGGTTAGATTATATTTGAAGTTCTTCAGTAAGAGAAAGTACGCATGAACATAAATCGAAGGGTAACAAAGTTCACTTCCAAACTTTTTTATTTCTTTATATATTACTAGTTGCTAACATAATAGTTGAAGTTAATAAAAACATCAAATCAATATGTTTGTTTTGGTTTGTTGATATGATTTATTTGATGATAAACACCTCTGATTTTCTATTATTGATGCATTTATGTAAAGCATGTCATTATCACAAATTTTTCCGAATGAGGAAAAATCATAAAAAGGGGAACTCGCATAATCTCGGCGACGACATACCTGATACTTGACATCAAGAGTTCTCCTTTACGAGAATCTCGTGAGGGACATACGAGCCTACTTGCAAAACATAGTAAAATCGTTAAATATTACATTAAACCAGCACTTCCTACTATATAACTATTACGCCATAGCCAAAATTAAACCAACGGAAAAACTTATTACTATTATTCTACATTATTTTGGTGCTTTGCATCTAAATATCCTGGGAAACCTTCCTGTTTTAGAGTGCAAGACTGGAAGCCCAGGCGAGGACCCATCAGCTCCTTATCCACAACAGGGAGCTCCTGGACCACATCGCCGCCCTAGTGGCGCACCTCCAGGGCGGCGACAAGCCCGGGCAGCAGCCAACGCCGCCCCACATGACGATGCCACAGGTGAGAGCAGCTTCACATCTACACAGCTTTGTGTATTAATCAGCATGCGTTCAGCTTAAGGCTACCTATTCCTGACGTATACCGTTTCCCTTAATCGAGTTAGCTCACATTCGGTGTGAAGGAAGTTGCGGAAGAGCGAAAGCTCGGGTCCGCCGAGAGAAGTTTTCCATGCTCTCCTTAATAACCGAGACAAATCATCGTTTAGAGGTCGCTGCACCCTCTCTCCTCGGCGGTCTATCCGCCTTGGGAAATGAGGAAAAGTGAGAAAAACATCAACTTCTCTCTTAACACTCTTAGATGTTCGAGGGAGTGAATGTACCGGGTGGTTTACTTAAATTTCTCTTTTCTCTTCAGAATTTTATGAGCGACATATAGACAGCTGCCGCAAAATTGGACTCAAATCAATCGCAATTATCGAACAACGCCTCTCGTCTTTCTCAAGTTCCAGATCACGAACGGCAGGCCCCCGGCTCTTTTAGCCTCGCTTATGACAGGCTCGAAAGAAAATAACAGCAAACCAGTCCCAAGAGCGAATTAACCACGACTTTTTCCGCGGCTGAGTCCTTCGTTCATTTGCGCGTTTCTGCACGTTCGTGAGATTTTCGCTCGTGTGGTGGTTCGATTCCGCGAAGTCCGGAAAGCCACCGTGCATGCCATTTCGCCTCGCCTTTTTCGTCTTGGGAGTTTCACGTTTGAGAAAAGAGAGGAAAGTCGAAGCAATTCCATCGAGAAGTTAGGTACTTTTTTGAAAAAGGGGAGAATAGAAGCACTTGGGACAGCTAAAAATTCTCAATAGCCATTTAAGCGCACATCAGATATGCAGTAAAGTGATATCAATATTTCAGGAATACAAAGTTCAGGAATACAGACGTCTATTTCAGACATGAAAAAGGCCAGGCATAATATCGACATTGATTGGACGTCTCCAAGTTTAAACGTCTTATAAACGTCGTGACGTGTACGCTCTTGAGACTTTCATATAAGTTTTTATAATACAAAACAAACCAAACATATAGTTGATGTTATTTTGACGTTTTTAAGCAGTCCAACTTTAGAGGGCTTAAAGACGTTACGTCGTAGTCTTCAAAGCCATCAAATTGGTATCAATTTGAGGTCTTTAGACGCATTGTACTAAAGGGATTGTGGCTTAAGTATCGTGAATAATTATTTAGCTGTATGTAGAACCAAAAGGCATTTCATGCATAAGCTCAGTACATTGACATTTTGACTTTTTGCTGTATCAACTGACAATAAAATGGACTCGTCATGGCCAATTACATTCAACGCTGCGAATTCGCCATTATTTAAAATTGTATTTATTGCACTACTTGCTCACTAATAGCCCAATTTATAGTTCTTTTTTCTTTTGGTAGACAAAATTTAACGGCAGACAGACCAAAAAACTTTGTTTAAAATGGATCAAAGATGAAAAAAACGCAAAATCCGGACAAATCTGAGATTTTGCGTTTTCTTAAACAATGAAAATTTAACAAAAATTGGTCGTTTTTCCGTTTTTTCACCATAGGGAGAAATGCATTACACAATCATTATCTTAAAGTAAAATGTCATATAAAGTCCTTGATTGGAACGTTACTCGCCAGTTGAATGCAATACTTTTTAACTGCGATTTTTCGAATATAGCATACGAAATACACTATTTTTACTTTCTTAATAGACCTTTCCCTGACAATATTTTCCACTGATCCGATTTTGGGATTATTTCGAACTCTCCAAGTATTCAATGCACCTCTTGGTTTCCCGCTCCCGCCAAGCAAAGCATAAAACAAATGTCGTGAACACGCTATAAGCTGCCCCGCTGTTTTATTTATTGTTTAAATTGCACCACGTAAGCGTATGTATTTCCATTTGTTATGTAAGTGCGAATAACCTCTCAGTGTCGTTGCGAATTTGTGTGTGCAGGTCTTTTCCAACAATTTGGATAACAATAACCTAATGCTTCTGGATGTGTTTTCTCCGGCGGAATGTTAGGTACGTAGTTTATGATTATTACTCACTATTAGTCCGTTATTACTGACAGCGTTGATATTTGATTAGATTTTATTGCCTTGATGTTAGTTAGTGTTTAGATTATTTTGTCAAATAGTGATTTATTTGGACGTCAAATATTACAACTTGGTAATTGTGTTTGTTAGTTCAAGCTAAAAAACGAAATATTTGAATTTTACGATTCCGAGCTAATTTATTGGCCGGTAAAATCAAAATTGGCTATTTAAACCGAAACGGTTTGTTTAAATAAGTTGGTAAGAGATTGTTTTGATAGTACATCAAATATTAACTGCATACGTTTATATGTTTTTCCAGAAATGAGAGATGTTTCCCTTCAACGAACTGTATTAAAATTCAAGGAAACTTGGAATACAGTTTCAATATTGCAATCTTAAATTTTTGCTTTAATCGTGTAAAATCATACTTAAACAATTGTTGCTTGCACTGCACAGAACCAAGTAAGGCACGGTTTTCTATTTTCTTTGGAAGTATTTGTTCGTTGTTTTAAGCTACTTACATATTGCTTTAATTTTAATGCCATAATACGCCAAGAGCCGATTGGGAATTCTACGATTTCATTATGATACAGGTGTTCTGGACGGTTTTTGTTAGTTTTTTGTGATAATGAACAAAATGACATATTATTCAATTTCCACAAAATTCTTTTAAAACATAATACAGAAAATTTGAATTTCCGATAAAATTTGGCCCAGTAGTACTAAATAAACAAATGAATTAGTGTATTGTCCAAGCAATTGTTAATGTTTAGGTGGTCCTAGGAAAATTCTTAAAATGGATTTCGAAACTGCAAATCGAGTACTACAATCACTTATTTACTACAAGTGAAATTTTGTACGCATTGTATGTCATTTTGTTGATTGACGTAAAAACTAATAGTCCAGTCAATAGACTCAAAATGTCGAAATCTATTCTAAAACTGTCCTTTATACGTATTATGAGCCAAAGATTACGATTTTCATATTAGCAGGATGTGGATTTGAGGTTTTCCGCGATTATCTTCCTAATGATGATTATTATATTCATTGATCAGTATGATATCTAAATTCATTTTGTTTGTTTGTATCTTCTGCATATGTATTGTGACATGGCGTTTTTGCATTGTATAGAGTCAGGTACCTTCTGGTACTTTATGGTAAAATATTTTTTGGCAAATAAATCTCCTAATTTACAAATCTATCCGTGTTCAATGATGGGTAGGGTCCTCTCCGTCTATTATTGCGAAAATTCATTGAGATTTTAAAAATAGTTCATCAAAATCAACTTATGAATTTGACGTCAAATTTTGGAAATTTTCGACAATTACAGAAATAATCGCAGGACACCTCAAAACTTGTCGATTTTTCCCTCCTGCTAACAACATTCGAGCAGCTTGTATCTTGCCAATACGAAACTCGTAATATCCGACCCAAAAAATATACAAAGAGTCGATTGACTGCTAGGGTTTTTCGACATTTCTAGATTATTGACTAGACTGCAACTTGCATGAAGGAAACATTATTATTATTTATTATGATTATTATTATTTATTATTATTATTTATTTTTTATTATTTATTATTATTATTTATTATTATTATTATGATGATCGACCTTTTCTCATGACAGCTCTTAGGCTATAATCATTCAGAAACCATATATTACTGCATTGTCTTGTCTTGTAAAAAAATACATTTTACATAATGTGACTTAAATTTCCTTGTATCATTAGTCAACAGAACTGTGGTCTCATATCTCATTTCTTATCAAAGCAAATTTAGTACCGTAGATTTCAACTAATCTGTAATATCAAGCAATTAGTCAACCAGTCAGTGAGCTATTCAATCAGTTTGTTAGTAAACGCCTAACGGGCTAGCTGAATACTCAGCAAGATAGTTTTTTTACATCGTTTACCACAAACGTCAACCATTTCATTATTTTCAAGCACCAGGTCCAGTCGCAGGACCAGTACGCCCCCAACGGGCCGCCCGAGCACCAACAGCTCGACAGTGCCGCCCTCCTGCACGCCCTCGGCCTGACCCCCCAGCACCTAATCGAGAACATGTCCGCGACGTCCGGCGGCATGCCGCCCGCATCCCCCATGAGAGGCAACGCCTTCAGCTTCGCGTACCCGCTGCCCCTGGAGGCCATCCCCCCGGCCTTGGAGTCGCATCTGCTCCAGCAGCGGCTGCAGGCGCTCGGACTTGGCTTCCCCTATGGCTACAGCCAGGCGTTGCTGGCGAGTTTGTATAACCCGCAGGCGGCTTACAACCTCCAACCCCCTCCGCAGAAGAAGGGGACCCTGGGAAACCTGAATTTCAGGAATTCGTACCCCGGGGGTACGTCCGTTGGGGACGTCAGGATAAGCCCCGGGAGGAGCAGCGAGCCGAGGCAGGTCCCGGGCACGCCCCAATACCAAACGGGGCAGATTTTCCAATTCGGCAACCTCCCGAATCAATACCATTACCAACCGCACTACCAGAACCAGTCGTACCAGTACCAACCTCCCAAGAACGTCGAGCAGAAATCCACCCCTTCATTCCTCTTGGAGGAGGACCCCTCGTTCAAATCCGCCCAACCTCCGGAAGAGAAATTCATTAAACCCCTCCCACAGATGGGTACCTTGACCACCACCGACCCCGACGGGAGGTTAAGGGTGATCGTACCTGTACCGTCCAATGGCAGCGACGATACCGACGAGTTACTAGCCAATTTAAAGATAACCGACACCTTGAAACCTTCCAACGGACCCGCCATCACTAGGTCGACCAGCGAGAAAGTGCCCAACAGAAGCGAACTCATGTCACAAGTGCAAAGGACTGCGTGGGCAAGACATACCACTAAGTGACTGGACTACGTGAATGTAGATGATAATAGGGAAACAAGTTGAGAAGTCAGTGATGTACCAGATGGGACGAACCAATGATGGTTTAGGGCAATTTTTGCTATTTGATTTACTAATTGAACTTCTAATAAACTGCCAAATTGAATTTTTGGACCATCGGATTACTTGTTAATCCATCCATTCAAACCGCCTGGTTAAAAGTTATTACTATTTGTTGTATGATAAATATTAGGTTTGCTCCAGCAGCTGCTCTAAATCTATTTTATCTAACAGCACGTTACATTTTCGTCCCGTGACTAAAAGCTTTCATTCCATTGGCGAAAATATGTTTGGATCAAGTTCTTTGGTCCTGCTGGAGAATACCAATATTAAGTGCATACACACCATATTTAGGTTAGATTGTAGAAGATTTTTCAATGTTTAGTGACACAAGGCTGAATTATCCATTACGTCGAACATGTTTGAAGCATGTTCCATTAGGGAGGACATATTTGAAATATACGTATGTATATTTTCACTGGAACAATACTGTGTTAAGTACATATCGCTCCATTTATGAAAGAACGAAGCAATTCAAAATGATCAGGACAAGAATTTGCTATTTTACCATCTTGTATTTATTAGGTATTGCAGGCAAATTGATGGCTTATAGAATATTTTTGTGGAATAAATTGTTGCATTTAGCTGATAATGAGTGATTTAATCGTAGTTTGGTAGATGGTTGAGATGAAACACTTACGTTTTTTTCTGTAAATATAAATTCACGTAGTTGATTTAATTTGTATATTTTTTTGTCACGTATTGAAGTTGTTGCATTCTGTAACATAAGTTCTTAAGTAATAACTTAAGTTATAAGTAAAAAATACTATGTATTCTCATATTCACTTTGCAGTTCTTCTTTTTGAAGCATTTGAATCATGACTATAAGAAACACAAAGTGAACATTGTGTTTTTCGGGAGTGAAAAAGGAAATTTTCTAGTTTATATGGAAAACCTCATGCTAAATGAGATGTTTTCCATAAGAAATAATAACAGCAAAACAAAATCGCGCCACAAATCAGCTAGTGATTTCCCACCTATATGCGATATATTGTACAATAACTCAGTATGAGAGATACTGTATGGTCTTTCATTCCTTTCCTAATGCTCTCATGAAGATTTTGGTAGCTTTGGTGTTTCCCTCTACGATCATTTTGTACTCTACCAAATTCTACGCGTTTTTGCACAATCTATCATATATCCAATGTAGAATTACAAAATGTTTTGCAGCCTTGAATGCAAGTATCATTTACTGTAAAATAAAATATATCTGTTTCTTTTCATGGACATGGTACTGATATTTGGTTTTGATATAATAGTACAAAGGATATAAAATCCTTATTTCACTTGCAATTTTTGAGTTGCGTTTTAGCCTACATCTATCTTTGCAAGGTGGTGCTACATTTCTCTCTCTCATTAGTTTATTAGTTGTAGAAGATTTATAAGCTTTCACTAAATCTTTTAACCTTTACGCAGTATTTTTCTCCCATACTACTTTATCCGCCTTACGGCTTTTATATTTTCAAATTTCAGTGATTTATAACGATGTTCCTAAGTCTTGAACTAAGCTATCGTTAATAAGAATCAAATTGATGATTCTGTATCAAATTCTGGTTTTCTTCTAAAGTATTAGAAATACACTCTGAAGTACCTGTTGAAGATTCATCGTTATCAATTGATGCCAATTGTAAATAGATTTGACTATTCTGAGACAAAACATAAATGTTTATTAAGCATTTTAGTGTTTTTATTTTTTTTAACAGGTTCTCTCACAGATGAACGAAGAACTGACTTCCCTTTAAAGTTTTAAAGTGACTGCCATGGTCCGGTACTATAGCGACAGTACCACCATATGTATCACAAAAATGCAAATTCTTGACTTGTGACGTTCTTTCATAAATGGAGGGATATAAACCAAATTTAGGTTTGTTCTACAGGATCTGCCCAACTGTTCTATCCAATGAAGATTTTTTTAGTGCCCTATGGCTGAGTTGTGCATTAGCTAATGTAGGTATCTACCTGTTGAGCCATGTTTACCAGATTTATATATTATGTTAAAACGTGAAGAAACGTCAAAACTCGAATCATAATTTTACAGGCTTGTCCCAATAGACTATTTCAATAAATCGTTTTAGATTTTGGTTATTTGCAATTGATCTGCTTCATTTAATACACTGATAAGAAAAGACTACTCACTCAATTTGGCAGACTGGTAATAGGGGGGTGTTTGGACAACCTTTCTACAAATATCATTAAAATGTCATTTTCACTTGAGTTTTAAATTACGCAAAATTGTCCCAAACATCTCCAATTACATTTTCATCAATTCACTTTGATGTTTTCGTAGAAATTACTCTGAACTACCCTTTTCCTTCTTCTGCGTTAATTACAAACGTTTGTACAACATTTTTGTTTATTCATATTTTGATTTAAATTTTCGCAACCTCGCTTTTGACTAATCAAATTAATTGCAGCGGCTCGATGGATTCAATCCGTTTTTTAATTAAAGTTTTGATTAGTCCTGCGATTTCTTTAGATCTTCCCTTTTTCATTCCGAATCCCGCCTTCTATTTAGCTTTTATCGAAGGCTTTAGGGTTCGTATCTCGGATAGACGTCATTTGACGGTTTCGATTATGTTTGTTTTTTTAAGCGACAACCTAATGTAAGTATGTAAGTCAATTGTATGTACATATGTTTAAACGTAGCATAAAGTCAGTATTTATTACCTATGTATATAGTTAACAATTTGTTGGCGGATTTCTTTTTAACTGAAGTAAATTTTGTAAAAAATAATATCGTTAATTATTTATCACCCAAAGTAAATTACATGGGTAAAATTGAGGACTATTTTATAACACTATAACGAACACATCAAAATTTTAATTATTGATTGATAAGTAACTTTTGCATCAAATTGCAATTATGCGCGTATAATAAAAACTTCATTTCCGGATCAATTGTTTGAAAACAAATACTCGAATAGAATTGTTATAAAACAATTCTAATTTTTTAAAAATTCAAATATTTTCTATTTTAAACCCGCTACTCTCTTCACAATTTTATGCTTGTAATGAATTTGATGCTGTAAGCTTATACGAAGCGATCGTATTTCTATTACCCTCTGTATTACTCGCAATATATCTCGTTGCCTTTCTGCAACCCCTCAGAAGGTACTTGTATTAAATCACTTGACAAACTGTTTGACAGACAATAAACACTGCGTGTTCTGCATCTTCTTCGTCTTCTTCTACATATAAAAATGACTGTGTACGTGTGTATTTAGGATCTCAACACGATATAGGTATTTTTATATCTATGAGTGGAATATCTCGTTAGTCTGACAGCGCCCCTTCACGGCGAAAAGAGTATTTCAAAATTTCAAGTTATTTGACAGCTATTGGATATTTTTATATTGTCACGTTGAATATTTTAACCTTTAGATATCTTTTTTATTTTGGAAACCGATTTAAATGCAACACACACTACATGTTAATCTAAACATATCTCAATGCGTAATTAAGAATCGCACAAATTACTTCAGCGATTGTGGAAATTAGCAGGAACAACCGTGTACAAAAAAAATCTGCAAATAATTTTATCATATGTATACATATGGTGGCTATTTTTTGAGTAGCAGTCAAAAATTTCTAAAATGTTTGGAAGACAGGACAAAACTTATCTTTCAAACCTTTTATGCCAAGCTTCAATTGATTTGTTTGCCTTTATCGTCCTGTTGCCCTGTTCTATTCCACATGGCAAGTGGACATATATGGGCCCGTCATCTTCCTTTTCTGTTTGGACGTGGATTTTCATATGTAGGGTCAATAATTTGCTGGGCTATTTTACCTTTAAATAACTCGTTAAATAATTGAAATCCCTTTACTGTTATTGGTCTAAGTGAAGTTTACCTTACCTTTTAAGAGCCGAACATTGAACAAAAACTATGAACTTTATTCAGAGATGAAATTAACTAAAAAACTACTAGTCAAATAAAATGTTCAAGAAAGGTAAAAATAGACTAATTTTAGTCAAAAATTTGGGGGTTTTATGTCTTCACCTAAACTCCTTTCTTTATTAATTACCAACGTCCATCAATGAGTTATGCAGATATCTCCCGCTTATTAATCTCCTATTTTTTTGTTTCTCTGTGCCCCAGCTGAGCTCCCACGCGAAAGTCGAGCGCTGGTTCGAGCTCCTGGAGCCGCTATCGATCAGCCGTCCGGAGAGCGGTTTCGTCTCCTTCCAGGACCAGGACCCCGACGAGGACGACGACGAGCGCGCCATCCTCGAGGGGACCAGGAACCTCCTGTCGAAGCTCAGCGCCAGGAAGCAGAGGAAGCTCATGGGGCTGAAGCTGGGGAAGGTGACCACCTTCTGACAAACGTAGAAGACGGCGTGAAAAGCGGAATGGAAGTTTAGTTTACGAGTATGACGGTGTAATGGAACTTTCTTTAATGCGTTCGGGCGAGGTCGTAAAGTGAGATTGTAATAAGTAATGGGGGGAGTTTTAGGCAATATAAAAAGGTACAAGGAGTTGTAAAATTGTGGAAAAAAATGGGAAGGGAAGGAACTCAACAAGCGAAAGTAACTTTCTTTTTTATTTCACCTAATTTTATGACGCGTACAAAAGAACAGGAAATTCGTGAGCGGTTAGTGTTAGTATCTCAAGAGATATTTAAATTTTCTTTCGTATATTCGAAACAGTATCCTTATAGATACTGCCCCCTATATAAATTCATTAAGCAACTACAGGCTCCTAAAGTTATGGGCATAAAATTCCAAAAATTTTACCTTCTTCTGTAGTGTTTATATAATTTGGAGATTCAGTGACAGTGTAGGACGCCAGATAATTTTGTGTTTTGTTTTTGTTTCTGTATGATGCACCAGAACCAATAGGCCCAAGGAGTATTGAAAACGCTTGCTTTAACTGTCCGTACTAGGGTAGAAACCTTCATCCCGTCATGTGCCACATCAGATTATTCGATATACAGTACATATACAGTAAATATAAAAGACAATTGGCATAACCATTGAGCAATTCAATTAATCATAGGACACTCTTTCCGGTTCCACATAAGAATAATTTTCAGGCTAGTGCCCTAAGTATTCAGCTTAACTTAGTGGGTCCAACAATATTTACCCTATTATTTTTGGGTATTTTTTAAAGAATTTTAAACGATTCACAGCTTAGAGAATATTTCTTGAAGTAGTGTTTATTGGTCTGTAATAGTTCACGATTGTTTCAAAGTTATTAGTAAAAATATCTCAAAATGTCCGAAGTACATTTTACGGTATATCTAAAAAATCTCCACGTCTAGAAAAAATGACAAATTCTATTACCAACAGAAAATCTTTTGATGCCTTCATTCGAATTTTTACCCTTTCTTTTGCAAGAAGTTTAAATTTATTGACTTATTTTTGTTGGGTTCTCTAGATAGGTAAACTAGATAGGTATAATACGTTATCAAAAAATTCAAAATTTTCATGCGTTCGCCACTATAACACAGCCACATGTATAATTTTTTAGCCTATTGGCGGATTGAATAAAATTTCCCATTTTACTACTTCATAGAATTGTTTGTTTTGAAAATTTTGAAATCATATTTGCCCTCCTATTTGTGCCTATTTTGCCTATCACTTAATAATAATTTCCTATCCTTTAACTTCTTCAATAAATATGAACACAAGAAAACATCCACATTTATCTCGGAAGAGAAACTGTATCGGACGACATAATATTAAGAAAAACTATGAATATATCAAAATTCAACAACAGCAGAAGCACAAAATTGCCTAGAAATCTTCCCATTAATATTAAGTAATACGGTCAGATTTTTCAAAAGTATTATGAATACGTTCGCTGTAAGCGCTAATTATGTATATCAAAGGTTGTTAAGGGGGACGATTTATTTGCATATTTATCCATATTTTTCGAGAAAATTTATGCATTGAATATTCCATGAATTTTAAGCGGTGCTGCGACTTGACGTGAACATACTGCAAATAAATCACTTAATGCTTTAATTAATCCTATAAAAACCCAACAATGTTTTTTGCTAATACACATATTTTTGAAACAGAATTCAGTCATATTGATTAAACTGTTTTCAAAAAGATATTTCCTTAAAATAATAGTAGTATTCTATTAATTATATACCATAAACCCAAAACTGAGCCACCTTTTCATCATACCTAAAACTGTAAATTATACGGGGTGAGTCAGTTAGTTATTACAGCAGTTATAAGAAAAACTTTTAAGGAAAAACACTGCTGTAGACACGTTATAAAGCTTTTCCCTCCTAATGTACAGGGTATTATTATAGTTTGTTTAACATAGTTTCATAGGAAGGCAGCTGTTTCAAATAAAATTGTGATATTAATCCAAATGGTCAAGTACATGAATGTTAATAGTCCAATCAATTATACAGATCTGCAAACAATGGAGTTGTGATTGGTGTTGGGCAGCTGAGGGTCATTCCGAGCTCAGAATTGACCAATCACGTCAGGATTATAAAATATTTGAGATTATGTACACGAATAACGCTATTTTGGATATACATTGGATATTGGATATACAGGCTGTACAAAATTTTTACAATTTTTACTACCGATTCAGTCATTTCACACCATTCTTCCCCTTTAATGTGAGCTCTCCAATGGTGTCGTGCCATGTTTGTTTTAAAAATTATTGTCATTTAAACACAACGTGATGAAATGAAAAGCATTTGTAACTGTATTATGTTAAACTTGTAACTACGGGGTTAAGATGACGGATCTAAGATGGCGGACGAGATTTCCGAAAATCGACCGATTTACGAGAAATTTGGTATATGGGGATTTTGAGATTAGAGGTCTGGCCTCAAAATTGAGGACTGTCGATGCAATATGGCAGATCAGTATATCTACATTTTGAATTCTTAAATTCTTACTACTCAAAAACCCGTAGAAAAATAGTTCTAAGAGCCTCGTACATTTCATTCCCTCCCAACCGTAAACAGGTAACCGTAACTCAAGGAACCCGCTTTTTTCAGGTACTTTTGAAATAAATATGATATGGCACCATTTGAGAGCTCAATTTGAAGGACAAGAGTTGTACAAAATGCTGAAGTACGTATAAAATATTGCAAAATTTTTGCGAATATTTAAAATATTATGCCTACCTCTAATCTTAAAAATTGAGGTTTTCGTGGTGCATAACCACAAATATCTCATAATATCTTAACTGCCCAACAACAAAATCTTGCGAATCTCTCCTGTCAATTAATCAATTAGAACCAAATACAAAAATAATAATACTGACTCACCCTGTACAATTAAATGCTTAGTTTTGAATTTTTTAATAATACGCGTATTATGTCGTGATTATCAAAATGTAAATAAAATGTTATTTACTCATTTTGTATTATAATTTACCTGAAGAGGTCTTTTATACCGGTCAAAATTGTAACATAACGAAATTGGTGAGATGTAATGTCAATTACTCTCAGTTTTGACCAACTGTGACCAATAAAACAGCCAAAATGTCAATTTCTAATAAATCCTATATACACTTTTTTTGTTTTTTAGAAAATAGTGAACTCGAGTTCATGTTCGTAGTTAATGTCAATTATGTCTAGTTCAATAAACCGTTAGCCGGTAAAATCAGCAAAAACGTCAAATTATATTTTAAGTAAATATTTTTAATGGATAAAGTTAACAGGTAATCAACTCGAGTTTAAATTAGTTTCAACGTATAATTGATATCCCGTCAATCTCCGCGCGACTGGCGTTGCAATTAATCTGGGAAGGATTAATTGTAGGTAGGCTCAAAATACCTTACATACTTGGCAAATTATCCTGACTGGTCTTACCCCTAAGGAACCCCAGTTTCGCTTATTCTGACGGGATTATAAACATCCCATTGACACATAATTGCTCGCATATCTCACACAGATTCAGTCTTAGTAATTAATTTCCCTTTAATTCAAACTCGACCTCTTCTACATAAAGTAATATTAATAGTAATAAGTCCCATTGTTGTGTATTTCGATTTTTATTCCTAGGTTTACGCTCGTGTACTTCTTAATGTGTTCACTTATGTTGTAATCGGTTATTATCCCATAATCATCATATATTTGTAATGTAACTAGTTAATCGAAAAGATGTACATATTTATTGTCGTTGAGGAAAACTGTGATAACATTTTATAATTATAAATTTAATTATAATTATGTTTCATAGTGAAATTGTATTTAGCAATTGGTAGTGTATTATTGATTTGTATCGAGATGGTTCATGGCTTTACACACGTGTTTCCTGCTGGGAAAGACGGTCCTGTAGTGGTGTTCTATTTAGTTCGTAGGAAATCGAGTGTGCATGACTGATTATTATATAGTTTCATTATCATGGAAATAAAAGAATAATTTTCTGGAAACATGGATCTTTTAATTAATCAAGTAGAAAAAATCGGATTTGCGGCAAAGTAAGAAATAAAATTGACTTATGGTAATCTTTTAAATATTGTTATATTGTTTCAAAATAAGAATATTTTGCTATTCGATCTGTAAAGTAATCTTTCGAATATTATTTCCAGCACAAATATTTTTGGTAAGTTTCAACAGTATGAATGAGGATTTAATCTTTGTCAGTGGTATGCAAAGTTCTTATTAACTCTTACATGGGAAACGTAATAATCAGAGGCGTATCTATACTAATAGACTTGAGCATTGATGGTCCCACACATGGTAGCAGAACACACTTCAACCAATTTCATATGTATAATTCGCTGACTCCCTCACTAACATTTGAATTTTACTCCATGTAGTCCTTATAGTGGCCACCACGCGCTGGGGCGCCACTAGAGCCCAAGGCAATGACGTCTATTTGTAGCAGGAAAAAAGTGAGACTCTTGTATCATATTGCTTAATATCCTTTTCTATAAAATTCATGACTCAGACTTTCTAGTATTTGGAAAAAAACCCAACAATCTTCTAGATTCTACCTAAAATCAATCTAGATTTTTTCGAAAAGGTATTAAGAAAAATACATAAAGGAAGAAGATAGGACAGTTTTATTAGATATACTGTGCCATGTAGTGTCCAAAATGTAGTGTCCTAATTATCAATAAATAAAATAAAAGAGTAAAAGAGTTTCTAATAAAATCCAATCAAACAAAAATACATCACATCAGTTAAATTAAACTGAATAATTTCTGTATGATTTAAGCTGAATTTTGATAGGTAGATTAACGAAAGTGGTACTTTTGATTAGTTTACCGTAAAGCCTACGAACGTTTGGTCTGCTTTTCGCAGGTCCGCACTGTACGACCGACTATTACTCTTCCAGCAATCTATGTAACAATAAAAACTTATATCGCCTCCATTTATAACCTTCCACATCCCGCGAACTCTCCATTATATACACCACCTCTCCACCTCTCCTCTCTTTAACTTTTCAATTACCTTAATGGCGATTTAGTCCAGATGAGAACAAAAAAAAACCACTCAACCCCCGAGGCCTGATTAAAAAATTTCTGCTCGTTCACTCTTCTTTTAATCAACTTAATTCGTGTTCGGTTAATTTTCCAGGGGACAATTAGCCGTCCGATTACCCCCTGCGTAGCTGAAATAATGTGACTAATCACCTTAATGACTTACGGCGTTTAAAACGGATATGCAAACATGATGTGCGCTGATTAATGCTAAAATATTATGTACCGATGTGTGTGGATATGTGCGGCGGTCAGTGCGGTAATAGCTTGCAACTTTAGTGCAACACTTAGAGTGCAGGATTTACATAATACCTAAGGGCGTAAAGGGGTGAGTCGAAGTTATCTAGAGTTTATTAAAAATTTTATCCGGGGGAGTTCACCAAGGCAACTGTATCTATCTATCTTGGTAATCATAGAATCCAAATAGAAGGTGTAGGGGATTTTTGATGACATTTGTACCTTGCTTTTAATTTTTGAAATTTTTAGTAATTACAAAAGTTGAGTCTTAAGTTTAATAATCACTATTTACCTCTTTTGCTTCATCTTGGCAAATATAAATGTAAATAATTCAATGTCATTTCAAGATACGCACTTACATTTCTTTCTTGCTTTGTCTGAACAATCATGAAAAATAACCACTGAATGTTGTGACGATTATTCCGATATTTTTAATTAGACTTTTCTGTTGCTTTACCTAAACAATTATAAATTTAAATGTTGAATGTCAAAGTTACCTGCTCAAGAAATTTAATTGCACAAGTATGTTTTTGCTAAGCAGTCATAAATATTCTATTACTCTCATGCTCTATCCAAGTGATCAAAAAATTAATGAAATTGGGTGTCCTTCTGTTGGTATTTTGCAATTTTTAATTACACTTCTCTTCTAGTTATATTCATAATTATAATAATTTAATCTTGAACGCCATAATTACTATTTCCAAAAGTTTCCTTGCATTCATCTTTCGCTTTCAATTAATAATCACATGGTTTATATTTTTGCAGTAATTACAATTTAAAAAGTAGCACCGTCTTCTTGTTTTATCCGGGCAACCAAACATTGTGGAACGCAAAACCTTTAATGGTATATCTCAAGTATTTTCTTGGTTATCAGCCATATCATTAATTTTTCTATTAATGTGACGATTATACACGATTATACAATTACTATTTTAGTTGCAATGGCTTCAATTAGTGATAGTTCAGAAAAAGTGCTGAAAAAGCGCGACACTCCTGCCGGTATACTTCGTCTGGAAATCGGGAGACCAAGGAGGCTTTCAGCAGAATTTAAATATCAGGTAATTCTGAAGAATTTTATAAAATAATGCTTATGTATGTTAACATAAGGCTAGAACTTGGCTAGAATTTAGTTATTTTCTGAGAAATTTTGTTGGACATATTAGGTAGTTGGTTTCGACAAATTTTTAAGGTTTACAAGCTTTTTGGCTTTGAATCGACACCCAAATTGGTTACATGTTTCGGATTGAACTCATTTTTTTTTATGAATAACGGTTATTTCAGATTTGGATCAAGATCAGATGTACATGACTATACTGATTTACCATATCACACAAGTAGGTTTAAATTATCTTCCATTATTCCATAATTCACACTTCATTCAACATATCCATAAATTATATTAAATTGTAAGTTATATTATATAACAAGTACGTACATATAGCAAGAAGTTTTAATGAGATTGAAGAAACTATTAGAGAAGTTATGGTCACATTATTTATTCGTGATGAATCTATGGGTTTACTTTGTTTGATTTTGTTTCTTGGAAATTAGAGTTCTACTTCAGGGAGCTTCAAGACCAATAAAGTTTTACTGAACAAAACCAAGCTGATGGTTTCAATTGGTACAGATTGAAGTGGTCTTGTGCTTAACTAAGAAACTTTTAAAAAATAGCAAAATTATGGTAAAAGTTCCCCGTCGTTTCCCCATTCCTTCTTCATAAGAAAGAAAGTAAAAACAGTTCATTAGCGGTTTTAGGAAAATAACTATAATATTAGATCCCTGGTCCAAAGTTGGGATCTCAACTGGTACAAAATTGAAAATTGTGTCTCACGTAAACTGTAACTATTATATATAACTAATAAATAGCAATATGGAGAATGAGGTTCTTTTCAGTTTCACTGTTCTTCTTCAGAAGAAAGTCGGTAAATAGGATTCGTTATAAATTTCAGGAAAGTTAAGATAAGTAATAGTTTTGCTAAAGAAACCCCTGATCAAAAGTTGAGAATCCCAGTGGTACCAAGGATTGACATCGCCTCGTACCTAACTAATAACCATTAGAAACTTTTAGAAAATAGCAATATAGCTTCAAGAATATAACTATAATAATTAGCACCTGGTTTAAGGTGAGGTCAAAGTTCTTTACAATTTCCTCTTCCTTCTTTAAAAAAAAAAAACAAAAAAAGGACCGTAACTTGTTACGGAAATGATTAATAGAGTTATTCTGATGAAAACTATGGTTATTGGTTAGGTTTTCAATCGGTAGAAAAGGTTAAAATCGTGTCTCGCGTAACTAGTAACTAGTATAGATAACTAAGAAACAGAAATATATACAGGGAGGATCTATATTACATACCAGAAGGGTTCAAATAACTAGTAGAGTTTTGCTGAAGAAAACCCCAGTCAAAGATTGAGGTGTTGGTACCAAGAATTAAAGTCGCTTCGTACTAAACTGGTGACTATTAGGGATATCTGAGAAATAGCTATGTTGAAGATAGTAACCACAATTTGTTATGAGGAAGGTTAAAATAACTACAATGTTGAAGAAAACACTGGTCCAAAATTGAGGTCTCGATTGGTTCAACAGACTGAAATCGACTTGTACCTAATAATTAACTATCAACTATTACTCACAATTAATAACATGGCGATGAAGGTCCCTTGTAATTTCCTCTTCGTTCTGCAAAAGAAAAAATAACTATAGTTTAGGCAGGCAGGTTCAAATAATTAATATAGTTAAGCTGAAGAAAATCATGGCCAATTGTTGGGTTCTTAATTGGTATGAAGATTAAAGTCGTGTCTTATGTAACTAGTAACTATGGTAAATAATTAAGAATTTGCAGTATGGAGATTGAAGTTTTCTGTAATTTTCGCGTCCTCCTTCAGAAAAAGACAATAAATACCGTTCGTTACAGATTTTAGCAGAGTTCAAATAAGTAATACCGTTTTGCTGAAGAAAACTAAGGTAATTATTGACTCAATGACGTCACAAGGAACATTTCAATTGTTTTCTGACTATTTCATTGACTCTTTGTAGTGATTAACAAACGCGACTGGTTCCAAATATACAGAACGGATACTCCATATATTTCATCGAAGCAAAAATAAGTAGAGTAACACTAATTGAGTTGTAATTCTACTAGACTGACTAGCTAACACCCTAGAGGTTCATTAATTTAGCTTCACTTAATGGCTACTAGTTTTTTTTAATTAGTCAATTAAAGGCTAATTACTTTTACCAGCTAAGTCTATAGCCAGTCAGCTAAAGCATATTTACATTAATACTATTTATCATTTCAAATCATAAAGTAAAACTTAAAAAAATGCAATGTTTGTCTTGTCAGGTTCCTGATTAGCTTACAATACTCTTTCTGATAAAACATTTACGTTGCCCGTCATATTAAATTTACTTTTTAACTAGACCATCTCAATATTGCTTTACATATAAAGTAACAAACACGAATATCAAGTGTGACAAAAGCACCATCAAAATATTCGCCAAAACATCAAACAACAAACTCACCTCAGTGAAACCCTTCAACATTCCCAATTAAAAAACCCCTTACCTTTCCTTCAAAAGAGAAAACTTATTTCAATTCCCCAACAGCCATAAATTAAAACGCCGTTCCCCGACCTTCCCAATTTTTTTAAATTTCCTCCCTGGGTGTCGATATTTCGGATAAATGAGTCATGCTCGTAACGCCGACACCCTTTTATTTAGTGATATAAATTACAATCAGAATGGAAATAAATTCCCATGCTTTCGAGGAATCCGGGACATTATCTAGCACGCCATTATACCGCATTTACAATCACTCGGGACTCGTTCGTACGTACCGGGGGGTCAGAAAGTGTGTAAAGCACCCCAAGGGAACGAAACAATGTTCATGTTTGACAGCCTGAGACCAGGATTATTGATTTAAAAGCATCACTTTGATATGCTCAATGTACGCATTCTTCATGTATTTTATGTATTTTTAAGGTTGTTTCGTTAACATTTTAACCCTTTAACTAGAATACCAAATTCATTAGTTAGTCACATGTACACAGGAAATAACATCTCGTATCATCTCCCAGGGGTTTTTAGATTTTGATATATTTCACTTTCAAACTAAAAGAAGCAAAATAAATGAACTTGAACTATGGACGCTGTTTGAACAACAAAAAATTCGCTAGTTAACACTTAACAGTTAATTTTTATTCAACAGCTACCTTATTTTTTAAAACTTATTGAATGATCCTCTTAGGATCTTGAGCACCGTTTTCATCTAGAGCAGACTCGAACCCATGGCCGTCTAAACTAATTCGTTGTATGCACCGGACAAAATATGTGCTAGCTTAGCTAAGCGCTAGAGACACTTAGCAATCTGATATCTTTCTAGTGACTTTTCAATTTTTCCTGAAAATATTGTCACCTTTGTGCATGACAATAAAATTGAGCACTCCATCACTCCTAACCTAAAACATTACTGTCATATTGTCAGGACCATGAGATTTCCACAACTCTCAACGAAACAAGAAACGAGATCTCGGCTCAGGCCAAGGTGAAATTATGTAAACGCACTGACTATCAAGGTGTGAAATATTTTGATAAACAACGCACCTTATACAAACAAGCGCGGAGAACACAAAACAAATATAAATAGAATTCGGTCCAGACGGTCAGCCTGACGGTTGGCCTAACGACCTGTTGGGGGAGACAACGAGTGGCCCGCCTGAGAAGATACTCTGCCGGCGAAGAGACCGAGAAAAGCGTCGAAATCCGAAGGTCCAGATAACAGCCCTCTATTATGTAAGTCACATACTCTTTTCTCTCCTATTTCTCACCCTCTTTCACACTTTCAGAAAGAAAAATTCGGAGTTCAAACATTTCTCTAAACCACCTAGTAGCTTAAACTATAAGCACGCCAAGTGAAAACTTTAGAACTACTCAGGCATACCTCAGAACCCATTTTCTATGGTTCCACACCAAAACTTTCTTTATGGATAGTGGTTCAAAGGCTACCAAAAGATATATAACCTTTACTGTAGTTGTGTGGTGACTGGTTGATCAATTTTAGTTGGAGATATCTAGCTAAAAGACAAAAAAATTTCTGGTACTTTCAATCCAAACTCAATGTAAGAAACTACATAATGATTTACGCATCAAGGACACCGAACAATTAGATACCTGTAATTAAAGGTATAGTAGGGTGTAATTCTAAAAATGTTCACGACCGACGAAACATGTCACATTTCAACTCTCGAGTTGTGTGATAGTAATTTCTTAAGTATGTATTCCGGCTTCTGGCTGACAGATTTCTATTTCATATTGCCTGTTGTGTGCTGTTATCGTTATTAGATTAATGTTATGTAATGCACACCCCAAGTGCCCCAAGAACAGTTGTCCTAAGCATCGACAACAGAAAACTTTTCTTTCATCATAAGCTGGTGTTCAGCCCACAAAACATCTTCTGGTCTGCCTGTTCTGGTCTTTGCTGGCCGGCGTAATTCGGATTATTCCTGTACGCGTTTTTACAACTTTGTTTCCTCGGTAATTTTTCATAATTTTCCAGCAACCCTCGCATCCCCCGATGACATAATTCCCCCATACATTAACATACAAATTGTTCGTCCGCTCTCGTTCCGGCAATTAATTATATTACCCCGAATTTGCACTGACCCGTCTCTGGTACCACATTCCACTAATTAATCGCGAAGAGATGCCTTTAATTTTTCCTCCCAGGAAAAAAACATTACTGGTGTAGTAGGGAAGGGGTGGACGATGCTCCCGAAAGATAAAATATAAATATTCATACTAAACCGTTCGGATTTAAGGGCTCTTATCGGAATTAATGCAAGCTCATCGTAATAAATTGCGTTTCACCATTTTGCTTCGCGCCGGGAAAAATTCCATTCCGAGCTACAAGTGGCGGCACGGGATGGAAGGAACAATGGATAAATCTTTGTGGTTTTTTATTTGTAGTACGGTTATAATAGACACAGATATCATGCGAATTAATTAGTGTTAACATTGCTTTAATTATTATTTAATTACCGACAAAATTATTATGTTTTTATAAGCAATGAGTTTGTTTTGACACTGTGACAGATCAATTAAAATGATGCTCAAAGATAACATTAGCTCTTTAACAAACGACTGAAGAGAAATGCGAACTAACTATATTCATATATTTCACGCAGTAGCCGTTTCTATATAAGTTTATGAAGTTGTAGTAGTCACTTTCTATGTTATTTAGTCGAGATATAATCTGTATAAAAAAATTATTGCCAGAGAAGTTTTGGCTAACGTCTAAAAAAAGAGTAGACAAGTTTGTCAAAAAATTTTAAAAAACAATCAATAATTGTAAATGTTAAAAAACGTAAAAAAATAAAAATACTGAAAAATACAGTCCACTGCTTTCAAGATAACAGCGATTTTGCATCATCTCCCCAACACATGTCGGTATCAAACTCTGATTCTATTTTTCATGTTAGTTCAATAACTTTTTATAAGATTAAATTTTAAAAAAAGCAACTTAACTAAAATGGGGATTGGTCACTAGCATTCATTTCAGATTTATTTTAAAAATTTTAAATTCCATATATTACGTACCATTTGACTAGACTTCAAAGAATTTATGCCTTCAAAACCCTAGACCGTTTTGACCCTAGCCATCAGGACATCCATTTCTGTTCTCCCATACTTTTCCCTTTTGCAACATCAGACCAGCTCAGTCTGTTAGTCATTGCGTTCAATCGTGCAAGTAGTTCCTAAGGCATCAAGCTATTTGGTCAGTTTCAGTTTGACTTCTGATGTTAGTTCATCAGTAAAGTAGTCAGTTAGTAAATGAAGCTAAACTAATTGGTTTCCAGTTTATTAACTGGTCATTTTAGTTACTACAGGACGCCGATCTCCAATACTCTCTGCTATAGCTTTAGTAAGAACTGACTGGCTTGTCATATTAGTCATTTCGTTAAGTTAATGAAATTAGTTCTCCAACAACTAGTTCGTCCAGACGTGACGTATTTTACGAGTTATAATTTTGCTTGTGAAGTTAGTCAGTCGGTAAATTGCTAATTGGTAAAAATTAGTAATTATTCAAAGCAAGTACTCTGATAGAATCTTTAGCTTAGTTTCAAATTGGCTTTATCTCTAATATTGCATTAGTAATTGTTTTCATCGGTTTGATATTGCTGGAGGTTCACTTTAACATGTGCTAACTGGGTTAAGTCATACGCTTCCTTGGTGTAAAAACAACCTTATTACTTTTTTTCTATACTTAATTGAAGTCTATTGGCATTGAGCCAGTTTTCAGCTATTCATTGTCGAATCATGGAATCCTCCAATGCAATCTCCACATGAATTGTTATATGCGGGCAGGTCATATCGTAGCGAATAATTACATATATTAATTACGGTTTATATCAATGGTACATTTAGTCCAAAGCAATACTTTGCATTTTGTATGATCATAACCACATCCATACGTCATTAAATTTGAAGTGTGACGAAAGGTAGTATAGTGGGCGCCAATAGGATCAAAAAGTTGTCGGTAGCAGTAAGTAGTTCTTTGTAATTTCATGGAGGAGAATATTTCTAAAGCAGTTATTAAGGTCGTCACGCGGTATACTATTATTACATTCCATTGTTGATATTTCTATGAATGCCTATTGATTATTTGCCACACGTAGTTTATTCTGTTGTTGAGAGACTTAATTAATTAAGATTCTAACCCAACCCACATTTTATTGTGAATTACTTTCTAATAAATTACACAATAAAAAAAATATTGCTGCAGCCGTTCCCTAAAAACAATGGCTGCCCAGCTTAGGTCGTAAGGGGTCACTTTCTGTTAACAAAGTCATTTTGGATCGTCATTTCATCAGAATGACAAATGGAGGTGTGTAAATGGTCTTTATTACATATTTAATTACCAATTAATTGCCGTCGAACGATCTCTAAAAGGGGGGAATTTATCTCTGGAACATAATTGGATGGTGAGTTCAAGAACAATGGATCGTGAGGCCAGTTTTGGAGCAGGACGGATATACAGAATTTAACAATAATAAATTTCCAATATAATGTGTAATAAAGATACCATTATTTTTCCCCAAGTGTTTACTGTGACTACGGTAGCTTCAAACTTAAGTTTCTCATACTGTCGAGCAGTAAATCATTTTTGAGTAATAAATTAGCAATTATTATTTCTATATGAACACAGCAACTAATTATATCTTCAGCCATATTAGAAGGGTAAGTTTACAGATAGCAATGGTGGAATTGATCCATGCTGTAAGAGATAGAAAAGCTGTACGGACGAGTTGCCTTTTAATATTCTCAAGTTGATAGAAAAGGTACACATACAATTTCTGGTAGGCCTGTTTAACGTTGTATATAAAACAAGTATTATACCTAAAGAATTGCTTCTATCGACGGATGTCACTATTTCAAAAAAGTCAAGCAAAACAATGCACAGACTATCGAAAAAACAGTCCCACTTTAAAAATTAAACTAAGATTAAAAATCTAGCAATAATAGCAATAAAGAAAAGTTGCAGATTTTCAAGATTCCTAAAGTGACGTAAAGGCATTATTTCAAAATTTTTTAAAAGACGCATTAAGCGTCGTCGAAAATAATACGCAAAAGTATAATTACCACATGCTACAGAACGTCTCGGTCACATTCTCCGGGGGAAAAAGTAGGCGCTACTAAAGTTAATAATAGAGGGTAAAATCGAAGGTCGTCATTGTTCAGATCAAAAATGTTGATAGCTACAAAAAATTAGAGAATGGACTGGGCTGGACACTCACACGTTAATAAGAGAATCACAGGACGGAGAAGAATTTGCTATAACTGTTGCTAATTATCAGTAATGAAGAAAGAACCTTAAGAAGGAAAGAGGAAAAAGTTCGAAGTGTTCCATCAATACGTGTAAAATATACGAGTATATAGATGGTTACCATATACACTTTGGTTCTGTGCATTACGTTTCAATGTTGGAAATGTTATTATCACTGCATCTAACAGTAGAAATATTTAAATTTTCAATGAAATTCATGAAATTTTAAAAAACTTTTCTGAAGCGTAATTATCGACATTATCGAACTTCAGGCTACATTACACTTACACCAAATTTATGTTTTGCAACAATTATTATATATAATGCTTAATTACTAGGTTCACACTAATATCTGTTCGTCATATCTGTTCGTAAAACTAACAACAGATTTTTCCCTACATTTTTCCAACTTAAAACTTTAAAACTTCTTCTAATTAAGCACCAAGCAACTAAGCAAAGCGTTATGTAAATGTAAAACTATTATCACTAATATCAGTCCAGAAATTTTCCCCTGTTTTCCCGTATCATCATCCTTGTGGAGAACTAATAATGAGGGTCGCGTAAACGAGGCGCGGTCAAGATTGAATAAATGCGTGTTTGAAGGTTTTTCCACGATTTTCTGATTAAATTATAACTCTTCATTTTCGCTCCCACTTTCATCTGAGAAAATTAAACCCCCGCCGTGTGTAAGAATTTTCTTTTTCATTAGCCGAACACAACCAGAAACACACACACGTACACATACACA
Organism: Cryptocephalus primarius; assembly: GCA_963576515.1. Taxonomy (NCBI): domain Eukaryota; kingdom Metazoa; phylum Arthropoda; class Insecta; order Coleoptera; family Chrysomelidae; genus Cryptocephalus; species Cryptocephalus primarius. Next base: position 6,652,853 of record OY754940.1, on the reverse strand, counting down.
GTAGTTAATAAGTATCGGTCGGTGGCACGGCGGGCGTTAAAGTACGACTGGTGAGTTTATTTTTTATTAAAAATGAACATAAATTGACGAAAGCTCCTTTGATATTTAGAAGGGAACTAAGTCCATTTGGTTCAATCTAGTGGAAAAGGGAAAAACTCATACACCAATTGTAACCAATGTAACCAAACGAGGAACTCAATACCAACTCCTGTTAAAAGTTAATACACTATTAGAGTGTTTCAAGCAACATATTCTGACAGTCTGTTAAATTTAACCACCGGGCAACCCAACATCTTAAATGAGGCTTGAATCTAGAATAGCTGGAATAATCCTCATTAGGTTTGAACTATGGACTCTTCGTTTAACGGTTTTGTAAGAACAAGTATAAACAGATTGTTAGTTCGTGGAATAAATAATTTTTTGTTTTCATATAAGGATGGGAAAAATTTTAATTTGATTCTGTGATCTCCCATTTACTTATTTTCTACTTACTACACACTGAGAGATTTTTTAAAACATGTTTTTGGGCACAATGGGTTTTAAAATATCGTAATACTTTTTATGTATGAGTACCCCATATCAGGTATTAAAAAGATAGATAATAAAGAAATTCCTATTGAGGTGTCTATGTTTTCAGACTGTCTCAAACTTCTATTTTTTTTATTTTCTTCTCTTCTAATATTTAAAACAGATATGAATAGTAAAGAATTTTAGATAAGAAATTAAATATATTTAACAACAATGACAGAATAAACCAAAACAAATAAAACAGAGAAAATGGAGGCGTCAAACTTCTAAAATGTACGCATGTACATTTACTTCGTACTTCTAACATGTACGGTATAGCACGCATAGCGAAGAAGAGGACAACAGGAAGAACGAAGGGAGAAAAAACTAAACGATGAAAAATTCAACAAACTAGTTGCATTCTGGTTAGCGATAACAAAGGAATGGCCACGTGCTTCGTTTAAATGAATACCATATTGCATGAAATGAGGACAAATAAGAAATTTTAAACAACATAAACATCAATGTCAAAGTGCCATTGAAGAAGCATTCACAAATCTGCTATAGATCAAATGGCGTTGTTTTTTACTAATAGATTTTAACTACCGGCAGACAAATACAATATTACCTCATATCGTTCGGGCAAATTTAGCGTTCAGGACAAATGGCTGACAAACAACACAGTGCTTTACCGATCTATAACTGCATCCAGCCTCTTGATACTACACCAAGTTTTTTACTTTCCTTATCTGTTTTAGTCACTAGAGGAGAAGAAAACCCAAAATAACACATAGATAGATTAAAAGATGGTTGAACACGTTTTTTTAGCTGTTAGAATTCCTGAGAAATCCCCTGACTGAACAAATAGTGTGACCTATCTTCTTTTTTTCTTCCATCGCCTTCAATTTCAAATCAACTCACATTCACTACGACACCGTTTGTAGATTCTATAGATGGCCATACAATGAAGAGCGCTCGCCATCCATGGCACCACTTAAGTAACTTTCTTCCGAAACTATCGGGCACTAGAGGAAATAGATCTACATCGGACCTTTCCCTTAATTTCTTTATACCATGCTTTAACATAGAACTTTTTCGTAATTCAAACTGTCGTAAGGGCGAGCCAACTTCCCCGCAACCCTCTATCGACAGACTCTCAGTGACGTTCGCCGAGGATTCCGTCAGGAGCGACAGTTCGACGAGGATCAACTACTTCAATCCAGCGCCCACCATCGAAGAGGCCATGCAGATTTCCCAGAACGAAAATCCAGGTAAAAACATTTAAAACCATCCGGTAACTTCTTACCAACTTCCTCCGTTTGCAAGAACAAGATTCCGACCAGGAGGACTACTCGGCTAGCGTGAACGCCATCATACAAAGACGAGCATCGACGAAGAGATCGAGGAGAAGAAGGGCGAGCTCACCATTTAGTCCGGACGTATTGCCCGGTACTGAAAACGGTAGGAGGTGCTCATCGTACACTACGTCATCTGGAGAGTAAGCTAACTTACTCCAAAATTTTTGTACTAGTACCAACCTTCTTTGATTCTAGCACGGCTATTACAATGGACGAAAACCTGGCTGCGGAGGCTACCCAAGAAGAGATCTTCGAGAACATCAAACTACACAAAGAGGTGTTGAGTAACGTGAAGATGCAACCATGGAACATGCGGAAGAAACTGAAACTGGTGGTGCAGGCGAAGGCTTACATAAAGAAACACGAGGGGGCCTTGCAAGAGAGACTAGCCCAAAGCCACTCCACCAAAGATATACTGGCGAGATGGAACATACTCTTCATTAAAGTATTAACTAATCAATTTAATGATATAATAAAGCAGGTATAGTGTAACGTTAACCGTTTTAGAAATGGCAGCGCTGGAAAAGGGAAGCCTTGAACCTCTCCATGTGGTTCATCCCGTGGGAGCTGAAAATCAAAGAGATCGAGTCCCACTTCGGATCCGTCGTCGCTTCGTACTTCATCTTCCTGAGATGGCTGTTTTGGGTGAACATCGTCATTGCCGTGGTGCTCATCTCATTTGTTACCATTCCGGAGGTAAGAACAACAAATGTTAAAGGTTCGTTACACCAAGTTCAAAAAAGGGAAATTTTATATTACATTCAACTGAAACTATCCGCTAACGTCGTCCTGGTAGTCACGTACTTCCGCCACTCGTCCGTTTTCTCCACGAAATAAATGCCTTCGGGTATCCAAGGACCGGCCGCTATTCCCATAGGAAAAGCATCCAGGTGGTCTGTTTTTCCTCTTAGGAATTCGTTCCAGGATTTGTAGGAGAAGGCGCGGAACAGATCTGGTTTCAGCACGGAGGCTATCCAGATCTCGCAAGACCTCATGTGGCTGCAGCTCCCTGAAATAGGGATATTTTGCATTGTGTTGTTTTAAACTCGTGCGACCCAAAGGAAGAGAAAAGACGTTGTGTGTGTGAGTGTCACCATTGATACATACGGAGAGAATTCCGTAATTTCCAGAAAATCCAGGAATTTGTTAGTGTTCTTACATTTCTTGCAATCGTCTTGAAGTTCTCCTCCGTCTGGATAATAATCGACGTGTCCAGCTGGTGTCATCATCCCAAAGTGCCTACCATTTGTATGGATCACATCAACAAAATCCGCGTCTGTTGGATCCAGCAAATCGTCCATGGATTCCATATGGGGCCACTCAAATAACGGACCCGCTGGATCCAAACCTAAAAGTTGTAGTATTTCCAAATAGTTGTTTTAGTTCAGATTCGGACAATGGAAGTCCCCTAAATGGCAAGTCATCTAATGGTTAATTAATCTAATTGGCAATTCATCTAAAATATAATTCATCTAGAGGTAAATCTAACTAAGGCAATTAATCTAACCAACGTTTAGCGAATACATTAGTATGTAAAGCTTGAGAGTTATGCAATACAAATCAAGTAATCGTCATATCTTTTTTGTTGTAAGGTGCATCTGAGTTTTGTCAAATTAGGGGTTCGGTTTTAATGTAACGTTTTGTAAACCAAGATGTGTTGCGAGAAAAAATCGACTTTGTAATATTATACTTTCCTAAGTTTGTCGATTTCAAATTGCAGAATGGCACTGAAGTAATGAATCTTACTGTATTTCAATATCCACATAAAATACGTGAGTTTAAGTAAAAAAAAAGCAAAATAAAAAACCAAAACGAAACCAGTATTTAAAAAAATTTTACATATAGGCGTACAGGCGATTTAACGTTCGTTAAATTTAATTGACTGATTAATTGATTCATTAACCATTAGCCTACTTGTGTTTTATATGATTTGCTTTGGATGAACTAATTTAGACAAACTGTTATACGAATTATTCGTAAACCGTTTGAATATATACCAATTTCAGAGAACCAAACAAATTAGATATGAACCGCAGCGTAAATCAGCTCTGAAATTGGAATATCTGGGAATAAATAAATGGTAGAAATCTACCTGAAGGAATTAAAAATCAAACAACTGACGAGCTTTAAGGTTCCTAACGCACGAACTACAAGTGCCAAAGTGAAGATTCGCAATGGAGCAATCTCTCAAATGTATTTGATAAACACAAATCATAAGCGCACTTCTAGAAATCATAATGATGTAACATGAACGCGAAATGAGAGCGCAAACCGCCGTAAAAAAAGTTATGTCGAGATCAGCTGGAATGGAAAACGTACGATTATTCATTGAATTACCTCATCCAATAATAAAAGAATCAACAACAATAGGCAAGAATGTAAGCACAAGTTTCAGTGAAATTTATTAAGAAAAAAAAAAGAACAGGAAAGTCAATCATCAAAGAGAGGACTAGAACACTGGCATCTGCTTCTCAAGAATACAGTACCATCAAGCGAATGTGTAAATAATGTTACCTGTAATACGGCCTACTTTTTCCCCAATTTCCTCATAAACCCCTCGTCCTGCCATCGCGGAAATCTGCGCCCCCATGCTGTGCCCAATCAAGTGAACCTCCTTAAGTGAAACTTCCCTCGATTCCCTCAGGAACATCAGAAGTCTCTTAATTTGTTTCCCCACTACGTACGTGTGCACCCTGGCTTCCACGTATATAAAGTGGGATAGCGGAGCCCAATCCGCTACCACTACGTTCCACATACCGGTACTTGCCATGACTGAAAAGATAGGAGTTTCCCAAAAAGTTGGGTGCGGTGTGGGTTAAGTAGGTATTACCTTCCCTCATTTCAATTAGCCAGGGGACGTCTTTACCGTGCGTCCAACCGTGGGTAATAATCTTAAGTGGTAGGTAGGGATCATACCTGGAGCGTCTGACTGACGAGGTGTCTCCGATGAAAATCTGGTCAGACGAGTGTAAATTGCTCCTAAAATGATAGTTTTAAATTGTGCAGGTTGGAACCTTACCTCAAAAAAATTAGTTGTAGCCTAAAGGCGGTAAGGCCAAGTTAACCACTTCAAACTAACCAGAAAACATTTTCTACAATTTATTCCATTGACTTAAGAATTATATGAAAGGTCCTGATGGGGTTATCCCATTGAGAACCCCTCTTGTACTTTGCTACGTATTGACCACCCCTTTTTCTCCTGCTATTTCAGTGTATAACAGTTAAAATATGTTATCACCCCCGAACTCTTTCGAATAGGACCCATTTTTATAAAAATTGAGTATCAAGGTCTTCCCCCTACTTTAAAAGTGACTTCAGCCATGTACGCTTTTTATTTTTAAGGGGTTGTAAGACAACCTCTTGTTTCAAGAAATTATAACAATGTAATTTAATTTATTAATAGATTGAAATGTATCGAATAAGGATTGTTTTGTGTTCTGGGATATAATTTACGATGTATTAGAACGATTTGTCCTCTACAAATTACCCCTTGTGGGTGGTTATTAAGAGGAAGTTACAAAAAATTATTTTTCAATAGCCTGAAAATCTTACTGAAATATTCATAAAAATGCAAAAATTACCCCCTTGGAAGTAAAAATTCAACCCCTAGGAACCACCTCTTATGACAAAAATTGTGAAAATTATTGACTTGAGTTTTTTCAGCTTGAAATAGCTTCAGCTTTTTTTTTCAGCTTGTGTAAAGCAGTTGTTTTTATTACCCACTTTGTCTCCAAAAAAATCTAGCAACCCACTTTAGTTTTTCATAACTCCCTTAATTTTCTTGGAAGGAACTTTTGTAAAAGCTAATTTCAAAGATGTTTTAAATACTTTGAAAAAAACTCTATGCAATAACTTCCAGATGAAAAATTTGAAGAACTTTACCTGTAAATTTCACTTATATTTTATTAATAAAAATTAGTTTGATGTAGTTAACTCCACTCATCGTTTAGGAAATTTAAATGTGAGTTAATCTACCTGCCCATCGGTAACACATAATCTCCTCACCTGTGGTACAGATGGAAAGTTACCTCATCCTCTGGCGGAGTGTAATTGTACACCTTTTCCGGAAAAATCAAAGGATACAAGAACCCCTTCACATGTTGTATAACACATACACAGACGAGCAATCGACACCACATTTTAACACCGCACGTCTTCCACTCCGCAAACAATGCAAGCGAGTGCTTGCTTAGCGCTTTTTCCACAAGTACGAATAACGAACGACTAAACCAACAATTGTAGATATTGTAGATGTAAGCGTTTTAAAGAAAATGTATTCCATCAGATGTTGGTGGCGGATCGAAACGCTGCTGGAGACAGGAAGAAGATACTAGAAGAGGAGAAATACAACGCCACTAACTTCATGACGTTATGGGAGTTCGAGGGGGTGTTCAAGTACTCTCCTATTTTCTACGGCTGGTACACCAACTACGACAACAACAAAGGGTACAGGTTGCCGTTGGCTTACTTCATGACTGGACTGGTGGTTTATGCGTATAGTTTCTTCGCCATACTAAGAAAGTAAGTTTATTACTATTAATAAAAGGATCTGTTTCACCTGCCTGCCTGTAAAATTGAAAATGGTAGCTTGTCTTGTTATTCTCTGCAACTGAGATAAATATGTTTTGGATATATTCACGACTCTTGTTGAAACACGTTGCTATAAAACAATTCTCAGTTACCCAACTGGCATTGAAGATTATACTTTACTTTTAAACCTCTGATTTCCTTCAGTGAAGCTCTGATACTAATGCTTCCTATGTAAACGTTAAATATATTTTGTGTTACCGTTAGGATGGCGGAAAACTCGAGGATGTCCAAACTATCGGAAAAAGACGACGAGTGCATTTTCTCCTGGAAACTATTCACCGGATGGGATTATATGATCGGAAACGCGGAGACAGCGCACAATAGGGTCGCCTCAATTGTGATGGGGTTCAAGGAAGCATTATTGGAGGAGGCCGAAAAGAAAAAGGACACGAGAAAGTAACGCTTCTCGTTACACGTCCGTTACTCTAACGAGATTCACTTTATTTCCAGCTGGAGGATTATCTGCTGCAGGATGTTAGTCAATACGATCATCATGGGTTTACTGTCATTTTCCGGCTTCGTCGTCGTAATGCTAGTGGAAAGGTCCACTAAAGTAGAACCTAATAGCACGTTTTGGAGAAAGAATGAGACGTCGATAATTATATCGTTGATTACGTCGGTTTTTCCGATACTTTTTGAAATTTTGGGATTTTTGGAGCAGTATCACCCAAGAAAGCAATTACGACTCCAGCTGGCAAGGTTAGGAAAATCATATATTTTCTGACACACAAAATTCAATACAATCAAGAGCTATTATGAAAAAGAGCTCAAAAGAGCTACAATAATGGTGATAGTGAATCCGATCTGAAAAGGAATTAGCATCGCAGAAAAGATTTCAAATTTAATAGGGCTCATTTTAAAAAGATTTGTTTGTTGTTACAGAAGTTTCCATTAAAGAGGATCTTCATTGCTGATGAATAAATTTTTTGCGCATCATTTATTAATCTTTTTTAATCCATGGAGTACTGTGAAGTAAATTCTCAAAAATTTCTAATTCTAGTAGTATTTCTGATGAATCCTTATTCCACAATAAAATACATCCTTAAACCCATTAGGGGCCATTTTAGGCAATATATATATATATATAGAAGGTGAAGGTGAAGGTGAACATTGAGAAGGTGAAAATGAAAGAAAACTGACCTTTTTTCCTGACTGACCTGACTGACCTCTTTTTCACCTTCTCAATGAGCCACTAATAAGATGTCAACACATTTTTCTAAAAGGTCGAATTCCAAAGTCTCACATTCTCTTATAAAAGCCCCCGATATTATGATTATGAATCGGCTATCAATCTGATTGAAGAAAATACATGAAAGACCTCAAATGGAGTTATCAATAACCACTTACATGGCTTAGTACAATAATTATTTAACTGTAAGTGAGAGTAATTGACCATCTGTACCTGTAAATACTTGATATTTCACTAAAACACACAAGTATTTAATAGAAAAGTTTTGATAAAAACTTTGTGAAACTTTGTGAAACTTTGAAAATATGTGTTGTAGTCATTTGTAGCTATACCTATGGTTGTAGCTGTACCATTACTATTATACCCATAACTGTACTGATTTATGCACTGTTCAAACATGTTCTAACACAACATGTTTCCATTTACAGAATTATGGTCCTGAACCTGCTGAATCTTTACTCCCTGATATTCGCTCTATTCGTGAAAATAGGGGACATGGTAAGTTATACTTAAATTCCAATCGAAATAATCCTGGATTAACAGTGAAATTTTTAGTGACAAGTAATACAAAAACGTTTTTTAAGAAAATGAAAAAATATATTCTGTTTTAAGGAGAAACGTTGACTTTTCAAGAAGTGTCTGACGATGATTAAAGATAATAAACACGGTACCCTAGGCGAAATTCTTCAATATATTGATAGCGTAAAAGATATATTATGACAATGACCTTGATATCAATGAATTTCACGAAAATTTAAATGAATATATTTTTATTGATGCTCGGTAAACATCATCGGACGCGTGAGGGGTATATTGCACAATACTTCCAGTCTGTATCAAGTCATGGTGTCAAGTAGATGCGTCACACTCATATCTACAAAGATATTTTCGCAGTTCTTTAGTGTTTTGAGCTTTTAGTGGAAAAAGTAACACAGTGGGATAACTATAATTGAAGAATTGGACTAGTATTAATACTGGAATCAAAAGGATTTTTATCGAATTTAATAGTTTTGTTGATGTTTCACATTCTTTAAAATCTCTTGACCATGGAAAAAATCTGGATTTTTCTAATAGGTCACAAGTAGAAGAGTCTAGGATACACATTTTAGAGCTACTAATAAAATCTTAAATGACAGAAAAAGCCTTAAATTCAAATTCGGAAGTTTTTTGGAAGTTCCAAATTTATTTAAAATTTCGCGAATCATGGATCTACGGTGACTAGTTAAATCTATAGCATTTTTTTCTCGATTTCAGATAATGCAGTTCTAGAAGTTCCTTTCACTTATATTATTAAGGCCTGCTCATTCGCCAGAATACACTAATCAAATAAGGCTTAGCCAATGAAAGGTATCAAGACTACAGGTTCCTGGAAATTCCAGAATTTAATAACAAGGAGCAGCACTTGTGATATTCAGAGAAATTTTGTAATCATACCTTCCTAGAATATTTTCGGATGTATCCTCCAAATTGAGGATTTTATTGCTTCTTTTAAGGACGGTTCCTCGTTTCCTCCACATTATTGAAACCCTATATACGTACATTTTCTGCACCTAACAGTTACAATTTGCAATAAAATAAATTTGCAATTTACAACAGTACGAATGTGAGTGAGCTGCACTAGATGGCGCGTCTAGTTCAGCTTAGCACCATAATCAGTAGTCGTTTCTATAAATTACAATGGCGCTCGTTTCCATTTCCAGACCAACGATCTGGAAGAATTCAAGAATATCACCGAAGTTCTCAATAACACCGAGCTGTCGGCAAAGGTGCCGTACAACAGGACCAATGAGTGCACGTGGAATTGCTCCTTCGTGATACAGAACGAGTCTACTTTACAAGACTATTATATCTCCAACTTAATCGATAACATCACCACCACGGCATTACCGCAACTCAGCAAAATAATCAACGACACGGTGAAAAGTACGACGGAGGTCGAATTGACCTCGACAGCTTTTCCACAGGAAAACTTCACGGAAGTTTTCAATTACACCACGGCTGATACGAGCATTGCCGATCTGAAAAATGCTTTTGTTGATTACCTGACTTATATTCTGAATTCTGTTGTTTTCGACGCGAACGAAACTTATGCAGGAAACACCACCGTTTTCCCGTTGAACGAAAACGACACTTACAACTTCTCCACGACCGACGAATACGAAACTTTCAAAACGACAGTACTTCCTACGTTCCTATACGACGACTCAACGACTACAGCAGTGGAAGAAAAGTTAACGTCATTATATAACGACATCACCACAAACATCACCACCTTCAAAGTTTTAGTGACAAATCAAACCACTTCCCTCGTAGAATCCAGGTACAAGAACTGCATGAGCAACTGTACCGCTCTTTTGCCTCCAGTAATCGTCGAAAACTCCATCATTAGTTTGAATTACACACAGAAAAAGAAACTGAGGAGCCTTTGCTGGGAGACGATGTACGGCCAGGAGTTGATCAAGTTGACTGTGATGGATCTGATCATGACAATCGTTTCGGCTCTAGCAATTGATTTCGTCAGAGGGATCTTCGTCAGAGTCATGAACAGGTATAGGTTACATCTAGGTTTGATACTACGAAAAAATCTAACCAAGAAGGTTCAGAGCTTCGCTTAGGCATGTTAGGTTCATTTAGGCAGTTGACTTTTGTGATAATACTTTGATTGCTTCGTTTAATTGAACGCTAATTAATTTTTTAACTTTCCCTGATAGAGGAAAATTTCTATTCTTTCCTCTATTCCTATAGATGCTGGTGCTGGGATCTGGAAAGAAGTTTCCCTCAGTATGGAGATTTCAAAGTGGCAGAGAACATCTTGTCCCTAGTGAACAACCAAGGGATGGTATGGATGGGAATGTTCTTCTCGCCAGGATTGGTACCGATGAACGTCTTCAAGCTGTACATCATGATGTACTTCAGGTCGTGGACAGTGCTGACCTGCAATGTCCCCCATGAGATCATATTCAGAGCATCCAGGTACTTTAGTGTATTAAGTTCCAATCATCAATTGAATTTCAGATCTAACAGCTTCTACTAATCTAGCCTATCCTGTCCTAACTAACCTATCCAACCCATTTGGATTATTTTAGCTAGTTTGACCAGTTTCAATCCATAATGTCTACCAATTCAATTTCAAACTAACTAAAATAATTTGGATTGTTTGCGCCATTCACACCAGAATTTCAGGCCGTACTACCCAATAGACTCATGAATTCCTATGGATATACACTTCGTATCCATCGTTGATCCATAAGGACATAAACATAGATCTATTGGATCTCCAATGAACATCGTACCTTATCTGTCCATTTCCTCCTATTCTAATGAATATCCGGTGGACGATCATTTTTAGTCCATTCGAACGATAACTGGCTACAGCCTCCCAGAGTTATAACAATCTGGTAAAAATGTTCCAATAATTCCAGGCAGAAATATTACTGAGACACTATAGAGTATCTAAATGAGTATCGATTGAGATAAGGGTATAAGATCAATGGCAACTCATTACAGTTCTCGTTGCAGCCTATAACATACAGTTCATATTCATATTGATAACAATTCATGTCCATAACATCTTTTACCGATTCAATGTTACACGATCCAAAACAACGTGAACCATTCAACGTGAACAATTGGCCATACATCTTCCACCAATCAAATTTTAAATAAGTAAAACCATCTGCACCATCTTGAATTTTAAACATCTCAACTTTCCCAAATAAAATTTTGTGCCATTGGAACCATTTCGAATTTCAGATCGAACAACTTCTACTACGCCCTGCTGCTGATGATGCTCTTCTTGTGCGTCCTGCCGGTCGGCTACGCAATCGTCTGGATTAAACCATCCTGGCACTGCGGACCCTTTTCCACATATCAGAGAATCTTCCACATCTTCACCAAAACCATACGGAACACCGTCCCCTTTCACAAGGTTTTGGATTACATCGCTTCTCCTGGAATAGTGATACCGTTGCTGGTTTTGTTGATTCTCATAATCTACTATTTGTTATCGTTAACTGCTGCGCTAAGGGAGGCGAACGAAGAATTGAAAGTAAGTGGAAATATTTGGGATTAGAGATCAGTTTTGTGACTAGTTGTACTCATTACTTTCTCGTACGAAGATGTACTGTAAAACTGACTAAGAAACTACAGATATTACTAATAAAATGTAATCGGGTTAATTTTTCACATGAGGTACTTATGTAATGGGAAAAATTGTAATGGGAGGGATTGGAGATATTGTCATTTCTGAATATTTTGAGGTTCCGAGTCCAAAAAGAATGTTTTTGGTAAAATGTTGGTGTATACGTATGCATATGGGAATAACGCGCAAAAAGTGTTAAAACAAAGTAGTTAAGCAGAAACTTTTTATTTGGGCTTTGCCCTGAAAACTCGAATCGATGCTATTTTGGTCAAAATAGATTAAGAGCAAAGGGTATCTTACTTTGGAAATTTTTTTATAAATATTGCACATGTAATATATTGTTAAATTAATTCATATCATTTAATCATTCTTGTCAGATTTTTTCTGAAGGGCCCTTCGCTCGAGTAAATTCTCAAGTTTTATTAATTTTTTTCAAATCGGTTTCCCATATTTTTACCAGTTTTTAGATCTGAACTACTACATTAAATGCCTACAATTTTTATTTCAAACATATTTCTCTAAACGCACCCTAAAGGTCACTTTCCTCTCGAGCATTTTTAGCATACCCGTCACTTCTGTTTAAAATATTTTTCTTCTAAAACCGCCGTAAAAGACAGTTTACTATTCACAATTTTTATTTTTACTTATGTTTCTCATAAATGACTTTACTAACTTATTTCAACCTTCGTAACTTTACTTAACTATTAAGTTTCTAAAACTTTCATTTAAAACAATATTTTCTAAAACCACTTTGGGCACTTTACTCACAGGAATACTTCGTTTCTCTTCATTTTTTCCTAAGGAGCTCTTTTTATTTTTTTACTTGACTTATCTACATAACATACGTAGCTTTCTTTTGAAATATCACAAGGAAATTCATTAGAAAAAATGTACTTACGACTCCAACAAGGATTCGAAACCGGAACTCTCAGAACTTTAATACTTATAAGAGAAAAAATTATAAAACAGCTATCCGAATTGCCAAAGAAGGTAATCACCGATACGTATATCTTGTGTGTTTTTTCAGCAACCGTAAATGATGAAAAGCTGAAACTTTGTATTTGGGCTTATCCGCTGAAAATTCGAATCCATACAATTCTGGTTAAAATATGTTGTGTATAAAGGGTATTCTTGTAATTTTTAAATTATTTTGAAAACTAGTGCAACATTCATTTTAATCTTGTGTATATTTAATTTACTATTTACCTCACTATAATGACCGTAATAGTGATCGTGATGGATTTCCTCCCCCTTTGCCCCTATTAAGAGTTTTTCTCAATTTTCTCCAAAACGGCTAAACCTCCTCATGTTAAACTTCAAATTTGAACTTATACATTCAAATTAATGACAATCTTAAATTTTTACCTCCAGGTCCAGTTAAGAAGAGAGAGGACTGAAGAAAGGCGCAAGATGTTCCAACTGGCCGACAGGAGGCGCAGGGGAGGCTCGGGGGAGTCGAACGAGTTCTCCAATACACCTTACAATAAGTGGAAGAAACTATTGGGTAATATGCCGAGTGGCAAAAGCCTCGATGACACTCCCAAGCAGGAGACCGACGAGGTTCCGGAATCCATTAAGATCGAGACCAAAAGCAAAGGTACGAATTGTTTAAGATGAAATAAGTAAGATAAATATTGAATTTATCGGGAGCTATTAACAGGTCTTTAACGGACGCTGGAGCTTATCCCTTCCACGTACTTATAAATCTAGAATTAATTTCTTGTTGATTACTCTCGATATATTTGGAACTGATAGCAATAAAATGTCCAAGTTTACATGTTTGACACTTGGAAAGCCACAAAAGACAACGGTACTATCATTACCTGTTATTAGTATTAGCGGACCTTAATGTTTAAATTGAAATTATTCTTTATGTTTGTTGTTCTGTAACTACTTTCGCAGCGGATTACCTGTGCCCAATATTCTAACACAGAATTAAAATTTTAAGAAGGTACAATGAGTACAATGGTCATGAGCCGCGCCTCAGTCAACGATTCCTCAAGATAAAATATCTAACCTCGTCCATAAGGGTCACCTATAAGTAAGGTTGTTAGAGGTGCGGCAAATAAAATGAAATTTCCCTTTATTTCTACCCTATGCCCAAGAAGGTGGCTATCTATTAAGTTAAGGTATTTAAACACCTTACTCATTCGATTTTTGACTATCTACCTCTCAGCGTGCAGTCCAATGAATCCAATGAACCAATGAATAAAGTATAAGGGCCAGGTAAACTAAACCAATGACTCTAAATTGAAAAACAATTTGAATTAATTTAATTTAATTTAATACCCCTCTTATTCATACACGTTTATTTAACTTTGTAGAGAATTTTAGCTTAAAATACGTTGATTTTTCTAATTTAAACGTATAGATACTGGCATTAGACAAAATTCATTATACCTAGTGTGAAAGAAACTGCACTGCTGTTTGCCTACAAAAATTTTACCTTTCCCACGATTACCGATCTCATTTTTTCCTTTAAAGACTTTTTCTCCAAGTTAATCAAACGCGCCTTGAGGAAATCCTCGACTTCAGAAGACGAGCACAACGTCGAAGATGGCACGGACACCGAGCAGCACGACTCTCTCCCCGACGACCCCGCGCCCAAACCCCCCAGGCTCTCCTTCACGTGGGGCACCTCAGACTTCCAAGCCATAACCCTCAAAACGCTCCAGCTCGCCAGGAGCAGACGATCCAGCGCCAGCTCCCCTAGGGACTTCGAGGAGAGCGAGATCAAGGAGCCGGCAGAAGAGTTTAAGCAGACGGAGGATCTGAAGAAAACAGAGGTGAAACCGCTAGCAGAGGGGAACAGCACGAAGGACCAGAGGCAAGACTCGGAATCCTCCGTATGGTCCGACAACATCCCGGTGATCAAGATCAGCAAGACCGAGAGTTCCGAGGATATCTTAGAAACTGACGTCAAGGCGACTCGTCCAAAAGTCAGAGCTGCGCTGAAGAAGCAGAGCACCGAAATCGACGAGGACGGCCTCGAGGGGAAATTCGAGGAGATCCTGACCGACAGGTCCTCCTCTGATAGCACCGACCATAAAGGGAGCGTCGAGACGATTTTAAACGCGCCCATTAAGAAAAAAGACGAGTGATGCGATCTTATCTGGCGAGATTTCTCCGTTTAGCGTCCAATTATAGCGATATGTCCCTAAGGGCCGAGACTTTTATGTAGTCATTAAAGTTTTTATGTGGGTCGGAAACGATCGGAATTACCCTTCGGACGACGAACTGTCGGTGCCTTAAGGTAGACAATGCTATTAGTGGATTTATAAAAATGCAGTCAAAGTGTTAGTAGATTTCTTTAAATGGAATTTTTATAGAAAATGTAAGAAGGCTTCTCTCACAGGTAGGAATGTGTTATGTCTTATTCGAACATGCAGACCGAGCGAGGTTTTTAGAGTCCATTTACAAGGAAAATTAAACACGTCGACCAAGTCCATTAAACCTATGGGAGAAGAATGGCAGTTACGCTAAAAATTCTAACTGGAATCCAATATACTTTTGATCATTTTAGCTACCAAGTACGTTTAAACCTTTATTACAATGACAGCAGGTTTAATGCAGATGAAATGGATTCATTTTCTGTATACCGGACAAAACATTTGAAAGCAAAAATATCACTTAAACATAGTTTTTGTTGCCAAATTATTTAAGATAATTTTAGGTACCATGTTATTTAGTATTTGCTTCAGGTGAAATAATTAGCTAAAATAACACTTTTGAACGTAGAAAAATTCTAAATTTAATTCCAAAATTGTATTTACCAGCTGAACTGAATAATGACAAATGTTCAACCTTCGTTAACAATTGTGAAATATTTAAACCATTAAAACCTATCAATGTAATCTCCTTGTAATTAAAATTCGACAAAAAATTTAAAAAGGAACAATGTGTCATTAATAAAAAAATTATAAACTAATTTAGACTTATACATCAGATTTACCTGATGTTATTTTGACAGATGGTATGCAGGTATCAATTCCTGATTGCATGAGAGGTGATAAAACGGAATAAAAATAACGACGAGCTTATATTGAATATTCAGAACCCATCAACAGATATTAAAATGCATCAGTTTATCAGTTTGTATGCAAATCTCAAAACTATTTACATTCGGAGAATACTTGCTTTAAGTATTTTAAACTTTATTGATACGTGCCTTTCAATGTACCCAGTTATAAAAAACTTGCTAATAAAAATTAATTCAAGCTTGATAAATCACCTGCGTTTATTACTAAATAAAATATATTATTTATGCATACGCATACAGCAAAACTTTAGAGTTCATATCCTGTGTGTTGTACCCCATTTGTACAAGATTTTTTATAAGTTAATCTATTTTTAGGCGCTTGACTGTATAAAGTATTAAATTAGATTGTTAGAAATTAATAGATAATGCATGTATGTATCTTCATGTACCAAATATTTTGTGACCCAAATAAATAAACCGTTAAAATAATGTTTATTTTGAATGTTTCCTTGATATCGCTATTACACGATAAACCATCGTTACAATTACCTATATCCAGATTTCTGTCTTTTTCATCTATGGAAGAATTTAACTTTAATTAATACAACTACATTAAGTCTTGGTTTCATCTCCACGGCTCAACAAAACATGGAATTTTATTTTCTATGGATTTCTGTTTTCTTCTTGCAGTTTAATTTAAAAAAATGAAAAACGTATTTTTTCAAGATTTATTTCGTGTTGTTAAAGCAACCACCTACAATATTGACAAACTTGGAGTTGGCTACAATTAAGTGTTATAAAATCAGAATTTCCTGGTCAACAAATAAGGTTTGACTTATCCCTTATGCACAATGTGGTTGGCAAAAAGTTCAAACTTGTGGTTTTACGTCTAGTATGGTTAGAACGAAGAATTCAGTCCAATGGTATGCCATTTGTTTGCACTTGCTTTTATTTCACCTGCAGCAGCGTTTGGCTGTTACTATCCCACATTCCAATGGAGATTAGAAAAGAGCAGCAACAAGTCGACAATGTAGTGGAAAATATACTTCGTGACAGTGAAAGATTCAAGGGGAAGATAGCAGGATAAGAGAGGGAAAGAAGAATCCTTAATGTTTTCGATACGCGTTAAAATGTAACAACGTCAGGTTATTTTTGTCCATGTTGTAGAACGATTTTGCGCCCTTATTCATTATATCATTCAGAGTGGACGAATGTAAATAAATGTCAGAGTCGCACGCATCCCTCGGTAAGTGTACCTTTGCGCATGTACCTGCTGTACAGGATTCGATGAACGTACCTGTTCTTTTTAAGAACTGTTCTAAAGAACATAAAGGGGTAGTTTCTCTCGAATAGTAATATATTTTCGAAATTTTGTCCAGTTTTTTCGAATTTTTCCCAATGTGCGACGCTTAGGTTACGAGACATTTTGATTTTGAAGGGGGATGCGCATTTAATTATCATAAATTTTGCTTAGTTTTTAAAAGGAAGTGGCTGGTAGGCGATTTTGTCAAAGTTAGATCACCCGGACTATTAAGTACATCAATTAATTAAATATAGTAATATAACTTGATAGTTGGTATAACTATTGAAATATTAAAAGCAATTAAAACGTCAGTAACTTTTCACACAATTAGGGAAGTTCCGACTATTTCATCCGATTTATGATTTATCGCGCCGATTACTTATCTATTGATTTCATTATTCATTCCCGAGATCGGAAGCACACTCCGCGCACCGATATACCGAATAAGATCCCTCTCTGCGCGCGACCGAATCGAGCCTAAGCGCGACCCGCGCGCGCTGCTCCGATCGCATTTTCACTTCAAAACGCGAGGCGAACGACGGGGCCGCGGAAAGTTCGAAAAATCATGCGACGGAAATCGAAAAATAACCATCGGTAGGGTGGACGCGCGACGTCAGACGGGAGGCGAGATGTACTTGTTGCCGTTGTGCCTTTTCGGCGTCTTCCTACGGAGGATCGGAGGTGACGGAGTGAACGAGACCCCCTTGATCGGAGCCGAGGCGAGGAAGTGCTACGACGAATTCAATCGGCCTCAGGTGAGACAACTTCAAACAAGTCGATAAGCTTTACAGCTTACCGAACCCTCTCGATAACTTTCAAAAGTGAAACTATCAGAGCCGACTCTTCATTTATTCCCTCCGGTCAATAGAGTCCTTTTAACATGAAATTTATGTTGTGCCATCATTTCAGAGATCAACTACAATAAAATTAAAATAAAATGAAACTCTCTATCATCTTGTGGGAATTTTCTAAACAATAATTATTGCAAAAATGCCTTGTTTTGATTTCTTCCTGTAGTTCAAAGGGTAACGAGTGAATCGTTTTACACTCAATAGATAAGTTGTCCAAAACCGAAAATGACTTAAAATGAGCTCTTATAGAATCCAGCGAGTTAATTTTTCAAAGCCAAAAGTCGGAAAAACCGTTAAAAAGAGACTTCTCCTTAAAAAATCCATAACTCTTAATTTCCACGGTGGAAACTCCATGGAGTATAGTTTTCCTCGAGATAATAACTTATGATACAAGGACAATTTAAACCCAAGTTGGACTCTATCCAATGATTAATTTTTGCACAATTGCAGTTTCAACATTTTAAAGTTATGATTTTACGTCAAATATGGGATCAAGTACTACAAATCATCCATCTCACTTGGTCCAGTAAAATTATTTAAATAACACAAAATTGCTTCCAAACATGGTCTTGAGCGTGCGGAATTGCTTTGAAAGCTAAGCGGAGTAGATCATTTAGATGATATTATTGAAAGTTTATAGTGTAATATTAAATTTGATTATACTGAAGAATATGGCGATCAAACACCGGAAAATAATGCAGTAAAAAAATTGAAAAAAAATATTGACGTCGCAAATGTTTATAACAATTTATTTATAATAATTGCGATATTTTTTATAATTAAATATTTCAATTTGTATGTGAATATAAGCTAAGAATTTGTATTAATTTGGATATGACTATGTATTTGCTGAATTTTAGAAAAAAATGGACTTATGTATGTTCAGTTCAATAAGTAATAGTTATTTATTAGTATATTAAACATATTTCCATTCATATAACACTTTTTTGTACTTTTCAATATGAATTATGAAAAAAAAATTATATTTTGCAAAAAAAATATATTTTGCAAAAAAATATATAATAAAAAGATTACTTGACTAATTTATAAGTTTAATAAAAAAACTAATTGAATTTGGAATCTGAAATTTAAAGAAACACCGATTTATATTAATTAGTTTCCGAGATATATTAGTTCCTCACGAAACTCCCAACTAGTCGCTACAAAACCCTTTATATTTGAAGTTTTACCAAAGACTCATTTTGAAAACTCATTCTTTGAAATTTTTTACAGAAACACTTCAAGTCGTAAACTTCGAAATGGCCCTTTCGAACTTTCAGGCAAATTCATGCGAAAATTCATGCAAAAATGGCTGCTTTTTGATTGTATATGTCAATACAACAAAGTAATTCTATTTACTTATAAATAATGTATATTTTTATTTTTAATAAATATATTTATAAAGTGCTACGATGTTGCATTCAGTTTTACAATTGTCGAAATGAAATTTTAGGTCATTTGACAATTTAAATTGACAGAACAACTCCCCTTCTATAATTTGGACTCGGTAGAATTATTCTAACTTTATTACTACGTGACTCATGTCATCACAAAATTACGGTTTCTTGCTTCAGGTGCATATTTGCAACTGTCATCATATTTTGCATGAAAACTTTTGCACTACACTTTTTGTCGACACAGCGCCATCACATTCTTCTATGTTTCGCAATGTGAGTTTTTCAGGATTTATAGTATTCGAAAATAAATATTATTTTTCCTCTCTGGCTAATCATTGGAACCGGAAAAGCCATCTCTTACTGAACGGAAAACATGCAAGTTTAATATTCCAACTCTAATACAACAAAGTCCTTAATCACCTAAACCCTTCTTAACATATATGCAGGAGGGTTTGTAGTTAGGGATTAACTGGGGTACGTGAATGGTGGCGGAGCTGACATGCCCCCCATCATAATTTTTGGAAATTTTCGGATGCCGTTCGAAAGAAGCATAATTTGAATGAATGGAGACTAAAACGGTTTACTCCAAGTGAACCATCATAGCAACCAAAAAATATATAAAGAGAACGCTGAAAGGCTTCGCAAAACTATCTTATATTTTGACCGAAATAATATTTTAGAATATATTAGGGAGATTTAGGAGAGGAGATTAGGAAGGAGATTAGGGAGAGAGGAGATTACGGAGATCTATTTAATTATTAGAAGATTTTTCGTAATTTTTTCTGTATCGTATTGTTAAATAATTTAAAGCCCTCTGAATTCTACAGTTGATATTTTTTACGAGTTCTTCGACAGAAATATTTTTTTATCTGCAGTTTGAAGAATAGAATATTTTTCTAAAATTTGTTATTTCGGGTATTTGTACCTTTTGAATTATTTTTTTCGAATAATTTACCGGCATCTGGATTCCCAAGGAACGACAAACTTTGACCAAAACTAATTTGTGGCATTTTCTACTTTGGAAACTGTTATATTTTAACCCATGGACATCTCCCACAAAATCAGTTGTTTTGTATTGAACATATCTATCAACTCTGAACGTAGGGAAGGCCGGATGCAATTTTTCCACATAAATATCGACGATCCTTTACGGGAAGTTCGATAAAATACATTGAATCGTTCCATAAATCCTCGCCGGAATGACGTTAATCGAATGGCGTGTGTTATAAGCGACAAATGCATAAACCGTGATTAAGCGCCGAGACGGTCCTATTTTTAAACCCAATCCAATCCATTCGAACCCAAAAATATTAATTACTATTAACCACGAATAGCTGTCAGTCGCCTTGTTTACCACACATTCTTGATGGCTGGAATCGGAATCCTTACGGTACCTCAGATAATTTATTTAATAATCGATTCGGTGTACGACGCTCCAATCGGCGTCGGCCCGAAGAATCTCCGTCGGGAGTTATTATTTCCTCCGAAACGCCGTCGTCGAAGTTTATATTTATAGAAAAGTCACGTCGCCCTTTCTTTCTTTCTCTCTATCTTTCTCTCCGTCTCCCAGAGTTCACTGCTCCAAACTTGTGCCGATGGTGGGTACTTTCTTCGGATGCATCATCGGGTGAGAGTTTATTGAAGACCGTTTGGTCGCGAGAGAGTGTCTGTGTATGCGTGTGGTGCCTCGTAATGTCTTTTTTAAGAGCGTCGGATACGTTAACGCTTTTATTTTTTACTGCTGGCGTAAAATCGCAGGATTTGGAGCGTTCGAATGGTCCGTTAATCTGCGTGTGGAGTCTGAATGGGTGTATTGAATGGAAATGTGGTTTGTGGGAGAGGAAAGCGAGAAGCGGCCCTTTTGGTAAAGTTGCGAAACCGATCATTGACGCCAATGAGGCCCTGTTTGTAAGGACTGTGGCGTTTTGGAGACTAAAATGGCGTTACGTTCAAGGGTAAATGCTCAAAGGGGTTGTTTGCAAAATCCAAAAAAGAATGAGCTTCGATGGATGAAACTATCATGGGATTTATGTTGGAAGATACACACTTCTTCTTCCTTTGCAAGGGAAGGGAACTGATGTTTGGAAGGAACCGATTTTCTATATAAGTTCATTTGAAACGTACCTTCCTGATACCATTTTTCCTATTCTATATCGAAACTGGGCAAATGATACCTACGTCTAAAAACCACTTGAAGTAACTACTTCGGAGCCACCAATTACATTTTAAGAAAATAATCCGTTAAAAGGCTATAGCCTTTCAAAAACGCGATCTGCCATAAGAGGTAAGCATGAGAATTAAAACCTCATTGGTCAAACAAAAACCGTGACAAACGATGGCTTTCATTGTTTTTTGCATTCACTTCTACTTTTTGAGAAAAAAAAATTCCCTCTAACCCCACTCTTCTACAACTATCAATATATCGACCTCTAGCGCTTACTGGAATAATGGCGGACACCAATTTCATTTCGTACGATATCTTATGCAACTGTGTCACTGGTTTTCACATGATACCTCGCGGTAACACCTACAAATCATGACATTTCTATGGAGCCCCCAAATTACCCCCAATTTCCACCAAACGATGCAGCCATTTGACATGGAACGTAACAATATGAGCAGAGGCTATCTGAACGTGATGAAGACATGTTACACTAAAAGATTAAATTCATATGCTTCAATCTCTATCGGGTTAAATTACTTTCAAAATCAATTATTCCTGCGTTAGAATGCATTACACGCATAATTTTACAACGAGTAGCCGATTATTGCAACATGAGAAATAATAATATACCGCGACTTACGATACTAGAAACATTATAAAGCTACAATCGGTAGCACGAAATTGGCAAGTTAGGTTAGATTGCTTAATTCTTTCTTTTTTGTAAATATTACAATATTAATGTATTATTATTACAATATTACAATGTAAATTCTTTGATTCTGCTTATTTTTATAAAAATGTTATAAAGCAACAACCGGTTGCACGTAATTCTTTTATGAAAGCTAGAGTTAAACTGTTTAGCAGGTTACCAATAAAGTCTTTATTTTACTCAACTAGCAATACCATTCCTATAACTCACACCCCTTTTACGCTACTTATTTGAATTCGTTTGTTGAAGAATTAATCTATGGAAATAAGTAAATGACCAAAGTTAATTAAGTGCCGTGGTAAATTTAATTTATCGATTTGGTGACTGCACACAATGTAATTATTAATTGGATCCAATTAAATGCTGTAGTCTGGTCAATTAACCTTTCTCCTGATTGCTTGTGGGTCGAGTCATGATGATCTAAATAAAGTCAGTTAAACCATCTGATTGACACAAGTTATTCATCATCATGATAATGATCAATAAATATCATGAAAATGATAACTGAATCTATGACGGGTCCGAGCCAATCAATTGCTTTGATCTAGTAAAGTGATCATCTTGCTGATTGTATTAAGTGCATAGTGAACCTGGTGAATGCCAGTTCTGATTTGATGAAAAAATAAATTATCTAACTGACAAATACGTATTCTTTTTGTTATGCCCAATCCTCGTTTGTATTTAAACGTCTGTTGTTAAAAGAAACGTAAAGAATCTGTATCTGAAATGGTGTAAAAGTAGCATATGCAATCCAGTTTTGATGAAACGCTAGAGCTTCTTTTCCAACCAACTCTTCTGCAGAGAGTGGGTAAAGCAAAGAAAGGTATATTGGAAACATTCGATTGGATATATACCCCCTCTGGTCAAATCAGAAATGAAATGGTTCAGACCTGAGAAAATGTCACTTCAGAGCAATGGGTAAAAGCAATAAAAGCAAAAAATCACATTTGGGCTCTTTTCCTTTTTATGAGTTCGGATAATGGTTTAAATGTAATTGGATGAAATGTTGAATGAGTTCTGTAAAACAGCAATCAGAGAAGCTTCAAACGCAATTATGTCAAATTTAAAAGAAATAGGTAAGAGAAGAGTACACAGAAAGCACGTTGATTTGTTTGTGATTGTTTCTAATCAGCCACGAGGTAAAGGAGTAAATTTTTAAAATAACACCGAATGGTGGAAATTTCTACAGAAGTGTAGATCCAAGTAGAAGAAAACTTGCTCTGTAGACGTGGCAATTAAGCACGTTGATTTGTTTGTGATTGTTTCTAATCAGCCACAAGGTGAAGGAGTAAATTTCTAAAGTAACACCGAATGGTGGAAATTTCTACAAAAGTGTAGAGTAGAAGAAAACTTGCTCTGTATACGTGGCAATTGCTTCATGTTAAAATTATCCGGTTAGATGGTAAAATATAATCATGTATCAGAAATAAGGTGCTATTAATCATCTTCCTCTTCCAGAGATGCATCCCGGAATTCGAGAACGCAGCCTTCAAGCAGGTAATCGAGGCAACCAACACCTGCGGGGAGAACGGTCCCCAGGAATACTGCAGGCAGACCGGCGTGACCAGAATCAAGAAATCCTGCGAGATCTGCTACACCAATCAGCACCACGCGAGGTACATGACGGATCTGCACAATAGGGATAACCCGACCTGGTGGCAATCGGAGAGTCTGCTTGAATTCGATGGACAAATCAACCTGACGCTGAAATTCGGTAAGGGGTTTTATCAATCCGAACGTTTAGGGTTTTGGTAATGATTTGAGTAGCGATGGTGCTTCCTTAATACAAATGCTGGAAGGTGTTGAAAGTGTTACGTATTAATTTAGGGCATTGATTTGGAGTGTTAGTTGTATCAGAAATATTATATTTCTTCCAACCAACAAAATAATTCATTTTATGAAGTAAAATCTAGAGAAATTCAATAAAAGGAGAAGTAGTTTCTATAGCCCTAATGTTTTGTGTACTCCTCTGTAGTATAGCAGGAATGCTTAAAATTTCTGGCAGGATTGGCCACAAATCGGAATACTTCCAATTAACCACTTACTGATATAATAAAAGTTGATTAACTTTCCTGTAATTAGACAAAACAATCCTTTTGCTGATTCCCCAAAATTTGACGAGAAATGGTAGCTTGGTTAATCCGAGCCCCTTCGTTCTTTCGTTGTTTGAAGGAAAAATAGTTTCTTTAATCCGAACGCATTTGATCTTTATGGATCTTCTGTAGTATTGAATCTTTAGCAAGCATCACTATAAAACTTCGTTAATCCGAGCCATTGGCATTTTCAATGCTCAGAGATTTTAAGCCATGGTAAAAGCCTAATGAAACACTCTTTAGTTCTTTTGCTGTCTTTTGATGTATTGACAGTGTCTTCAGAATCGTCATGAAGCCTCGTTAATTCGAACCCTTTAGATTTACAACACACTAAAATATTAAGAACAGATTTGGAGCTTTAATAAGACTTGAAAAAAGTTAGCAGTAGTATTAGTTTCGCTAATCCGAACGCTTTCGCACATTTGGGGTGTTGTGTAGAAATAAAGATGTTTTTACAGACACAACAGAGCTTCGTTAATCCGTACTTCTACATTTACAACGTCCTAAGATGTTGTAAGTAGATTTAGGGTTAATGGTGCAGAAATTCTATACTGGCTTGAATCAATAGGTATTCATACAGTAAATTCTGAAAACAGTTGATATGAGATAAATTTTTTTTTAATTGGAACATGTTTTATACTTTTTGAATCGTCAGTAGTATTGAAACTTTACCAAGTTCGCGATGGAGCCTTCTTAATCCAAACCGTTTAAATTAATAATTCACTGAAGGTACCGCCTGTGTTTTAGGAAACTAGGGAAAGTGAAGGATTGAGATTTGATTGGGCTACAAGGCAGTTACTATAGCGAGGTACACTGCTGATCCTATTATATGGAAACTTTCATTTTATATATCAAAATATGAAGAAATTCGATGAGGCGAGCCCTGAGATGTTAGAAACTGATTTGAGGCGTTGATATGAAGATAATAATAATTAATCACAAATCTTGAAGTGCTTCCAGTCAACAACAAGACTGATGCCTAGCAGAAAATTCTAATAATATTTGATAGAGGGAGAAGTAGTTACAATGATCCGGACGTTTTCTGTACTTTTGGGGTTCTTTGTAGTGTGGATGGTTTGCTGATCATTGCGATAAGCTTCCTTAATCCGAACACCTCGAATTGACGACATCGTGATGTATTGAAATTGAGTTAAATCATCGCTATAATTGTAAGACCGTAAATAGCAGAAGAAATCCATTGCAGATCTCAGTCAAAACTTGTTGAAAGCTAACAAGGAAAGGTGGTTTCGTTTTTAAACCTTAAATTTTTAAACTTGAAGCTGTTGTATTTACACCATGAGGTATTAAACCTGGATTTAATGCTTTGATGGTCTTTCAAGAAAAGTAATAGCAGTGTTATTCTCATTGAAGATTTCATATCACCTCTTAAACTTTTGAGGAAATTCGATAAGGAGAGAAAAAGAGTGGTTTCGTTAACCCGAACGCTTTTTTACCTTTTTGGGTGTTCTGCAGTAATAAAACATCGCTCACAAGCACATTGGAGTTTTTTGGATCCAATTTCTTTGAATTTAGAACGATCCCAGTTATGTGAAGTAAATTCATTGCTTTGGTTTGAAATAATAAGAATTTTATAGTGTGCAATGGAAAGTTTCATTTCACGCATCAAAATGTGATGAAATTTGAGGATGTAACGAATGAAAAACTTCATCAATCCTAACACTAACCATTTTCGATATCCGAAAGTGTTCACGTTTTGCTGTGATGCAACATAATTAATCTGATCCCTTCCATGTTTAATTATATAATTAACTAATCCACCACGAACTCAATCTAATTAACAATGAACTACTTTTTATTTCACTTAATTCATATCTATCGCTTACGTATATATAATTCTGAAACATTTCCTGGAACAGACCTATAGTAGCTTTTCACCAGATTCTCTTAAGTTCCTTTTCATTTCTTCGTCCGACCGGGCTTATTGTATATACAATAGACACTCTTTCTCTTAGAGTGGATCTCTCGATTACCTTTTATGGAAACGGACGCCATAATAAAATGAAGATTTACTGGCGAGAGCGCAGTAAATATGCCGGACAAGTACCCGGAGTAATTTGTAATCGGTACCGACTTTAAACGCCATCGGATTTATAAGGCATTCAGAGGCTAAGAGATGGAAAGCGGAAAGAACTCTTTTGACATAAAAAATTCAAGGCATATCAAAAATATATCAAAGCAAGACTTGGCGAATTTCAAAAGCTAAACAGGTTTATTCTTTCTTTTGTATTAAGTACCGATCTAAGTTTATTTTAAGCAAGTGCTCCATAAACAAACTATGTGTAGCTATCTTGGTATATCCTGCGTGGGCGATAATTTTGCAGATTTATTTCCTCACATGTCCTGCTAATCAAATCTTCATCGTGTGGTATTGGCTGCAATAATTTTACGTTTATTTTTAGACGGTTGTTGTTGCAGAATATAAGATCATTTCCTGCTCTCGTTTTATAATATTCATAATCAAAATTTGTGTTTAATTTTAGGTAAAGCGTACGACATCACCTACGTGAGGATATGGTTTTGGTCGCCGAGGCCGGAAAGCTTTTACATTTCGAAAAGGACGAGGGAGGACGGGCCATGGATACCGTTTCAATATTACAGGTATACACGTATAATACAAAAACAGACTATAGATGATAAGAAAAATAAAATAAAATTCAAATGTTTCGAAGGAAAAATTTAATTTCAAATTGAATTGTATTGTGTGTTGCAGCGCCACATGTCGAGATACTTACGGCCTCCCTGAGATGAGCCATACGATATCAGGCGAAGAAGCAAGAGCTCTATGCACTTCTGAATATTCAGATATTTCTCCTTTACAAGGAGGAAACGTGGCTTTTGGGACTTTAGAAGGGAGACCGTCCGCGTATTATTTCGACCAGAGTCCAGAGTTGCAGGTAAAATGAAAGGATTGCGGTTAAACTAGCCACAGGAGCATTTTCTTTAGGAATCTTGAGGATTTATGTATTAACACCTATCTTTTAAAAAATATGGAGAGTATGTGAAACTTCTATTACTACAAAGATCCATAGAATTGCTAAGTCAATAAAGTTCTGGAATCACATTTCAACCATCATTCTAATGATTATTTGCACGTGATTATTTGCTTCTCTTTGGTCCTCAGTAAAAATGGAATTGTTTGGAGTTACACTATACACCATCATGTAAAGATAATAATTGTCAAAGCATCATTATATTATTGCCACATAAGGCAATAATAGAATTTCACTGATTTTATTACTGAAACTTATGAAATTGAAACATTTGAAACTATTCCATGAAAGCAGTCATACAGTGCTATCTGAAGGCAACCTTAGAATGCGAATATTACTTATTGTACTTTAGTATGTTACAACATGTAAAGCCAACCAAATAAATGTATCCTAATCAACAATTTCTCAGTTCTATAGGTAATACTACAATTCTTCACTTATTTCATTCTATCTGCTTGGTTCAAATCATTCCATCTAAAGAAGAATGCAATCTGAAATCAATAATGGAATTTGTTTCGCAAGGTGTTCCACGAGCAATCGAAAATCGTCTGACCTACTCAATCCTTGTCAGAACAGAAAGCAATCATTCATTAGATTTATTTTACTTGCTTCTATTTGTTTCACTCGTTACTTGAATACCATGAAATTGTAATGTTTGGAACAGTGGACTCTGTGTAGAATCATGCAGTTTAAAAGCAATTACAGAAGGACCATAACAAATAACATGGGATCGTAAAGCAAACACAAAATTCCTTCGTTCTGTTTTCTTGCATCTTTCATTTATGAAATCCACCAAATTAAAAAGCTTCAATAAAGCAACAGAACCTGATAGCAATGGGTTTCCAATTAACATATGGGTAGCACAACGGACGTCCGTTATTTCCCAATGTATGTCCAATGGATATCGAATGAATATCAATTATGTACAAAAAGTGCAGATATATTGGTCTGCCTTGGATGTAGACGGGCAAAGACTGGACGTAATGGATATGCCAAGCACATTTGATGGAGCGATATTGCCTCTTCGTTAAACTAAATTGGAAACGAGGAAGTGATGGACTATAAATTTGCCCCTAAACAACTAGAAAACCATAGCAAACCCAATGCCACAAAAGTAGCGTTTAAAAACTTCCCCTACTT
Source organism: Cryptocephalus primarius (assembly GCA_963576515.1). Classification (NCBI taxonomy): domain Eukaryota; kingdom Metazoa; phylum Arthropoda; class Insecta; order Coleoptera; family Chrysomelidae; genus Cryptocephalus; species Cryptocephalus primarius. The sequence continues at coordinate 6,624,421 of OY754940.1, read as the reverse complement.
TTAACCCTGGACCAGCCAGGAACAGGGAACTCTCTCCTTGTTTCCCTGAACAACTTGATCTTCACGACTCTACGTACTCTTGTACCATCGCATATGTCATCACGACTTCTCACTCCTTCCGCAGGAATGGGTGACCGCGACGGAGATCCGGATCACCCTGGACCGCCTGAACACGTTCGGCGACGAGGTCTTCGGCGACGAGCAGGTCCTCAAATCCTACTTCTACGCCGTCGCCGACGTCGCCGTAGGCGCGAGGTGCAAGTGCAACGGACACGCGTCCGAGTGCCTCGTGAGGACCGACGGCTCCAGGAGGTGGAAGGAGTGCAGGTGCGAGCACAACACCTCCGGCAGGGACTGCGAGGAGTGCGAGCCGTTCCATAACGACGCGCCGTGGCGCAGGGCGACGGCCCGGGACGCTCACGAGTGCAAACGTGAGTATCCTCTATCCAAACTCGATTTAAATAGTCACAGAATGATTTACGACGACACAGGTTACGATCCCACTCTCGTGTTATCAGATAGTAGCTTCTTATCGAGAGGACGTGATGATTTAATTGGTGTGCATAGTACTCATATGTCGTCAGTGTTATTAAGTACATATTTAAGTACATGCATTTGAAGTTGTATTTAATGTATTCAAAATACATTTTTGGCTAACATTTTAAACACTACAATTAAGTCCAATTACATTTCTCTACAATATTGAAATCTCTCACTTGCTTGATCTCTTTTACATTTTCCTAGAGACAAAAATTCCTTTTAAGTTCGTAATATCCCTTGAATGGAGGTGGAAACTCTTGCTACAGGGCAAAAGCCTGTTACCTAGCTAGCTAGTAAAGGTTTTTAGTTACATTGCCTCTTTTCTTGATGTCCCATAGGCCACAATTTTGAAACCGAAGTGAAAGTGCAAAGTCCACTATTTTGTAAACGTTTTTGGAGCACAGAAGGTACCACTTACAAGGTTTTGTAGGCGTACCTGCAAAACAAAATTACCGCCAAGTGCGTTGGTAGTAATTATTACGGATCATCTAAAGCCACTACAATTTTTTTAACTAGTGTTTAAGTAAGTATATATTCCAGTAATTGTAGAATAAAACACTTATTACACTATACACGTATTATTTTTATTATTTACGTTAGGCAAAATTTAAGAATTTAAAACATAATTGGAATCGGATTGGAATAATCAGTATTATTGTTTATGAATATTTTTAAAACAGTAAAAATCTTCTAAACGACTTAACCTATCAACTTTAAACAAGAGCAACTTTTTTAAGTAAAAATGTATTTTCAGTCATATTATGCAATAAACTCTAGAGTAATCCTTAACATAACAAGGATATGGACGGTGAAAGAAGCGATTATAAACGGCGCGACTTACGCGCCTTCACCATTTTGAAATTTTAAAGGCGGCTGTACTTAGCGGAGATGCGGTAGTGGCTAAACGACCGTCACCGTTTATATCGTATATAGTTCATGTCGTACTTTATAACGTATCTATAAAAAAAAACAGAACCAAACCGCCTAATTTAACTCTGCATTCCAAAGGATTCTACACAGGAACTGGCACTTTATAATATTTCTAAAAGGAAAAACAAGCAGATTTACAAATTAATGCGATTTCAATGCGTTTCCCTCGGACGATTAACCACTGCCGTTAAAGTGTCATCGTGGTGTGGTAGCCTGTGATTATTTTGATGTTCCATGTGAAATAAATGGAAAATCCGATGAAAAGGACATGTCCATAAAAATTTGTCAATTTATGTGTGTTATTGTGAAATATCTTGTGAAAATTAGTGCGACACTGGTAAAAGACATTCCATGGATGTAGCAGAAAGAGAAATGGGGTCCCCTCATACTTGCTACATTGGTTAGAAGTCGACGAAATAGCAGTTCGCGGAAAAGTGAAGTTAGATGAAAAATATTGTTTTTCTCAAATAGTACAAGGAAAGTCGAAAATTGAACGCGCACATCGTTTCCTACGGATTTTCATTGGTCGGTGATGATTTTTTGGTGAGTTTTTAAATTTGATGTAGTAACCACTCACGGAAAATCGAATTTTCAAAAGACTATACTCTCGAATGGATCCCTTCCTCAAATTAAAATTGACATTTTCTAACTAGTTATTTCATGTACTTTCTAGTCATCAATAGCTTTTGTCAAGATTCCAAGTGGCCAAAGGTAAAGGTTTGCCAAATCCAAAGCCACCTACACATGTTTCTGCTTATTAGCTTCGTCGGGGTGGTACAATATATATTGAGGTAAACAATGATAGTAACATGGGAAAACCAACACAAATAGAGACGTGAATATTGAGCAGCAAGCACACGTGTGCCTATAAAAGGAAATGCTTCTTCTTTCAAACAGCGACAATCGATAAATTATGGCACTAAAGTTTGGTAAAGTCAGTGTCACAATCACCTTGTCAAGGAATGAAATATGAGATGTACGAAAAATAACGACGGAGATTCAATACTTATAAAGGAAAAATATCATGACGCAATGGTCGCAGATATGAATCATTTTTCTTAGAAATTGAATTAATTAAAATTGTATAATTCATTCACTTCGTTTCCATTGTTAAGTAAGGATAAAGTGGTAGTAGAATCTGCAGCAAGAGACATCTCCAAAATAAATACTGCCTATCTCATGCAATATTGCATGAAATACAATAGTTATGAAGAATGCAATTTTAAGAAATACTGGACTTTTGGAATGTAGAAGTCTGTCACCCCGTCACTAAATCACACATTTCACCCTTTTTGTTTAAATTGTTCGCGATTTTTTGCATTCCCATCCCCACCTCGACGATCCATCTGGCTTATAACGCCGCAGGAACGAAAGCAACAAAAACCGGAAAACCATTAAGCCGGACACAAGTAACCGACGTAAACAAATTAACCCAATCAATCCGCCGAGGGCGTTACGGCCCTTTGTTACATCCTTAATCCCTTTTATTTCTCGGACAATTAACGTCAATTAGCGCGTCGGGCGATCGTACTTTACGACGCGGCCGTAAGTCGAGAGGTAATTAATAGGCCCGATAAAGGAGGGCAATTAGAGTGGACGTAACCTTTTAGAGTAGCTGAACATATTGTCGGTTCCAGTTTCGAAACTGCACCCATTCAGAACGTTCACCTCTTCCGTTTATGGTCAAACTCCTCGCGGCCGTTGTTCATCCACCACGCTCCTCTCCTCTCCTCTTTTTCTTTTTTATTTATTTATTTATTTATTCATTTCTCGTATCGGATTTATTTCGAGGTGGATGACGGCGAGATTTAAAGGCGATTCGCGGGTTTACATTATCCGAAAAACTTATTATAAAGCGCCTCTTAATATGGCGCGATTATGTAGACAATGGTGTCGTTATTGAGGTTTACGACGGTGCCACTTGGGAGTTAGATTAGCGTGAAAGCATCCACAGGCTTTATATATAAAGCAGACTTCCAGAGTCACTTACTTGCCCACTTAAGAGTAATTGCAGTGGTAGTTACGACAAAAACCATACCATCGGATTTATATGACAAATTGTTTCAGAATCTTGCAAGATGTATTTACTCAAAAACTACTTAAAAATCGATCGTTTAAATTGCCACATTAAATGCAAAGACCGAAATTAGTGTAAACTACAGACATTTAACAATATAACAAGCAGATGTAATTACTTAAAGACTAGGTATGTTATACTTAAACAACCACATTTCAAAACAGGAATTACTGTAAATGTTCACTATCTAAGTTTATTGACTCTACACATCTATTATCTTTAGAATTTAACGACAAGAAGAAATTACTTCCAAACCAACTATCATCATATTACGACGTGAGTAATTTTATGCATATCTATCATATAAAAAGTTTCATAGAAAAAGTAATTACTACTAAAGTAGTAGTATTTTCTCAGCTTCTTGGCGTAGCTACGACAGCTGTTGATATATCAGCTGCAATTACTTGAAGACAACATCGATGGTAGATACCTTAACTCCCTTATTTAAATGTGGGATATTTAATTATTGAGAAAGTGTAACCAGTTTTTCAAACAGAAAGTCAATTTTGTTCGAATTTATGACTCATAGGGACACATTTTTGATAGGTTCGTGTCTCCCTAAACGTGGAATTTTAGAAAATTAAATTTTTCCAAAACCTGATTAACATCCTGGAAACTATTAGAACTAGCCCCACTTGAAATTTAGCCACAGACCTTAAATTAACTTTATCCACTTATTCTGTACGTGTTATCCAGAAATGTATCACTTTGCACTAGATGCAATACATTGCACAACAATTTCTGAAAATTCTATTTGTTTTTTTCCTAAATCATATATCAGAAACTACTGAAGCTACCCAAATTAATGCCGATCTTCAAATATTTAATTTTTTGGGTTTTGGGTTCGGAACGACAAGGAGAAAACTTAGTTTTCGCCAAAAATATAAATATATTCATTTCTTAAAATTTTGGTGAAACCACATAGCACGAACCCCAAATACTTAATGTGAAAGATTTTCTTTTGCAAATTACTTACTTTTTGAAATATATGTGTACAATATTAAATTTTCCAAAACAAAACCTGCTGATAAAGTATAAAGTGTCAAAGTACTTTCTGAGATACGCATTTTTAAAATACTGAATTTCCAAAAATCTAAGCTTGAGCTATTTTAAGAATTCTGGTATCAAATTATAAAGGACTACTTTTTGATAAGAACAGTTATAATGGATTTTCACCTAAATACAATACTGTTTGAGATATCAATTTTTAAAATATTGATTTGATATTAGTGCCGATTTGAATTATTAAATTTTTCAAAAAAAAATCAACCCTGTCCAGTTTTCAATATTTTAGCACGAACGTAATACTGGACAGCTGTCCATTTAGAAGGCATAAACTGCAATTACTTACACACTAGATATAACACTACATTACCACGTAGACAATTACATTTCAAATTAGAAGAAAACTGTTACACCATTGTTTAATTATAGTTAATTAGTCTCTATTAAAAAGCAGATACCTACAGATTACAATCACTTAAATTATAATGCTACTTAAATAACCTATTTTATTGTCATTTTTGTGAGGAGGACATTTCATTACTGGGATAGTATGATGATTTCAGCATTCTGGTTTAAGTAAATCTCACTAGAAGTCTCAAAATGCTGCAATCACATTTCAGAGCTGGAATGGTACTTAATGCAAATCTCAGTAATCTTCATTTGGCAAGAAAATGTAATTACTTAAGAACAAGCTGCGCTCGGTCACTAATTCCAAAGGCACAATTGCTAATACGAATAGCAAGAAGCTTTAATTATTCAAAAACCAACCAGCAACTATTACCACTTAAACAACTCCATTAGAGGACAACAAAAGCAATTACACCTTACTTATTCACTTCTTAAAACATTCGCAACGAAATTCGTCGGTCGATCGTATTGTCACTTAAACAACCTTATTTAAATAAATTTCACCGCGTACCCGCATAATATATGGAAACAATTACAAGGCGCCTACGCCTCGTTCGCTTTTAATAATTCAATATTCTTTTTGCTACGAGGCGCAGACCACGCCATTGATGATGATAATGATGATGATGATGATCACGATGATGAGATTGCCGAGTGGGCGGACGATAAAAAGCGAGACCGAGAGACCACAAAAGAAGGTATCTGAATCAAAATTAATCTTCGAAGGATGGGAATTTTATAACAAAAATTATATTCGAAGTATGGTATGGTGTGTGAGTGTGTAGTTTAGGATCGAGTCATTGAATTAAGTGAGAGAGTTTTGTTGCGATTCTGATACGTAGACGAGAAGATTTTGTGGTAAAAGTCCATTACCTTGAAGGTGAAAGGATAATTATTGAAAGTTTTACGCTCCAAAGGAACAATCTGTTTATTCCATAAGCACAATAAGATAAGTTTCAGGTATCCATTACTCATCATCAGAAACTTTGCGTAATGCAGAAAAACACTGTAACTTGTTTTTTAAACGAAGGAGCTATAAAAGCTCGTTATAGATGCAAATCCTTAAAAGTTTTAGTCCGGGTGTTGATACCATCGTAAATATTTTCCTCTTCTTCACGTAGGGTTTTCGAATGGTATGGGAAATGCTGTCTACCTATCACCGGACTATCAGGTTGTCGCCGATTTCTCAAGGGTTCGCAAGTGAGCGAAAGAAAGAGAAAATGTTGTTTAAAGCGGACTAGACGAAAACGATTGGAGTGAACAGAGGATTTCTCGTAAAAGGGCAGTTTTAATGGGGACAATAAGTTTGTGTTAATAATGAAGTAAGCAGGTAAATGACGAAATGATTATCCGTCTCGTTATTCCCTGAACGGTAAGTGGATAAATTGATCAATGAAACAAATTCGTTTGGTAAACATAATTACTATAATTCTGATTATAAATCCCAGTAACGAATATTGTATGTAAATATCCTAATTAGATAGGCTGTCAAAAGGGAGTTTCTGTTCCGAAAAAGAAGTAATTGGAGTGTAGCATTGGGTAGAATGCTCTCTACATAAAAATTAAAACATTCTTTTAAAATGGAACAATCTAAGAAACGAAAATCAAATAAAACGCTTAAGTTCGGAAATTCGACAAACACATTACAAGCATTCTTTTGAAGGTAAGAGTCAATTTTTCTACAATTTGATTCAATTTTATCTTACTGGATATACTAGGAAAAACAACAAATTTTGTTATTTTTAGGAACAATGATTAGAGGAAAGGCTATATCGTTTGAGTGGCAACATTGGTATAACGATTTGAAAGGGAGTTAAAGATGACAAGAATTTCAAACCGTGAAACAGAATTGTGCACAGAACTTTAGCTGAAGAAAGTGCAACCAAATTCAAAACTTGGAGTTCATTAAAATCCGAAAATTTGTTTCAAAATCAAATTCGAGAGGAGAGAAAAGAGCTACAGAAATGAGTCCTGGGTTCATTGAAGGTTAGTGACTGAAAAATCACTAAACCTTTTAAACTAGAAAAACAATCTTGTGTGTTTTTCGCTAATAAAAAGAAACATGTGATCGTCCACAGTAAAAGGGACCTTTTCTCCCAAAAAATCAAAGTGGATGTTTATACATTCACTGTTGTGACTAAAAAGAGGGATTTACTATCCAGCATGAACTAACCTGAAATTTAAAGTTCGACTTTACGTTTAAGGCTGTATCCTGGCATAAGAATTTCCTGATTAATCACATTAGCACTAATTTATTAAGAAACTAGCCAATCGCTTTACTAGGGATCCACCACCACAGCTTCACTCTATTGGTGTTTTGCATGATCTTATTCAAAGGTCTTCTTTGAACAAATTTGCATCTTAAGAAGTCTAACAGTGGATATAAAAGTCGTTAAAAATTTTTTCCACTGTAGCATGTAAATCTGCCAAAATTTCACATACTCAGATACGACATGATAAGCTAAAGTTGTTAATTTTTGACTATGAATTCCTCACAACCTTGCAATTTAAAAAAATTCCAGAAATGTGCCCCTAAAATGAAAATATCTCCTGTGAATAATTCTCTGAGAAGCTGATTAAAAAGTATATCTAGCGTAACAAAAAATGCTAATAAAGCAAACTCTATCGCAGATAAATGCTATCTATATCTGGTGAGTTACATTAAAACTTTTAATTTTTAATATTATTTTTCAGAGATGAATATGATCATTTTTGCGCTTTTCTTGAAAATTTTTAGCTCTATGTAACAGATGCTCGAGACCTTTTCAGTTCAGAATGACGCAAAAAACCATAAAAAATATGTCCTGGGCCATAAGATTTTTACAATTTGTTTAAAAAAATATTTAAACAATTGGACTTTGGACATACAAACACACAAACAAAATCGAATCAGAATATTTATCCGAGCGGGTACGAAAATTCTTCCTGGACTAAATCAAAGTCGTATTATTGGGGGGATCCCCCCAGCTCCGGCCCGAAGGAAGCCGCCGGCCGTTCGGTGAGTCAGTGAGTCAGTTCTTGTCCGGTGTCAGCGTCGTTCGACGTTCTCAAACGGTTCGGCTTTTCTTAGGCGACGAAACGTACGCGACATCAAAAGAATCGGAGGTGGAAAGTAGAGTCGGTTTTCCGGGACAAGTGAATTGTTTTTCGCGACTATTGCTGCGTGTTGGTTCGCTGCGTTGCTCGAAATTATATCTTCTGGTCTGATTTTTACATTATCATGATAGTTTTTCATTGTATTCGAATATTTTGTTCATTAAACTACAATATTCCTTCGTTTAAAAATTGAATGCGGGTAATATTTTTTTCAATCAAATACACATGCGACTTTGATGCAAGATTGAAAAACCATATTCTTACTTTCAATTAATTATCATTTTTAATTATCTTGCTACTGAAACATTTAATTCTTTTGGAAACTGCATTAAGATTTTTCAATTATTTTATCAACGTACAGGTTACTTCAACACATAGTTACAAAGTAGTTTTTTCTAATATTATATAATTAAAATATTTTAGCTAATTTTAATTAATTCCCTAAATTAAATAATTACCTTTTAAATACAAATACAATTACTTTGTTTGGAAACTGAATTCACCTAATATATTTTTCAATAAATTAAATTTCAATCAATTAGAGCAAATTTTTATATTTTCTTTGTTTTGCAATTAAACCATTGGCTCAAATAATTATTTTCTTTGAAATTAATATTAGGATTTTAAAATTAAACTTGTGCAAGGTACAAGTTACTGTAGCAAAAAAATTCTTAAGTATCCATTCGTAATATTAACTACTTACGATTAATTAAAATTAATAATTACAGTTAATATCCTACGTTAAATAATCTACTTTCTGAACTAATTGCTCTTTCTATAAATAAGAGCGATAATCATTTCTCCTTCGATAAATTTGTCAAGGCACAAATGACATTGGTATAGAGTTCAATATTCTTCTGCATTACTAGATTAACTTAGATATTTGTTTAAGTTCTTTCTTCTCATATTTTATAAATTGTGATTAGATACTTTTTCAACATTTGTGACAAGTTACAAGTGACTTTACTACAATTCGTTTACTAAATGACTAAAAATTTCTATATGAATACTATGAGACAAGGGCTCTTGGCCCTTATGAATTTTCAGGTTTTCTCAATTTTCTCCAAAACGGTTTCATGTATCCCTATTAGTATTTACATATAAACTACTTTGTTAAATACCTACAAATTTTCATTTGAAACATTTTTCTAAGAGACCATTTGCTATTAGGCATTTTCAAGTTATCTTAATTTTCTTAGAAACGACTTTTTTAATTTTTCCTTTTTTTTTTTTCGCTTAAACAGCTTTAGCGAATTGTTTCAACTTTCACAACTTGACCTATCTGTTTAATACCTATACTTTTATTTAAAACATTTGTTTATAAAGTCAGCTTAAATGGCACTTTATTCTTACGAATGTTTAGTTTTTCCTAATTTTCTCCAAAACAGCTCTAGTCATTTATTTTAAACTTCTCAACTTGACTTCTCTATGTAATACTTATAACTTTCCTTTGAAATATTTTGTTCTAAAATTGCCCTAAAGAGAACTGTACTCCTGAGAATGTCCTAAGAGGTTGTGAACTTGGAGATCATATGTCTCACATGAGAAACTTATACGAAGGACACGCCACAGGTTTTTGTACTTATGAATATGAACCAACTTGAAACAAACACTCCCATGGCTAATACCACTCAATGCATTAAATTATGCAACATTATTCATAGTTAAAATTCTTGAGGAGGAAAACTCTTTTCCATATAAATGAATGTACTTGTGATATTTTTGTACCTGTGAAACAATCGGACATTGAACTTAATGACGGCGAAATTTTGGAAATTTGTTTACTTACTTTGGCACGGTGTCAACCAAAATTCAGAGATTGATTTTTATTTTAGTATTGCGGTTGATTTTAATCATTTTTGTTTTAAATGCTATGAACCTAATTGTGAAGCAATTGATCATTAAGTATAGTGGCAGCAATTATTTTCTTCGAAAATTGCACTTACATATTTTTCGATTATTTTCGCAAGGTTCAAACGTAGATTCAGAGTTTAAACTCGTATTTAATTTTCATTACTTTATTTATATTGCTTGTCAAGCAATTCAATAGAAGTGGCGACAATTATTCTCCTTGAAAATTGTATTTACATATTCTTTTCGATTATTTCGGCAAAGCGCAACCTTTAAAGTTTGAATTTTTTTAATTGGGTATTTCGGTTATTTATTTTCACAAATTCTAATTATCGTGTTTGTGAAGTAATTGATAGATATAAGTGGCAGCAATTGCTAGGAGAACTATTTTAGGAGTAAATTTTTGGCGTCAATTTTACACCTTCTAATGTGTTTTTCCTGAGATAAAATCGCACGATTTCTGAGTTTTCAGAAGATCAAGCTCCAATACAAAGTGTCAGCTTTTCCCTATTAACAGTTTCTGAAAAAAAGTCGACCACATACATACACAGAGACATTTCTCCAAAAACATGTTTTTTAGAACCAAGGGGACCACAAAACGCTTAGAAATAGCAAAATCTCAAATTCCGAAAATTGACAATATTGCAACACTTTCTCATTATATGACAATTCACAATACTTTTACTATAGTAATTAGTTTAATCACGCTTACAACAAAAAATTGTCATGGTAACAATTTCAATTATGAAATAATTTAAAATGGAATACTTATAGGGTAGGGTAGATAATTTTTGATCTTGAAGTTCACAGTGCAATATATGCATATAATGCACATTTTCACACCTTATTTAACCAAATATTTTGTGAACCGTGTCTCTTGTCGTTTTCAAAAAGTGATTATGCACTTCTAAAAACCATTGTTTAATTGATTAATCGACAAATGGCGCCGTTACACTAGTTCACAAGTGCTGTGGCTCTTATTAAGTATTATTCAGATTAAGTAAAATCAGAAAATAACCAATTGCCAAAAAAATCACCACCACAGGTATACTTCAGCCCATATTTAATTGATTAACTCAATATATTCTGAAATTATTTATAAATTTGGCTCTTTGATGCAAGGGTTGTCGATCTTGTTTTTTATTGGTCTAACAATACTTGACCTTTAGTTTTTTCATAATCAATGAATTTAGAAAAGTTTACATTTTATAATTGGTTTTTTCATTAATTTTTAAATTTTAAGCTAATAATTTGAATCTGTTCAAAGTTACTCGGATTTTAATATACATTTTTTAAACAAAGTTTTAGCGGATTTGTCGATACTGTCGTATAGAAAAGGCACTTTATTTAGGGCCATCCAAATTATACTGCTTTCTGTTGAATAATTCTAGTGTAATTGATATGTGTAGAAGCAAGCATGGAAATTATGTTCTAAAGTGACAATTTGTATTATTACAATTAATAACACGTAAACAACATATAGTTAAACTTCAAAGTTCTAGTATATTGTGCAAATATATAAATCAAAAAATTAACATGAAATTTTTGAAAAATCTTTTGCTTCCTAGTATGCGTATTATTCAATTCTGAACTGAAAGGGCAGTACATTTAAAAGTACTGGATTCGTTTGAAGTAAAAGTTAAGTTGCTACTTAAATGTTTGCAACATAAGTTCATTCCCCATTTTCAAAACGTGATAAATTAGCTTTCAAATGTAATTGAGGTTAACCCATGCTACTTTCTTTAAATTTAATGAGGTTGATGGATTAACAATTAAGATTGGCGAAACCATCACCTGTTAGACATTTGAAGTGACACGTAAATCTTCCACCCATCTACCTAACCTGCAGTTTAGTAATTTTAACTTTGGACCAGTCTGCCTCATTTTCTTTCGGCTCTACTAAAACTCTTCACTTTTCACTTAACTCAAGTACCGTTTTAACTATTTTGAGCACTAATCACCTTTGAAAAATTTCAGAGCCGCAAACGTTTCTAGCCTGTATTGCTTTTTGTTTTGGAAAGGTCGTCAAACAAAACAGAATTTATTTGCGCAGTAGAGACCACCCATTTAGCTCCTAAGCACTTTTGGCTTATCCACTCCACGTCGCACGTTAAGACTTGAACAAACAAACGTGTCAAAGCGCCGCATACCTCGACCTTCTGTGGTAAACAACAGGAAACGCTAAGACATTTTCCTCCAGAGGAATAATTGCTGCCTCATCGCTCCTCCTCTTTCCATTTCTCACCGCTCGCCGGTACTAATGCCTTCCGTTTCGCTTACAAAACATTCCCTATCTCTCGATCCCATCGGTACCATTAACTCATATCTATTTTGACGTATTTTTACCTTCACGCCTTTCAGAAAAGTAAATCTCGGATAAAAACGCGCACCGCGTGTCGCAATCGACCAGTTTTCCTGTTCTTTGGTACCGTACGCGATCTATCAGAAGCAAAAGACGAGGAGAAGACTATCTGACAATAACAGTTACGAAATGATTGGCCCAACCGCGAAACGAGCCGGTACGCGTGTGTGAGAAATTTCAGCGAAGGAATGCGCCTAATTAAAAATTTGACAAAGGAATGATCGCTGGAGGAGAATGGTACAAAGATGGAAGATGCCTGGGTCGTTTTCTGGACGTTGGTGCCGGTCTTGTGTTGCCTCTGCCTCGGCGAGGGGACAGTCTGGGACGGGATCACCCCGTGGTACACCGGATCCAGTAAGTAACGATATAACGGGTTTATGGAAAGGAATTTACATGGCTTAGAAAATTCGAAAGATCCTGGAAACTCAATTAGCAGGATAACAATTTTAAACGAACGATTTAAGACCAAAGTGTATACTACCACCAATCCCTAAAAGTCATTGGGGAAACATTAGCAACAGAAATTCAAATCAGTACTAACACCTACACCCGCCTTATTGAAAGTAGCAGGTAACATTACTACCGCCTGCGATCAGTCGCGTGACGTCCATCACAATTATATGAAAAATAAATTCCAAATTGTCAATTGCAAAACTACATTACACTGGTTTTGCTAGCACCGCCAATACCTTAGAATCAAACAGCCAATGAGTTACAATTATAGTGATTACCCACACCACCTGGAGTTCCTTATCATACAGCAAATTTTTACTATAGCAGTGGCATCGCCTTGCCCTGAGCTAATAATGATAGTGTATCAGAATCCGAGTTATATGCGATCATCTCTAATATGAACTTCTTCAGATTTCAAAGGTTCTTCAGAACACATTTGTTCCAGTTAAAATTTATAGTGATTAAGTCAGATTTAAGTATCAAGTTAGAGATGAGTTGAAATTCATAGTGACTCTGAGTCAGACTACAGAATTACATCATTTGGACTTTATTATTGCATATTACCACGTTTCAGTTACCAATTTCACCTTTAATGCTGCCAACTTGCTTCCAACTTAAAAAATCTAGATTTGTTAGTGATTTTGAGTCAGATTTTTTGATCATAGAACATTACACGTTTTCTTTAAAGGACGTGATTATATTTTTAAACGAATAGTAGTTTCCTTGTAAAAGTCTATAGAGAAGAGCTATAGTACAGGTTCGGTCGTATGTAATACATTTCTCATGAATTACAGTATACAGTTTCAGAATTTGAAATTCGTTCCCTGCACGCAATATCATTTACTCGCAATATAATTACAGAACAGATCAGTATACAATTAATAGTGATTAAAAATTAGATTTCAAATTAATAGTGATTAAAAGTTAGATTTCAATCTCCTGAATTCCTGAAAGTACATCAATCAATTTGAACCACATTAAGAAAGCCAGCTAATTTATATTTATAGTGATTCAATCATATCGCCGGAAGCTACTCATGAAGTAATTTCATATTTCAAAGATATTAATTTCAACTAATGAATTAAAGTTGATAGTGATTCAGAGCCAGAGTTCAGAGTTTTATGCGAACTTCGCTCATGTGAATTTCTTTAAAGCAAGTTAACAAAATTTAACTTTGCATTTGTTTTAGTAAAAATGAATATTGATTCCATCACATTTTAGAATCAAGTTAGAGCTGAGACAAAATTCATAACGACTGAATCAGGCTTCGAAGTTATCATTTGAACTTCAATAATGCACATTACCACGTTTGAACCACATTTTATTCAACTTTAAAAATAACATTGCCCTAAACTTAAAATATAGAGAAAAATATTTAGAGCCGTTAATGACTTTAAGTTAGAATTTAGGATCAGTGCATTATCAATCGTTTTCTTCAAAGCTCATGAATATAATTTTAAACGAACAATATTTTTCTCTACACATAGTGAGCTTTAGTACAAATTGATAGTGACTCAGTCACATACCGTATGCGAGAAATTTTACTAAATAGAAGCTGCAAACGTGTGATCAATCAAACACATTAGACAAGTACAACCCGTTAAAATCCCACCCTGCCCCTTTCTTATTTGCAACCGTTACATTTATTCCAGTTAAAGTACTAATCAATTAAAGTTTATTGAAGTCAAGTTAAAGTTGACTTAAAATTTATATTGACCATAAGTCAGGCTTTACTGTCATATCATTTGGACTTTTTTAACGCACACTACCATATTTCAACATTTTAATAGAGTTTAAATTAATTTAGGTTCAAACGTTTCATTCCTAATCCAAATCCGAATCGTTGAAGTCAAAGTAATCACAAATCGTTTCTAAAGACTCTAAATTAGGCTTGATCAGGAAATAATTGATTCAACGTTGTGCTCCACTTCCACCGATCCATCCTGGTATTAAATCATTACCTGATTGCAGAAACGGGTCGTCAAATCGCGGGCATACTACTTCATACCTGTTTGGCATCTGAACAACGGAAGCGAATAGTTAAGTAATTCCGTAACGGTCGACTACTTTACGTTCAAATTGCATAATTGCGAAGTAAGAATACACATACGGACGCCGGCGATCGGAAAAGAGAGTACAAAACGCTGTCAAAGGCGGCCTAATTGATACTTTTACGACACCTGCGCTAATGAGTAAACATCACAATTTATTTCATCATAAACAAATAACGAAGAAAGAAAGAAAGACATAAAAGTTCGGCAGATTGTTAGAGATAAGAGCACAATTAATTTAATGAGGTAACTTCGAACGTGAAACACTTAAAATTATAAATACCGTAAATGATTCAGTTATTTCATCAGCAAAAATACGAAATAATCAAAGAAATATGAATCGTACGACATCGCTATACAATAAGAATTAACTGAACAATTTATGTAACTTTCTTTGTTCGTTTTGCAACTCCCATTTGAGATCAATAATGCTTGTTTCGCAATTTTTTCAATTAATCTTTCAATGTACACTCTTCTCTAGCGAAAAATGAAATGACCTCTCAAGTCGAAATGGGTTAGTGGCCATTGTCACCGCAGAAGGGGGTTGTCAAAAGATATCGGCCCCACATTACCTGCGACCGTTCAAAACAGGTAAATTCTTTTACAGTACTTACTTACCCAAACATCGTTAAGGACATTTCTATGAGTCATTTCATTTTTCGCTGGATAAGCTAAAAGGAATGAATGAAAAATAATAATAATTGACTTGACTGAAATGTACTTGAATTACTATATATTTTAACCGATTAGTTCTTTAACTGACACAAATGTAATGTAGGTAAAATTTTATCATGTGCATTGAAGACGTCCAAATAGGAGAACATATTATATATCTTACTGGTAACTCTAAGCCAAAGCGATCGCACTGTTATAGTAAAAGTATGATATTGTATCTAATAGAACTCCAGGTGGTGTGACTCAAAAAACGTTGTCTGTGAATCACTGTAATTTTAACTTATCGGCTATCAACTCCAAGGGTTTGGTGATTCTGTCAAAATCAATATTTTGCAATTTGACAATATTTTCATAATATGCTCTGGTGCTAGTATATTACATGCAAACGATATGTTTTAACTGTAGTATTTTTGCCTCTTGATAACGAAATTGGTGTCAGAATGGGGTTATTACGTCACCATTGGTGAAAATTAATGTAAACGCACTATAAAACGATGGAAATATTTTTTTACATTCCTAAGCTATACCATTGTATAGTGAGGGTGGTTGAATTCAAATCTTCTGCCAGAATAGCATTTTTTCCAATTTTATTCTAATCTCAAGAAATCAACCAGAATCATGATTTTCAAAATGTGACAGATTTAGACCAAATTTGGTAGAGCCGCGTTTTTTGGTTCGATGATCAGGAATTTGAAATGAGATTTAGAAAATTTAAGATAGCGACGATATGGTCGCCATATGTCTCACGATGGTAGACGAAATTTTCGAAATCAAAGGATTCTCACTAAATTTACGGTTTTTCTTTTCCGATTTCTTCGCGTTTTTGATAGTCAATGAATTCTTACCAAATGTGCTAAAAGGTGATACTGGAATCATCTGGAATTTTCCAAATCAAATATAACACAATCAAAGCTTTGAAACGACAAACATGGGAAAGTAACGATTAACCATTCAATGAAAACCAACAAATGTGATTTTTGACAATTGAAAAAAATTACACTTTCGAAAAGAATCCAAAACACCACAGGAAAATACAAAATTACGTTAGGTTAGGTTATTTTTGCCTAGCGCTGATTTTTAGTTTAAGATTGCAACAGTTTTAAGCTGTGCTGAAAAGTAACCATTTCCACATTCGACAGTTTAATATGGTAGCGACGATAAAATCCGATCTCTAGAGAACAAATGCTTATCATCTCTTCCTTCGCGGAATTCCGAATGGAAAAACCGTCATTTCACAACATTGCCGAGGTGATTCAGGCGCATTGTTCCACGTTAAGGAAAAAGAAATCCTCGCTAATGATGTCGCTTTTCAGAATATATGCCCTTATATGAATCCCGCCCTGCGACCTAATAAGGAAAACGCGAAGCCTGCAAGAAATCACGAGAAATGAGTTCCGCGAAACGACAATGCAAGCGAAATAAAAAAAGGGGAATAAATTTCATTAACGTTCGCCTCCTCTCGTTTAATTAATAACCGTTTTCCGTTAAGTAAGTACTTTGAAATCTCCATTGTTGGAGAATCTCCGACCCGGCGTTACGTCGATTGCGGCCGCTCCTCCAGATATGTTTAATTAGTCGTTACTTAGAGGCTAATTGCGCTGTTCTTCCGAGAACCTATCGTAAAACGTATTGTTAAGCACGGGCACCTCGTTTAAGATTCATACATACACGTAAATACACTGGAATTGTCGTTAAACACGACGTTATTATCGTGGGTATAAATAACTATATTGAGCGTTCATTATGAATGGTATGATCGAGAAACGGGAGACGAGGCGAAGAAAATTTTAGAAATTTTCTTCAGCTTCTGCTTAAATGGAATTTTAGAGAGAATTTGCGCCAGAATGATAACAATTTAATATAAACATCTAGTAACGAAAAATAAGGAAATATCCCCTATTACTAGTGCTAGAACTTGGTTAACTGTAATACAACTGTTACTGTTTTAGTAAAAATAGGTATTTTCTTAAAAAATTGCGGCTATATTAGAGTATGGGATATTCCAAAAAAACCTGTACTAGTTTGTGTGATAGTTAAATACCATATTGTCCCACAAACGAAGAATTTTACACTTTTTTAAATTGGACATGTGTTGGTTAGCGTTATTACAACTGTGCATTACAAATATTTAATATGCAAGACTATAAAAATATAAGGAGATGGTCAGTTTGAAATTAATTACTACCCAAATCAATATGAAAAGCATGTAAATCTGGCCATGAATGTAAACAACTTGGAAACAAACAAAGAGACATACTTATTGTAATGAAACAAATCTATAACAAAGAAGCACATCCTCAAAAAACCAAAAAAAATTTTTACAACCATTCGGCTCCCAAAAAAAAACAACTTGTAGGAATGTATTCAACGATTTCAGGCCCAAAAACTACTTGGTAGAAATTTAATCAATCATTCCACTCCCAAAAAACTGTTGTAGGAATTTATTCAACCATTCTTCTCCCCAAAAAGGTTGTAAAAACATGTATTCAATCACCCTACACCATAAATCAACTTGTAGACATTTAGTCGACCATCCTATTCCCAAAAAATTGCTTGTCTTGTCGAAATTTATTCAACTACACCAGTCTCACTCTCCAAAAAGAAATTTTAGAAATTTACTCAATTATCCTTTTTGAAAATCGCTTGTGGAAATTTATTTAATAGTCCTTCCCTATAATTTCCCTATAAGTACTTATTCAATCTTCCCACTTCCTAAAAAACCGTTGAATGATTTTATTCAAACATTGCACTCCCCAAATAACAGTTACAGAAAATTATTAGATCCTGCCACACCCAAACACCCACTGTACAAATTTATTCAACATTCTCATCCCTCAAAAATGAGTTGTAGAAACTAATCCACTACCCAAAATGCCCCTGCAAAAATATATTCAATCATTTCACTACTCATGAAATCCTTATGGGGATCTATTCAACAATTCCACTCCCCAAAACCCACTGCAGGGATTTATTCAACCGTCCTACTGACAAAAGAACTATTGTGAAAATTTATTCAACTACCCTCACCCCAGCAAATCCTTGGAGCGATTTATTCATCAATAGGACTCTTTAAAAACATTGTAAGAATTTATTTAGAACCATATCAGTTCCAAAAAATCGTTCTAGATATTTATTTATTTCATTCATAGATAAATTCATTTCACCATCAGACTTCTCAAAAAATTCTTTGTGAATAGTTATTCAACAAAAGCATATTAGGAGTTTATTCAAGAATAAAAAATAGTAGTAGAAAATTATTCAATTTTCACTCTCAAAGAAACCCTTGTAGGAATTGATTCAGTTACTCCACTCCTCATAAAAATGTTGTAGAACTTATTGAAGCTTCCCACTCCCCAAAAAAAACCATTGTAGGAATTTATTCAATCATCCTTGATTCCCCCCTTGTATCCTCATCCTATTCCCCCAAAACGAATGAATTATACTTTCAAAAAATGTGGAAATTTTCCTATCATTATTCTCAAAAATCGCTAATAGAAATTTATATAATAATCTTACTCTAAAAAACACAAAAGAATCTTGTAAGTAGGTATTCAATCACCCCACTCCCCAAATAAATATTGTAGAAATTTACTCAAGGATCCTACTCCTCAAAAATCGCTGTAGGAATTTTTCTACAATCCTATTCCAAAAAAAAAACCTTTTAGAAATATATTTAAACAACCCTTTCCCCAAGAAACCCTTGCAAAAATTCACAGAACCATCCCGTCTCATGTGAAGTTTTCATAAATATGAAGATGTATAGATATGTATATAAACATGGCATTATGAGAATGTCAATATGTCTATGTGCATATGAATGTATGTGTCGATTTCCACGAAAAATCGTCCGAAAAGTGGCCACGAAATGCACAAAATTTAGATCCCTCGGCACAACTTCTGGAGTCGGTTTTTTTTCAAGTTTTGGGTCCTAGGAAATCATTGAAAATGGTGAACACGCGAAAGGATGCCCCCATCGGGGGTTTTCAGGCGAAAATGCACTTGTATTTTAATTCAAATTTTGCCGAATTCCCGGTTTCTGGGATCATGTGTATACCGGCCCCGGAGTTTCTTTATGGGGGTTTTTGGGCCTTGACTACATTCCTGTATGAAACTCCTGAATCAGTATGAACATGGGCTCAAAAATTGATAAGTTGGCGAAATTTCAGGTAAAATTCAGCTCAACTTGCGCCCGAAAACCCCCCATAGGGGCATTCTTTTCTCGTGTTCACCATTTTCAATGATTTCCTAGGACCCAAAACTTGAAAAAAAAACCGACTCCAGAAGTTGTGCTAAGGGATCTAAATTTTGTGCATTTCGTGGCCGCTTTTCGGACGATTTTTCGTGGAAATCGACATGTATATGATTGGATGATCCAAAGTTGCTACTAATGAATGCCTCGGCTGACCACCTTGTGAGTCGTGACCAATTACCATATGGATGATTGAGAGTTTCAGCTAGTGAGAGTCGAGTGTGAGAGCCCCATCTAGTGAGAATCGTGGCTGACTGCCGTATGGATGATTGAGGACATATGGAGTCTCAGTTGTCGCAATGATTCTCAGGAGGTGCGATAATGGACTTACAGACTTGGAAAAACGACACATCTACTAACATTGATTTTTAAAGACTGACTTCGTACGCACACTGGTGTACGATCCACCTATCCCCCTTTGCAAAATGAGTGGGCAGTAGTCGCTAGCTACCTGGCGATGAGAATAATGTATGGAGAATATAATTCTTAGTGTGACAAAATAGCATATAACCTCTTTTTCTGGAGATTTCGTTTGCAACCAAACAGACTCCAACAGACCTAATCTCTACAGAACGTTACTCTGTTTCCAGAATGTAACTGCAACGGCTACTCGAGCCGCTGCTTCTTCGACCAAGAGCTGTACGACCTGACCGGCCACGGCGGTCACTGCCTGGACTGCTCGGCCAACCGAGACGGCCCAAACTGCGAGAGGTGCCGCGAGCACCACTTCATGAGGGAGGACGGCTACTGCGTCCCTTGCGGCTGCGACCCTCTCGGCTCCTCGCCCGCCAGGGGAGGGCTCCAGTGCGACTCCGAGGGGAGGTGCGCCTGCAAGGCTGGAGTCACGGGCGACAAGTGCGATAGGTGTGACGCGGACAGCTACGGCTTCGGCCCCAGCGGCTGTAAGAGCTGCGGGTGCTCGGAACTCGGTACGGACCCGGAGAGGAGCTGCGATCCCCATACCGGGAACTGCCATTGCAAGGAGAACGTCGAAGGTAAGCTTTGGCTTTCAAACTACCTAAATTCTCCCCAAGTGACTGAGTGTGCATCAGTCTGGAACTATTTTGCAGTTCTACGAACCAATGTAGTCCAATTAGGCATCCAGTTACGAATTGGACCAAGTTACGGACCAAAATACCAATTACAGGTGTTTAGATCCAGTAGTTGGTCTTCAAAAATTGAAACAAACATAGTTCGGGTTACCAACACACTACGTGTTAAATAATTTACTCAATCACCGACCATGAAATAGAATGGGGTTATTGACTAACTTAAAAAAACTAATCCCTATTACCTCTGCATGTACTATTACCAATAAATATATTTTTGAAAAAGCATTTTCCACGTTTTCATAATTTCGCAAGTTTTTTTATTAATTATTTAACAAATTAAGGTCGACTGGTAATTCGATTAACATCGAAACATGTTATTTAGGTTTGCAAAAGGTTTTATTCCAGTGACCTTTATTGGTCGATTAGGTTGTTTTTAATGAATTTGCGAGATATTTCCTTTCTTTTAATATGTACTACATATATCCCCTTGTGAGTTTTTCTCGTATTTTCCTTGTGAAAAGACGCTTTTCTCCTCAGTCATAACCCTTATATTACCTTACAGTTTAATTCGTCTACAAAACCTCTTAGAAACAAGTTTAAAACCGAAATTTACTTGTGAAATTGTTATGAGCAATATTTGTAACAGTAAACCATACCAATACAACAAAAACAGAATCACTTGAATAGATAACTAACCTTGTCAACAGCTACTACTCTCTCATAGATCCGCCCTTATCTGAAGTTCTATGCCATTGTCGACGATAATACTCACCTGGAAAGGAAGTAATATACATATTAATAATTTTGAACTATAATTGTACCGGGAAAACATAAATTTTTCCTTGGAAAATGATTAAAAAGGAAACATACCATTTGACAATGACATTTAGGCATGATGGCAACTGCTTCAACCCTTGCCCTGCCTAGTCAACGCCCACTGAACACTATCACAACCTGAAACAATTAGTAACAAAAATATTAGCAACATTGAAACACAAGAAAATAAAAAAATTATTCAAAAACAAATGTGAAATTTTTTTAGTTAATACCACCAAAATCCACCACATAATTTCAAAACTGCTAAGGGGACTGAATTACTCAAACCCAAATGGTAGAACTAAAGATGCTATAGACAATATATAGCAGCATGAAGGATATAGTCAATAACGTTAATGTCCTAATAGCCCAATCAAATAAAGTCTTAATACACGTAAATCTCAAAATAATCCGTTTCAGGTTGAAACCTTTTTAAAATCCAAGTTTAGGTAAAAGGAAAAGATATTTTTCAAAAAGTATCAGTATAAAATGACGGCGCCATTGTTTAAACATAGTTTAAATGGTGAAAATTTCAAAAAAATGAGTTTTTTAAATGTATTAAAAAAATATATGTAACAGGGAGTATTAAAGTTATTTTTCTTATAGCTGCTTGAAAAAGGCTTCATTTTAGAGAGGTTAAAAAAAATTATAAATAATTTATTTAAATAATTGCAAAATAATATCTAAATTTGAATTTGCAGTAAACAAGGAATAAAAACATTAATTATTTCGAAACTTATACATAAAGTTACCTTTTGCTATCCTTAGGATTCCCTTAAAATTTGGTTAAAAAATATTCATTAGTTTATGATTTATTCTATTCGTTTATTAAAAAGTGTATTTTTGCAACATAAAAAACGCGATTGTTGCTGCCATAGTAAAGATGTTTGTAGGAGCTCATTTTTTTGTCTTGATCTACATTTTCAAAACATTCAATTGAAAATTTAAGTTTCAAAGGGCCTCCCTCCTAAAACGGAGTTTGAAAAATTGTCTAATTTGTTTATGAGGTTTTTTGTTAATAACATTACAAGGAATAAAATTATTTTAATTTCGTTTTCATGGTAATTTTTCACGAATTTAAAGAAAAATGACCTAGGACCATTTTCAACCGAGATAGCCATTTTTTTAAATTCACCATTTATTTATTTATCAACATAAAGACTTGAAATTGCACGAGTAAATAAATCAATCCTTTAACTTAACAATGATTATTGTAAATATCGAAAAATATCTATTTTATTAAGATAAAAGTGGTTAATCGTATCTCTTGTACAATTTTCGTAGATTTTTCTGTATGCAATCATTCAACTTAAATGTTTGTACATATTGAAAAAAAAAACATACTTTTGGTCGAATAATGAAATACAGTTTCATCAACTTATTCAAAAAATCATTTTTGTTACAGTATGTTTTGTGTTTTTTCGATTTTAAAGCCTATTTTAAATAGTAGGTACTATTTTTTATTATTTTGGAAAAACCTTAATACAAAATGGAAAACAATGAGCTTCCCAGAATTCTGAACGACAAATCTCGTGAGAAAAGTTGTAAATTTCTGCGTGCTCTACAACTTTTCTATTGAACACTTTTTTGTTTGAAGCCAACTTTTGCAGGAAATCGCAATAATACCTTTCTTTAAACTTCTTGCACCACCCAAATCCACCGTTATTTAGCCCCGTTTTTGTATTGTTCTTTTTTTCCCTTATTATATGCCCCTTGACCATTTCCAGCTTTCAAAATCGCGTTTAGCATTTCCATTTTTTCCCTTAAAATGAGCTACTTTTCCTGGTCTATAAAGATGATACGCTTTCTATTAAATCAAATTAAAAATTCAATAGTTTGTTGAATAATAATAATTAACAATAATGTTCAATAAGTATGTTTAATACTCTAAATGGCGATGTGAAACATTGTGCAAATTTAATTAATTACAAAAAGGTCTCTAAAAAAGTTTATTACATTGGATCAACGTAATATTTGCGCCCATTAATTGTAATTTTTGTATTTTTTTGCTAATAAATACTGCTGCTACCAATTAAAAGAGCAAGTGAAGTTTATAACGACCGCATGTTTGGACATGTGAGGGGAAAAAATAGAACAAAAACTACTCTGCAGTTACTCAACTGATAAGGGACAAGAATACACAAAAATCGAAATAAAATGTAGGCATGTAAGGAAAATACAACTTTGCTGTATCGTCCACAGCGAGGTCATTCAAATTTCGCTTACCGTAAATTTAAACATAATTATGGATGAATAATTAACACTAGAAGATAGCGTAGATTAAATTTCAATTAGTCATTAGTGAATTACCCTAATCAAATCAGAGGTAATTAAAGCAAATAACAAAGACATCATACAACTTGATCTTGTAATTTTAAATAATAGTCACCTTCACCCAAGGCTAATTTCAAAATTCAGAAACATCACCATCGAAAACAAAATAGTCATTAACGCGAAAACCAAGCAAATAATTATAAAAATGCGCAGAAAATTAATCAAATAATTACATCAAATATCAAATTTTCAAGAGAAATTCAAGAGAGTTTAAAAGAATTTACCAAAAGACACGTCCAGTGATTAAAACCGATCCGTTTCGCCACTATTTACACGCACAAGTGAAAATTTCGTCTATTGGAACGCATCGAGTGAGTGTTTGTCTCGGATGTGCAGGAAAAAAAACGGACCAAAAAACTGCAAAGGGACGTGTGTAAAAACTCCTAGGAGGCGAGCATGGACGAAATATGCGAGGTTGCCGTTTCGCTCAAAATAACTTTAATTGAATTGAAATGCAGACTCAAAAATTGACTCTAGAAGAAAGCGTAGGTTTAAAAAAACTAAACCAAACAATGTAATGACAATTAGAACTATTTGAAATCAGCATCTTTAGTCCAAAAATTAATCAGGGTAAAGACACTTTCCTAAAATCACTTGAATAATAAATCTCCGCGAGCCAATAATAGACATTATTTTCTTTCATTAATATTTAAATTCACTAAAATCATGTATATGTTTGGTTAATAATTTTGTAATAATGAGAACGGTACTCAGATATCCTACTATACGGATAATATAATCGATCCAATTGTTGCTATCCTATTATTCTGATAATTTTATTCAGATAAAGCAGATATTTAGAGTGTTTTAGGCTGCTAATACCGAATGTACTTATATACCGACCTGCATGCAGGTGCCTAGCCCAGGACGATTGGAAAACTGCACCGAGTGCCATCATGGGATTATCGGATTATAATAATTAATATATTGTACAGTTTATAAACGATCCAGCAAGTAACAAATATCTACCGACGAAAAAATGGGTAACAAAATTTTAAATAAAAGTAGTAATGAGCAGAGTAACCTGACATTTTAATTTAAAATGATATATTTATCAAAATGGGCAACTTAGGAGCTTTAAAAAGATTCTTCATACGCCACTTTTCAGAGTTTTGTACTAAATAAAAAAGATTTAATGTAGCTTTAAATCGTATTTAATCTCTATTTAATGTTATAACAAAATGAATTTTGTAACATACAATTGAAATTTTTCTAGTTTTTATTGTATTATTACTCGAAATTTACTATGTAAATACATAAAACAAAATACATAAAAGGATAAGCCACTGACAATAAACCAATTTGTTTATCAATATTGCACAAACACTACCGTTTAGATTGTGGTTTAAGTTGTTTTTTTTTACAATAGCGCATATTTCTAGGTAAAATAATAGCAAACCCATACAGAAAATTCGAAACTATATAAAAGTTCGCTACTGTGATACCTGCACGCGTACCTATAAATTGAGAAGAATAGCTACTCCTGCCATTACATTTTTCTTGCAAATTACGAGTTATTAAATTTATAGCTCCCGTTGTATTCAAAATTTCTCAGTAAACTTTTTTCAGATTGAGCTTTGTTTAGACTACTACCCAATCCAGAAAATCAGGAATTTCTGCGATGAAAATTATTTCCTCGGCTTTCCAGCACCCTACAAAGATCAGATTTTTGAAAATAGCTCATCCTTTTGTAAAAATTCGAGAAAATTTTTTGATGTGTTGCTTAGTTGCGAAAACTATTGCGTATCTTGTAAAATATCTCGTTTTCATCGCACTAATTGCTAAATTACGGGTTTAGTACAGTTTTTACTTCAAAAGGAAAACCGTGTTCTTGTTCTACATAAAATCTCAAACCTACACGCACGGCAAATTTAGATAAAGAATGATGGGTTGCTCTGCGAAGAACTAGAATGTTTCTACAAATGATCAGATACTTCTACAAAGAGATCAGTGTTCATTTGAAACTAGGAGTTTGAACTCTAAGTTTGAACTTTGCTCCACTGAAAATGCTCCACTTTTTGTGGATATAATACTTATCCACATATAAATTGTTTTACTTGAAAGCATAAATTTACAATTGCTGTGTATTCTTTTATTAGCAATTCGATAAGCTTAATTTGATGTATTAGTTAAAAAGTTGCAAGAGATTATGTTATGGGCCTCTTCCCTCGTAAAAAATGTATTCAACAGCCCAAAATTTTGATTTTAGAAAAGCTTTAAATACGGTTGTTTATGTGAAATGTAGTCTGGTCAGCTTTTAACTAAAATTTATCTTTTAATAGACCATTCAAAATACAACTTATTTTACCACTAATTTGCTTAATAAGAACGTTGCAACGGTTTTTGGTCGTGAACTTTTTAATATGCAGTTTATGATGCGCTCATTAGAGTAATTGTGAAAAACAATCTTTCCTGGGAATTTTTTCGAAAAAGTTGACTCCACCGATTGAAAATTTTGTGCAAACAATAGTGTTCTTCTACTTACTTTTCCAGGTAAACGATGCAAGGAATGCAAACCGGGCTTCTTCAACTTGAACGCCGACAGCAGGTTCGGCTGCACGCCCTGCTTCTGCTACGGCCACTCCTCGGAGTGCAGATCGGCTCCGGGTTTTTTCCGGTACTCCCTCGAGTCCACTTTCGCCAGGAGCTCTGAGAAATGGACCGCCGAGGATCGCTTCGGCCGAGGACTGGACGTTAAGTACGAGAGCCTCAGCAGGAGCATCAGCGTGAAGTCTTACGGGGACGAGGTTTACTTCGTCGCTCCTTCGAGGTTCCTGGGGGACCACAGAGCGTCCTACGATCAGTTGATGGAGTTCTCCCTCAGGATAGGCGATAACAGGTGCGTCCCGTCAGCCAGCGACGTTATATTGGAAGGAGGAGGGGTGTCAGTGACCAGCAGCATCCTCGCTCAAGAGAATGTCCTGCCACACGTACAAGTAAGGGATAACAAGGAGAAGGGAGCTTCCGTGGTTAAAACAATCTTAGGGTTATCTATGGGCATTTTTTGAGTCATCTCCATAAATCGTATTAAAACATTTTCATACAGGTCTGTTGCTTGAGATTTGAACCATGGAATTTCATCATGAAACCCATTGAGTAAATGTCATTTCGAAAATCTAAAGGAAAGTCATTGCATATTCAGCCAATCTGAATTCCAGCGATAGTTTCATTTTTGTTCCTTTGAATGGTTATGAAGATTTGTTCTTCAGAAGCTAAACATCCCAGAAATCAAATGGAGATATTGGGAAGACTTTCTAATAGTTTACAACGATATCTGGACACTTTTTCCAAAATTGTCTGTTCTATTTCAGGCACAGGTATACCGCTTTCGACTCAACGAGCACTCGGAGTTTGGTTGGCAACCTAAATTAACCTCTAGAGCGTTCATATCATTACTGGCCAATCTGACAGCTATAAGGATCAGGGCGACTTACAGTCAGAGAGGAGTTGGATTTCTGGAGTCCTTCAAGCTCCAGACAGCTGTGAGGGGAATTTCAGGCGAGCCCGCCACTTGGATAGAAATCTGCGATTGCCCGACAGGTGAGATTTGAACTGTAGATTTCCAACTTCTACGAAGTTAATTAGGCCATTGGTTAAGATAAATAAGGTCAGTTAGTTGGTATAACTAAAGAGCTGCATGGATGAAGTGCTTGGATTTAATATTTCAACAAGAAGCCACCAACGTGAGGTCTTCAGGGCTTCAATTTCTAGGAACGTCAAAGCAAATTGTAGCAAAACATCTGTAAGAAAAATGATACAAAACTGTAGACCCCAATACCTTTTACAGGCTACGTAGGACAGTTCTGCGAGTCTTGCGCTCCTGGATTCAAACATTCCCCAACTTCTGGGGGTGCTTTCAGCCCCTGTGTCCCTTGTGACTGCAATAATCACGCCAGCATATGCGACTCGGAGAACGGGAGGTGCATCTGCCAGCACAACACAGTGGGGGAGAACTGCGAGTTTTGCGCCAGGGGATACTATGGGAACGCACTTGGAGGTACGCCAAACAAAATCAAAACAGTATTAGTCTATTTTATTTAACGTTAGTAGTTATACTAACACCGTTCCAGCTGAAATTGATCTATGAACTGTGTGGCATGCGCTCGATACTAACGGCCCTAGTATGACTACTAACAATGTTATGAAGTTTGTAACCTTCAGGAGTGTATAAGACATGTCTTAATCAACTTTCTCTTGAAGGTACCCCAAACGACTGTCAACCGTGCAACTGCCCCAACGGTGGGGCTTGTCTCCAACTAGACGAGAGGAACGTGGTATGTACCGAATGCCCGCAAGGTTACACCGGCCCTCGTTGCGATGCCTGCTCCGACGGCTATTACGGGGATCCAACAGGGAAATTTGGAGCGGTTAGACCGTGCAGGTTATGCGAGTGTAACCAGAACATCGACCCGAACGCTATTGGCAACTGCAATACCACCACCGGGGATTGCTTGAAGTGCATACATAACACAGGGGGGACGGCTTGCGAACGGTGCTTACCAGGTTTGAAACTGCAAAGGAAAAAAATTGTCTTCAGAGTATTATACTGGAACATTGCTATTTATTTTGGCCCGATGAGTTCGAATCGGAAGAAAATTCAGAATTCAAATCGGAATTTCTTCTGACTCATTTAAGATTACATGAAAATCAATAGGTAGCCGACCAATTCCGGCTTCAGGTTCGAACTCAGCAGGTCAAAATACACAGAGATACACAGAGTAACTTTTTGCGTACCTTTGTTACTTTTTTGAGGAAATACCAAATAGAAAGAGGACCGTCAATCATTTTGGTACATAAGAAAGAGACAGAGCAATAACAGTGACTATTTTATTTTTTCCTACCAAGACAATCGTAACTGAAATAATCCGTAAGCATAACCGATGCACACAGCTGCGCATAAGCACAATCAGCTGGGCAACTGGGATAACTCAAATACGTCTCTGCGCCGATCCCTTTTTTATTTGGCGTTTCCTCACCCTGTAAATCACTCACAGAGTTAAACACAAATTCCAGGTTATTACGGGAACGCACTCGTCCTGCCCAAGGGCGACTGTAGGATCTGCGAATGTCACCATGCTGGCGCCTTACAGGACCTGGTAGGCACTCCCGTCTGCGACCAAACGACCGGATCCTGCCTGTGCAAACCTCACGTCATCGGCAAGAAGTGCGATAGGTGCGAGGACGGCTTCTTCAATCTCCACGGAGGACATGGGTGCCAGTCCTGTAACTGCGACCAGGTCGGCTCCCTCAACCAAACCTGCGACGTGTTCACCGGGCAGTGCTACTGCAGACCAGGAGTCACGGGGTGAGTAATGAGACATAGCATTTCTCTTACATTGCTGAGATGGTGTCAGTGACATTCTTTACGTCGCTGTAACAATTTTCAAAATAACCCCACTAGCTTTCCGTGGCAAATGTCATTCATCAACACAAAAGGCGAGAAGTCCCCCATCCCTGTCAAATTTACGCGCGAACAGATGACTACAGCCTTACCGCAAGACTCCAGCTTTTGCTTTTGTAACAGTGAGGTTATGTACGGTAAAAGCACACTTAGTCTATCTACTCTCAAATCCCTGTAGAATCCCCTTTCGCCTTTTCAGATTCAGATGCGATCGCTGTGAGTCCCGCAAGTACGGCTTCTCGACCTCGGGCTGCAGGAGCTGCGATTGCGACCCAGTGGGATCACGCAGCCCCCAGTGCGACGTCAACGGGCGCTGCCTATGCTTGGAGAACGTCGAAGGCGCCAAGTGCGACAGGTGCAAGGAGAACAAGCACGACAAGAGGAGAGGCTGCGTGGACTGCCCCGACTGCTACAATCTGGTCCAGGAAGCTACGAGCACCCACAACCACAAGCTGAAGAGGCTGCGCGAGATACTTGACGAGATAGAACGCCAGCCGACTGTAATAACGGAGGACCAATTCGCTGACGAATTGACAAAAGCTAAGGACAAGATCGCCGGGCTGAATAGCCAGGTTAAGTCAGTCTTGAGGCGTGGCGAGGTAACGTTGGATCGTCTCTCCGATGTTAGGCGAAGGGAGGAGAAGATCTCTGGCGCTCTGACTGAAATCGATGAAAACATGAACGCTATCAGGGAGAAGTTGTCCATCACCAACGCCAACTTGGAGCACTCAGACGATATCATCTTCGAAGCCGAAGATAAAATTAACGAAATCAACGCCTCTTTCGACTTCGAAGCCGTGTCATCTCTGGAAAGAGCCTGGCAAAGAGCAGAAATCGCCGGGCAACAATCAGAACTAATGTCCACCATCGCCCACGAAGCCAGAGACCTAGCGGACGAACTACACGGACGAGCCGAAGCTGTCGTCACCAAAGCGAAAGAAACCAAAGTCAAATCGATCGAAGCCTACAACGCCGCCAAGGACTTCAACGCGAAGCAGCTCCGACTCACCGACACGATCCACCGCATCAAGACTGATCTAACAGACAGCGAACGCAAACTCAACAAGACCAAAGAATGGACGCAGGAAGTAAAAGCCAAAGTATCCAAAGTGAAACAGGACGCGACGGACCTTCTCAGCGAAGTTACAAACCTAAGGATCCCCGAGATCGACCTGATAGAACTCAAAAGGAAATCCGACGAGCTGAAAAGAGAGGCGCACGCTCTGCGCGACAGGTCGATCGAGCTGTTCAGCGGCAGCGAGGAACTGCGGAGGGACGTCGACGAGAAGACTCGTCTCGGGAAGGAGTTGCTGAGGAGGGCGGGCGATCTGCAGGACGAAACCGAGGACCTGAGGAACGACCTCGTGCTGTCCGAGAGTCAGGCGAACGCCGCCATCGATCTGTGGAACGAGGTCCTGCAGGGGGCTGAGGTCAATTACAAGCTGTTATCAGGTAAACAGACAACGGGCAACGATGATTAAAAAGGGATGCTTCAAATTGAAAGATTTTAAATTTTAAACTTGAACCAAGAACCATTAAAACCATTTCTTCCATTACTGAAATTATTTACAGAATTCGACACCCAAACGCAGAAGAACAAACTCCAAGCGGAAGCGGCCCTGGAAACCATCGAGGAAATCGAAGAAATAATCAACAGGACGATCAAAGACACTGCAGTTTCCCGAAAAGATCTAGACGAGGCGAGGAAGAACGTTGACCTAGCATTGGAAAAAGCCCAACAGGCCAACGACTTAGCCAATGACGCTTCGTCCAACGCGAAGAGGGTCAGACAAGATGCCTTGGGTCTGTTCAAGAACACCACAGCCCTGGGGGAGGAAGCCGACTTGATGTTCGACAGGGTGCAGAACACCGAAGGGCAGCTAAAGAACTTGCTGGTGAAGACTAGGAGCAACGAGAGTTTGCTTAGCGAGGCAGCTGAAAAGGTAAAGGGATGGGTACATGCAGTCCTTAACTGCAGATGATTTTTGTAGTCAATTAAGATAACAATTGGTTGTAAAACTAGGGATAAGAAACATCTTGCGTCCCCTTTGGTAGAAATGATCATAGGTCTGGCTCCTTAAATTACTCAACTTTGGTGTAACCAATGAATGCCCAAAAATGGGTTGAATGTGTAGAGTGCATTAAGCGTTAAGCATTAAGTGTAAGTGTATAGGGGCTGAACATATGAAAAAGGGTGCAGGAGCACCAAGGCTCTTTCGCCCTTTTGCCCTTTTTCGCTTTTGCGCTTAAATTTCGAAATCGAAATCCATTCCCGTAGCCAATTTTCCCCATTTAACCAACGCATTCTACAACCTTTTTATTTATTGAACTAGTACCCAAGCGTTCCCAAATAGAATCCTATTGGATCTTGTTTCAATCTCTGTTTCGTTTCCAGGTCGGCCGGGCTGGCAAGGACACCGCGGAAGTCTCCAGAAAGATCCAGGATTTGCTCCTCGACGTCCAGGAGATAATGGGCGAGGTCCAGAACTCGCCCAATATTGACGAGAGGGAGATCGAGCGCCTTGAGGAGGCAATAAGGCGCACGGAGGAGCGCCTCAGGGAAACAAGGCTCGAGGAGACGCTCGAGGAACTGCAGAGGGAGCACAAGTCCCGTAGCGAGCTCATCGAGCTTTACAAGTCGCAGATCTCCGCGCTGCAGAAGGAGGTGGCGAACGTCGAGGAGATCGTCGAAGCCCTCCCCGAGGGGTGCTTCAAGAGGGTCGAGCTCGAGCCCTAGGGGGTTTGTTTTATATTAAAACAGATCCGAGTCAGATAATGTAGGTTTTGCATGGAATAACAGAGTTGATATAGTTTTGTAGACGATTTTATATGGAATAAAGATGTAAACGTTTTATACATTGGTTTAAACCGCTTTAAACTGGTTCATTGCAATATAGAAAAAGATTGGGGAAAGCTGGATTTTTGCATGAATGTTCCATTTTTAAACAAAAAAAAATAGTAGAGGAAATAAAAAATCATTTTGAAATAAAAACAAAAACACCATTATAATTTTTCACCTATACATTTTTTGGATCGTTGAATCCGAATCTGGGATCCATTTTACCCCATCACGTCAGAATTTTTCATAAACTAATAAACTAGGTCCAAAAACCCAAAAACATTCTCTATCCATACACATTTCAACCCTCATAATTCCTTAATTCCTCATGCTATAAACCCTTAAACTCCTTCTCTTTCTTATTGCCTGTGTATCCTCGAAAATTTCTGTGTTTTACTTAGTTTGACTTCGGTTTAGCACTTTACTCGCTACGTATTTAAAACACTGACCTTTATCCAGGGCTTCCACAAACTGATATACAAAGTTTCGACTTAGGAGAGTGCGTACATTTGCCTACTTTTACTGAGTTTTAAGATTATTGGTCTGTGAGGTGATAGGTTTTTTTAGGGAACATGGGTTTAAGATTGGAAAAGGATGTATAATTGCAATATTTTGGGTTTTAGAGCTTAAACCCGCAGAAGTCTATCTTGCTGAGTTAAGGGTTTCGGGGTTATAGGGTAGTATTACTTTATATGTGAAATTCGTTAAGAATAGGTGAGGCCGCTTTAAAGAAAATTGAAAAAAAACTAAATTTTAATAGGTAAAGGGCACTTCAGAGAAAATCGCTCAAGATAACAGTTATGGTTATCTGTATAGATTAAACAGTTGATTAAATATTCACAATAAAGAAATCGTTGGACTTATTTCGAAATAAAACAAAAACAACAATTGTAAAGCGCCCATTGCCTTTCGATATTAGCCAGTCTCTTTAGCCTTTACAGTTTCAGAAGAAGAATCGACCACATAAGTTCAGAAACGCGTGCGCACATCATTTTTCCAGAAGCATGTTTTTCGGATTCAAGCGACCTGAAACAGTTCAGAAGTGCCCATATCTCATATTTCGAAAATTGACCCCACTACAATACTTCTCATTATATGGTCCAATAGTGAAAAAATAAAGATCAAATTTATAATTTCCAAAGTAAATAAATTTCGAAGGTATACATCAATTAATGTGGTATCGTGTGCACATAAATCGAATCTACACCAGTACCGTTTGAGAGGAACGTGCGCAAAGTTTAGTACCGTGCGCACTTACCGTGAACAGCTTGTAAGTAACGAGCGAAAAGTAAGTTGCATAACTGGGAGAGAAATGACTCATGTTTGTAAACTTCCAGCGCTATCTATTCCCATGATTGGAATTGAGAAATAATTGGAGGCAAATTTAAAAATAACATTTTTTCAGCTTGACGGTTTTTTAATAGCTTTGAAGGAGTACCAGAACGTGAAATTGCTGTAAAAGATAATTAATTGTTTGAGTATTACGTTTAGATAATAAAAAATTAGCGATGTGTCCATATGATTTTCTCATAATTACGAGGTGCGAGCCAAGGCTTATGGCAAATTCTTACGAGTAAAGGGCCCTTTAGGACAAATTTTACTCGATTACAGTTTTTAATAGGCCACCTATATATACATAATTTTTTCCAAAAACCAGTTTTCTGGACGAATTGACTGCAAAATTTCCAGAAATGCTATGTCAAATACATGAAATGAACTAACTACTACAATACTTACTTATTATATTAGTACATAATACAGTAGTAATAGGCGAAAAAAGTAATACCACAGGATAATTGTAAAATTAAATCATTAACGATGGTGGAACTTCTCAAATACAGTATTCTTAAAAATATTTGTGCGCTTTCAAAACGCTTTTATCAGACGCTTCCAAAAATCCAAAAAATAGGCCTTATGGAAGATACAGTATTTACATACAGTTTCGGAATATTAAATTTGTCAAAATCGTTTAAGAACCAGAGAAAATTGTGAAAATAAAATAAATGCTTTTGTGATAAGAACTGTTCAAAAACTACTACTTTACAGTAATGAAGGACAATTTACTTAGTAATTAGACAATCATGCCTACTTATTTAGGAAGTAAAGTAGGTAAAGGTAAAGAAGAACGGTAATTGTTTGGGAGATTGTGGTAAGTGTATTCATTTCATATCGAGTGTCCTAATTGATGACTGAATGATGACGTTGAAAATTATATAGAGCTTCATAAAATGATCCTTTTCCTCCATCATAGGGTGAAAAATATAATTACATCAACAGAACCACTAACGGCTATTGGAGTTTTCAAAATAAATTTGCTTCATTTTTTTATGGACCCCTTTCAAATATATTACAGTCATTAGCAAGTCAGTTTTAAACTTTCACCTACATTAAATTAAACAATGTCAATGTATTTAGTATTTATTCGATATTTCAAAATTTTTATTGGGAATATATCTACACATTAACGGCAACGAAGGGTATTTTGAATAATTCATTGGTCTCCTGTTATTCAATTGATAACGGTTAATACACTCTTTAATGACTTCTTTACGAGACAAATTGAATTTCTATTGAGATGTGTTTTTTTTTAATTAACTACCCTTTTGAGTTTAAGCTACCTCTACAGACCAAAACTTCTAGATTTTCTAGTTTGCATTAGAGTTCAATTTGATCTCTCTACCTTACACAAGTAGATCATACAAAATTAGGAAAATTTAGATGTGAAGTGCAATGGCACAAATTTACAAAATCCCTGTGTACTTTCTTCTGTACGACAAGTCGAATTCAATCAACCGACTTGTGCACACAGATTTCGTATAGTAGAGATGTGCACTCGGTTTTGCGCCCGGCACCAATCCTACCGAGCTCCAATGCGAACCAAAGAGTATTTAATACTACCGGCTATACAACAACTCATCCAGTTCGAGAGAACGAAGCAGAAGTGAGAGATAACAAAGTAGTGACATCACAACATACAAAACTAATCAACAATGTCGAGTACTGGTAAGTAAAATAATGTATAGTATATTCTAATATTCTTTTTTAAATTCAAAATTGGTATGAGTGTTTTGCCAAAATATAATTAGTTCCAATAATGTGCTTTAACAGTATTTTTATTAATATTAATATTTATGTAATTTCATACTTCATGGTAATGTTCAAATAGTTTAATGGTCTACTGTATATTTTTCTATCTTCTGGGTTACCTATAGCTAACCATCTGTGATACAATTTTTCCTTTCCTTCAGTTATTTCAGTCAGTTCTTCATGCAACCAATAATTCCTTGATTGTTTATTGTTT
The DNA here is from genome assembly GCA_963576515.1 of Cryptocephalus primarius. Lineage (NCBI taxonomy): Eukaryota > Metazoa > Arthropoda > Insecta > Coleoptera > Chrysomelidae > Cryptocephalus > Cryptocephalus primarius. Next base: position 6,588,981 of record OY754940.1, on the reverse strand, counting down.
ACCTTTTCACCTATAGCCTCTACTGCGGTTTCGTGGAGTACTGTCTTTAACTTATACATTTTTTCTGGTGTTTCGTTTTGCAGTTGGTTCATTTTTCTCGCTGATCTTATTTTTTATAGAAATACTGTTGGCTCATTTTGGAAGCTCTCTAAATTATATTTTGGGTAACTTGGAGTCTCCTCCAGGATATGAAAGTCTCATGTCAAAGTAAAACTTGGGCCATAGGACAGGATACATCACTACTTCTTATACTTCTCGGTCCCTTGTAGCCATTCTCAGGAATCAATACAACTTCAACAGTACAATGCAAATCCATTCCACCTCAAATGTGTAGCAAATAAATTACCAACTGCTCAAAGGAGCCATCGTCTAACTTACCTTTGACTCAATCGTTCCTCCTCCACAGCAGCGAAGTCCTCTACGACCTGCGCCTGCCAATGCGGCTCCAATTGCTCCGGCAGCTGCAAGTGCGCTTGCAAACCATCTTCACAGAACGCCCAGTGCACCTGCTCCAGCGATTGCTGCGCCGCCAAGACCTGCACCATAAGGAAGACCTGCAAGTTGACCGCGCCGGACGGCAAGGAGATCGAAGTCGATTGCATCTGCAGGTGCGAGTGTAAGTCAGGTGACTGCAAGGAATGCGACTGCAAATGCAACTGTAGCTACGAGAACGTCAAGGTAGTCGATGGAAGGAACGTCTGCGAATGCGTATGCGTTTGCTGAATGGGGTCAATGGGGTGTATACTGGTTTGAATAGAAGAAGTTCATGTGAGGGAGAAATGTTAATGGGGATGTAACTTGTCGCTTATTTTAAATTAATTACCGCAAGGAACACCTGAAGAATGATAAATAGAGAATACGCCAGCAGTTATTACTAGGTTCTAGGCTCCTAGGTTGTATATATCAGAAAATAATTTGCTGTAACCACATGCAAAAAGCAAAAGTCATAAGTCAATTTATATAACTAGTGTTCACAGTACCAATTATGACCAAAACCATCTATGAGTACAACCAAGTTGCTGTATGAAAACATGGTTCCATGTGCAAGAACCAAAGATCATAGATGAATTAGTTCGTTTCATCAAATATGCTCATGACCAAGTTTTCCTTCCCCCATATGAAACATAGAAAAATGTAAATCAACACTGATCCTCAGATGAATTTTAACCATTCATCCAAATCTGTATAGTCTTATTGTATCTTCCAGAAAACGTTTTTTTACATTATTCATCCTAATATATAATTCTACTTTCTATAAATTTATATTCGATATATAATAACGTTCTTGTAATGAAATATGTACCACTTTTAAGTAATAAATAATAAATCCAGATCTGGACAAAAAATGCAGTTTAATTTTGTTTTGAATATGACTATTTTGAGTCTCTTAAACTGGGGATTTCTAAGTAGTGGTGAGTACCTTCTTCAACCTAATTACCTAATTATCGTCTCAGTTTCAATATTATTGACTTCAATCAATTTTACCCATTTATTTTATTTGATTTTGGATTAAACACCACTTATTAATTCGTTCTTAGATATGTAGATTGCTGACTCACCTTTTGATTAACTTTCTTATAAGAAACAACCATGTAACTAATATTAAACCAACTAAATTATCTACTGCTACGAGTACCACTACTACTTCTAATAGACACTACTGCTAAAAATATAATGTAATGACAATGCCGGTGCTTTCCTTTCATTTTAAAATTTTTACTAAACGGAGTATCCTCGAAGCATCCGTCATTATGAAATAGTTTAGCACTCTAAACTATTTCAGGGAAGGCGGGACAGGAAATGTAAAAGAAGTAAATTTATGAAAATTTCAATGACAATTTCTATAAAGCTAGTACTAAAAAAGTAGTTGTCAAAAGCACAGACGAATATAAAAAAGGCGACAATTTAAGTAATTAACTGCATTTGGGTTACCTGGAGCCTTTAAAATACTAGATACATAAATGACCAATACTCCTTCATAATTAAATGTTGATGTTGAGTCTTCTAATAAAAAACCCTTGTACTCGTACACTGATCTTTATTTTTGGTGAATCATCTTTATAATCAAGAATTATAATGAGTCAACGTTTCTTCCAAGATTTGGGCATTATCAAGATATTGAAGTTTATAGAATGAGGAAGAGTCAGTGGTGAGACCCAATCAAGTTGAAATCTTCTATTTGAAGTAAAGTGTTTAAACTAGTTGTCAAGACAGTCGTCATGTAAACGTTGCTTCACTTAGTTTTCATATTAGCTTTAGAGGATCTCACCATCGGTTCTTCCTCAATGCAAAAACTTCAATGTCTTGATAATACCCCGAATCTGGAGACTCATTGGAATTATTGATTAAAAAGATGACTCACCTAGAATGAAAAAAGATCAGTATATAAGGGCTTTTTATTAGAAGACTTATTAGAAGAAAATATTAGACCTCCGTGGTTTAAACAAAGTGAAATTTAAAAAAAGAATGAAATTTTTCAGGGAATAAAGAAATTTGATGCCAAAACTGATATAAATCTGTGCTCTACCTACAATATTATAAAAACGCCATACAATTTTTGTAAAATTTTGGTCTGGTACGAAACAAAAGGGCCAAATGGAATACCAAATTTTTGGTATTTCCTGTTTAAACAACGACATTGTTATTGGTTTTGAAACTTTCTTCGATAAATGTTATTAAATAGATCATTTTGGACTAGTTTATACAATTTGATGGTGAATATTTTCCAAAAATTTCCTTATAATTTGAAATTTCACCATTCTTGCAGGGGGACTTGACGAAAACTGCTTGAAAATATATTTTAATATACTGTTTAGAAACATAAATGTTTAAATGGGCAGATTGCAATTAAAGATAACTTGACAAACTAGTTTCGGAAACATTCATCATCGGATCGCTGGATGAAGAAATTTCTTGAAGAAGGAAACTACAAACTCAAAATTGCACACTTTGTGCTTAAACCTTGCTACTATTTTTCAGAAAAAAAGTAATGCAGTAATTATAAAAAAAATTGATCATTTATGAAGTATCTGTCTCAAAAAAACGACATATAAGGTTAATATTTTATTATCATTTTATTACTGTATTGTGTATCTAGTGACTCATGTCAAGGGAACTTCTGCAAAAGTGATGAAATTTCAAATTATTGGAGAAATTCTGTGAAATATGTACAATCAAACTGTATAAATTAGAAATCAGAATGAATTATTTAATAACAATTATATCAAAGAAAGTTGTAAAATCTATAATAATGTCATATAAATAGAAAAGGCCCCATTTGCTTCATATGCAACCAAAATTTTACAAAACCTGTAATGATGGCATTTTGAGAATCCTGTATGTCAACAACAGAGTTTTTGTCAGTTTTCTTAGAAGTGAAAGTGGGGTCGTACATCAAATTTCTTTAGTTTCTGAAAAATTCCTTACTTTTTTAAATTTTACTTTGTTAAAACGTATTTTCTAACTCTGATGTGAAATATTTTTTCAAACTCTAAAGTTCGTGAATTTTCTCTTCTATCAACTTAATAATGTTAACCGAATTTTCAGGTAAACCCAATAATACACATTTCGCAATGCAGAACAAACTTTAATCAACTACTACTTGGTAACCCAATACCCCAAGACTACATCTTACACTCCACCCCATTCCCGATTCAAATTTTGGACAAGTTCATGTTCTTCAGCAGGTACGCGAGGATGAAGCAATTCATGATGACCACGAACGTTGTGAACGAGAAGACTATGAAGTCGGCAGTGGTGTGTTGGCCCCTACCTAAGACCAGTTGCAGGAAGATCATGTCGAAGCAGGCAAGTAGTACCAGGATCAGGATGAAGATAACAGCGATGTACCACCGAAAGGTTGCCTGAATGGAACGTGGGTTAATGTAAATGTTTTCTGCGTAAATTAGTTTTGTTCATACCAGTTCGACGTCTGGTGCAGCAGCCTCGCAGTCGTCCACCTTGGTGACTCTGGCCCTAACGATGGTGGTATTCCTGACGATAGTTTTGGTAGGTTTAGGCAGCGGAAGGGTGGACGTGGCGGTTGGGTCCACAGTGGTGTTCACAGTGGTGGTAGTATGGGGGCGATCCGAGCGAACAACCCTAGAATGAGAATAATAGGTGAGATGATAGATAGATGAGAACCCTAGGTGGGAATAATAGGGTCTGAAACTAAAAGTCCACTCACCTCGTGTCGACCCTTTCTAACACCAAAAAGTTAACCATGATCACCAAAACTAACAACTTCATATTTCGAAAGCCGCAGAGAATAGGTGTGCACCTATTACGAATTCTGCTTAAATAGCCACCGATGACATCACAGCCAGCCAATCAGAAGGCGGGGAAGTGTATCAGCGAATCCCCCAGTTTGCTTATGTCGAAGGAATTTTAATGGCTCTTTGTTCCAGCTTGATCGAACCATGGGGCCTTATCGCTTATAATTGCGGACGTATGCATTTTGTTGCTATTACACGACTTATTTGTCCTTAAAAGTCCTTGTAGGAATATTCTAGAAAAATATCAAATTACAACTTATTCCTGACAATTAAAGCAATTTCTCACATTATCTAAGGAAAATTTAAGAAATGATTTGTCTCATTAACAAAGATTGCAGGTAAAGAAAAACGGCATCTATACTAACAAGAATAAGAATCCATCCACGTCAACTGCACTTACAAAGCAAATCAACACTAATAAAAAGAACATCAAAATATTGAATTCATGAAAAATCATTAAAAGAAACGGTAAAGAAAGAAAAAATATTACGCAATCTGAAAGTTTCTGAATAAATATATATTAAAATTATGAATTTATAATGAATGTTAACATGAGAAGCTTAAACGCTAATTTTGAAAAATTACAAAGCTTCATTATTTAAAAAGATATAACTGAAATAAAAGAAACTATAAAAATAGGTAAATTTAGTACATTACACGTCACTAATATTAGTACAAAATAAAAACCTGAAATGTCTGCTTTATATCGATCAGATGATCTACCTAAAGCAGAATTTATATGGATCTACAAAATTTTTTAATCATTAAAAAGTAAACTAAAAATTACCTAATAATGGGCGACTTTAATATTGATATATAAATTATAGACAACTTCTGTCAAGAGTATGTAAATAATTTACTAGAGTCTGGATTCATACCGGCTTTTCAAACTGTTCGAGGACCAGCATCAGTAAATAACTGCAATGAAGAGACTTGCATTGATAATGTATTCTTAAAAAACAACTAAATCGATTCTTAATTTTTTAAATAAATCACAAGATAATTAAATAAAGTGTGGATGAACACTTTAATCAGAAAATATTTTCTGTAGTATGTTTAGATTTAGTTTTATAGTTGGGTAATTTTAAATTTAAGTTACAGCAACCCTCCGAAGAGGTATAGGAACGTAGGGAATTTCATTTCATTAACTTACATGTAAATCTAGATTGGAGATAAATAAATAGAAATGTCAGTGTATTTAACTATGCATAATTTTGAATGAAAGAATTAATTACGATGTGTATGCAACTGATTTCAACAGTTTACTTATACCGACAGTAGTTCTTTTAATTTTTTCTTACATTCTTAATTTTTGCAAACCTTTTACTTACTTCAACTTCACGCGCTGGACTTGTTTTTCTATTCAACTGAGGGTGTTTAGGGCAGCAAGTTTATGGTTGTATTTTCAGAACCTACAAGTAATACAAGTCAACATAGAAAGAGTAAATGTTCAAGCACTTACCCACTACAGCCTTGGTGTTTGTGTTAGAATACTGTTAGCGATTTCGCGGATACACTGATTTCAAGATTACACTGATTTAATATGAGACTCGTTCATTGGTAATGTTACAGCCTGAAGTTCCCATAAGCCATCCTGACAATTTGTCCCAACATCCAAACAAAATTCAGCCTACAGTCGTGATCTTTTACTAAATGACCAAGGTCACATATATTTTATACATTTCCTATTACATTTGACTATGAAAAGCAAACAACAAATTTTATTACAAATCTAGCAAAAATTTATTTAACTCATTCGACTCAAGTTTGAATGAACTGAGACATACCACAAATCCAACTAAAAACTCGATGAAAACTTAAACCTTACATTGCAGTAGAAATAAGAATTCAGTACGTTAAAATGACAGAAGAAAATATTAAACATATTCGCAGTGAGATTACAGCCTGTCTTCAAGAAACGATAAAAAGAACCTACTAACTCATATATAATTGGTAATATACTATAAATACAAAATAGATCAAGGCACGGAGTTTACATACAATTAAAACACAAACACAACTAGACAGGGTTATGTCTCGCCGACCGGCTTCTCGAGGAGAAGGGTGATTTTCTCGAACGCGTAACGGAGCTTCTCGTATAGGCCGACGCAGCAGCCGTTCGCCATGATAGTATCGAACTTGAATGTACGGAACGAACGGTCCTCGTCTATGTACGTTACTGCGCCCATCAGTGGGCACATTATTATCTTCGTGTGGTCACCAAAGTTCATCTGGAAAAGAAAAAGGAAGAACTTATTAATTGAAGAAACCAAATGACATTTAATGTGAGGTCAAATGTGGTTATGTGCTTCTTGTTAATGATGGGAAGAGTTCCAGTACGTGCGAAACTAAATCATTAGCAAACAAAATATCGACTATTTATGTCAGACAAGTATAGGAAATTTGTATATAGAGAGAGCAAAAAGATTTAAATGCGTAGCGTGGTAGCTGAACGATAAATCGAATCCTGATGAAATTAAAGACAGGATTGAAATAGCCAGAAATGCTTTTTTCAAGCTGAAGTGGTTACTTTCCTACTGAGATCTAAATCTAAGCACTCATTGGCGAATCACCAGGTGCTATGTACACTATATGGAATTGAAGGGTGGATGCTCAGATCCTACTGAAGTTATACCGACGATTACTGAAATATCATAAACCGAGCAAGTAACAAATATTAGAGTACTGAAATTAATCACATTCAGAAACCGCTATAGAAGGAAAGCATCTTATTTTGGCTATATTTTTAGAAACGATTAGTTTTCTAGAGTGAATCATTGACAAAAAGACCGATGTATGTCATCATCGAACGTAAAAAGTTCTCTTGGCTAAGAGTTTGACATCTACACCAGGGACGCATCTTTCGGAAAACTGCTTTTGCGTACGTAAGCCTCGACAATCTAATGTTTTCTAAAAAAAACATTCGAAACAAGTCACAGAACAATATCTGAACTACCTTCCAAGCAGCAAATGCGCGGAACACTTTAAAAAGCGAATATGTGAAAAGAACTAAAAAAGCTTGTTTTTGTCTACATCTCTTTCTTATAACTTTCTAATTATTCAGTTTGGAAAAATCTGAAGTAAAAAAATTTTTAGAATAAGTTTGCACAAGATGCCACATATTAGAAGTATTAAAATTTATTAACATCGTTGCAAAATAGCAATAACTAAACAGAAAGTCAAAAAAGTCATTTTTTCTGTCTCTTAATATGCACTTGAAACCTTCATATCGTGATACAAAAAACTTGAAAGGTACAAACAATCTTTTCCAAAAAATTAAAGTGTACAAAATTTTGCAGTTTAAACTAAAAGACATCCCTACTTAAAAAAATCTGATATATAAAAGAGCACTCAATCTATCATATACGTTCTTCAAATTTAAAAAGATAATTCGAACGGCCTCAGCAATTGTCTAAAGTTAAACTCGTTTTTTTTTTGGTTATAAACAAATAGAATGTCTCAGCGAATTCCTTCTCAAGTGATATTTTACAAATATGGTCTTACAGTACCCGAAAAAGCGCATCGTTGGAAAAAATGGAGTTTCATTGATTGGTCTCCGAGATACAAGCTGCCAAAGTTCACAGGCGTTTAAGTCAAATTTATAAATTATATAGCGCTGATTCTTAATCTGGTGTATTCATCTTCCCTTGTATTTTAGTGGTAAAAAATTGGACGTCTTTCCGTTATCGGAACCTTCGACTAAAAGTGAAAAATTAATCGCCCATGTGCCTGAAAAGCGACGTGTAAAACTTAGACAAGGGGCGCGGAGCATGAGCTCCGAAACTGAAGTTCAAAACACGTAGGCGCTAAAAAGGTTGCTTTATCTTAAGCAATTTTGATTATTTTGTTAATCTGACGTCCGACGAGTTCAAATAAGTGACTGTTGAACACTTATTATGCACATATTTTGTTATAAACAAAATATGAACATCAGACAATCAAAAAGGAAGGCGGTATATGACTCTCTTTCGCACATGTTTGCTACCTACTGTTGCTCAAAAATTATTTTTCGGAAATGAAGGTACTGAACTTATTTACAATCAAACATAAATTAAAGAAATAGCGTTATTTTTACCTGTACAGTCCCATTGTTCAATTGCATTAGTACACCAGAGACAAAACGATACCACTGGTAGAGATACGGCATTCTAGATATACAGTCGTTTTCTTTAATGGCGGAAGCCCCTGTCATCACCAGGTTCTCCTTCATGTATCTACCAAAATACGACAGTAGCTTCATTTTCTTGTCATATTCCTTTGGATAATTAGTTAAGGTCATATAATACTCGGAACCATCACGATCGATGTAATGAACATTTCTGAAAATAAACAGATTAATCATCAGTAGTCGTAAATTTGAAAATTGAAATAAAAGAATTGGAATAATTGAAAAAAATAAATAAACTACTTACATTCCATTGGGCAGCAATATGAGCTTAGTCGTATCGTTGAACATCACGCCGACCGTCTCATCAGACAATTGGTATCCGAACCCATACTTGTCCGAGTAATCAACCCACTTGGATATCCAGTACATGGGTTGTGCCTGTGGATCACTCATCTCCTCGAGGAACTTTTGATCCCTAGCCGGACGCGTTTTCAGCACCTACAGGAAACAAACAATTTAGACAAAGACTTACACTTAAGAACTTCTTTCCACTCTCAACTGTTTTTTTTTTATAAAACCAATAATAAAAATAGTTTCCATACCAATAGTTTCCAACTTAAGTAGGCATACTGTAGGTTTTCTTGAAAAATTGTTATTGTGAATTTTTGATAGCTGTGAAAATATTTGTAAGATTTAAAAGGAAAAACGTGGGGCGCATGCAATAGATAGTAAGGCATTAGAATAAATTATTCATGTTTTTCTTTTTAAACATTGCAAGTTGTTTTGCAGCTATGAAGGCAATCTATAAACAAACTCTACATAAACAAAATTTATTGCTATCTCCCTTATATTAAGAACATCACTTACCTTCAATACCATGTCCCCGAGTTTTGAGAAATTCTCCTTAGAATTAAATATGTTGACCCCCTCTAATGGTGTACCATTAGTTACGACCTCCTCCTTCTTTCGAACAGGTACATTAGATGAATTCTCTGAAATAAAAGAAAAACAATTTTAGCAGCAACTGGAACTATGTACATAATAACATGAATGTCTGATTAGTTAAAACAATCGTAAGGCTAAGTGGGGCAGTAAACCAGGAACATTTTTCCCACACAGCATCATTAAATCAAAGTCTGCAGTGTAACTCATGTATCTACTAGTGGAACTAGAAATAAAACAATTAATCTACCTCTTTATGAAAAATCTGTATCCAAGAAAAATTGTATATATACTGCTATTAAGTACTTCAATATGTTGCCAAATGAGTAGTAATAAGCAATAAGCAATTTACTAGCTACAGCAGATTCAAAAAAGTTTTGACGACACCATTCATGGAGGAGCCAACACTGTTGTCGAGGTTTTCAAAAGGTAATGAAATCGAATTTGCTTAAAGTCAATAACCTCCCACATTACTTATTTGGCACATCAAATACACAGGTATTTAGTATAATCCATTCACAAAAACGTTCTGAAAAGGTCAGTTGATAAATTGAACATTCTTTACGATTGTATTTATTGCATTCTATAAAGTTTAAATCCAGGAACTGAAATGTAAACAAAACATTCAAATGCCCGCAGGGTCTAACAAACAAAGAAACCAACAATATCGGCACGATTGCCAACTGAAATAAACGCGTGAACCTTAATTTATATATAACGGTGGTTACCAGATTTGTTTTGAATGAATCATATATTAATAAAACTAATATCTATGTAAAAGAAAATAAGTTGTAAATTAAACCATGTAAATAATAAGACATACTAATAGGCTGCACAATTACTGCACTAGACGTTGTATTATAATGTAGCATTTTTGTAGTTTAGAACTACATTTAAATTTATGGTTACTCTTAGTTTGCAGTTTTAAATATTCAATGTATTTTACATAATGTGACGGCATTCCTACAGGCCACTTTCTGAATCTCCTCTGGAGATTTGAAGATATGAATGTATTAACTGCTGGTTTTAAATACACACATGAAATAAATGAATATTTGATTGAAGTAACTATCGTTAAATTTACCATTGTTAAGCTCCCATAGAGGTTTCCGGACCTCGAACGCATCGAACCTCGGTGCCGTCGAGAGCGAAGTCAGCGGCAGATTAGTCGGACAGTAGCCCTGCATCATAAAGCTGTGCTTGTGTAATTGACTGATCTTCGGACGCCTCTTCGGCTCCGCCTGCAACATCGATCCGATCATGTTCTTCGCTGAATCCGAGATGCTGCTGATTATCCTGGAAAATAAAGAACAAGTCAGCGATAATTTTAACTGAACACAATAAACCATTTCACAGTCCATATTTACCAAGAACTAGATTTTCTAAATCAAGTTACACTTTAAGGCAGATAAATAATATCTAACGGTATCTAAGAATAGACTTCCTTCTGTCAGTTTCTGTTATTTGCAATACAGGGATTACCTGTTACCTGTCAAAAAACTAGTCCCATGAGAGAAGGAAGTGATTAAACAGTATGGCTCATACCAAACAGTAATAAAAGTTACAAGTTATTTACACTAAAAACCTTTTCATGTACACATAAAAATACATCTAGGTACACTACCAACAAGTACTGAAACACATGGTTATAATACTGTGGAATAAAATACTCTTGACTATTCTATTAACTCTAATATGAATAAGTGTCACCAAAATCCTCGCAGATCATATGTACTGAAGCTTAAAAGCTGCTCATTGAATTGACAACTTCTAATTAGAACAAATGAAATGCTCTAAAATATGACAAAGATACCAATGCATACATGGAGAGCGTCTCAAATAATTCATGAAGAAATACAAATACCCAGTGTACAAGAAGTTATCTCATATAACTACGACCGTTGTTGCATTTATAGACAGAAAGCAGACATAGGAGAAGTGACCAGACCCGACCTGAAAGTGAGTTAATGAAGACCTGTCGCTGAAGAAACCGCCTTCACGCCATTCTAGAACAATAATAAAATAATTATTTCGAAACAAATGCATATTTGCATCTTTACATATCAATAACATTTTACAACAGAAAGCTATACACTAGCATGGAGGAAAGTCACTATTATCGAATCGTGGTCAAAACAATAGGCAATTCTACCAAACGGTGTTAAAAGATTTGAGGATATAACGATACCTAGACCCTTGGAATTATGCAGATCGTATCATTTTGAAAAAAAAAGTTATCCATTTGAGTGAATATGTCAGGATAAAGTCAAATTTTTATAGTTACTTGTCACAAATTGCGAATTAAATGCTGATTAGTGTATGTGTAAAAAAATAAGGCGCAATGCGCGTGACTAAGCTGATATTTTCCAGAATACCTATATCTACTTCTTGTTCTCAATCGGAACACATGCAGTGAAACACTGTGTCACTAAGCGACGTGGCAAACTTTACTACCAGTTTTCCCTTTTTAAGGCCTTTACTTTCTTTTCGTCGTACCCTAAATTTACTGATCAATCATTGTCCTCACCATTTATACTCGCACTTCCTGATCTTGACATATGTCTCCTTCAGCGTCTGTGTCTCGAAGGGCGGCTTTCCACAGAGCAGCGTGTACATGATACAGCCCATCGACCATATATCAACCTCGAACGAATGGCCCTTCTTGTTAAGTATTTCTGGCGCTATGTAGTTTGGCGTGCCGCACAACGTCTTCTTCCTCTCGTTCTCGAACTCGATCTTCGCCGCGAGGCCAAAGTCGCCAATCTTAACGATGAGCTTATCGTTAAGGAACAGGTTGCCGAGCTTCAGGTCCCGGTGGATTATCTTCTGCTGGTGGAGATACTCGACGCCATTTATGATCTGCTTCATGTAGTACTTTGTCTCGGGTTCGGTCAAGTATTTCCGACGTTTGTGCAGCTCCATCATTGACTGCAAGAAGGACAAAGTCAGAGATCAAGACGTATTGAATATTTTAGTTTATTTATTAATTAATTCGATAAAAACGGGAAACGATTCATGACATACAATGGAATTGCTTCATGAAAAGTTTCTGACAACATGTTCATGTTTCATGAAAGTTTACTGACATCTGTTTATAAGTTTAGTGAAAAGTACCTAACATCTCACAACAATGAAAGTTTCTGCAAGCATGCATTGTGGAAATAAAATTGTTGATAATGGGCAAGATATTGCTAATATATTTGCTAGAAGTTTGGAGTAGTTTATTCAGTTAACAACCCATTAAATACTAGATTCTAGGGATTATCTTGATTCCTTAAATAATGTTTTAAATCAAGATGCTGTGAAGACAGCTATTACTAAAATGAATAACAAAACTAGCCCAGGATCTGACAGTATTAACCCTTACTTTTTAACATAATGTCAATAAACATTTTTAACTTATTCCTCAAACAAGGCTACATCCCTAACTGTTGAAAAATTAGTTTTATTAATTTCATTGTTAATGTGAAGCTTATAGGTAGAGTTTTTGACTTGACATATATAGACTTCATTAAAATCTTTGATGTAGTCAACATATACAAAGCTAAAGAAAATACGTTTGAAAAAGAAAATGTTTGAAATCTGTTCATAGTACATCAATATTATATACATATACTTAAAAGAATAAAATTGGATATACATAATCTGTACTCGTTATACCTCTTTTTAGTATTATAGATCTTTCAACTATCTCACTACCATGTCAATCCGTCCTCTTACCTTTTTTGTACACAATTCCAGAACAATGTAAACATTCAAATCATCCTCAAAGAAACTGTGAAACCCGACGATGTTGATGTGGCTCAACGATTTGTGGATCCAGATCTCTTGTGTCATCTTCTCTCTTTGGTGCTGCCCGGACAGCAGTTTCTTCGATACGATCTTTCCGGCGTACGACTGCCTGTCGCTCAGGTTCTTGATTTCGTAGCATTTCGCGAACCCTCCCTGGAAGAGAGAACCAAATTCGAAACTGATAAAGGTTATGGCAAACTTTCAACAAGATATTAGAAGATTTTGATTAAAAAATAATAAATAACGTTTGTAGTTATGTAGGTCACAATCACCTGCGCCCTTGCTTATTTTGCAAAGTACATGTGCGTTGGTATGCCCATCTGGCATAGATTGTTACAAAGTAATTTTCGTTAGGTTTGGGTTTTTCTAGCCACCTTGAACGTAATATGCATCCCATATAACGTTTCGATTCTGGGAAGTCACTGCGACTTTATAATTTCAGTATAAATTCCTTAACTGCAACAGAAGTTACTTTGAGTTATATGTTTAATTTTCCCATATGAAGGCTACTCCTTATTTAAAGACTAGGGTGTTGCACTGAGTTTCATCTTAAGAACCTCACCATTAATCCCTTAAGCATTTACCTCATGATTTATCTTGGAAAAATTATGGTCAAAAAGTAAATTACTTGTCACCTGGCAATTTAACTTGTTATTTTAGTCAAAAATTATACGATCTGTGATGGATTTAGAAATTGCCCTGATGGCGTTTTCATTAGTGATATAATTATGTATTTGAAAGTTATTTAGGTTAATTAAATAGGAAGTTACGACTTCCTAAACGAATTCTCGCTCGGACATCAATGAGAAAAGAAAAAGGAACAGGCATAGGAAATATTTGAAGATTAGTGTATAAGGACTAGATGTTGACCTGTGACCGAAGATCAATAGTGACTTGAAATTGGAAAACATGGAAGAAGGTTTTAAAACTGAATATACATGTATATAATGTGTTTTGAGACTGTGGTGTATTCAAAAATTACTTTATATTGAAATTAGTTTCAAATTCCATTAACTAATACTTACACATAATTAAACTCACAATCAACATTCAAGTGATCTATACCACTGAATGACATACCTCATATTCTATATACTTGACACAGCTCCTCCTCTACCGGTTCTATACAAACGTTAGCAATTATAATTTGGTATAATGTTTCATTGTCATCCAACCATGTTCCCGCTAAAAGCACCAAATCACAATCGTCTTTCACTATGGTACATTGCACTGTATCCATTTTATTCCTTAAAATTTTAACATTCCAATAAAGATTCTTCCAATCACGAGGTTTATCTAGTCTTTCAACTGTGCCTCGTCTTCCAATAATATCGCCTTAGATGTCTCATTTTAAAAAGATGTTGCCTGCCAAGATCCATAATAATTTATAATTTTTGTAAAAGTTTTAATCCTTTGTCGCAATACACAGTTCTTGAATAGCTTCTGTGAGGTGATAACTAATAAAAACTTGACTTTTAGTTTTATCGGAGAAACTCAAATCCGTAGCACTGTCGAGTTGATCTTTGTAGAATTGTACTTTACACCTGAATAAGAAACTGAAATTTAAAGCTTTGTAAAGGTGGAGGTTTTCAATGTGATATAAAAATTTGGTATGTCACAGGAAGCTTAGAGGTGAATAATTACAAATTGCCAGATGCATCGAAACACTAGTCATTACCTAATACAATAACACTGTGACTTTTTACTACAATATAATAACTTGAAATTGAACTATTTTCAAACAAATTAAGTGTGGTCAATATCATCATGATAATCCAAATTTTAATCATTGACATTTATTGATGTTATTAGAAAAGAACGTCTGGTCTAAATAATAAATCTTTTTTATTGTCTCTGAAACTAGCTATATGTACTAGATAACCAAAGGCTTCCAAAGACTGCATGGTGGGAACGTAATAACATTTGACGAATGTTAAGGCGGCTCGACACTGTGAAAAAGTTTTCAGGAGCCCCCAAGTTCGATGAGTTAAATTTGTACGAAAATGATTGAAATTGGGGATGATACTATAAGGACACATTGTATATTCGACCTTGGTTCTCAGGCGGCAAAATAAACGAAAATTTACAAAGATGAGATAAGAGAAAACACAAAAAGTATGTTTTAAATATAAGGCGTGGGTGCTCTCGCACGATACGAGGGAGACGGCGCATTGTGTTTACCTAAAGTGAACTAACCCCAGCTGTAAATTAACAAAGTGCTGTGTAGGAAGCTTGAAACCCAAGCCAACACGCATTGAACATCCAAGCGTGGGGATTCGGGCCTTTGACCCAAGGGGTCCTTCAGACCCTCTACTCTCACCTAATCTTATTAATATCACTCTTATATCGATTCCGAGACAGCGGAGCACCGCCCGGCACACACAAGACTTACCTTTCCGTAAAATGCCCCTCTCGTGTACTTAGCACCTGAGTCTGGGTTCGCGATGATGTCCGGGATATCGTCGTTCGGCATTATCGCAGTCGCACCACCAGCAATCACTCAATTGTATAAAATAATAAGGTAAAATGTGTACAAAAAAACGGTTATTTCAAACGCCAGCAACGATCATTCAGTAATTGACACTCTCGGCAGTTACATTACAGGTCACAGAACAGCGTGGAAATGTGCGGAAAGCTAACTTATGAAGTTGAAATGGCGTCCGTTTGAATTTCGAACGGACACCAATGATTGGTCCGGAGAAGTGACAGATTGCCACAAAATACCAGAACATGTAACCGACGGAAGTGGAAACTCGTATAAAGTCAAAGTTTTATAACATTCTTAACATTTTTCGGTCGCTCACGTGGATAATAATGATTTTCTCACAATCTTGGAGTATAATCTGCTTTATCCCGTTCGAAATCCAGGATGAAATCGCCTCCCACGTCCATTCTAGGAGTCCCGTGTGTGACAGCTGTCACCTCGCGTCGAGGTCGATTTCTTATCGTGTTATTTTTAATGGCGGTCAGTTTGCGAATACAGGTGCGAACTTAAGATGTGATAGGTAAAATTGCAACGGAAGTACGGTCCTATGTAATCATATATGAAATATATAGAACTGTTTTGGAGGGTCCTGCACGAAATCCTGTCTCCAATGTGGACACAGCTGCAGATGGGACTACGAGCGTTCCTGCTTATTGCTTCCAGGGTTTGGACGTGCCTGTGCTACACTTTGAAGAAGCAAACTCGAGCAGTAAGTACCTGCGGAGGCTATGCTCCTCTGTTTGCCCACTATCGCCATCTTTCGCGCGGGTTGTTATTGTAAGCACAGTGAGAACGCTCTGACTGCGAATCTTGGCAGGAAGTCCCTTTGGCTCCTCTCCAGCTCAAAAAAAAACACACTCCTCTCTTTTTTTTTCTAGATAATACAACATCAATCCGTTAAGTACGACATATTCCCCTTATCGCCTTTATCGCGGCATAGATTAAGTAAGTAATCATCGAGTATGGATCATAATCGCCTTTATCAAGTAAGTCGTTCCTCTGTAGGTATCGTCAAGAGGAAGGTCCTGGTCCTGGACCTAGATGAAACCCTCATACACTCACATCACGACGGCGTCCTCAGGCAAACTGTCCGGCCTGGCACACCGCCAGACTTTGTGCTTAAGGTGGTCATCGACCGGCACCCAGTGCGGTTCTTCGTCCACAAGAGGCCTCATGTTGACTTCTTCCTGGACATAGTAAGTGGATGTAAAAATCTAGAAGTTAAAGACAAGTTCTTTAATCATATCTAGGAAAAGATGAGGTCTATATAGATTGTTTCACCCAAGTACACATGTAGGGGATGTAAGGGTGATTTGTGCCCCTCCCCCGTTTTCTATCGACCTTCTCTACATGCACTGTTGTTTAAAACATCTTTAACATGTGTATGTAAAGCTCCCGCGTTTCTCTGTAACCTGGGGTCTTAACTGATTAACTAGTAATAGAGGGAGTGCGATAGTGGAGTAGAAAAGGGACGACTATGAAACATACATGCATGTAGAAGTTTTGCCTTTGCTTTTGTTCTATATGAATGAAACAATTTACAGCCTCCTGTAATTGCTATAGCTCTGACTTTTTAAATTGCATATATATCTATTATTTCATTACAAATACATGTGTGCTTTATCTCTACCTTAAAATTTAATCTATTAACTTTTCAGCCTTTGCTTATACCAAAAATTTAAACTTAATTGGACCTTCACAATATTGAAATAATTTCAGTTTGTCAATCCAGAAGCGATATGTTGACTACAACACAACAATTAAAATCCATTTTTCAAAATCTCAATGCACAACATAGTTTTTTTTTACAAGCGCATACTGTATGAACCTTTGTTTTTTTAGGTGTCTCAGTGGTATGAATTGGTCGTCTTCACGGCGAGCATGGAAATCTACGGCGCGGCCGTGGCTGACAAGCTGGACGCCGGCAGGGGAATCCTGCAGAGGAGGTTCTACCGGCAGCACTGCACTCCGAACTTCCTTGGGTTCTACACGAAAGATCTCAGCGCCATCTGCAACGATCTCTCCAGTATATTCATACTGGACAACAGTCCGGGCGCGTACAGCGCTTACAGAGGTAATGTTAGAGAATGGACCAATCTATAACAATCACAATTGATGAATATCATTGATTACTTTTTCTCCTGTTCAGTTGTTGACATAAGCTCCCATGATGCGTCGACTTGATTAGAAGCACTGAGTTTCATCATTATTTGCCTTCCATCTTTTTTGTGTTAGTAGGAATTGCAGCATTATCCGACTCCGTCATGCTATGTGCTCCTGGTGGTCGTTTCCTTACTGTAAAGTGTTTTTCTGTTGGTGGAATGAGTTGGGATTATTATATAACATGTGTATATAGTTTTGAGTTAGGTATTTGTTAGGGTTGTAATGGATTTGTTGTTAATGTCTAGAAGTAGAGAGCCTGTAGGTATCAGAATATTGATGTCTGATTAATTCATTAAATAGATTCGTGTCATTTTTGTTTCTGCATTCAAATGATATGTAGTTGATGGTTCCTATACCATCAACAAAGTACGTTTTACTTATTTGAATGGAATTGCAATAACGTCTGCGTTTTTCTTAATCCACAGTGCCTAGGAATCCATGCTGCGTTTTTGTTTTCTCCACAGTACCTAGGAATCCATGCTGTTTTGATTTTGTGTCTACATTAGTTGGCTTTGAATGATTTTGTCTCTTATCTATGAAGTTATGTAGTTACAGAATTTGGTGGTGGTGTCACTTGAAAAATAATATTTGATTTAATACCTTTTTACAGCTATTTCTACCACTTTAAGTTGTTCGCTCTAAAAAGGTAGTCAATATTAAGCTCCAGTATGTGCACTCTTATTATTGCTTTATTGGTTATTGGATCTCAGGATCCATCTGGATATATGTATATATATCATTAGTAATATTTGTTGTAATGTTTCTTATCCACAAACGCCATTGTGGCGTTGTGATGATCATTTTAATGTGGACAATATAATTCATTGGGTTCTGTGCCTTATATTCTTTTATTTAATTTAAATTAAAAATGGAAAAATTTGAAATTAGGTTAGGTATCCATTAAATGTTTAGATAATTAGATGTGCCACGTAAGTAGGGATCCTTAATGATATAAGAAACACATTACATACCTTAACGTTTTGATTTTTATAATTGTTGCACTGATACACTCGGCATTGGTGAGAATGGTAATACATGTAGCAATGGTAAATTATCCAATTGGGCTTAAACAGTCAGCATCAGTTATTTTAGATATTAACGCAGTGTGGTATAACTTAAATAAAACTTGTAATTTTAGATGGAAATATGTCTCAAACACTAACTTGCAAATATTTACAACACAAATCACCAGCTCTAATGGCGCATATACAGTTATGCGTGCTTACTAACGAGTGACGTCATGTCAGTGAGAGCATCATTTGCAGCCACATGATTGAAGAACCAATTTCCATCGCTTTTAAATTGCATTTTGTAGGAAAACCCTTGGTTATTTTTTTAAAACCGTCTGCTAAAATCACATTCTGCCACCAAATCTACACAGAGTCCAGGTTATTTGAAACTGCATGCATGTTCATTACAATTGCCAGGTAGATATATGTTTTTAAAAGATTATCATTCCAGACAATGCGATACCGATAAAGTCGTGGTTCTCGGACCCGACGGACGTGGCGCTGCTGAACCTGCTGCCTGTGCTGGACGCGTTGCGCTTCACGGCCGATGTGCGATCGGTCCTGTCGAGAAACCTCCACTTGCACAGGCTATGGTAGATATCACGGTGAGTTCCGATCCTTACCCTTAAATACTATCAGCGTATTTGTTCCTTTCAGCCGGAACAGAGGCGATCTGACGGTTAACGGTAATTATACTAATTCGACGACTAATAGCGTCGTCGTCGAAGACGCGTCGTCTATTGACAATATTGTTACGCAAGTACAAGAGAACGAAACGCTTCCGCAGCAATCGTCGCCGCCCCCCATCAAAGAGACGGGGGGCAAAAAGTGGAAAAAGTCTTTTATACCTCGTAGAAAATCTAATAACAATTGAATACGAATATGAAACAAAACACATTTAACAGTCACATAAACTAAGGTCCACAGTAAACGTCTTCTTAGCGATATGTAAATTTTTACGCTTGTAGATAGAGAAGGAATAAAACTCTTTTTTGTAGTTGAGAATTATTATTTTGGTTTTATGATGGTTCATTTTTATCTGTTTAAACTGTTTCATATGAATCGGTCAGCAGTCGGAGTCCATCCCAAAGAATTTCATGTCATCAATGCCGCCGAAAAAAAGGTTAAATACTCATCATATTCGGCTTCTTACTAATTTCTTAAGGAATACAACATTCTCTACAAGACCTCATCTAGGAGGCTTCTGTGACTGTTTGTTTGATTTTTGAGCCATCTTGACTGCCGACCAGCGAACGTTTCGATATGAACATTACTTGTAATGGCCTAAAGGTAGTGCTGCTAGCTGAATTAAATTTAAGAAAAGAAGCAATGATGGCAGAAATATTCGTACTGATTTTTGAATGTTGCTTTAGTAATTTTACCTATTGATTATTTTTTTCGATAGGATGTCCTTTTAATTTGCTTTTTGTTCAGATCCAGGTAACTTCCAGCATGTCTCTCGTCCCAGCAAGCGACATATTGATTCCTTTGATTTATTAAGTTAATTTGTATTTAATTTCATTTTGAAAATGTTCCTGTTTTAAATTGTTGCTAGTGTTATTTATTATTTTGTCATATTTTAATATGATACGTACAAGAATTTTACATATCTTTTATGTAAATATTTTAAGTTATTTTTTTTAGCGACTAAATTTGTTTTTACGTTAACCTCTAAACAACCAAAGACGTAAATATTAGTTTAGAAGTATTTTTCCTCTACGATTACATGTGAAAAAAATTTTCGTCGAGAGAAAAATACTCAATGTTTTATTTCCGTTGCTATTAGTATCATTTATTTACGATGAACACACTTTTCCTGAAACAGAAGTTATTTTTATATAAAAAGAAAACTACTTTAGCTTTAAGGAGAGTTGTTGATGAAACCTTGTATCTTTATTGAACAGTAGTTCTAGATAATGTGTCCGTTTAAGATTCTCTTTTTCGTTCTCTAGCTTTTAAGTTAGTCGAGGATTTTCTGTATCAGAAAATTTTGTGTATATTTCATTGTATATCCGATATTTTGTCTTTTTTGGATATACCCAAGTTTAGACGTTACGATATGTACATAGTTCATGTAGTACTTAAGTGAACATAATTAGGGCACAAGTTTTTGTTTTATGGAAGCCGGGCAGCAGTTGAAATAACCGACTGTCATCTGACAAGTATGTTTTGACTCTTGTCCGGCATACAATTCGAAACGACAGTACCTAATTATCTATGACTAACAATACAAAAAAAACCTGTACATTATTTACATAGAGAATAAAGTTATGGATAGAAAGATTTAATTTCTTTTATTTTCAACGAAACACCTAACGCAACAAATCTCGCCTACATGAGGAAGAGAAACATTATTTATTTACAGTTAAAAGTAACATGTACAAACCCTCAACCTCAGAAATATCACATCACCTACAATGCCTTAAAAGGAGGTTTGAATCTCCGGAATGTACTTGTTTTATATTCGAAGTTGTGATGTGAACTGAAAGTTGTATAATTAAAGCACTCTAAGGATCAGATACTTTTCAGGCAAGGGCGACTGTCGGTAACTAATGCGGCGAAACATTTAATATATCCAAAATTTAAAAAATAAAACTTCTGTACACTTCATCCGACAAAAAAAATAATAAAAGCACATCACTCTAATCCTCCCTGTTGCTCTTCCTACTATGGACGGACTCCGCGTCGCAGTCTCTGGAAGAATATCTGAGAACCGTAAACTTATTAAAAAGGAGAAACGACCCCAGAAGCTGCCCGATATGACTTACATTATCTCTAGGCTGGATTCGCTCGTCTTCATCCCGTGCTCCTGCTCCGAGGACCCGGACCCCGAGCCGAGCTCCTCGAGCAGGTCCTCCTTCGGCTCCTCCTGCTCCCCGTCTGGGTGTTCCAACGGCACACTCGATAGCTGCCAGGCGGGAATCGAGGGCGGCACTACGGGCGTGTTCGCTGACGGGAACTGTTTCCTATCGCAAATATCCCGTTACATTGCAGCACACACAATGTGCATTGAAACAAATGTGACCCGGTGAAATGCTTACAAACTACACTTTTGTTACTGTATGGTTACTGTAGCCATTCAGCAAATAATCTGCTGTTTCTTGGTAATATACCTGAAAGCATTCAAGGATACAAAGGAAAATCACCGCTGGATCACCAAAACTACATTAATGCAGAGCATGCACTATATGTAAAATTTTGCTTTCGTGGTAAAAAACAGTAAACCCGTAACTGGAACAAAAAAAGTGCATATACAAAGAGTTGAAGGTATGTCTGATATCTATTTCTGTTTTAATTACTGTTTGATAGTTTTGGTACTGAATCAAAATTGTCAAAATGATTACCAAAATAATAGAAAAAAGCCTCAAATCTACAATAATCTGCTTTTTATAACAATATAGTCTTTTATGAAAACACATGTATTGCCGTTTGTAATATACCTATCTCTTTAAATAAGTAAAGAATGTGTGGAGTAAAAATAACTATTTAGGCTGCCATATTTGGAGTAAAATATACCCCCCCCCTCTCTCTCTCTCTCTCTCTCTCATTAGAGCATAAACTTGCGATACTGTGTATATCTAGTGAGTGTATATAAATCTATTTGGTAAAGTGTCATTAAAAGAGCATACAAATGCGGTTCTAGTACATATGTTTTATTTGATGATGTAAACACTTTTAGACTTATTATTCTTGAATTTATTCAAACATATTACATTTTTTCCGAGAGAAATATAAAGCCAAGTTGGATCCCAGCCAGCAATAGGAAATTTACTTTATTAGATCTAGAGGGATTCACATATTGTTCGAAAAAAACAAGGTTGCTATATACTTGGTACGTCCACAACATTTGATTGTCCCTGGTTTTACCCGACACTACCTCTCAAACTGGAGAACCCCCTTAAATTTAGAAATTTACACTGTTCAAAGTCGGATTGATTATCTGGTATTAAAGCATTGACTGTCACTAAAAAACATTAATATTACCTGTGCTAATTATAATATCATTTCGGCAGGATTTTTTATGCAACTATTTCTCATTTGTTCATATTGGCATATGATCATTTACACCAATAATATCAGAAACATACCAATAATTTTA
This sequence comes from Cryptocephalus primarius, assembly GCA_963576515.1. Classification (NCBI taxonomy): domain Eukaryota; kingdom Metazoa; phylum Arthropoda; class Insecta; order Coleoptera; family Chrysomelidae; genus Cryptocephalus; species Cryptocephalus primarius. Next base: position 6,566,108 of record OY754940.1, on the reverse strand, counting down.
TCCAAACTGCCATGTAATGCATATTGTATTAAAGTATCATTTCATTTTATTATCAATGTGACGCTAACGTTACAGAGCATGAAAGGAATTGTAAGCAACCATGCAGGTACGACTCCCTGTCCAATACTATAAATTACAGTAATGAAATTAAATACAATTAAACACTAAAGCACCACTTAGGGCACCCATAGCATACCGGCATGTCCTGCCAAATTCCTTTAATTCTGGTAAAGACCTTTTGAAAAAAGATCATATTACCTCAAGAACAACAAACCTATTGCAAGCTTATACTGCTGATACAAGCTAATATACTGATTTGAGCATGAAATCCTTTGAAATAAGTATTACCTGTTCAATAACAGCCCTTTAACGCTAGAGATCTCTGACTTCAGCTCCTGGTAGTGCCTGGTACGCGTTTCCTCATTATCTTGGCCGAGCTTAAAGACGTCCACCTTGACGCTTTGGAGCTCATTTTTGAGTTCATCCACCGAGGTCTTCACGTTCTTGTCCAGCTCATCGACACTCTCCTCAATAGATTTTTTCTTCTTTCCGAACAAGAATGGCGCTATATACCTCTGAAAACCTGTTAAGTTGTCTTCCTAACGCCTTTTCAGTACCTTGTCTTACCTGATAGATCTTGTGTATAATATAAGCGACGATACTAAAAATGGCTATGTTATGCACTATTTCCCTGATCCTGTCGAAGACGCTCAGTTGCGTGTTGGAGATAAGCGGCCTGTGGTTAGGCAGGGGGGGCTGGAGTGTCGCCTGCTTGTCATGGAGAGCGTACGCCCCTGACCTCTCACAGGCTAGCTGAATCTCCTGGTCGGAAAGGCCTTTCCGCTGGAGAAATTTCTGTTTTTGCGCGAGGGGCGTCAGGGTCACCGATGGGTTCTGCAGGAACTTAACCGCAGTCTGAACCTAATACAATACGAAAATTAAAAAATATAAAGATTAATTTTGAAGGAGAAGCTTTTTTTTACCATTTCTTCCCTGATCGAAGGTTTGGGAGCTTCCTCGCCATTGTCCATTTTATTACTACTTATCACACACAGGAAGCGGAGTTTACGAAATGATGTGCTTTTTTTATCAAAGTTCAATGATTAAAAGTTGATATATAACCTATTTTTGAAATTGAGTGATTTCAATCACGGAACGCTCCTATCTCTCACGGAACATCAAGACCGAAGTCGGTCACGTGACGAAGCCCTCGCATCTCATTCGCTGGATGGAAACCAAGGCTGATTTGAATAAAAGGGAGGTAATTAATTTGTATAATTTATTGTATAATTAAAAAGGTAAAAACACACAGAGGACACCTATGTACATTACGTATGTTTACGTACTTCGCTGACGACGTCCTCGAGATCCATCTGATCCAGACGTACCCGTACCCGGAGTACATACGTTGAATAAAATGTTTGCCCTTAAAATAAATCCATATTTATTAACATCCATAACTAATAATATTTCATCTTTACTTTCATTAGTCTTGAGCAGCAGCAAGGAATTAACCACGAATGACTCTTTGGCTGCCTTAAATCCTAAAGTGGGTAATACTGATTCATACACTCCTACATCGTTTTTAACGATGTTCATGTCAAGTTTGGTTAAACTGCTGAAGACCTTAGGACGCACCCTGATGCAGTATGGATGAAATTCTTTATTCACTGACTTGCAATATAGCCTTATCAGTTCCATCCTTAAACAAAGAAGTAGAAATAGCTTTTTACTAAAATAGACATTATAGGCTACTGTTTGCGTTTTTGTTTAGTATATGTATCTGATGGAACTTTGTACTTGGATAAGTAAATAAATATAAATTTATAAATAAACATGATATGTAATAAGACCTGCTGTACTGTGAAAACAATCATGGTACCAACAAAGGAAAAACGAGAAAATGTAAAAAATTGGAAATAAAAGTTGTAAGAATACGTTCCTGTAATTGGAACAAAGAAAGTAAGTGAATATGATGTTCAAAAATATTTGATATTAAAGATTTAACAAATTTGTGAACCACAAAATAAAAGTTGCATTTTTAAGTTGTGCATACTCTATAAGAAATTCTAAATTGAATCTGCCCTTAATGCTCTGATTTAAAAGATAACGCAATTTGCCTAACTAACCTTGCTCTAATTATTACTCAATTTACATCTGAGCTGTACTGTATAGCGCCGATATTGTGTAGTGTTTAATAAATAAATATTGATATTAATAGATAAATGAGAAAGGACAAATAAAGCTAACAACTTAACGCGGATCAAAGGTCTACGTTTCGTCTGGTGTACTGACCTCTCGGTAAATTTGACGCCGACTAGACTCTCGTCGCCCAATTTCAAGGCATCTACTACATGCAGGCTGTGCCTGCACATCTCGTCCTTACCATTAGAGGACAAGCAAGTCTCCTTGACATACTCCCCATACAACAACGTGCCTTGGTACAGCTGCAAGCTTTTCATTTTGATCCACTTGTTCCCCTGTAGTCGGTATGTCCTGGAGGTACCGACCCCTTAAAAAGATATTGTGGATTGGTTTAGCTGTTAAGACTTTGGTGAATGATCGTTACGTACCTAAGTAGAAACCGCAAGTCGAGTTGTTGGCAAAACAACAGCTCCATTCTGCCACGTCATTGAGTATGTTGTTGAAACTTACAACGTCCGTGACTTCTCTGGGCTGAACGAGGAGGATCTCTACACAAATTGTTAATGACGATAAAAAAAATCAATGTGTCGCGAGACTATAAACTATAAAAATTAAATAAAAAAACTATAAATTTTTAATAAGATTTTAGGTAAAATATAATGAATTTTTCCCTTTGTCAGAGGAAAAGAAACAAGAAGTGGTATAAGTTTAATGTACTTTTATTGTTTAATAAAAGAACGTTTATAAATTATTTACAATAATGTACATTATTGTTCAGTTCTCAGTCTCTTTAATAACTACAAGTGCTGAACCTTGGTTTTCGAGGAACGATACAATCGGTTTTTGATGGCTGAAGTAACTGACAAATGTATGTGATTAAATTTTTAGTTCTAGAAAAAAAAAAGAGACAGAAAGAATAAGGACGAAAAATTCATTACATTATACTTAAAATCTTATTGATAATTTATAGTGTGTTTCACTCCGGTGTGCCTCTTGCGACGGTTCTTTTCTTTACACCTAATTCTGAATGGGTGATATCTTCTAAAGTATTAATTTGAATGATATAGTGTAAATGACAATTTTAATCTATATTAAAACCACAAGGTAACTAACATATTTACCTGAATGAAGGTTAATAATGAATTGAAGAAAATAGCTTCGCAAATAACCCATCTTTTTTTTAAGTAATCTGTAATATGTGATACTGTGAATGTCTCTTACATGCTATCGCGAATTTTTCTGTAGGTCTTTTTACGACCTTCAATTTTACAGTACATTATTTTGATGTATCTCATAAGATTTGGCCAGGGTTAGCCATGTAAGCGTACCAAAACAATTTTTTTAACAAAACACCGTCACAATTCAGCCATTTTATATAAAATATTTACCAATTATATACACAAACCTTCCTTGTTTATCCCTTTTTCTATCACTGAAAATCATATCAAAATCCGTTGCGTGGTTTAGAAGAAGTAAGTGGACAAACAGACAGAGACAGATATATCAACTAAGGCTTTGACCGTGACAGTGTCATAACGCAGTTTTCATGATTTTAGTCCTCACGACGCGGGAAAAGGAGTGTTCCACTCCAAAAAGTTGTCTTAGTTTATTGTGATTACTTACCTGGTTTGTCAATTATTGACTTGATATACTCATTGGTGACGGTCTGAGAAGGATAAATCTTTGGCTTATCTGGAATCCGCCATAACTCTAGACAGGTTTTCCTCAGTTTTTCCTGTCGGAGTTCCCTTAATCCCGGATTGCGACAAAACGCCGCTAATTTTTTCAAAGCGGCGATTTGCTTTGACGCTAAACTGTAAAGACCACTTAATTAAACAATATGGATATACATGCTTATAAATCAAAATATGAATAAACTGTGTTACCTCCGTATCAAACTACGTAAGATAAGATATCTTAAAGGGTATGTCTACTAAGTTTGCTTAGAACGCACATATAAACAACACTTTTAACATGTTGCCAATGATAGGAATGACCGAAAGGCGCTTACATTAATTGAACTTGCAAACAAGACCCTTACTGTGAACAGACAAATCTCAATGCATTTTAACTTTATTCTAGAATGCTAGATTTTGAAAAATCAAGTTTGCCAATCATTTTGCAAAATATTCTGTATATCAAATATTCCTATAATAAATGCATTTCAAAAGTGCAAGTAGAGAGTTCAGTGATACAGTTAAGCGAGGTCAAGAAGCTGCAGGTAATAAAACTCCAGAAGATAAGATAAGGAGAGGGGAAAGACACATCGGAAATTTTCCAGTTGTCGGAAACCACTAAACCAGTATATCAACTAAAAGACTATACCTGAATACCAATTTTAATATTAAGAACATATTTGATCTATTCATGGAAGTAAGTATAGAAAACCAATAGCCAGGAGTTAAGTCTAATTACCTAAAAGAGGACATATTGCGCGCAATACAATTTGTCATTCTTTAAACCAGGAAAAAAGGGCCAATGCTTCACTTGTAACCAATATGAGAACACTCGATATGAGTTTCAAATCAATAACATGTAATATGCAAAGTGTACTCCATACCTCGACTGCACAAGCAAGTAAGTTTACTGTATTATCTATATAAACTAAACTATTAATCTGCTCCATTGAATGGTAGCCGTTCCATAAGATTTGAGCATGTTTGAGAACAGTTAATCTAAGATCGTTTATGAGATACATATTTTCGATAAAATTTCCTCCATTTTCATTAGGTCTTGTAGTTGTTTTAAACATAGGTACAAACCCAGCAGAAAGAAAGAAAAATTATTAAGCAGTTTCTCACACTCTGTATCATTATTCAAAATAATAATGTTCAAATCGCCTATGATAAAATGTTGTTTAACCTTTTGGTTGCTAGTTATGACATCTATAAATAGAAATAATTAGAGGTTACGGTCAAAAATATTGTTAGATTCGGATTCCCGACGGTCGAAAAAAAAATATTGGTATGGTTATTTTTTCGAGTCGAAGCGAATGTTAAATTAAATCAGATTTCAGTGTATATGTACAGATTACTGTTGAATTATCCTAGTAAAATGGAACAAAGTTGCATTACAAAACACAGTTATACACGGATAGGTATTAGAACTTCACATCAATATATTACTGCGTCTTGTCTTAAAATACGAAACATAAATTAATCATGAATAACGTACTTGTTATTGGTGTTAAGTATGTAAGAGTAGAATTCCTCGTCATTTTTAATGACGTTTAAAGGCACAATTTCTAAAATATCCAGGGTCTCATCATCCTTTAACTCCCACAACCTCCTGACGATCGTCCACAGGTACTTCTTGATTCCATTAAAGGGCCCTATCTTTTTCAAATTTAAACAGACAAAGTATCTCTCGGAATTTGCAGGCCTGGATGTGTTCGGCTTCAAAATACATACTGAAATTTCCAAATTTAAAGATTCCAATCTGCAGCAAGTCTTACATCGAAAAGTAGACAAGAGTTAAGGCTAAGTCAGTATGCAATATTCCTCGTACCTTTCTCAAAACATCTACTCAACAAGTAGAGCAGGCCAACGCTGAATAATGTAAAAACATCGAAGAGTTTTGTGACGAAGTGCCCATGCTCCCTCACTACCTCCAGAGCAATGAGACACTGGCACACATAGATATTCTTCGAGAGCACCTCCTGTAGGTTCTCCTTTCCCTGCACTGAGAAACCCTATGGACACAAAATATAGGCATGGTCAGATCGGCGATGTCCGTATCACGTCATCAAAGTAATTTACCCCGTCAGACATCATGAAATGCACCCCCTCCTTACCGGTCTCGTGTAGCACCTTCTCCTTGAAATCGACAATGTTCCCTGGCGAGCAGACATTGCCATCGCCGTCAGGGCCATAAATCGCCTCGAATGAGGCGCCCGAGGCACACGATGAGCTACCCAGTTTGAAGTCGTTCTCATTGCGGAGCGTGAAGCCAAAGCCCTTGAAGCGCCACTGCTTGCGCCAGAGCATGTATTCCGTGAAGCCCCCTGGGCCGGCACATACGTCGGCAAAGTAGAAGGGGCCAGTATGGTCCTTGTGGTGGATCTGGAATCACAACGTAGTGACCTCAACAGAGATGACCTTTTAACAATAGAAGATATAAAAAAAACATAATGAATGAATACAACAATCATGTAAAGGATAGATACTATCACAAAAGTACCCTGAAAAATGGAGAATGAGCTAAAATGAGTATTAGGCTAAATGTTCTTAACATGTGCATATAGTTCTAGGTCAATAGTTTCTTAAATGATACAAATACAGCGATTAACCACATTATCATTAACATTAATCTCACCAAAATACATGTTAGCGGGAAAATGAAAATTTATAAAAATCCGAAATAGTTCAAAATGAGTTAAAACTGCCTGGCAGTATTGAGCAAAGCTTTCTCAATATGCTCACACAGTTTCTAAAATGATAGAAGTACGTCTTACTCTTAATAAATATTCAAAAATAAAAATTGTGTTAGCAGCAAAATGAAAATTCAAAATAATTCAAAATTATCTGGACCTGCCTGAAGGTATTATTGGTATCATTAATTTTACCTATTTCTGGAATTCATTCGGCAAATAAGTAATAAATAACTATATTGTTGTGATTTTGAAGTAACAAAGCTTATCATATTAAAGTTATGTAACATGTATATGATTTACGTTTTCCTGTATATTGGAGAACATGTAACCTGTGACAGAGTCGATGTTTGCTATCTTCAATGCAGCCCGGTTCATAAAGAATACTGAGCGAATTGTCTCAAAGGGATTAGCCCTGGACCTCGCCTGGGACAGTTCTGATTCATCCAGTTCATTGAAAATCTCCTAAAACATGATACAAACCAATTCCATGATATTAAAACAAACAATTCTGTAGATTATCGACTTCTTACTTTTGCTTGTAGGACTTCCCTGATTAGTTCTCCATCGCAAAAGTTCGCCTCCTTCTCTATTTCCAGTTGAGGAGTTCCCTCCTTCAGCCAGGACAGCATCTCCTTGAAAGAGTTCTGTTCATCATCCTTTTCACGTCGTTCTAGCCACACAACCGTCTCATTGACACACACGTCCTAAAAACAAGGAAGCGGGTTCTATTTATAACCAGAATTGACGTGAATTATCGTCTCTGGGATCTTACATGACCAGCAACTTCATTTTTGACTTACATCGGCCGAGAAGTCCCAAGTGTCCAGGATAGCACCTAATCCATTCCGGCCCAGCTGGAAGCTTAAATCAATGGGACTCTTGATGCCTTGCTCATGCTTTCCCAGGCCCGAGCCGTGTTTGTATCCCATTTTTTGCTGGAAAAGAAAGGATATGGTTATGTACGAAGTGTAGCCTTTTGTAGGCTCCTCACCATGATTTTTAACGCCTTGATGTCCATTATAAGACCGAAATTTTGATTCTGGATCCCCTCTTCGAGACTGCCGGGACATATTTCTAAATTCATTTCGTTTCTGAAATATAATCGTCAACTGATAATATACCTAACCATAAATAAATAGGTACTAATACATGCCTTGTTGTGATGTAAATAAGGGAATAGGATAACGCGCAGATTCATGTGTTTGCGCTTGCGTACTATTTGGATGATACTAAAAAAACAAAATTTGAAATTCATTATTTCTCATACTCTATCGAGGAGGGTTTTGTAAACTTTGTGTTTCATGTGTGGTTTAATATTAAGCAATTATTAGAATTAAATTAATGGTTTGACTTTTGAGCTACCGGTAATAGCTAGCATAGCTAGAAAACTAGCTTATTCATAGTCCACACACTTCTGTTTCTATTCCAACCATTACTTCTCATCTAAACCCGTGAAACTTATTGCCTTTTCAGTATTAAGTCCCCACGTGGTTCTTGATCCCTCATCTTATTACCCTAAGATATATTCTAGGGAAATTTCCGGTCAAGACTCTTTTCTCATGTGCCTTACCGATTTTTGTCTTTAACGTCCTAATATTTTTCTAGGTCAACAAATAAAGAGTAGAAATTCAGATTTCTTGCGGTTATTTTTTCTATTAACTGATTTAACAGTAAAAGTGTTATCAGTACAAAATTAGACAAGAGGAAGGGTTCCATTCTTATTAAACCTTATTGTGCTTTTCCCCATTCTACCATAAAACTTTCCAGTAAACTTTGTTATTCTTATGCCTTATAATCTTTAAGTTTTTGACCTTTTCTAAGGATCAGATATATGCAACATTCAATTTCAGAAAATTACATTCTGAATTGGAAAATAATACTGGAATCAAAACAGAACTTACAGAAAACAAGTAAATAATTTAATTAGAAAATACATCATTTGAACACTTTTTAAGTACATCACTCATTCCATCACAGTAAGGGAATTCATTGCAAATTCCTGCACTTCAGGCTCCTCTATCCTGATTCTTTTTACAATAGGTTCACTCCTACTAGTTTCCACCATCTCAGATTCATTAATGTTTGCTTCCATCGCTTCGGCCTTCTTTACATCAGCCGCTCCCTTTGTCGTTGCCTCGTCCACCATGCCACTCTTCATCTCAGGATCATTTCCTGTATCTGCTTTGCTCGTCGGCAGACAGCCACTCTCCTTAATTTCAAACTGACCAACGGCCAGTCTGATCCAGTCATACCATGTGACCTCGACAAGCTTGCACAGCGTCACCTCATTGAACACTGCGCTCCTCGACATCTCCACAAAACCCATATCGCTGAACATGTGTATACTGATTTCGTTTTCACAGGATATCTTGACAACATATTGCCTTACACCCAATTTATCGATGCCATAGAGGAACATCAGAAGCATCGCCTCCCAACCGCACCGGTGCCCCCTCGCCCACTCCTCAGCTATCATTATCTCAGCCTCGGCACACAAACAATCTTCAGAGTTTGTGAAGAACAGGTTTGTGTCTCCTATCATGGACTCTGTATGAAAATGAGATTTTATATAGTATCGATGAGTGTTGATCGGATTTACCTATTTCATTGTTCGTCTCCTCATACTTCGTCTTGTCTAAGATGATGAACGTCAGCTCTGGAAAATATGGTTAGCATAAAAGGAACTTGAGAGTTTTTATAACATACTGTTAATATCTCTGTGCCAGGTCGCTTGCATTTCGTACTCCTCTTCTAAAGTTAAGGGTTCAGATGCTGTTAACGTCCGGAGTTCTTCGGACTGCATCCAGGAGTGGTACCTGTGGGAAGTTCTAGAAGTTAGGGGACGAGTTTGAAAAGAAGTGGAGCATACTTGGCGACATGTTCTTTCCGGTAGGGTACAAGAATTACCCTTTCGCCGATGATAATGGTGTTTTTATTAATGTACATGGTTGAATTTAAGAATTTTAACACGTAACCTTACAAAAACACACGGTATAGACTCATCTATGGTAGAGATTTTTTTAAGACGAAACAACGAAAATTTGACTGACGATTAGCTTTCATTTAGCTTTTTTGGTTTATCATTTTTGTTCTATGTATGTAGTGGCGGCCATTGTTGTTTGAGTTTATTAAATTTTTGTTTATTTATTTGATTGTAGATGTAGATAACACACTTATCAAACGGATTAGGCACTAGTTAGATACAGTAATTCAGTTGTATGTTTAGTCACAAGTGATAAGTTGAACGAAAAAGTGACTAATCGTTTATATGGGCGTTGGTTCTTAAGTGAGTCTCTAACCATAACCTAGAAATGTAAATATTCTACTTTTTTATCAGTTGTAGTCAGTTTACTAATGTAATTGAGCTAGATATAACAGATTTTACAGAAAGTAACATTATCAGATGGATCGTTTGTCAGCCGAGAAGAGTCTAACGTTATGTTACCTTTTCTCCGTTATTTTCGCTGTGATCTCCTGTGTCTCAACAGGGATCGTTTGGGGCCATTGGTACAGAACATTGGACCAGTGCATCAATAAGAACTGCAGTTGTATTTTGTATGCGAGGCACACTCCTTCCATGTTTTTAGGTGAGAAAATATCTTTATATTAAGTCGCTTAAAATTTTTAAACCTTAAAAGACTATAATTGATTAAGTCAACACTAGAAAGAATGTGAAGGTATCGTTTTCTGCTAGGGTTATTTGAAACCATCTATGCTATCTGCTTTCTATGCTTTCATCTATGCTTAGATGAAACCATCTAAGATATCAATCTTCATCTATGAAACCATCTATGTTTCTTTTACTTGTCTCATTGCTAATTTTAAATTTGAATTCATTTTTTATAGGTGGCGATCAGGCACCATGTATTTGGACAACTTTTGGCCCCCTCCTCTTCGTCTTTTTCTCGGCCGGTCTGATTTGCTTCCATGGGTACCGTGTGCTGTTCGCATATAAATCACCGATGGTGAAACCGAGAACAACCAGAGCTATGTTATCTAAGTAAATAACAAAACTAATTTCGAAATGAGTTGAGTAAACCATCATCACCTTTTAGTCGTGAGGATTCCATCGTGCATATTCAAACATCTGCTCGGCTCTCTCCTTCGACGCTACCCTCAGCCTATTGGGTGACAGTGCAAGTATATACGCTGCTAATTACGATTTATATGTTGGTCCATTTTGGTATATTCTTGGATGGCTACTCTTCGACATGTAATCAGTATAGGAAAGCATTGGAGCGTTTACTGGCCGTGCATGGGAGCGCCTTACCTGTCATTTACAATAGGTATGTTGAAAATAGTTCTGGTCTACTGAATTTGTTGGTAATATAGACTAAATGTACAACAAAAAAGGAAAAATATCATTTATTGTTTCATGTACAGCAGATTAAAAATAATACAGAGTAATAAAAGATAATAAGTTTGAAGGTGTTCAAGGAGAGCGTATCTTACATAGCCTTTTGTAGGTTGGGCTGCCCGAGTGTGTTTGATTTTATGGATTACATGCAACTGGATAGCGGTAGGGCGTACCGCGATGGCTTTATCAATACTGGCCTGGCGTTGTCCTTGGGACTAACCGGATCATGTCTGGCGTCTGCACTGAACATGGTCGCCACCGCCTTGAACTTCAAGCTGTATAAGTTCCACAAGGAAGATGAGGAGGGGTAAGAACAGAGGTGTAGCTAGTTATAGTCACATCATGTCCATTCACATACGTCCATATTAAGTAAGGTTTAATTTATTTTTAAGTGTGTAACTAGATTTTACACATTCCGACAAGGCCATACAGCTTTTTATACAAGTACAAAAATACAAGTTACGGACCAATTTTCTACATGAGTCGTTTTATTTTTAACATTACTTCAGAGTCTTCTCCGATCGGCACTCCTTCTCCCAATCCTCGTTCTGGATTACCAATCCCATCCCATTCACGACCTCCCGGTAGGTGCTGTAATCGCAGTCATAGAATCCGCATCCTTCGAGGGTTAATTTCTCCAGTCCGGTCTCGCTCGGTTTTTTATAAAGCAAGTTCACATAGTAAGACGAGTAGTTCCCGACATCTGTCGCCCCTTCTCGCCTATACAACTCCCATATCACTGTGGCGGTGAATCCTGGTGGTCGCAGGTCATATAAACCCAGGCTGTTAAGAAGGGCAGCTACTGTTCCATCGTGTGCAGATAGCATGAGAAATCTGGGGGTGGTGTCAGTAGCGTCGATGATCGAATCCAAATGGGAACGGACGCGGGTCACCAACGGACCTGCCTTCAACCTAAGGAGAAATTACCACTTTGCTTAATTTTAGATAGAAGTTAGTGCATTATTTTTTAGACATATGTGGTATAAAGCATTGAATTTGTACAGACTAACCTCTTTAAGTTGTCAGTATAAGTCTCACTAGCGAACGAGAGCCCAGCGGCATATTCCAGATCGTCTGGGTTCAAGTCATACGCCCACCCTGGAATGTATGAAGTGTTATGCATCCTGTACACATAGAACACTGACCACAGCGTCGCCAATTTTCCTATTTCGGTCACATTCCATCCAGTCCACTTCTTCACTATCTCTACGGTCTCCTGCATCCCTTCCAAGACTTTGTCAAAGACCTGAGAGCTCTCCAGCTGGTTGTACAGTTCTTCGTAACGCGGGCAGTTCTGTGACATTCTGAGTACGGCGTCATTGGCCGCTGGGGAATTGTGGATCGGGACTGGTTCCCACGGAAAAGGATACAGACCCGAGGTCTCATTGATATAGAGCCCCGCGAGATTCGAAGCGGCCGACATGAGGCACCGGTTGACCGAGGAAGACTCGACGAGTACCTCGGTCGGAGTGTAGTCCGAGGAGAGGGGCAGGGAAGAGCCGTAGCGCCTCCTCAGCCACTTGCCAAGCTCAAATTGGCGCATCTTGCCTTGCTGTAAGTGGAGATCTTGAGAGGGCAAATTGAAGAGATTTCCTGGACAGATTTGAGTAATAATGGACAAATATGGAATATAATTCAGAAGTACAAATTATATAGATTACAATATGCATTCAGAATTAAAGTACCATCAATGAACCCCAAAATTATTTTTATTGTACAGACCTTGTACTAATGTGATTATGATTACAGAATAACGTGATACAGATTATATTTATCCTTTAAGTGTTTTGAATTTTTGTAGCGCCTCTATTCTGTACATATTTTTAGCGTTCTAGTTGAAACACCCGATGCTAGGTACGTCGACGTTTTTAAAATGTTCCAAAAGTTGAAGTGCCAAGTTAGGAGCACTAGAAAAAGTATCTAAGAATCATAATTCAAGTACGATAAAATCTGCATCTATAAAAGTGAAATGCGGTCACAACAGGGTGAAGTTTTGCCTGAAGTTTATCATTTTTGATTGCTTTTCATACCTACAGAAAGGTGGAAAATAAAATGATTTTGAAACATTTTCATATTTTTTACAGTTTCAACAGTTGAAAATAATCATAAACGGCAAAATAATAAGTGCCGTCAATAAAATTTTGAAAAAATATTAAGGGATGAACTTGCTGAATTTATAGCTGACCAGAAAGGAAGCAATAAAAAGACCTTCATAGGTACGCCGGGAACAACACAATTAATTAAAACTTAATATGCCATTTATTTATTTCTCATAAACTGAAAGTTTATCAATTTTTTTCTGTTCAGGGTTAAGTGGCAGATTACTGCTCGAAAAGATAACCATATTCACCTTTCATGTAGTGAATCACTTTATAATTATAAATATGAATCAACCCATTATTCTGTTAATATAACAAAATATAACGAATTTGATTAGACTAGCTCTAGTTTAATTAGATAATACACTCGACGCGAAGGTATTTTTTCGGTTCTGAGGAATTTTTCGTACATCTTATTGACAAGTTGACTATGACAGTTGTGTCACAATATATAATAACTTGTCGTTTCCAAAATGTAGACACAAATGTTCTTGCTTCTTGCTGCTCTCGCCTTTTTTGATTTTACTGAATCCATGTTACCATCATCGTTTACCTCAACATAGGTTATATCACTCCGACGAAGTTAATAAGCAGAAACACGTGTCGGTAGTTACCTTTTCTTGCAGTTCGGACGGCTATTTCATAATATTTTTTTTCTCTTGTAAGTATTAAATCGTCATTATTTTTCTTACATCATATATATATATATATATATATATATATATATATATATATATATATATATATATATATATATATATTCGGAGCTATGGTTTCCAATCCTTGTCGCAGTCTTAAACACCTTATATTTCTCTTATATATAAGTGAATTTTCTTGTGATATTTGATAATTATGTTAATTTACTATATGTAAATGTATTATGAATGAATGTTGTATTATGAATGTTAAAGTTGTTATGAAGTATACATATATTTTTTATTATTATATTATACATATTTATTTGTGCGCCCTTAACAAAATAAGTACAAAAATTCATACTATAGCTTTGGTACAGCTAAGCTTGATATTATTTTCTTTATACATATACGGTTGAAGGAAATAATAGGAAAAATCACTATGTGACAAAAGGCACATATGCGTGCGTACATGCATGTTTATAGATAAATGCACTGATCTGTATTGTAGGTACATTTTCTGTAATACTATGGCAATATTTTAATGAAATATGTAGCAATATTATACTGCAGTGTTATGGCAATATTGCACGGAAATACTGTAATGATATTGCAGTGCAATATAAAAGCTCAGCCAAACATTACTGAAATATTGCAACAAAATTGCTTGAAATATTGAAGTATTTTACGCAATAATTTGGTTAACGTGAACACCGAAACAGTAACCTACTTCATTATGCATGCATGCATAATGTATGCATGTAATAATACATGTAATGCATTATGTATGCATTAGGCATACATCAATATGTATGCCTTTAACTCTCTTAACTTTAAAGATAAAGGCGTGTCCTACAAATACCTAATATTGATTTATGGGAAAATCTATTTAACCAGATACCCTAGCATGGTTAAATTATCTAATATTTATCATAATACATAAGTTAATATCATTTTTGTAAATATACTGCAACGGTCATGTTACTGGTACTTACATTTGTAAGTTGTCCGAAACCCTCAGGCCAATAGGCGAGGTCGTAGTAGGGATCGCCTGGATATGATGTAATAGGCCCTCTGTCCCCATGCCTGTAAAGCTACACTAAGAAGTAAGGATTTGTTACAGAAGTAATGCTTAATTATTACTTACTACTACTACACTGATTAATTTGTCTTCACCTGCGATCAGTAAGGATAAATTACAAGAAATTAATAAAAGTACGGTGTGGGTTAACTTCATTTTGCGATTAATGGTAGGTATTGTGATCGAAAAAAGAGGTGATCAATGAATATTATCTATGAAGATTTTTTAATGAGATAGGTATGTACTTCAAATAATAACAAGTGTTGAAAAGTTTAAAATATCGGTGCACGTGTTACCTTTAGATGAAAAAAAATGTAATAGACCTTAGTTCAATGAGTAGAAATTTGAAGTAAGACGCTTCATGACAGGTTTTATGATAAATTAATGTTGCCGTTCTAAAAACAATTAAGGAATTGAAAACTGGAATTTCTAGTTAATTCCACTTTCAAGTTTTTGATAAACTATTTGTAACATAATAAATTAGTAGTGCTGATGTAAATGTTCATAAGTAAAATTTTTTTACCGGTTTCGAAATTCCGAACCTTTCATCATTAAGACAATACAAACTACAATAAACAGATCCTAAATGAATGCTTATATAATGCATTAGAGAAATTGGAGCAGAAATGAGACCTTGTTCATTTAGAGAAGAATGAAATGAACATTTTTGAAATGCCTAAATATTTGCCTTCTGATTAGAGGGGAAATTAACATACAATACCGATTTCTATTAATAATGAGTACCTAATAGCCATTCTTTATCGATATAGCAGCAGTTTTTATTCTTAATAAACACATATTCGTTAAAAAAATCCCTATCGCTCCATGCAGTTAGAAATAAATTGAATTTATTTCATTTCATACTCCTGTTATATCCTTTAACAGATAAGATGTCGTACTTCGCAGAAGTCAAAACCGCTCCTCCTCCTGAGGCCTTCTTACCCCACATCAACTATTACAACGACCCGTCCAAAGAAAAATATAACCTGGCCCTCGGAGGTAAACCTGTTTACACTTCACTCTTACAATTCTTCACAGGTTCTTTTTTCAGGTTACCGAACCGACGAGGGCATGCCATGGGTACTACCGGTGGTCTCTGAAGTTGAGAAAGAGATAGCGGAAGATCTCACTCTAGACGAGGAATACACTCAAGTGACGGAAGAGGAGGAATTCAGTATTGGTACCGTAAGGTTCTTATTGGGGGACTGTAATCGAGCCGTTAAGGAAAACAGAGTAAAAGAGTGCTGCGTGAAGAATTTGGACACATAAAATTGTTTTGCTCTTCAGGTTTTTACATATAGATGTGCCGGAGCGGCCGGCTCGATGAGGGCATCGGCGGAGTTTTTAATTGCACATATGAATAGGACCGTCTTTTACCATTCGAACTTAACTTGGGGTAAGTTTAACTTAAAATTGCTTAGTATTTGAATCACATTATATTAATAATTTATTTCATAACGTAACACAAAGAAAAAACTGCAGGTTCTGCAACAATAAGAAAATAGTGTTATTCACCATATGAACTCATGTAATTTTAGTAACTTATCCCAGGCACGATAATAATGTACTGTATTATAAATGTACAGTAAATATTCTAGAAATTTATTAGAAAGTTTTATCGACATATTGGTTTACTGCAATTTTAATTAGAAGATTCCAAAACCAACCCCTAAAGGTACTGATATTTCAGGTAGCCACAAGACAATTTTCCTAAATGGAGGCTTCAAAGAGTCCAGGGAATACCGCTACTGGTCGAATTCGAAGTTGGACATCGATTTCGAGGGGATGATCGAGGACTTGAGCAACGCTAACGAGGGTGCTGTCGTTATCCTTCAGGCCTGCGCTCATAACCCGACGGGGCACGATCTGAGTGAAGATCAGTGGAGGAAAGTCGCCGAAGTGATGAGGGCCAAGCGACTTTTTCCGTTTTTTGATTCCACTTTCCAAGGCTTAGCTACAGGAGACTACCAAAAGGACGTTCTATCTGTCAGGTTGTTCGTTGAAATGGGTTTGGAACTGTTCTGCGTACAGTCTTTTTCTAAAAACTTTGGAGTGTATGGTATAAAATACAAATTTTCCCAAAAATTCATCTTCACATTTTACACGACTTATTAGGTGAGCGTGCAGGGAATATCGTAGTCGTCATCAGCGATCCAGTGTACGTGACTCGTGTAGAAGACCACCTTAGGTTCATAACTAGAAATATGATTAAAGCTCCTTTCCATGGAGCGAGGATTGTTTCTTGTATTTTAAAACGACCGGAATTGTTCAAAAAATGGGAAAGAGATGTGAAGAAGATGCTAGGACGAATAAATGATATGAGACAAAAGTTTAGACAAGCTTTGGAGGAGAGGGGAACTTCAAGGTGCTGGGAACACATAACTAAACAGACGGGGATGACCTGTCTAACAGGCCTTAACGGTATGAACTTTGAAAATTCAGAAAACAATGAAATCTGAACTGTTTTGTATTGCAGAAGCTCAAGTGGATCATCTGGCTAAAAAACATCATATTTATATGAGCAAATCTGGTTGTTTTAATATTTCTTGTCTAAATTCGAACAACATTGAATTTGTATGTAATGCGATTGCAGAGACTTGTAAATTTACCTGATTTAAATAAAAAACAAAATGAAGGTCAAGAAGTATTAATTAAGTAAATGCTATTTTAAAACAAGTGAAAATTACAACAGTATTTAATACATTGCAAATATACTTATCGAACATATGAAATTTAAAC
This sequence comes from Cryptocephalus primarius, assembly GCA_963576515.1. Classification (NCBI taxonomy): domain Eukaryota; kingdom Metazoa; phylum Arthropoda; class Insecta; order Coleoptera; family Chrysomelidae; genus Cryptocephalus; species Cryptocephalus primarius. The sequence continues at coordinate 6,548,680 of OY754940.1, read as the reverse complement.
AATGTGTGAAAATAATCTAGCAAATATGGAATTAACAAAAAGAACGGAATTGAAAATTTTACAATTTTTAGTATTACTATGAATGATTATTGCTTACCTAATATTTTCTAACTACACATAATATTTTTCCTAGACGTTTCTACAGAAAAAGTACATACCTGTTAAATTAATAATTCAATTAAGTACCTACAGCACGTTTTAAATCAACTAGATAAAAAAATATATAGCAAAACGCCTGTTTCAAATCAATTTTCATAATGTTTGAAAAAAGCTAAATTACAAAATATTCAACAATAATATCAATAAAAATAACTGCTGCTTTAGATTTATTTCTGTGTAAATTGATTATTTTTAGTGTTTAAAGCCACTGAATACATTTTGTACCAACGTTTGATTTAGAAAAATAAGGAATTGAAAAATTGATCTAAACTACAATATATACAAAAAAAAGAGTAAAAAAAATACATTGAAAAACATCATTATCTAAAAAAGATCACCCATTTTGACTGACTCGATCAAGCAAGCAAAAATGCAAAATTGCCTATAAGTAACAAAAAATATCCGAATCTACTTCAACACGTTTTCCACAACAAACTCCTTTAACTCGGAGTACGCTCTCTCCAGGTTATCGTTATTGATGATGAGATCAAAGTTCCCGGGCGTCTTTCCATAAATCATCTCTTCCTCGGCCACTTTCAGCCTCTGGGCCAGGCTTTCTTCGGTCTCTGTGTTGCGCGCCCTCAGTCGCGCCTCTAGCTCTTCCAGCGAGGGGGGCTCAATGAAAATGTACCTGGAAGAACCATATAAGGTGAAAAGAAATTTAAGAGGCATCGGAAGAAATGAAAAGTTACTGAAGATGGTTACTGAATGAAATGACATTAAGCTATAATAGTTTGAAACTAAGTAAGGATTTACATAAAAGGCATACAGTGCCTTCAGTGCCTTTTGTAGAACATATACATAGAGAAGAGGACTAGATTAATTGAACTGTGCTTGTGTATCAAAGAGAAAATAGTGCGCAGTATTTGCAGAACTGAGTGTGAGGAACCAGGGTTCCTTATTCGGCATGTTGTCTTATGAGGTTATGCACGTCCCTATGACTTCCTTGGTGCCATTGTAGATGTTATCTTTTAATTTATTCCACGCTATGTCAGGATTGTCATGTGATGGTATAGTGTTTTAGGAGATGTGTTTTGTACATCGATAGGAGTAAAGTTTGTTGGTACTTTCTTGGCTAAGTGATTCTACGTTGAATTTTTTGATTTCCATGTGTGGTCGCTTTTTCCTTCGGGGGGTTGCTACTCTTAAGTATTAGAAAAAGTATTTATTTTTGCCCAATTAACCTATCAAAATGTTTGCGGAACGTATTTCAATTTTTCATAATTTTGCAATTTTTTTTGTTAATAACAAATTAAGGACCACTCGAAGAAAGGAATATTATTGAGATTTTTTGTTGGCAATGTGAAGACGAATTTATTCCAAATAAGATTTTATTCTAGCGCCTTCCCTAGTTAGAGTGTAGCTAGATATGACGAACAAATGAAGAGCTGTTTAAATGAATAAATAAAAAAAGTAACAGCACAGTACAGGAAAAACAAGGTGGAAGATGTGATATTACAGAATTATCCCACTGGAAAACAAAAGAAAGTGATAGGAAGCTGTGCTATATACTAGCCTTACTATAGCAACAATGCCTTTGAAACACATTTAGAATATATGACACTCCCTAAAAACCTGTTCCAAACTCAAAAGTGCCTTGGTTTCCTTTCTTACAAAAATTTGTTAAACACAAGGTAAATACTCATGAACTTCATAATTGTTAAACTCACAGTACCAAGGGTTTAAGTCCGACTTCTTGATCTGCTTCACCCCCTGTACATCAATGTCGAGCACACAGACCTTCCCTTGTGCAATGACTGCTTCGATGGCAGCCCTGCTCGTGCCGTACATGTTGTTGCTGAATGTGGCACTCTCGATGAACTTCCCCCTCTCGATCTCATCCCTCATGCTTTCTTTCGTCGTGAAGTGGTAGTGCACGCCGTCGACCTCGCCAGGCCGGGGGCGCCTCGTCGTGTGGCTGACGCTGAAGCCGAACTTGTAGGGGAAGTCCTTCATCAGCCTAGAGACCAGGGTGCTCTTCCCGGAGCCGGAGGGGCCGCAGAAGACAATCGACTTCGACATTGTCCCACCTCGGAACAGGCTCCTGAGGGATATCCACGCCGCCGTCCTAGCGATCGATCTCGACAAGGTTACCTATCGGCTCTACCTTAATTAATACACAAACAAACACACCTGGATATGGGTCATCACTCACCTGTGTGAAGGTCTCTGGCGGAAGTTAATTGGATTTTGTTAACGCGGTGGTGCTAGTAGCAGTAGTGCCTCTTATCAGATTAGCATGTTTGTAAGAGTTTAACAACGTGTGCTCAGATTTAAAACGATCAAAACAACTTTTACTTCGGATTTGACGGAAAACAACGATCTTGTAAGAATGTTGACAATTCTAGTATGTTTTCTGGGGGAACAAGCGGTAGATTCTGAACAAAGTCAAATGGTAACCCTGAATCTATTGACTTTTTTGGCTAGTAAAAGATAATTGATTATTATGTTAACGTTATTCCCACAAAACAATAATATAGGTTATTCTTATTTAAATAAATTTCTTTCCTGCATTCAAATGTCGCCAAGGTGTATTATGGGTTGTCAAACGTCAATGCCTAGTTTTGATAGTGATGGTAGTGATGGTAGTCAGTAGTATTCGGATGGTTCCTGTTAAACCTGCCAGAATTCTAGGAAAAATAAATTCTGTATTAAGTTTTTAGAATCTATCTCGGGTTAGCGCCAGTGGAAATATTTACAATATTTTCTTCGTAAAGTGTGTTCCCCTTAATCCTACTAGAATTCTAGGAGAAATAAATTAATTCCGAAAAACCGAGTACGCAGAAATTATTTTTACGATCTTTAAATTCCCAGAATCCATACCAGGCTAGCGCCAGGAAAAATATTTGACCTACTTTCTTTTTAACGTGTGTTCCTCTCAAGGGCACTAGAATTCTACGAAAAATAATTTAATTCTGGTGTAGGCAGGTGCCCAGACTTTATTTTTACGACTCTCAAGTTCCTTGAATTTCTCTCAGGGTAGCAGGAATTGAAATATTTTATCTTCTGGTATTTATTCGGGTGTTCCTCGAAAACCTGCCAGAATTCTAGGAAGTAGAAATTAATTTGAATGAAACCAAATACCCTAAAAATTTTTTTGACCATTTTTAAGAATTCTGAATTTGTTACAATACCCTATGATGGTAGTGAACTGATGTAGTGATAGCACACTACACTAGTGATACACTTTCTCCAACTACCACTCTACGAGCTGAGAAAATCTGTAATCAAATATTTTCACTATTCACTAATAGGGCATTAAGCGATAGTACAAATCTATGGTACAATTTCTTATTGGCTAACAGTTTCCCAGGGCACCTATTCCTGAATGTGGATAATTGTAATTACCTAGGGAAATTTTAAAATTACCGTTCCACCAATAAGTATACTTAAAAGAAGGACGAGCTGCTATCAAACCTTGCTTTTCATGGCTGCAGTAATCTGAATTCGGTTGTTTTTAACTATAAACCTTATCATCTTATATACAGACTGAAACTGAAAGTACGTATTCACCTATTATGCAGCAAATATTTTGTTTTCTGATGACATAATTGCTCTGTATACTTTAGGAACAATGACTACCGTCGTCCTTTATCGTGTGTCCCACTTTTATGATCTTACGAATTGTCTCATTGGGTACTTTTTCAAGTCACGATTTTCCTGCTGCTCTTCTCCAGAAGTCTATATATCAGATTTTTTTTGCTTTGATGATTATTAGATCTCATAAGGTACTATTTAACGTAGCAATTGCCTTTCTGTCTTGGTTGTTTCTTTCTCTGATGGCCTCATCTAACGTTCCAGTATTTGAAAACTTCGTTCCTAGGTATTTGCATAATTGGCAGGATTTGATCTTTTGTCCATCGTCCAGTAGAAGGTTTTGTTGTCTTTCTTCGACTCCTACATGGAACCCCGTCTATCGAAAAGGTTGTCAGCATTCGAAGTAATTGGGTTGTTCAAACATAAGGGAGTGAACGAAGTTCAACATCTCGTTTTAGCTTGGTGAGTATTAGTTTGGGTCGGGGGATCAGAATTTTATAGTACAGAGCAAGTATATGTACAGAACAGTTCCAATGGACCCTAGAACTGCGTGTGCGAAGCCCAAACTCTTCACGGTTTGTTTTTTAGGTATCAATCATGTGAACATAAAAGTAAATACATTTTCATTCCATTAATTTTATATTATTTCTATTTTTCTTGTTCACGATAAACGTAAATCATGTCAAAGATAACGTACGCTTATAATTTCGAGAAGTATCTCTTCGAGCAGAAAAATATTATTTCGATAAGTGATTGTACTAAACTTTGTCTAAAAACTTTGTCTGTACTAAAATAATAAATTTAGGTTTGGCTGATTCTGATAATCAGAATATATGTAAATTTCCTGATTTTATCTTATGCGATTCCAAGTAAACAACATGCCTTAATTGCTGATAATTCAAAATTTAATAAGCCATTGTCAATACCAAAATTATAAACTGCGGTTGTAGTTTCGATCTGCAGGTACAGGGAACTGACATGAAGTTCTTCAGGTGCGCACTCTTAACCCTAACGTTAGCTCTGGCCTCGGGTCTGCAACATGAAGGTAAAGTAAAACTGATTTAAAAATTTTGATAGTGATGATGAAATTTCCAAGAACAAAAGTATTAATGTCCGCGATGTCTTCGAAGGTTTACACGTTTCGAACATCGCCGGCATCATCAAAAACACCATCAGCAAGGTAATCGCTGGATGGGGTGAACCGTTCGAAGCCCAAAATCTGTCCCTCGATGTGGGAAATGTTTCCGAGTTCATGCAGTAAGTGAAACACCGAAAACAGCCATCTCATTTTTTCTGCTTATTCAGTTTTGGTGCCTAGAGGGTCTGCGAACCTGACCAGCGCCAAAGTAATCGGTACGAGCAAAATCAACATCACCCAGTGCGATTTGAGCTCCGCAGCGATGATCCTGAATTTGACCATTGACGTACCTGAATTGACTATAAGTCTGAGAGATTATTGGGTGGATGCGAGCCTTTATTACATTTTACCGTTGTACGGTGCCGGTAACATCAAGTAGGTGCCAATATTATTTTTTAAAAAAATAACAACTTCCTCCTTTCAACACTTAATCTTTTATGTTATTCCAGCATTGAACTCTCCAAATTAAAAATCCAGCTTCAAGGAAACGTAAAAATAATAACCATAACCGAATATCAACTCAATAACGTCACAGCAGATATCGTTTTGGACAATTGGAGCGTAAGTTGTGGACATTACATTTTCCAAAAAAAATTTCTCATTTTTTTTTCAGTTTGTGAGTACAGGCGCGTTTGACAACGTGGAATTCAATGAGTTAATTAGAAGCGTGGTAAATGACGTTTTCCTGGAATTCACCCAGGACTTTAAACCAGCTCTCAACAAAATGTTAAGTCCGTTGATCGAAGATTTTATTAACGAGGTATTGGCTAGTGCATAATAGTGTAAATAAAGAAAATTAAAATTGAAAATCTTCTCGTACTATTAAAAATCTTGAGGCGTTATTGAAATTTTTTTTCTGATAGAGGAAAGTAGGAGTCGAGAATTGGAGGTTTTTCTATAACGACTTCTGAGGCTACCAGCATAGCACTTATGTCAGGTTTTCCTGAACTTCAGTCAGGTGAACTTCCTGCCAGGGGTTTCTTCAACAGGTTGGACGTGCTACATGGTCTAAAAGAGATCAGAACCCCACAGTTGTTGCTTGTGTAAGTGCACTTGAAATACCTAGTATACTGGGTAGATAGATTCAGACATCTGTATCAAACTGCTTCAGCATTTTATTAAATGCACAAGAGGAGATGAAGATCAACCATCTTTGCTGATCGTAGTTGGTCATTCAAGCCACAAGCCTTTAAAAGCCATAGAACTGTGCCGTGACAATGGAATGCCTCCTCACAGGACAAATATGCTGCAGCCTCTGAACCTTAGTGTATTTGGTGTTTCCAAAACCTACCTCAATAACGAAATGGATAAACGGATGAGTAACAATCTTGGAAAACATATTGCAGAATATGATATGGAGAACCAATGATCAACAGTGCTTTTTTGAAAGCAGCTTTGCCATCTAATATTACAAGCGGATTTAAATGGTCAGACATCTTCCTTATGATCCAGATGTATTCTCAGACTGTGACTTTGAACCAGCTGAAGCAGCTATAATTTCTATGTAGAAGCCACTGGATTCAGACATCAGACATCAGAAGCATTTATTAGAGAACAACAGGTAGACAAGGCCAATGAAACTGAAAGCCTTCAAGTTCATCTAAATGAGGTTCACAAAAACGAATGGGCTAACGACAGAGATGAAATTGTAGATAATCAGGTTCAGTTGGTTGAAGAGGAGAAAAACGAAGGAAAGGCAGAAAGACAAGAAAGAAAATGAACGTGCAGGTAAAACAGATGGAAATGGAGGGGTTCTGCTTCAACAGAAGAAAGAAAAGTCAGACAAGTCAGATCGTTGCATTCAGTTATACCAATACCAAATAACGAAACTACCCAAAATAAGGAAGAAGTAATCAAGATGACACCAAAAATAAATACATACAGCAAGAAATCTAAAAGAATTGATGTAAATATCGCTACAGTATTTCCCTCTTCTGGTGCATAATATGAGATTATTGTTCCTTTCCCCTTTCTAGCTTCTAGTTAATCTTGCCATTACAATGGGTCCACTTTTTGTGGATATAAAAAGCGGTGCCTTTACTTCCCCTCTCATTCATATTAACGCTGCTATATATCATTATATTGTAATTGATACAAAAATCTGTTTTCATTCCTCTCAGTATTTCTCCAATTCTATTTTGTATAAGCTAACCCTTCACATTCCAGGTTTATTGTTTTGCCAATTTCTAACACTTTATCCTCTTTTCTCTACTTTTGTTGTCGTTTTTAAATCAATCCATTTCCGAGGCACCTTTGGGTACTTCGAGGAGTTTTATATTTTCACGAGAGTTTAGTACTAGTCAACTGCTCAACCTCACTTCTAGTAGGACTAGGATTTTTCTGTCGGGGTTTTCTCCCTTAGCCAATATGTTCTAGTTTTAAGGCGCCGGAAAGTCAACTTTCAGTATTTTCCGTGTGCTACACGACGCTCATCCATTATTCTAGAGGTTACGGGACTCATTATTAACATTAAACCTCGAATTCTTATATTAAAATTGTAAATACCTGTTCATTAAAAATAAATTTGATTACAACTGCACTCTGTCCTGGTAAGTCCCCCAATTCCTTGCCAAGGAAATAGTACATCTGGACAGTTGAAATGTGATTTATGGTTCCTTCTTAAGATGACGTTTCCTTTTGCTACAAAACTTAATACATGAACTTGAGATAAAATTTAAATAAAGCAAAAGTTTAATATTTTATCCCAGACACCTTTAAAGTATAAGTACCTATTAACTGGTGCGTAAATAATTGTCATTGATAACAATGACGATTTTAAGTGATTGAAATGTTTGTCTTAATTTATCTGATATTGATAAGCAGAAAATTATTGAACATTATACGTATATTAATTAAAAATTAAGTAGAGATAACTTGTAATAAAATATAATAATTTAGTACATGGAAGAAATCACAATTAAGGATTAAATCACGTCAATCTTAAGATTTTATCATTCAAAGCAAACAACAAGGGTAGAGTGCTGATAAAATTAAACTGAAATATCAGAATCGTCATATTGGCAGTTTACATTCAGCAAACATGAGGTTCTTCTGGTGCGCACTTTTAGCTATAGCTATAGCTGCAACCTCAGCTGTACAATATGATGGTAAGCTCTTCTAGCCATGACGAATTATTGATATTTAATATGCACTTATTAAAGACTTGAGCAACGTAAGGGCGTCCGGCATCGCCGGAATCATTAGTAATGTCATCATGGGAATCATCGCCAAATTGGACGACCCAATGGACATACAAAATCTAACTGCTGATTTAGGTGCAGAAGGTACAAATTCTTCTATAAAGTAAGAAATGAAATAGGCACCCAATTACCATATATTTCATATTAATGCTTTGCAGGGGAGAAGTCAACGCGACCAACCTGCAAATCACCGGCGCCAGCAAAATCAACTTAACGCAGTGCGATTTGATTTCTTCGGGACTGCTTTTGAATATGACGATAGACGTTCCGGATTTAATAATCAACTTAAAGGATTACTATATGGACCTATTGCTGGGCAATTTGATCCCGATTTACGGGGAAGGAAATATTTAGTAATTAAACCCAAAAGTCGTTGGGAATTTATACAATTATTATACAATTTTAGCGTTGAAGTAGTGAGTCTCATACTGTACGTCCAAGGAAACGTGAAACTGTTATCCTTGTCCGAATTCCAACTCCAAAACGTGGAAGTAGATATCTCATTGGACGATGCGAACGTAAGTTATTATTCGTTAGGTTTTAAAAGGCAATTAGGTTTCGGCAAGCAGGAAACATGTTACTAACATCTCCAGTCGCCCACTAATAACGTCAATGATAAAGACAGAGAAGAAACACATGTGAGCGATTAGAATCGACAAGTAACATGTTTTCTGCTTGCTGCAGCCCAAATGTTTGACAGTTTTACAACTTTATTTTATAGTTCGTCATCTCTGGCTTGATCAACAACGTCGAATTCAGCGAAGTACTCTCCACTATCCTAAATGATGTCGTGGTACAGTTTATCCGTGATAATCACGACGTTATTTCCACAGTTATCAGCCCAATTGTAGAAAATGTCATTAACAGTATACTGTAGGTCTACACCGAGCTATAAAACGCTTTAAAGATGTTTAATTGGTGCAACAATGAGTGTTTGATGTGGTAATCTTAACCCAAATTTGTTGTGAACTACCTTTGAAGTGTTTGTTAATAAAAGTGTATAAATGAAGGTGTTTTAGAAACTATTTCCCATTTTAAGAAGATTGGTTCAAAGTTTTGTTAAAAACATGACGAGAATAGTTTTATTTTTATGTTTCTCAGCTTTGATGGGTTTCGTATTTTGCGAGACAAGTCCTGAAAAGTTACGCGTGTTTGAAAATCTGATAAATAGTACCTTCAATGACTTTTTAACCAACTTATCTAATCCATACGTTTTAACTGACATAACATTGAAAGAGGATAACACTGTATTGAGGTAAGGAGGAAGTTTCATATGGAACAATTAGTTGTAACTATTTTTCTCCAGTGGTTTCCTCAATGTTTCAAAACTCTCCATGGACGGCGTTAAGGATGTAGTTTTGTCCAAGATTTACTTAAGCGAAGATTATACTTTTAACATCACTACAGAGATACCGAGTATTGAGATTTACTCTAAATATCAATGCGACTTATTATTCGGACAATTGTTACCAATTTACGGGAAAGGGTTTACGAGGTAAGTACGAATTTCTTCATAGACACACAAAACCTTGTACTTTGGCATCTATGTCTATGTGAATTCTAGCTCGTACTTGGACAAAGTTTCGATAACACTCAGTGGGCAGGCAGATCTTGAGGAACATTCTTTTGTAAGAAACGTCAGTGTGAGTTTAACTCTTCAAAATGCTTTGGTAAGATGCGTATTTTCAGTAAGTGTATATTTTTAATCGAGTCTATTACTTCATTTGCAGTTTCACATCGATGGACTTTTGAACAACCCAGAATTTAACTCGATTCTTGATTTGATAGTCAACAGACATTTCGTTAGCTTTGTTAACGAAAATGAGAGAATAGTTTCGAAACTAATGAGTCCAATTTTGGAATATATCATCAACGAGTACATGTCCAACAATGAAGAAGAATTCTATTAGTTAATGTAATGTAATAAGTGTAACGTTACATATATGTTTAATGAATTAAATTCTTGTATATCAACAAAAATGTTACATTATTAAATATTTTAGGCGGTTAAATAATGTATTTTGTTTTTATTTTATCATAGTGCTAAGGATTGAAATGTTGAAAACCTTCATAAATTATATTCCATAACACGATGGTGTATTTATTCTGCTTATCTAAAATAATTTAACGTATAAACCACTTGTATGTATAATCTTCAATCCATAACTGTTCCTGAAATTAAAATTACACTTTAATATATTGCACTTCATTTCAGCTCTACCACTATTCTGCAAAAATTCCACAAGATTTGTTCCAACGCACTACAAAAACCGTTTCAGAACGGTTATTCCATTGTCAATCATTCCCATCGTCTAAACATTGACGAGATAATCGACTTCATTTGACTAACTGGAAATTATCCTTTTGTAAAGGTTTTCGTGGCGAGTAGGAATAAACCTTTGAAAACGCAAATATCACGGAATTTTCAAATAACTTGCTAATTTCAAAATTCCCGCTATGGTCAATGGTGGGAAGAAAGGAAATTAAATGGCGGCAAATGTCGCTGTCATCTGTATACGCATGTATATGTTTTGCGGATCTATGTTTTGTGCTGGCGTTCTCTGTTAGTTCGCTCAAATTTAACCAAATTAAAAAATTAGTTTTTAATGAAACAAAACCGTAATTACACAGAAAAATGTCGCTTAAACACGATTTAATTCAACTGTGCAAGCCATATTACCTATTCAACATACTGTTAAGCCTTTCGTACATTATCCTGAAGCGCATCCCGGGTGTGTGTAATTATATATTTTCAACAAACAATTGTGAATTCGAGGGGGTAAGGAAGTAAGTCCATGTTAAGTCATGTAATTCTGAACTATTATTGTTCTAGCGAGAGTCGGAAATCTTATTTTTCCTCATCATAGTGATTGCTATTAGGACCAGAAAAGCGGGGAGTACATCCATGTTAAATTACATCTCTTCCAGTTTTATCTACACAAAGATAGCGAATTTGATACTGTGGTTCAGTGCTGACCCTCTCATGGGGATAATATACGGCATAGTATTCGTTCGTAAGTAAAAATATATATTACCTCATCGATTCCGGTACCATTTGCTTTTTCTAGTAGGGGCAATAATACTCCCCCAACCAACCTACTCTGGCCCAGATAATGTGATTTACTTCCGTGGGGTGCAAGGTCTTGACGAAGAACTATCCGGAGATAAAAAGGCGACATGGCTCGTCGCTTTCTATACCGTGTGGAACCCGGCGTGTGTTAACTTCGCACCGACATTCGCCAAGCTTAGTGCTGACTACCATCTGGACAATTTGAAATTTGGGAAGGTTGACATTGGTCGCTATCCAGACGCAGCTAAACAGTACAAGATAGACGATAGTAGTTTCAGTAAGCAACTGCCGACAGTGGTGCTGTTCCAAAAAGGGAAAGAGGTGGTTAGGAGACCCATGACAGATTCAAAGGGGAAATACATCAAGTTTACGTTTTCTGATGAGAACATAAAGACAGTTTTTGGGTTGAATAAACTTCATGAGGAGTGCAAGAGCCAGTTGAAAGGGAGTAGCACCAAACCTCACGGCGAGTAGTATAGAAAAGTGCTTATTACCTACTAGCTTATTACTGCCAAAGATATTAATTAGATGATGAGAAATAGTACTATTTCTGTTTCTTCTAATTTTCTTGATACTCAAGTTTAGTTACTGAAGAGTGATTGTTTGTGGATTGTTTCTGTATTTGTGTTGATTTTTATATTTTGCCGAAATATAGATTAATCTCTAGGTTACACATTGTTATTATCATTCAGAACCATATTAGACCCTTTTAAATTACTTCGGAGTACTTTTAATTAGTAGTGTTAATTAGCTTGTTAAGTAACAACTCGTTAATACTATTATAGTTTCGCATTAATATGAGGAGTTCCATTCCAAAAATTGAAACTCAGATTAAAGTAATTTCACTACACAAATGTACAAGTGTGTAGTGCTTAGTACAGTGTAGTATTACTAATCCTACCACTTGCTAGTATGACTGATTAATTTTACATTAATATACAGTGCTTGCTATGAAAGAAAAGCGTAAATGAAATAAAACAGTTTATGTAATGAAGTCTATAGAAATGCATCAAAAAATATTAGAAGCGCGCCTCTGAAATTTCCCATAACTATAGTGATATCAACCTACTTATGTCGAGCCATTTAGAGTTGGTATCCTCAAATCTGAGATAAAATTGAACTATTTTTTATTAATACATATTAATTACAGGTATTTTGCAATATTGCTGCTGAAACGTTTAAATAAAGTATATTATTCGGACATTCAGTAATCATGTCAGATGGCTGATAAACATCAGAACGCTTTAGTGATATATAACTGCAGATACCTCTCGAAATTTCACTAAGGTTTTTTAAAATATTTACGTTTTAGTCATCAGAGGAGAAAAATAATTAAATAAAACATCAAAAAATACATCAAATACACCTCAACAAAAAATTGTCATTAAAAAAATTTTGATTTTCATTACTACAATGATTGTTTTGGTTTTCGTTTTCCTGTGTGATATAAATAGACTGTTTAAATCCTATAAAATAGCTTAGGAACATTTTTTTAATGTCCTTAAGGCGTTATATACAAAAATATTCTTATTATACTTATCTCATTACTTAACAATTAATAAATTATTCTGGATCAGAATCTGGAGCCAGTACCTTTCCCATGCCACCATACCTGAATGTCGCCTCTAAACATCGACCAAATACAACCTTCTCTATCTCACTGTTTGTAAAATTAGTAGAATTAAAAAAAGCATTACCCACAGTGATGTCCAACCTATCATTGTTTGGCTCCATTCCATCTGAGAGAGGGTCGACGGTGGCGACAATAAAATTGACTTCGAATGTGGAATGTTTCATCACAATCGCCAAAGGTCTGAAAATGAAAATGTATAACTCTGTTCCATCGATGCTTCCTTAATTTGTACCTTCCCCCTCTATCGAAATTTAAGCCAATGTTCATGTCAAATGCCTCTGCAAAGTTGATTGCTGTCCTTAATGGTTTGAAGGAGAAATTTACTGTCGTCTCGATGGTTATTTTAAAATCTATGAACTCAGACTGGTTCAGGTTCACTTGGCTTCGAACTGAATTCGGTTTTACGGGAGCTCCTTCATGAATGAAAGAAATTAGGCTATATATCTTATCGATACCTTAAACCCAATTACCTAAACAATAATTCCTTGCGATTACTTTGTGTGGAGAGACTTCGAGTGAGATCTCTAAGTCTTGATTACTAAAAGTGTTCAGTAGTTCGCTGTACATTGAACTTGAACCGAGAAGTTTATTTGGCCCCATGTTGGGAGAAAGCTCAATCAATAAAGTTTCCAGCTCCATTAATCTTAGTTCGTGAGACATGAGGATGTCGTCATTTTTGTATTTCATCATTAATATTATCGTATCGCCGTCTTGATCGAATTCAATTTTTACGAAATCTAACTAGGAAAAAAGTTTAATCACTTGTGGTAATATGAAAGGTACAACTTACTTTCTTGTCTAAGTGGATTCCCTTGAACAGAGGTAGGATGGTCTTGATTTGAGATTTGCAGGATATTTTCTTGGAACCAGACAGATTTTCTTTTATTTGGTAGGCACTGAAGAAAGTGTCCATAAAGTTGTAACGGGCGCATACTGTCCTCTTCAGGTTTAGTGAAATAATTGATAATTTATCGTTGTAAGCCTCAATAAACACGCAATCTCCGATTTTGGCTAGTGCATTTAGAGCTTTCGCAAATGCTAAAAATTGATTTCTTTAAAGACAGCATTTTCGACGTGTTCAATTCATTTACCTTTAAGATTTGGTCCGGGAATTATGCAATTCATGGTTGCAAAACAATTAATAACATTTAAAAATTTTAAATATCTTGTTTTAAAATTTATAGGTTATGGCACAAAACAACCAAATTGTGATTATGGTTGATTGTATCTACCACAAAACAGGTCTTTCTTGTCAACATATGTAGTTCAAATGTACAAACGTAAAAATTGATAGTGACATCTTTAATGTATATGTTTTGTGCGCGGGTGCTCCTGTTGATGTTATTACAATTTTTTTAACAAGTAAAGTTAAGATTCCAAACATGGACATGGATGAAGAGGGCTCAGACGACGACAGTCAAGACTTGTTTATCAATTTTCCGCCATTAGTCCAAAAAGCAATTGAAGAGGTAACCTACTTCCCCTCTTTTTTGCAAAATTTTACTTTTTCTTCCCACAGGTCCTTCCCAGTAAAGACCCCCTTGATGAACCCGACTTCAACTGCATAGATTACATCAATTCACTATTCCCTACTGAACAGTCCTTGTCTAACATCGACGAAGTCGTATTAAAGATGGAAAACAAAATAAACACTATCGATAATGAGATTAGTTCGGTGGTACGGGGCCAGATCGAGGCCAGCGAAGAAGGCAGGCAAGCCCTAGATGAGGCCCAGAAGATAATCAAGCAGTTATTTGTGCAGATCACTGATATCAAAGAACGGGCTGAGAAATCGGAAGAAATGGTCAGGGAAATAACGAGAGATATTAAACAGTTGGACTGTGCTAAAAGGAATTTGACATTAGCCATAACTACCCTGAATCACTTGCATATGTTAGTAGGTGGGGTCGATACATTGAAATCGCTCACACATAAAAGGTTGTATGGGGAAATCGCACTTCCTCTACAAGCAATTAGCGAAGTTATGACGCACTTTGAGAATTACTCAGACATTCCACAAGTTAAAAGTTTGAGCGATCAAGTGAAGTCTATTAGGGTCGAGCTAGCTGAGCAGATTACACATGATTTCAAAGAAGCATTTTCAGGTAAAGCACACTTGCACATAATGTTACAAATTAATTTCGCTTCGTAAATTTTAGGAACCAACTCCAAATCTGTAATACCAAACAAGCAATTAGCACAGGCCTGTCTGGTAGTATCAATATTAGACCCAAAAGTCAAAAGGGAATTGCTGAAGTGGTTCGTGAATCTACAACTTCAAGAGTACAACCATCTTTTCCAGGAGACCGAAGATACCGCCTGGCTAGATAAAATCGATAAACGGTACGCCTGGATCAAGAGACATCTGCTGGAATTTGAAGACCGTCTAGGTGAGAATCCCAACAGTTACTTGTTCAAATTTGAATGGAATGAAGTAGAAGAACAAATTTGATATACGCAGGTATATTTTACAATTTTATACTTTAGGGAGCATGTTTCCCCAAAACTGGGAAGTCTCGGAGCGTATAGCAGTCCAGTTCTGCCACAACACGCGAGAAGAGTTATCAAAGATCATGGCGAAACGTAAGAATGAAATAGATGTCAAGCTACTACTTTACGCTATCCAGAAAACGGCTGCCTTTGAGAATTTACTTGCAAGAAGATTTACTGGAGTTACCCTTAATGAGAATGCTGAGAAGGAAACCATTAATGTCAGTAAAATAGCAATGAAAGACATGACTGATGAGAAATTAGATGAAAAAGAAAATGATATTAACTTGTCTCCATTCTATGGTTTAATAGGTAAGCTTAAGAGAGGTTGTTCAGTAAAATTTCAACCATAAACCTACTTTAGGTAAATGTTTCATACCGCACCTCGAGATCTACATAGAAAGCGTCGACAGAAACCTCATGGATCTAATAGACAGGTTCGTGATGGATCAGAAGCAGAGCAAACCTGTCGAGGCGACAGAAACCCAAGCTTCGATACTACCGAGTTGTCCAGATCTGTTCGTCTTTTATAAGAAGAGCATGATTCAGTGCAATCAGCTAGATCGTGGTCAGACGATGCTGAACCTGACGAGGACGTTTCAGAAGTACTTACACGAGTACTCCGAGAAATTACTGCAGAATAACCTGCCAAAAATCGAGACGCAAACTTTAGGCACTTCGGTGCAGAATTTCACAAAGGACCTTCAGAAAATCTCGACGTCCGGACTGATACAGAACTTCTCGTCTTTGCTGAAAGAGGGTGAAATCACAAGGTAATAATAGAAATAACTGACTCTTGCATTGGTTGCGATAATCGATACTATAGAAAATTAAGCTGCATAGGCGAAATGCTGGGAAATGTGTCAGTGTTTTCTACCAAGGATTAGACGTTTGGTCAGTTGTGGCGCCACCACACGTTTGGTGGCTGATATGAGGAGTAAAATAACCTTACCTTTTGGCACATTAAATATGTATTCAGTGTAACCTATTCACAGACATATGCTTAAAAAGACAGTTGATAAACTGAACAGCCTTTACGATTGTATTTAATGCAAACAATGAAGTTAAAATCGATGAACTGTATATGTAAATAAACATTCAGACAATATCTCACTGTTGCCAATATTAAATAAACAAGGAATTTGAATATGCTTATAACAAGTTGTTCTGCTTATACCTCCCAACAGTTGGTACTGGGTCACGTGCGACCAAATTTGTTTTAAATGAACTACATTCTCATACATTACAAATTTGCCTTTTTGTAACAAATTTGAATAAATGCGATTAGAATGAAGCAATGGTTATGAAAAAATAAGTCCATGCCTTTGTTTATCTTCCTCTGTACTTAACTAGGCTGAGCAAAGATGAAGAGACCAAGATCTGCTGCATACTAACAACGGCTGAGTATTGTTTGGAGACTACCCAACAACTTTCTGATAAACTCAAGGAAAAAATAGAACCAACACTGGCCGACCAAGTAGATCTATCGAAGGAACAGGATAACTTCCATAAGTATGCTTAATGAAATCTCATTGAATGTGCAACTAGGCAACATGTAACTTTTCCAGAGTTATATCCAATTGCATTCAGCTTCTGGTCCAGGACTTGGAAAACGCCTGTGAACCAGCCTTAACAGCAATGAGTAAGGTAGGAGTTTTAGTCAGATAGTCAAACGCCGGCAGACTGTGTGCAGCTCTATAACTACCTACTGCCATCTACTGCCAAATCTGCCTATTTATTACTAGTATGCGCCCCCTACTCTAGCATAACATAAATTTTGCATAGCCGGCAACCTTGCCAAGATTAAATGGCAGTGAGAATAACAAAGGTAATATGTGCATATGCACTTCATTTGATTACGAGCCTATTTTGAAGATTGTATATGAGGTTGGCAATAAAATTATTTTGGTCAATTACTTCCTGTATATTGTGAAGTCAGCGTTATTTCATGCTGGCAACTTAATCGGCTCTATGTTGCTATTAAATTCGCTCAAGAAGTTTATGCATGCATATAGAATCCTGTCTTATAGTAGGGATGGCATATTCTAGTAATAAACAAGCAGATATGGAGCAGATTTTGCTGCCTGGGTAGTAATTATGTAGATGAAACTAAATTCTTCTTCCCTCTTCTAGATTCAGTGGCAGAATGTGGACACCGTCGGCGACCAGAGCCCCTACATAACCGCCATAACAACTCACTTAAAGACAACTGTTCCAGCGATTCGTGATAACCTCGCCCATTCCAGGAAGTACTTCACGCAGTTCTGCGTGAAATTCGCGAACAGTTTCATACCGAAATTCATCCAGAACATCTATAAGTGCAAGCCAATCAATACTGAGGGGGCCGAGCAGCTCCTGCTTGACACTCATATGTTGAAGACAGTTTTACTGAATCTCCCCTCAATAAATTCACAGATAAATAGGCCGGCACCGGCTGCCTACACGAAAGTTGTTACGAAAGGCATGACCAAAGCCGAGATGATATTGAAAGTAGTCATGACGCCAATTGAGCCGCAGAAGAATTTCGTCGAACAGTACAAGAAGTTGTTGCCGGAGTGTCAAGTGACGGAGTTCCAGAAAATTCTCGAGGTAAAGAGTGTTAAAAGGCAGGATCAAACGGCGTTAATGGAATTGTTTAAGAGTTACAAGTAGAATAGGTTCAAAATTTTATTTATACCAACACCATATATGATTTAAGATAAACTTCCTTTTTATGGAAAAATATATTTTGTATGATTTTTATCAGGTACCACTTGACTAGACTACAAAAGTTTACGTATTCCAACTAGGGGACAATTTTACTTTCAGTTCCAATTTTTTATAAAACACTAAATTAAAAGCTATTTTCACTATACATTGTATCTCATGTTCCCTGCAGGGATATTTTACGTAAAACATCCCCACACATAGCAGATACTTTCAAACTGACCAAATCATCAGCTCTAGTAGGACCTATATTTACAATAGCAACAGGCTTATTCTCTTCAACTGCTTGTAGGATTATTCTATATCCCGAAAACACGGATAGACTTGAACCTAAAACTAATACAGCATCGCTGTCAAATGTTACGTCTTTCACAGCTTTCGCACGCTCTGGAGGGACGTTATCACCGAAAAATATAATGTCAGGTTTTAAGATTCCTCCACAAGAATCGCAAAGAGGCGGTTTGAAACATTGGATACTTTCCTGAAAAAATTTTTAAAACAGAAAGTAATTGAAATTTGTTCCAGTTCCAATTATTTATACCTGGGGTATTTCGACGTCCCCATCAGGCCTGATCATACTAGAGGAATTTTCCATGTCTGGATTGAGTTTCTTAAGCTTTTCTTGGATGTAATACCTATCGTACATTTGTTTACACTCCAAGCATATTACTCTAAAGGCGCTTCCATGTAATTCTATCACTTTCTTGCTGCCAGCTTTGAAATGCAGGTGATCAACGTTTTGAGTGATCACACAGGAAACCTTGAATCATTAAGTAATTAAATTTGAAAGCTTCATGAAAGTAGTCATATTTACAGAAAGTTTGTTCCTTTGCTTTGCTCTGTTACCTTATCGTGAATAGTTTCTAAGTCCCTTATAGCAAAGTGTACATCGTTTGGTTCCCTTTTAGAAAAAATATTCCATCCTATGTAGTTCCTGGCCCAGTAACGTCTACGCGCTTCCGGGGACTTTAAAAACTCCATGTACTGCATTGGTTTGTGATTGCTACGAGCATACAGCCCAACTTCTTCGGATCGATAATCTGGAATACCTAAAGTCATGGGTGAGCAAAAAGTTTTTCATTTTCTGGTGATACTTACCAGATTCTGTGGAGATTCCAGCACCAGTAACAATAAGAATCCGGTTGGAATTCAGTATGAAATCTTCCAGTCTCCTGATGTCGCTTTCCAAAACTGGGCCATGCTTCGGGACGAATTTGTGTAAGTTTACAGAGTAGTTCTTGCATCCCCTGAATGCTGCCTCAGGGAGATTATGAAGCAATTGCTTCAACATGATTCGGAACTGTATATTTAGTAGCTGCACATTTTATTGGAAATCCTTGAAATAGCACCGATTACTGCACAAATAAAAGTGATGTGCGTGTTAAATCTGTAAATTAAAACAAAATATATTCCAGAACTGTAATTTAAATGAATAATTTACTTATTCTAACCTTACTGTAAGTTGACTAGTTCATTAACCCTGTTATTTATGCAACTAGGTATACTAAGCGTTACACCTATGGATAATTTAATTAGATATTGCTTATAAACCTGTCCCAGGACCTTTCGCATATTTTTCTTGATAATTCTTTTAGAACATATCTATTATGCTTGTAAGTTTCGTGATTTCTTTCGGTAGGATTGTTTAGATAAGGTTTGTAAGATTTTTGTTTTTCTCTTACTGCTCTTCTACTTTATCTGACCACATTTTAAATCCCTTCTATTTTTTTAAATCTTTCTATTTTTCCAGCACTACAGAGGAAATTTTTCTACTGCCTGCTTTGCACTCTGCCATTCTTCATTTGTGCCTTCCATAATCTCTGTTGTGCGTTCTAATATTTTATTGAATCAGTTCTGGTAGAGATCTCTTATTCTTTCTTCTTCACTTTAAAGATTTCTTTATTCAGACTTTGTTGACGGTTTCCTAATTATTTGCCAATATTTACGTTTTTATTGTTGCTATCTTTAAAAAAGTAGTCTAATCTGAAATTTAATCTTCTACAGAGGGTACCGTGGTACATAAATGTTAGAGATGCTATCCCCTTTACAGGGTCATTTATGGATTACTTAAGACCAATTATAAGGCTATCTTTCAATTTTTCAAGTCAATTTTTGGTCTAAAGCATACAAACTTTTTAAATTTAGAATCCATGTAAAGTATTCATTGGTGCAATGTGGAAACTTGAATTAATGTATATATGATATATGTAATACTGTGTAGTATAATTAATATATATACCACAAAATAGAATTATTAACAAAATTCTCACAGGAAAGACACCAAGTTGCGCGGATAAATAATGATATATTCAGTAACACTACTACTATACCCAAAATATACTTACGTCTTAACCACACATTTCATTTTTAAAAATTTAACCTACCTTATGCTTGTTAGGAAAAAAATTTTATACCTTCTCCGAGACTTGCACATATATCACATTTCTCCTTTGAAACATTATTGATGCCAGTGAAAGCAATAAAATAATATGTACTACACAAATCTTTGTTTATAAAATGTATTTTTAAGTTGACATGAAAAATATTCCATACTTGAGACGATAACCAATGAATCAAAACATGCATTCTATTAATAATAATAACTCCCAATAAAAATATTCTTGTGCCGTGGCTGCCCTGAGCTACCTCAGAGCAGCCACGGCACATGTCCAATGCATCTGCTTTCATGAAAGGTATAAGAAGATCCAGTTGATAAATTTACAAAACTGAATCCAGCTCGGATCGATATTAGTCTGTCGTGTCCATCGCGACTGCTGGTATCGGATCCTGTGGCCCGTCGTCCCCCTCATCCCTCGGTGGACCAGCTGGGGGCACATCGGCCTCTCCACCACCGGCACCACCACCACCTCCTAAAATGAAATAACTCATATAAGTAGTGCACCATTGATATCACAAAGAAGTTGAAAGTGTACAGCTCCTACAAGCTTAAAACATGTTTCTTAATCATATACATTTTTTCTCCATCACCTTCATCATTGACATTATTGTGAGTATATCAATGAACTAATAGCTTAAAACATGTTTCCTAATCATATACATTTTTTCTCCATCACCTTTATCATTGACATTATTGTGAGTCTATCAATGAACTAATAGGTAATAGGCTTGTTGTAACAAATCAATCCTTTCATATTGTAAGTGTGTACTTGCCTCTACGCTCCTCCCCTTCGATGAGTGTCAGGTAGGGCGCCGTCTCTTCCTCTTCGAATATCTTGAACTTCTGCCCTTCTCCGACAAAACCTATCGCAACGTTCTTTGTATTCAGATCCACCTCGGGCGGAAGCGTGTCCCTCAGGGCCAGCAGACCGTGTTTGATCAACAGTTCTAGGTTACATGACGGCAACTCATCCAAGTGTTTCTCAAGGTACGTCCTAGCGCTTTGTGAGCGGGCACCTATTGACATTGCCTTGCAGTCGTAGTAATTGGCAGAGGGGCATGTCTGGTAAATGTGGGGGCCGTTCTCGTCGTAACCGGCGACCAGGAGACCGACGCCGAAAGGTCTACGGTCATAGCGTTGGGTGTATAACTGCATTTTATTACCTAAAGGCAAATGTAATATACAATTTACAGTGTCTGGAGTAAAACGAAGACTGTACCTAATACGCTGATGAGCCTGTTAAGCGGCATGAGGCAATCGAAGGAGTACTTGAAGTTCAGGCACTCATTCCTCATGAACCGGCTGAGAATCCTCGCGTCCGCCGTCAGGCCGGAGATGCCCATGCCGACGTGCTCGTCGATGTTGATGATCTTCTTCTGGTACGCGGACAGCTCGGAGGAGGCCCTCTTCAGCGCGACTAGGACGGCGTGAGTCTTACTCTTCACGCCGACGGTCGCCGAACCCAAATTTACCGCCTCCATCGCGTACTCGACCTGGTGGATGCGCCCCTGGGGGCTCCAGACGGTCACGTCGCTGTCGTACTGGTTCCGGAACATCGCAAATGTTACCTCAAGGGGCCTATGATTTAAATCAGCCAAATGCAAAAACGTTTGTAATGCTGTCGAATATCAAAAGGCTGTCAAGTGATATAACGTCAAAACGCAGGACAACAAAAGAGAAGACGGAAGAATTTAACAAAAAATTAGGTTTGTTCCAATAACTCACCGATGTCGTTTTAGAACTACTGAAGTTAGTAATCAGTTATTTAAATGAAGTACAATTTTTCCAGAGTGAATTTGAGAAGCCATAAACAATTTCACGTCTTTTTAAACCTTTACAGCATGCTAGCGGCTTCTGACTTCAGAAAATCAGGTGTCAGGAGACTATTTAGATATAACTAGTCAAGTACAATCAATATGAATTAAAGTGGTTTCAGTAAGTGGTTCAGTAACTTATGAGTTTTGTTCTTTCGTAGCCCTAATCCACATCGGCAGTACCAGTACACATAACACTGTGGGGCTAGGGGTAGGAAAAATCCTATTAATATTCTTCCATTTTCTCTTGTCTTTTCAAACTAGTCTGGCGAAAAATTGGACTGGAAAGATTTAACGTACCACGTCACAAATTACTAAATTATAGGAGGCATATAAAAACGACCAAGTTTGACTAAACTTGTCTTCTCTTTGTATTGTTATTTTTACTCGGAAACCGCTCACAACACTTCTCCATTTTTACGAGACAAAACCCAACTGAAAAATTAAATAACGGGTGAAACGTGTTCACCTGCGCTGTCTAACAGAATTTCTACGGTTTTATTATCAATGGTATATATGATATATTTTTCAATAAGAAAAATGTTTACCGATTTCTTTCCCAGTTTCTACGAGTACAACCTGTTACAAAATATATAGATATGTACTAATTCTTCTAGAGTCAAAATAATTTTAGCCTCATCAATGTGACGAGGCGTCACTGCAAGCATCTGACATTGAACGGGACGTATCCAACTTCAGTTCAGGTGTAGGTTAATGCACCTGACAGCATCGCCTTGTCACATCAAAACGACTCATGCACATAAAACCACGTCACCATCCACTAACCAAATAACAAGAAGATGTATCCATGAAGCTCCATGAGACCAACCGAGCTTCACGTGTACCTCCCAAACAATGAAAATTGTGTTATGTATCCTCGCTGCCTTTCTGATACTGCTTCCTCTGTGCCTTTCTCAGACGAAGCAATCCTGCCACAGTCCGATCTACTGCCAGGGCGATCTCCTTCACGTCATCCAGACGTCCGGCATCTACAACGACTCCAAGACATTCGTCGACATGGCGATGGTGGGCTCTGTGAACGAAACCCTCAAGCAATTCCACACCATGATGCTCGAGACGAATAACGACCCGTCCACGCAGAACATAATGGAGTTCATTTCGAAGAATTTCGTGTCGATAGGAGAGATAGAGGAGGTCATCCCGAAGGACTTCATACCGGAGCCGAAACTGGTGAGGGAGATCCATGATCCGGTCATAAGGAAGTTCGCCACCAACTTGATCGCGATATGGCCGAGTCTGACTCGCATCGTTTCTTACCATGTCAAGAACCATCCGTGTAGGCATTCCATAATTCCCGTGGAGCATCCTTTCATCGTACCGGGCGGCAGGTTCAAGGAGTTCTATTACTGGGACTCATATTGGGTGATCAAGGGTCTCCTCCTTAGCGATATGACTGACACGGCGAGGGGCATGATCGAGAATATGTTGTCGATGGTCGAGATCTACGGTTTCATACCTAACGGTGGCAGAATCTACTACCTGAACCGATCGCAGCCTCCTCTGCTCACGCTTATGGTCGCCGATTACGTCCAATACACCAAAGACTTCTTGTTCCTTCGGAAACACATAAAGACGCTGGATAAAGAGTTGCATTTCTGGCTTAAGAATAGGGTCGTCGAGGTGGAAAAGAACGGTAGGGTGTATCTCTTAGCCCACTACGATTCCGAAAGCGATACGCCCAGGCCCGAAGCCTACAAGGAGGACATCGAAACGTGCAGTAAGCATAATGAAGACGAACAGGTGAGACTTCATTACACTTCTAAAGTGTACTCACAAATATGACTTATGGAGCTTATGCAGCGGTGATCGAAATGGAAATTCGTTTGTCCTTAAAAGGATGTCATAAATTATTCTTCCACATACGCGCTTTTCTTAAATAATGAGGAACATGGATGCAGTTTCGAATAGCACGGAACGTTCCTCTTTGCATAGATTTGGTGACAGAATAAAATTTTAGAATATGGTTTCCCAAAACTGTAAAATGTAATTTAAAGTTGCTAAAAGTGCACCCCTAAATCACGATGCTTTCACTGACGTGACATCACTTATATGCGTCATTGTTGGTTTGCGCGTTGTAAATGTTTGTGCATTAGGGGCAGATTTATAGTCTATCACTTATCACTTACCTATCCTGTTGTCTTTCCAAGGCCAAGGCAGCCTCTCTAACGCAATTTTAGGGCCGTAATCCTGAATAGGGTGTATAACAAATCAGAAGCATTTCTGAGAAGATAAAACCATTCCTCATACTCACAGTGTACACAGTCTTTCACTATTACAACTACGTAGTTTTTTAGTACGAATGCTACACTGACCTGAAGAGCGGCGCTGAAAGCGGTTGGGACTTCACCACCCGTTGGATCTTTGGAGAAGATGGCGAACCTGTCTCCGATTTGCACAAAATAAGCACCAGGAGGAATGTACCAGTGGATTTAAATTCCTTCCTCTATAAATGCTTCAATACCATGTACACCTTCTACATGATACTGGAGAAAGAGGAGGACGCGAAATTCTGGCTGGAGAAAGCGAATGTCTGGAAAGAGGGCATAGAAAATGTTTTATATAACGAGGAGGATGGCACGTGGTAAATTAATAGCTGATTAGTCAAGCAACTTGATATGACACATCATTATCGAACCCTAAGGGTTAGTTCACTTCATAACCAAAGTTTAGTTTTGAATAACGTAAAGTATTCAGTGGGCTTCGTTCATTAATATCAACTCAGGTCATCAGGACTTGATTTCTCAAGCTTCGTCTTGAACACACGTCTGAAAAGCACGGTCAGTTATAACGCTGCCATATTTCCCAGGTACGATTGGGATTTGAAGTTGGGAAAACCTCGCCGAGTCTACTTCGCTAGCAATCTGATCCCGATATGGGCCCGCGCCATGGACGAACAGCAGCTCGAGGTGAGGGCATCGAAGGTTGTCGAGTATCTGAAGAAGATCGGCATTACGAAATTCAGCGGCGGAATACCTTCGTCGATGATCCCAAGCGGTCAGCAGTGGGACTACCCTAACGCCTGGTCCCCTTACCAGAACATGGCCATCATCGGTTTGTGGAGGGTAGGGGACGAATCGGTGAAGGAGTTCGCGGAAGGACTGGCACACAAGTGGGTCAACTCGAACATCAGGGGTTACGACGATAACAAAGTGATGTTCGAGAAGTACAGCGCCATTAACAGCGGCCAGTTCGGTGGCGGGGGCGAGTACCAGATCCAAGCGGGGTTCGGGTGGAGTAACGGGTGCGTTCTGGAACTGATCGATTTGTTCTACAGGGTCAAGACTAGGAAGCATAAGGGAGAGCTCACGTGAATCTTGTATGACGTATTCGTTATCAATAAAAGAGTCGTTTGGATGTCTGACTAGCGGTGAATTTTTAGGAAATGGAGGTGTTTAGTAAAATGTAACTAGGGTCTGAAAATTGTAAAAAGTACATAATGACACCCAAATCTAAGGTCGATGTTCATTAGGAAAAGTTATTTGGGCAGTGGGTATTTTTCTTTGGCTTCTCGTATAACATTCAATAACCACGATACACCTTTTTCCTTCCGCCAGAAACGCAAGGCGGCTTCGCCATTTGATGTCAAAATACGCCGCACATTCGCCAATAACTACAAGATAGTAAAATTTTTACCGCGATGCTGCTAAAGGAAAATGTTTTAGCTGAAATAAATAAAAATTCATAACTGACTTTAAAAGGACCAGCATGAGAATTTGGATAAGCGTGCTATTGCTGTAATTTTAAAACAGGTACAATTTCCATCTATATACTCGCGTCCTATTCTCTTCAACCAGGCGATGCCGTTCCCAGAGTTAACATTTGTTATCGGTTGAAAAGTACATAAGGGAAATTCTGTCACGCATGTCACGGTCGAATGAAACGTTTTCAGAATAGAAGGTACTTTCAATCGACAAAATAATCATATCTGGGCCGTAGAAAACAACCATGCTGATACCATTCGAGCAGATGGATCCCATATTCTTTCATCAGCGCAGAAGAAAATGGAAAATCTTTTGGAAAATCTTAAACTCTATCATCGGATATGATTTCTAATGAACTAAGCACCAGGCGACTATGGACGATAGAGAATCCAAATTCCTTTGAGTTCATGACTACCCCTATATCATCATTAGTTCATTATCTACCTTACGAACTGAAGCTGTATATTTATCAATTCGAGTTAATTTTTGTTTCTCTTCTTCACTAATATTAATTCTTTTGTTTTATCAAGAATTACTATATTTATATCTGGCCTTGATACTAATTATGAATATGACTTGTTGCTTTACCAACGCTGAGGGAGTTGTGAATATATTAGTAGGAAAGATATTGGCGTTTAGAGGCCAGATGCTTTTTACTATGTATTGCCATATTTAATATTTGTAATTTTTGACTTTTTAAATTAATTGCCAAGATAATATTAGATTAAATAGCTTGTACAAGAGTATTTATATGGATAAATAAAGCCATGGTCTGTCTCCATGGAGAAGGAAAGGGGTGTTAAAATATGTCTTGAAGTTATGTACTTTATGTGGTATCTCTTATATTAAATCACTTGACAAACTGACAGATAACGTCGACGGCATATTTTCTTCTGCTTCTTCTTCTTCTCACATATAAAAATAACTGTGTATTTCGTATATAGTCAGGCAGTTACAGCCGTGCACTCAGTTTCGCCGTGCCTTGACGGATCCTAATTATACTCGAAACTGCTCAAAAATAGAAAATGGTACTTCTCGATTGTTGCCCATACATGTCTACTTTAAAATAGTAAAATTATTTGACATCTCTTTCGCATTTTTGTGTTGTATTTTTCATACCTTCATTATTATATGTCATAAACCAATTTAGAACAAACGTTGATGTTAAATCCAAACTTACCACAATATACCTCTGAAAATCTCATTGTTCCGTTTAGCCATTATGAAGATTACCGCGAAAAAACACAAAGACAAAAAGTTTGTTACGATTTTATTATATATCCACAGATAGATCCCTAGATAACCAATGATTAAAACCTAATTATGAGATAAGTAATATCCTCTTAAATGAGGTAGGATGTTTGACTCGGACAATCCTGTTGAAAATCTAATTTCCTTTTGATTAACCGTTGGAAAAGAAATAGTTTAAAATTTTGGATTTTTTCAGACGACGTCCCATTGTCTCGCTTTTTATTAATGTGGGCAATTAAACGAAAAAAGGGTCGTTAAGAAAGTTCGTGTTAATTAATATTTGTCAAATAACAACCCTTAATTCTCTCCTTTCTTGTTTCGTCGTAATTCTCTCGATCTGCCGCGCTCCCTTCGGCAATTTGTTCTTTTTGTTTGTCTTTGACAATATTTACAATTTCGTAACCGTTTAGAACCTCCACTTTAGGAGTTATGAAGTAAACTGTGCGTGTCAAAAAACAACAGTAATTTTATGTTTATGTTCCAGATATATTTTTCAATTATTTTGTTTCGAGGATAACCCGCTGTTAGTAATATGCTGTTTGTTCTTAAACTTTGTTACATGAAGTGCCATATCCATTTTAGTTCAGTACAAAAATGACTTTCGCCCAGGGGTGGATCGAAAACACAGAAGCAATGTTACTTTGTATCCGTACAATATGGGGAAATAGGTGAAAACCTATTTTCTGACCGTTGGTAAATTTTTCATGAGTCAAGTATTGTCAAAGGGAGTAGGTTACAATAAGGAACGTTTTGAAAATGAAAAAAACTAACTTAATGGTGTTTTCGGGCATTTTCGTGTGGTCGGCATACTAAAACGTACCCCCTTTTGACAATAACAAGTAAGTAAATATTAATGGGATAAAAAGTCGCTGATCCGCAGAAACAATTGTAAAGCCATGGCTGCAGGCAATGTACCTTTGAAAATGTTAAGTAATTCACAATTATACCCAATTATTTCTTAGGAAATATTGCATTTAATATTCTCAATGTCAACTCTAAGGCAGACAAGCGTTAACTCTATCTATCAAGGTACAATTACCACTATGAAAGGTATTGGAAAGTTTATATTAATTAAATTATATCGATGTATGCATAAATGTATAATTTTTTTTTAAATATACCTAAGTGCCTAAAAGATTTTCTTCACCCTATTCATGGATACATGGTAAGTATTACATATCCATACGAAATTTGAGATTTTTAATGCATATTTTGCATTTTTTTGTCTAAAACTCTGCATTTCTTTCCTATATTCCTTGGATTATAATGCCCTTTTTTTCAAGATCTCACGTGCATTTTTTACGCCCTTAATTCATGACATATTGAGACAGAATGGGTGGTGGTTTATATCCCATAGGATATCTATAGGATAGTGAACCTAAAATCTGTTCATAGAACTTGCCATTAAAGCAGAAACATATAGTGCCCATTAGAAACTTTATAATCTTTAGGATACTAGTCTTACTAAGTGAGTAAGTTGCCTCTACACAAGATATTATATCTTAAAGTTTCAATTGTCATTACTCACATATTGGTTTAAGAATGTAGAAAAACGTTACAATTTAAATTGCTGTTAAGCCATGAGCACTCAATAATTCATTTGATGTGTAATAGTTATACTAAAAAACCTCGCTTACCTACACTAGTTGCTAATCCATTAAGCGATAACTTAGTGTTCAACTAAGTCAGCTGTGAGTTACGTTTGATTTACGTTTATGTATCAGGTAACGCTTCGCCGTGACGCTTCGGGTGTGACGCTCGAATGATTCACTATTTTAGTCCTCACGGTGCGGGGAATGGAGTGTTCCACTTCAAAAACGATGAGGGTCATGGTTTCCACGTTCATCGCTTGACCAACTACGCTTTTTTGGTGAGTTTTTCGTCTTCAAGCTCACAAGTTCTTATGGAAAAACCATCTACTCAAACACCATAACTTTTAAACAAACAAATCATTTCCTCAGATTATAATTGGTGTCTCCGGACAGTTACTTTAACTATTTTTAGTGATGTGTATCACTTGTTCAACTTTGGCCTTTAATAGGAAAAAGGTCGGCCGATATACAGACGTTATTGTAAGATGACTGTAGCTTTGCTGCATATTAATTTCCCAACGGTTCGAGTGAAATTATTTTCAAGAGAGAAAAAGTAATTTGTCGAAAGATGAGTCGATCCGTTCGTCTGGCATCTGTCCGCGGAGATTGATCCTACGTGATCGCAATCCGAACGCTGTAGACTATGCCAGAAATTAAATTAGAAAATGATTGTGTTTAGTCAGCCATTTAATTGGAACACAATTGCAGCTTACCAATATAATAAAATTGAAAAGCTGGTACACAAGTATCGGTTCGTGCAGTAAATAAACCGACGGACAAGAGGATTATTTCGAATGGAAGCCGAATTGAAAACGCAATAAAATGTTGTTATTGCTTTTGTTGCCCGTTAATTTTTTGGTCTATTTTTACGATGGTAAATGAAAATATAGAGCATCCCTCGATAATATTACAATAAGCTTCTTTTCCATTTGCGCTTCTATTCGGGTTTATACTGGAAACTAATTGATGTTGCATATAGAGTTTAATCCAACGCACTAATGAAGAATTACTAACAAATCATCGACTTCTCCTGGGCGATAATAATGAATTCCATTTACGAAATATATCATTTAATCCATCGATCGTTCTTATTATTAATTTGAATTACGGAAACTAAAATCCCTTCATTTCCTCGCATCCTTATCCTTAAGCTTCCCTCTACTATCTATTACGACGTCGTTTTTCGCCGATCCGTCCGCCAAAATATTAAATTTCGGTCGAAAAGCTCCCGCCATTTACGATGCAAATACCGACGACAATGAAGAGTAATAAGCAAACTAATTTATCTGCTCCACCGATACCTCCACAAAGGAAATCAAACAGAAATTCATGAATACTAACACGGCTTCAAAGCTTACAAATTACCAGACGTTTTGAAAACTACTTCGGGGGCTAGAAAGGGGAGAACGGGGAGGAGAAGGAAGCGAAAGAGTGGTTGAAATTAATAATCCTCTCGACGTGGCGAGGGTCTGGGAAGGTACAGGAAATGGAAACGGGGTTAGTAGTTCCAACTAGGAATCTGGGATGAAGGGGGAATTTTCGTTTTTTGTTAGCTTGTCGAAGTCGAGATTATTCGAGCCTAAAGGGGTTGTTTGAAGTGACGGGGTTTAAAATAAAATAATTGAGGACCTCGTTCGTAACACTTGTTAGCTAACAAGTTATTTTAGGAGAATGGTACAATTTGTTTTTGTACATTTAATGTAAAACCAATCTAATGTTTTTTGATGCTATAATTGTTTAAGGTTATGTTATACATTAAAATATCCCTATATTATTAAACGTCTTCTGCTATACAAGAATTCATGAAGCTGCGAGGTAACGAAATGGCGAAATTTAATTCTTTTCACCAAAAGTTTGAAAATTATACATGTGGCTGTATTCCAGTGGCGGACGCCTTAATAGTTTTAGTAATTAGGTAACGTGTTATACCTGTCTATTTTTTTTTGAAAATATTGTATGTCGAGTATATTACGTTGCTATAAACGGTATAGTTTCTTTACATATTTATTTTGTTAGATCAAATATATCTATTAGAAAAGTATAGATAACTGATAGGTCCAAAAATTAATATAGAAATCGGTGGATCTGTCGATAAATCGGTAGCAGTGACAATAGGGTTATCATAACCATAAGCGCCATCTACTGAAAATATTTCGAATTTTAGTTCTCTAATTAGAGACCCGAAAACTAGGTGACGCTGATATTTGACGAACCAATTGCATCTATTTCAGTTACTAAGCACTGGGTACTTCTCATTTCTGTCAAAATTTGAGCGGTACACATTTAAACGCCAAATTCCCAGTGGATCATTTCATTTTTCACACCTTCCCATCCTACCTCACGGCCATGGCCTCAAAATTTCTCAAGTGAAACTCCCGAAAATGCCCATCTAACACCATCACCTCCGAACCATGCCGAAAAAAGAAATAGTCCAGATCCACATCGGACAGGCCGGGGTACAGGTCGCGAACGCCTGCTGGGAACTCTACTGCATCGAACATGGTATAACTGTAGACGGCACACTGTACAATGGTTTCGAATCGGACGACAGCTTCGGTCCTTTCTTCAGCGTCAGCGGTGCCGGTCAGGTGGTGCCCAGGGTGCTCATAGTAGATCTAGAGCCTACCGTGATCGACGAAATCAGGACAGGCTGGTACAGGAATCTGTTCCATCCGGACACGTTGCTCTCGGGCAAGGAGGACGCCGCAAATAATTACGCCAGAGGAAAGTACGGAATCGGTACTGAGATGTTGGAGCTTGCTCTGGACAGGACGAGGTTACTGGCCGAGCAGTGTAACAACCTGGAAGTAAGTTTGGATTGTAGATAGAAGGTTGACTTTGAAATCTCTTGATTCTATATATATGTATACTAGCTTACAAATGAACGAAAGGAAAAGCCCTAAGCTACATGGTTAATTATAACTAATCGTTATAACGCTGGCTAAGACTACGTTTTTTTTTCAATTGGACCAATCTAAGTATTCGGGCAACCTTCTGTGTAGTGGCTTTAACTGTTAACCTAGCCAATAACCAGGCGTTGTAACTTCTACAAGTCGTGAAAAACCTATCAGAAAGCTCTACAAAGTTATTTCTTTTGTTCATTGGAAAGCCCTAAAACATAACCATACCGCTTTCAATGGTAATATTATTCTATATTGAACCACCTACCTAGTTGATGCTTTGCTTCTTGGAAGTTTGCCCTTCACTTTTCGTTCAATGGTCAGTCTCCTCGTCGTACCTGATCTTCTGGCTATATGTCCAGGTTACCGGAGATACATGCTGGTAAAGATAAGAGCATCCACCATACGAAGTTTTGTTGCTTTGGTGATAGATCCACCTGGCCACCAGAGATCTGGTAACAACCCTGTATTTGTGCGCTTTCGAACAGTGGCAACAGTCTAGAACTGGTTTCGTTTTAACATGGTGTACAGAGTTTCGATATCTGTTCTTAGGCGTATATGTTTTATCGTTTTAGGGCTTCATCGTCTACAGGGCATTCGGCGGAGGTACTGGCGGCGGCTTCACCGCCCTGTACTTGGACCATCTGCGCTCGGACTATTCCAAGGGAAGCGTCGTCGAGTTCGCCGTCTACCCCTCACCGAGGATCTCGACGATAATCGTCGAGCCGTACAACGCCGTGCTCACGACGAACGCTTGCATCGAGAACGAGGACGTGTGCTTCGTGATGGACAACGAGGCCGTCTACGACATTCTCAGTAGGAACCTGGACACGCCGCGCCCGACCTACACGAACCTGAACAGGCTGCTCGGGCAGGTCGTGTCCGCGGTGACGGCCTCGCTGAGGTTCGAGGGCAATACCAACGTCGACCTGACGGAGTTTCAGACCAACCTCGTGCCCTACCCGAGGATACACTTCCCGCTGATCACGTACGCGCCCTTCGTGCCGGCGCACAAGGCGCTTAGGGAGGCGTTGTCGGTCGCTCAGCTCACGAACTCCTGCTTCGAACCTGCTAATCAGATGGTCAAGTGCGATATCAGGCAAGGTATGCGAAAATAGAGTAAATGTTGGTTTTTGGTTGTGACGAAGTTGGGCTACCCTTACGAGCTAGGTTAAGTAGTTGAGGTGCTCAAACAGCACCATCTGACCGACAAAAGATAAGCCAAAGTAAAGCTTACGCTTTCCCAATCTTGTTTAGAACCTACCACCTTATGTAACAGTATAGTATTCGAACCACGTACTGAACGCAGTAGAGCCTCCAGGTATCAGGGCAGGTATCTCCTTTTAGAAAGAATTAAAAATGATTGGAATGCGAATCATGCAACTGCGTGGAATATTTTGAAAGAGCTGTTATTGTACCGTGATAGTCAATGCTTCCAAGACATGTTATTGCATTACATAATCTCACAAAGCTAATTAAGGCATTTTTTAGTCATTAGGTATTTGCCGAAGAAAATCTTTCGAGGTAAGGCTTGCTACCAAATTATTAGTCAATCTTTTTCCACTCCTTGTACCGTCCCCTTAACGGAGATTGGGGTCACTGTGCTAAATGCTTCACTATTTTCGGCAACGTGAAATAGCGGTCACATTTGTTTATTTTTTAATATTTCTCAGCCAAGACTTTAACTTTTTGCCAATGCCTCTTCTCTTATTTGCTGTTCCTTGCATTATTATTTGTAAAGGTGCAAAATATTTTTCAAATCCTCACAAATGAACCACTCATAATCACCATATTTAATAATGTTCAAGACTATTTCGATGGTAATTGAATTAACCAGAGGCAAAAAAGTATACCATTTTGGATTGTGAAGAAGAATTGGTTTTGTGCTTCGATTTGGTGAATCAACGAATAATCTCCAGTGACTATTTCTCACTCTTCAGGTAAATTCATATCTTGCTGCCTACTCTACAGAGGCGACGTTAACCCAGTGGATGTCAACAATGCAATTATGAACATAAAAAGTAAAAGGAGTACACGTTTCGTCGACTGGTGTCCAACAGGGTTTAAAGTTGGTATAAATTATCAACCGCCAGCAACGGTGCCAGGAGGAGATTTGGCGAAGACTTTAAGGGCCGTAACCATGCTGTCAAACAACACAGCAATCCAAGAGGCGTGGGAGAGGCTGGTCAAAAAGTTCAATCTATTGTATTCTAAGAGAACGTTCGTTCATCATTACGTCGGGGAGGGCATGGAAGAAGGAGAATTCGAAGAAGCCAGAGAAGATCTCCAGACCTTAGTTATGGACTACAAAGAAGTAGATATATAGTATAAAAATATTATATAAGTAATATAATATATATAATACTAAAATCGATTGATAAGGGAAATGGATAAAGTTGAACTCCCCTTCATAACAATCATCGTTATTAACGACATAGAACTTGTTCGTGCGGTGATGTGCTAAGTTTTTAACGCTCAAATGGGTGAATTTTCCTCGTAGCGGAGTTTAAAAGTAACTTATTGCCACTTCTAGTAAAGCAACAATCTTCACGAGATTTATTCTTAATTAAAAGTTAATCATAAGAGTTAACTAAAAGGAAGCCATTTCAAACAAATTTAGCAACTTCGTAAATTTTAAGTAGTTCAAAATTCTTTTAATTAAAGTTGGAAAATAAACAACTTAAGTTCAGTAATTGGATCGGAAGTAATTAGCAAAAGAAAGCATCTTTATTATTGTGGAGGTGATGTGCCGAAATCAAATAAAGCAGGTGAAGTGGATAATTGCTGTTTTATTTTCAGTAAAACAATTAGGTAAGTTTATATTACGTAAAAGGTTCTTTACAGCATTTTAAAAGCGCATCACTGTTTATATGAATTATAAACCCCACGGATCAGTTTACAAAAGCAGCTGTGGCAATATAACTTTTTAATGGCTTTCCAACGCAATTCCAAGTCCAGGCAATGTTGGACCCATGCATTAATCTCGATGAGAGCCTTTGGCATATTTTCGAACCAATCTATGCTGGTTTCTTTAGGTTTTAAGTTTCTTTCGTGGATACATTTCGTCCATTGCTCCAAACTTTCTGATAGTCTATCCAACCAATGAGTTATCAGAAACTGTTCGACTTTCAACTATTTGGATGAAGTTGAGAGAGTTTTCCATTTAGAGTTTTCCTTTTGCATGGTACGAATCTGTAGTTAAATAATTTTATAAAAATGTGCCATTGCCAAAATTTATATACCAAGTTAAGACTTTTGGTATCATCGAGTAATATGAAAATTTTTTGTTGTTATTTCAATTAATCTTCAAATCAAAAGATGGCATTTGAAATACCAAATTGCTGTCTATGTACTTAAAAAAAATTAATTACAGTGTGATTTCTATTCTTTCCTTTGGAAATATTTATTGCTACATACTATTATTGTGTAGAAAAAACAATATTTCCTTAATTAAAAACTACAACAAAAGTGTCCAACCGCAAATGTGAAGAGAAATAGTGAAGGGGTTACATATTTTTTTATATTGTCATCCCCAAAAATTCCAACCTGATGGACGGGGAAAAGTCTTCAATCTCTGGGAGTAAAGTAGGTTCGGCTAATTCCCCTCCGTCTATTTTCCTGACTGATATAGGGATGCATTCTCCCGCCGAAGCAACCTGCTGCATTACCCGGATTCTTGTTTTCTGCTAAACTAAAAATATAGTTAACTAAACGTTAATAAAATCCTGCCGACTTGATATCAGAAAGTGGAAGTCCCCAGGGCCAGTTTACGAGGTAAGCTCTGATGTGAGGAATGACTGAGAGAAACGAAATTTCAACCAAGAATTCTGGAAGATATACAAGTTATATAGGAGTGATTTTAATTAAGAGATTTGTTTGTTTTACCTCCGTTTTCCAGCGGTGGCAACTTTTCTTTTTCCAATCTGAAATGTGCTTGTATGGTATCATTTTCGAAAAAATTAACTTGTTTAAAAATTTCCGCGTTCCACCTTTTAACGGTGTAAATGTGATGGTGTGTCGAATTTTATTGAAGGCCGTGGATTGTATTTTTGTCTAATTATTATTGTTACGATAAATAATAGATACTAGCTGCGACAAAAAACTACTTTGCGAATTTTCCAACGACAAAAATAATTTATTAAATAACCAAATTGCAAATTTTCCTTATTATTTCCAACGCATTTTTGATTATCGTTTTAAACTTTAACGATAGCCTTTCCGGTATTTCCGCCTTGGTACAACCCGATGAACGCTTTTGGCATATTCTCGAAACCTTCTATGATCGTTTCCCGATATTTTAGTTTTCCCTCTTTTATCCATTTCAAGTGATTTTCCATGCATTCTGGAATTCTACTGGCAAATTGATAGACGTTATATCCTCGTATTGTCAGTTGTTTCCTTAAGATGTGATGCTGGGAGATACTTGCTAATAAAATATAGAAATGATGAACTTGGAACAATCTTGATGAAGTTATGAATGGTTACCTGTCGGATTTTTTTCGTTGTGCGTGGTGATAATCCCGCAGACTGTGATACGTCCAGCTCTGGCCATGTTATTGACGACGGCTGTGGTGATATTGCCAGCAGTCTGAAACCGGTTTTGTATATTCGCTTATATTTTCTGATTGGTTATAGTTTAGTTCTTCAAAATTAAACTACATCATTGGTTTTGCTCAGCCTCGCATTTGGTGCCATTAGCCTTCTTGTAGCTTAAATTTCTCAATGGCTACAATCAATTCAATCACGGCCTTTATTACCTCCAGGACAGATCCTGGAATTAATAACAATAACTAATGGGTCTACCTTCCTTGTTGAGGCATTCATGGAAAAAGTGTTTTTATTGGCTTTTTTACTTTTTATAGACAGGTAATGGTGCAAGTACGAAGTTTTCCTTTTAATATGGTTAATAAGTTTTCCATTTAATGTGTATAGCTACCAATAATGTCAGAGTGAATCAAAATAATTTCGCACTTTTATCTGAAGATTTAAGGATTTCTAAGGCTGATAAAAGGAATTAGTTACTGATTCAACATTGAACATCTTATGTAGATAAAGTTAGCTACTTTTCAATTTCTGATCGCTTGTGGTAATGAATATATCCTATTGAAAACCTTTGTTATTTTCTCCAGTGCTCATTGTTGGTGGCTATTTCCCATTGAGAATGTTTTGGTCTATTTTCCATTACTCACTGTAGATAATGCAGATTTTTCGTTATTAAATCAATCACGTTTGTCACTGTTACTAATGTATATGTCTTATTGCCTAACCTCTGGTCAGCTTTTCATAACTCATTGCTAGATTATGGAATTTTTTTGGAGAAAATGTTATACTATTTGTCCGTGAAGATTTGTCCATTACTCACTATTGGCAATGCTTATTTCTTATCGTTAAATCTGTCGGTGTATTATCCACTCCCTCGTACTTTATTTATTGTAGATAATGTATAGTTTCACAATATTTAGTGCAGTATGGATTAAAAGTTTGAAGACGTTTATAATCTATCAATACTGTAATGCAAAATTTTCATAGATATTAAAATAACAAACTCTATACTTCTCTGAGATCAATTTTTATTTGCGAATGCTTGTTTTTATGGTAACTAACTTGAAGTATTGGGTATTTGCATCTTCATAGTTTTAAGGTGATTTTGTCTTATTCCATTTATAGGTAGATTTAATTTTTAATCTTTGGAACACACGAAATTGTTTCAGATATTTATTTTAACAACTAAAGAAAGTAAGAGTTTCATACTTCTCGCCTATCGGTTTCTTCATCGGTCAACTATTTGACAGATGAGTGAGCAACGTTGCCATACCTAGATCTATATGGCCTGGAGATAAAGAAAGGCCACGGTTCAAATCAAAGTGTCTTACTGACTGCAATCAATTCAACATAGTTTCATTGGCCCCATCCAGTTTGTTGTTTGCAACGAAAAACTCTCATTGGTTGCAACTAATTGTCCGATTGGATGCAGATATTTTGCCATACCATCTTACAAATTCTAACCAATTAAACCAATCCCTAAAATGACAACTGTCGGTAGGATTTTTACAACAGAATCTTCTGATTCAATCCAATAGATAGTTACATTTTTTTTACAACACTTACGTTATCAAAGTAGCAGTCAACGCCATTTGGAGCAATTTCCTGCAAAACCTTGTCGATATTAGCAGTTTTGTAATTGATGAAGTGATCGAATCCTAGGTCCTCCACCAACCATCGACCTTTCTCGTCTGATCCTGCTATACCGATGACCTTGCATCCCTTTATCCTTCCTATCTGCCCTGCCACGCTGCCGACAGATCCTGCCGCTCCAGATACGACCAGGGTCTCTCCAGGTGCAAGGTTGAGGAGATCTACACCAAAGTACGCAGTACAACTGAGAAATAAATCTGTCAACGATACTATGGATAATAACACTCCACCACATTACCCGGACATCCCCAAAACTCCTAAACCGAGCGACAGTGGCAAACCCCCAAAGTCTGGTAACAAATATGGCCTCCTCATCACTAGGTTTTCCTCGCATTCCCCGTTTGATATGGTGTGAGTCCTCCAGCCGAACGAACCGATCACGTTTTTCCCTTCCGGGAAGTCTGAATGCTTACTGTCAATTATCCTAAAAATTTTCTCATAGCGCTTTCCTAAGATAACCTATTTAGGCTCACTTGGCTACTTGGTTGCCTAAGATGAAGGGGCCGCCGACTGGAACAATTTGCGCGAAGCCTCTCATGTAAGGATCGACGGATAAATAGGAAGCTCGCGCCAGGAATTCTGTAACGAACAGTTTTAGAGCTTTGTTGTGTTTAAAAGGGAATTCCTTACCTCCATTTTTGATAGCGGGGAGTTGTTCTTCTGCGAGTCTAAAATTGGACTCCTTGGGAAATCCATCGAAAGGTTTCTCGTAAATGAAAACCTTAGATTTGACGGCAGATCGCAACCGGGAAGATAGCGAGAAGAATCGGCTTTGCATTTCCACTACTAACGAACACTACTGAAAGTTTATTGAGTAAAGTCGAAATGTATTTATTCGACACGTGTGCTTAATACATTCTTGAATTATTCTACACATTGTTTACTTTTAATGTAGAGATTAAGCGACTGTTTTGAACAAACTGACAGGAGTGTATTAAGGTAAATTCTCATACTCATGCACATCGATATGACTTTTACTATGTTAAGCCTAAACAATTACAAAAAATAAACAAAATGTATTAGAAAGTAGAGTGACTACGGAAAATTAGCCTAACAACTATTGTGAAATTATTTATTATAAAAGTAATTTATTATAAGTTTTCACCTAATTTAAATGGACAAAAAATCACCGGTCCCCTTTATAGCAATATGAATATAATATACCCATGTGCTACAGATATATCCATGCTATACGGGGATAATTGAACCATGGCTGAAGCTTCCTCATATGCTGATTATATCTTCTTCATATCTGCTTACGTTTATAATATGCAGTAAGTATTTATGACTGTCTAAATTAATTATTTCTGTAGATGCCTCGGTTCTTTGTTAGAAAGGCCAAAGGTACACTTGATAAAAGCACCGCTAAATTAGCCCGGAGAGATTGTCTTATCAGAAGAGTTTCCATTCGATATTTCAAAAAAGGGGCAAAAAAGAAAATTATTATAAGTGAACTTATTCTGATGACACTATATCGTCTCTAGAAAATGAAAGGTTTATTTAGTTCCCAAAAAAAGACAGAATTTAGTAGGATAAATGTGAGAGTCATCTGCCTTGCATTATGGATTAACAAATAAACAGACTAAAGTCCTTGCTTTTGAATACTCTTCAAGGTTTCCATGAATAATTTTTGGGAATTAACTGTGCTTTGTTGAAAAAGTTAAATTTAGGGCACAACAAATTTGTGACCAACTGTGATTTGTGAAGAAAGCTGTGATACGATTGAAAATATAGATGACTGATGTTTAGTGTTAGTAATAATTAGTTTAGTAAGAATTATTTTAAAACATGATATTTCACATTCAATATGGCCTCTAATTTGCTTAATCGCATGGGAGAGAAACGACACTGGGGTGAACTGTTTAGGGGCCGGGGTGAAATTTGGCACACCCACTTCCACTTACTCGATGTGTATGAATCTACCGTTACCATTTTCGTTAAAGCAATTAAATGTTTTCTACCTCTCCTTCATTTATTTCACATTTTCACAATAGCTTTACCGGTGTTTCCACCCTTGTACAAAGCGATGAACGCCTCAGGCATCTTTTCAAATCCCTGAGTGACCGTCTCCCTGTATTTCAGCTTCCCCTCTTTGATCCACTTCAAATGCTGTTCAATGCATTCTGGAAATCTGTTTTCGAACTGGTGCACGTTGTACCCGCGTATGGTCAGAAGTTTCCTCAATATGTGGTATTCGCTAATGCCAGCTGAGAAGTGGACAGAAATTAGTGAATAGAACTGATGGTAGAATTATAATATTGTACCTTTCGGATCGTCTTCGTTGTGGGTTGTAATGATCCCACAGACCGCAATACGCCCGCCTCTGCTCATGTTGTTCACTACGGCTGTGGTGATATCACCAGCGGTCTGAAAGAGAAATGGTTCACACCACCACATGAGATGCTCAGATGAGCAACGCTTACGTTGTCGAAGTAGCAATCCACTCCGTCCGGAGCTAATTCCTGGAGGACTTTATCGATATTGGCAGTCTTGTAATTAATGAAATGGTCGAAACCCAGATCTTTCACCAACCACTGCCCTTTCTCGTCAGTTCCGGCTATTCCAATCACTTTGCATCCTTTGATTTTCCCTATTTGCCCTGCCACGCTACCGACTGCCCCTGCTGCTCCTGACACTACCATTGTTTCACCTGGTTTTGGTTTCAGAATGTCATCGACACCAAAGTAAGCAGTGCAGCTGAGAAACAATCAATTAAAAGAATTAACTCAACAGTAACTACCACCAAGAATAACTTATACAGAGAGATTAAGTTCTATTTTTCAAAAAATTAAACGAGTAGTGGTATGAGTAGGAGTGAAGTATAGTGAGTGGCCACAAACATTTCCTAGTAAGCTTTTCTTATTTACCCAGGCATTCCTAGTATCCCAAGGGACAAAGAAGGAGGCAGATCTCCTATCTCAGGCAGTAGATATGGCTTCCTCGTCACTAAACTCTCATCGGCTTCTCCATTTGAAATGGTATGACTGCGCCAACCGAAGTAGCCAAGCACGTTCTTTCCTTTGGGGAAGTTTTGATTCTTACTGTCCACAATTCTGAAATAAAAGAAAGAATAAGTAAGAATTACATAATAGGCATTCACTTTGGAATTCAGGATGAAATGAAAAAAAGCACAAATATGATGGCATTGAATGCAAATGATCAAAAATTGATAAATTAATGAAATATGATGTATTCTTGTTAAAATTAAACAAATTAAGTGATCATAATTGTCTTGTGGTCACTTGTGGAAATGTAATGGAATTGTGTTTTCCGGAGAATATCAAAGTGGAAATATTCTAATTCAAAATTCAAAGAAAAAGGCATCCTTGAGATTTGTTCTGAGTAAGTGTTGTGCGTTAACCAATATCCCCAAAAAAGTCTGTTCTCCACGGTAATTATTTTTGGTTATCGGGTACATTTGATAACCTAGTTTAAAGGGAAAACTTTGGCATTATTACCAACAGAGTTTTAGAGGTTGATAAGTGTCAGTGTTGTTTTGACTGATAGAATGATAACATTGTGATTATTAAAGTCGTTTTTGGGAAACTTGAAGCAAAAATTTTCAAATAGTGAGCGATCCTTTTGTGCCTGCTTTTACCTTGCGACTTGCGTGCCTAATATAAAAGGACCTCCGACTGGAACATTTCTAGCGAATCCTCTCATATATGGATCAACTGACAGATAGATCGCTTCTGCCAAAAACTCTGAAAATATAATGGTAATAGAAAAGAGGGCTTTCCGACAGAATTACATCATTTTTTAAAGACGGTCCTGTCTATTTGCTCTAAAAATATTCACGAAACTGTAATCTCTGCGTACTTACCGCCATCTTTGAGAGCCGGCAGTTCTTCCTCCACAAGTTTGAAACTGGATGGCGTTGGAAAGCCTTGAAATGCCTTTTGGTAGATGAACACCTTAGCCTTGACCATGACGGATGTGTATCTGAGAGATGTAATGATAACTTAAGTCGTCGACTTATTCGTTTAGACTGGTCCGTCTAAGCGGAAACTTCTCGTACATATGACACGAGACACGTCATACTATTTTTTGTAATAATGTTATTCAGTCAGATTAACATATCAGTATTTACAAGTGCTGTTATATTACGTGATGATAAGAAATAAGTGTACAGGAATAAATTAATGGAAAGTGCCCAAGGCGATATGGGGAAAATAATCGACACCAAAAATAATTATTATCCCAAGATTTAATCACAAAATAATCAAGTTTAACCAAAAACGGTTTTTCCTTAATAACTTCGTCATATTTGATTACAAAACCTTCTATTTTCTTTGAAATGATTGATTGTCTTGTGCTTTTCGCTCTAGGCCTTAATAGAAAATGTTTATCATATCGCTTCTTGAGATAACGTTTCTATATTTTAGGATAAAAATATATTGGTACTTAACATTTTTTATACCGAACATAACCCCATTTTTTCTCGATATCGTCTGAAGTACATTTTGTTCTTTTCATTTTCTGATTGGGTACACTGAGGTGTTTGAAGGATACAAACTCTGTTAATTATTTACACTTTAATTATTATCTTTCCATAATGAACACCTTCAAATAAATCGATAAAAGCTTTCGGCATATTCTCGAAACCTTCGGTTATTGCCTCGTGGTATTTCATTTTCCCTTCCTTGACCCATTGCAGATGTTGCTTTATGCATAATGGAAACTTATCGACGAATTCATGTACGTTGTATCTACGAGTCGTTAAATTTTTGCTAGCCACCACATCTTCGCTGACTTGAGCTGGAAAACCATAATAATAAGCTTTTGACTAACTTGAAAGATATGCTACCTTGTCTTGGTGGACCACGGGTTGATATGGCGCCTGCGAACGCAATGCGTCCATTCTTATTTATGTTATTAACCACAGCCTTGGTAATGTCACCACCAGTCTAAAATACACAATACACATATCGACACTGTAGTTTAACCACTACCACTCACGTTATCAAAGTAGCAATGAACACCTTCAGGAGCAATCCTCTTCAACTCCTTATCGACATCGGATGTTTTGTAGTTTATAAAATAATCATAACCTAGCTCCTTAACCAGCCACTCCCCCTTCTCGTCAGATCCAGCAATTCCAATCACCTTG
This sequence comes from Cryptocephalus primarius, assembly GCA_963576515.1. Classification (NCBI taxonomy): domain Eukaryota; kingdom Metazoa; phylum Arthropoda; class Insecta; order Coleoptera; family Chrysomelidae; genus Cryptocephalus; species Cryptocephalus primarius. Next base: position 6,505,765 of record OY754940.1, on the reverse strand, counting down.
CACCCCTTTATCTTTCCGATTTGCCCTGCGACATTACCCACAGCACCTGCAGCGGATGACACTACAAAAGTCTCGCCTGGTTTGGGTTTCAAAACCTCTTCGACACCGAAATAGGCAGTACATCTAAATACCAGTAGTGTTAATGCAAAACTTTGTTATGATTTCTAATTTCTTACCCAGGCATTCCTATAGTACCCAACGCGAGTGATAAAGGTAAACCTTGGAAATCGGGAAGCAGGTAAGGTTTTCTGATAACAAAACTGTCTTCGACTTGTGCATTCGAAATGGTATGAGTCCTCCAACCAAAATACCCGATGATGTGACTACCCACTGGGAATTTGGGATGTTTGCTTTCTATCACCCTAAAACGAGGAATTGGAATTTGAAGTTGTGAGAGTTTGACACTTCCAGAGATAACGTTGAGAAAAACATAAAGCATATAGCAGAGGTGGTCAATGAAACTATCTGTAAGATGAAAAATTGGTGTCGCACAGTGCTAGAATTGAATCAAGAATCAGTTGCAGGGATAGTAATGCACAGTTATTATTTTGTCGGTGCTTGGTATCCAGATTTACATGCTGGTAAAATTCATTGCGGCTTCTTAAATTTGGTACTCACTTAGCGACTTGGGTACCTAAGGTAAATGGTCCTCCAACCGTGACATTCCTGCCACTCCTCATGTAAGGATCTACTGACAGATACAATGCCTCGGCTAGAAACTCTAAGAAGTGAATCAGTAGCAAAATTTTAAATGTAATTGCATGGCAAAGTAATTACCTCCATCTTTGACGTCGGGCAATTCCTCTTCGACGAGCTTAAAGTTAGACTCCCCCACTTTGCCATCGAAAGGCTTTTGGTATATAAACACTTTTGCCTTAACCATGATTTCGACTAGATTATTTCGTCTGGTATGTCATTCATTAACACACGTTCATTTATATTGTATAGTAAACAGAGTGATAAGATCAGTTGTTATGTGTATAATAATGGTTAGATAAATTTTGAAATGTCATCTTGTTGTTATGGAATTTTGGCAGTTGCACTCAATACCACTACAATCAGATAAGAAGTATTCTAGAATATCAGATCGTATCCACCGGGTATTAATTTATAATTCAAGAGAATCCTATTGTTTTCGTCATTAATTAATGCAGTATTAACGTCACTAATCAAATTACGCCATATTTAATAACAAAGTGAATTAAGCATTGGTGTTATCTAAATCATTTATTTAGACTGAACGAGTTTAATAATGAATTGTCCAAACACAATCTCAAAATAATCTTATCTTACAAATTCAAACGTAAAGGTATATAACATACGACTAGCTATTGTCGTCGAGAATATTTTATAAATTATATCCAAAATGGTCAAAGCCAAAGTGTTCATATTCAAGAAAATTTTCGAGGGTTTTCCGAAAGAAACCGATCTGGAAATAGTCGAAGAGGAACTCCCACCCATACAAAATGGAGGTAAGGAATTATCCAGCTCCCTTTCTTTGCAAGATAATATACTATTTCCTATACAATAATTCCTAATTAACAAATGTAGAGTTCCTTGCTGAGGCTTTATACCTATCGGTCGATCCTTACATGAGAGGAGCGTCTCGACGAGTCGAAGTAGGAAAACCGTTCAACGTAGGAGGCCAAATTGCAAAGTAATCCCATTTTTCAACTACTTATTTTTCTCTAATCTTGCTTTCCTTCAGAATTATCGAAAGTAAAAATCCCAAGTTCCCGGTGGGTTCACATATTTTCGGTCCTTTCGGATGGAGGACACATAGCATATCATCTGGAGGTCCCAACGGTAGGGGACCTTATATTCTTCCAGATTTTCAAGGATTGCCTTGGTCTTTAGGCGTTGGGATTCTGGGAATGCCCGGGTAAATATAGTCAAATGTTAAATATATTTTGATAACAAGGTTCATCTTTTTTTCAGCTGTACCGCCTATTTCGGTTTCTTAGAGCTGTGTCAGCCGAAAAAAGGAGAGACTGTAGTGGTGTCGGGGGCAGCTGGAGCAGTAGGCAGCGTCGTAGGCCAAATAGCGAAGATCAAAGGGTGTAAAGTTATTGGGATTGCCGGATCGGACGAGAAAGGGGAATGGTTGACCAAGGAACTTGGTTTCGATCATTTTATCAATTACAAGACTGCAAATGTGAACGATGAGTTGGCTGAAGTTGCACCAAATGGAGTAGACTGTTACTTCGATAACGTAAGCTAGACTTATTTGTAAACATCTTTAGATCTGTAGAAATTATGGCGTTTTAGGTTGGTGGCAATATTAGTGAAGCTGTACTCGGTCAGATGAACGAATTTGGTCGCATTTCAGTGTGTGGGCAAATTTCAGATTACAACAACAGCAATCCTAAAGGTAAAAAGTTGCGACTTAAATTTGTTATTAAAATTATTAAACTGGTTAATTTCTAGGTTTAACGCTTCCTCCTGGAATTGTGGGAAAACAGCTCAGGATAGAAGGTTTCTTGGTTCGCAGGTGGAATGATAGGAGGTTTGAATGCATTAAACAACACGTTAAATGGATCAAAGAAGGGAAATTGAAATACAAGGAGACAGTCACCGACGGATTCGAAAATATGACTAAGGCTTTCATAGATATGTTGAAGGGGGGAAACACAGGAAAAGCTGTAGTGAAAGTTTAGGAAAAATTAAAGGTTTTTGTAATTGAAATTTAGAATTTTTGTTAGCAATGAGCAATGGAATACGTTCAATGAACGTTTTTGTAGGTGGTGAAGACTGTTCTTTGTAAAAAATTGAACTATAGCTTGAGTGATAACGATTGTGCTGAGTACACATCCGAATAAGCCTTCCAAATTCGTACAAAGCATTTAAATCACGCTTAAATTCATTGCAAAAAGTAAGACATCTAGTGAGGTAAATTGTAATGGTTTTTTTACAAACTTCGAAACTTCAGTTTCAGTTTTTAATTTTTTTGATAATTGTGCAATACTCAGTCACGAACGCATCGCTTTGAGAATATTTTTTAACGTTTAGATTCACAAGTCAGTACGTAAAAAATTATAAAGAAGCCTAATATTGTTTGATGTACTTACTACAACATACCATAATTAAAAGAATATACGGTCATTTTTATTAGATTTATTAGATTATTAGAAGATTATATTAGAAAGTATGTTGTGTCTTCCAACGGTGAAATATTTTGAAAAATTTTGTATAAAAAATGATTTAAACAAATATGAGCGATAAAAAGGAATATTAAAATAAAATGCAAAGCGGATAAAATACTGATGTAATAGTGTGTGATAGAACACATTTTATATATGATGGTACATGAGTCTCGCTTTAATTACAGTTATATTTTATCAGTTTTGAAGTGCTCAAGTATGTATTTAAATAAAATATATACCGTCCATTAATGCGATAAAAAAACATAAATCCTCTATCTACACATCAATACGTTTAATGTTCAAGGGTATTTTAAATTATCAATAATTTGTTTTATTCTATATATTTTCCTTAATAATAACACCTCTATAACTAACAAGCAGTATATTTTAAACTATTATTTCATATTCATAAATAGCAACATTGAATCAAATTAGTGAACGCGTTGTTAATAACTATTAAACTTTGACAACGGCCTTCCCGACGTTTCCACCTTTCAGCATATCGACGAAAGCCTTGAACATGTTTTCGAACCCTTCGGTGACGGTCTCGTGGTACTTTAGCTTCCCATCTTTGATCCATTGGATGTTCTGGTTGATACCTTCGAACCATCTGTCCCTCCACCTGTGAACTATGAAGCCCTCCATCCTGAGCTGCTTGAAAACTATAGGGAATTGTATAATCGGAGCTGAAACAGACACCAATTTAGCTTGAGGGCATTGGTGAAGTTAAAAGATAACGGTACCTTTTGGAGCGTCGTCATTATATCCAGAAATTGCTCCGCAGACGGAGATTCTGCCAAATGTGTTCATATGGTTTAGTACTGCGTGGCTGATTTCACCCCCGACCTAAAAGGATAGGATTGAATGATAGTTTGCTTGGTTGTTTTACGTTTACATTATCAAAATAGCAATCGACTCCCTCAGGTGCGGCCTTGGTCAGTTCCTCGTCAATGTTGGCAGTTTTGTAATTGATGAAATGGTCAAAACCCAAGTCCTTTATTAACCATGCTCCTTTCTCGTCTGATCCAGCTATACCAATGACTTTGCACCCTTTAATCTTTGCGATTTGTCCCACAGCGCTGCCTACAGCTCCAGCTGCACCTGTTACCACCACTGTCTCCCCGGCTTTGGGTTTGCAGATTTCCAGGAAACCGAAATAGGCGGTGTTCCTAAAAGTGTTATACTTATTACCAACAGAAAAATTAAGGTTTACTAAAGTTACCCTGGCATTCCTAGGATTCCAACACCCAAAGATAAAGGCAAACCTTTGAAATCAGGTAAAACGTAAGCCGTCCCGTGAGGGTTTGGCGCTCCGGTGTCGATGGTGTGGCTTCGCCATCCATACTGACCGAAGATATGACTCCCAACTGGAAAGTTGGGATTTTTGCTTTCGATTATCCTGGAATTAATTCAATGAGTGATTGGGTTTCGGTATGAGGCGCGTTTCTTTGTAATTACTTCGCCACCTGACCACCAATAAAGACGGAACCCAAGGGTAAGGATCTCGAATATGGTCGCATGTAAGGGTCCACTGAAAGGTACTCGGCTTCGGCCAAGAATTCTAAAAGGAGAAGTATGTAACACCCACGTCATGTGGAGAAAATTGTAATTAATGAAATTAATAATAAGGTGAATTAAAAAAAATAGTAAGTTGTTAAATTCTTAACACCTGAAAGGTGGATAAAAAGAGAAATGATAGAAACCTGAAAAACGACATAAATAATATAAGAGAAATTTAAAAAGTTAAAAAATATTATGCAAAGCATGTAAATAGTTAAAAAATAAAAACATGCCAATGTTAGACAATCTGTTTATAATTTGTACACAAAAGTTGCCTTTTGCTGATTGTGAATATATTTTCCGCACAATTCACAAATTTAAGTACATTTATTACTTTCTTCCTGGTACATGTATAACAACTACACGCTTCTTCCTTATAGTGGATGGATTGACGTATCCCTATAGTTACAACGTGAATTCATTACATATATTAAGTTAAAATAGTTAGTATATATGTAATTTTATAAACACAAGTACATGTGTGTTTTATACTTAAGAGCGTGACAAACAAATCCGAAGCGAACCCCCCCCCTCCTGTTGGGAGGTTTCTAACGTTTACCTAATAATGATTAATAATGGTAATTACCAAATGTTTACCGAAATAAAAGTAAACGATTAGCAGATAACAAATAACAAGTCACGTCCCCGACGGTAATCACTCATAAATTTTATCCATATGTGTAAATACGTTAAAAAAATAAATTGATCTCAAAGGACGATTCAAATTCACAATCAGATTGTAGGTCACATACATTTTAAATACCCAATGTATACCATATTAAATTATGACAACATCAAAAATTTAAATATTTGAAATAACCTTTTCAAACATTCAAAATTTACCTCCATCTTTGATAGGCGGAAGCTCTTCTTCCGTCAGTTCCAAGTCCCCTTCCTTCGGGAAACCCTCGAAGTGTTTTTTAAATCTGAAAACCTTGGCTTTGACCATGTTTTTTCGTGAAGGCGATAACGCGCGCGACTGTCGTTTGTTGAGCGATGAATCGTTCTTTTAAACGTGTCTATTTATAGAGGTAGATAATTTATTTAGAATAGTTATCGCGCTTGTTTGGATTTCGGTTTATAGGCAGGGCAGTATTAAGGTACACTTCAATCTAGTGCAGAACATTAAATTGAGCGGTATTGAGTTCGGTTTACAGGTTAATTCAGCCGTATTTAGAGTCGCGGTGAAATAAACGGTTCATGAATATGAATTAATCACAAATATCACTCTCGTTTATAGACTAAGTGGTGTTATACCTCAAGGATTTAACGTTAAAATATAAAGGAAATAGTTTAAATTGGGCCATTAAATGGAAGGGTTTGCGTTATTTCGTACTGTAGCTCGGCTTTTATCTGTGTAATTTATAAAGGGCAGTTAGGTTGATGTGGTTTTAATATTGCAATCTTATATTGGGATCCGAATGGTGACAAGAACACAAAGTGGTATTGAATATATTAGTGCGTTTTTGAGAATGAATGAAAAGCGTAATTTTTCAATATTATTTCAATAATTGGGCGAAATTTGCAGGAATATTTTCTTGTAGAAATTTCTTTCTTTTTCTTTCGAATATGGAAGGAAATTTCGTATAACTTTTTGACGAACCAATTTCCACAGACCTTAAAGTAACTGTGGTATACAACCCGTCGTGCTACATGTGAAAAACGATACTTAGTTACTAGCTGTCAGCCCTGCTTATGACCTGTGTGAATCCTTCTACTATATCAACTGCGTGAAGAGAAAAAATTCTTATGATGGGGTTATAGAAACATGAAGCTGCGGTACTGAAATAACCTCAGAATGCATCATTATTAAAACGATATATACGAATTACTTAGGAATACATATACTGAAGGAAAAGTTATTAAATTCTCGATACGAATGCATGAAAATGCCTAACATTATGGAGGAACTGAAGCGGAAAACGAATAAATTCTAGATGAAATGATTGATGAAGTTGAGCATAGTGATCATGGTGTTATGAAAAATCTCCTACAGAAATGCAACATCAAGTTCTTGTACTGGTCCAGAATTTTTTTTAAAAGAAACAGTTGAGTATAGGACATTCATTGCTAAACCAACGTCATCACGCATCATATTGGACTCCATGATGAGTCACACAACAATTGTAGAATGGAGAAACAAATGAACAATTCAATAAGTGAATTTGATTGCCAAAGCCATTGAAACCACGAAATATGAGTTTTAGCTTCAAAAAGGGTTTATAATGTGCTTCAACAAGGTAACTATAGCTGCTTCCATGTTAAGAATACACGAAACAAAACATTGTAGTTACAGAAATATATTTTAAATGCATTTTAAGCTAAAACCCATTTTAACGTTAATAAGCGTTTATGAATAAGACCACTAGTGTTTCACTGGTTGGTATATTTAAAAACAATATGCTTCATACTCACCGTTATTGCTATCTTTGATAGGTGGAAGGTCCTCTTTTATCAGTTACAAGTCAGCTTTCTTCATGAAACCTTCAAAGTCACTATTACATTTAAAATCATTGGTTTTAAACATCATGGAGTCGATAACGCTTGCTAAGCACAGATTTGTTCTTATAAAATTTCAATTTATATTGGTAGATCATTAGTTTAATAATCATTGCATTAATTTGTATTTCGATAGGAGAAAACAGTGCTGGAGTACAATTCAATTGATGTTTTAAAATATTTATCATTATTCTACAGACTGAGTTGGCATCATTTTACAGTTCAATTAGGTTGTTCGTACATTGCAGAAATTCAGTTTATTATCCAATATTTACAGAGCAACTTTTACTGCAATTAGCTTTAGAATCACAAACAGTTTCATGCTTTTACCACGGCTTTCCCGGTGTTGCCACCTTTGAGCATACTTAAAAATGCTTTGAACATGTTGTCGAAACCTTCAGTGATCGTTTCACGGTACTTCAACTTTCCCTCTCTAATCCACTTTAGGTTGTCCTTGATGCATTCATCTCGTTTGCTTCTGAATCGACGAAATGCGAAACCTTCCATCTTCAGTTGGTGCATTAGGACTGGTACTTGCACTACCGATGCTATAAATCAAATTAAGTAGTGAATGGTAACGCATAAACTTGTTAGGAAAATGTACGCACCTTTAGCGTTTGGGTCGTTGTAAGAGGATATTGCGCCGCACACTGCTACTCTACCATAAGTGTTCATGTGGTTCATGATAATTGAGCTCAATTCACCACCAACCTACAACGCAAACAAGAAAGCTTTTCTAAGAAGCTCGACGAATTTAATATCTGAAATTTCGTTTGCAACTTACGTTGTCATAATAAACATCGATACCCTCGGGGGCCAATTCAGACAACTTCTTGTCTACATCAGCGGTTTTGTAATTGATGAAACCGTCGTAGCCCAACTCCTCGACCAGCCATTTCCCCTTCTCGTCCGATCCGGCCAAACCGATAACTTTGCAGCCCTTTATTTTGGCGATTTGCCCTGCAGTACTGCCGACTGCGCCAGCCGCAGCTGTGACAGCAACAGTTTCTCCTGCTTTGGGCTGACCGATGTATAGTAAACCGAAATAAGCTGTACAGCTAAAATTAAATAAGAGTAGGTAATGAGGGAAATCTTGTTGGGAAGGTGATTTTGATATTCAGGGTTTGTATAAAATGTATCGGGGAAAATTTTTCCTAATGTGACAATTGTAATCGTTGAAGCACTTTGTTATTTGTAAGCCTGCTGTCCTGAACACAAGCTATGAGATATGATATCTATATTGTTTTTATCTCCTATCATTGAAGGTTTCGTTAGAAATGTATTTAGCATTCTACAGTAAAATATCTGAAATTTTAGATCTGTGTGTAAGAAATAGGGCAATTTTACCTATACTAGAGTTGAGTATGCACTTTCAATGGCGATTTCACATTGACGTTTGTGTTGATTTGATCATTAGGAATTAACGCTACGTGTACGTGGAAGCTATTTATTTGTTTAAGTTTCACTTTAACGGGAAGAAGACGTAACTACAATAAATAATAAATAATATCAAGACGAATAATATGGAGCAGTTGAAGAAGTTGAGAAAACTCTGCAAGTCTTAATCGGAGACCTTCTAGAAGAAATCTAGTGAGTCCAAGTGAATCCCTTTATGAGAAAAGGAAACTTTGTTATTTCCCAAGAATATCTGTAGGCATTCAACAGGTTTTTGGGGCGTCTAGAATAGAAGCATCTAGAGGGATACACGAATTCTAGAATCCACCTATTTTAGGTATCACTATAAAACTATAAAGGAACAAAAACTTTAATGACACATGTTAATTAGTGTTAAAATCAAATGTCACATCCCAGCACATGACAAAAAAGCAGAATCTACAACTGATGTTAATTATGGCCGATTTGAAATTTACAAAAGGAATTTAGTAAGTCTAAAACTGCTTTTATAAGAATTAGGCTTTGTAATCTTAAGAGTTCAAAATGTTTTAAGGGGGGAAATTCAAAATGATTTACGGATCCAAAAATCTATATCTACCAGTTTAAGTATCACTCTGACTGAATCGAAATGTTAATAAAGTTTTAATTAGCTAACAATTTAAACAACATAAACGTCAATGTCAAATGTCTATTGAAGAAGCATCTCGTATCTGGTATACATATATTTATCTTAATGAAATTTAATTACAGGCATCTTTCTCAAAACTACAACAGATATTGCTGCGAAAACGTTCGAGAAAATCAAATAACCAAAATGTAGATAACTTCAGTGTTCAGGACGATTGGCTAATAAACAATAGAGAAAATGGATATAAAAATTAATATGGTCATTTGTGGTGAATCAGAAAACAGAAAACACATGCCCACAATAATGTTAATAATAAAGCCGCAGTCCAAATACTGGCTTATCGGAATAAATCCGTCAAATGAAAGTTACCCACGTTTTCTTACCCTGGCATTCCAAGTATCCCAAGTCCTAAGGACATCGGTAAGTCGCCGAAATTCGGGAGAATCACGATTTGTTCGCTAGAACTATTGACAATGGTATGGGTCCTCCAGCCGAATTTACCCAGCAGGTGCTTACCAACAGGAACGTTCGTAGCACGACTTTCCACTACCCTGTAGAGAATTGGAAAATATATTCTATTTAAGTTGTTAATTTGTATTTACCTAGCAACTTGTTCTCCAACCAAAACATCACCAATGGCCAATTTACTGCTAGCTAGCCTCATGTAAGGATCGACACTGAGGTAAACAGCTTCTGCTAAGAATTCTGAAACAAGTAAGAAGTTATAAGGCAATTACTTTAATTACTTTTTAACTCCCCTACCTCCTTCTTTCAATGAAGGTAATTCTTCTGTTGTAATCTCGACATCGGATTCTTTAGGAAACCCTTCGTAGTGGTTTTTCAGTACGAACTTCTTGGCCGTAACTGCATCAGATCCTAAAACATAGCTGTTATAGTTTTGGTGTATCAAAACATTTTTATCTCTACCTTGGATTGAGTTACAAATTACAGCAAGGGAAACTAATAAGAGTTGTGGATGCATCTCGAAAGACGATTTAACTTGCAATCAAAACTGAATAACGTTTACACGTTATAAACTTTCTATCCTATCTCTTATCCTTTGACCTTAATAAATGAAACGATAATATTTGATTAGAAGAGGATATTTGCGCTTGTATATACATTTCTTTGCAGTTAAAACGCCTTTACTTATTGAATGTATGACAAATATACCACTTGACTAATGTTATGTTAAAATGTAACAAAAAGTAAAATACAAATTCAAAGGAGTGATATAAAATACATGTTGCTTAGAGGTTTGTTAGTGGTTTGTTGAAATCGAGGGTACAGTAAACCAGTACCATTGAAATTGATTCTGATTTTGCACGTATTTGGAGTAAAATCTATTAAGAGAGGAATTGGAAAACTGAAATAATTGTAAATAAAATTCAGAGGTGTAATTAAATCCAATATTCAATAAACCGACTGTTTGTGCATATAAATATTAATCAGTTAGATTGAACCGAAATCGTAATGTAAAATATTGCAAAGTCATCTACAATGACTATTTATAAAAAATATCGTATACATGTGTTATTAGAATTCTCTAGATTAGATTACACAAAAATATACTTGTATGTCGTAATACCGTAATTATAGGAATTCGTATGAGACCGATAGTACAATTGAAGATTAAGTTTAGGATGAAATTTATTCATAATTCAAGTTATTCCGCCAGATAGGAGAAATTGCAATTACAAGTAAAATAATTATAATTGAAAAACACGAAATGAAAAAATTCCTATGCCACGGTCCGTCGAAGTGGCTTATTTCATGCGCTTCTCAGAAGAAAAACTTTAAAACTATGAACATAAAGTGGTTTGTCACAAAATAAAAAAGTTGCGAGCACTAACATTCTACTTACCAAACTATGTCATTTCTACCAATGCCACCCCTAGTTTTCTAGTTGTGCTATATTTAATATAGAAATAATATGGAATTTTTAATTTTTTGCGAATAAGACTTTCAGAGTGTTATTTTAAAAAAAATAGTGAAAAAATACACCTCCTAACGTGGGTTTTTTAGCATCTAGGGTTCCCCAAAACGCAGCACTGCATTAACATTTTTTTGAAGTCTCATCATGCTACTCTTCACAATATAGCTTAGTTCACTTAGCTCACAATATAGTTTAGAATATAGCGGCGAACCGCTATATTCTAAACCGTTCAAACTTCCAGAATGTATTAACTATACGTAAATCAATACAATTGAAAAAGAGCAACGATTAATTTTAATTAGGGTGGTAATTAGGGGGTGTTTTCATTGATTTTTTCACTAAAAAGAGTAGGTACCTACATTATTTCCATCATAACTTGGTCAATTTTCGAACTACAAACTTTCTAAAAAAAAGAGATCTAATTAAATACTTTTAAAAAGATTTTATAAGTTTAGAAAAATACAGTTTTTTGATGTTCAAACTCTCAAATTTAGCATTCGATGAACAAGACCTCGGTTCGTATTGGTTCTACAAGTATAACAACTATTTTCTTTATTTTTTTTATAAGCTACAATTTTACTTATTACAGCTTTTTCGATGAAATTCATACTTTACGAGTTATTCGCGAAAAACTGATACTTTCAGTGGCGAGAAACTCGAAAAGTATGTTTTATGAAAAAAAAATGTATAGAACAGTTTTACTTAGAATTAGTTGTTCTGTTCTGTGCAAGGTTAGTTGTTGCTAGGTTAAAACCTTTGTTTCCTGGACTATAATCAAAGCCTTACCGCGGCAAAGGAGGAGACCAACTGTGGGAGCCTCTAAGACAATATTATCATTTTTAACCGTACGTCGTTTGAAAATAAGTACTAAGAGTAAATAATATTGACCTTGAATGGATTTGCCAATTTTTTTTTCAATACATTACTGGTTAGGTGCAAACTGATTTGTTAACTCGTCAAATGTACAAATTGTTTCATTCTTCGCACTTACCTGCTTGGAGAAAATTGTAAAGTTTGTGGAACGGCCAGAACTGTGGTAAGTACAAAGGAGAGTTACCATATAAAGAGTACAATATTTAGTTACTTTAACTTCTATTTTACTTAATACCATTTATGTATGTATACATACTATTTTGCTTATGCTGGTAATACCCTACGATAAGGTAATAAGATTAATGTCAAGTTAATGCGACACTCAGATTACACGTTAAGATTTGGCCAACTAATTTTGATTTACCATTATTTATAATAATAGCTCACGACTATGGCATCCCAACTTATTAGTAATTCATTAGTTAAAATCCGAAAAAAAATACAAAGATTACACAGGACGATCAACCTACATAATCTGTAATCAAATGTGTAGGGAGCTATAAAAACAAGATAACAGACACTTCTAGACAATTTAAACGTTGCGTCATATGATACCAATAGTGCAGTGTCACTTCCAATCATATAACATCAGTACCCCACCAAGGAATAATGTGATATAACAGTATAAATATCGCTTTTCGGCCGTGTATACTACATTAAATTGTTTCACAATGGTGCAAGCAAAAGTTTTTAAGTTCGTCAAACCATTTGAAGGCATTCCCGAGGAGAGCAACTTTAAATTGGTGGAGGAGGAGCTGCCCCCTATAAAAAATGGAGGTAAGTAAATTTGGTAATTTGTACGCACTCAAATGAAGCAATTGGAAATTTACCATCGAGTCCAACGTTGTCGTGCATTCATGTTCGACAGTTTAAATCAGGCACACACGTAGTAAATGCGTTGAATTGGAAGTGAGGTCAATATGAATTTGATGAATCAGTGAAGTCTCATAAATTTTTTTTTTTACTTAAAACCATTTAGACACCATTTAATTACCATTTCAAAATGATGCCATGTTTATGCTAACACAATTTATGAATTATTGAATTGAGCATTAATTTTTTTCTAAAAAAGTGATTAGAAAATATTTTATTTCTGTATAGAATTCTTGGCGGAGGCTCTCTTTCTTTCTGTGGACCCTTATATGCGGTTGTACAATGTACCTCTTGGGGCTACTTTTATAGGCGAACAAGTCGCAAGGTAAGTTGACACTTTTTTGCTTTTGCAATTTATGGGCGAATAGGGGAAAAGTGAAAGAAGCCTAAAATCTATAATATATTTGTGGCGTTGTTAAGGTTTTATTAAATTTGGTCGTAATAGATCAGGCGTTACATTGAAGTAAGTACGCAAAATGTGAGGGCTGATTTTTATCATTGGATGTGACTTTGGCAAAGGTGACATTGTCATTTGATAAAATGCTACGTAACCATGATGGTAATCGTGATAGAGATTTTTTCCTCTTTGTAATACAAGTAAATTTTTAGGTAAATAAATTCTGCCGAAGTTGCTAAAAATATTTAAATATCTAACCTGCATATCACATAGATTAAAATAAAGCCAAGGCAAGGTTTTTGAGAAATCAGTTTATATCGGAGTTCATCTGCATTTACTTTTGCTTTTTTTCTGGTGAACTATATATGAACAAATAGTTTCTGACTGTTTTAAATGTCTAGCATTTAAATCGAAGATTCCTAAACATACAAGGGCTGTTTGTACAAAATGCTGTAGTGCAGCTTTGAAAAATTGTACTTCAATGTCTAATCCATAGTCCGGACTTCCCGTAACCAAAAAATAATGATTACCATTATTCTGAAACTTCGTCAGCCGCTTCATTTTATCAAGTCTGCCAAGTTTTTTTATCGTTAAAATAAAAGTCACATAAAAATTCATAATACTACACTTTGTCCAAATATTCAAGGAATACCTTTAGTGCGATTCCGACCGTTTCAATTTCCCAATAGCATTTGAGCATTAACGGTGGAAAATGATACTACTCCACTGTGTTCAAGTAAATATTGAATAATAAATACTATACAATTTTTTTACATTGGTTTTTATACAATACTATAATAATATATGGAATTATGCACGGCCACAATTAGCATGTGGCACTGAACAAATGGTGAACAAAATTTGTGCTTATTTTGAGGGAAATGTCTTTTTTGTTAGATCATCCTTGCTAGTCTTCACACTTTGAAATGTTACTTACTCAACTCTTCTTTGCGCTTGCACTAAACGTGTTTTGGACTGAAGCTCATAATAAAACAAAGTTTGTATATATACCAAATTTATATTATATATACATATAACACCAAATAAAAATGAAAAACCCAAAATTTTATTTAAATTTGATTTAATTTTCTATAAGCGTAAAGTGTACCTGTCAGTTCAGTTCTGTGAATGCCCTTGAAATAATTTTAGGCAAATAATTTTAGGCTTTGTTATTTTCGGAATTGAGACTGGTGAATAGTGAAATTGTCTGGTCATTTCTAGTTTGTCATTCATACTTTTCAAAAATGGATAAGAGATAAATAGGATATTCTTTTTCATATTCAAACATTGTGCAATAGATTTTCGTTGATAATTCACCTACTCCATTAAAACCACTGAGGATGAATCGTAAAGATCAAAATATATCAGAGCGACAATTCTGCATTCTTTTCTGACGAATTTTATCTTTCACAACAGACTGACTTTTAAACAATTATTATTTTCAGAATCACGGAGAGCAAAAACCCCAAATTCCCCGTCGGAAAACTCGTCGTAGGTAGCTTTGGTTGGAGGACCCACACGATCTCAGACGGTAGCGGAGACCCGAAGGGCAGTGCTTACAAGCCATATTTGTTACCAGATATTGGAAACCTGTCACCCTCTCTTGGAATTGGAACCTTAGGCATGCCAGGGTAATTCTTACATACATTCGTCTGAAATTCCGTCATGCTCGGCCTTTTTTAGGAACACCGCATACTTAGGATTTTACAAACGTCAGCATCCAACAAAGGGAGAGACCTTAGTGGTCTCTGGAGCAGCCGGAGCGGTCGGGAACGTCGTTGGACAAATGGGAAAGTTGTCTGGTATGACAGTCATAGGAATCACTGGGTCAGATCAAAAAGGAAAGTGGTTGGTTGAAGAGTTAGGGTTCGACCATTTCATCAACTATAAGACAGCGGATGTAGCTAAGGAGTTGGCACGACTAGCACCGGAAGGAGTTGACGTGTATTACGATAATGTGAGTCGTTATTTTGGAAAAATTCCGAGGGTGAAGAGCTGAACTTATATTATGCATTACGTTAATATGGGGTTCGTGAAACTCCTATTTCAAAATGAGAACATTAGCACAGTACAACTCTGATTGCTAATTATATGCAGCAAATTCTACTTTTGACATATTGATTGGTAAAAGTTTACAAACTCTTGAACGAGGCGCGCCGTTTATTGATAAGTTCAATCGTTAATGATTTCATTTCGGCATCTAATACTTTCATCTTAGCCCTTTCATACAATTTGGTTTTACTAGGAAGTTTTTAGAAAGTCTGCCAAGAATAGACATCTACCATGTTATTCATAACCGCTATTTATGTTTAAAATGGATCTCAATTTAAAATAAGTTTAGAATCTATTACACAAAAGTAACTATACTTACTTCAGTATTAACAAAACATTAAATAAGACACGGTGGTTATTTCAGTGATCACTTAATTGCCGTTAGCACTACTGAACAATTTACTTGGAGGTGAATAAATCGGGCCTTAAATTAACAGAATGAGAAGTGAATATATAGTGCCTATATTTTAACGTTAAAGCTACTATTTACAACGTTCTACGTCTTCCGATATCCCATCGCAATTTATAAGTCTCTAGCTCTTTAAAGATCTCCTCCCAGCCCTCTTTGTCTCATTTCCTCATCAAATCCGCTCTGCCAGCTCTTCTTGGGTCTGCTCGGTTTTCTCTTTCTTCCTGGTCTCCATTGTAAAATTTGTTTTGCCATTCTTCTTCCTGTCATTATTTAAACGTGACCAAACCATACCAATTCTTTTTTGTGATGTCGTCTATTATCCAATGTTTCACCTCCCTAGTCTCTCTAATTCTATGGTTTGTCATTCTCTCCATCCTTGATCTGCCTACCGATCTCTTCCAGAAATCCATTCATTGGTCAGACTTCTGAACTATATGTTGCTATACGTTTTACATTGGTGTTATATATTCGTTTCTCTCTTCTTTTTGTCCTAGACGATTCCATTCAGCATAGTCCTGGTTCACCGTGCCTGTATGTTCTCGAATGGCGTCGTCTAGTGGACCGTCTTGTGTTAGTGTTGTTTCCAAGTGTTTGTATTTATCACATAGCTTTATATATTGCCCATTGTCTAGCATTAGGTTTTGTTGTTGTCCTCCAATGGACATATATGTCGTTTTATTCAAATTCACCAAATATAAGAGCAAATTAATATTTATATAGGATGTAGTGTGGGTTGGGTTACGTTTAGAGCTTGAAGCTCAAAAATGTTATTAAGTGTCACCGCACGTATCACCAACATTTGTTCTTTCAGGTGGGAGGTGACATTTCAAAAGCAGTTTTGCGAAATATGAAAACTGGGGGTCGCGTCGCAGTTTGTGGAATCATCTCGCAGTATAACACTGGTGAAGTCTCATGTATGTTGCACTAAGGATTAATGTCGAAGTTGGAAATATCAATGATGCATTTTCTTTGCAGACGGCTATGACGCACGAGTAGTGCTGACGAAGGAGCTTACGGTGAAAGGGTTCATCATATGGTCTCATCAGGACGAGTGGCTGGATGCAATTCGTCACGTTTTGAAATGGATCAAATCAGGAGAAATAAAATACAATGAGACCGTGACGGAGGGTTTCGAGAATATGCCCAAGGCTTTCATCAGTATGTTACAGGGTGGGAATACAGGCAAAGCTGTTGTGAAAGTATGAGACGTGTAAGAATATATATTAATCGTTTTACATTAAGCTTTTTAATAAAAATTTTCATTCAAAAATTACGGTTATGGTCTGTAATTGTTTTGTATTTATTTAGAAATTTGTTCTGAAATCCAAATACCACCAACGAGCCCTTAATTGGCAGACACCTCCACATTGTCATTCCCGAAGAGTCTAGAGAATCCCATCAGGTGCGCTAGGAGGTAACACAAAATTGTATGTTTATCAAGTGACAAAAAATAAGAGAGATCAAATGATGAACCTAAACTAAGAGACGAGTGCTATGAATTACAACGACAGTGGTACTTAGTAGCTTACTAGCCTACATCAAATTAAGGTAAACAGGGCGTAGAGATCCAAAGCGAAGAGAGAAAGGAGTGGAGAAGTAAGGAGTCACATTTGTCTAAACTTGCCCCTTATTTATGGAAGTAAGTGCATACTACTACGTAACATTCTTTTTTATTTATATATCGTAGAAGACAACTGCTAGATAAGATTTGTAACTATTGTTTCTTCGTGGTCGATCATTAGCAGGTTAGGTGGTAATTGAAGTTGAATCCTGTCTTTACAGTTACATTACAATTTAATAAAACTTTTAGAGCTTGTCTTCACGTTGACTATCTGTCGTCACGTCAGCCTATCTGATCTTTGAAATGATAACAAGACATCTTCTAGACCCTATCTATGACATAAATACTTTATTTACTCCTAGATGCAGTATCTATATACACAACTCTGTCTGATTAATGAGTTACTACATTCTACAATTAATTACTATAGTTCTATATTCTATAACTCTTTATTATGTCCTATTTTCTATTGCATTACTTATACCAAGTCACTTTCGCTGTGTTATCTGGGATATATCTTGTAAACTTCCCTCAACTTCAATTTTGGTAAATTTTAAAACATATCCGTTTTGCTATCCAGACAACAACCTTTTAAACGTAAAATAATTATAGAGTCGGCATTCCTGCTATTCCTTCTTCAGCTGCTCCTTCGGCGGACGCATGTATTTATTTCTATTTCACATATTAGTTACTCTACAGTACATTTGATTTGTACCTATTATTACTGAGTGTGCTACTCCTATTTATTTCTTCTGCTACTCATGTATCAATTCCCCATTTAATTTTGTTCCTTGTAGTATTTATAAATACCAATTTGATTTAGTTGCCATCACATTTCCCTTCCTCAATAATTTCACTAATTCTCATTTCCTCTAGTCATATTTTCATTAATTCTTCTGTCAATCCAATTTGATTTTACATTGTATCCGCTAATATTTACCTTTTCGAAACTCTTTCAAGCATCCCATTTAATAAAAAGTTCTTTGTATGCAACTCGCAAAAGGATCAAACTTTAATGAATGCACGTGCAAGCTACTACGCGTATTAGCAGGAAAAAATTAAAATTAAACCTTGTTTTCTGTAATTATAATTACAGCCACGATTCCTTTGTCAGTTAACTCTCTACCGCTTCGTTCCATGTTACATGTTCAACGGACAAAGAAGCAAAAATTTCATATTGTGACAGAGAGGGCTCCTCTTGCGGTTTTCGAGGGAGGAGTGGGCCTGGCTCATCGAGAATTTCGGGAATTTAATACTCATCTAATGGGATGCTAATTTATTTAAGTTAAACCTGAGGGGTCTTTGCCTTTGCTACTCGGAAGAAAGGAGTTTTGGCTTTAAATATGTCGGAGGATGGGGAAGTATCGGGAGCGGTGGCAGATGAGGAGATTGAGGTCTGTGTACAAAATTACTTAATTTTCCTACAGCGATTTCTGATAATGTTTGTAAGTCTACAAACATTCCGTTTAACTTCGAATTAGGAACAATGTTAGCGCAGGCGCTGATTATGAATGACTCGACCATAAACACTAATGTGACAAAAGGAAAATGAATTTTCACTTTACATATATAATGTTGCTCAAGTAAAAATGTAAATTCTGATGAATAAAAATATTTTGTAATTCTTCAAATTGTAAAGAAGTAAGTATTTTGGTATGAGAGAACAATACCAAGTAAAAATCAACAATTTGCCTCCCAGTAACTTGTATGAGTAGTAAACATAGAATGGTTATATTTGATCTGTCGTTTTTAAATGAAATATCCAATAATTGTTACTTTCACCTTTTTTTAGCTTTCTAGAAGAGTATTAAACTAAAATGCTACCTTTATTCATTTTCCAGCTCGCAGTGCATTTCGATTATGTTGAATATCTTCAGGTGAACTCCATATTGCTCCATTGCTCAAGTAAAAATGTAAATTCTGATGAATAAAAATATTTTGTAATTCTTCAAATTGTAAAGAAGTAAGTATTTTGGTATGAGAGAACAATACCAAGTAAAAATCAACAATTTGCCTCCCAGTAACTTGTATGAGTAGTAAACATAGAATGGTTATATTTGATCTGTCGTTTTTAAATGAAATATCCAATAATTGTTACTTTCACCTTTTTTTAGCTTTCTAGAAGAGTATTAAACTAAAATGCTACCTTTATTCATTTTCCAGCTCGCAGTGCATTTCGATTATGTTGAATATCTTCAGGTGAACTCCATATTTGTTGGCATTTGGTATTCAGATGAAGAATAAGAACTTGACTAATTTTATTGTGTCCAAACCAAAGTATAGTTTAAATAATGTTTAAAAGTTTGCAAAAATGGTGTTGCATGTCTTGCATTAAAACCCGTTTTATTAATTATTTTATGTTATAAAACGTTTAAACGTTAAATTTATCGTTTGAATTATTTATTTCGTGAAAGGCCTCCTCCATATTTCCGAAATTTCGATTTCAATAAATTTCAGTATAGTAGCTGTTTATAATTTTTGAAACTGTTCCAGATACATATTCTGACTGTTGTTATTTTGACGTGCAGAATATTTAAAGATATTTTAAGAATTTAAAATTGTTTGTTGCTGCTGCAGCTGCATTTTAGATAGTGCTACTTTAGTTTCTTATTTGTTGACAGACTTTCGATGTTCATGGAATCTAATGAATTCAGTAAATTTTAGGATCGTAGGTTTTTATTATTTTTGAAATTATTCCTGAAATATATTCCACTTCCACTTATCCGCAACGGACGGATCGCATGAATCGATTCATCGATAATGCCGCTGCAGTTACTCGAAGTGGCAACTATCCGATGCGTACCAATGATATCATACGGACTACCGATTAGTGAACGCCATAGGCAAGTCGTGTTGTCCATCATTTACATTTTAATACTCTCCAGTCTAGTCGAGTTGTTGTTATTTAAGTGCAGATGATAGACAACGCGCAGCTAATTACAATTGTGCAAGAAAAGTTTGATAATTTAAAAGATTCTCATTATTCGAATCAATTCATTACATCAGAATTATATTCTCCATGTTGCAACCTTTTCTTCTATATATCATGTATCCAGACGCCATGTTTCCTTTTTTCCCATTTCCCTTCTTCTGTTTACAAAAAAGTAATCATAGCTGCAGATATGTGGACGTACCTACTACTACAAAGGAATCTGTTTCATTCGATCCGTCCGATGAGTAGGTACAATGCGAATACGTGGACGCTTACCCTTTATGCAGCCCTTCAGTCTATATGAAAGTAGATGATGCCAAATATCTGCACTTTTAATATACCTAACAATTTTTCGCTCATTGAGATTAATCAATGAGGCTGACAGCTCTAACGATGTGTTCTCTGCATTGTTAGATATATCCCTCCTGCGTGATGTTGTAGAAGGTACCAAGTATCGTCGTGCACCTTCATTCACACCAGTTCCATCAACTGCCTTAATAGCAGCTAATAGTTGCTCTTGGGATACCTTCTCCACGTCTGCAATTTCCTCTCTCTTTATAGTCACCTGGCATTTAGAAATTAAAGAAACCACTTAAAAATGTGTAAAGTCTACAACTAGACGATTAAAATTTGTGAGCGCTTATCAAACATAGTATCCATAATATTTTTATTTGTGAGCTAGTCGAAAATATATTAATAACGTGCACTGAACATCTACAAGATGGACTAAAGGAGACCGGAAATTCTCCTATTTACCCATCTTACCCGATTTTTCACTGTAATTAGATGTTAGCTTATTACTTGTTACGCCCCTGCCTTAAAGGCTATGTAAAGGTATACTATTCTCAGCTGTCAAGCTTTATTTGCCGGGCTATCCAATCACTAAAAATAAAATCTCCTTTTGTCCCAAGTGTGGGTTTCCTATATCTAAAGAAATATCAATCTTAAGGAGACAGCCCAGGCTTTGCAGTAAAACCCTAAAAGTCTCCTTATGTAGACTAGAAGTCACTAAAACGCAAGTTCAGCTCTCAAATAGATAACTCGGATTCAATAAAGCGTAACCGAAATTATCGAAAGCCTCCGACTGATACGTCACCGGAATAGAAGCTACAGCGTGAAAATTAATAGCCCGAGAGGTTGAGGAATGGGGGTCGGTCGAAGTGCAGCCGTTTTAAAGCACGTTTCTGCTCTTTCACCTGTTAACTGCGAGATTATTACTTTCGGAGCATATCGTGGTGATTTACTTCCACTATAACGCTACCACCGGACGAGGTTCCCAATCGATAAATCGCTATCAAACGTAATTGGTGACATTAACGTTCTTCGGTAGATGACGTGAGGTATTTTAGTAATGTAACAGTCAATTTGAGGATGAAATATGTTTCGTGCCGCTAATGCGCTCTTGTTTGTCAAAATACGGCGCTTGTAACACATACGTTCCCTTACATAAACACGTTCGACCTCTGATAGAGCTTGTTAATATTAACCAGTAACCTTCAAGCATATTTTTGACAAATAAGTCCGACGACCCCCGTCTATAAATCGTAGATTAAAAGGGATTCAAATTTATTCACCTAAAGACATCGCCGGGAACGAAACTTCGAAAGAATTTTACGAAGCGCCCCATAAATTTTAATCACCGCAGATCTACGAAAATTATTTCGGATGTTCTCATGATAGCCAGTCATTACTTCTCCGTTTCCACCCACTTCGGTTCTAATTATTCCTGAGCAGATCGTTCATCATCTCGAATTGTCTTTTAACAACACACCGAGAACAACAATAATAACAACAACTAGAACAACAACGATTGTGATGTTACTATCCTGGCCCCGAGGTGGGATGATATATTCGTAGAGCGCGGACCTCTCGGCTATTCCGGTGCCTTTGAAATCTTTGAATTATTTTGGACGCGAATAATTGGGAAGCCACAGAAAGTACAATACAAACAATGCGATTTCCACTCGAAAAGAAAATCGAAGATGAGGCCAACAAAGAATTATACCCAAGGATTAACGTGAATTTCCTTTTGAAGTGGAGATTTTAAAGTATAAAATTCTTCGGCGGTTATCTGGAGGAATCTCGTTTTACGGTTATGACGGCACGAATTAGAAAAATAATTAGACTCTCGCAATTACCTCCGCTGCCATAATCCCTTATGTTTTATTCCGAAAAAGTACACTTCATCGATGTTATCATTATCACGATTATACATGCTAAAGATCCATCTAACACCTCCACGGTTGTAAACCGTGATTATTGTACGAAAGGGTGATTATAGGAAAGGATTTCTTCGGCAGCGAAGAATGAAGTGTCACCTTCATTAATACCTCTTGGCACGTCTGAGTAATTTCACTTTCAACTGGATTAGTACTCTCAAGATACATGAAACTGAAAGTCGTTTAACTTGTTTGCTAAAATTAGATGTTAGATGAATTGGTAAATTTTACAGAATGTCCAGTAAGTACAGGGTAAGGTGTAGTGACAGTGCAGAGCGGATATCAAAGTAACCGTAACGATTCATATCCTTTTATTAATATTGCCATTAATTTTTGACTTATAGCTCATCAACGTTGAAATCGTTTTTGTTCATAATGTCTTAAACGGATGTTTACCATTAATGGTATTTGATATGGATTTATAATGCACACATACTTTTATTTCTCGATACTAAGCACATGCAACTTTGCATGTGCCTAGTGTGCTAAGTTTTTGCTACCTTTATGAAAAGTTAATGATAAAACATTTGAAATTTTAACAGTATTAACAGCTATGATACGCAAGTGCCAACAATGAGTTTCCCATACAATTTACTAACGAAAATGTAATTTTGTTCGAATTTGATGTAATTACATGCGGGGTTAACTGAAATGGGCTCTGTTCATTAGGTTATAGTGATCTTAAATTAAGGTTCAAAAGACGCATTAAAGTATTACCAGTTAATCATTAAATAGTGCAATTTTCAAATGAATTAAGATTAATATCTATAACGCAGGAGATTCATCATAGTGTATCGCATCAAGTTTTAAGTTATTTGTAACATGAGTTTCCAAATTCCTTAAACAAGAGGAGTTTCATAATTATCGGTTATTTTTATGTAAACAAAGGGATGCAGATTATTTTGGCTTCTCTACAATCGCACAAAGTTAGGGTAACAACGCACCTCCTATAGGTTGATGTCAACTCTAATTATTTAAAATTTTCAAATCGTTTTTAGGCCCTACGGTTTCTCAAAAGAAAGGAGAGAAAATGTAGTTTTATTTATTGACCATTGTCTTCAATCAGCGAGTAAATTTTTCTACGAATCAAACCTATCACCGCCCAGCATGGCGCATTCGCCATTTTTAGAACAGATTTCGTATGAGGTATATTTGCTGGAAAACCCAGTTTGCGGACAAATTGAAGTAGTATGTTGAAATCCCAACTATTTATTTCTGGTCAAGGGTGCTCATGTCTCTAACTGTCTGCGGTTAGTAATATTTAAAGAAAATTTGTAATGTAGAACAGGATTCTGTCCATTTTTGCCACTGCTTGATTTGTATGATGAAAATATAGCGAACAATTATATTTCAAATTATATTTCTTTGTGTTTATCGGCATTAAATAAATAAATTATTTGAGAGGGCCCCGGAAATGGAAATATAACGGATTTGTAATAGCAGATAAACCTCAGTGGCCATAAAAAAGTCTGTCTCTATCAATCTAACGATTATCAAAGATAGTTGTTAAGTTGTGACGATATTAAATTAAATTAGTTAAATTAAGTTGAGATAGTTAAATTATATAAATGTGATGGGGCATCAACTTATAAAAACCACTGTACTCTGCCTTGTAAGGATACTTCAGTCAAAAGTTTTTTTTAAACTTCACAAGTTAAGCCCTCTTGAAGTTGGAAAGGTCCAGTCACATGATCTGTGCCCAAACATGAACCTTTTATGTTGGCACCTAACCCATCTATGGGGTATGGAAATTTCCTTCGTGTCAAACATATAAATTACTAGGATTTTTAACACCGTTCCTTATGGAATCAGTTTTTTTACATCTTTGTAAAAGCATATTTTAATCAAAAGTCGTGCATGATAATCGTCTGGTGACATTTCGTGAATTTACTGAACACGAAAAGGGTAAAGCAATTGTTCTTGTAAAGTTTTAAGAACAACACATTTTGGTTACCTATTGGAGTTGCTCTTTCTTGCACTATTAGAAACACTGTCATAAATTTCATGCAGAGTTCTTTAAGCTAGAATACCATCATAACCCGGCATAATACTATCAAAAATTGATTTACATAACCCGATTCATGCACATTTCTGTTTTGATATTGCTATTGACATTTTCAAAAGGTTTAAACCCACCAAATTTTGATTGGGATAAGTCAAATGCATGATAGCACGTTCTGTATAAAAATAAGACTTCATTCCATCAAAATTAGTGGAGAGTACTCGAAAATAACGTTGTAAGTCATAAATTTGAAGCCTGTTCTTATCAAAAAAGGGTTTTACGAAATGGCGAATGCACCCACCGCTGAGATGCGTTAAGGGATTCAAATTACCTCCGAAAATGTTACAAAAAGGTATCAAATTTCGAATGAGTGGCTTCACAATCACTGGCTGTTTTTTAAAATTTTAAATTCAATGGCTGGAGGGCACCGTTGATAATCAAAATTTAATCGTTCGCCGGCGTTTGGTTCAATTTGCACAAACTTCTTCAGGGCTGTAAATTTTAACAAAACAGTACGGGAAAAAAAATATCAATTCATTACAACATGCCTCGATTAGCACTGTAATTGGGTAATGCTAATCGAGGTATGTAGTAATGAATTGCTGTTTTTTCTCCTGTACTGTTTTGTTATAATTTACAGCCCTAAAGAAATTTATGTAAATTAAATGAAACGTCAGCAAAAGATTAACTTTTGTTTTTCAGACTTGTCCTCCGGCCATTGAATAACGTATAAGAAAAATTTAAAAACTGATTTTGAAGTATTTAAAAAAATCACAAAAGGTTTTGTACTTATGAATTTGGAGATGAAACTGGCAAGATATATCATGAAAATGCTTTTTATGGATATCATCAAATTTCAAATTGCTTGCTTCTTATTATTTTCTTATTATTCTTATTATTTTTGGGAATATAGTAATTCTATAAAAACAAAAGAAAACAACTTTTCAAATATTTTTAATGGTATATTTAAATAACTTTTCTAGAAATTACCGAAATCGCTTTAAAATCGAGTCTTGAAGGTTGATGGCAGAAAATCCAAATGTTAGAAAACTTCAGAAATGTAGAACGAAACTTCCAATAGTTGTCCTGGATCCTAAATCATCCAAAATTTTCATCAAAGTAAATCTAGTTCACTTATGGAAGTCGCAAAAAATTTCATTTTAAGTTAAAATGAATAAAAAGTTCCTTTAACATTTTGGAAAATCAGAATAGGTTTAAAATTTAATTTGGAAGTTTTTTGAACATTTCGAAAGTTTCTGTTCTAATTCTAAACGAATTTGTAAGTTCTTATGGAACCTTCAACACCTAAAACTGCTTTTAAATGGAATCTAGAAGGTTTACGAAAGTTACAAATAATTTAATTCTAATTTTTTACGTTAAAGAGAATTTAGAGCACAAATTCCAAGTACTTCAAATTTCCCAAACTGACTTAAAATCGAATTAACAAGTTTGGTGGAAATTTCCAATGATTTTAATTCTTTGATGATCGTGGAAAAGTCTAGATATTCCTAAACGGCCCCAGGTAGGATCGAGTAGCATCTTTTCATTAAGTATTATAAATTCGATTATGATCACTAAGCAGCTCAATAATCTTATTCCCGTCATTAAGATTGTGAAAAAAATTACAGAACTTTAACATCCATTTCATTTGATTAATCATACCTCCATGGAATAGTCCAAATCCATGGTTTTTCATCACTGAGTTAAAACGAAAAGTTAAGCGTACTACACGTTTTTTACGCTGTATATTCCCATGTGTCGCTTAACGAGATTTGAATGTAATTTACAAAACCCAAGTAACAAAATTTACAACAAAATGCCCAGACATATATTACACCTATTAAAGCGCCGTCTTCTTTCTTTGACTCAGTTTTTCGAACACGTGAAGATATTTTTATTGTTAATTAACGCCGCGATAATCGATTAAAGTATCGGGTAAGTATTTGAGTAACGCGATCGCGTGCGCTCTCGTTATTGCCCGTAGACGTTTTCACAATTTCCTTGTCGTCGTGCGGTTTTTCTGCAGTTTGCATTTTATAAACGCACTAATAAGGATATTTAAGCACGGTTTTTTAAATCGGGGATCACGTGCGTGCGATCTAAACAACCGCTGAAACGACTCCCAAGGAATGCGAGAAGTAATTACACTCCGAGGAGTCCGGATTTGAATTTCAACGCGAATCAATTCCCTGGAATCCATCTTGGAATCTTTGACGCGTTCAGAAATTACCGAAAGCGCACTCTGACCGCCGTAAATAATCCCGGGAGCGGAGCGATGACAACTTTCTTTTACGTATTAAACTATCAACGTTAAACTTCCTTAACTCCCGGCGAGTACACATAATCAAGTAAAGTTCCGAACGTGGTCCGTAAACCCCATTTCCTTTTCCTATGTGCTTCGCTACGTAATTTCAGAGCAGGAATTGTGTCCCCCCACAATGCACCAGTGATTTTGAGAAATTGTCGACACGACAAAACGTTTTCTCTATCTTTTTTCCTTATTTTATTTTCTGACTGACGACGTCGCATGCCTCAGCTGTAAATAAGGAAAGGGAGTTTCCGGAAGAAAATAAAGGCGGGAAGGGACGGCGGATGTTGTTTTTTCAATCGTCCCAAAAGTTGTGTAGTTCTGTCACCACGAAAGCAAAGGACACATAAATTAACTCGGGTTATATGCAAAATTTAAGGATCCTTTATGCTTCGTCCTTTCGGAATTGGATTTTGAAATGAATTTAGTCACCGTTTTTAAAGTTTTCTTCTTTTCTGGTTGAAAAGTTTCAATTCTAACGTAGTAATAATTTCCAGGTCTGTCCTCTACTCTTCTGTTTCCTTAAAATTATATTGAGTTAACCTTATTTCTAAGCCATGGATTTTTTCCCCTTCAACATATGGGAACTGTGTTTTTAGATTATTTTGGAAATAATGCTTAAACCTTCCTTCCTTTAACTTTTACAACTTAAAACCTTAGAAGAGTGCTAATTCTAAACCCTAAATCATTTCTGCTTTATCTACTGGACACTAGATATTAAAATAATTTAAGTAATTGCGTTTTAAATATTCTTTTCAAATCTAAATAAAAATTAATTTTGAAGTATTGATAATTCCAAATAACACTTTCGTCTCATGTCTTTCACAAAATTGTATTGAATTTATTTATATGGGTCGTTTTGCTGTTTTTTCACTATAGAGTGAAAATTATTGACGGAAATTTAATACATCGTACAGACGAAGGCCTTCAAAATGAGAGTTTTAAAATGGTGATCGGAGGATTTTTCACCGAGAAAACTTACAAATACCGTTAAAATTGACCCTTCTTCAAAAGTTCACAGCTTCTGCCCACTTTAAAGCTGAAGCGATAATCTTGCGTCGAATGTTACGTTATTATGTCTATTTCAAGCATGCAAGAGTTGGATGCTGTCGGATGAATAGTTTTTGACATAATTACGTTATTAACAATATGTACCCAAATTTTTGCAAGATTCGGCGTTTCAACTGAGATGGGCCGATTTTAATTTTTCAAACGGTTTTTGAAAGAAGACATCAAAATCTACAAGTTGGCTATCTTCGATTTTCATATATGTTTGCAGAAAAGTTCGAAAATTGGTCTCGAACATTGAGCCAGACGCGCGATTTCGCATTTCGAGCTGGGTGGTGGGCGCAAGTATACTGTTTTATGCTGCTTGAAGCCCCCACCACTCAGTTCGAAATGCGAAATCGCGCAATGTTCGAGGCTATTTTTCACACTTTTTTCCAAACGTATATGGAAATCCAAGATAGCCAAGTCGTAGGTTTTGATGTCTTCTTTCAAAAACCGCTTGAAAAATTAAAATCGGCCCATCTTATTTAATACACAGAATTTTGCAAAATTTCGGTGCATAGTGTTAATAAAGTAATTGTGAAAAAACTATTTATCATACAGCATCCAATTTTTGCATGTTTAAAGTACACATAATACCCTAACATTTTACGCAAAATTAGCATTTCAGCTTTAAACTGGGCAAAGCTGTGAATTTTTGAAGAAAGGTATATTTTAACCGGTTTTCCAAGTTTTCTTGGTGAAAAATGCTCTGATGACATTTTAGAAACGCTCATTCTAAAGCTCTGTTAATTTCCTACAAATTGTCTGTACGACGTAGTGTATTTCCACTCTTACTCTATAGTGAAAAAACTGAAAAACGACCTGTTTTATTTAATTGCTATTGTAAAAAAAAATGCAAAATCTCAAATTTGTCTAGATTTTGGGTTTTTATCATCTTTGATCTATTTTGAACAAAGATTTGTGGTCCGTCTGCTATTAAATTTTATCTACCAAAAAAAACCTCTATAAACTGGGCTATACGTGAAGTGAGCTTTGAGATAACTTCAGCTAATAAATCTAATCTTTGGATTATGTGTATGAGTTCATTATTAATTAAGCTTTCCCTTAATAAGATTAATGCCTCAAATCCTGTTGTATGATTTTACTATTTAATAGCATAAACGATTCGTTTACATATTTCTGCAGTAATTATTTTTTAATTTTTTAATTGAACAACATACTGTTTTACTATTTTATATTAGGAATTTTAAACTCGAAGAAAATGATTGTATTACCTTCTTACTTAAAACACACCCAAACCTAAGTTTAAACTCGGTCCTCGATCTCTCCCGTAATGTACAAAAAACCATTTTCATATCTCGTTCCCCATCTCGACCTCTCTCCGATCACCGTTTCCTGTCCGGAAATGGAGCTATCCATATTTATTCGACGTATTTTTTTGCTTTTTCCCTTTTATCGTTAGCTTATAGCATAAGAAGTGAGTCTCGGGCATAAAACAGTCCAATAACCTACACGATACCCTATAAAATGTATGGAATTCGGCCGGACCTTTTTCGTTACAATGACCGTATGGGACGCTTTCAATGGTTCGATAAAAACAGACACACACACATACTTGGAACGGACGTGAGGGAAATGGGTTTTTTGAAGAATTGCGATGGGGATTAATTGGAGGGTACGAGGAGCGATTTGAAATCGTCGTGATTTTACGACACCTCGATATATATCCTTTTACATGGCGTTTATACACATTTTGAGGGTGTTCGATACCATGGTGTCGAACCACTACCAATTTAAATTCCGCAAGGTGTCGCTAGTGACAGAATCATTGTAAAACAGATAATCCTCGCTCACTTTTTGTCATAAAGTGCCTGCTCTATGATTTGCCATTACAAACAGCACTTCACAGCAGATGTTTTATTGTAGCTAGGTAGAGTATTACACCATATATTTATTACATTCATATAAACTTATTTCTATAAATAACAAAACCGCTTGCAAACCAATAAAACCAGAATATGTCGGTCATTATTTTCTAACTTGTAATTGTATATTTTATTAATTGTTATGGAAACATTCTAGGTGAGCTTTTCCGAAGGCGAATGCAGGATGAAGTTAATTGTCTCTGGATAAGTAACAAAAGTAACTAATCATTTAATTAACTATATTACTCAGAAATTAATCAGCGTTACTCAAACTTAAAATATTAATTAAATCTTTATGGTTTAGTACTGCAGACCGGAACTTGTTCCATCGGTACTTTACAATAAAGTTATCACTGGATTGAAGTCTAGAATAGAAAAATGAAGATACTTTTTCCGGGAAACTTAGAGGTAGATTGTAATCGACTATCGAAAATACAGGGAAAATGAATTTAATTAATGCAAAAAAATAAGAAATGCAATTAATTTCTTTTGTATTAATAAATCAGTACTATAGCACTGGTGGTAGCTTGAATATTTGTCTAATTATAGGATCCCTTTCTTATATTTGTACCCTTATGCACCCCGAACACTTTCTTATCCTTCTTCTCTCTCTTTATTGTCAACAAACGCATTAGCCGCGTTCAAATGAACCATACTTTTCGGTACATATATATTCTAACAATAACTAGAGAAGGCAATAATAAGTTCTAAATCATACAACACTTACCATTAATAGCTGTAATTCCCCACTACCTTTGTTTATATATCCTATAATTCGTGCCATCAGTGCGTTTATAGCTTCCCTCCCTCCATGTAGTCGTAAACAATAGCACTCTCCGCAGTGTTTTATTGTTGATCGCTCGATATATTATTACGCTTTGAAATTAGCTCAATTGAATCCATCCCTTTTCAGTTTTCATACAGTGCGATAAGATAAATTTTTACGCAGTATTCGTGTAAGTGCAGATTATTAGGTAACTCAATGGAGGCTGCTGTAGCCTTTGCCTATACCTATTTTAGGTAATTTGAAGACTTTTTAGACTCTTTAAACTTCATAATATTTTGAATATTTTATGACTTATTACTGATACTAAAAAAAAAAATCCGTCAAAAAATTTCAATTACACCGAATTTTAAATATTTGACAGTCTGAAGAAGGTTGGCACCCTTTCTTTTAAACTCACATAATGCACGGAAAAAATGACGTAGCTCTCACGTAGCCAGATAACAGCACTTCTCTGCAATTATTGCAGCAACTTTGTAAATGTATTTTTGTTCCTCCATTAAACTTGCTGGGTAAAGAAAAAACAGTTATTTTCATTACTTCCTTGAAATGTAATCCCAAACCTTTGTAGTAGTCTTTTTCCTTCAGATTATTTTTGTTACAACAATATGAACATAAATGATGCTTAAATTTAATTAAACATAATAACGCTTCAACGTAACTTCTTTGTGTCATAATTAATTTGAATTAAACATGTACTGCTCGAAGCAATTTTGTTAATCTGAACTGTTAAAAACTGTTTCCAAAAATCGAAGGAACGTTTATATGTTGGTTTCGATGTGTGCACGTGCAGTAGAAGCACTGCAGCGTTGACTTGCGAGGGTGCCCTTTCCCGCCGGAGTATATCTATATATACGCTTCCCAGCCTTATTATTATAAAATATTAAAACTCATCGACAAGTTGACATCAATTTGTTCAATTTTGATCAGCAATATCATGAAATCGAAGCATTTTTGCACGAGGAACACGCTGGTCAAGTAATTTTTTTGATATCTTTTTTGGTTTTTGAGGAAAGTTGTCGGTTTTTGCGAATTTCAACCCCTTTTCGGGGGTGGCGCCGATTGAAACCTACAAATTCTAAATCCTGAAGGTCGAAAACATATTTGCGTTCAGGTTTGAACAACAGAGGAAAAAATCGAGGATCAAGCCTCCATTCAGTGGCCTATTATGCATTGCACTGATGGGTGTTACGATTTACAAGATCATAAATTTGTTTATACCTTCTCACATTAGGAATGGAAATACTGTACATTCATTTACACATTCTGAAACCTTTGGAACCTCCTTTATAAAATACTCCTCGTACAATTAGTATCCTTTATTAAGGCAGGCTAATATCGGATATCCCAATTTCACTATCGGCGAATCATCTCGTGAACCGATCCATAAAAATTTAACCGCCGGCTCCCCCGGTTTACGGCCCCTCGTCTCTCTCGGACAAAAGGTATATCGACTGAATCGCTACCTATCGAACGTCTCGTTCCATCGGATAACAAACTCTGGAGATATTACATTAGATCACGCTTTATTTACTCTTATTTATTTGCCAAATGTTACCTACGTGATTCTGTCGAAGATAGGCACTTGACAAATTGAAAGGATCGCTTTTATGGGACAGTTTCGAGTCGATAAAATGAATAAGCGAAAGTACGAGAGGGGAAGAGAGCGAGAAGGAGAGAACCGGAATGGAAATAAATGGTGGATTGTTGGGATTTCGGTGAGTTGTGGAACACGGTTGTATTCGAGCCGGATTAGCATTTTTTCCTCCTCCGGGCGACGTTTAACGTTTAAGGATGCCTTACTGACACAGAATACGTCGGAAATAGTTTCCTCGACGGTTTCCACCAGGGATAGGTTTTATTCACTTGGATTCAGTTGACTTCATATGCCGCGACATCGTTAATACAAATTTATAGCACATTAAACCTTTTTTGAGCCAACTTTTGAAAAAAATTTCAGGGTTAGTTCTTTGTTTCGACAAGTGTTAAGTCTAGTCAAGTTAGTCATTGAGGTCGAATTTTTTTGTGGTGTAATTTCACTTTTCTGTTATATCACTCGGAAACGAAACTTGGCCAACGTGCCTATCTGAAATCTGCTCAAAGCGGGAAAAATATTTATTGCAAAATTTCCAAATTTTCCCATGTTTTCCGACAAATTTTCTATTATATCTTCGTAAATGCTAATTCTAGAGAGAGATTCAATATTGCACAATTTATTAGCCGGAAAATTTCTCGTCCACACGTCAATTTGGTTCTCGAAATGTGTGAAATTATATGGCAAAATGAAGACACGCAAATTAAATTTAAATATGGCCCCTTTTCAATGAGCGATAACTAGTTTTAAATATCGCCAATATTATTAAGAATTAAAATTGAAAATTATTACTAACAAATTGTGTTATGGTGTTTTCGCAAGTTAAACTAGGAAAATGAAAAAGCAGTT
The DNA here is from genome assembly GCA_963576515.1 of Cryptocephalus primarius. Taxonomy (NCBI): domain Eukaryota; kingdom Metazoa; phylum Arthropoda; class Insecta; order Coleoptera; family Chrysomelidae; genus Cryptocephalus; species Cryptocephalus primarius. The sequence continues at coordinate 6,472,812 of OY754940.1, read as the reverse complement.
CGACTAATTGAGACCAGATCAGGTAGGATAAGACTTGTTACGGTCGGAAAAATTAAGGTGGACAATGGTGTCCACCCAGGAGGTTTAACGGAAGTGGAACCTCTGAAAGTACTAACATGAATGCTCCAATATCAATTAATCGGTGATCAGATAATTTGTGCTAATCATTGAGCATTGATGACGGTCAATTTGGTTGAGTTGATTATGAGTCACTATTGCCGCGTCGTCGAGGTGGTCTAGCCTAGTTGGAAGTCTAGTCTAGTCTAGTCTAGAAAGCCGAGTTGCACTAGACGTTTAGTGAAGACTAATTCTGGGCAGCTTAATTATGAATCAATATTTACCTTTCGATACAATATGCTACAAAATAAACTGTATTATTTAGAAACCTATCCTGATTACTAATATTAGTTAGTAGGGTTTTTGGCAAATTGCATTGACACGGCCTGTCAGGATACTAAAGAACAAAACAAAAGAGCCCAACTTCAAAGTTATGTAAAGTTATAACTCCCCATTCAATAATTTTCCTTTCCGACTTCCACCACCGATTCCAGCCTGTAGATATGACTGAAACTCTTTACACGACAACGTCCCATGAACTAGTTGATGTCCCCTCCGAGTCCTCAAGGTAAACAAATCCGGAATTCTCTCCAGAAATAAAGTATCCTCGCCGGGAAATAATTTCGGGTCCCTCGGAACAATCGATAGGACGGGCGACGTTATCGTGTCGCGGCGTTTTGTCCGAGGAGAACGGTTGAAATCACGAATTCAATTCGTTCGAAGGTTTTTGAGTTATCTCGACGATTCCGAGAGACCCGCAACTTAACCCTCCGATGTGCTTTACGGCCATTACCGGAGTATTCTGGAGTTTTCGAAATCGATAGGAAAGTCCACACTCCGTTAGGTATGATAATGCTATAATGGGGCAAGGGAGTTAGTCGTAATGAGCGGTAGTCGATGCCGTATTTTCGAATGAGTAAAGCTTCATTTAAAGTATATCCATATATAAGGTGTCCCGTAAGTAATGGTTAATGATTAAGGAGTGTATAGGTGAAGTGAAAATATGAAGAGAAGAAAATTTATGAAAATGGAATTTGGTGTACGAGGGGCTTTTAAACAGACAATTTGTTCTGCATTGCTACTCACTAGTCAGAGAAATGGGGTTGGCTTTTAATGAACCGGTCCATACTTTTATTCCGTTACGAATTACTCTAGGGTTTGTTACATGACATGATTATAGAGAAATTTTTACGTAAAAGTGGTACTCTAGCCTAAAATCGATAGAATATGCCGTGTAGAAAATGTTTTGCTATTTTACTGCTTGAATACAAAATGATACCCACCATTTTCATAATCCTAGAATTTTCAGGATAATTATTGGTAATTTTTATTCAGTATATGCAATATTATACTAAAATGAATTGCGGAAGGTTTATCTCCTCCTCTTACTCCCCTTTTAATGCTAGATTTCTTTGTATATAATTTTTTTTCATACTTTAACATTTGAAGTACAATCTCGTATACATACCTAATTATTTGTATGTTGTAAAATTTAATAGCCATGTTACCGACACACAATGACAGAGAAACCGATCCATATTTAAAGAAATATAAAAGATTATTACTCATTTTGTCAACGAAATTTCATGACGATATCCCAAATTTGTGCCTCATTTGTTTCTGTAGCATAATTTGTATTGTGTATAATGTCTGTATCATTGTCATTATCAATTTTGTCCACGTCAAAAGGTCTCCAAAAAGCCAAAAATTAAAATGATAATTGTAATTGCATACATACACCAACGAACTCCAGTGACGACTGAAAATGAACACGTGCTCGGCGCTCAAATTTAGTGGCTGTAGTGGAGCTGTCTAATTCTCGATACTAATAGGAATTTCATATATAAGACTAAGAATATTTCTCCGCGTCAAATATACGGGGGAAGGTTAAACGGTACGTTACATAAATACTCTGTTTTTTATATGGTAAAAACGTATTTTTTGAATGCGCTCGGTATGAAGTCGGTAATTTTATTGCTTTTTAACTGGACCAATTCTGACTGGATGGACCTTACATACATACATACAGGTACAGCTAATAAAAGAGTGTTAATCACAAAATCTATGCACAATTTGTTGTTCTCTACTGAGTGATTACCCACACATTCTCATTAAACTGCCAATTAATAAGAATTTGCAACGTTACCGATAACACATTGACTGTATTTATTTCGAGCGCGAAACGAATCGATCCATCCGGCATTTTTCCTAAAAATCATAAAAGCCGTCATTAATTTTCCTCCGCGAGCCGAGCAATAAAATCACATTAAGCGAATTAATTACGGGTGTATCGCCCATCTCGCCGTAACAACCTTGTCGTTAAGTCACGTTGTACGTTAATATGAGACTATTACAAAAACTAGTTCTAATTAAAATAGTGTATCATAAGGGACAATGTTCGCGAAGTACCGAGAGGACTTTCTCATGAGGCAGGTTGAAGAAACAATCAACTAATCACGCAACAAAAAGTAACTTAATTTGAATTAATGAAAATTAAATTATTAAATCATCATTATGAGTTAACGAATCGGTGCAATGGACATCCTGCCCGGAATAAGATCCAGTAGCCGAACGCGTTTAATAACAAGCATGACGCGCACTCTTCGATTTTCTTGCAATCCATTCAATTTCCTCTCCTCGGAAATTTCACCGCCCATAGTTCGTAATGTGCCAAAGATAGATAAAAAAATTTGCTGTTGGGAAATCCACAGAGTGACGTTTAAGCGAATTATCATTGCGCCTCTTTTAACGGATTTAATCGCTTTATAAATTGTTGTCAGATGCAGTAACATTACCGCAGAAATATGATTGTGAACGTTATTCATTAGTGTACTGGAATAAATTCATTCTGACACCTGACCTATAAAACTTTTAATTAAATCCGAAACGTCAACGCCAGCAAAGTAAATCAGAGTTAATGAATGCGATCAAATCGTTTTGTATGTATTGGCACGATAAATTATGTAATGTTCTATTTGCCGGGAATGCAATTAACTGATACAGAACTACAACAGGGGGATAAATGTTGGATTTGTTATTAAATAATATAATACCGCCTGCCTTTTGCTATAGGCGATTCTATTCCGTAACCGAAACGGTAGTGTGGTGAAATCCTCTAGCGCAATTATAGATTAATCATAGATAGAATTCATATGCAAATGCAGATATAGTGTGGATATCACTTGAAAGAAGACTAATTAGACTTGAGGTATACTGATCGAATCCCCTCACCATGCACAAGTCGCTAATGATCTAGATTCTTCATCGGCTGCCATTGATGAATAATCAGGCCTAAGCACATTGCTTTATACACACACTTCGACTAGCTGAGTTCATCTATTTTCCTTTATATTCCTCACCAGTAATTAATTGCCATGTTAACGGCGTTGTGTTTGAGATAACAGGTAAATTAAATCACCCCCCTTTTGTGTTTTTCAATTAGCCAACCTTCGGTGTTGAGCTATAACTCTTCTTTTGTTTCTGGTTGGGTTCGGTGGAGGTCGATGGATTTTTTCCCCGGCCGTTCGAGCCTTTTGAAAGTGGGAAGTAGTATTAAGGACGTAGTCATAATAGATTTATTAAAATATGTAAATTTCATTTGAGAGATGAACAAAAATTTGAACTGAATTTCTTTAAAAATTATGAAGCCTTTTACCTTCTCACCGGAATTTCTCGAAAAAAGTACACTCTTTCTTATATTGTCACTATAAAATTTGGGTTACAAACACGTTCTTATTCAATATATATATATATATATATATATATATATATATATATATATATATATATATATATATATATATATATATATATATATGAGTATTAATTTTGGATGTACACAGTTAGATACTGGATATACAACTTTGTTGAATAAGGATTCATTTCAACAATTGGTTTGTATTGTGAAAATATTGTGAAAGGTAGTGAAAAGGAAATCTCTGAAAATGAACAGAACTATGTAAATCTGCTGGAAGGTTCTATATAAGGTGAAACTTATTGAAATAGAATTTTGTAAAATGTTCTAGAATATTGTAGCAGCAAAGTAAAACTCTGTAAAACCTGGTGCATATGTTTCGAAGTATTAAGTGTAAACATTTTGGAAACGTTTGAACTTTATGGAAAAATACAGAAGGAATCTAGATTATTTCCTGTTTTCCAGAATCTAGTCAAATCTTAGATAGAGTTATCTAAGTTATAATATATAGTCGTTTATTATCTCTCACCTCTATTCAAGTATGTCACTAATAGGTTGTACACATTTATATACACAGGAATATCCTGTGTGTATATATATAGTGTGTTTACTTAAGTTGGAACCATATAAGTGAGTCAATTTTTCTTTTCTAAAAATCACTCTTTCACTAGTGACGTTTATTTTTAAAATTAAAATCAATAATACGTTTTTCTTGAAATTTTAAACAGAATATTTTTAATTGCCATTTGCCACCCTTAGGCCTTGAGGCATCCTGTAAAATCCAATGCATTAAGTGGTAATATGGTGGCAAATAGCCTAGTTTATGGGGCAAATAAGCTGTTTTAGTAGATCAAATTTAAGAGCAGACGGACCAAAAAACTTTGTTTGAAATCGATTAAAGATGATAAAGACCTAAAATCTAGACAAATCTGAGTTTTTACATTTTTTTAACAAAAAAAATTAAATGAAATAGGTCGTTTTTCGGTTTTTTTCTCCATAGAGTGAAAATTATTACTGGAAATGTAATAATAAGTCGTACAGACGATTTGTGCATTGCAGGCTGCTATGAAAATTAATGTCATATATAATATTATATTATTGACTAATAAAAAAATGCGCAGTGATGAAAATGAATAATGCAGAACACTAGTTAAAATAAAAGATATTAAAATAAAATAATGACTAATTTTCAGAATAAACGTTAAAAGTGACCACCATTGCTGCATAAACAAAAATCATGCAAAAAAGATGTAATACATGATTTGCAAAGTTTCTCCATTGTTTTTAAATGTACTCAATTAACTTAATTATATATAAAGTAGTTCGTTACTTTTTTTCGTTAACCTTCTTTTCTGTAAGTCATCCTAAAAAGTCCAAAAAAGTTATCGCACCTACGAATTCACTGGGCCTAAATTAAAATTCGTTTGTTTAAATTTTTTTGGTTCCTTTGGCAAAGTCAAAATAATGTTAAGAATTCAGATTGCTCCAAGAAAGGACCCTCCAACCTTTACCTTAAGGAAATCAATCTTAGGGCCCTTGATGTATATATTTGCAACTGGGAGCACTCGTTCGAATACTCAATGAGCCGGAATAAAGGGTCAAAGGTTATAGAGAAATCTTCACGTGTGACTTGTTACTGGCGCTTTCATATCAAAGCATCTGATATGGGAGAGGACAAATTGAAATGTTTGCCGAAATTTCATACGTGGGCGTCTTCCTTTTTCGTTATTCCGTGGAAGGCAGGACGTTACGGTCCACTCTTCTGTTATCATCATTATTATTACTACTACTATTCGGACGATAGTTTCACGGATGACGGGACTTTCGTCTCGGAATCTGGTACGGTTTTGCCTAAAATCGAAACGAAAAGTATGGTAAATTTTTAACAAACCCCCGTTAGGAATATTTTGCGCCCGGGAAACCTAATCTCCAAAAGTGCTTTGTCGTAAATCATGAACAAAGGCTAAGCGCGTTAAGGGGAAGGAAAATTTTTGTGATTCCACAGGGTAAACGTCGAACGATCAAATTTCTTTCATTAGGATAAGTGCGATCGTAAAATTTTCATGACGTAAACTCGTTATGGTTTTCTTTTATATCGTATTCATTTCATACGCTTAATTCAACTTTGGTTTATGACCAACGTGGTAACTGTTACTTTCAAACTGCCTGTGAAAAAATCATAAAAATTTAAATGATAGTGAAGTTTGAAATGACAGGTGATGTAAAGTGATGACAGCTCGAATCTAATCGCTAACATACGATGGACTTTTTATACCTACATAACCACCATAACGATAAAGTTGTTGTGACGGAACTTACCGACCATTAAAGCAGCAAAAAAACTCTCTCTGTCTCTCAACAACGAAGAGGTTCCAGTTAGTTCAAAGCTGTAAAGCCCAGAAGTCTATAAAAGTGAGTATTAGTAATCAAACTTGTAAATAAAATGAACAGTAAGGATGGTGTATGATGATGATACACAGTGGTGTTTGCAATATATTATATTCCTACTGTTTACATGATGTAAGAGTGAATATCAATTTTAGTTATATTTATAAAATTAGAATACATGAATAGTTTTGTCCGTTACAACAAAATGCTAAATAACTAGAGTGTACTTTGTCTCCTTAGTCATATTTGTCATATCTGACATATTTTCTAATATTACAGAACATTAAATTGTTTACAGACATTTTAAAAATAAGTGTAAAGAAATCCAATTAGCTGTTTCCGTTTTTCAAGTACATTTTCCAAATTTGGCCCTAGAACCGTACAATTTTCCCGTTTTCTTAACCTAACAAGTTGTCACTTTAAGGAAATTTCTCAAATTCAAATAGACCGAATCCATATTCATATCCATATTTATTTTTAAAAATGTTCAGCAATGAGTTTCCTCGAAAATTCCAAATTTACTTATAAAATTATGTCATATTTAAGGCATGTTGTTCTAGTTTGTAATTCATAACAAATTGTTAACATAACAAATTGCAATTCATAACGAAAATTGTTTCTATCATTTGTAACGCAGGGCAAATGAATGTAACGCCGAATTTTGTAAAATTTCGGTGTATATTATTAATAACGTAATTGTGCAAAAGCTATTCATCCGACAGCATCCAACTTTTGCATGCTTAAAGTAGACAGGATAAGCTAACATTTCATACAAAACTAGTACTTCAGCGTTAAACTGGGTAAAGCTGTGAATTTTTGAAGAAAGGGTCCAATTTTAACAGGTGTTCCAAGTTTTCTCGGTGAAAAATGCTCCGATGACCTTTTAGAAACGTTCATTTTAAAGGTCCTTTAATTCTCTACAAATCGTCTGTACAACGTCTTGCGTTTCCGTGAACAATTTTCAGGCTATGGTGAAAAAATGGGAAAATGGCCTACTGTTAAAAAAATCGCAAAAGATCAGATTTGTATAGATTTAGTTAGTGTTTATCATCTTTGATCAATTTTAAATAAAGTGTTTGGGTCCGTTTGGTGTTGAATTTTATCTACAAAAAACTATACAAACTCTATAAAGTGGTCTAATACGATTTTATGGCTAAAAAGTTATCGACTGATTCATGTTATGACTTCCACGTATTCCGAACAAAAAGTCCATATACAATAATATGTAATATTCTTAAAACATTACTCATGTCAGTATGCATTACCATGTCATATATCATGGAAATCGGTGCAAACATCCCTTAATTACAAGAATAATTAATGTATCTTTTTAAAAACTTCAACGCCGAATCCAAGACAAACAACACCTTTTTGTATATAGCTAAGTTCAGTCGAAATGTCTTATTTTAGGTCCAGTAATCTTGGTTGAGTAATGTTATGGGCTGCCACCAATCGTTATGGGTTGAAGATCAGTAAAATGTAACGTCTCTATCTATGCTCACTTTATTTCTATATCTCTGTCTGTGTCTCTATTCTCATACAGCCTATTTATATATATTTTACATCCCCAAAAATGTGTGGTGGTGGTGGTGGAGGAATTTTCCCTCCACTCGGAACCACACGAAATCCAACATTCGGTACTTTAGCGTAATCACCGGAAACTTTCGTAAAGGTTTAGTTCGTTAAATAAACTTGAGTGTTCAAAAAATGTAAATGATGGTTAAATATTGGGATAACGACTATTGAAAAAGGAAATTGGTGATAATGTTTATGGGGTTGTTTACTGAGCGTACTAATGAAAGGGACCGGTGATTATAGGTTTATGAATTTAAGTGGTTTTGATGGTTAAGTAAATAATAGGCAAAATATTAATAATTGTAAGTACCAAATGTGGGATTACAACAGTAATATCCCAACCTTTTAGAGACACCCTGTGAATGTATAATTTATTAAATATATGTCTATATACCTAAAAACGAAAACCAAACCTACTGATGCATTGTCGTGATTAAAGTTTTTAAACTTATAGAAACACTACGTTTTCATTTATTTAATTTTATGTGCATTATTCATTTATTGTATGTCATTGTTGTCTTGAAAACATATTCTTGTGATATTTTCACGGTAGATATTTCTATTATTTTACACCATGTCCATTCCAACATTCGTATCATTTTTATTCCAGCATTGTGCACGTAAAATACATCCGACTTCAACAAGGAAATCCTACGTAATTTATTTCGTTGTAAAATTTCAATACATTTTTAACTCGCATCGTTCTAGACGTCTCGAGACGCCTGGACGTTTGTTATTGCTACCCCCTCCACGCCCGTCGCTCATTTTTTGCCTAGTTTGACCTACTATTTTCGGCACCTTATCGTACCTACGGTACGGAAGATCGCTTGCGAGTTCGGACAAGTTATTCATTATCGGTAGCGCGAAGGGTGAACGTCCCCTTGTATCGCCGCGAGTGATTTTTCCGATTTTCCGATTTTTAGTGAGTGAAACGACGTGGGGGACATTAACAACACCTTGATGTGTATGTATACCTTTTGTATGTGTGTTTCAAGCGTTTTCTATGCATTTGATAGCTTCCGCATAACTTTACGCCGACAAACAAGTGCGAATGGCGGTGCACTCCTCACTTCCATTCGGACTGCAGGATTTGTATTGACTTATCGATCTGAATTTATCGATTCGACGCCATAATGACGTATATTTAATGTTTTGCTATTATGATTTTTGATTCGAGTTTTAATTTGCAGGCCGGAGCAGGTGAAGTGTTGCCGGTTGCAGATCTTAAGATGGCGTCCACCAGGGGTCCAAAGGTCAGTTCAATATTGAAACAAAACTTGTCATGATGGATTGCGTGAGAGGAAACTGCTCCGTTACACATATTATATACATATGGTACTAAGGGAAGATTGATAATTTGGGAAAATATCAGAAAGTCGATTTTATAGCTTGACTAATTATAGAATTTAACATGTGTACCCTTTATACCATATCTATAGGGCCTATATTACATATACTGCCTTTATGCCATGTATACCGTGTATCATCTATTTTAAATTTAAGTAGTTGCCATCAAGGCCATAGTGCCAGAGTTAAAAACCGAAGTTTCCATCGACGTTCTTTAGTAATTTTGCTTGTGGCAAATGTCAACCAAGAATGTTTGTTTCCTGTCATGTAAACTACATGAATTTCATATACAAGTATTTTTTATCAATGAAATGAAGGTTTAATTAAGTTTATCGGTTTAAATGCTTTACGTTTCAGTGAATATAAGTGTGTATAAGTAATTTAAATATGCTTACGTATTGTAAGTCCTTTTGTGTTATAATTTAGATTTAATGCAAGAGATGTGCTTTTAAAACTCTTATATTATAAACCCCTTATTGGTTTAAAGTCGTCGCGAATTAATAAAAAATGTTCAAGGATAAAATGCCCTTTAGGGCGCGTAATGAGATAAAATTTAAATAAATTGGATGCATTTAATGTTGCAGTTCAGGTCTAAAGTTTAGTAAAAATATTTTTGAAAGCATTTTGGAAAAAACTGGGGAGAACCGAAAATTCGTTAGGGCAAAGGACATTTTAAAAAAGGTGAAAACCTTACGAACAAAACGAATGTTCCATACTATGTAGAATTCAACGGTAACACGCTATCTGTCGTTATTTCCAATCATTACAAATACAAAAAAAATCAACACACGGCTATAACTTTTATTTTACTTCGTGTGCAAGTCATTGCTTTACCTGCATGTTTATTAATACAAGTCTAACGTACAGAGTCTAGAGGGAACTAGAAATACAAGACGATTTTTCTCCTAAGACTTGTTGCAGCTTTTTTACCAATCGACATGCCGGTTCTTACGAGGCAAGTAGTAGCTTCTAGTATTAATAATGGCGAAAGTGATGCAAAGGAGAATGCAATTTTTATTAAGTTATATTTAACTCTTGCTACATAGCGCGGTCAACGGACACTTATTGCATTGCAAGAATTTTAAAAAGAATGAAACTTTGGATGTGGGTACTTAAAGATACATAGTTCAAGATAAAACAACTCTACGTTAAAATGTTTGTTTGAAATAATTTTCGGTTTACGGCTTATTGCTGTAGTTGTGTAAATATTGAAAATTAAGTAAATGTTTTGAACTTGTTGAGCTCTATATTTTTATCGACAAAAATCATTTAAACAGTTTTTCTATATTTTATTTTCTTACCAAGTTATAATCAATTTCTTAAACAACCTAATAATTCACACGCTGCATGCAAATTTTTCCTTCATACGATTAATTAATTGGCGATTTAGAATAATTGACGAAATTCAACGAAGGAAATAAACCAGGATGTATAGAAAAAGCTCAGCTTTCATACAGCAACATAATCAATAACCAAAAATTATTTCAAAATTTTTTCCAGGAATTGCAGAAGTTTCAACGTAATTTATTTTTATTTTGAACTAGTAAATACTTGAATCCGAATTGTCAACGTTTTTATAGTTTTTGCTAGGTTTTAGTCAAATTTTGTGTTCGTTGACTAGGGTCATGAATTTTGTTACTTTTTCGCACACGATCATAAGTCGCTATTCAATACTACCAGTGACTCTACTAACCTCACTGAATTATATCGCTACGTCCATGAATATTTTCATAGCATTAAGTATTACTACGTAGGTATATAATTAATAGTAGACCCTTTTTCATACTTGCTGATTAAGCGAGAAAGTCCATCAAAACGCACAGACAGCGTTTTCGCCAATTACGCTTAACTTTATGTCCCTTAAACGTCTCCCGCATATTCTTTAGCTTCAATAAAGAGTGATTTATTTCCACGGAATTACGCCTGCAAATGGAGCAAACAAAATTCATCTTCCATTATTTCTGAAGGAAATAAGGGAGGCGGTGAAAAATTTATAGGAATCCCTCATTTAGGATAGGCCCTACTAATTTTTTTCGCAGATTAAACGCATGTTTTAAATAGTGGATGGTGGTATTATTCCGGTAGCTAAAGTGTCGATTCGTTATTATTTAATTTGCCCGGAGGGGCCGATTCGAATTTAAAAGCAGTGAAGTAAATGGGCTTCCATTTGACGAGGTGCTTTGGGGCGCCTTTAGAAAATACCACTCAAACGTCCGAAAGGTGTCATGGTTAAAACCAGCTTATTTCTCCTTTACTTTTTAAATGATGGTATTTCTGTTCTCTTACCCTTTGCAAGAGGAAGGGAAGTACCCCGATAAAAACTATATTAACCGCGGCGCGTTTTGATTAATGGACTTTTAAAACAGAAAATCGTAGGGCGATTTTGTTTTAAACGCGGGCGCCGTTGTTTTTGCGAGAGCCAGTATATTAGCGGAGCTCGAGAGATGACAAAGCAGGCCCTTTTCTGAAAGGGCCCAGAATAACATCGAGAGTTATTAGACTTTTTGTGGGATTTTTAATACGTGAGACGCTTAAGGAAGATAACGGCGTAGAATGGGCATGGAGTCTGATGCGAATAAAAAGCGGCCTGATGAAAAGCTGCCGTTTGTATATGAGATGATGTATTGGAGTGACGAAAAAACATATACGTTTAACTAAAGAGGAAACATGTTTTTTCCCTCCATTTCAGCACGAATCGAAAGGGGGATTTTTGGACTTTGCTCTAACGCTAAACAACTGCATTTTTATCAACATCTATTGCGCTTGACAGTTGAATTGGTTATTTTTAATGAGTGCAATGGGTCATACCCACTTTTAAGCTTGTCGTTTATTTAATTGCTCATTACATTTCTGAATCGGTTAGTTTCAATTTCATTGAAGGAGCGAATTATTATTAATAATAATAAGAAAAATATTTTGTAATGCTAACTAACTTCAAGGAGCCAAGGAGTTTCACCCTTTGAGAGTTCTCAGCTGCAATGTCCGTATAATAACAACAGCCCATGACTAACAATTTCCAAAAATATGTCGATAAACTTTTCTCCTAACAATATATCTTTATTAATTATAATGTGGGTTACATTATTTTATCTAAAAGTTTGTTTTTGTATTAATTCATTACTCTTTGTTTCTAAAGTATAATGGAAACTTTGTAATTATTATTACGTAACGTCAGAATAGTATATAACCGTCAAATATAAATGATCTTTAAATATTGCTATACTGTTTCAGCTATGATTCGTATCGACAATTCTTTTAGAAGTTCTAAAGTTTAAGATTTCCGTATTTTAATAATAATAAGAAAAATATTTTGTAATCCTAACTAACTTCAAGGAGCCAAGTCTTCAGCGAATAGTCAAACAGTTAAATTATTTATTTGTATTAAATTAAAACGGCATTCAAGGTGTTTCATATTAAAATTGTGAATGCACTTTGAGATTATTTGTCAATTCACATATTTCAAATATTTTAATTGAATTGAAATTACTGAAAATTGATATATCAATTTGTTTCGTTAATTTGTATTTAGCAGTATTTCTTTCAATTTTGAGATAGTTTTCTCATACGAATCCTCTAGCACAAGTTTGATACAGTAGATTTTATTTAGAGGTCTATTAAGAAGTAATTTAACATTCTTGCATTTACGGCAAGTCGACAGATAGGGGATCGGTGGATTTGTTCCAGAAATTTCTGGAACATGTTTCATCTAATGAAAAGACTAGTGTCATGTATCTGAAGCATGCTCATAACTAGCGCTTAGATAATTATGCATTTTCATCTAGAACACATTCAAACTGTCGAGTTCGTCGAAAATACGCATATTTGATAACTAGTTAATATATGCCTAATATGAGTGTTTTGTTTGATTTCATTTTGTGTACATTATATATGTTATAAATTAATCCTATTGCGAATTACTAATGACATCCTTACTGCGTATTTCCATGTTCTTAGTTGCTTGCACATTTTCAATTTTCTTACTGCGCAGTTATCCCAGCCCTATTTGAAACTGTAAATAAATGCCATACTGCCATGTTGCCCCGAACATTCCACTTTATGTTCTAAAGTGAACTAATATCATCAGAGTTTAATGTGCAGCTGTATAATTTAAGTGTGCCTCCGGTTCTCTCGACGAACATGCCTTCAGTTCGAAAAAGATAATGCCTCAGTGCGATTTTCCTGACCCCTGGTGGTCGTTGTGTGGCTCCAATGCTTGGTTTATTACAGTCATTTTCTTAGTTTTCGGCGTTCGCTACAGTTTATCGTCCACCCGAGGAGTTTATTATCTTTTATTATTCCAAAGGAAAGTTACGAGTTACAAAAGTCCGATGGTATAAACTAATTTGCCAACAATTGAGAGCATTATAAAACAATCCCGAATTCCACAAGGTTTTAACGTTCAAGTTGTAAGATATTAATTATGCGATTGATGAATAAGAGACTGTTACGAAATCTATAAAACAAACTTAAAATCGCTCCACCTGGTATATCGCGATAAAGAGAATTGTATTAAAATTAATTGTTACCCTGCATAGTTCACAATAATCATGGCAGCTCGACTCGGATTATTACTAAATTTAATAAAATTTGCATTTTATTTCACTTAACGAAATTCAGAGTTATTAGGTGGATTAAAGTTCATTTGCATTTTACACGGTACCAAATTCCTGAAATATTTCATTATAATGCTTCTCAAAAGCTTCATCCTTCGGCGAAGACTCCGGGAATAAGCCCGGAGAAAAGACAGAAAATCCTAAATATTATTATCATATTCAACACGCTGGAAACTCGTCGAAAATCATTCCAGGTGTTGAATTAAAAATAAAATTTACCTTATAAAAGTAAGTCGCTCGCATTATATTTTACCATTTTAATTGAATTTGGGATATTTTATGATTTTTTTTCCTGAGATGGAAAGAAATTTAATGTCCTTTTTTTAGCCGAATGAGTATGACATAATAATGGCAAATATGAATATTTCTTCAAAAAATAAACGCTAAAAGTACCCTCCGTTCAGTCAGAATTGGTCCAGTTGAAAAAAAGCAATAAAATTTAATAGCCAACTTACCGTCATACAAAGACGGAGATATCGATTCATAGGCGTGCCACCTTAAAGAAATATAAAAGATTGTTACTTCGTCAACGAAATTTTATGACTGACTAACTAACTAACTAATTAATTTATAACTAATTGATCCACAATTTCCGTTTCAATTTTCATTTCAATTTCATTCAGTATTTACCTAAAGCTGTAACAAGTAAACAATTCCATTTGCTTATTCATTTAATAAATTTCCCCCGCTACAAAAATTTACAACTACTCTTTACAATCCCAATTTCCAACCCTAATTTGCGGGTAAGGTCTCATTGGCTATGATCGAGTCTCGACTGAAACAATCAGAGACATAGCTCCAGTTGTTGGTGCCGGTGTTGCAGTAGGCATCGTATGTGGTCCAGGCTTTGAATCCGTTTTGGGCCGATTCCTGCCACTCGTTGAAGATTTTCTTGATGCATGCTATGTCGATCGTGATGTCGTCACCCAGGAGGTCTTGGCAAGCGATACCGCAACCTTCGGTGCCCTTATCGCACCTGCGGAAAATCGTTTGATAAGAATATATTTTAGGATAAATGTAAATTTATGAAGAAGTATAAACAATTCAACATTAATGTGTTCTAAAGAGAGACGACTACTATCGAAAATAAACAATTTGAAAGTAGAGTAATTTAATGAAAAAAACATTTTCATCGGTTGTTTGATTAACAAAAATGCTAAACAATTATGGCGACAGATGAGGGGCTATTTTATTAGTGTGAAATTTCAATTCGTTTAATTTATTAAGAACCATGTTACGTTTTGATATTAGTATTCATATTAAATATCGACTTCTCATACTTCTGATCTGATAATTTGAAGACGTACTTTATTAGTATTAACAATAAATGTTTTTATGAGTATTACAATCTGCTGCATTTATCATTACGATTGGAGCAATAGTAATGTGGTACACCTTCTATTTGACACGTTAATGTTCATTAATAGATACGACGAGTATTTTCGAAAACAATTTTTTAAGGAGGTATCAAACAACTTAACTATTGGAAATATCGTTATTTTGGGTTTTTGTTTTATCAAAACTTCTAGTTTCATCAAGAGTATTTTCAGCTTTGTGAAGTAGTCACATACACCAATAAATTCATGGTAATTTCTTAATTTATTTACTACTAACAGTAAGTGTTGTTGCATCTATTTCAATCTGTTGCATTGGTCCTTGTCATTCGAGCAATAGTAACAAGTTACACTTTCGATTATATTTTATTAACACTTTACTTTCCAATAATACACGCTGCCAAAAAATCTCATTAGGCATACCCACACAAATTAACTGTTTTGAATTAGTTTTAAAATTATTTTGAATTTTGTGGTATTTTATTAAACTATTGCATTATTAAACTGTTTGTAATTATACTAGAAAACGGGACTGGTCTACTGGAGGGTTAAATAACCAAAACAAAAGTTGAAGACGATGATATCGAGTTGTGATATTTGTGAGAAAAATCCACTTCTAGTGCATTTCCCTATTTAATTCATTTTTTTCAAGTTTTGGTTTCGGATGTGCGAGGACGGCAAAGCGATGTAACGATGAGTCGTACTTGTGCAAATTTTCATATCTTACCAGTACAAACTGCTGATCTGGAAGATGCCATAGTCCCAAGTGTTTTGATTAATGGCCGTGGTGTCCAGCTCAGATTCGTGTTCCGCGATGCAAACCCATGTGCCGACGTCGTCGTAACTGATGTCACTATTAACAAGAATCTGTGCAAGTTCGCAGTGATCGTAGATTTTACTTTCACAGTAGCACGCCAACGACACCAACAATAGCGCGGACGTTATTACTTCGGCAAACATTCTCGTGAGCGTTCAGGATTTTTTTTCGGTATCGGAACGTTCAGCGCTCGCGTTTATATACTCTTATATATTCAAAAATCTCGTGAAAAACAACATTTAATGAATGATAACGTCGTGTTGGTTCAAGTGTTTCTCGATCTTGAAATAATCTCGTACAGACGGTGGGATGGCGGTGGATGTAAAGTTCAAAAACCCGAGTGGATCACCTGCTTGATACCTTCCTCTTATTAATCGTTTTGTGCGGGACTAAACCCGTCTCGATAAAGCGTGAGAACGCTTCTTCCAACTAAGTTGAGATATATTTTGGAACCTATTTTTCTCGCAATTCAATCGTTTGCGTAAATTAAGAGCGCAGCATCCAATTAATGATACGTGCAATTAAATAAAATAGTGATTTGATGAAAAAGATGATGCAGTGATTGCAATGATTTTGCTTAAGTGGGCTAACTATTTGTGCCATAAAAGTGGCAAGTGGCAATTTTTGCCAAAAAATGGCAAAAATCGGCTCTTGAAAGGGTGGCCTTGATGTTGGCACCCTCAATACAATTTAATTTACAAATTGTTGATAAAATACGGCATATTTAATAATCTTTGAAAGACGACACTTATTGGTTAATTTGATTCTTCCATGACGACCCTAACCATTTTATTTGGGGCACCTAACGACATTTTTAGATACCAAATTTTTTTCCAATTTCGACATTAAATTTAAAAACTGAAATTTTTCTCGGTATTAAGCGTCTCCGTGTTGGTGGGACGCAACGTTTTTAAGAAATTATATTAATTTAGTGGAAATATTTATAAAATTTACCATTCGGCACAAGTGTGAAACTCTGAGGCAGAAAGTTTCCGTTCTCTATTGGTAATTGAAAACAATGTTTTCCTTCTTTTAGGTGCTACTCCGGACACTTAGGATGGCCTACACTTAAAAATTTTTTTAAATGTTTTAAATTTATCTTCTAACGATTGATAAAACAGTCACCAGTTTATTTTGTACTTGCAAATTCTATCTTTCAATCTTTCTATGCCATACTTTAACCAAATCATACTTTAATCAAATGTTGCCACTTGTGTCACTATTAATGTTCCATCATCTAGGTCATTGTGGATAACCGGAAAAATAAGTACCTGTCGTAAAACGTGGTTTCGGTAGATAACTGGGAAGAAAATCAAATTTGTATTTAAAAATAGCATGTAAAAGCTTTTTAAATTGACATAGTATCGAAGAGCTCATCTTTCTTTTCTCGGCCTTTATCAGACTGTATCCCCAAATCAAAAATCTTTATATATGTATGTATATATATATATATATATATATACACATATATAGGTACATTATACATATATATTGCGATTGCATTTGGCCTGCTTCTTTTTATGAGTTTTTTAATAATTCCGAAAGCTATAAAAATTTGAATTTTCCATCAAAAAATTATTTTACATACGCCCATGGTTACCACACATACATGCTAAATCTCATGAAATATGGTAGGTATGCACCCGAGAGATTTAAAAAAATGAAAAATTCATAATTAGGCAGTATCTAGATCACGTGAAGTCTAAAGGTCTGAAAGGTCTGAAATTTCGCAATAAGGGGTAACTTTTCATTTTCGTTCAAATTATCTAAGTGGCACTTTTTACTTCGTATCCGGAAAAAGCCGTAGTTAATTAAATTTTAGTATCATTGAATTTTATTTTTGGGTTAAAATTTGATGAGAAATGCATAAATTACAATCATCTGTCAATCGCTATAATGTTATCTGTCACCATAACTGAAAGAATATTGACTAATATTTGTGGATACCTCTCTCAACCCTTGAAATAGATATTCTTTTAATATTAAAATCACGCCACGTCAATTAATCGGTCTACATTTTTACCCGACAATATACTTCAATTCGAATCTTCGCCCCTCCGAAGCTTCTTTTAGATTTCTTAAAATCTAACCTGCCGATTCCCTCGCTTCCTAAAATTTAAATTGCTAAACTCCTCCAAGTTCCGTCGTTAAAATAAAGAAAATTCGATTTACCTCAACGAAAAAATGTATATTTAAAAGATCAAAGGCGACCCTCGGCAAATTACCTCAAATACCGTAATTTGTGTTTTCACCGAAATTGAAAGACGGAAAAAATCGCTTTACATAACATTATACAATACTAGTCCAGTACCTCCAGCTGGGTACATCTGCACGGTGGATATTTGCCGGAGTTACGTTTGAGGTTGGATTTCAAAGCGGGCTTCTTCGTCTTTTGCTTCGCGGGAAGTTTCTGGTGGTCGTTTTCCAAGCTTAACTTTAGAGATTGCTCGATTATGGCCAAGTCCGCCTCCTCCAGCGGCAGCGATTTCAGACTGGCGGCGTACGGTGCGCTTTCTTCGGGGATCTCATTCAGTACGGTTCTCCTACTGCACTTTGCGGGACGGCAGGCCCTGAGCAGATTGTCCACCCCCATGTTAGTCAATTTTGTAGCGATCTCCGGGTTGGGATGATCGACGCCGCTCTGCCTGAGCGTGGAATCGATATCAACGTCACAATTCAAAGAAGGGCACACTCTTGTCCTCGGCAACATCAGGAGGGAGAAATCCTGCTGTTCCCCGCCATGACCGCCGAACACGTTGTCGGCGTCGAAAAGACGTTTCGGTGTCACCTTCATCGATATCACGTAATCGTCCCCTTCCTCCGTGCGGAGGTCTAAATTGATCGTCTCGTTAACTCTGAGAGGCGTTACGTTAGAGCTGGTCCTCTTGGAGGTCTTTCTCGGTTCCGGTTCTTTCGAGTTGCTCTCGATTCCAGATTTCTTTCGTTCAGGTTGAGGTGTTTCTTGTTGTTCCTGTTGTTGTTGGTCTTTCTGTTGCTCTTCTTGTTTCTGTTGCTCTTCTTGTTTATTTTGGTCTTCTTGTTTCTTTTGCTCTTCTGGTTTTTTTTGCTTTTGTTGTTTCTTTTGCTCTTGTTGTTTATGTTGCTTTTGTTGTTTCTGTTGCTCTTCTTCTCGCGAAGGAGTTTTGCTGCGTTTGCTCCCCAAGGGGGAGAGCGGTTTCACCTTCTGCTGTTCGTGGTTGCAGTCGTCGCACTTCTCCATCACGATCTGTATCTCGCCTTCCTTGTCATCATCGCCGTGGATCACGATGAGCAGCTTGTGTCCAGAGTCGGTCTCGTTCATGACTATGTCGGTGGGCTCGGTGGTCGTGACCGAAGGGAAGCCGTAGCACTTGTGCACGCAGCTCCTGACGAGGCTGTGGGAGGAGACGCCGGTACACTTGTTGGCGCAACCGGAGTCGGAGCGCTCGCCTCGTTCCAGGAAGATTTTAACCATCTCCAGACCGGCCATGCATTTCATCATGAGGTCCCTCGCGCTCGCGCAGGAGGTCGGTACGATGGATTGGTCCGTCCTCTCCTCAGCGACATACACCTGCAACGACGTCTCTATCGGCAACAGGAACCTGTCGAGAAATAATTGCTCTGTGGAATGCTCCCTGCGTGGCGGGTTTGATTCTACTGATTGCTTCATGTAGAATAATTGCGTGTATTCGACGATTCCTTCGATGTTTTCGTTAAGGTTCGGGACGTTTGTAAGGGCCATTTTGGGTTCTGATCTCGTCTGGATGCATTTCGAGGCGCTTTTACTGTGGAACAGGCTGCAAGGGATTTCTGAGAAATTTAAGAACTTTTTAGACTGTGGTAAACGTCGGTTGAGTTGATTGCGTTCCGATAAGAAAGTCATTGTAATGGATAGCTCATATATGTACTGGAATTTATCTGAAGCTTGATGACATGAGAATGAAGTTGATAACTAAATCATAAGCGTCACATTTCAATGTTCAGTGGTTTTCCTTCGTTTATGATCCGAGCTAAAATTTCACATTCTTAAACAATTTTTCGTCGTAAAACCATCTCATTCGAAAAATTATACGTATGCTTGATTTATCTCCGAATCCCTGCAACGCGGTATATAGTTTCGCCTACTTTATGCATACAGGTATGCATTTTAAAGGATGCACGCATCAGTCAGCGTCTAGTAAATTGAACAGAGGAATTTATAAAAGCTGACGATGATACACTGTTGCTTTTGTCGACGTGAGCTTGACTGATGTTCCTGCGTGTAAGATTGCTGGGCGTTTGACCATCAATTTTTTTTCCGAACGACAGCTCTTATCGATTTATTCTCCATAATACTCGATTCGGTTTTTAAATTTTGAAGTTGTGTCAAAATTGTTATGTAACCGATGTTTTCAGGATATAATATCGAAATAAATTTATCGGTGTTATTCGCAGTGGTGACTTTCTTAAATTAAAACTCCTCCATCGTTTTGTTACCATAATCTGGGCCTTTCTCTAGATATTTATTATTTTTTAAATAAAAACGAAAATTGATTTCCCTTTAGTCATAGAGGTCACATTAAGTCTTGACAGAAGAGAAACAAACTACTTTCCCAAAATGTTATCACAGTGATCAAAAATTTACAATTATTTACACATTATTTTATAACTTCTAACGTGTTTTAAAATCGTGGCCTATTAAAAAAAGGTACATTTAAATTCTCTTCTGCTTTTTAGTCTGGTTTGTCTTAAATGTTCCAATCGATATTAAAATCTTGATGAATTGTGATAAATCATGTCAATACATGCCATTAAACGTCATTAAATGGTTAAATAATTAGGCTATTATATGACATAAGATGCACTTAACACGTAGAATATAAACGTAATATAGATAAACTTTATCTAAACAAATTCAAAACTTAATAACAGATCAGGTCGATACATGGTGATGAATCACTTAAAAAACAAAAATACCCATCCTCAATAACTATTGTGAAATTGTAGATGCCTAGATAAAATGTGTTATGAAAATAAATAATATACTCAAAAACAGAATAGACAACAACCCATGAGTATATTTTGTCTTGGCATCAGGATAACTACTAATTATTATTAAAATTTTTGAAGTGTTTTGGTCGTTAGTTGGTCTGAAGAGGTATAATTAATTATACGAATTAAACTTATTTTACGATGTGTTAGAGCAGTGCGATTGAGCATAAGAAGTAATAAGCTTCACTAATAAAATTCTGCTGACTTCAGTGCGTGGCGAAGAAATTCGCTTTAAATTAAAAACGATGCAATTAATCCAGAACACATAAAACAAATAATAAAACACTGGAGATATACATACACCCGTAACTCCAGAATAGTACCAGTTTAGTTATTTATTTCCATTAATTTAATTGCACGTTGCCTCGTCTCGACACGAAACTGTAAAAAGAAACGAAGTCGAAGATGCTTTTATGTCAAATGAATTTTTCTCAATTGACAAGACTGATTTGAACCAGACAGACGTCGAAAGGTCCTTCCCTTCCAGTACTTTACGCCAATTAACCAACGCTGTTCATTAGACGAGATGTCTTTCTCGCTGTATTGTATCTGAAAAATTTCCTTAATTATCACTTTTGTTCCTCTCCTTCTACTGTTGTCTCATAGTTTCTAACTAGGGACAAAAGGAACAGACTCTTTTTTTTAAATGAGTAATTCCCGGAGCTTTACAATCCAAAAACTTCAAGGAATAAAAGAAACTAAAACGACCCGATCGGAAAATTTCAGATTACAGCGCGAGTTCAAGTCGTTGGGTTAATTACTGTAAAGTAGATAAGAATAAGGGACAATCTTTAATTATTATTCGGGCCAATAAGAAGGAGGGATCCGGATTCGCGACGGAAGATCTTTAAAGGAAAATTTTCCGAGACTCCGGAAGTCTATACATATATATTGTGAACAAATGGCGAAGCTATTGGGAACGGAGCCACTTCGTAAGTCTTGCTGAAAGTATTTATGGGATTTTATTTTCATTTCTTACAAGTTTTATTTCCTGTACCAAAACTGGACTGCATTCATACGTTTGGCTTTCCTTTGTAACATCAACACACCGTACATTAAAGCCTCAGCGGTGGGGGGACATCCTGAAACACCATCGAGTGTTATCATTGAACGCATTAAGTGTTTAAATATATATTAACTACCTGGCACGTAAATATCTACTGGAACCAACCTGTCGCATCCTCTTACCACCGAGTAGGAGTAATGGTAATAACCACCGCCGTTGGCACAACTTCCCATCGAAATCACCCATTTCGGTTCTGGCATTTGGTCGTAGACTTTCCTAAATGCCGTCGCCATTTTATTGGTTACGGTTCCCGCCACTATTATGACGTCGGTTTGGCGAGGAGATGCCCTGAACACTACACCATAGCTGAAATGGGTAAAGAATTGTTTATGGGTAACCAGGCTGTAGGCGGAAACAATTTCTGTTGTTACAGGATTGCCGTTTTTGTACAAATTTAATTTCAGTTTAAAGAAACCATAAAGAACCATAAAAGTATGGTTCTAGTTATATTTAAAATTGTAAAGAAATTTTGGATTACGTTTCATAAAGCGTTAATGAATTACTCAGCCATCTAATCTATTAAAAGTTCAATTTTAACGACTTAATTGTTCTTGCATCAATTAAGAATAACCTTTTGGATTTTCTCCTATTATAATTCAAATCCATATTGGCGGCTATTAATACTGCTAGTGCTACAGTTAACAGTTTCTGATTGCAACAAATCCGGAGTGACAAGATTCTGTTATGATACCTTTTCTTTTTCTTTTAACTTTCCAATTTGATATGGCAAAAATTGTGCCTGAGAAGGTAATTAAAGTATTTAGTAAAAGTTTAGTTAAGTTAAGTTTTAGTTAAAGTATTTAGTTTCATTTAAGATCTCTTCCGTCACAAGTTTTCGCCCTTTACTAGCCAAACAGGACTTGCAAATCGCTGGGTGACATTGCCCACCCCCTTTATAATCTCAAATAAACAAAAATTAATTTGTCATAATGTCGAGAAATCTGATGCCCTAGTAAGTACAAAACAAATTATATTATATTATATTATATATCGAAATTATAGATTATTGGGCCAACTTATCTAAGGGCATTGATGCCCCCTATAGTCCTTTCAAGTGTAAATTTTGTACGTTGAACGAAAATATGTTCAACGTTTTGTACCTTTGGTAAATAAATAAAAAAAATGTGAGTTTCCAAATCTTTAATCATATTAGCGGTGAGGACTTACCGAGAAAATTTGTTATCCAGAATCTTCAGCAGTCAGAAATTCGTAATCTTAGAAATTCTGTCAATTCTCATGATTAACTTTAAATACGCACAAAGGGAAGATACATTCACATACATGCAATCGATGTCAAAATGTGCGCGACAGGGTTTATCAATATAACCGACTAAAATATGAGGACACCAAATTTGAAACTCGCGAAATATTGACTTTCTGAAAAGTTGAAAACTTTCTAGTGGTATGTGGCGCAAAGTAGTAGGGTAAATTAACCCCGTTTGACGATATCAAACAAGGGCGAATTACATGTATACGTTACAGTGAAATAAGAAAAGTTGATTTTAGATTAAAACATTGATATACCATTTGACACGTAAATGACATGAACTATGTACATGAAAACGTACATCCGCAGTTAGTCACTGAATATTCACAATATATGTGATGGAGAGGACATAGATTTATCTATAGTTATAGATTGAATCTATAGCTTAGAAATACACTGGCATTCGTTCTACTGTAATGGATTGATTTAAAATATATAAGCCTGCATGTCGATGGTAAAGTTTCTTCGCTAACTTAAAACATTTATAAAATCATTTATTTATCTCTTTACCGATCCATGTCGTATCTCGGGGCAGCGATCTGCATCATCTCCACAGCACAGCAGGCAAGTCCGAAAGTCATAGGCCACAAGGACCTAGTCCTGCCCCAATTGATCAGATCGTCCAGCCTGGCGATGGTCCATTCGGTCCAATCCTTCGTGCCCTGGAACGGAGAATAGCGACGTTTTTCTTTGTCTTTAAAAGCTATTTTCAGATTGTTCGGCGGTGGGTAGTTCTGTGGGTCGATGGTGGTCAAGTCTTTCGTGGTACATTGAGTAAGGGTGGTTTCCGGGGGAGGTTTCGTGGAAAATGCGCGGAGGTGCCTTGAAGTGGCTGTCCTTAGGAATTGCATTTTGGCAGTTCAAACCTATGACAGGAAGTGACATATATGTCAATACGGTATTTTTTTACAGATTGTAATCTGTTAAATGTATCGTGATTTTAAGCAATGGTCTTGTGATCATGGCGATTGTCCAGTACTATCGGGTTTAGTTGGCACGTGGATACCTCAAAAGTTGCCTAAATCTAGTAGTTCTTTTACACAATTACTGTGCTGTAGAATTATGATCATTTTTCAACAAACATATCAAAAATTTGGATTTACGTACTTACAAGTATTTACTTAAAGAAAAAATAGTTTATTTTCAATTTTGAAGTAATTTTTGAGTTTTGTGTTTCTGTAATTATTTAAAAAATGAAAATTAGGTAAATGTTTAGATTTGATGTTAAACTGTGTTCTTTTAGCTACAAAATTGGTCTTATCATTTTTTCTAAATCTACATTTTCTGCTGAGATTTGTATATATGACACTGTTGCCAACATGAAACAATCGCTCGAATTTGAATCTGCCTATAACAGTTGTTTGTCTGTATCCCACTGCAGTTGGTACTCGTACATATATATCACCGGGGCTTTGAATCAACTGTATGTAGTTATAAAGCTTTTCCATACTGTCAGAAATGTTGAGTTTTGGACGAGCAACGGTTTTTTCATGGGTATTAATGTCAATATATTTGTTTAAGGTTTTCTTACAACTTGGTCCATGGAAACATGAACTTTCTGTCAAAATTTTTACAGCTCATTCTTTGTAAAATGGCTTTACATGTAAAATGAAATTCTTTTTTATCAAATTTATGAAACCATCTGTTGATCTACGGAACTTCTTTCTGACATGACTTAATTTTCAACCATCATGGTTTACAGGGGAATAATTATATTTAAATTCTCCATTGCGTTTTAGTGTATATTATTGTCTGCCCTTCACATGCATTTTACTACTACTCAAGTTCGAAAGTAATTTGTATTTATCATCCTTTCTCCCAATACTCCCATTTTTTAATTTTGGTACATATACACATTGGTGGGTTATACAAAGAGGTTCACTATCCACTTGAATTATCGTATATGAACAACGTGTTCACTGTCATGTTCCATATCCTGATTACAAATAAAACAAGCGTTATTATTAGCTTCTCCAACTTCTCTGTGCAACCATAGTCCTCCACATCAATACAAGTACCGTCCATGTTTTGTTCTCTTTTTGATTACTAATTTCTTAACTCATATCCCAAGCATGTTCTTTAATTATTTATGTGGCATAAACGGTGTCATCGCAAGGAATTAGCGTTGATTTTCATTATCGCTGAAATATCGTTTCATATTAAACTGTGTTTCTCGATAAAAATTTCATCCCAACCTACTCGTAAAATTCTCTTGCCATTATATCTCGTCCGGGTGCCTGAAATTGTCTGAGATTAGAAGGAACATCACTTCTGTTGTCTCGCAGTCGACTCTAATAATCCCCGGGGGAATTGCACTCATGTCGCTTGGAAGGAATTTGTCGCAATGCTAAGCGAGCAGATATCAGATGTAAAAGATTTACGAACACTGCGAAGCTCCAAACTCGAAATCGATCATCGCTATAAATACGCTCCCCCTCATCCGAGTCCGCCAGAATAAAAACAAAGAATTAAGAATATTCGCCGGCTCCCCCTTTCTTCCAACAGAAGCCTCCAGAGTCCTTCATCCCCAGGACGATACTTGTAAATCCTTCAGTCGACATTGTAGTCCTTTCTGGAGAGAGCGTTGTTTATTGTCGCCCTCCCCGATATCGATGGATGAGAGAAAGGTGGGTACCTGAAAAAAAATCTCGAGTGATGGCGGGTTGAGCTTTTCATTTTCTTTCCTCCCGGCCGAAAAGGATTCGGCGAGTCTATACCAGGGACACATTTAATAACTTCAGATTATTTTTATCCTTTGGTGAATTATTCATTGCACGAGCGGTTTGAAGGAGGGAAGTGATGAAAGGAAAAGTCTTAGCGTTTTGTAACAATAACATGAAGTCGAATGCGATTTTATGCCTCCAAAAATACTGCACCCGGTGGGAATCTCAGGATTCTTATGAAAATGTTTTAATTTAAACAAACAAAATAATAAATCAACACAAAAAATTATGACCAAGAACGTTCTATAGGGGTATTTTCATAAAATTACGGTCTGATCCGGAAGATTATTATGTTTTACCTTAATAGTTGGGGGGGTAGTTCACCTCAAGGTTGCGACAGCACCAAAGAGCATCAACTATATTCTTTACTTTGAAAACGTTGAATAACTTATTTAATATTAAGGTATATCTATAAACACCACTTTATTTTAAATGGTTAAATTATTTTGTATTAATAATTCTAAATTTAGTTGTAGGGGTTTCATTTTAGTAGCCTGTTTAACCTTGTTCGAACGAAAAATTGACTTTTTAGGGCTCTTACTGCCAGTTTGGGATGCTATTAAATTGTTTACATTTAATTGTAAATTAAATTGTACCTACAGTCTTATAATTTAATCCAATCCAATCTGTAAAAAGATACAAGAAGAAAGCAATAAATCCTAAAATATATTGTACGAAGTTAAGAAAACGAAAATTTAATACATTATACACATGCAATTGCATACACATGCTTATTGAAAATTTGTCTTAATAAATAAATAATAATAATTATAAAGAAATAAATCCTACAATCACATGCCGTCCATAGATAAGGAATAAAAGTTGAAAATGCACTTTTAAACCCTCTGACGAAGTAAAATCATAGCCAAAGATTAAAGAACAAAACAAAATAATTAAAAAAATTTGAAGGAAAATCCTTAAGAACTATGAAACAACTATTTCTTGTTAGTTATAAGGAGGAACCCATTCAAAACCCGTTCGGAGTGTGAAATCACTTCCAGTTAGTTTATCCAGTTAAAATCATAGATATAAGGAAAATAGCATGGTGTTTTTTTGTGGAAGTATTATGGTATCTTATCATAATTATTTTAATATAATTTAATCAAAATTCACTCTTCTGTTAATGTAAACTAAATGTTAATTTTCTAATGTTTTGGGGATGATTTCACCCACACTCCCAGAGGGGTAAATTTCAACCGAAGTCTATTATATGATAATTCCTTCATAAAACAATTAATACAAGTTTGTTTTTCATTATTTCTATAATTTTCATTTTCACGTTCTGATTGGAGGTGTACAGGTTTGTTTTCTTATCAAACATAGTAAGAAATAGTTGTTCTATGATTTTTGTGTTTTTAAGCATTTAAATATCTTCGCGGAATTCTAGAAAATGTTTTTTTCGTTAATATTCTGAAGATGATTTCACCCCCTCAGAAGTTTCAAGGCCGCATTTTCAACCTTTATCAATTTTTATCTTTCTAGAAAATCCACGATTTCACTTCACTACATGTATTTGATACAAAAAACAGTTGTACATTTTTTTCATTTCGACGAATATATTATAATTTATCTATGAATTTATGATTTATTTATGATTATTTAACATTTGACGACTTTCCAACTCCTAAACAGGGGCAGTTTATGAAAATTTCTGAAAAAATATAATCAGTTTGGTTTTGAATGACGGGTAATTGACACCTGTAAAATACTTTTGTCTTTCTTCGTCTGGGCACCTATTCCTGAATGTGGGTAATTGTAATTACCTAGGGAAATTTTAAAATTACCGTTCCACCAATAATTACCTAGATGGTATTTTCGAACTAGGACGGAATTACATTGACCTGAACAATTAAAGGGATTTTTTTGGGACGTTGCCAATTATTTTATGTTCGTTTGAACTAATAAACATGCATTTTAAGGTATTTTAATCTGTTTTGTGGTTACCTAGAGGATTTCAAGAATATGACTGAGGTAATTACCGAGGGAATTGTAGACATTTTCCTAGGGAAATTACTTTTACCTAGTTTCAAGAATTGGTGCCCTGGTCGGTATTAAATTCTCCAAAACGGGCGAATTTTTGCGGTCTTTTTTTGCCTAGATTACTAACGCCACTGAAGTAGCCTCTTAATGATAACATATTATTATATATTCCAGTATGAAAACTAATTTCCTAATGGAGCACTTTTATTCTAAAGTGCAAGTAATCCCATCACACACGTGTCAGCTCTAATTGAGTTGTGACCATTCAAATTAAGGGCACCTTGTGTGTACAAAGATTAGATGATTTTTCCCGCGTGCATTTTAAAATCCCTTGGTTTATTATTCGAGTATTTGTAAAGCATCTGTTGAAGTTTCCACCTTGCCTGAATTGGTTGATCCAAATCGATGCAGTGAATCCGAAGAATAATTTTATCCATTTGTGCAGTGTATTGTGAAATATTTCGCTCGGCAAGATGGGATATGTCGTGATCTCCGCAAATTTCACTTCACTCAGTAATTCATTTGCGATGAAAATCAAATGCATATGTATCATATCAAAGAACCACTTTCCCGTTCGAAACTTTTCCCGTTCGACGCGGTATCGATGATTACGTATTCGCGAACATTGGAAAAATCCGCGGGAAAAAGTGCCACGTAAGTGATTTATCACTCTCGTACAAAATTTAAGTAGAATCTCGTGAATTTATTCGAATTCTCGAATGAGAAATTCCGTCGGTATTCACACGGCACGACACCGGCGACGTTATTCCATATTTACCGGATCGTTCCGTCAATCAGCTTGATAAAAATTCACATCCCTTATTACCTGCAAAGCGAATATTCCTGGGGGAGAGTTCAAAGCCCCGCTCGACATTATGCTATATACTTTGAGATGATTGCGTTTTTTGCCAACCGTTCGAAATTGAACGTTTGATTATCGGCGAGGAGGAAGAAGAGGGACGAGAGAGTGAAACGTGGGGCGGAAGGGAATATTTCGATGATATTTGTCCGCTTTCATAACTACGCTAATTGACAGGGACTTTCCGCCAGGGAAAATGATCCTCGATTTCAGGACATCTGACAAATTACGAGAGGATAAGTGGCATCATTCCGGCTACGTGGTGGCGTTCCGGGGTTTGATGGACGTCGCTTGATACATTTCCTCCTAAGCTTAATGGACGTTGTTAAATCTCTCGGCTTCTTCAAACGCCCGTCCAACTATTTCCAGTTTTTTTCCCTTTGACGCGAAAGAACCGACTAACTTAAACTATTCCCGGGTTTCGTGGCCTGGGGTCTCACGTTGTGTTCAGAGGGAATTCTTGCTTTTGGCACGAGCGAAATCTCGTTAACTTGATTTCAATTGTTAGACAAGTCGGAGGAAACTCATAAACACATCTAGTTGCGGTCGATTCCGAATTAAGATACAGTTAGCACTGCAGCAGGTCTGCCGCAGGAAAACTAATTTAACAACAAACAGTGAACGTTTCAAGATGCCCGGTGATGGCATACAGTTAACTTTGAGGAAGGTATTAAGGTAATTTAATGTGAGAAAGTTATTGCAGATAAATGGAAAACGGTAGTACTGGCTAGGGAAAGTGTTAACCTCGAATCGTTTCATTGCTGCGAAAGTTACATGGGAATCTGTTATAACTGTTTTATTCAAAATGGATATTTACTATTTACTATTGCGTAAAAATGCGTTATTGAAAATTGTGTTATTGAAAATTGAAAATTTAAACAGGGTATTAAAATAACAAGTATCAATTACGGCATAGCAGAAAAGTTTTGGTTAATATCGCTTGCTGAATGTAAAATTGGGACAATTTAAAAAAGTAAAATAATGAGAAGCGACAAAGGTTTTCGGGGCAGCAAGGGTGGACAATGTGGTAAGTATTTTTCGGTGTTATCCCCAGTGAAAGGTTTTTTCAGTCAAAAATTGCTTTTTAATGAAAAACCGACGTTTCGTCTATTATTATAGACATATTCATAGTACATTTGCGGTGACAAAGATGATGAGCCAATGACATCACCCTACCACTACTACTGTACCATCTTTGTGGAAGGTGCTTCGCCCTGAACAATGCTGCGTGCTTACTACAGTTGGATGTGCGGATGTCGTTGGCTCATCATCTTTGTCATCTCAAGTGTGCCATGAATATATCCATAAGTTATAGGCGAAATATCGGCTTTGCACTACAAGCCTGAAAGAAGACTCTTCACTAGGGATAACACCGAAAAATACTTACCACATTGTCTAAAATAATGAGAAATAAAATAAAATTCTCGATCTGTAAACCTTAAAAATGCAATAAGTAATACTGCAATATTGTTCAGCGCCTTTATTAGTTCTCGTCTTGAATCATTTGTTTATTACCGAAATTTTATTTTATTCAACAAATGACATAATTTGGCAACCAGTATCAAGTATCTGCCATGAAATTACTGTCATATCATTGCGAATCGTATTCTGCTAATAAGTAATACTGTTAATGAATTTTTTAAAGGGGTTCAAAAATCTTCAAAAGACAAGATGGAGTTCTTATTAGTGCGGAATTTTACTCACTAAAAACAATCCTCTTTTTGCTCTCCTCATGAGGATACTCCAGTCTGATCCTTTGGGAGCTCAACATTATGCGCTCGTCCAAATTTTTGCCCTCAGAACCTCTTCCGCGTAACGGATGATGGCCTCTTATTTCGCCTCAGAGTTCATGAGGGAGATTAAGTTTTCCGGGGTGGGGGTTTCGCCTGTGGTCACAGCTGCGGCGCCTCTTGAAGCAGCCCTCTTGCTGCAATGGAAGAAACTGTGACAGGCGTCGTCAAATTTTTGGTTGGGCAGTTGCATAGTGGGCTGTTTTACAAGCTTCATACGATGTAGATAGGCATTAGATTACCCGTACCCTGTTGGTAGCTGAGTGAGGTAGAAATTGGTTAAAAAATGAAAATGAGTAGTTGTGGTGGATGTTTCGATATTAGTTTCTTTCCTACCTTTTGTATAATATATAACGTCGCGAATGGCAACTACGTGTAACATTTTTGTATTTGTTACCCTTTAATTACGTCTGTCAAAAACTTAAGAAGTCCAGTCTGCTCTGTGACTTGCGAAAGTATGGAAACCGGTCGTTATATTTAACTAGCGGACCCGGCGAACTTCGTATCGCCTAACAGTCCATTCTTTAATTTTTTATTTTTTTAAGTTAATAAGTCAACAATTACATTATGTCAAAAATTAAAAATTATAAAACTCACAAAATTCTTTTAATAGTCACTAAAAAATCACAATGAAAATCACAATTTCAGATTTCTTATTATGATACCCACTTATTATATTTGATTTTATTTTAATTATTCTAAATTAAGTTTCATTTTTATTGTAGTACTTTATGGTACACGATATTTTTTGTTTGATTGCCTGGCGCGTAAACAAACAGAGCAGATGGTTTTCCAACACGGGAACAGGCAACATACAATTGACCATGCGAGAAACATGGGTTTTCTAAATTAATACTACAAACACTTAATGACTGCCCCTGGGATTTGTTTATAGTCATAGCGAAAGCAAGCCGTACTGGAAACTGCAGTCGTTTAAACTCGAATGGTACGTCAGTCGGAATCATTAGGATGCGGGGTATCAGAACGTCTTCTCCTTTATACTTTCCTTTCAATATGATTGCTTCTATTACGTTATTCAGTAATTTTTTTATCGCTAATCGTGTGCCGTTACAAAGTCGCGGTTGGTTAATATTTCGCAACATTATAACTACAGATCCAACTTTTAATTGAAGATTGTGAGGCGGCAATCCTGGCAAATCTAGTGAGTTTAAAAATTCCGGTGGATAGTTCACGACATCATCTTCATTAGTTGCCGTATCAATTGATTTATATGTCCTCATTTCGCCAGGAATGTCATCTTGAATTTTGAAATTTAATTCATTTACATCGGTGTTTTTGGCAGCCAGTATAGCTCGTTCGCTCAACCAATCATGGAATAAGTAATTTTGAGCAACATTTGGGAACACTTTGTGAATGAGTTCAGCTGTTGATTGCGTTAACTGACAAAAACTCTCAGGAAAGGTGATGCAGCCAGTCAGCACGTCTATAGGAAATTTGCCATTACCAATATCAATGAGTTGTTTAGAGAATATGTCTCCAGATTGATCATTTTGCAACATGACACGCATATACTTGCTTAAATGTAATACCTTGACATGTTTCCACAAATTGGAGGACTTTAAACATGCATTCAGTTCATCAGCTTGCGTTGAACGTGGAACCACTGGCAATGTTTGGCGAAAATCTCCTGATAATAAAATCATTGCGCCACCAAATTGGTTTTGGTTGTTCCGTAGATCTTTTAAGGTTCTATCTAAAGCTTCTAAAGATTTTTTATGCGCCATCGTGCATTCATCCCACACTATTAGTTTACATAACTGCAAAACCTTTGCCATTGCAGAATTCTTGGAAATGTTGATGTGTTTCCTTAATACGTTGTAATTGATTATTTCGACGATGTAAAACAATATCACGTGACTCCAAATTTTCTCCAACTACAACAATGGCAACTTCATCGATAGTAGGTGCATTAAAACGTGCTGCATGTTGGCCCATAGGAGTTTTATCTGCTCTGATAACAATTTTGTGATCATCAGATGGCATCATATCCATTGCACTTATAAATAATATAATTAATTGATTGTGTTCGTGAAATAAGTTTTGTAATTGTTCAACTATTGACCTTTTTACTGAATTGTTATGTGCACAACGTAGATTGATTTCTTGTGGAGAATTGCCCATAAAATAAATTTGCAAAAACTTGTAGTCGCTATCTGGCACTGGTAACAAAGAACCTGCTCTGTGATATATTTGACCTTGTATCTGTAAAGGGAAAAAATGTATAGTAAAAATGTATGTACAATACAGTAGTACAGTAGTACAATAGTTATGATTAATTAACATACAACTGCAAATACTATTACAAACCTTAAAAGTTGGCATAAAATTTTCCCGAACTACTTTTGATGCTCCAAATGAAGTCATTTGAAAGCAGTCGTTATATTTTTGAATATTCTTTAAAAAGTGTATTGAATCTGTTCCTATTCCTAAAACTAATGAGTACAATGGCTCTGGAGGTGGAAGCAATGGTATCAATTTCACCTTTCCATTTGCGCAACACAATCCATTGGCTTCATTTTTGTATGCCTTTTCAATGCCTTACAATATTGGCAAACTGAGTTCATAGGTCCAATAGCAACACAATTGTAGGCACCGTAATCAATTGACATATCGTAACAGAAAGCAGCTCGATTCAAACTTGCACCATTATTAGTCGAATATCGCGCTTCACGGGTCTGTCTTAAGCGAATTCTTTCACGTTCATTGCGATCTTCACGTTCCTGGGCAGTACGATTAGATTGATAATGCATTTGATTTGTTGCATTTCGGGTTCTCCTGCCTAAATTTGTCCGCCGCCTTATAGGAGGCATATTTAGTAAGTCACAAACACACAACACTTTTAGGTTTAGTAATATTATAGATGCACAGCAAAGAGATATTTACATTTCAATTGACATTTTACCACAGACAATATTGACAAATATTGACATTAATATTTATACGATACTAACGTCACTCAATTGTTTTGCCTTCCCGGAACCTCTCCACTAACACAAACTTTATCGTATGGTATTAAAGTTCAAATTGACTTTTAAGTATTGTCACAAATCTTTTGTATGGAAGTATAGAAAAGTATTATTTTTAAAATTTCTTTTTTTTGAATTTTTCTCTCCGTAAGAACCATCCTCGTACTTCAAGGAATATTTTAAAAAAAGAATTAGCGAAATCGGTCCAACCGTTCTCGAGATTTGCGCTTAGCAAGACATTCAGCGACTCATTTTTATATTATAGATTTCAGAGCTGCAGCTACACACTTTATAGGAATAGACCGGAATAATAATAATGTGAATAACTTACTTCCCTGACGGCCTTCTCCTTCCTGCTCTGATAGAAGCAGGTTCAATTGTTTATATTTGCTCTTGAGATTTTTTGGCGTATTTATCGCACACTCAATCCTCAAATCACAAATATGTTCTTAAGAGAACTATAGGTATATCAATCTGGTTTTCTGAATGTATTTCTCTCTGAAAATATACACAAACAAAGATATTCAAGTGTCAAAGTTTAGCTGGTGGGAATTTGACAGAACGGAGGTTGCGACGAGGTAGCGACGACATCGCTCATTACTGCCAACGTAAGATTAGCACGCGAACTTGAATTTCCTTATAACAGTCGTTTACTTGTTTCCTGTTACAGTTGATACATACACGAGGGCTTTGGTTATTATCCTAGGGCTTTTCAATTGGAGCCAAAGATTTTATGAAAAACACAATTCGAACTCGCTGCAGAAAAGGATATATTTAAATTCTTCTATTTTTCAAGCAGTTGCTAAAGTTTCCATTCTCTGCGAAACTCCTCGGGCCCACGTCCAAGGGGAACTTATTTAATTTAATTTGAATTGTAAGAGGTTTCCTTCGAAAGTCTTATTTGAACTTCGAAAATCGACCTCCATCATCCTCCCCCTCCCGCCGCTGCTCCTCGTTCGATTATTGCTTCCTTCCTTTGCTGGAATCAATGCGATTTAGTCCTTTTGAGAGAGTGCTGCTTTGTAATTCGTTGCAAACCGAAACTATGTCGGCGGACAATTTACATATTTAAACGACTCTGAGCCGGAATATAAATACTTGGTAGGCCAAAGAAAACGTCGCAGACATAATGATGATGGCCGCGTCGAATTAAATAAATAATCACCTCTTCGCGAAAGGAGACGGGCAACGGTTTAAATTAGGAATACAAAGTGCACATTAATATTGCATCGCCTCGGCAACAAACAAGATGGTCCTTTCTCCTCTTGAATTGCGGTTACTTCGTTTACATTAATTTAATCGGTAGTAACGAACGGAAACGTCCCATCCGTATTTGCTCGAAAAATCCCAATTCCAGTGCGACTTATCTTTATTTTAAATTTCGTACCTACACCGTTTCTTATAATTTATGACTTCTGATTCTATGTTTAATAAATAAGCTCACAGTGATTTATCGAGATCGAGACATTAGGACTAACCTCCGTGTAAACTCCTTATTTACTTTATTTAATTTACGAGGCAATTAAAAGTTTATCGGACCGATTCCGTGTAAAAATACTCCTTTACTAAAACGAAATAAATCAGATTAGTATCTGTATGCATGGTGTAACTGAAATTTTATTCGGACAAGTTTTTAACATCGTGTAGACAACTCCGCACAGGAAATATTCATAAGAATCGTAATAAGATTAATCGATATATATCTCTCTAACAAACTGTATGGATAAGTCCTTCGGTGTTGAACACGATCGGACAACAAATTGACCGAGAGCCACCGTGGCCATCCCATGAGTTAATTGGATTGCAGTGTGACAACTCAGATCTTGGAGACTGAAAGACGGAGAACGAGCCCTATCTATGGTTTCCTCTTCGCTTAATGGAAAAAGGAAATCCGATCGAATTAATTGGACATTTACAATTTATTCCAGTTGTAAGAGTGCTCCGTTGAAATACCATGAATTATGCGTGAAGGAATCGACAATGGATTAATGGAGCCTATCGATGCTCGCAAGGAGATGGGATTATCCGCGCTTAATTTTTAAGTCGAGTTCGTCTTTTTAATTAAAATTGACTGGTAGGTTTTGTGCGGACTGGAAAATTTCTTGATAAACTAGTTTTTGGTCAAACAAAGAGCGAAGGGGTGGAATGTTTCTGTTGAGATTTGAGTCAAATGAATGTATTTCTGTGTATTTTTAAGTCTATTTATTATTTTAAAGGAATGGACTTAGATCGGTTTAGATGACACCTTAAAGTTTGAACGTGCGTTTCAGAACAATTTTTATCAGTTTTCTTAGAGATAGTGGAGAAAATTCAGTTGACGAGGTTGTTTTGCTGACTCGATGATTTCTTTTTGGTTTTTCTTCTTCTTTTTACTAAAACGGATAAATTTCCTACGTGCTTAGTAATTCCAAGTCTGATTTTATAAAATTCTATAAACGAAATTGTAAATGCTGATAGGCTTGAATACAAATTTCAGTTTGTCATGACTCAATGATAATTCGTGTTGGTAATTGAAATTTCTAATCTGGAACAATAAATATTGTTTTTATTTCGGATACACAGTAATTGTAATTTACGATAACTTTTCAATGTTTTTTGTTTATTGTTAAAAAATATTACTGGTCAATAATGTTTGTGGCATTTAGTCGTGTACAGATCTTTCTGGAAGACATAGCGATGTACATTTGATGTCAAAATACATTTATCATTACACTTGCGGAATACAAGATAAATTTCAATCAGTGTCCTCCCAAGATAGTTTTAATATGATTCAAATAGTAAGTATGCATCTAACACATGCGTGTTGCACAAGCTGCATGTAACACCAAATTATATTACATGTTGTAAATGAAGCAAAACTAATAGATTCTAGCTGATTAAGATAATATCCGCGACATAGAAATGGGAATAGATGGAAGATTGGAAGCCTTATCGTTGACTCAGAAATCACTACTTTAGGTGTCACTATATTTATGCAAACACATGAAAATTCAAATTTCTAAGGACCTACTGTCCACGTAACATGATCCGTTTCTTTTACGATTATGCAAGTTACTGACGTGTACACATTATCTATACGTTTTCATCTCTTGAAGCAATGTAATCCTACACTGTAAGCAACGGAATAATAGTCTCCAGTAAATCATGGGGAAGTTCATAAGAACCACAAAAACCATTACCGAATAACTTACAGATACAAATCAGCAGATGATTTAAACCGTCCGACGACAATTTATACCCGTATAATCACGTGATTATTGATGTTGCCCGAAATAAACGTCGGCACCTATTAACCGAAAGATTTCTAATTACTCCCGGTAGATTTATTGAACGCTTTATTAAGATTAAGCTGGCTACGGATGAGGTATTAAAGGCACTTCATAAATTTCCCAACGAATCATCTTACATATATCAAGGCAGCGGCGGTAGTACTCGTCAGATGGATAGATTTAGTTCGAGATCTCAAAGGCCGACACCTCGGGGCGAAATTACTAGATTGAGGTGCGCCACGCACTTAAAGTATATCGAGCTTTGTTTTTAATAGACCCAGAATGCAAATCCACCCGACAAGCAGGATGATTATTTTAAATCACGAGATAGTGCAGTTATTATGGGATTTTTATGGGATGCGTCTTCCCTCTTATATTTAGTCTGAAAACTTTATAAGTAGATGGGATGTCTATCCCATCTTTCTATTCTAATTCTTATTCTTATTCTAACATTAGAGACTGTTTAGAGAAAGCTGACTAATTTTTCGAATTAGGGAATTCAAATTGCCTTTGTCGGTTCGTTCCATCGATTGTAATAATTAATTTGTAATATTCGCCCTCTCCGATTTCGGATATTGCGACGTCAGGTGAAAATTATTGATGGATCATGCAATGAAATCCCCTCTCCATGGGCGCTTCGAAAGTGGTTCTATAAAAGATTTATAACATCGCTTGTCACAATGCCAAACTTACGTATCAACAGTAGCGAAAAATCGCTGTCAATACATCAAAGAGAACTCAGTGGGAGGTACTAATTTATCATTTACATCATTTGTATCATTTACAAACTTATTAGTAACGTCACTCTAACTGTCCCCAACAAATCCAACTATCACTTGCGAAAGCTGAAAAATGCATCGTGTTATTAATAAAATTGGATAATTCATCCAATTATCTTTTGTCGTCGTGAAGAATTTACTATTGTAACCTTTACGAACCCAGATTAATAAATATGTTACATTTTAATTGCCGCTGTAATGAATTATTACTTAACCAACAATTAGTCAGTGATGATTTTTCTTGGTGTATATTTGACATAATTGACTGGCTCAATGTCAAAACCGCATTAAAAAAAAGACAAACATTTCATATCAATTTACTTTAATAAAGTTGATGAAATATGTTTCGTGTACTTAACACTTGTTACCTGTCAATGTCAAAAGAAATAAAAGTAGAATGAAAGAGGTAAGAACGTTCATTATTCGCCCGGTCTCAAATAAGGGTTTTTTCTCGTTGGCAGGATGATGACTATTAAGTATTCCAAACCTATCCCATCAACGTAGCTGCAGTGACTTAAGCTGGTATTGTAAGCGTGCTTAGATTGTTTTGAATTCATGCCTTTCTGCTACTGTAGAAGCCCTTAGAACGTTTTTTGTCCATTCATATACTATTGTACGTACTGGTGTTCATTTATTAATTCAATTTAACTTTTGTTTAACCTCTTCAGTAATATTTATTCTCTTATTTTTGTCTTAGATAGCTACCTTTTTACCGAATCTAAGGGCTAACTAATCAAAGTTAAAAACATACTTTATCAACACTTTGGTTATTTAATAAGGATTTTAAAGAGTAGAAAAATGAGTGTTGAATCATGCTTTATGTATTTATCAAACTACTCTACTATGAAAGTATACGATTTTGAATTATTTGGATAGTATTACGCTTTGTCTAACAAAAATAAAAATATCGAAAATCTAAAAATGTATCCTCAAATTTTCACCGAAAGCGATGTATTTTGTTAATTAAAGTAAACAACAGTTTTGTCAGTTTTACGTTTCACATGAAATACGCTCCAGTCACCAGGGACTTTTTTTTATTGAATTCCCCTATTAAATATCATCATTCTTACAATATGACGGTTATTACCTGAAGGGGACGCTAGCTTTTAATTAATTTAGGTGAACAGATTGCGTACGTTGATTTATAGCACGTTTCATACCCAGATGTTTCTTCAACAGAACAATCTACATTTCGATATAAATAAGTTTAATAGGTACCGCCGGACTTTCGTCATTAACAAGTAATATATTGCAAATGGTTAGACTGGAGGGGTAAAAGAAAAACGTGAGTTGAGTGGCTGATATGTTAACAGAAACAAAAATAAACAAAATTTTAGCAATGAATTAGTTAGTGGAAAGTAAAATAGATTGTTTTTTAATTTTGTTATGATTAGGGGACGTCAAATTAGGCATTAAGATGTAAAAATTAATGTTATTAACAAAATTAACTAATTCCTTGCTCTTTATTGAAACTTTTTTGAAAATGCAGTTTGAATAAATGTTCAACAAGAGCAGAGAAAATTCTCAGCCCTGCCAAATACTTTTTTTGATATCAATTAAATCCGACTGTATATTTTCAACTCTCTCTGTCATATGGGGGATAATTCTAATGCCATTTTCATCTAGGCTAATCCGTTATTGTCTGTATTAGTTTTCGTGGAGCTTCTACCAAAAGCTTTTGTAGCTTTTGATCAAAAGCTTTTGTTTACATCTCTGTAGCGTTGAATGAGAGCTTTAATTTCAAGTAACGCTTCGTAAATTCCTAAATCTAGTTTTGAACCCAAACTGTATTTCACCGCTATTTTCTTCACCTTTACTTTGTGGTTGTGTTACTCACCGTCTAGTTGTAACTATTTCTTTGTTATGACATTTTTGCGAATAACCTTACCTTTCGAGTCACACCGTATAGGTTATACCGATAGAACACCGAAGTAAACTCTCTCCAGTTTGATGAAAATACGTTAACACAAGTTAAACTAAGAACGATCGACGCATTACAATAGTTTCATCAAACAGATTAAAAGCGATTACATGATACCCCAAATTTTCACAACCGGATTAAGAGCTTCCAAAACTTTTGCGTTTAATGCCTCAACCCAGAACAGCCGAGCAGGTTAAGTGAAAATAAATATTTACTTTGTTGTTTGCTCGTTTACTCCAAATAAATTTCTGGTGCTCCAATGCTTTAATCAAACTTTTTCCATAAACCCTCAACTTTAAAGGAGGGTTAAACTAAAGAAGGAAGGGATGTAGAGATTCAAAGCGGATCCAAATCGCCGCCGTCAAATTACTACCCTTTCGTTGACCTCCCGGATTCTATCCTTCGAGGATCCGGGAGAATGGGCAAGAATTGGGATTAATTCTATTTACATGTCCTTCGATCATGTATGATTTCTCTTGATGGAATATCCATTAAGAGAAGGATTGGCATTGCTTGTATTTAACGATGATTTTAACTTGCAAACCATTCAATCTCTCCTTCAATTTTATGCCCGTTAATGAAAAATTCCATAAAATTGCATTGTTTTCGTTTTAAAAATGTTTAATGCCGCGCATAAACAGCGCATTCGGACCGTGTGAAATGACTGCATTCCCTTATAGCAGGTGCATTTGTAGTGGTTTAAAAAGAAAGCAATTGACCGTTGTGTGGGGGGCCTTGGCATCTCCCCAGAGGTTTTGTAACTAAAGGTTTCTTTTATCATCGTGCGTGATTTAAATGTTTAATTAATTATGTACCAAGAGACAGCGTTACAATCTTTGTGCAGATACGTAAGTAAAAGTTATTGAAGAGATACTACAGAAAAGTTACATATTATTCAAATCTTAACTCTGTACCTGTTATTCATCTTGCGAAGTTAATTATATGCTAATAAGTGCAGGTACATAAATAATCAGTAGGTAAATAAAATCGCAATTAAACTTATGGTTTTTAAATAAAGATGAATATTGTCTGTACTTGTATTGTTGTAACAAATGATTTTTTGAGGTTGGTAAATATTAAACTTAACCCCGTAAAACTTCCCCCTAGGATGTGCGTCCCGAGAACTCAAAAGTGAGAATCTCATCATATGATTTCAATAATATGTATAATTATTCTCTGAATATTCAACTATATCGTCATAAACGTTTGATGACATTTTGTCAATTGGGTTATTTCCGAGGAATCACTAAATTGTTTTCATATCTAATAATAAACTCTGTGAAATTGATTTTTGCGCCGAAAATTTTCAATCCACCATCCCCAATAATGGAATGCTAAGTGTATAGTTTATTTCGTTATAAAAATAAATAGGAAAAAGTTCAGTTTTCTACTGTCGATTGCCTCCGTAGGCTTCCTTTATGGCGTCCGTCGCTAATTAACTAATCATGTTGTTCGGTCCGATTGTATAAGTAGCGTTTGGTAAATATTTCTCGGAAAAATTGTAAGAACATCGTTGAAATAAGTGCAAGGACATCAAAAAG
Organism: Cryptocephalus primarius; assembly: GCA_963576515.1. NCBI lineage: Eukaryota > Metazoa > Arthropoda > Insecta > Coleoptera > Chrysomelidae > Cryptocephalus > Cryptocephalus primarius. Next base: position 6,431,795 of record OY754940.1, on the reverse strand, counting down.
TGTTTATCATCAACGAATCACAAGAACCAGAGCGGCATTTTTATGTTCATTTTAACGACACCTTTCTCGAAAGGGTTATAATCATTAAACATTTTTAATTAATTAATTATAATGTAATTCATCATATTTTAAGACAGTATCGTTGTTTCAAACGTGTCGTTATAATGTGATAACATAATAATTGGGTTCTGGCACCTATGATTCAATTGATGATAAGCACTTTTTGATTTTATTATTGATGAATTTATTTTAAATATTTTATTTTAATATTTTTTCGAGAAATATTTACTAAATGCTGCTCATACAATTTGACCAGACAACATGATAATTTAATTGGCGGCATATACCGCAAAGGAAGTCGACATTTAAGGGCAGAATTTTTTCAGTGTCTTTGTTACTATAGTGTGAAACAAACTATACCAAGAAATTAGTTGTCATTGCCCTTTGTGAAAGTAGGTGTAGATTACACTATTCTTTATTTGTACAGGGCAGCAAAAATTAGAAAAATCTTATATATGTTTGTTTATTATCAGTTTTCCATTACGGCTGTCCATTTATAACTACAAAGCAATTTAAGCTCTGAAATTCTTTAAATGCCCTTCATGGTTTTTTTTCTGGACGAAGAAAATCTCATATGTATTCTGAAAACTGAAGTAACTGTTTCGATATCAAAGCAGAATTACGAGCAAGCAAATTCCATAAAAAATTCAATGATGGACTGAATAAAATTAATAAATCTTGCCATTTTATTCTTCCGAAATCATCTCATTTGGAGCAGGTGAAGAAAATGAAAGAAAATCGAAACCTCCAAATTATTTACAACTTCTTTACGGATTGGCCAACTTTGAGCAATTTTCCATCTTTTTGCCTTAACACATTTTTACGGCTTAGGAGTGACAGAAAAGACAAGAGTGTACTAAACTGGCGTATTTAAAAAAATATTGATAAACTGCTTCAAGTAACAACGCCTCTCTGTCTAACACTCTTTTTAATGCTAAATTTTGATTTTGTCATAAGGCTTATGTATGCTCTTTAAATCTATGACTTTTTACATTCTCTGTTAATTTACAAAGTTTCAGATATATTAAAAATTCCTTCCAGTAAAACTTTTCATGCTATGCGTAATTCTATATATTTTTATAATCGTAATTCATATTTATTCCATAAGTATTCTGTAACTTATTTCCTTTTTTTACTTGCGTACGTAATTATTCATTTACTGCATATAAAATTCAATTAATTATTTCAGAATGTGCTCGCATTCATTCCACCAAATTTTATTTTCGTCGGCTTAAATTATTCCCCTTCGATTTGGTAAAAAAATCGTTCTACCCCCGTCGCAGACATTATTTCCTCTAATCTGGAAAAACTGGGGACATTGATAGCAGTAATGGGAAACATCAATCCGGATTGTTAAGCTCCTTATGTTTCCTGTTACTTTCCCGTCCTTTCCTCCCGTATTCCCTGAACGAGATGTAATTGTGGAGGCGTCGGGAAAGCCTTTCGTACCTAACGGCCAGGAATCGAGTCAATAGGAAAGGTGTGAGGTATATATGTATGGATATATTTTCTGTTTGCGTAAGCGATCGGGTGCTCCCGTTTTAAAAATCCAATTAAACATGATCTATTAGTTAGATCGTTTTCGGTAGCTGATAAGAGTATCGCCTAATACGGTTGGGTGTCTTGTAGTTACAGATATTAATAGCTTGTTCATGACCTGCCATTATCATCGAACAAAAATTGATCACAACAGAAGTATATATACGTGAAGATTTATCGTTGTATTGACCAGCCGAAATTGTCTTAGACGTTGCACGTACTGATGATCGATCTGGGGACCCAATGAAGTTATTACGTTCTACTCTGTACCCCCAGTTAGATGATATATGAAGCCCAAACTGATTCAGATATCTACGGTCATTATTTTAATGACAGGCCCTGTCTCGTTCTCTCTCTTTCTCTCTCGCTCTCGTTGTACGAACTCGAGCCTTTTCGTCTCTAAATGTACTACAAAAATGTCAAAACGTTTTGATTGACGACTCAATTAGAGCCAAACATGATTTCAAAAGTAATATAATAAAGCGTATTAACTGAATTTATTACATAGCGACGGTAGTAGGGCAATAATTTTTTGTGCGAGTATATTTATTGTGGAGCGTTACATTGAATCCAGATTGAATTATAATACATATTTTCGATGGGTATTTATGCGCTTTTAATTAAATTTTAGATTAACTAATAAAAGAGGCCGACGGCCCATTTTAATATACATTCGTTCAACGGGACGTTTAATTATTTCGTTGTTCCCGCTTCCGCAGTTTCTTTTTTAATTAAAACTGACAAATTATTATTTTTGGATGACAACGAATCAATTAAAAAAATTGTCAGGTACAAAAGCGGCATAGATAAGGGGGTTACTCGGAAGTATACATTAAGAAATGCCTTTCGGTAAATTAAATGCTCGTGGGTACTCGTTTTGGCATCGGCCAATTTCCATGTAAACACCCTGTATACTAAGATCTTATCTACAAGTTTTCTGGAAATTCTCTCCGAGGAAGTTTTAACATAATAGGAATCACAAAATTTTACCAATTTTTAAAGTTGTTTGGGTGTGCAGCTATCATCACTTCGTTACTTCTTAACGCGCATCTAAAAAATTCTTCGAGGTAATAACCTAAAATTCCATGAGGTTATTAAACAGACCTTTTCGAAATACACTGCTGAAGATTTAGCTAATTCTTAATTTCAGTAAGATTATTTAAGAATTTTTAACTTTTGGTCGATAGTATAGCAGCGCTTAGTAATATTTATGGAGTTTCTTAAAAACTGGAGTTGGTAACTTAAAACTTTTAAAAAAAATGTTAGGGGCACTTCAAGGAACATTTTTCTCGCATTTTTATTAGTTTGACATTTTTGCAAGTTATGAAATTTCATTGGCAGTGTAACTGTTTAATGCAAGTTGTGATTACGTTTTGAACATGTCTTAAAAATATTTGAAACAACTTAATTTTGTCTGAGGTAGCTAGAGGTACTTCAGCGATCGCTTAGGTCAAGTTTCAACGAAATTTGAGCTTAAACAAAATTTCTGTGAATTTTTAAAACTGATGTACAATTCAGAAGTTTCCACTTTCTTACTTTTTAGGACACACCTCGATAACTCCTTATGGCAATAACTTAAAATTGCGCCCAGTTTAACCTGCACCCTCAAAAATGAGCCTGCGGAACTGAAAATCCGTCAAAAAGCATTTCTCCACATGTACTTTTTTGTGACCTCAGTATGTCATACACTGACGCCATACGGGACAGTAGGGCAAATCAACCATCGTACCCGGCTAGCCGGTACTCCTTTATTGCTGACAACTATGATCAATCAGAGATTTTGAATTTCTTTAATGCAGTTAATATTCCTATTTAGATAAGACAACGATTTTTCGTGTGACTCGTTTATCAATCTTTCCTAGTGGTTTATCAGAAATCAGCAGGCAAGGAAAGTGGCGAGGATCCCGTCCTGCGCCACTTTGACGGAAAATTTGCATTTTTAACTCGACTCCCATCTTTCCCCGGGATTATCCGCGCTACTCTAATCCTTGCTAGAGGATGGCCGGGATATACCGGATCGGATTAACTTTGTATAAACGACGCTTCGGTTATTCGCGGAAGTTGTAATTTCGATCAGTTTGTATTATTGTAAGGAGACCCTGCATCGGTCAGGTCGATGTTTCCACTTCTTTCGAACAAAGGACTACACTCGAGCGATATTTCAATAGGACGAAATTTATTAGTCTCGCCAAAAAAACATAACCTTTTCGTGGTTCAGCGCAAAATTAAAATTAATTTATGGTTTAATGGCGGCATGCGAGATCTCGAGAGTCAAATCGGAGCGCTTTTCGGGACAGAAGGGAAAATGTCGCGTCGTGTTGTATATGTGGTGGACAAGTTTGAATGACTGTTATTAAATTGTCAAAGCAACTTTGATAAGATAAATGAGGCATGAGCAAACATGCGAGCTTTTAACGGCTATTAACCATGCAACGAATCATGGGTGTTTATTATTTATCACGAATTTTCTACGGTTTCCGAGCTATACCTTCGCAGACGCAATGAAAAGTGGAACATTCCGTTAACGAACCAATGAATTTTTTTGGCGAATTCAATAAAAACCGCCTTTTTAAAGTAGCATTATGGAAAGGCGTCCCAATGATACTTTTGCGTTTAAGTTCGATTTTAGTAAAATTTCTGCTAAGCTGCAACCATTGTTACGGAAATAACTTTCTGCTTCACCTATGCCTTTAGACAAACGTAATTACCGCAACCGTAAATTGCTACAATATTACGGTCTAAAAATGACTCCATGGCTCTTCCGCAATTTGTTGAATATTCATTTCCTTCCTTTTCGTCTGAAGACGGATGAACCGGATGTCCGGATGTACCGGGACACGGATGTCTAAGTACTTTAAAAAATCTAGTTTTTAGTAAAATTCCTAAAATTATGAATCATTTCAATCGTTTAATCGTTTCAATGACATGTTAATTGAAATCTAACTTTAAGTAGCTAATAATTTTGAATTTATAATTTTAATAATTAATAATTTTGCTAAACTGCTTAATAATTTTGGTAAACTGATTATTGTGGCCAACTACTAAATACTAAATCGTTGTCTATACTAAATATTGTCTGTACTAAATAGTCGTAACCTATGTGACACATCATCAGATAGGGATATATTTTGTCTTTTTTTGTCTCAACTAGTGTGGTTTTCTGATTGGTTGTGGTTGTGGTTATAAATTTACACAAAACATGTTTCAGCAACAAATTAAACTTACCTCAGACTTGATGACTTTTTAGGATAGATATTCGGCTTAAAGCTATTTAACTCCAAAATAATCCTCAGTTCGCGCATGCGTATAAGGGTAGTTTGTGAGATCATTGTATATATCATTTTTGTCGGCGTTTAAGCTTTGCCTTTGTTGTTGAACTAATTGTTTCAGAATTAACTCTTGGTTCACTTATTCCATTAATGTCTGTTGCAGTCTTACTCACTAATTTTAATCATTCAATCGCATTAAGATTTCGAAATCGATATCAAAACTCCGGAACTTAGTTTAAACTTCGAATTTCGTTTAAACTGTCATTGAAAAATCGGCTCTTGCAGAACTTTCCGCCGATCACGTCGAAAGGTGGAAGTTCCAAAATCAAATAATCTCCGAGGGTTGATACCGTCCGAATTCGGGAGGGACAGTAACGAACCGGTGACATACTAAAAATCGATTTAGTACTCTATCAAGCATGTAAATCAGGGATCGGAAGAAACATTAGCTGAAAATCACTCGACCGTCTAATGGTCAATCTATACGCACAATGAGGTTTGTGGATTGATTACGAGATTCCTATTTCGAAAACAGGGTTAATTTACAAATGTACACGAGGTCGGTAAGAAGGGCTTATTTGAGGTACATGCAATATGATCAGCGGATATGTGGGTCGTGTGATTGATTGCGTTCTGACCAGCATTTCACGAGTTATAAATTTGCAAATTTAGGGCAACGTTTGTACATGTTTGTCTGTTTCTAGATTACATTTTAGGGAATCTATCAGTCCATCTTTTCAATATCTTCCTTCATAAGCGCTAGCTAAGTAAACATAATAAATATGTTTGGTAAATTTACAAAATTTCATTTCTTTTAATTTCATCTCAGATGTATAGCAATCGAAATTCTGGTATTCGTTCAATCCATCTTCCGAAAAATCGATAATGTAGATATAAGACGTAATTAGACAACTAAGTAATATTCATTAGTATTATAAGTTAACAAGTACAGTTAACATAATCGTCCTTAGTTTTACCAAGTTGTCAATTCATTATTTAATTACAAGACTGCCAAAAAAAGGGGTTGTAAATTCAGTCATAGGGTACACATGTTTCTTCTTTTAATCTTTCTTAATAACTTGATCGATTGTGATGAACATAGTACATGGTGCATAGTTCAGTAGATTTATTACATCACCAAACATGTCAATAGGCCTGCTTCACACAAACTGTCATATTTTGGCGAATGACGTGCATTCGCCATTTCTTACAAGTTGTTGGTAGATGTGATAATTCCTTTAATAATTTACTGCTAAACGAAATTTAAAGTTAAATTAAACTCGTGATAACGTTTTTTTAACGTAATGACGTAAGCTTTTGTGATAACGTTTAATAATCACCCTAAGACGCTGTTGATGTTATAATATCTTTTCCATTTTCGCCAGTTGCTTAGTTTCTATAACGTAAATAAACAGTGTAAAATTATTCACTTCCTTAGTCGACCGCACAGTACGAATGAGCGCAAAGAGAGGCGTCCGCTCCTCTAAACAGATTTATTCCTTTCATTAAGCAGCCCCCGACTGCATTGATACTTTATATTGATGATTGCAAAGTTTTTTATAATTACTGTTATCGTATTGATATATATTAAACGTTAAAAAATAATTTAAATCGAATTACTGCTTTGATCTATTCATAATGATCTTGCTAAATAAATAAGTGCGCCTTAAAAAAATGTGCGGTGCAAGAGGTAGCGATTCCGATTATCAAGTGAAGCACCGAAATGTATAACAGTTTTCGAATTGTTTTCTCCCTAAATTTAGATTCTCCTTTGAAAATAAAATATAATGTGATGGGAGGAATTGAGCTTTATAGATACGAAATTGTCTTTACAAACTACAGAAACGCTACAGATTTTGTTATATATAATGAAATTACTTATCATGAAATTTTAAATTTATGAGAATGAAATATTTGTTATGACAAACAGAAAAACGACATGCAAATTTAGGTTTTAGAGTCTTACACTAATTAAATTTGCATTAGGAGCTGACATTGCTAAATATCACTGGACAGAACAGCCAGAAAAGGTTTTTAATCATAGAACCGCAATTTTATATCTACTGAGAGAAAAATAGCAGTCCTGCAGAACGCTTATTACAATAATGCGTGTACGTTGCATACATTTGACATACAGTGGATTTACAACTGATATTTGCTTGCAGTAGCTTCCAGATACATTCTTTTTCGCTTGGGCAAGCACGAGTAGTTCAATCTTGCATTTCAACCCATGTTCAAGCTGCTTGAACAATTAAATGGTGTAATTATCGTATATACTTTAAAGATGTGGTAGTACAAGATCGTACATGCCTACTTGTCAGGCATACAGTAGCGTGTGTTCCAACTTTTATGCAATTATCTGCCTGCATCAGCTTCAAACCTATTTTAACGTTTTACGTGAAACACTTAACCCCAAGGATCTCTACTTTAACTGATTCATTACTTGTTGATACTACTTAAACTAATTTGCATTATACTAAGCGGTTATTTGTGTAGGCATTAATATATCATTTTCGTGACTCTCGACGAAGCAAAGTGATAATGTTATAACCAATAGATATTTCCCCTAAATATGAATCTGAACTTAAAACAAATATTTATTTCTTCGTATAATGTGCTTTTAATTCAGTACAATTTTTCATTGAAGGAAAAAGAAACTAGGCTTCATTTCACGAAACACATTATTGTGGTTACGTTAATATTTTAATCCGCCTTCGCAATTGAAGTAGATATTATTTAAGCCATCAATTCCCTTGGTGAATCTCTATATCACCCCGATTAGTGCCATTTCGCGTGACCAAACTGCATACAATCCTCCCATATGCATTATTGATTTTAATATTAGTGTGGAATGCGAGTATCTATTTCGTCATTTAGCTGATTGAAGAATATAAAACGAAGTAAGGTTCAAAACTTAAAGGAGCTTGTAATTTATTGATAAATTTTGTAGCACAGTATTAAATTTTGGATGCAAACTCTTTCTGAATAATTGAAGGGAGCGAAAAGGCGTAGGTTATACATTCCGTTCGTTGCATTTCAATACAAATAAAATTAAGCCAACGATTTCCCCGGGCCGCATAAATTGTGAATCTAATAGGATTTATGAAGTCTTCAGAGGGCACAATTCCGTATTCCGAAATCTACTTCGGAGATGCATTCGAATCCAATCGAACATTTATCAGCTGGCGGAGGCCGGCAATCCTGGAATTACTTTAGGTATGGATACTGTCCATTCAGAAAATTTATACCGGTAAATAGATCATTTTCGATTTAGCGAGGAAATTAGATGCTATTAGAGGGAATTGGTGTGATATAAATTTAGGCACACAAAGTTCGCGTTGACAGAGAGAGATTAATATCCCGGCAGTGCGACCGCACAAACTGGATTTGAAGCAACTTTAATGTGGATTCGCTCCGGATGATCTTTACGGTTAATTGTTTATCTTTAATGTTGTAACTGAAGCTCTGAGTATGCGTAGTGAAAAGTGTTTAAATAGGGATACATACAAAGTGTCCCAGAATATGTGGGCAATCTTCGGGGGACGGGGGAAATATGTGTCATATAGAATTTTTCCCCACAATGATTCCCTAACGAGATAATAAGTGTCAAAAACAAGATGCAAGAAGAGGATTTTTTTCAATCTCTTTTTGATTGTTTAATAAAATTTAACGAAGATATCTTTGGAACAATATAAACGTGATTACATTATTACATCCATAAATGGATGTGACGACATATTTGGAATGAAACTCCCTTAATGACATGAGTTTTCCAATTTTGAAAAAAAGTGCGCAAGAGAGGCACTATAGGTGCAATAATTTTTGCAAAATTCTATTAGTTCATCCCACTAGGTGAAAAAACCACCCTCTTTGAACACCTGTTGATTCGTCAATTTATAATGAAAACATATTCAGTAAAAAAATCTGCCAATTCAGTAAATATACTGTTTTTGAAACACGCATTTTTATCAGTTAAAATCCGCGCTTTAATAATCATCGTGAGACTCGAAACAAATAGTCCCGAAATGAAAATTTATTTTTCCAGTGGAGATAAAAGACAAATTTATTTTTCGTTTTTACGTTTATCTCAATTGCCTTTCCCTCTAAGAAATAATTAATGACTAAAGCCTCGTATCTTACAACCCCACATTTCCTTTTCTGGGAACAAAGAATTCGCTCCAGCTTGGCGAATTAAAAGACCTTATTTTCCAGGGACGAGCCGGGCGCGGAGGAGAGAGGCGCACGTCGGATTTCGGGGATTAGAAATTGTGCCGGTTTATTATCTTTGCGTTACCTTTTGCAAATTACTCATTTAATTCATTCATGGAATTCGGTACAATTGAAGGGAAATTTAAATACCGCTCGGAATGGAATAACGAATCCGGTTAAAGGGGAATGAAAATTCGCGGGGCTTGTTTCACTTACGTGGGTGCCTTTAAAGAAACCGAGGAACTTGCCGGCGGATCAATACCAGCCGAATATTACAATCGATGTAATTCGTGCTAAATTCTCGAGACACACGTTTAATCTCGAAGGGTAAATCTACCTAATGTAGAGTAATTTCACAAGGGTTTAGTATTCAGCCTCAATAATTTCCGAACTTTCACCGAAATTATATTATAACCTCGACGAGTGAAAACATCCCTTAACTCCCTCGAAAATACTTGACATTATTCGATTATAGTATTGGGAGTCACGGGCAGGGTCCGAAATCTCGATAGATCCATTATTAAATAGATGAAATATTTCAGTAATCATTTGGCTCGTCGCGATGGATTCCTCGGCTAATAGTTGGAATCGGTCGTATTAGCGGACGTCCGGTAGTTTATAGAAAGCTATCATTGCCAATTCAGGGGGGCCGAGGGATAATAAGCTGACCGGCACAGAAGCCGCAATGCACCCAGGACACAAATCAGGATACGATGAAAAGGTCCCGATATTCGACGTGTTCTGCACGATTTATACCGTTCCACCGGTTCGGATTTAACAAAGGGTTAGGAATCTGCGGTTTCTTTGATTAAACGCGCCTATCATGGATAATTGCACGCAAAGGTACAGATTCCTGGACGTATGGGAATGTGTCAATACATAATGGAAAGCGCTTTCAAGCAAATTAAGTATAAACAAGGGCCCGGACAATATTTGATTGAAATGGTTCAGGATTCAGGAAGGGATCGTCATAATAATTATAGAACAAAATGATCACATCTTTTAGTAAACTACGATTTGGATTTTCAAATTGTTTCACTTGGAAGCTCATAAAAATGATCTAGAAAAATCAAATTTACGGACGTTATGAAAAAAAAAAATCAGGACAACTGAAATTTTGTTTGGCGAAGTAAATATGTGCATGCAGAGTTGCTACAACCTCGGGTAGAAGACTGCACCTTATATGGGTCCCGGGTCATTTTAATTTTCTGCTAAATAGTTGGGATCATATTACCCCTTTTGTGCATACTAGTTTGCATTTGCTGTTGCAGTCCTATTTTGGTGATGCTTATGCGGTAAATCTGGTATATGAAAGGGAAAATATTAATAATTATTGATGGCCCCAAATTTTATTCTCAGAAAAAATAAATAATATTATTCAACGTTGGAAATGTTGTATCTTTGCTAGCTAATCACTCATAAATCTAAACGATAAGAATTAAACGGAAATAGGAAAAAATATTTATCACGGCTAGATGAAAACTATGTAACAGTTCTCAGTAGACAAGAAATTACCAATAATTTGAAAAGAATGGCGGTAAATGACATTCCAAACTTTCAAGACATTTCTGTAGGGGCAAGAAGATCTCAACTTTCTTTATTGCCAAAATCTTTAGTTAATGTCCATGATATTGCATTCGATATTGCAGTATTGCATTTGATCATTTGAATTCTCAGTGCAAAAAATTAATGTAATTTGTCTCTCAGAACTAATTTGTGTTCCCATTGGAAACTTTATCCATTCCGTATGAAACTAACTTTTTAATAAACATTAGCAACACTTTGTCGATTGCACTTGATTCGTATTGGTGATGTAAAATTCATGAACTAGGTTCAGCTGCGAAATATAAAAACGAAATTTTACAATTTTGAAATACTTCTTTGGTCCATCATTTATAGAATCTGTAGATATAGAAGGTTGTTTTACGAATGAGTTTATGTCAATACAGTCAGATGACCAAAGAGTTCAGGACTTTTGTGATGACATTATAGAAAATCATATATTATCATAGGCCCTTCAATTATCCCACATAATATTTGAGCTAAGTTTTCTTCAAAAATTCACAACTAAGACAAATTGAAAAATTAATTTAGTAATGTCTTTCAGTCTACTGTAATGAAATTTGACATACTTTGGCTAAGTGCCATATGGAATTAAAACTGAATTATGGAAGTTCAATTACTGTCTCGATTTCTCAGCATTCTTTTCTCGGCAGCAATTTTAAGATGGAATGTATTGTTCATTGTAGATCATCCTGCAGTAACTGGTGCTTGCTCTTCTGGTTGATTATGCTCTATTCCTTTTTTCGTTATATCTCATGGTATACGGGCAGAAAGTCTACCATTGGTACAAATGACATACATACCCCTATAATTTTGTGAGTTTTTCTTTGGTGGTTTTTATATATCCATTGTCATAAAATCTCACTAAAGCTGTTGAGAAAACCTGTACTACAAAGAACTCATGAAATTCCCAAATACCTTTGTCGTAGTAGTGTCGCTTTTTTATCTGCACTTTATACGTTAGATATGGAAAAGTGCAACATTGGCCCATTTATGATTGTCAAAATTACCAATTTGAACATGATTTATTTAAGATTTTAATTTCATAAGTACTCCATTCGTTTTTTCTTACTTCAAAATATTCACTAAATGTTCATTTGTTATTTCCATTATTTTTTTGAAAACTCCTTGTTAATTTTTCATAATTCGTTAAAAACCTATCGATTCCCAAATAATTTGGTGCAATAGTATTTGTTGATTTCCCACTTCACAGGTACCCCTAATCAAAGAAAATATGGATATTTAATCAGATTTTACTTAGGTCAATAGTTATTTCCCTAATAAATTTCATTCAAATCCCCCTGATAAATCCAAGACCAAAGGAACCTTCTTAACTTATATGTGTAATAGCGTTGGTTTAGTTTATCGTTGACGACTGTATTCATGTAAAGGTATTTATACTTCGCACAACTGAATGCTCCTCATGCAAGACATTCCAGTTGCCTGGCAGGTAAACGATAATCATCTTCCCCAACACTGCAGTTGAAGTAATGACAGTAAACCTCTGATTTTCACAGTTGTTGTGACTGTTAAAATTCAACAATTAGTTGAGATCACGCGAGAAAATAACAAAAAAGCGGCCGGTCGAAAACCAAATCGAAAAAAAAAATACAACTCGAAGGGAACGAATAATCTAAATTGCCTTTAATTAAAGGCTTCGCCGTTTACCTTGCACACACACACAAAAAACAACAACGTTATTACATGTGAAAGCCATTTCCGAGGCCCCATTCATTAATTATATAGGTTGTGAGGTTGATTCGGGGCGAGCCGCAAAACTCATGAATTACACACCGACAAACTTCAAAATCAAAAAGTCATAAAGCACGTCGAGATCCGGGAGGCTGAAAACAAACAAACCGGGTCGGAAAACTCTCCCTTTCCGATGATGGAGAGAAAGGGGAGGTGTGCATGTCCGAGAAGAGAAAAAACTTTTCCACGCGGCGATCCCCCCTTCGCCTGTACAATGGAGAGACCGGTGGAAGTTGTAATGAACGAGCCGTTCGCTCACATATAGCATTATCACCGTCAGCTGTTCGGCTCATTTCAATAAATTTCGACTTACACATACACACACACACACACCCTCGCACACGAGCTTTCTGTTCTCTGCTTTGCTTTCTCCTTCTCCTATGCCGCCCACTAAAAATAATAGATGGACTACTTTTTCCGGGGGCCCCGAAGCCAAATTGCTAACGGTTATTGCTAAATCGATGCGTTTCTTTTAATATCCATCCGATTGGCCGCTTTTTCGAGCGCTTATTGCTCCGGCTATTTTTCAATTTCCCCGGTTGAAAAATCGCCCCGGCTATTCTCTCCGATGGCCCACCTCTCCACTCATATACCTACTTACCTTTTATAATATGAACATTCCTTCCCGTACGTCGTCGGGTTTTTTCAACTATTGTCCACCCGTTAAATTATAGGACTGTTTACAAAGGTAATTACCTGAAATTAAGGGCAAGTATCTACACTAGCCCTTCCAGATGTTAAATGGGACGAATTCTACCACAACAAACTGCCTGTCTTAAGTGGCTTACTTGCAATTGACTCAGTTAGCTGAAGTGGCTAAATTGATTGAAAAAATGCAGTTAAATATTTTTCACTCGAGAAACTTCCAGTGAAGTTGGAACGTCCATTTCAGAAAATGCCAAGCATTTTCAGCGCGTGAGAGTTATTGCACATTGAAGACGGCTAATGTTTATGATGGAGCAATTTTTTTACATATCAGTTTCACATTTCATTACATTTCATGGCATTAATAAAATCATACTGGAAAACATAATTTATTCAAGGTCTCCTCAGATGTCAGATCAAATCTCCATGTAAGAAAAATGTTGCATTGTAAGTCTAAGTAATTCTAGTAAAGTTGTTTTACTAGAGATAAATATTTAAAAATTTTGAAAATTTGTAAAAATCTTGTAATAACTCTATTTTGCAGTTAACATAAAGCAGATTGAAATTGAATTTGTATATAATTTTTAAGTAAACCGTTTTTCTGCAATCCCCTCTGTTAGAAAAATTATATTTAATTTGTCTCAGGGCGTATTTTATTTTGTGTGTGTGCGTGCGTGCATGCGTACCTGCGTTTGTGTCTATATAATTATATGCATGTATGCATGTAAACAGTTCTGTAGGTAAATTTACAATCACATACATGTTTTACCTCCTCTTGGGATATTTGCAATTGCAATATTAAACTATTGAAATATACAGCCAACTAAAATTGAGTTATATTTTGTCACCAGATAGTTGTAGCAGTTATATCGGTAGGTTAGCACATGTTTTTGCATAGCACAGGTATTTTTACTCTTGTGTAACTTTTTAGCATTTTTGCTGTTGTATTTCATCTCGAAATTATTTGTTAATTCTTAAAACGTTATCTATTCTCACTAATCATGTATTAAATTTAATTTTTAACCTGCAATTGATTTTGAGTTGTGTAATAAAGCTGTTTTTATCGCCATTATTATTTCGGAAACTATAACAGCTACAAATATGCTAAGTACCTCTAGTTAATGGTGGAATACTAACTATAGTAAAACAATGGACAAGGAAGGATTTCAATCCCAGCCTTAAATTTTTTAAGAGATATTAAACAAAATATATTGATGCCTCTAAGGCGGGGGCAATACCACTCTCACAATTATGGAGGGAAAATGCAATTTTAATTGCTTTAATTAACAGTTGCCAAGTGCCTTGCTGGTTTGTTTCATAAACTATAACCATATTAGCCATAACCATAACATATCTTCTGCATCTTTGACCCAGTCTAACTATTAAATTGATTTGAATCTGATGGTAAAATAGTTTCTGGAAGAATCAGAAATACAGTATAATACAAATTAGTAATATAATGCGTAATGGTAATGAGTGTTTTGTTATTCTTAACGAAGGTTCAAATATATTTATGGGGGAATTTAATGGGGAAGGAATTAACATAAAACTATATACTTTACTAGCGTTGAAATATGCTATTGTTTATGTTTGCAAAAACGAGACAATCGTTCTTCCTTGAATACTTCCGAAAACACCTAACTATAAATGTGTCTTTACCAAAAAATGGACAAGTACCGAATGAGAATTATTGTAATTAATTATTTGATATTAACTGTCGGTACATATTTTCCCACATTATATTTTCGAATGATTTCTTTATTACAAGTAAATCAATATATAAAATTTGCTTTCTAGTAATGTATTTATACCTATCTTGAAGATTTTATACACCCTCAACATAAGTAGTTTAGGTAGATGCATATTATCCATAAAGAATTTTTGCCTTTTATTATACTTTTTGTTCAAATCTGTGCATTCAAAAAAAATTCTTTACATTTTAATTGGCATTCTTTCAAGATTTCAAATGCATTGTTTTCGGCGTAACTCATAAAAAACACATTTAGACGATTTGCTTTATTAATAGTCACGTTACCTTAGTTCGTGGTAATGGATCGCTACTAATTTTTTTTTATATTAATCATGTAAATATACATTTAATGTAAAATTCATGTTGTTTTCAAAACTGTCCGTCCCGTCAATGCTCCAAAGTTTTCCCGTTTCTAAATGTGAACAATGAGGCATTAATTTCGTTGTCGAATTCGTAGATATTTATTTCGTCAAAAATCTCCCTGTTCATTCTGCGATAAATTTGATGAACACTTAAACATCAACTCGAACGCGGATCAAAAAGGAAACCACATGCAATTCGCATTTCCACTTTACATTTCAAGTGTCTACGTGTTCTCCACCCTTGATATTCATTCCTGAAACTGAAACTACATATTTAGTTTTGTGAATAATTACATCGCATTGTAGTCATTAAATGATGTACGTTAATGAATGTAACTTCGAATTAGATATAGCGAAAACGGGGATAACGAACGCGCGATGTTATACCACCACAGTTCAAATTACACGTAGAAATTTTAAATAATTCGCAATACATACCCACTCGACTAGTACGGCTATAAGTCATGAAACGTCGTCGATTGATTACTGTAAATTATTACCCCACCGTATTATTTTAATAAATATTCCGTGTGGTCTTCCTTATCGCTAAGGACATAAATTTCGATTGAAAGACGAGGACACCAAATGGGAAAATTTATGAAAATTCATTCAAATACGGAGAACGTTCAATCTACGAGATGTTCCTAAAAGTTTTTACTCTCAGAGACACAATAATTAAGAGCGACCGTAATTAAAATTAATTGGTCCCTAATAGGTTCTTCGTTCAAAGAGGAATTGATAAGAAATGAGGAAGTTCGTTACTTAGGCGCGGAGGTATTTTAAACGTAACGGCGATTGTTTTAATAAGAGATTGGAATCGTTAGAGCTATACTGAATGCTATGAAGTTTTTACGAAATTTGGTATGAAAATCTTGGTACCTTTAATCGATAAATGGATGTTCAAAATTTTATTTTTGTATATTTTATTCTTTATATAAATTACAGTTTTCTCGAATGCAATGGAAAGCGTAAAAAGTACATAATTATGAACATGCTTCTTGTAGATTTTCGTGTATGTTTGCAATTCTCTACAAAAGTACCAAAAAGTGTTTAGTAAATAAATAAATGCTTATTTTACAGGTCGTTGAACAATTTACAGAATTTTTAAACAAAATGGCAATTGTATTTAGTACATTTTTAACATTAGTTAATTAAAATTTTTGCCACATGCTTTAATGTAATGGATATCTTCAAAACTCACCATCAACTCTCCAATAAATTTACTGAATGTTACTTTTTTCGTGGTCGTTCCCCATTGCATCCCAATGAACTTATTCGTAGTATTCCAAAGACGCAATTAATCAAAATGTCGGATTTCCTTCTTCTTTATCTAACTTTTAATCTCTTTAGTTTGTTCGAAATGCTGCACCGGTTATTAGCTATTTGAAAAAAATTAGTCTAGCTGCCAGTAAAAACGTTCAAATTGCTCTCAAATGTATTAACTTTTAAAAAACTGCAGGAGTTCGATAATGAAAGAGAATTTTTCTAATTTAACTGCGCCATTAGAAAACCATCAAATTATTCCAGATGGAATAATGGGGCATAATCCCTAAAAAAGCAATACACTATAAACACTGTTTTAGTAGTACGCGAGTGATTTTTATTTAAGATTGTTATCAAATTTCGACAAATCACCTTTAAAAATGCACAAGGCGTGGTTAATAATTTGATTAAAAATTAAAATTTCAACAGTGTCTCGTGAACTGAATGTTTCCAGACTAACGTGACTAGATCCTTTATTCTTTTAATAATTCTATACGAACATGCATTTGAGGACACCTATTTTGTGACACATTTAGATATAAAGAATAGCATGATATAAGGAAACCAATTGTTTAAAGAAACCAATTTCTTTATAAATAAAGAAACCAATCAGAAAATCTTTAGTTTATCCAGAGTTTTATTTGATGAAACCAAGATATTTTTCGTTTTAGTCATATTTTGTGATTAGCATAACGATTAGTTTAATAAATTTCAATGCAATATCAAAAAGCATGTATCAAAGGTGAACGTAGAATTTAAGGAAATCAATATAATGAAACACTTTTAACGGGTTTCATGTTTATGGTTTAGACAGAACGGTCCTTTACAATGATTATCTAGGAAAATCGGGGGGGGGGGGGGGCAAACGGTGAATTTAGTATTTTTCTGTTTCTTTCTATCTTTCAATTTCATTTTTATTTTTGAAGTAAGTGTGTTCCAGTTTTTATGATAGTTAAAATATTTTTCACCTATTACATACACATCCTTTGTAATAATATTTTTGTAATAACATTTTCTACGAATACAATGTTAGACGAAGTTCATCAGGAAAATGATAATTGACAAAATAATTTTATAAGATATATTCGTGCCTGTTTGTTATATATATGTATTGTATATATATATCTTTAAATAGTCATCGTTTTTCTTCATATGTTGGACTCTGAAATTAAAAAGGTTGACGACTCTTCCCATATGAACATATGAAAATCAACTTCAAACAACTTGTCTTTGTTACATTTCGGACAATTTGTAAATATTTGTCTGCAAATGAGTATATACGCAACCTAAGTTAGATTTATACCGTGTAATACCCTTGAAAGAATAGGCATAAGTTTTAAAGCAGTGAACAAAAGTAAATCAAATGTAACGTAACCAACATCTAATAACATCACTTGCGTCACTAGCATCATCTTAAAACTAACATTTAGAGTACAAGGGTTTCATCATTTTATTATGTTTTTCGATTCCCTGGAGAGAATGTTGGATTGTTTTTCCATTGCACCCTGCATTGTTAGTATTTTTTTGCTGTTCATATTTTCAGTATAAAATTCAATCTTGAACATGGATTTTTTCCTTTAGCCTCCAGATATAAATCCAGAAGAATGGCGCGTATCTCGTTAAAAGCACGAATAACATTCACTTCTTTCCGACTACCCGAAAGTTTTTTTTTATATCCCATCGAATTTACCGCTCGAATAAACCGCTTGCCATCAATTTCCGCGTTAATTTGCGAAGGTGTGGGTGTACGTGTGAAAACGGGAAAACTTTCTGGCCCTCGTTACATCTGAGTTTACGGATTATTTTTCATCGACCGCCCAAAGAAAAGAGCGAAGGTGTCCGGACGAGAGGAGAGTCTCCCCGCGAAAAATAATTTAGCGGCCGCGGCGTTAGAAAATGGGGTCTTCATTAGGATTTATTGACGGACGTCTCGCGCCCTCCGCCCCCGAACTCACCTCCGTTTCCCTTACGTATTCCGAACATGCACTCCGAATTGATCTTCCGTAATATTAACGCGATCGCAAATAGCTCCCGACATGCGAACCTTTTATCGAAGATCAACACATTCGTCATTTCATCGTGGTTCCGTATCAGCGGCAATCGGCGATGAATCAGCATGTTGCACATAGTGAACTATACGTACCTAGTTAACGGGCCTGTTATTACTTATTACTACTGAGTCGTGCTGCCACGCTAGAGGATGTCTGAGAAAGGTAACGTCAAAAATGGGTTTATCGGGATATTTCGATGAGAATCGTGGCACATTTTACCCACAGCTTTTTTATTTTCCCATAATATCTTAAACCTTAAATTAGTTTTATAGTTGTTTTAAAGTTAGCCACTTTTGTCCCTCATTTGCATAATTTGCGCGATCCATTTTCCCCTACGTTAATAGTCCGTAGAGAATTGTGTCCTCTTCCAACAATCTGTTCAATCATAGATCCCCACGGGATGTCGTATGTATCCTCCCTTCGAAAAATTTCCAGTTAACCCAAAATTGTCAGTAATGCATTAATGAACCTACTTTTAAAATTTTCTATTTGAATGAAACGTTGGATCGTTACTAGGAATATTAATAATGACAGCTATTACCGAAACGTTAGTAGTAGAAATCTATAAAAGGTGGGCAAATAATGCAGTGTTGAAATTTATAAAATTATAAATGCTGCACTATAGAATTATAGACAGCTGTGAACTACGTTATGTTAATTTTTGTACGTTTTAAATTGCAGATCAAGCCAGGTGGATTGGAACTGAATCCAAATGGCACAAATGTAAGTACCTAATTTTTGTCATGTTATTTTTCCCAATTATTACTTGCAATGGTTATGTAGATTTGTGCGGAAGCAGACATTAAATATTAACAAAACCGCATGCAAAAATTGCTCTGTTTATATATTAATGACGACAGAGATTAAGAGGAGAATGATTGAAACGAAAGTATGAAAAAATTGACTTTCGGCTGAGATAAAAATGTATTTCATGTAAAAAAAAATGAAATAATAAAATTAATCCCTGAATTAATAAACCATCGTTTGGTGTTCAGAGACATTGATTACAAATTTTTTTGGTAATACGATTCAATATATCAATGAGTACAACGCTCCAGTATTATTATTATCAATTTATCTCATAATCGCAATCAGATTCAAATGTATTGACCAATGAGTTCAAAGCGCCATAATTCTCATGAAAATTGTGAATCATGCACGATCATAAATCAATAGCCGTTGTACCTATCTACGAGAAAAGCGAATAATTGCAGAAACTTGTTTTTTTGGAAAAACGAATGTTTCGAAAAAATGATTTGGTAGCGAATTTGGTTTTCTACCAGCCCTTTCCTCATCAGCAAATCACGAAATGTTTCACTTCTCTTTATTAAATATTCTCCAGCCAAATTTGCAAATGTATTGTCCATAAGGGAGTAAGGGCAATTTTTCCTATAAACGAAAATGTTCAGTAGGTATTTATTGACATAATTCCCGTAGTACCTAAGTAGGGTCGTTTTCCTTTCTCAAATATTTTGTGTACTCAACGTCATTTGGAAAAAAGGGAAGTAAAACACAGGCGTGAAATTCATGAATTGAGTCTGTGCTTTGATATTTCACTTAACTACTGTTTCCAAGAGTGGAGCATATCATTTTATTTACATTTTCTAAAGTTTGCTCAAAAAATTACAAAATACTGATATATCACATAGTTCACATCACAAGAATTCTGGTTGAATATAGTATAAGGCGATGACTTTAGTTCATTGCAAGGTGGACTCGGCTCGTATTCTTATTTTCAGTCGGCAGTGGAATATATTTTTCCAATAAAAGACATTCAACCATTATCACATCGTCCAATTCCGCAGTCAGGATTAAGACTCGTATTTGGTTTATTTTCTGGAATTCGTTTACATGGGTAAACTATGTAATGGGTAAACTAAACTAGGCTCAAGTAAATCTGCAAACAGAAAATGAGAACATTACTGTCGTGTTTTCCTTGGCTCTTCCAGTGTTCAAAATATCGTCTTTTTTTCAAGGAAATCCTATTGAACAGCTGACCAGCTGTTCAGTCCACCTACCAAATACAAATCAGTTAAATTTTGGCAGATTTCTATTTTCAAGGATTATGTGAATAATAGTAGCAAGACTTGAGTAGTTAAACTAACTACCCTACAACCAAAGACTTCTCTTTTGCTGAAGTGATTAGAGATGGACCGCCTGTTAATTGCCGTCCCTCTATATGACATGTTTTTGTTTTTTCTTTCATTTATTGCGGATTCCATTGATTACACATTACGTTCATTTTACTCTGGCATGTTTGAGAACTAGACACATAAATAAACCCTAATAGTTTAATTGTAGGACATGTCGTAATCAGTTATTGCAATTATTGGACAGCCGTCTAACAGCTACGCTATGAATAATACCGTAAAAGTTTAATTGCATGAAACAGTGAAGAACCCACCTAGTTACTACATGATAACTGCAAAACTTGCCAAATGAGGTTATTGAAAGGGTATCCAACCACTGAAACTAATCAATAGTTAGTTTCAGTTACTAGGCACTCCCCATAAATTATACCTTAAAAATACGAAGTTATAACACATTGGTAGGTTAGATACCTGCATTTTTCTGTGGATCGCTTAACTAACACACAATCATTACATATAAGGCTAAAACTCACACGACTTGCTAAAATAAGTTCCACATATCCAATAACTGGTATGCCCTACTAAAACTCGCGTTCTTTTTCAACTATTATAACTTCTATAAGCTACTTCTACTCACCGAAACACATATTTATTAGATTGTTGCTTCCTTCCTTCCTTCCTTCCTTCCATATATTCTTTAATTTGGCAATTCTATAATTCACCATTATACAGTCCCGCCTCGGTGGTGTAACCTCTCCTAGTCGTAGCTTCTAGACGTAGTGATTTCCCGGCAATTTAAGTTCGGTAACTACCCCTCGCAGTTTCCTAAATAATTTACCGGAGTTTGTACCTCCGCCTTAAAAAGAACAAAAACCGTGCAACGTTAAAATTGTACCTTGCAGTTCGTGAGCAAAATCATAAAGCGAATCCTCGAGTTGGAGAATAAGAATCGTAAGGGAATAACATACAACTGCAAAGCAATAAATGATGATTATCGTTTTGTCTCGTTGGAAAAAATTGACGCAGGGTTTACACGAGGGAATTGTCAAGGATTGTAGGCTGAAATGATCTGAATTAGGTCGGTGGAGATAATAATATTTTGGTTTTGGTTTCGTGTTGATTGTAATTTTTAATTTCCAGTGAAGTTTAACGTCCGTCGTGTCGTGTTACGGTTATGGGCGCTTGGCTTCAATACAAGCAATCTGCAAGTGAAATGACACATTTTGCTCGATATGATCATTCCCATGTAAATTGCCCGTGTGGATGGCAAATCACCTAAAATTGCATTTCACCACGAAAAATACCTGATTTATGAGAGGTTACAAAATTATGCAGAATCTACTTACACAGCTGTCGTTGGGTAATAATTACCGACAAGAAGAAAAAGTTTCGGAAAATTATTTGTAATTTTTTTTTTCGAGCAAAACACTCAGTCAATGCAGAATGGTAAGAAATTCCAAATAATAAGAGAACTTTTACACTATAATTCTTAACATGCTAATTCAAAAAGTAATAATAATTAGTAAAACGCGGGTTATATACAGGATGAAAGCAATAAAGCGTGCACAGCTTTTCACACAATATGCACCAATGTTTGCAACTTATGCACCAATATGTGCAAAATATTCAAGAATCTATTTTAAATTTTTCAGTTGGTAAATAATATTTTTATTTGGATTAATAAATTTATTGCACGTTTTAGACTACTGCATTACGTGATATGATAATTGTCATTAAGTTAACCGACTACCAGCACCTACTTAATGCTGCCTAGTAACTAATATTATTATATCGATACAGAAATAATTAAAATTTGTATGAAATAATAATTATTTGCTGGTATGTGTTATGTACCTCCACCATTGTGAAAAAACACAACAAATCAAATCGAAATCGAGTTTCAATGATATAAAAGTTTCGTGAGTTAATGCCTTAATAAACAGTCAATATTGATATCAAAGGATAATGACCAATAAAATAAATGAAATTCATAGTGGCGTAATTCTTATTCTTGCAGCAATTCCATTGATAAATTATCCTGAATTACCTCAAGGTTATCACATGCGACATAAATCTACCAATGATTATAAGAAAATGCAACAATTTAACGTTTTCAGGATTGGTCAGGAACTACACGTTATCTTTGATGCCCTGTCAACCTCTAGAACACTGTGAAAATGCGTGTGCAATTTGCACTTGATTTGCGCGTTTTAAAATTGACTGCCGTATATATAAACTTCTGTTTTAATACAAACTGGATCCTTCAGGTGAAATTTTAAAGACTTGCAAATTAGCGCGTTTTTATCTTTATTTTCGATGAGAGCAAACATGATATTCAGAATATGATGCTCACGCTCGGACGTTCCGGATAATTCGAAAAGTTCGTCGCCACGGTCAAACCACTTAACAGGACAAACTAATTAAAATCATCCGCACATTTCATATGTATGAAAATGTGTACGGTGTACACATATACACATACACACGCGCGTCCTGCCCTCTCATTGCACGTTGATATTCCGGCTTTGCAGCCAATATCCAGTTCGAGCGAGAGAGAGAGAGAGAAAGAGTTAGAGAGAGAAGGAGGGTAGAGAGAGAGAGAGAGAGAGAAAGAGAGAGAGAGAGAGAGAGCTGCCAGCTGGGGAACATTAAATTCCGTGAAAATATCCTGCAATGCGCCCGTCCTGCGGTGAAATCCTGGCTCCGTCCTTCTTGTCCCCAGACTCTTCTACAGATTTATAAGCCGATTGACTCTGGCGACTTATGAGAAGGACCGTCGTATTTATAGAACTAAAAGATGAAATTACTTTCTTCCATCTCTTTCTATCTCCTTTTTGTCCGCTCGATTCCAGCGAGATTTTTAACCTCGGAAAAGGAAACGCCGGAAATGTTTAACAAAAATATATTTTTACAAACGTAATTGGAGGTCCCTTATTAGAATAAAGTGAACAGTGCCAATGCAAAACACAAGATTTATTGGTTATTTGTCAATTATTGTATACATGGTTATATTCACAATTATAAATAGAAAATATCGTTTTAAAGGTCCGAACCTTATTACCCCAATTAGAGTCACCCTTATAATAATCACACTTGTCTAAGAAGAACTTCAGACCAGAAGAAAATATTATGACACCCTGAGAAAAATAGTCAGTAGTTTCAACTGAAATATCGGTTTATCTTATTGAGAGGTGGCGTAAAAACGTAACCTTCCTATCAGCAGGTTACATTAACGCTATCAAGAAAAAAGACCACGTTCTATACCACGATTCACGAAGCTATGGAGTAACAAAATTGTGCAATCTCTATTCGTCAAGGGTTCGAAAATTTTACACAATGCATTTTGAATTTTTTGAAAGCGCATTATAAGTGTCACTTCTTTTCGACGGTATCGTCTAAATTGACTAAACTTTCAACGTTAAATAACGGAAAATGGAAAAAATTTCAGGAGAGGTGTATCAAAATTTTTCCAAAAAATATCTTTCACATCAGATTTTATAAAATTTCTAACACGAAAATTATGGGAGTTATAACGATGACAAAATGATTGTTCCCTTTAAATAGGAATTAACATTTATCATATCCTATCTATATTCTATATATATTCTAGAAATTTGAAGGGATTAATATAAAAATTATTTTACAAACTCTTAAAAAATTGACCTTCTTCCGAAATAATTTGAAAACCAATGATGTGCAAAAAAATGTTAAATCAAAATGTAGCTTTTTTAGGAATTTGATTTATTTCTCTAGGAAAAAAATGGAAGAAGGTCGTTTGAAGCGAGAGAATGAGTATTAGGACTACCTCTCCTGCGCCCTTTTAACTAAAGAATTGATAAATTAAGGGCTGAAGGAAGTTCAACGTCACATCTCTCATAGTCCTTAAAATTTAAGAAAAAAATTGAAATTCAAGGAAGTTATCGTTGAAACTTTATTCCATTTTACCATAAATAGTTGTGAAAATTGAAGTATTGAATACGAATGAATACACAGCCTGTATTATTATTATTAACAGTACTCCGATTACAGACAAGAAAAGGAGGAGGACGATAATGATAATTGTTCACATGATTTATAATTCAATGAAATATTCCTTTTTTATTTACATACAAAAATTAGTCACAATATAATATATAAATACTTTCATTCATGTAACTTTTTGTACCTCTTACCGCAATAAATTCACTAAATGTCAACTATATGATTTCTATATATATGTTTAAAGACAGAAAATTGTTTATAAAGTCAAACAATGTTTAGTACTTTCAGTATCGTTATTGTAATATGTTTTATTTTTAATTAACACTTTTTCCCTTAAATAGTATATAGGATCTTCAAAACGGTTGAATCAATAAATGTTCCACGTTCCACGAAATATGTAACTTGCACAAAATTTGAAGTAGTGATCCCTGATTTCGACTCTCTTAGGATGTTTGTCAGGACACTGGCACATTTTTTCCAACAACCCTTTGATTTATTATGTTTCTCCCGAACTTGGAGAATTCCTACGAGCTTCAAAGTCATTCGAAAAAGTGAAACGAACGGGTATTTGTAACGGTCGGATACGTCCAAACTTTTCGATTATTCTCGGATGGCTCACGGACGGTCCTTTAACCCCCTTTTCCTCTTTCCATTTTAATTAATCAGTTTCGACGGGAACCCAGATCGCTAGTTTGTAATTCGCAGGAGACGAAATTTTAGATGGAATTGTATGGAAAGCAAATCAAAAGTTGTCATTAACGAACTTCTTTGAGTATCCCCTTACTTTAATCATCTTCGAGAAGTTGTGAAGGTTTGGCTCGATTTGAGTAATTACGTGTTTACTATGTGTCGTTTAAAGCGGGTAACGATCGAAGTAATGTAACTTCCAATACATTTTATTTTCAATTACGTACTTTGTCTGTAGGAGAGTCGAGGGGAAGGAAAATAATTAAAATCGCTCGAAGGTCGCGAAGTCTTGTTACGCACCAATTGAGAGACGTGTGACAGCAGTTATCGAATTTGCAATTAATACAAGCTATCCCAAGCTATCTGGGGCATATTTGAGAGAGAAATAAAGCGTCTTTGATTTTTTTGGCCGCAGTTTGCGTGAAACGATTTCGGAGGGTATAAGGAGAGATTTATTGTAGGACGAGGCAAAGTCGTCGTCTAAAAATATTCCAGCTGCGGATGCGTACTTTTCCCGGTTCGGTGTCACTTTCGAAGTTCCTCAACTTTGTCATTAACATGCACATCAAATAAACATCAAGTTTAACTTTTATTCAAATCAAGCTCCAAACAAAACTGTGACCTGAATATCTGACAAAGAAAACATCTAGTGGTACATTTTATGTATATGTAAAAGTGTAGGCGGCGCAGGCGATATCGCGTTCCCTCATTGTAAATTCACCGCAAAGACACTTCCACGGAACGAAAATGTGTGAAATTGCACCCCTATTTGCGCGACTTCCCCTAATTTAACGTTTTACATAGCAGACACATTCACAAGGCTCTAATTCAAACAGACCCACTCCCTCTCTCTTTCCACTAGGAGTAATATCTTTGCACTTTGCCATTCCATCTTCTCACATATCCTCTTTGTCTCCGTGGAAATTAAACACAATAATTGCTTTATGGTGTTACACTTCTCAAGGCCTGGAATTCGCCCTGTTTCGCCGATCCACTTATCTAATTGCTCGGCATCGTTTCTTTAAGTTCGTTCGTTGTCGCACGTTATGTTACAACATTCCACTCAAAACGGCGCCACCCCATGGAAACGGATCTGAATTATTAAAATGCGGTCACATCACAGACGTTTTCTGAGCCTCGCTGACGTTTATTGCTCGTATTAATTCCAGCGTCTGCGGCGCTTCTACTCTTTAATTCATTACTTCGAACGATGTTGGTAATGGGATTATTCCGAAGGGGGGGTTCGTGTAAAAAACGGGTCCTAATCTTGTCCAGACAGACAACTTTTTCGTTAGAGGGTTGCTTTTTTCAAAAACTTCGGTGTTAGCTGTATTGAAGGTTATTCGTCCTATTGGTGAGAGAACTGTGTGGTAATACAAACCATTCGGTTTTCTACACGTTGTTAGGTTTACTAATCCTTAGTGATAAAAAAGGAGACGTTCCATTAAAATAACCGATTTTGCTGTACTTATTAGAATTTCGCCTAGAAATTTATGCCTAGGGGAATTCGCCTAGCATTTAGGGAAAAATTTATAGTCCATCACTTAAGTAATACTCAAGGAGGCCTTGGTGGAGGAAACCTTGGTTGCTGTTCGATAGTTACAAAATCTTCTTGCCTCCGCCAAAGAGCACTTAAGAAGGCAGAAGTTCTGACAACAATGCAAATCGTGAATAAGAAACGGTCTATGGAGTATTATTTCTATTTCTATGGTTCTACGATCGTGTCAAAGTGTGGTTATAAACTACAATAAATTAAAACTTGTAATTAAACGAAGAAAAAGTAAATTTAAACCCTCGACCCTCTTTTTAAGCACCTAAACCGCTCGTTCCATATTTCCAAACATCTTTCGAAGATATTACTGGTGCTTCTATGAGCCCTGTTATAATTTCTTTCTGCATGTGTATTAGGATGTACAACTGGTGTTAGCAGATATCTTTTATATGCATAGCCATCGTCACCCAACATTTTACCTGTAAAAACACATAATGTATAACAGATTCATATTGCAAATTTGATTTTAAACAAATAATTATAGGGTGACCTGGCACTTCATTATTTTCATATTTAACACGAACCCCACTTCTCTAAAATATTGTGTTATTATGAGTGGACCCTGGATATCTAGCGACAATATCTATTATTTGCATTCTTGGGCCACATTCCACCTGTAAATAACACTTTTTAAACAATTTCATCAATCATTATTGAGACAGTACAATTATCAGTAAATTAATGAAGAAAACTCTCCTTCTATTTCTGTATATTTCACTTACAGCACCTCGAATAATTTTTTTCCCAATTTTTATGCGTCACGAGGTGTTACCACCAATCTACTCATAAGAGAAGATGTTTTGGCAATATTGCCAACGAACCGTAATTATATATTTTTTAAATATCTTCAAAGCCATGTTTTGAAGCGTCGAGTGAAGACCGAATAAACCTGAATTTAATCTTTTTTGTAATGTTTACCCCCTAATTTCGTTAGGTATGGATTTGACTGACACATTAGGTCGAATCACTTTCTCCCCCATCCGAGAAAGTATTTTAACCGACCCATATTGGAAATTGATGGGTTCCACGAGGCACAACCATTATTCTACTTTCTCAAAAATTCTATACGCATTAATCTTAGACGCGGCGCCTCGCGGGCTTTTTCGAAGACAAATAACCATCCTAATTTCGTTGAGTACATTTTCTAATTTGCCAAAAATTGCGTTGGCAGAAACACAAATGGGCCTAGCCCCGGATGGCAATTTGTCCTCGGGTCTTAAGGTGTTCCCTCTCGTGTATATTTTTTCTTTCACTAAACGAAACTGTTCCGAACGATATGAAGTGTGAAATAGGTGTATGAGGGAAGGTGGGAGAATTACGGGTCCGGAGATTGTTTTTGTTTTCGTATTATTCACGAGTCGCGAGTC
The DNA here is from genome assembly GCA_963576515.1 of Cryptocephalus primarius. Classification (NCBI taxonomy): domain Eukaryota; kingdom Metazoa; phylum Arthropoda; class Insecta; order Coleoptera; family Chrysomelidae; genus Cryptocephalus; species Cryptocephalus primarius. The sequence continues at coordinate 6,403,655 of OY754940.1, read as the reverse complement.
GGAAAATTTTCGAGAAAAATGGAAACGCCAGAGCGCTGGAGAAAGGGCATTGTTCCGCGTTGAAAAGTATCATTCCTGCTGTCGTTCGAAAGGCTCGATTGCTAAATTGTTACGTCAAAAGTTTGACCCAGATATTAGTCGCCGGTTAACTTTTAGGAAACCGCCCGATTGCACGCGGAACGAAAAGCGACGTAACGCTTAAACTAAGTGAAATTAATGCAATAAATTCGGCAGTAAAGCGATGAAAACACGAAACCCTTTCCCGGACTCGTTAACCATTTACCTACTCAATATCGCAAAGTCTTTTATGGTCACGTCAAAGTCATCAGCTCCGTTAAACGAATTTACTAAAGTTTTCATCCCCATAACATCTTCAAAGAACATAATTTTGAACATCGACATCGGCTCTAGACTTAGGACAGGGCCTAATTGGGCGTTTAATTGACTTTTCACGGTTTACCTAACGCTAAATTCACTAACGGCTATTATACTGCTAAGCGCCATTTCCGTTTCACTTACATTGCGTTCGGAGTCGTGATTTCATTGTTTACTTAATGACGGGAATTTAATTAGCCCCGATTTTAAATCTTACCGATTACCTGAATGCTTAACGTTGTCAGTACAAACAAATTATAGCTAAGACAAATGGAAGATAAGAGTACACTAACCGCACTCCTTAGAAAAGAAAAATAATTATAAATATACAACTGACAAAGTCGAAGTAAAGTCGATTTAAAAACGTGAAAAGGTATTGAAAGGTATAGACTTAACAAGAAAGGAATAAATGGTTTCAAGCAATCGTTCTATTAGATCTAATTTATTTTTCAGTTTTGAACGATGAATTAATGCAATCAATTATATCAATTTAAATTCAGTTTTCAATGCATTCGGAGGCTATTTTTAAATAGAATTATTTTCGTTAAATACCCTACACTGCAATCAAAATTAAATTATATGTTCAAATTGTTGCAATATTTTTTGTAATTGTTATCTTCGCATGATGATACGAACTGAGCTATTAGAAAAGATGTAATTTTTTTATAACAGCAACAGTGTTTAATGGTAATGGCAAAATTAGCTCAATTTATGCTCAAATTCCGTTTACCGTATACCGTTGCGTGGAATAATTGAACTAAAGAACATCTTACACCTACCAATTACGTATATGGTGAAGTATATTGAAATGGTGGATGCGCCTAATATTGACAATGAGGGGAAAATTCAAATTATCTCCGAACTGGTTAAACCTGTCGAATGAGAATGTAACCTATGGTAAAGTAAAGGGGCAGTTGAACCGCGGCACGCCACAATCATTCGAGCCTACAGTGGGAGAAACATACATACACATCCTTCCCATGAAACCATAACATTCGTTTTTACTGGTAATCCTCTGTTTTTCTATTTTGGTTTATATTTTGTGAAAAATCCAGCTCTCTAAATTTTCGTGTAATTAAATCATAAAGCGGTGAGCTCTATATCTGTAGTGATTGTATGACAGGCATTCATCAATCGTTACGGGAGTATAAGGATTAGTATTATTGCGAGGGGTAATTAAATTATTCATAAGGGAAAACAATACATGTGCAAATTAACAAGGGCTGGTATTTTGCATATAATTGGGCAGAAATCGATATCTATTACATTAAACTAGAGCATTAGGCAGTTAAATCGAATTTCTAATCTGTTTAGTCACAATCCATGGAAACTTTACTTCCTTGATATTGCCCAATGTGTGTATCTCATTCGGTTGAACAAGTATATTAAAAGTAAGTAACCTTCTGCCGTCTTTGCCTCCCTCTAATTCCTCCGAACCCTAATATTCCAATGAATTCAGACGATGAACTCCACGACATTATCTAACGTGTTTCATATTGAAAGGCAAATTGGGGGAACTTAATCCCTTAAGGAACCCATCCCTTATTTGACAGAATTAACTAACGCCATTTCGTGAATTAAGACTTACTAATCCAATTAAGATCAGCCGGCAAACTTATACAATTATATAAGTTAGTGAACGTCGAATTGCTTTGATGGTTTTTGGGGATGCTCTTCCATTTTCGAGTGCGGTCAGCGTGAACCTATGACGTTTCCATTTAATAATGGGGGCACGTTTGAAAAAGTTAGACTGTTGTGGCATTTCTGGGATTGAATATAAATTCTGCTCTTCGGTGTTGGCGGTTGGAATTACGAGTGGAATTTCTCCTGCTTGCCATGTGTATGTTGCCTTACTCTTTGACTAGACGTATTAAGGACACTTAGTAATGTGAAAGGAAATGCAAACTGTATATGTCGACGATAAGGTTGACATTATTAAGCAAAATTTATCAATTGTATTAATTTGATATTCTATTAGGTAATTACATTAGGAAACTTATTCATCATCGATCGCTATAAGTTTCTGAGCGCTAAAATTTTTCTTATGTAATACCGATATCTGGTGCAATATCAAATTTTAAAGTTGGTAAATTTCACAATTCTGCATTATCTATGGTTTGGAATACTTTACACTCCATGTTATTATTCTTTGCTGGTTATTTTCGTTTTTTGACTCTGGTTCAGTACCATCTTCGCCCTTCTTTACAAGTCGTGATTTGGCTTTAGAAACTCCCAATATTTCATGCACATTAACGTGAATGTCTTTCAGATGTTCTGTTATGAGATACGAGAGATAATGCATCAGAGACTCCATTTTTTCTACCATTTGTATACTCTGTTTCAAAGTTGTATTCTTCCAAGTCTAAATGCATCCTGGTCAGTTTGGAACTGGGATCCTTCATCAAAAATAGGTACACCATTGGTCTGTGGTCTAATATAATAATAAAATAAAACATTAATAAAATAATCACTAGAATATTTTTCTATCCATATAAGTATCATTTAAGATGTTTTATACTTCCAATGTGTGGCTGTTAGTTCTTTCAGTTGGTTGACTTAGAACTTTCTCCATCCAGTTCTGGATCCGTCGATATATTCTGCACAAGTATAAGTCTCTATCACTTATTTGGAAGTAGTAGAGAGCATTTCAAAAATAACATTGTCGTAAATTTGACATCTGCAGTTGCGCATTTTCAACTTGTGCGGTATAAAAATGGCGAATACACTAATAGTCGATGTACCTATGTACCTTTTCGTTAGAAACTTGTATCTGTAACTTTTCGTTGCTACATGGGTACCATAACGTCAATATTGTTGAAATTTCGACTTTTTTAATTTTAAAAATAAAATACATACGTTTTTCATCCACACAAAATGTAGTTTGATCATTATAAGATTATATCATTAAAATCAAACGTCTTTAAAAACCAGTTTGAAAGTAATGCTGACAAAATAATTTTAAAATACCAACTTTGAAGTCGACATGTCAAAATGTAACGACAATGTTAAAATGCCTCACATGAAAAAGTAGTTATTTTGACATCACCTGTACATTGCCTAGAATTTGCCTTGTACTTACCCTGTATAAGGCTGGAAAATTTGAAAAGCATCTGAACATTGAGCATTGAAACTGATTAGATTTAAGAATGGTACCAAAGATATCTAAGACGTATACATATTTATTAATATTTAATAAATTAATTTTTATCCTTTGTTTAATGTTGTGATAATCACAAATAACTATTAGTTAATTAATATTACATGAACATATAAATTTTTATTGATTTTATTTCTTTATTTTTCCACATAACCGATTTTATTTTATTGTGTGCTTTGTACTCATATTTAAAATTTTTTCACTACATATATTTTCTATATTCATCTGTTGAATCGTTCGATGGTTCGTTGTAATAGCACTAGGTAGATCGAAAAAGAACTTAATTGAATTAATTTCTTTGTTGAGCCATGACAAATTGATTAATAACTAGTATAATTAAATGCCAAATAAATTAATGAAAGTAATGGTTCATCGACTCACACATACCGATACAGATTTGTTACATTAATCTGAAAATGTTCACTCCGGTCATGTTTTCTCAAGGATTATCGTATAATTACCATATTTGATGTGTCTGGGGATATCGAGCAATATTTTCCGGTTCATTTTTTCCGCTTTCGACAAACGAGATCATATTTGCTTAATAACTCCAGCCTTATTATCTCGCAATCAAAGAGAGGGTTTAATCTCTGCAAAAAACCCACCGAAAAAAGCTTGGAATTTAATTGATCCCCTTTCCTCCTCGTCTCCTCGTCCTCCATCCTGGTTGGATCCGCACATCCTTCATTCATTATAAAACGGCATTCGGGAGCAATGATGTTTTACGATTTTTTGCCGGCATCGCTTCAAAATTGAACGTTAATGCGATTCGGCCCCCAAATGGCTTTTTAATTAGTGATATAATTGATTACGCTGGTCAATTAAGCCCGTGGAGTGTGAAAATTAATAAACAACCGGTTCGGACAGTTCCGATAACGAAGTGCGAATTACAGAGCAAAAACTTCTTGTTCTCGATTTTACGCATGCCACCGCCGCCGCCGGAGGAAATTCACCGATGCGAAACTACCCTCGAATCGAGGGGGGGTTTCTTTCATTCAAATCCCATTAATACCGTACCGGTAGGTAATAATCTTGTCGTCGCCAGTTAATTTTTAGAAAGGGTCTTATTCAACCCCTAGAGGGAACTTCGCCGTGATAATAATAACGGACATTATTATCGGACTATCTTTGCGCTAATGTCGGTGTTTGATCCGTGTTACCACAACTAATATCCCCAAGGGGTTACTCGCTGTTACAACTCGTTAATGACCAATTAAAATGCTTTACGATGGACTGTGAAGTATTGAATTATAGAAGCTGCGTTGCAACTTTGTACGCAAAACTTGCTCTATGGAACAGAAAATAAAACATCAAAGGCGGATCCAAAAATTAATAAACAAGTTATACAGGGCAGGGCGCCTTACCAAATTCTGTGTAAATCATTTCAATTATAATCAGATTTATAAAATGAAGCGAGATTACTCTTAGCTAGCAGACTCACGGCACTAAGACAACTTTTTAGAGAGTGTTGGTCAATATAATAAGCCATTTGAGTTCGTTGATATGGCGCCTTCTTACCCCACGAAATGATCTTTCAAGCAATATCCCTATAGTCATTAAAATTTTAATGGGTGAAAAACATTGGGGGATATAGAAAAAAGCATATTACAACTGAAACGAGTTGTCACGTATTAATAGGGTTACATATAGAAATTACAAATTCGCTCAAAAAATAAATTTAGGAATTTTTCATAGGCCGCCATAATGTTTTTACGGGACCGATTTGATCCATGATCTAAGTGAGATATGTACCGAATCTATTTTTGTTTTTTTATTTGAATCAGTCACAGAATACGTCCTATATTGTGTTCCAAACTTTGTTATCATATCGTTATTACTATCGTTATGTATATAAAACTTGTTTTGCTGTTTTTCAGTCATTTTCACCCTTTTGTCCTCTCAGAATATACTGACGATAAATTTGTTTTCTTCACGTTCAATTTCATTTATATTACTTTTTGTACATCTTCCTAGCCTGAGGCACATTTTTAGCACATAACAAATTATTATCTGTTTACTTACTCAGTACACGATCAATCATATGCACCCTAAACGAACTGCATAGTTTATTAGTGTATATGGCAGCTTGTAAATATATATTTAGAAACTAATCCGAAACTACTGCTATGTATCAGTATTGCTAACTGATAACTACTACTATGTACTATCAGCGCTATGTATTTCCGTAAAAACGCATTGTAAATTATCTCGCTTTAAACCCAATTAATTTTGATGAGGTCTACTGCAAACTGAAAGATGTTGCATTTATATTATATTTCAAAATGGCTTCTGCTGAAACCGGCAACCTATAAAGGAATCAGTTCTTCAAATTTGAGTTACTTTTCCCATAAAATTAGTGAAACATTTATTAGTAATAAAGTAATTATGAGTAACTACACTAGCTTCACGACAAAAGAACAAAATCCAAAATTACAGACGTTAATGTTCTATAAAAAGCTGCTACACAAGTTTGGGAGATTTGTGATTTTTTAAGTAAAAACATTCAAAAAGAAATTGAGTAATTTGTGTCATTATATTGCGTATTATTATATTAGGAGATAGCTCCACAAAAATAATAATTCTAATGATAAACATACTAGACAAAGTTGGTTAAATTTAACAAGAAGTCAGAGCCACTCATTTTTAAGAGCGTCACAGCTGAATACGTTTCACTGGGATTGCATTATTATTGCTATCCATTATCCATTATTGCTATCCACTATATTTCTGGTCCGATTGTGTCAGATTAAATCATAGAATCTTATCAATAACGTCATTAATGCCGATTCGGTGACATTTCACAGTTGGGAATTTTGGTAAAAGTAATTCTAATCCCAGGCTACTTCAGAATTTGCATTCTCTGACCAAAGATGCTTGTAATAAACCCTTTTGGAATTAGACCAGACCTTAACTAAAGAGAAGAGTTAAATTTTAGCTTAGCTAACTTCTGGAGTCAACCCTGGTATTGACAAATCGACCCCAAATATGTTGTTCACTTTTTTTCTCTAATTTGTAGGCAATTTATACGTAACTCAAAACTTAAGAGTGCAATACAGTGCATATAAAATTATAAAAAGGTAATATACCATCACCACAGAGAGAAAATCCGTTTGCAAATGTTTGCATCTCTTAGGAAATTGTCGCCAACCATAAAAATACCTATTTGAAAGTTTACCAGATAAGTTACACTGAATTTTCTCGTACTAATAGTCCGCCCTAATGCATATTTAGTTTTAGAATCACTACACAACGTATTTATCTTCGCACAGTTTCAATCTAAACGTCAAACAAGATGAAGCTTTTAATCGCGATTCTCGCTAAAATTTGCTGATGTGTGTAACCGCATTAAAATTCATGCTGGTAATAATACTCATTGGCTGGCGTTATCGACTACCCGTTAAACTCATCAAATGAAATCTAACTAATGAATAACCGATAATACGTTGTGCATAAGTCGATATGTGGGATACAAAAGAATAAAGAGGAGAGAGAGAGAGAGGGTGAGTGGGGAGAGGATTAAAAGTATGATGACGTTTCGTGCAACGTCATCACTTAAAATTTTCCCTCCATTCAGGTGTTAAACTCTCGAAATTATGTTCTTTAATGATACCATCGCGGATCTCTCTGGGGTAACATCGTAAGATAAAGTACACACAAAGTTGCATTACTCCTTACTTTGTGGAACGAAATTAGTCCTTCTGATCCCCGAAAGCTCCGCTGGAAACTTTCCTCATGCACCTAATATGTGATTTACTCTAGTACATAAGGAGGCGCTTAAACGGATTATGAGGAGAGCTTGTTTCTTGCCTAATTGAATTTTGTAAAGGTGTTAGTTCCTAATCAATGGTGAAAGCTTTTTTATGGCCGCGTCGGGCCATTGGGATTCCTCTCAGCGAAACGAAATAAATTTAATTGGATGATAATGTTTAAAACTTTTTAATGCGCTACCTTAATCAGGCAACTATTATTAGTAGAGCTAACAGAAATTGGGAAAGCAGCTCATTACGTCTAAAAATACAATTGAATACGTTGAGCTGGTAAATTAGATCTCAAGCGAGAATTATCCCACAGGCAAAGTCTCCATTAAACGCGATTATGGAACGGATCCATCCCGCCAATTCCCCCGAGCACATTGTCCGCTAGAAGCGAAAAAAATATTAAAGTGGATACCGCGGCGGTGAACGCGCCCTGCCACATGGATTTTCAAGAATTTAATTTAAATCCCGGCCGAACGCGAAAAATTAATTTCCACGCCGGTTCGTAATTTTTTCTTCGGCAGTGGAATTAAACAAAATGTGCCTACGAAGAACAAAGCGCGTCATGTTAAATTCAGACCAAAGTGGAGTAATCCACAAGTATAGGGACGAAAATAAAACAGGCGAGATTAAATAAAACCCGGAAGCTCAGGAATTAAAATTGTTTAATCAATGGACGATTAGAATTTTAAAAAAAAAAGCAACTACGACAAAACGAGGAGAGTTATGGCCAGGATTTAGGGACTTTAGTATGTTGCACTGTTTGGCTAATGAGTTAAGCTGTTTTAAAGTTTTAAGATATATCGAATGGAATATAAAGTGGAAAATGTATGGGTCTATGTCGGTGTTGAAAGGGAAGGTTTAGACATAAACATGGTTGAATTCAAGAAACCTTGAAATGCCACCTGGGTACCAAAAAGCAGACAAAGAAAGATTAATTACAAATCAATTCGTAAATTATTCTCGTATACTTCCAAAGTGAAACCCAGGTTTCGAAATAGAAATTTAAAAGATAGCCGACGTGTCCAGAATTCTGGGCAAAACATTAGCTCAAAAAAACGGTATACCATACTATACCCTACATTCCTGTGTGGTATGATTTAAAATTGAATAAACAGATTGACATTAACACATCGATATCCTCAAACTTCAAGTCAAGGAAATAATACGGTGTCACGAATATCTTACGCAACTTCAGTGTTTTAGGATGGCTGGCTGACAAAAAATACCGATTTATATCTGCAGCCACTGCCATGAAACTACACCAAAATAACTTCTTTTTTAAATTTTTTAAATTTATTATCTGATTTAGAAAAATGGTGGTGAACACCCAAATAAGTGGAAGTATTAAATAACCATCCTCAGCACAACTTTCTTCGTTACCTTCCTATATGCTAAAACGATACTCCATTTATTCAACAGGGTGATGTAAAGTAAAAAGCACTGTCCTTTCCTTTTTTACTCGTCACTTTATTCTGGCCATAACTTACCCTATTAGTGCACACTTCGGACCTTTAATGTCCATAGGATATGATAATATGGATGGAAAACTCTAAGATGGGTTTAAAATACGTTGTATCAGAATTATTGTATTAGTTAATGTACCTTAAAGATAAGTGCATCAAAATAAAGAAAGATTAATAAATTTGTTGAAGTTTATGGTTTCACGTAATAATCTTTGAAGCCAGTGTCCGAAAGTATCCGAAACACTTTTGGGTTGTTCGAAATAGAAGATGTAATGTTGCTGACAAATTGCAAATTCAGTTTGAACATCCCAAAGGGTGTGGTTATTTTATATAAACCATAACATCCAAATTTGCTTTCAATCTAGGCAGTTTGTTTCATGAAATCTAGCTACTATCTGGTATGTTTCCATAAACTTCTGTGGCTGCTTCTCATAGAGACACTTAAATTGGCCTTTTCAAATATCGTTATTTCAAAAATCGTTATTTATAATTGATCAATAAAATGTATGCAGCTGCGAAAATAATTCTCATCTCCTCATCCTCTTAAAAGTCTTTGAAACAACAGTTTTTAACAATTAAGGAACAAGCAACTTTTTCGATTTAAATGAAAGAAATGTTTGTTCAATTTAACTTGAACTGAAAATAAAAATTTCTAGAACAATGCTACTCCAGTCTTATTAAATTTCACCGGTCAACAGAAGTATCCTTTTAAGTACTGTTAATCTCCCAAGGTTTCTTTTACTTCGCCAGGCGAAGGCAAACAGGAGTTTTCTTTTGTGGAGAGGCAGGGAGGAAGATTACTCGTAAACTTTCCCCATAATATTTAAAAAGTATTCCGACGATGTTCATCCGAAAAGCACGTATAAGGGGGTGTCCGAGGAGAGACCCTCGTCACTTGTCACTTGCTTTTGCTGTCGTTTGCAAGCTTTTCAGAGCGGCTCATTCAACAGTTTAAGTCGTCGGAAGCCGCAGAAGGGAATATTTTACTGTTTTCCTCCAGCCGAGAAACCGACGGGGGATGAGGACAAAGGGGGTTTATAAATAAGGGAGATGTCTAATGATAAATCAATTTAGATAATGGCGACGAGATATTACCCCGTGGAAAGGGAAGTAATGTATTTCGTGTTCCTAAATGGGAATGAATAAAGTAAATGGTTAAACTACTTAAGATTATGTTCGTTGCGAGATTTAGACGGAGATTTATACGCTTCCAGTTGAATATTCATGAAAATATCAGGGTTTTTTCTATCAAAAGAAACCACAATTAATATGCTAGGGCTATATATTTACATCCTCGTCGGTTAAGGGCGTTCCCTTTTGCCAAACATCATTATTATACAGCAACATTCTCGCGTCTTGAAACAATATGTTCAGGGAATTGGGCGGAGCTATATTGCTATAGTCGCAGCAGTGGAAGGATTTTATTCATACTGCCGTCTGTATATTTCTAGAAAAAGTAAAACACCCTTTTGGGAAACTTATCGTCTACAGCGTAAACTTGCAATACAACGTGAACAGATCAAAAATAATGATTACTTTGTTTGATGTTTTGAGGGGTGGTAAAGATGGCCGTGGAAAGAGCAAATTGATTTTTAATTCACGAATTTTTCCGCGTATACTTTCCGTCAGCCATTTCTTTAAATCAAAATTATGGTATTAAATTGGTTACCTAGAAAATGGCAGGCGGCTTCTGTAGATCCAAAAGGTGAAAATGATGGCGAAATCTATAGGGAAATTTTGAAAATATTCGTTCTTTTGTATTTGTCAACTGAAAGTAAATAAGTTATGTTATGCATAGCTTATAAGACAATTAGTAGGTGGTTTGTACATCACCAAATGTGCAAAAATTGTACATTAAATTTTTCGAGGAAATGACCGCAGAGCACGTGGACCCTGTTTTCGTTGTACTTGTAATGAAATAAAGGGGAGAATTGGCCTTAACACACCATGCCGGCCGGGCAATTTGGTATATGGTTTTGGGAATAGTATGAAGGAAAAGTAGATTTGGATAGGACATTGGGAATGGGACAAAAGTTTCTCCCGTGTGCCCTTCAAAAAGACACCAAGGCTCACGTGGGCAGGTCAGGCAAACTCCCTGAAGTAGTTCTGGCATTTATTTGAACATTTTATACCGTGTGTTCGGCAGCCACATCGTTTATTACAGTCTCTTTAACAGCACCTTATATGTTTTAATATATTTCTGGAATTAAACATGTACTGTCTGGAATAAATTTGAACACAAGTGTACCTACATTCCTTCCAGATGTTCCTTGCAGTCTCATTGCATTGGTTAATTGTTATCTACCATTTGTTTCTTAACGTTAATCGTAATTTTAACTGATCTTCTGTGAAGGGTTCATTGCGGTTGTAAATTTTCCCTTGAAAATTATCCTTTTACTTTTGAAATCATTTTTCTTATTCTATATGATACTTGAGATCAATCGAAACAAAAATATGACAGTGTCATGAAGAATATCGTCTCACCTGGGGTATAATATGTCCGATACGATTCGCAAATGAACAACAATTTTTGATACTTCCCCTTATGAAACGTCCTCCGCCGACACCTTCCGCATCGCTTTCATAACCAAGCAGTAAAGAGCGAAACGTACCTCAAATTGAAAGATATAAAACACGACACCGATATAGCTCTAGGAAATATACATGATTTCGTGAAAGATTTAATATGTAAGATGGAGCTTTGAAAACGGCGCCACTATTCAAGATGACACATGTACGTGATAAATTATGGAATCGTGCCCTGAATCCGCATAAAATTTTAAATCTCGATGTTTAGTACTTTGACATTAGTTTAATGCCCGATAGCCGAGATAGAGCCGAATTAGTATAGGTTTATTAGGTTGGGTGGATTTACTAACTCCTTTAAAATGTAATGCAGTTAAAATTGTAACGCATTCTTTCTTTCTTTTGGCTTGGCACCATTGAAGCATGCCGATGAAATCGTAGATCGTGAGCCAAAGACAGGTCAGAGGTAACTTTTTGTCTGCCTTCTTGAGGTGTGGTAAAGTTGAAGGTGTGAAAGGAGATAAGCGAGGTTTCAAAACTGGCCCAAATGACGAAAAATGAAAAAGCTGATGTCGCTTTGGACCAATTCTGATTTCGGGGTCAGTAGGTCAAAACGCACACGGAATCGTAACTTAAACTATGTTTTTTTCTCAGACCATATATAAAGTTCATAAAATATCCATTTCAAGGAAATTTCAGGTTCAAATTTTGGTATAGTAATCTTATATAAGATGCAATATACGCAAGTACCTATACAAAATGTACTAATGATCGTTTTTTTAAGATACTTGAATATATTATGGTGTACCTATACTAAATTATGTACAAAAAATTTACTAGATAGAAAAATTACAATGGAGGCCGAAAGTCGAAGATCGGAAACATCTCTGCGCCCAAACGATTAATCTGGTTCTTCCCGCCTTCATTGATCCTCCATCGATTCCTCTTATTGATCTTTATAATTATTCAATGCTTTTTGTTTTTTATGGTTTCTGTTACTCTTAAATTGTTCTATTATCTAACATTACCTTTTATTCTTTTGCTGATAATTATGTCCGTTTCTGTTGTTTCTGCAATATTCCTCTGAGATTTATATTTAATAACTTTCGCTTTTTAAATAATTCTAATTTTTGTGAATTAATTTTCAACCTTTCTTTTATTTTCTTCTACTGATTTTCAAATTTTTCATATATGTTGATTTATATTATTTTTAAGTCGCTTATATTAAATTAATCATTGTAAATTTCATTGTGCTCTAGTTTTTATTTGTGCTCAAGATTGTAGTATTTAATGCATCCAGGCTAATGTTCGACATTTTCGGGGGTAACAGTTTCCTTCTTCCAAATTTGATTTTGCACGTATCATTCCATGGTCACTTCCCATTGTTATTGGGTTGTTGATGTGTTTTTTTCCTAATAGCGTCCTAATAGTGTTCCTATTGTTCGTAATTGTATATTCTATTAAATTTCACTTTGTCCTACTCTGACTTCACATCCACTCCATCATCCATCCAATTATCTTGTTTCTTGTAATACAGGGCAATTTTTGATGATATTCCGTTCGAATGTCGAGATTGGTTCCTAGATATTTCATAAACTACTACTACACTACGTGTGGTTGTAAATTATTTCTAGAACACGTTGATCGATACAGAGATACTATTCAGCTGTAAGTCAAGCCCATGTATTAAACACTATAACGGGCGAACTTTGGGAATTATTATGGTAACTAGAAACGATGATTTTTGAAAAGTTAAATTGGAATGCAACTTCCCTGCAAACTTTCTGTACTGATATTTAATTGTTAAAACTCCCGACTGTAAACATTTAATCGTAACGGTGAAAGTTTCCTCCGTAGGCAAATAAACTAGAGATAATTCAGGAAATGTGAGAATCGTCGTGAAACGCTACCTTCTAGTTTTTCGTGCGTTATGAATATTTCAATGGTAGCCTGGAGTAAACTTTGTCTAATTTATTTATTACCACACGGGGGAGGATGAAAATGCGAATAAATGGAGAATGCACTCTTGTAACTACCTCATACCTTTCTGATACTTTGGTCGGGTATCTTTTTCACGTTTTGAATGTATAAGTAACTGTACATTGCATACACTTACTAATGCATCGAGGTAAACTTTATAATGGCTGGAGCGTGTGAAATTTTCTCATTTGCAAAATTAAGTTGCATCATGCGTTTCACTTATAGTTACATATTCTACGTTGAATTTTAACTATCCAGCGTTTGCAATTCGCTACATAGTACAAAGAGAACTTTTCCATTGTAGACGGTAATTCGAATTAAAGCTATCTCGTGTTGGAAGTGGTTAAAGTTGGCTTTGATAATTTCGATGGATATAACCGAAAACAACGTGTTTTGTTGGTAAAAGGAACGAAAGTTTCAATTACTCCAATAAACTTTTCCTTCTCTTTTACCTATACCTATCCCTACCTATCCTATTCCTATACCGATACCTATCTTTTGTTATACACATTTATACATTTGTGGGTTGGCAAGCAACCTGTCTTTGTGCATTTATTCTACGTACGTCACAGTTTAATTCTGTTTTAATTGATCATCAGAATACTATCGATAATGATTAATTGTCTTATATCTCTGTTGTTTATTTTATCGAGTCAACCTAACCTTTTGCTTTTATTAAAAACGTCAATCATTGAGAGGCTGTATTCTTGTTGTTGACCATATTCTACTGCTCTGTAGAAAAGGTATGATTTAGCTACATTTTTATGAACATCATTAAATTTTATTGGTGTATCTTTTCCCGTTTGATTTTTTAGTGTTCTGGAGACAATTTTACGTGTGCGGGAATTGAAAAGATTTTTTTTCTATCTTTGCTAAAATTGAAATTACTGAATGTTGAAAATAGAGATTTTAGCTTTGTCTAACGTTTAAAAACAATATATTTTTGGAACTTGGTCTGCTTACGTGTGTGTCAGCGGCAGTAAATTACTTTTTCTCAAATTTGATGTGATATGAAGTCATCTCCACCAGTAACTGCTGACTAGTCCATTAGAATCAGCCAATAAGCGATCAGCGTCGGGTGTCTTTGCAGACAGCACCAACGTAATCCTCGAACGAGTTCGAGACGCTCAGAAATGTGCCAGCCTCTTCTTTCTCCGCTCCATATCTGATTATTTATTCCTATTCGTGATGTCGGAAATAATATCTGTTCAAAGGTGCGGAGTACTTCTAATGAAAGGTGGCATCATAACTACGACAGTAAACCGCAAATCAATTCGATGATCGCAGTAATACCAGAGATATTTAACAAAATAGATCGGCATCGCCACGACTATGGACCAACGTTCGAACTTTATTTATCATTTTTGTAGGATTAAAAAAGGGTTAAACGTGCCCAAAACTTCTAAATTCGTTGAAATATTCATATTCGTTTGAATTCATATTCAAACATTGGTTTGTTCATATGAGAAATGGAATTTTTTTGTCACTAATTACGAGGTGTATGGTACTAACAGATGCATAGTGACCACGTATGACACAAACCATATTTGATGCATTATCACGTAACACCAGAAAAATCTTGCTACCTTCGGTCGGCCATCGGTTGTCAGTAAACAGGACCATTGGAAAATGTGCAGTAAAGCTAGAAGCTTCTTAATGAATTTGAAAATCGCCAGACACTTCTTGAAGTAAGATTGTAGCCATTCTTCAGTTTATCACCGGTATATTACTGAAATTCTGTTGAGGCAAGTGATTCAAAACAACCGTAATAATCCTAGTAAATGGCTTAGCCACAGTTCCATTCGTACATGTTTTGGAATTTATAAAACGCTGCCATCCAGTGTTTCGACATGACCCCGATTATTCATACCACCTTTGTATTTATTAAAGACTTGAATAGACTGAATATTGCGCAAGATTAAAGTTCTGCCAACACAATTTTCCCGTAACGTCCGATAGGTATTCATCCAACCGTTCCAAATCACATTTCTACTTTCTTCACACCTTTAACGCGCATATTAATACTCGGTACGTAGATGCATAAATCCGCTACAGAAGGCGCACTTTTCGCATTAGTCATAACTGTAAATCTTTCGTTGCTTCCCGGTAATTGTGGATTGTGGAAACTTGCTCCCGGAGATTTAATACAGCGTTGGAGAAAATTTACGATCTATCGTCTGTTTCGGAGATTTTTCCGTGCCGGATTGGTGAAAAGCGCATAAATCGGATCGAACCGTACTTGTACATCATGTGTATTTCCGTGAGTACATACGAAGGCAACCCAATAAGCGACTAGTTAGAATAAAATCAATGGAGCGCAATGATAGAGATTAAAAAAATCCCAGTGGCACGGCCAGTCGGACAGGCTTATTACAAGGGCTTCTTAAAACGAAAACTTTTAAATCATGAACATAAAGTGGTCTGTCATAAAATGTAAAAATTCCGAGCTTTAACATGATGTCTACCAAGCTATGACATTTCTCCCAATGGCACCTATAGTATTTTAGTTCTGCTATATATAATATAGAATTAAAATGGATTTTTTAATTTTTTGCAAATACTTTTGCCGAACTTTGCCGAAGTTATTTAAAAAAATGTTAACTACAAAAGTTATGTAGCATTTTGACGTCTACTAAAAAGTTTTATGGCATTCATGTATTAGATCGACAAGGAGAGAATACGAATTTTTATTTTATTTGACAGGCCAGCATTTTGTTTTTCGTAGGTCGATGTGACTTGGAAACGAACTTAATCGAGACATTTACCAAAACTACTGCCAAATTTCTTTTGAATTAGTTAAAAAGTCACCCTTTAAGCGTATGCAAAGGAATGTCCTAAAGAACTGCGGCACCAGTAGATAGCCAGGAAGGGCCTGACGAAGCCCGGTACAAACAGATAGATGTCCTTTCTATTCCAAAGAGATTTCACACCAATGGTGGTTAGCAGAAATGTCTTAAAGTAATCCGGTATCAGCCTACCGACAAGAATAAGTAGTATAAGACCAGTAGATAAGCAGAAAGGACCTGAAGTATTTTGGCACCAGTTGATACGTTGGAAAATGCTAGGGAAGTTTAGTACAAGTTGATAAATGGGAATGATCTGAAGGAGTCCTGGATTTAAAAATAGAGAATATTTTCTTAAATAAATCCGGCCACAGCACACAGGCAGAATTGTAATGAAGAAATTCTGCACAAGCAAGTCGACGAGAAGGTCTTGAAGAAGTCCGGTACCAGCAACTAGACAAGAATATCCTGAAGGAGTTTATCACTGGAAAATAGGCAGTAAGGTCCTCCATATTTAGATACATTTACGTAACTCATTTGGCACATTTCTGAAGAATAAATAAAAAGACGCTGAACACTTTACTTCGGGAATTTACGAACTAACGTGAACAAACAAAACGAAGAGCGAATACTTTTTTACACGGCCCGCGGTTTTTGCTTCTTTCCGCTCCCGTTTCTACTGATTTTAACGTGGGGATAAAATGTGTTAAATGCGGGCATTTTTATTTGGCCGCTGTATTGCGTGTAAATATCAGCTATCAGCTCCTGATCGGGCGGAGAATCGTCCTTCTGCGATTCCTCGACTACCTCGTCGAGAACCTTTTTCGTTTCCTTCTCCATCCTCTTCAGATCCTCCTCGTTCGCGAAGTCGGAGGAAAGGATTTTCTGACGAAGCAATTTTATGGGATCTTTATGATCTCTGATCGAGTCCACTTCCTCCCTCGACCGGTACGACGTTCCCGGATCGGACATTGAATGGCCGGTATAACTACATTCAGAAAATATCGCGTTCAAATCCTAATTTATTCGCAGCGAAAATGTCATTTACCGGTAGGTTTGAAATTCTATCAGGATCGGACCATTCCCCGAAGTCACGTGTTCAACGGCGAACTTTGCCGCGTCTCTGACGTTTCCGACGTGCATCCCGCTGGTTCTTAACCCGGGAATCAGATCGCCTCTCTTGTAGAACTCAGTATTGGCCGAGCTGCGCTCCACGCTCGTGCCGAGACCGTACCTGTTGTTCTCTACCACGTAGATTATCGGGAGGTTGTGTAACTTGGAAAAGTTGAACGCTTCGTGCACTTGAACACATTCGAGATTGGTCACATTTCAACACAGTTTGTAAATTTTAGAGTAAAAGTCGATGGATCGGCGACAGAGAGATGATTAATCCGGTGGAGGGTTTTTACTCAAAGTCACACTATTGTCGGTAGCAAGACAATTACTCTAGAGGCAAAACCTCTTTGAAAATAACCCACGAGACATTTACCCTCTGGTATATAATACTCCGATGGAAAATATTCCTGCATACAGATTACTCCCCTCTTCTGACATTTTAATATTATTTCCAAAAATCAAGCTGTCGTTGTTAAGGCTTTACGCCACTAGTAAAGAATAAATCTGACGATGTATCTTGGAGAGAATACCTTCTTCGAAAATATGAATGGAGGCAGAACAAAACTTAATGATATACATTAAAACATTACATTTAACTGAAACGTATAATTCGTCGCATTTTATTTGAGATTCGATTTGTGGTATGTGTTACCCGGATCCCCGATTGAAAAAGATTATAAACGAAGAAGATGAAGAGGCTTAAAATTGTTATACGCTCGTTGTGACAGGATATTTACATATATTAAATGGACCGCAATTAGAGTAGGTACTTAGACAACTACAGGGGCTTCAAGAACTTATATACTTAGAAAGAATTTATTTTCATTGATGAGTCGTGGTGTAAATTTAAATTACATAATAACGAGGTAAAATTGTCTTATGATTGGGTAAGATAGGGACTGAAAATATATTTAAATAGTGTATTAAAATAAATTCATTTTCAGATTTGATTTCATTTAACAGATAATTTATGACCTTCTATTAGGGTGCCTTGTATCAAGTTTACTGTAATTTTGTTTCAAATAAAATGCGACGTACAATCTGCACATTGACTAAAATGCTATACTTTTTGTACAGTTTCTGTTTTAAACAAATGCTAAAAAACATAAAATTACTTATCGTTTATCCGCTTTATAAGATAATGTCGATTATTTACGTTATATTATCGGTATAACAAATAAGTCTATATTGTGTAAGGTGAATAATGAAAGCTTCAATTATTAATTGTTTAAACGACTTACTTTTATTTTGCAAAATTATAGTGTTACCATAATTGTCTAATTGTCTAATTACCTTTGTCTGATGATTTTTTTTTGGGTATTGGGATATTTGCCCAATATACATATGTGGTATATATGTTATTACATGTATACCCATTATGTGTACTGATGATTCACAATCAATAAAAATGATGTCGTACACTAAGTTATCCTCCTCTTTTAAAGGTGTACAATCCTTAAGATTGGAGAAAATGCCATCTAAAGACGTAAAAGTGATTCACACGGGCAAAAATTTAATAGAAGCCAAAGGTTTTTTTTGGTTTGTATTGTGAAAGAGAACGGCAATTTTAGGTATAGTTAGTGACAACAAAGAAAATCGGCCGGAGAAAAATAGTTTATGACTTATTTACCAATAAACTTAGAGGAGCTTTACAAAATACACATCATGAGGACAAGTCAAAGCGTCCCAGTTAAGTGGTGATGAATTATATGCGTAATATCCTCCAACTGTTTAAATGGCTCAGTGTAAGTGATGGGGGGGGGGTCTCTAAACTTAGCGCGAAATTACAGAGGCGCGGTGCTAACGTTATTCGATGCTTTTCTAGAAACATTGCATGTAGGTACGCACGCACTCATGCACTTCATCACTTCTTCATTCAAGTTTCAACGTAAATGTTATCAAACATTTTCATTTTATTATCGTCTTAACTGTGTTAGTTTTCTTTGTCATACCATTTGTGCCATTATCAAAAACGTTACCGTTGCCAATATACCCAAGATTGCCCGGCACATGACCACTAATATTTTAAACATTAAATACTCCACTTGTATGGTAGAGTTACTTTCAGTGAAAACCCTCCCTTAAGCAATCTTTCAATGTTTACCTTGTCCTTGATTCATGGCGCCGTCCCCGAGAATGGTGCAACAAATACCGCCGTCTCCTTGGTACTTATGAGCCAAGGCAATGCCATTTCCCAACGGGACGTGGGCGCCAACTATCCCGTTGCCACCGTAGAAACGATCGAGGTACAAATGCATCGATCCTCCTTTACCTCTGACGTTTCCTACAAACCGAACCGCTAAAATCACGTGAAGGCTCAAAGATTACTGTCATTGCCGGTCCGTTTTGCCATGAGCTCCGCGACGACTCCCTTTATCCCACTTCTCGGATCCTTGTCCATGAGGACCGGCCAGGCGTGGCAACGGTACGAAGTTATGACCGAATCGATGGGTCTCAGTGTTGAAATGATTCCGACTGCGCACGCTTCCTGGCCGACGTACAGATGACAGAATCCTCTAATGAGCTTTTTTCTGTATAACTGAGCGATCGCCGCCTCCATCTTGCGAATCAGAAACATCTGCTTGAGGAATCCGAGGGAGTCCTCCTTAGTGAGCGGAACCTCAGGAGGAGTGTTTGAGAGACGATGCAATTCGTAATTCCGGACATGTAGTTGTGGAGATTCAGCACTTGCCGCACTTGAGGAAAGACTGCGCAGCACTTGATACAATTTCGGGTATCTGAGTCGCAGCATTTTGGAGAATTATAACTTTTGCTGTGGCACTTAGTGTCATATCAGATGAGTGACAATTACCATGTGATTCGTAAATCACTAAGGAACAAACTTGACTGGCACCTCAGAACATTTGTGTTCATTGTTCCGTCATTAGTATGACGGACCTTGACGTTTTATCATTTTAAATAAACCTTAGTTGTTAATTTGGAACTTTTGGGGTCGTGCGACCTCCTTTCGAAATTCGCTTATCATAGGTAAGCTTTTTAATATTTTGACTTGAAATGAATTTGGGGTGTTGTATTAACATTATAATTTATGAGTTTAGAAGCTTGTAATAGGAATTTTAATATTAAGTTAGTAAAAAATGGGAAACCAAAAATGAAAATTTCTTGTTTTTTTAATAAAATTTATAACTATTGTACTAAGAACTAAAAATTTTGCCAAATATTGTCAGTTCTTGAAAGAAACTATGGTTCATGAAGGCTGATTAAAGTAAGAAATGAATTGTAAAACAATGAATCCATTTGTTTAAAAAAAGGTTCTTTTTAAAGATATGCATAGGATTACCTTTTCAACCTTTCAGGAGAACAACACATCACCACATGAAACCGACAGCTACGATTTTAGTAATTTAATAAATAAATAAGTAAATAGTACGGAGGCGGTTGTATAATGTAAAACAATGCTACTTATTTTCCTTTATATTAATTATGATTAGATGTCTAATAGTTTTCGTTGAAATTATTATGCAATTATAATCGGTCACTCTAAATTTATTCATTTGAACTACGGCCACAGCTAAAATTTACCGACAGAAATATTGCTCGGGAAATGGCGAATGCGCATATCACTGCCATAAATAATTTGTATGTTGGTGGTGCTTGATTGCTTTTCGCTCATAATTCTGTCGAACAAAACTGACTGACCTATTTGGGCAGCAGTTAAGACATAAGTGCGCCTACATTCTTTTTGAATATTCCTTACTGAAAATGTTGATTTTCCATTCAAGATGGTCATATTTGTCACCATTTTTATGAATAACTGAGGAACTTCTAGTTTTATAAAACAAAAAATTATTATAAACAAAAATATAACTTATAGAATCACAGAGCGGTTGGTTTATGCTTTATGTCTGTAGATCAAGTGTGAAACGAGTTAAAAGTTTGTTCATAAAAAACTAAAGGCGAGGTATTGGAAAAACAGAAAAAATTTAGAAAAAACTTTATATACCTTTTTTGGGTGTTATTAAGGTAAAAGTTGTAAGCCTAAAAATTAACGAAGTTTTAATTTAAAAAAATTGGTTAATCCGCTTTTTCACAAAAAAGAAATTACAATGAAACCAATGACTTTTACCTCAAGAATTATAATTGAACATAATCCTGTCAGGATTTGCTTTGCTTGACTCTCAGCAATGTGTTAAAGGAATTGAACTCTTTAGGTTGCATATATTGGAAACAAGAGGGATTTAATATTAAATATTTTCTTGAAATTTCGTAAAAAAGTTTCACCATGATTAAATACCTAAATAAAATAAGAAATTTTGGTATTTTTGTGATTTTTATTTGAGATATTGGCTTTTCTGGAGGTTGTGGTGTCTTCTGAGCTCGAAAAACATGTTTTCAGAAAAAATCTCCATGCCTAAGTATGTGTTTATACAGGCTTCTTCTCAGAAACTGTAAATAGTGAAAAGTTGAAACTTTGTATTTCGGCTTGGTCTCTTGAAAATTAAAGCCACTGTGATTAGAATGGGTTATGGGCAAAGGACACTTTACTATTGTCATAGTTGTATTATCTCGAACACCAGTCTCCAACGTCTTTTTTTAGTGTACATTTAATCTACTGTTTAATCCATACCGGCTATCATAAGCGTTATCTTGACTAATATCCTCTGAAGGATCCGTCATCTTCCTGAATTTTCAATTTTTCTCAATTTTTAAATATTCTTGCTTAATTGTTGTTACAGATGAAAAACTGAATTTACTAATTGAACTGAAGAAGCAATAGTAAATTCAGTTCGTTACTTTTATTTAAATATGTTATTACGGTCAAATGTCCTTTTAAATTTGGTTAATTACCCTGCTAATCTGTGCGAAATTATAAATTTTAAGGACTGAAAATGTCCTTAACTCTCCCTTTCATGAAAACTGACGCCGTAAGTTCTTTATATTATTCGAAATGGCACAGAACCTAAATTCACCACTTGTGAATTTTATTTTCAATCCCGAATGTGAGTACCGACTGCTCGAATCTTCGAAACGTTTGACTGTTATGACTAACACGTGCCCGAGACGTGACTCGCCGTCGTCGAGTCGACAAAAGGGGCGCAAAAACAAATGCCGAACGCCGATTTTCGAGAGCTTTCCCGTAGGATGAACCGTCGCCGCACTTGAGATCAAATTAGAGGAGTTTTTTCCCTCTTTCTCTCTCCCTCTCCTATTCACTAGCTCTTTCTCTATCCTGATTTTTATTGATGTCGGTGCATTTCCCACTGCAGCCCAATAATTGGGACCGCGATGTCGTCAGGTCGAGATGTCCTTCGAATCCTTTTGATCTGAAATTTCGCTGTACGTCGATTCTAGTTCTCTTTTTGGTCTTTTCTCCCCTTTCTCTGGTTGTTAGAGCCGGTCCTCCAAATGTACTCCTCGACGTTTTATTAAGCTCCCAGCAGTAGCCTTTATTAATTCGCTATTTTACGGGGAATAGGACTAGTCTGAAATACAAAGTGGTGGAAGTCACGAGTTGCTCTTTTCCAACCTAATCGACACTTTGTATACGCCGAAAGTATTACTACTTTCAGAGTTTACCAAGTAAGATAATATCACTGACGTTTACAACCCCCTTTTTCGTAACAGACCTCATTATATATAGCGGTAAAGTGAATTCATCTTCCTGGCTCATTTGTTTATTTCTATGAAGTGCAGCGTGGAAACCGAAAAACATTCATCTCTTATCTCGAGTTATCTGCTCTCAGGAGACCTTTTGATGTTTTTCAACGCGCATTGAGTGTTGGTTTAACGTTTTCTTTCTCTCGTTCTTCTTCCATATACTTGTCGCGTTTTAGCCGTGATTATAGGGGCAATGTTATGAGCCTCGGTTTTTCTCTAAGTACCCGTGACTTTACACCATTAAACCATTGAATACATACGCAAACTCTTAACTGTTAATGTGCATGACGTCTTTAACTAATTTCGAAACTAATCAGGTAGTATATTCTAAAATGCCACAAGAAAATACAATTTACACATTTTATGTCGTTAAGTAAACCACTTTATTACTGTGATATAGTCAAGGAGTAGGAACTGCTTAGGTTCCTTTAAGTTTAAGTTTGCTTAGGTTCGGTTAGTTCTGCACTATGATGAAGTGAATTACTTACTATTAAAAAGCAAGTATAAAATAAAAATATAATGAATAAATAATAAATAATTTTTTTTTTATATAATAATTAAACAAAAATTAGCGATATGTCCATCGTATAATTGTCTCTTATAAGAGACGAGCTCTATATAAGTTTACAAGTTAATTGTTAAATACCCATGTCAAGTTGCAAAGTTTAAAGCAAATCGCTATAATAGTTCAGGAATTAATTAGAAAAAACTAAAAATTTCTTAAAGTGTAGCGCCTTCTAGGGTAAAGTTGGAAATAGGTAACTCAAATTCCAAAGTCTCCAATAAATCACTAAAGCCGCTAGTGTGAAAATAAAGAAAAACTAAAAATTCTCAGAGTAAAATATCCTTTGGGGGCATTTACACGTACATTTTACTTTCTGATATGAAGTACTCACATAATGAGAGAGTATTATCGAATCGATTTCGAAATTTAAGCTGAGGGCTTTTAGATATATGTTATGAGGCCCCATAAGTCCGAAAAACAAATTTTTGTTATACCCATGTGCACGTTATGTGCGTCTCTATTAAATGGAACGGAATGTCTAACCGGAGCTCAGCGAACTAGGTAGCACGAGCAAAGCCAGTTAGCTCGCGGGATCGCTATTTATAAGGCGCCACCTTGTTTTATGGCAAAATATGGAAACCATCCGATCTTCTTCTCCGACATTCTGGCAAAAGACAGAAGGTCCCCGGTGAGGCTAAGACTCTAATAACAAACGTAATATATTCTAACAGGAAAAGTTGTACGATGGAACTAGCCTAAACACAAATTGATCGAGTGTTCCTAGCGTATGGTGTAAAATTAGGAAGTAAGGTCTGGGCGACCGCTACGGGAGAGTCGCTGCTGTTCACTAGGTGGCTTTACCAATACCAAAACGGATTCTTAGATGGAATAAAATATTAAAGTCTGTAACAGCTTCATTGCCATTAAGAATGGCATAATCTGGAATAACTTAAGGCCTGAAGAAGCTGAACACAGTATTCTCAACTGTCGTGGATTTTGACCGTGCTTTAGTTAGAAATTTGCCAAATTGTAGACCGTTGGTGAGCTTTGTTGGATTTTCTCTTATAAAAGCATTGCAGGCTTTGTAGTAATATGCCCCAAAGCTTTAAAGAAGCCACAACCAATATGCTGTAAAAACTGTGTAAAGTGAATTGGTAAACACATTAAGAATTATTTGGTTCTGCTCTAACTTTAGCTCGTTCTAACACGTCTACACTTACTTGAGATGAATAGCTGTCTAGTATGAGAATAACACGTCCCTGAAACTTACAAGGGAGAAACTGCATTTGAATCCAATTGAAGAAAATGGATGGATTGACGTAATCAGGATTCTCCGACATACAAACAACTTATCCAGAGTCTATCCCTGCCTAATGCATCTAGTAACCGCGTCTTACTGATCATTCCTTTTATTCTTCGATTTAACAATACAAAATGGGGCATAAGTATGCCTTCTGCCTTGCAAAAGGCTAAAACCGAAATGGTATCACCCTTTTTTCCAGACGTTACTGCCAACACATTTTTCGAACATTGCTAGTTCCATTAGTATTGTTGCTGTTACTACAATTTTTTTCTGTTCACTGCTGTTATAAACGACGTCATCCATGCATATGCAAAACAGTGTTAATTTTGTGATAAATTGGACCCCATTTTTACATGTATGTTACATTTTGTTAATATATTATCCAAGGACACGTTAAAAAGTGTCAAACAGAAAATCTCTGCAACACGCCTTTGTGGGGAATTGAAATTTTCACTTTCCAGCTTTGACATTGACCCTATTTATTGTGTCTTACAACGTTTGCTGTTGTAACATAATTTATTGGATTTCCTGCGATTTTTAAGACTCTTAATGATCTAATTATTTTCTATTGATTTACGCTACTCATAAGCCCAAATAGTGATATTTACAATAAATAATTTCTATGAAATATTCTCAAAGAATATTTGTAGGTATACAGGGTGATGCGGGAGTGTCACTCAACTTCTTCAGTTCATCAAGGGGAGTGCAGTTTGAGAAAAATAAGAAAACAATTCCGCTTTAACCAATCCACAACACATAAAGAAAAGTAGCGAATCCAACTTCATATTCTGAAACATACATCCAAACATTTAACACCCCTGTACGTTCATCAGAATTTGCTAAATTACATGTCTTGTTTTCAAACACAAGAAATTAAAACCTTACCAGAATCGCACAAACTATGCCAGCACGCCACCGTCAAAGTAACTTCGCTGTCTCCAGATGAAATTCAAGCGATTTGAATAGAAATGACGCGTCCGAATCGGAGTATTTCGTCGCGTACATTTGTCAAACGTTTCAAAGCGCCTTTTGAGATACGTCGGGTTATACAGAGACCTGAAGATGCATATCGAAGTTTTAAGCGAAACGTTTTCCTCTGTGTGTCAGTCGCTGCTTGTTTACTTGAAACGTTTCGGTAAGTTTACGAAACGGAAAACGTAATGAGGAATATACAATATGAAGTGATAACTATAAACTTACCTTTAATCTTTATAATAATTTTGGATTGAGAGATGACCAAGCGATAAATTTGTATTAAAAGTCTTGTAAAACTGAAAGAGGAGATGTACGAAAGTGATAAAAAGGGGAAATCATAAATGTAACAAGAAGAGCATTAGGATATCTGGGTGACATGAAAGGAAACAATGGTTTTATGGAGAGTACGAAAGGCTGATATTAGATACAAAGGTGCATAAAAAGGTAAATGACAGAAAAAGTAAACAAAACTTGCAAAAGTAAAAGAAGGACTAGATAGGTAAAATATTCAGTTTTTCAGAATACTTTTTTCGCAGCTGTGTAAATTAAGAGTAATTTAAAGTAGCGGGTGCGCAGCCAGTAATAGTGGGCAAAAGGTGAACGTCACTTCATGTGTGGGCTTTCGGTACTTTATATTACCTGCTTCAGTCAACTAAATAAAGAAGATAGAATTAACATGAAACTTTAAAGTCATTAACTTATAATGAACGAGGATATAATAAATATATAAAATCTCGGAAATATGCGGATAAATTGCAATGAAAGCGAGAAGACTTTTTATAGCCAGTACAAATTAACAAGATAGAAATAAAGAGAGGTTATGCAATTACTTACAGAACACAGAACAATCGTAGTTGACTTGAAACAAAGGAATATATCACATAGAAATTGCTATTAAGTTATACAAGGAACTTATCTATTTCCCAAGATAGATATCATATATCAGGTGATTGGCAACCATCTAAGTTTGAAATTGATCAAGATCTATGTGCTTTTGTAATGGTTATAAAACGCCTTCTCGCTTTCATTGTAATTTATCCGCAGAATCCTGAGATTTTACAACGGATATATTATATCTTAGTTAACTATAAGTTAATGACCTTAAAGTTTCATGTTAATTTTTTTTAAATTTATTTATACCCTTAATATAGACTGAAGAAGGTAATAAAAAGCACCGAAAGTTTTCATATGAAGTGACAATACTTTACCCCTCGCCCAATATAATTAGCTGCGCACCAGCTACTTTAAATAGCTATATGTAGCCATATATATGTATGTATCCCGTATATGAGATTTAAGGTAATGTGGTGCTAAGTAATATAAATGATGGAAATAATACCCATATCCGCACATAATGCAGATGAGGGGTCAAGGGTTAACCCTGTAAGTTACTGGTTGTTACAATGTTAGCTTCCACCTTGTAAGAACGTACCTAAAAATTAATGAGTCGAAGAAAAAAGAGCCCCGCTCTCCAAATTAAAACTAATTCGCAGCCGTTAAGTTTCAGTCGTAAATAAAATTTTATTTCGTGTAATTGCAAAAGTTTGGTAGAGTAGCTCCCGCCGTTGTTTGTTAATTTAATTGTTTCCGAACGATAAATTAATTCGATAGAGTGCAATAACGTGTAATTCGGAGAAAAGTGGAGGAGTGACCTTTGGTTAAAGTTGTGACGATTAAACTCAATTGTCGAGATTTATAAACAAGGATTTAAGGCAGCGTCGCAGCAGATGTTTTTAATTTTTGTTCTGTCGCTGGAACGCTGTGGATTAAGAAATAATCCTATTTTCAGGTAGTGCGAGAGATTCCATCTCTACTACCGACCGATATGCTTCTGGAACGTTGTTTTCTTTCTAATAAACGTGAGCGGGCGAGATTTATCTGCTTTCGCGCCATAAATCATGTTTATCAAAAATTATTGGGTCCTTACTCTAACGTGTAATTACCAATATCCGACAACTACCAAAACCCTCGAGGCTATAACAAATTCCACCGATGGATGATGATGATGCAGAACGACTGGAGAGGAACTTAGACCATTTTTCGACTCCCATTAAACCATCTTCAGAATTAATTTATTTCGAAGAGAAGAAGAATAAATATTTCACGTCGACATTACCGATAGGTAAAGCGAATTTATTGCTCGGTAGTTCAAAAAACTGGAAGCGTACCGATCCCCATTAAATTTCAAAATACTTCGGTCGGAAAATACCGACAGAAAAATTCTATGTTGCATAATTTATCACTCGAAAATGATTACGGGATTATTTCAACGTATCAGTTCGTGATTCTAACCACTTTGTCATTAAAATTTCAACTCTGCGTGATATTGGATTAAAGCCAGTCAGACTTGCTAGTCTTTTATTTTCCCCGAGATAAAATAATGCCGTTTTTACCCGAGCCTAATAGTCATGAACGATTATTCATTTGTACGCAATGTACGTATTGATGTAATGCTGTTAACGGAAAAATAATATTTATTTACATAAAGTTGTTATTTTTGTTATGGATTAATTAATATGGATATCGAGATAATAACTTTAATGAAAAATCACGGTATGTGCACGCAGTCGTGCAAAGTCATCGAATTAATTACCATTTAATCACGTTTAAATTTTTTGCTAATGATATGTTTAAAATCGCGTTGCAAATCAAGGGACAATCTGTTTTTATTCTAAGTTAGGATTCCAGGCGTGTATCAAACGATTTGCATTCATCTTCAGTATAAGTCAAAAATGATCCGGTTAACTTGAAATTGTTATTTATTTACATGAAGATCGTATTTTTGTTATGACATGCATTCAGTCTATTAACTTTGATTTGTGGGTCGGGTTAAATGAAAAACCATGTTAAATGCACCGAGACATGCAAAGTCATATCGAGTTAATCAACATTTATTCACGTGTAATTTTTTGAAACCTGTGTATACCAACAATCGCATTTCAAGGAGAAGGATCCTGCCGATTCTATGAAATCCTCGCACTAGAGGGTTCTGGGGCGAGCCTGCCGATCCTTTGAAGTCCATGGAAGTTAACTTTTTTTTTAATTCAGGTTGCAAATGTGTCAACTTAAAACTTTGATGCATTGCAATACACGGATAATTTATTCATTTTTCCAATAATCAATAACAAATAGTTTTAAATGAAGACTACAATCATAATTCATGTACCAAAATTTAAATCAGCATTCGATGTTCCTCTGAATCGAGCACTGTTTAACGGGACGGTTACAGACTTACAAATTCATTTAGAGAAAGCAAAGAAATTGCTTATATGTGTGTCGACTAACAATAGGAATTTTACAATAAACACCATCCCATATTTCCCACACTAACTATAATGTCAGTGTTTATATTTGAATTAATTCAAATTGATCAAACGTACGCAAACGACTCGCGTGGCACCTATTGTGAATTAAAGTTCTATTAACGCTGGCTTCACATTCTTCTATCCGATACGCACAGGGAACCAACATACAAACATTCATTTCTTTTTATAGTATAGATTTTACGAAGAAATGTTAGTTTATAAAAAGTTTTACTTCCTAAAAAAATAATATTACTATAATATTACTATTACTAATAATAATATTAAGAAAATATTTAAATCTAACAAAAGAGAGAAACAATACTCCTATATTGAAATTGCATTAAATTCATAGGTACTCGTTTTGAAAAAATTTGTAAAGATGTTTTTCGGCGAAAAGTTTCTCAAAAGCTTATTGGACTGAATTGTACTACTTGGTAGCCTCTGAAAATTGAGAAAAATTGTTTAGATAGTCATGCCATTAAAATCAGTTTTTTTAACTTATGAATAATGTGTTATTTTTCACGTGGTAAGTAAATATGTTTGATATGAAGTATATAGATTCTAAAAACTAGGAAATCAGAAACTGTAAATATAACGTAGTGAATGTAATAGTGAAAATCTGAAACTGCATTTGGTTCAGTTGGTTGTTTACAAAATCGGGAAGAACACAGAGACACTATTGCAGTTCTTGTGTTGTTTTCTCTGAAGGACTCTTTGGTCTTAAGGATCCGTTTTTCTTAATTTTATTATATATGCTTACTGTAGTTTACATCTGAAATAATACGTTAAATTTATACGGTTTTTGTTTGAAACATTTTTCTTTAATGCGCCCCAAGGGACACTTTTATCTTAACAATTTTTTGTTTTTTTTTGACTTTCCTAAAAACCTCTTTTAATTTTTCTTGATTTTTTTCCAAACAGCTTAAACCATTAATTCCTACCTTCGTAACTTGACATGTATTTTCAGACATGAGTAAGAAATTTTATTGTAGGAGTTATTTCATTTATTTATTAGCAAAATAATGTTCCTTTTAACGTCATTATTCAACAATATAGTGATATAATGCACTTTTTCCTCACATATATCTACACAAAGAAAGCTTCTGAGATCCAAATATGGCAGATTAAGAGTCACATTTAACCATTATTACAAATATTTGAAACCATAGTTTCATTACTTATTATCACTTATAATTTTGCTATCAATGAAATATTTTCATCATTTCATGAAAGACAAAAAGCAAAGTGATTGCGGTTATGGTTTAAACAAATTTTCTCTACTTTTCAGCTGATATCAAGTAGCTTAGCAAAGTATGTAGTACATTTTGTCTTCAACATGCCTCTGTAGAAATTCTCGCACGAAAATGGTTTATTTACAGTTTTTCTCGACTGAAGATTTTATGTTGTCAGATTTTAGAAGATCTGATATCTAAATTCGCCACAGATATTTCTGAAATACAGAACGCAGGATAAAAGCATTTTTTAATATTATCATAAGTCATTGTATATGATTAAGTTGATTATTTACATTTGTTAATTAATTAGGTAAGTAGGTATTTGCACTTAGAAATAGTGAAGATATACGTTGCGTTTATATGTTTCCAATTTGTCTGAACATCCTGTACACGAACAAGTTATGTAACCAGGGAATGTCGACTAAAGCCGTTTTGAAGTTTAGAATTTATTTGATCACCTAAAGATAAATAAGTTACCTTATGGGGAAAGTATCGATCGGCAACGTACGTTGTTTCGCATAAGGACAAGTATTTATCTAATCCTAGATTGTGAAATGTATAATCGTAATAAAAAGAAAATGTTGAACAAAAACGCAGGTTCTTTGTATCCAGATTCCGAACTTATTTAAACGCTAAATATAAAATAAGTAGCCTTCGTAAGAAAATTTTGGATCAAGAATCAATTTTTTCATTCGAATTCTAATCATTCATTCATCAGATCAGGGAAATGCGTCGAATTTGAATGGCCTATATTACTTTTTTCCAGCTAAATATACCGCTTAACCTACAATGTGTAGACGCTCAAAATATAATTTAATCTGTCTAGACGTCTTTCGCCGTGCTTTCGTCATGCTCAATTGAAACAGTTCCGGTATGTTGGTCTCAGATCTTCCTTCGGTTTGAATGACTCGCTCGACATTTTGAAACGCGCCATTTTAAAACAAATCCCGCATAAACGTGACAGACAATTAATAACCAGAAAGAGAAAAACGAAAACGCCATCCGAGTATTACTCCGTATTTCAAATCCACAATACCCGATATTGAAATTTTTTCTTTATCTGCCGTTACGTGTTTATGAAATAAAACTATTATCCGCACGTCCTATTGTTGGTGTTGTCCGGTACGTTTCAATCTAAATAATGAAACCTAATGGGAACATGACAGCATGGAACGCTTAATTTACTAAAAACTGACAAAAGCCCCCCTCCGTGTGGGATGATAAATATCATTCAAGCCATGATTTAAATGAGAAACTTTCGGAGAGAGATAAGCTTGTGAAATATTTAACGAATTTAAAGGCGCCCGTTTCCAGAACTTTTAATTAATACCAAAATCTAAGTTATAAACTGCTCTTATGACGGCATTAATTAATTAATGATCCATTAAGAAGTTCGTGGAAAAATAGTTTTATAGCGAAAATGCGTTCACAAACAAGGCACATTAATAGATGATTTTCAAGCTATCCTTTCCACGAATCCTAATTTAAAATTTTCTATTAATCGAACCATTAAAAACAGAGCCGAGGAAGTAACATCACATCGAATCCCATACATCCGATGGATCTTCTTTTAACGATAACCATCGTTGCCCTATCTTTATACGATCAAATTATACCAGCCATTAATTATAATCTATTAATTAATTAATCCGAATATATCGAAATTATATTGCTCGTGATCGATAACTCCCTACGAGCAATTTGTTGTTAATCTGGTCTCGATATCGAGAATTGGAGGTTGAAATTTAAGATTTCCTTGTGCGTGCATTTAACTGCCTCTACCAGGCCACTCGAGTAGATTAGATTTTGATTTTATCACTAAATAACTTTGTAAACCTTAATTTGATTATACAGATATTACAGGTTTTTGAGAAAAAATGACTAACATTCAAGGATTTTAGGGAGCGTTTCTGGCAAGTGGAAATTCATAGTGAAATTTTCGAGGCTTGCCCCTTATATTTACTTGGAACAAAACTCTGAACTCGCTGTAATTCATTACCATATCAACTTTGTTAACGTTTTGCTTTGTGTCGAAAACGCCTAACATATTTAAAGTAATTTTGTTTGAAACTTTCATAAGGCGGAAAATCAACATACAACTTAATAATTTCCTTCGTGGCGAAAAACCTTGCTCTCCTTAATTAAGCGCCATTCGTTATTCCGTAATTAACGGGGGGTGTTTGTCGGAAAATTAAAACCGTTTTGACGCGAATGCGATTCCGAGAAGAGTAGGCAAAAAGGCGTTCCCACGAATTTTTAGAAATCACGCAAAATATAATATTTTTCCCAAGCAATCCGTGCGACGATTTAATTCGCAAAGGCTACCGATTCAATTTATTATTTTGTTTCGGTTATATGAGAAAACCATGCAAAATTACCTTTTGACATCGGGCGTATTTGCGCCGATTTTTTTCTCCATGATAAAAGGGGCAATTGCGATTTAAAGATGATTTTAAATTTAATAACGAGAACATTAAAAACCTGCGATTGAAGTGGATTTCTCGGCGAACAAGGGGGAATTTGAAACGCAATCTGCGATGATATAAAATTAATGGCAGGTTCTCCTTGATTGAATTTAATTTATGTTTGCTTCTACGTTAGTCCAATCTGTATAAAATCCACACAAAATTTTTCGAGAAATCCACACTACAAGTAAAGAAAGCACTGGACATGGGCATACATATGGCAATTGCCCCTGTCCCGGAACTGGAATGCCTCCTCTAGCATTTAGCTAGTTCATTATAAAATTATAGATGAAGGAAAATTTATAGGTAGTTATAAATTCCGTAAACATTATTTATGGGGCTTCTTAATTTCATACATCTAATCTCTTTAGAAGGAAACGAGACGGTATTTTTCTAGACGATGCCTACATACTATTCAGTAAGGGAGTAGAAGACTGGTACGTGAGGTGTAGGGATAATAATAAATGAAACGATGGTGTCCTACCTACAACCCTAAAGGCAATTTCACATCACGTAACATTTATAACCCAAATATCAAGAGCGGAACTACACTCAAATTTATAGTTCGTCGCATTTTATTTGAGAGTCGAATTGTGGTATGTGTTACCCGGGTCCTGATTGTAAAAGATCGTAAACGAAGAAGATGAAGAGGCTTAAAAATTGTTATCCACTCGTTGTGACAGGGTTTTAACATACATTAAATGGACCGCACTTAGGGTACTTAGACAACAACAGGGGCTTCAAGTACTTATAAACTTAGAAAGAACTTATTCTCATTGATGAGTCGTGATGTAAATTTAAATTACATCATAACGAAGTAAAATTGTCTTAACGGTGGGTAAGATAGACACTGAAAATATATTTAAATGTGTATTGAAATAAATTCATTTTCTCTCATCTCGACAAGTGTTCGTTTCCTGATTTTTAAAATTTGGCGGCTTTGATTAAACAGAGAACTTGAAATAAATCAAGAAGCACGTTTAGTTGAAGAAATAGCAGTGGATGAAGATATGGAGTATGGCGAAGGACCAGAACTAGGCGAGGAAGAATTGGACGAATTCGAAAATATAGAACCTGCATCGCAATCGCCTAAACACCATATGCAAAACAGAGAAAAGTAGATGATTTTAAATTTTTTCCATGGTATGGAAATAATTAATTTGTCCTGTGATCATTTCAAAATTCCGGTACGGTCCAACTGTCTCAGACGACCATTCGAAGCCATCTCCTAATCGGTAATAAAGCACTTCACCTTTCCCCACTCAACAGATCATTTAAGACTTTTTGTTAGGGTGTCTTGTACCAAATTTACTGTAATTTTTTCTCAAATAAAGTGCGACTTATACTATACAAGCATGAAACATTTTTTATGAAAACATTCTGGAACAACATAGCCCATAATAGGATGAGTAAGTTTGAATGGACGAATGATCGCAAGAAAATCAAATCGGTATGTCTGAACATTTCTACTGAGCCCTACTGAGCCATTTCCGAAATTATTTGGTGTTAAGCGTCAAACTTGGTTTATCGACTGGAATTGATCCACCGTACCAACATCGTCGCCCCGTATTCAAAATTTATGGCGTTCTCCACGAACATATCGTTTGTTTTTTCACAAATGGCAACAAAATACACTTTACGTCTGAACACATGATGCCCTTATGTTCCGGCCTCGAGTAGTATTCAGATATTCCATTAAAATTCGTAAAAAAATCTCGTTAACGCGAAACCGCAGAAGACGTAAACGAAATAAAATCTTTTATAACAGAACGTTATTGTCTGATTTTTATGGATATTCGCCGTGGAATGCAGCAGGTGCAGCTGTTGCTGAATATAAGCTCAAAAAGTAACGGTTCAGTTACACACACACACGCACACCACATTTATTTACATATGAGATTTTCTTCTTTGTAGAGAATTTCACGCCCACGAGAGTCCATTTCTAAAGGATAAATCGGTATCAGTCCATATCATCGCGCTGTATGAATATTCATACGATTACCGGCTTTTAGCGAGACCATTTTGCTTGACGGATGAGAAAATTCTGGGCAAACGACGAAGGAGATTTTTACATCGTCGTAATGCAAAAGTTTTAGCACTCCGTTTGACACTTATTTAGTTTACAGCGTGGCAACACGAAAAATATGTGTACTTAGGTATCCATCAGGAGATGGAAGTGGTTTTGAAGAAAAGGAAATGAACCAAAGAATTTGTCTATCTAATATGAGTCACAACGGTTGTACTATATTTTTCGCGTATTACACATACGGATTACATGATCAAATTGCAGTATACATGGTGCAACTACTGTCTGCTGTATAATACTTAATTTTTCTGCTATCAAAAGAATCGAAAGTTTTTGATGATAATAGATGATTTTGAATATGTTTATGAAATAGTAATTGATGAATGTAGGTATAACCAGTTGCCCCTGCAACGTTCTGCGGGGCTGAGTTAGAACGTAAGGCTCTCTGTGCATTAATTTGTTAGAAATAATTTTATTACGTCGATACCACATTAATTCTTAGTTTTACTGCATGTAATTTGTCGGATGATGTTAATCTTTTTGAAAGGGAAAGTCTCACTTTTCAGAAATAGCAGAAACTAACGGTATCGACAAACCAAGTTGTTATATTAGCCTATGAAATCAGTAATTAATTGGTTTACGGTGTACCATGTCCGTTTATTAAAGGTAGTATCGTAAACCCATTTAATCAGGGTAAAAGTACTGTTAAGGCACCGAGAGGAAAAACCCAAGGGTCGTTTACCGGCGGATTGGAAATTAACTAAGTCGTATTCTAAAATAGAACTTTTTTCAAAAATGTGTCAAAATGGTCAGTAGCCATTATTACTAATTCATTAGTAACATTTTCAGTGCAGGATTTCATTGTCCGTACTTTCGCCAAAAATTCGAATAGCCACTTTAAAAATGTCCACATGCTTCTTTTAGAGGAACATCTAAACATAACTATTTTAAAGTTCTGTCATTTAACTGTCAACAATTACACACACATGACAGCAACTGAAGAGTTATGTCGGTGTCTCGTTATGCCACGTCGTGTTATGATTTAATTAAAATAAACATTAAACGTAACATCTCTAAAAACCATTACTAAAAATTCACGTTGGTTTAACTACTGTAGAGATAGGCATGCCAAACGCATAGACAGACAAATAAGCAATAATTCTATTTAAGATTTTATTAAGGTATACAGAAAAATTACATATTTTTTTCCAAATAGAAATCCCGACCTCGTAGCTGTAAATTTAGGAAAAGATAGCCCTTGTGTCCCTCTTTCTCTGTCGGAATATTAATTCCTCCATTTGATCCACTTCCACTTTGCAAGCTGATATGCAAATCTAACAGGGAATCTAAAAGCCGCAGTACCTGTTAAATATTTCCGTATCCCAGCCCAAGCTAAGCACTAAACCCGTTTGCGTACCATCGTAAAACAAATACCCTCGAGCAAGGTGCAGGATATGAACATACATTTTATTGAATAGGAATGTACGGTACAGTTATGTTGACCTTGGTCGGATTGATATTCGCCAAATAAGAGAACGCAACAAGAGATCTCGTAATTTAATGCTCACGATTTAACACTTGTGATGTTGATGACATGCATGCATTGCTTAAGGTCACAAGGATTCCTCCTCCACATACATTTAAATTTAATAAATGTGTTCATTACATTTTATTGCACGCCTGCTAATTTGCATTTTTTCTCTCTCCTTCTGTCCCCTGTTTTGTACATAGATGTCCATTTCTAAACAAAATCAGATATATCGAGGAAAGGAAGCGTGCATACAGCGGCGAAAAGGAATTAATGACGACATCTCTGGGCTAATTAATTAGATTGTCTATTTATCGAAACGACAATCTGTCTTGCGAAATGGTAGCCGAGGATTTTTTTTACGAGTGTGTCAACTTTCGCCAAAGGTGTCGATTTACGTGTCGTCAAAGCGGAATGGGGTTAATGAGGACAAAAGTGACATTAAATAAGGTTTTAATGATAGTAAAGCAGATCGGTGAAATGGTAATAATACGAGACGTTGATAAATACAGTTCTAAGGTACGTTGATTACTTCGCCTGAGGTTTAGTTTTGTTTAGACCTACTTTGGACCGGCGTGAAAAAGCCTGACTTTTAACAGTTTAACTTTGAGCGAATTGATTAGGACTGAAATTTTCAAGAAAGATTTGTTAAATTTTTTAAACTTATCATTCACAATATTTTAACAGTTTTAATGATACATTGCAATTAATGTTTAGAAACTTCCAATAAAGACAGAAATAGAAATATATTTTGACGTTGGGTTACAATTACAATTTTAATTACTGCAATAGTATTACTTAATTTTTTTTGTACTATTTTATTAAAAAGGAAAGGTACAAATAATTACAATAGGGAAAATGTTGTTTATTAACTGTGATAGGTTTTTTGAAAATTCAGAGTATGACGATTTCGAGCAATTTTACATTTTGAATTCGAACTGAAAATTATAAAACTTTCTGTGGCAATTGTTTCTACCAATTATTACTTCAACAACTAACATGTCTAAAATTTGTTTAAAAATTTTTTTAGAAGATCGTTACACTAGTATGGTTAAATATAAGTATAATAACGTGCTATTTTATTTACAATAGTCAATCATATCAATTTTGTAACAATTCTGATTGAATTTGAAATCGGCGCGTAAATCTGTTTATTAAATTTAGTAATTTAGAATGTATTAAATAGAGTTTGAAAAATTCGGCATCCCACATAGAACCACGCGCAAAGATATCTACTATTGTGCTAAATATATGCATAAATCTAACAAACAAGCAAAATATTAAAATATAATGTTTTTATAAAGTTCATTAAAATGCAAAATAATTAATTACAAAAACAATAAACAACTACATGTTGCTGAAAAATTCTAGAAACCAACCAATTTGTGGAAAATAAAATACGGTGTTTTTATGAATATATTAAAATTCAGAATAATTCAACAGAATAAAAAAACTAACAAATATGCAAGAATTAAAGATGACATTTTTATGAAGTTTATTAAAATGCATGTTAACGAATTAAAGAAAAACAATAAATAACTACAAGTTGCTCGAAATTTACAAATAAAAAATTAATAAATATACAAGAAATAACTGATAGTGTTTGTGAAATTTATTCAAATACATAATGATTAATTATAAAAGCAATAAACAGTTTCATGTTGGTCATCATTTTTAAAATGACTGACTATTATATACAATAAATAAAAGACTGGTTTCATCAAATTTCAGAACACTTAATTATGAAAACAATTGACTTTACTATTTTCCTATTAATAATGGTATAATATATTGTACTTCGTTGGCTTCTTGCAGCTCATTTCTTATATGTTATAGGTTAGAACTTTTAGTGTTTTGGAAGCCTTGCGATTTCTTTTTGCTATCAACGAGCTTTATTCAGTATTTACCGGTCGTTATAACATTTCAGTATTTTCCACAAAATACAAAGTTTTCAGCATTCAAGGCTGCAACTTGAGTGATATTTTTAATTCCGCACTGGAAGCTTAACAAAACATCCTCTTCGAGTTTCGTTAACCGATCGTTACCGCGGAATCGACTATTTTTCGTTCACAAACGAACTTTGAGTTATCACCTCCCGCCTCCGACACCTCGATTTCCGAACTACATATAAATAACTCCCGACTTCGTTTCATTGCCATGTCATGTCCTCTAAACTAATCAATGACGCGATAAGACTCATGCACTCCCCACAGCCTCTGCCGCCGCCAGATCGCCACCTGAATAATTCAACGCCTTATCAAATTTAGTCGACCTAAATCGATTTTCCATCTCTGGGTAAACCTAGCCTAACCTGCGCTCATAGGGCTCTTTTGAGCCCTTGCGGAGAGGTGAAAAATTGACGGCGCGTCCCACACGTATAGACCTTCAGACGACGGGAAGCAGGAAGAAATGGGAGGTAAATGGAGAATATGGAGAAACAATAAGGTGAAGATTGATGCGTCCTGACGAGCTGCCACTGCGACGCTTCGCGCCAGACCCGAGGTGCGATTGTAGACTGAGAAAAAGTGAAAAAGTGCGCTCGAGAAGAAAATGACATATTTTTAGATTTCGTGTGTTACAATTATTTTTCCAGAAAGATGAACTGAACGACTTAATTGTGGAGTCGAATTTTCCCCTCGGGATTGTGACCTCCTTCTAAAGTTCTCGTAAATTCTCGTGAAGTTATTGGCTAAATTACCAACATATCATGTCTACATAAAAACCCTTACGGAATAAAAGCGACAGCCTTCTTGATAAAGTAAACCGGAATAAAGTTGGAAGCGAAAAACACTAAGAAAAAATTGTAGGCGCGACGCACTATAATTATCTCAGATATTTAATAGTGAAATATGACGATGTTAAAGTTAGTATAGAAAAGAGAAGCAAACCGCAATTTCGAAGGTACGAAGTTATTGCAGTGGTGAACTCCTACAAATTAGTTTGACGGTTTGACGGTTAAAACGGTTTGTTTTTTACCTTCAGGGTATTCTGTCCCTAAAAATTAGAGCGCCTTTAAAACAACCATAACTGATAATAGAAGCAAAAATAACAATCTCCAATTAGTACACTTCATAATCAGTTATATGTCCCCTAACTGTCTGACTATTTCCATAATTTTTAAAATATTGAGTTTCACTTATTTGTTATGCAAATGTCAAATTTTAAATTCCAAAAAATTGGGGGTAGGGAAAGTATTGTGATTTTCTAACATCACATGTGTAGCAAACGAACTAATAGTCCATGGTTCTTGGATGACGAGGGTCCTGAGAATCGATTTCCAATCTTCTGAAATCCTAGTAATCAAACTTATACCATTCCGGCCCACGTATGAAGCGTTAAAATAACTATTTTCTAGTATTACAAGCCCTATGGTTCATTAAAATGCCTGGGGAATTAACCAGATATACGGAGGTGCCATCTAGTTAATATGTGTGTCCCTATATCTTTCCCATATACATTTTCTTCTTTCTTAAACGTCATAAGATATCTTTTACACATTTTTTTATGCAGAGTTAAGTAAGAATACGAATAAATTAAGTGTTTTGGAAGAAAACGAATATTCGCCATAGCCGTTTTAAGGAAATTTAGAAAATCAGTGTGTACGCACACCATGAGTGGAACACGCTATAAATTATCAATATGATATTAAGTGTGATATAATGAATTTCTCTACCTATTTCTCTCTATTTTGTCAGTGGAAAAAACTCATTCTTACTAAGCCTAGTAGATATTTATGAAGAATCAAATGAATTTTTTTTTGATGATAAAAGTGTTAGTTGCAAGTATTATTCATTCAGCAAAAATTTTCTTCCACATTGTTTCCTGTAAGCAGCGTATATAAAGCATACATTTAGAGAATTTGAACATTTATATTTAGCATGTATACTATTCATACGTTCATTAAAAAATTTAAAGTTAAGTCAGAATGTTCCTACATTCAGCCAGATTTTCTTCAAAGTTTTTTTCTCAGTAATTTTTATAATCTATATCTGGAGAATATTTGAATGTAGCACGTGTGGTATTTAAATATTTACTGATTTCCTTATCGCCAACATTAATTCATCCCGTCATTCTTGAGGAACGTTTAGTGTAAAACGTGCGGAAATGGATGACACGTTTAGAGACAAAATTCCATCAAGTTCTTCCAAGTTACAGTATTAATTAACCCCTTTTAATCCGTTGTTAAAGTTCTTATGTTATGGTGAGTTTATTGCTGGAGTGGCGAAAAAGGCCGTTTTCCCAGTGTAGTCTCGCCAAGGTTATTACATTCCTTGGGTTACTCTAAGTTTGTCTCCTCTTCAGAGAAGAAAAGCGTTAGTCGGGGATTGCAGGCCAGGAATTTTTATGACCCCGGGGAAGCTGTGTTTGCAGAGCACATACTGGAAATTTTCACGATAATAGGGAAAGTTACGCAGTTCCGGTACACATTGACAGGGCGATGGGAGAAAGAAAGAATTTAATATTTGTGTAGGTACGGAAGAAAAACAAGGGTTGCGCCGTGTAATAACGGAGGGGGAATTCCTCCGACGTCGGAAATATCATTATTTCCCTTCACTTTTGTGCGCTTAGCTGTAGCTTTAAGCGCGAATTTTTAATCTGTGGGCCCAGGGACGCGGACGGCTGGCAAACTCAGACTTTTCAGTCTTTTATATTCATGTCGAGCGTCTTCGGCGTCTCCACAGAAAATTACACATAGTTTGAATACCGTGGGATTTTTTTAAATCTGCGAGTGGAACAATCAAGCGTTTCTGCTATAGTATTTTCGTTCCTTACGTAATAATCCATAAAAATAAATTAAAACCTCGTAAATCGTTGCAACCAGCCCTCGATTAGAAGTTATCGTTATGAAAATTTTTGTCTTATTCGAGCGTCTTACGTGAAAAATGAAATTATTTTCCATTATTTACACCCGAATTATGCGATTACTTCGATGTTCTGAAGGACAATCGCAGTTTCAATTTGTAAGACCACACGATACAAAAGATAAATCACATGAGGTCAGTCCTAGATCGCCGCAGCAGATAACGTTTTTCTTGCATATAAAACTGTAATAAACCCATAATATACCTCTGGCGCAACAAGTCTCAAACTCGAACATGTTATTTTAAGTTTAGGACGTCCTATGTGCATATATTGTATATTCGCATTAAAAAATACGTCGTAAACCGAAGCGAAGGGAGGTGAAAGGAGTACGCAGCGGTAAATTCCATTTACCACGATTTCAGTAGCCTGCCAATTGAGTTGCGAAGGTACATAAATTTTAAAATGAATCCCACTGTGAATCTCATCGTTTGAATGACAGAGCTTATGATAAACTCCATAAACGTGAAACTTTAAAGCGGGACGGCAGCGAACTGCACAATTTTGAATCTTGGCTCGCCGCAGGGATAATTCGGGATAAGTATTCAAGGACCTGTGTCGAAACGCAGGTATTGTGGTGGCTATGAATACACCCATCGGTGACGGAAATACTAACGGATATGGATATATATATACATATATAATGAATTTCTTTTTCGTTCGTTGTACTCGGTAGTCCTAAATGAAAATTAGAATATAGAAAGTAGATTAAATACCCGAACCACTTGCACCGGTTCATGTGATTTTATCGCTTATATTGGAGAACATGGGTGAGGATGTTAAAAAGTTTAAGGGAACAACGCTCTTTGCTCAGAAACCCTAAGGTGTGAATAAACTATGCAAATAAAAATACAGTACTTACTCACTAATTAGTGTCATATCTAATTATTTATTGTAACTTATTAACCGGATTTGCTAGAGCAGAATTAATTAATGATATGATTCAGTACTTCTATTTCAATATTTCATTTGCATATATTATTTTATTATACTTTGATATTGTAGTTATTACAGTTATATTCTAATATGTGTATTATTTTTTTTTGAGTTTATTTGATATGATTAGAAGTTATTTAGAAGTAATTATTTTTAGTAATTTTTTTAATCGAAGCTGCAACTATTCTAAAACTATTAGCTTAGTCCATAATTTAATGTACTACATACATAAGCAGAGTAAATTTTCTTCGAAATTGTACCTGAACGATACTTAAGTTTATGCATTATATATAGAAAATATCGTACTTTTAATATGAAGATCCCATTTTAGATTGCAATCAACTTGTACGAGTATTTCTTGGTATTTTATATTACTGTGTGTTCCACTAACGATTATGATTATAGTTTGTGATAAGCTGTTAACGTAGCACCCAAACGTATTAATTTAGTTTTTCTTTTCTTATTTACATTTAATTTATTTTCAGTAAATCAGTTAAGATATGATAAGTATTTTATGATCGGTATTCACTCAATTCGATTCAAGACTCATTAAAATAGTATATTCTGCAAATTATAAAACATGAAAATATTTCAAAGAAAGGTAACAGTCCTAAAGCAAAACCTTGTGGCAAGCCAAATTATTGCCTTTTACCGTTTACTCATTTTTCCTATAATTGGAACAGTCATTTAGATAGCTCTTAATTAATTCTTATAGTATATTTCTAACACCAGAATATTTAAGTATATTTAATAGTATTTCATGTTCAGTAGTATCAAACGCTTTTAATGAATATATAAAAGTATTAAATGTAAGTTAGTAAGTGTTGTATAAAATATAAATCTATTATTACAGATCTATTCCATCATAAATCATTCCAAAATGTACAGCAAGAGCATCCATAGTCCCTTTACATTTTATACATCCATATTGGCATGTATTAATGTTGTACTAACCACTATAGAGAATTTCTTAGTGGGATTGTTGAGAGGTTTTCTAAATTTTAATTTATAAATCTTCACTTTGGGATTTGCTTTTTCTGTTACATTCCGACTAGGTTAATTTCCCAAATAATAGGTAGGTAGGTGAACAAATTGTGTAATTTATTTTTGAGATTTCGTTACCATTATGTACATCATCTAAATTTAGATTAATCGTACAGACCTGAAGGGTAGTCACGTAATAGTTGGTTACGTTTTAAAAAAAATGATCCTTATAATCCTTTCCATACATATTTTCAATACATGATCTTCCCATATCACTTGGTCTAATAATCTTAAACATAGATAAGTATCCTGCTGATGCTGTGTTATTAAGTAACTCTTCAGGATCAGATTCGTTATTTAATAAATCAACATTTAAGTCACAGGCA
Organism: Cryptocephalus primarius; assembly: GCA_963576515.1. NCBI lineage: Eukaryota > Metazoa > Arthropoda > Insecta > Coleoptera > Chrysomelidae > Cryptocephalus > Cryptocephalus primarius. Next base: position 6,360,370 of record OY754940.1, on the reverse strand, counting down.
ACGATACAGTGTTTATGTTTTCCATTTCCATGAGTTCTTTGATTGCATCAATTAATTTAATTTTATCATATTCGTAATACCTCTAAATGGCAGAAATTTGTAGTCCTACCACTGCCTTGCCACTTCAGTTGCTCGAGTGTACCTAAAATCTGTGTACTTTACTGAAATCTTCTCGTCGATTATTCATCGTGAACCAGATCGTCTTCTCTAAACTACAATTTTCAATGTGTTATTAAGCGATGACGAGCACTTACCAAGTTCTTAACTTTACCACAATAGCGGAGAGACGCTCTGAGCACTTCTAATAACGCAACTGGCAGCTCCGATGACTCAATTTACATAAAGAGGAAAATCTCAAACTATATACCTACCGACGATACCGGCGATAATTCTTCAAAATAATAAATGCTTGTCGAGATTCTGACACAAAGTAAGCTACTCTAACTACCACATTTCGACTAAAGACCGCAACACTTCTAGGCGAACAATAACATGTCATAATTTGTATTTCGACGTGGAAAACGCTTTAGTGATGGATAATAAAAATTTTACGGTAGAAATGGCTTGGAAGAATGTAAGAGAGGTACAAGCTAAAGGTATAAATTCGTAGCTGTATATTCGACTGAGTTAAATAATTCGATGCCTATAAAAAGTAGTGGTAGTCGTAAGGTTATGGCGTCTTGGAAAATTTAAATTGACCTATTAAGTAGCTAATGAGGGAAGTAGTTTACATAAATTATACAAAAACTCAGAGTCGGTAATGCTCACGGCAACGGAGATGGTTTTAGGAATTTATTTTTTAAAAATTTACGTTCCAGCTAGTTAATTGTTTATTTAAATTTTTTAAGAAACGCCGTAAAAAAAAACAACGTATCAGGAAAATAATGGACGAATTCATCGTAATTTACACCTTTACGATTTTTCTGTTCTTAACGACTCATTATACATGTTATCAAACTCGACGTACGCTCAGATTGGTTAAAAATAAACCACTTGTTAGTCTAAAGTTCCATTAGCTACGTTCTCCGACGAACCGGAAACCTGAAAAACTAACCGATGTAAATTATCATTCGACATGAAACTATGATCGTCTGTTTCCTCTCAATTAACTATTGCTTGAGACACGTAAATAAGATTAAATAATCCCGTCGATTCCATGAATCGAAGGATGTTTTTGCAAAATAACGCTTTACACCAATACATCAATTGCACCTGTTTCAATTACACCAATATAAGGGCACACTAGGTGGTAGATGTTTGTTACGCAGTATAGGAATTACGTACGTAAGTGCTTTTTAATATTTATTCACATTGCGGCACTCGATGGCTGCAAGGGTTTTTCGTTCATGGCCCTCGTTCTCTTGGCGGTCTCAAGCGGCTTGTGCGGCCTCTGAATGAAACTGATCGGTGTGCTGATGCCTAAATCGACGGCGCTCTCGGTGATCGGTGTGTAATAATACTCTTGTGCGAGTTCCTGCTTCAAGGTCTGAAACACTTCGTACTTCCTCCCACCCATCCAAATGGGGTAGAGGTTCTCGTTGTAGCCGACCGGTTTCTCGGTGGCCGACCTGCAGTACTTCTGTATCAGATTCTGTTTGTACTTGGATGGCATCTCCGTGACACACTCCTCGTCGTAGAGTTCGAATTTCGTCGGCGGGACGTAATTCGTGGCCAGCATCAGATCGTTTTCGGCGTCCAACTCTAATTCTTCGTTCTTCGGGTTCGAGAAGGTGACGTGCCTCGTTTTCTTTGGCACTTTCTCGATCACTACTTGGTTTTGGGGATCGTAGGTGCCGTACTCGACGTCGTAACAACCCGGCGGGAGGAGTTTCGCCCGTGAGTTCGGGGTTATGTACTCTTGCTCGGCTGGGGCGAAGTCATTTTGGATCTCGATGTGAAACCTGAGAGATGTTAGGGAAATTATGTAAACGTTTGCAAGCGTGCCTGAGCTTTTTAATACTTCCGATGCGCAGGGCGCGGATCCGCGTGCGTGCGACTTTATACCGAGCGCATTCAAAAAATACGTTTTTACCCGTTACAAAAGCAGAGTATTCATGTAACGTACCGTTTAACCTTCCCCCGTATATTTGGCGCGGAGAAATGTTAGTCGCCACAATACATGCCTATATATGAATTGCCTATTAGTATCGAGAATTAGACAGCTCCACTACAGCCATTAAATTTGAGCGCCGAGCACGTGTTCATTTTCAGTCGTTCCTAAAGTTCAGTGGTGTATGTAAGCAGTTGCAATTATTATTTTAAAATGGCTTTTTGGAGACCTTTCGACGTAAACGAAATTAATAATGCCAATAATACAGACATTATATTTAATACAAACAATGCTACAGAAACAAATGAGGCATAAATTTCGGATTTCGCCATAAAATTTTGTTGACAAAGTGAGTAACAATCTTTTATATTTCTTTAAATCTGGCTATATCAATAATTTTATTGTTTTATTTTTCCACTGGACCAATTCAAACTGGATGGATCTTATATGAACGATTTATGATTCAGTTTCAAGCCGATTGTTCACGTCCTAAACGAAAAAAGTTGAGTATATGAAATGGGAAGAAGAATTGAAATACTCACACCTTCTAGTAGCGAGGATAAAATTTTATCAAGTGGTGATCAATATAAACGTAAGGTCCATCCAGTCTGAATTGGTTCAGTTGAAAAAAAAAAACATTTAATAGCCATGTTACCGACACATAAAGACCGAGAAACCGATCTATAGTCGTGCCATATTTAAGGAAATATAAAAGATTGTTACTCACTTTGTCAACGAAATTTTATGACGAAATCCCAGATTTGTCCCTCATTTGTTTCTGTAGCAGTATTTGTATTGTGTATAGTGTCAGAAAATGGAAGTGTGAAAAATCTTAACTGATAATATTTTTTTGTTTCAGATGAAAATGTCAGTGCCCTGGGTGAATCAAAATGAGAAAGGTAAGAATAGGAAATTACATTTCTTCCAAATAAAACTCTTAGTGGGCCACATTTTACTCTCGTTATATTTTTCATTATGTTTTCGTTATTCTACAGAAGTACACCGTGTTGAAAGGCAATGTGTGTTTTGATGCAAATTGTGCATACTTTTGCAATTACTGAAAAAATTACAAGTTTTCAGTATCCCCTGCATAGTTTTGCATATTTCTGTTTAATTTATCGAAGAGTGCTATCAATATAGTTATAGTTCTTTTCTTGTAACTTGAACCCATTTTCAGGACAGGAACCACGTATCATACCACTTGAAAAACGTGTGGTGAGTTAATTTAAACGAGACTTCAATAATAATATTAATAATAATAATAATAATAATAATAATAATAATAATAATAGAAAAGAATTAATACAGAGTACAACAGGTGCAAAAATTTCCTAAACATTTAATAGCGTAATAGAGAGTAAATTTGGGTTAAAAAAATGCAAAAATCTCTTTGTGGACTTGTGGATATGGAAAGAAATTGTCCGTCGTAAAAAACATTTTAACGTATAAAAGAAAATCATTGGTGTAGACAATTTTAAGAAACCTTTCGTTGTATATTGGTTTTATTGTACATGTTTGAAAAGGTGTTTTTTACGTATCGAATTACCTTATTTTTATAGCGGATGTATTATTTTTAATATATCGACTAGAGTTGTGGACCTTTACATATAGTTTTAATCTAGCAATATAAAAGTGAGTAATATAAAAGCGTCCCATATATTAATTTTGCGTGTTGTGCATATTTTAAGCATTATAGAATAATCGTGTATTTTAATAGATACGAGGAGTATTAAATTACACCTTGTTTAAATACCTTTGATGAATTTTCCCGTCCTTTAATTAAAACTCGAGCAAACATTCTATACAATGCGAGTCTCTAATATGGAATACATTCAGTAAATCATAGACAGTTTTTTGTTGTAAATCTGTTCACAGGTCGAGTAATATTTTGAATTATGCTCTTTTTGATGTAACAAAATGTCATACAGCGTGTACCAAATTTGAGACATGACGCCATCGACTATTTTTTAAAATGACAGTAGGTACTAATTGTTTTATGACAGTTCTTAATAGGTATATCAAGTTACAAATTCAGACAATGTAATTGATACAAATATGAAATTTTTATTCCTTGTCGTTTAAAAGATATTTAAGAAATATCAACTAACTCGAAAAATGAAAGAATCTGATTCAACTGATCTATCTCATATCAACTCAAATACACTCCAAAATACCCAAATATACTCCGAGACTCAAGTAGATATTTGAAATACTCTCCTGTTACTTCTGTAGATGTGGAGTGCACCTTTCCAATTACTAATCGTGAAAAAGACGTCATTTCTCGTTTATAATTTTAAATAACACCTAATCCCAGTTGCTTTTTAACAAAAAATATTCAAATCAGAAACGAAATTCATATAAAATTAATAAGAATTATTGTAATTATTTGATAATAATTTGCCATACACGTTTTCTCTCTACTGTTTTTATTTGAATGTGTTAATGAAAGTGTGCCGATATTTTTTTTGATATACTCATACATACTATTGAGACGCAATATCCAGGCTAATAGTATTTTCGATTTAATGTTTTACAACTTTCTACTGTAGACAAATTTACGTATTCTCAAAAAGAATCCACTACATTTGGAAATATTTGGGCCATAGATATGTCGTGGCGACTGGAATAATACAGTACAATTAGGAATAGTGTTTTGTCGCCTTCTTCTCATTAGCATTGTAACATTTGAGGTCGTAATAGAGTGCCATATTGAGATGATTTCAACCATCTGCAAGAGAATTTCTAACTAGTGTATTAGATCAGCCAATCACGACTCCATTCGCCCCCCATCTTTCATTGTATGACATGGATGGTCAAAACTTAAAAGACTCATACTCTAACTTTCAAACAAAACACTTCTATTCTTTTGACCCTCTTAACTCTAGTTAGATATTAACCAATAACTTTAATTTGGCCCACGCCTGGGATAAATTACGTTTTCAACCGTCGTCACAATGGATTACGTTAACTTGTGAGCTACGCCAAACTTCGAAGGAATTAATTCGAAACTTACTTTCGCGGAGACAATCCACATGCCTTGAGGATTTTCTTCTTCTTCTTCGTAAATGGTATAGATAGTGTGTTATCCATATAAAATTTGTAACTTTTAAAGGCAGTTTTTGCATTGTTTGTCCAAAACGCTCCATATTTTTACAATTTCCTTTGCATTTTTATGCGCATTTTTTCAAAATTCCAATTTACTCATGTACCTTCGATCCATGGGTGTGCAGTATTTGAGATTCTCATCCATGACTTCTCCGCATTTGTATATGAAACTATACCCCTTCTGCAGTATCCCGTTAATCCAGAGCCCCTCCAGCTTTTGGTTGTTAGGGTAGATTAAGGTACCGACGCCGTGGAATTCGCCGCTATCGTTAAAAGTGCCTTCGTACCTCACACCGTGTGGATACCTGTAGGTTCCATTCCCGCTGAATCCTAATTTGTTAAATTGGCCGATGTACCTAAAGGTGATGGAACGTCCGCAGCGGAATTGATCTCGTTGTTACTGATATAGGCTGCATTACCTGCTTCCAGTTGGATACTTCTGCATGGGCATCTTGAATCTTGGCAAGTACTTTTTGGTACCGACAATCGTGTAGACGCGACTCGGTCTATCCGTTTCGGCCGAACTGATGGAGTCTCCGGTTTTGCTCAGAAACGAAGCCTTCGAGATCAGCCTGGATCTCCTATGGGTCATATCCCTGGAGTACCTGATGGACTCTCGATACGCGATGGGATCTGTGACGTTAACCGTAGCCATTTCGGTTAGATATCGACTTTGAAAAAGTGAATTTGTAATATAATCACTGACAAAACAGTATCATAATGACAGCTGTTAGACCGAAGCCCAAATACAAGAGATTTTAAAAAGTGCCATTGATGGAATCTGATGACAATCTAGTGACTCGATTTGTTGCAGGTGTTTTGACTTACAGAATCTAAAGATAGAAAACAATTGTGATTTTTACCCAGGCACTAAAGGACCTCTTAAAAACGTCCGTTTTAGGTGCCAGGACGCAAGAGGGCATGAATAATACATTCGTACGTTGTTCGTGTGTGGACGACTTTAAAGGCTGATCCTTTTTATACCTGAAGTTTTATACCTTTATAGTTCGCGGAATTGAATTTTTCACCAGGACTCTTGCTGTGACAGGCAACAGACAGGTGAATTAGATACCTTAAGCCTACAGAAACGCTAATAGTAAACACTAAATAATTAAAAGGTTTAAAATTTTCATACTAAACTTTAATAAAACGTTCAGAAGAAAGTTCATAAGAGTCGATACAGTAATTTGTCGCTTAGAAAATTGCAAATAAGCAATCACGTGCAAATAACATCCCATGGCACTGTCACTGCGTGAAAAGATGGGGTTTGTAGTATTCATTATCTGATAGAAATATCAGATCGATTCCTGCAATAGTTTTTGCACAATTCAGAATGTTTATTATGGAGTTTTTTTTTGACAATATTAATTACAAGACCTATAATAATGCTGTATAGGTATAGGCCCCCCTCGCACAGGGGGGGCGACGAGATTGCAAAGTCATATCGATTCAGAAAATGTTTTGAGTACATTTAGACTAGCTGAATTAAACCGAATATCAGAAACAATCGACCAAATTTCATGTTGCCCTTAATATCGAAAAACTGATCAAAATACTCCAAATTCTCATTATGGTTATTCCATTCAAAAGCAGTTTTTTTTAGATGTCTTACAGATTTTGATTATTTAAAATGGTGGCTCTAGTATGGCGGATTATAATAATGAAAATTCAATAAGATTGGCTGAAATCAGTTCGAATTTTCGGTTTTAGGTTAATAGGTACGAAATACGGAAATGTAATCTAACTTATATTCGTTTCTCAGACTAAATATACATATCCTAAAATACCCATTTCATGAAAATTTAATTTGAATTGTAATGTGTTAAGTGGGGTAATATTTACATCTAATATGTTTCGTCTGTGTTATATAATATCTCAATATTACTTATTGTATTTCTGGTACTTCAAATCACAGTATAATGTGTGTATTGTAACGTTATTAATGGTTTCTGTTATATATGGAATGTTCCGAGGGGGAAGGAACTGTTATTTCCCTCTATAGCCCCAGTCTTCCCCATAGCCCGCTGTCGGACGTACACTTTATAATGAAAGTCGATTATGAGAGTGGGAACAGTATTCATAATAATAATAAAAATGTGAAATTCACCGTTCACATAAGGTTTCACTCAAATTAAGTAAATTGGATGAAACTTATTCCAAACCACTAAGTATTTTTCTTATAGACATGTAAGGGACGACTAGCTTGGTTCAACTTCTGGTTGACAGAAACAAAAAAGTTAATAAAAGTAATAGAAAAATATATTATGATACATTTGGCTTTGGGCAAATTTGATCGACCATGGGGTTCGTGAATATATTGATAGACCTTTTCCTTTATATGGGATGTAAAATAACGAGTGATAAATTCTTACAAGAAAATTAAACTTTCACCAAGAAGCAATCTGATCTGTAAGAAACGGTAATCACCAACACTTGTTTCTTCTTTTTGGCTTCGTCAGAGCGTTATAACGAACTGGAACTTGAAAACAAAAATTCAATAAAAAGGGACGTGAACAGAAAACAGCAAACACATTTGCGCCTACAAAAGCTCCACATTTCGAGGACAAAAATCCACAAATCACACAAATATGCTTGCAGCCCACTGTTCACGCCCCTTATATTTGTATTATTGTGTCCACGTTCGCATTATTTTTTACTTTAGCATGGTTATACCATCCTACCAACGTTCGTTACACCAATCTTCATATATACATGATCACTAAACCTCATATGCCAACACCTTTTCGTGATTTGCTGATGTCAAACTTTTTGCAACATTTTCGGCGACCTTTATACATGCTATTTAATGAAATAATTCTTTTAATCTTTTCAATGAGGTTAAAAGTTATTTAAGTAATAGCTCAGTTTATAGAGTTTTTTTAGTAGATAAAATTTAACAGCAGACGGACCAAAAAACTTTGTTTAAAATGGATCGGAGAGGATTAAAACCAAAAATCTAAACAAATCTGACCTTTTGGTCGCAAAATCGCATTTTTGCACTTTTCTCCAAAATATGAAAATCCGAGATAGCGAAGTTGTAGGTTTTGATGTCCTCATTGAAAAACCTTTTAAAAATTAAAATCGTCCCATCTCAGTTAATACGCCGAATTTTGCATGGATTTCGGTGTATATTGTTAATAACGTAATTGTGCAAAAACTATTCATCCGACAGCATCCAACTTTTGCATGCTTAAAGTAGACATAATAACGTAACATGTCAAGCAAAATTTGGGCTTCAGCTTTAAACTGGGCAAGGCTGTGAGTTTTTTAAAAAGGGTCCATTTTAACGGTTTTTCTAAGTTTTGTCGGTGCAAAATGCTCCGATCACCTTTTAAAAACGCTCCTTTTTCTGTCAATAATTTTCACGGTGTGGTGAAAAAACCGAAAGCGACCTATTTTTAAAATTTCTATTGTGTAAAAAAATGCAAAAGCTCAGATTTTCGAAAGTTCGCCCAGTAGTTGGCTAAAGGCTCTTCCTCTATATATTTACAATGGAAAGCCACTTCATCACTATGAAGTATTTGGCGGTTTTAGACATTTTTCAAACTCGTCAGAGATTCCAAAACAATTAAATTTAAAAATTGCATCGTTGGAGAAATCCGGTTGGTTCAGATACGACGCGTTATCTGGAAGGTCATCTGATTAGCATTTTAATTAAGACCCGTGAATGCTGCCCCGCATTAAATTATCCATTTGTAAACAATTCTGCATTCACTTACTGACAAGTGAATAGATGATTAAGAAAGATATTCGAGTGAACTACCTAATAGATATTTTCTGAAAGCTAACGGGTAGGCTAATCAAGATCTTTTCAATTACCACCGAGTGAAAAAATGGAATAAAAGAATTTCCATGGCCTACATGTCCTAGTACGCCTTCCGGCCGTTAGGATTTTTGTAGGGTGAGAAAGTAATAACGTATGTTTGAATTAAATGTTTTTCTTCCGTTCGATATAGAATGAAATAGTGAATGAATTTCCCTCGACAAAGGAAAATCATATCTGATGTTCACACAAGCCATTAGCACAAAAATTATGCTTACCAAAGTACGGTATTGTAGATGTTCACTTTGAGTTTTTCCTCACCCTGTATTTGAACTGAGTTCAAGTATAAGGCAACGTCATTAATTTCTTTATTCTTGGAACCGCACCCTATACCGTCTGGAAGTTATTTTCGTCTCTGAATGGATTTTGTGTGTCTGATCTTCTAGTCTCCATGGGATGTTACCCTAGTTATATATTTCAGAAGATATTTTTGGCTCGTCTGGGTAGAGGGAAGCGCTGTAGTCTAAGTTAAACAGTTTTCAGTTCGATTTGCATGACGGGCACATATAAAACACTCCTCCAAAATATGATTTCGTCTTACGGTTAATTTAATAAACACGCACCGAGTAACATCTATAAACATGTTTTTCCCACAGACGGCGCCGATTAAAAAATCCGAAGTGTTTAATAATAACACGCGATAGGGTCTATTTAAGGCGACTTCCGGTGACGATGATGGACCAGGAAGCGAGGCTGTGAAAAGTCCTCTGACACGGAAAAAATTGTACATAATTTTCCCATAATGGGAAGACGGAGATGTTTCAGTTCTCATATATCACGGAAATGGCATAATTGCAGTCATTTGATATTTTACTTTGAATTGTACAAATTACTACACCGGATGATTTGTTCAAGAGTTTCCATCTCTCTGTTGGAAAAAATAATACTAAACCTAATTAAAAAATTATCGGAATATCGAAGAATACTCCATATAAATCAGGCGAAGGGACATAATTACAAGAAAGAGATCGAAACAATAATTTAAATAAATCTTTATGTATGATTGAACGTTTCCTTTTGAAATTTTTAGCCATTATTATTTACTTAATTTGTTATTTACTTAATTTACTTTAATTTACTTATTATATTCACTTAATTTGTGATTCAATGGGGATCATTAAATTTGTGATTAAGGATTTAATTTAATCCAAATTTAGCTTATGAAAATTATAACAAATTGTGCTCAATTTTCAAGCAGTTTTAAATTTAGCCCAAGATCTATAACACTTATGTACTATTAATGTGATATTATATATTATCGTGAGATATACATAATGAGAGGTTAAATTTCTAAGATCTTCCGATTCGATTTCTACTCTCTTTTTTACTATTAATTTATCTTTTGGTTGTTTTATAGTAAGTTTTATATTTATTATTTTATAATTTAATTCCTATGCGTTTCCATTTCTCATTTGCAGTACAAGTAGGGGATCAATAAATAAAATTAAATATTTGCCTTCAAAACCAGATTTACTTATTTTGAAATTAGGATTGCACTTTGTTTAAGTAGTTTTGAAAATATTCCCGAAATTATCTGCTGACAGTCGTATAAACTCAAAAATAATCGTGTCATAATCATGTTGTATCACTGCCACTGTCACTCTTGAGAGAAGTGAGTTATTTTTATAAACTTACCCTCTTAAAATTCAAAAAAATTTTTACGAACTTTTGACATGTTACGATAGTGGGCAAAATGTGGTTTTTCCTTCGTTCGACTTTTGTATGTAGTAAATAGCTTATTTTTTATTTAAGAAAATTAATGTTTCCAAGAAAAAAGACAAATTATTTTGTCGAACGCCCCAAAAACGAGCAATTCAAGAGTGTTCAGGAAAATGTAGAAAACTATTTTAGTAAAAGGCGTACTTCCACAATTTTGGACTAACTTAACTTAAATCTATTATATTACAAGGACCCAAAATGCATCGGAATATACAATATTTCTAGGGCCGAACTCGTTAGTATTTTAGTTGTACGAAGTAGGGAATTTTCTGTTTTGAGTCGACTGTATTTGAAGGTGTTGCTTTGCACTAACTCAAAAATATATTGCTCGAATATTTAATTTACTTAGAGTGTCGATGTGAGTATAAATTATTTAGTTAAGAGACAACACAACCTTATGAAGATTTGGCTTTTAGGGCAATGTCTATAGAACAAGGTTGCACCTAATTCGCTAATTTATTGGAATTTAAAATAAAATATTAACTCACTTATCTCATTAAAATACTACAAGGCGAAAATTACTTGGCCGAAGTTAGAAGTTGACAAAAGATTTACAAGAGTTTATATATCAGACTTGCATCCTGAATCCATTTGTTTGAAAACAATTTTCATATATAAGTTTTTCTAACACGACATATGCGATGGGGCTTCATACTGCTAAATTCTTGCTGGATTTAATGGAACTTCGTAACTGCATATCTTGTAATAATTGGACTTCTTTTTATCATAAATTTGCCAATAATTTTCTCATTAGTAATTCCATTAATACTCCACATGGGATAAATTATACCATTACTGTGGAATCTGGAATTATTAGTACATGTTTAGTAATTAATAATACGTAGTTTCCAATTCAAGAGGGGTAGCTTGAGAAAAATCTACTTTAAAATGTTGACGTTTCAGTTTTGATTATAATTCTTCTTTAGTGCACAATTTCTAAATGAAATTTTATATCTTGCATGCTTTGTAAGTCTGTTCTTTGTCAACGTTTAAGATTTTGAATTACTTCTTCAGTGTTATATATAAATATGATGTTTGTAAAAATAGGTAAGTGGTAATTATCGCTGATTTAAATTACTTAATACATTTTGATTTCACATACGTCACATAAGTTACTCTAAAATTGCCATATATACAGAGTGTCCCATTTAAATTTTGAACATCACCCAACTATACTCCGAATCAGATCCGTAGCTAAACGTTGGTCATGTTTGGTGTTCACTATGTAGAAAAGTTTTAAAATGATGATGGCTATTTTCACAAATGTCACAAAAGTGATAAAGGAAGAAAGTTTTACAAAATGTCTAAGATAGAAATTTTCTTATGATATGTATCCTCCAAAGGATAATTACGTCCTTCAATTATGGCTTTTTAAGTCACCAATGTTTCCATCTTGTTTTATATACGATCTTCAGCAAAACCATTGTTGCTAATTGTGTAACAACATCCATAATCATTTATATCCAATGATTCAAATCATAAAAATAAATACCGCATCTTATAGGAACTGTCATGGGATGTTTATTCTCACCAAAAAGTTAAATCGAAAAAATTGAATTGAAAATTATATTTTTAATTAAAGTCATGACCCTTCATAAATCGTGTTATGATGATTAATACTTTCATGAGAGTATTAAATTATAAATAAAACACTTAAGGGTGGCAATTTTCGGTGTACCACTCAGCATAATGTTTATAAACAAGTCTGAACCTTTAGGCCTGCGTAAACCCAAAAAGACAAATACCTAAAAGGTTCGTCGACCATACCGACTCTAAATTTAAATCGATGAATAACCCACCGCTTCTCTTGAAAAGCAAAGCTGTTTCCAATAATGTAATCAATAACATTAACTGATAGATTCCCATCGAACCGGTCGTCGATCTCGTAAACGTGGAAAATTATCGACGCATCCAAAAAATGAAGTTTTGTTATAAATTCTACAATTTTAATTGTTCCTGTGACTTCATTTTCCTAAATGAAAGTGATACCGAATTAAAAATTAAACGGATAAGACGATCCCGCAGAGAAAACGTCCACTTAACAGATTTGGCATTTTATCATTTTTATTAGACTAAAGCGATGTTTTATTCATAAAAAAGGGTTGCATTAAGATTTAACGCGTGCATAAGTAACGTTGTTTCTTTACAGTTAATAATTACCACGATGAATATTTATCGGGTTCCTCTCAAAAGCTCTTGAATATATTTTGCATATTCATTAAATTTTTGCTGTGAACGTAGAGGAAGGGAGAGGAAGAGAGGGACGTTGGCAATGTAGCCTTATTTAGAGAAACTGGAAAATAAATCTTCAATCATTCGCCCATATCTATGGAAAATTCACTTAAAAAACAGCTTGAATGATTGCAATATGTATACAGAAAGAATCCCTTGGTAAGCCTGTGTGTTCTTCCTCCACTTCGATCTCCGTGAAGTGTGATATCCTGTTGTACACGCTAACATATCAACTTCACTACATAATAAACATCAGCAAAGTAGCCATTATTCCTACGCTACCGTAGGTACTAATTACATTACGTCGATGATTAATGCAGTTTTGTTCGGAATGCAGATTAGATCCAGATCTCTAATTTTTCGATAAGCGAATGGGCGGATGGGTCTACCTTGTAATTTTTAATGTTGCTAGGGTCTCAGAGCGCAGGTGAATTATCTGCCTGTCCGTGAAGAGAGATGAGGTTGGTGTATTCAGAATTGGGACGTGGGTAGTAAGTCAAAATTGTATTGTATTACATCATGTATTATATGCAGGTATTTACTCTTTCTTGCAGACTATCAAATTGATGTAACACCTTACTGAATCCTCCAGTTGTACTACTAACTATAATGGAATTGTTAGCTCATATTGCATCAGTATTAATGCCTTTGCTTTGTCCTCTGTTTTGGTACCTTTATCCACTGAAACTTAAATGTTTCATGGGTTCAATAAACTGAATATATCCTATGGTTGCATAATGCCCTACAATAATTAGTTATTGTAAATAAATAATACATATTTAAGGCGATATCAAAGATCAATTATATTACTATAAATGAAGAAAGTAACTTACAAAAGTAACTAACATAAATTGCAAATTTAGATCTTATTCAATGAATCTGACACCAGAATTGGGGGGAGTATTTTAAGAAAATGTATTAAGAGAGCTTGAGATGTGTCCTTCAAGTTTCTTGTTGTTTCATAAGTTTAAAAAATATCAGGAGTTGTCAATGCAGTAATTCTGTAATGAATATTTCGAAATTTCAGTAAAATATTAATTCCGAGAAATCTTTCAAATATGCAATTGAATTTTCATATTTAAAGTGTTTTCAGTAAGTACTGAACCCATCAATCTTGTATTATTGTGTTTTATTGTTCAAAAGGAGCTTCAGACATGTCAATTAATCATTTGAAGTTTCATATCACTCCAAAGGGTTTCAAAGCTGTCATTCGTAATTATCAATATTTATCATAAGAGGTATTAAGGGAGCTTTAAATGTGTCCTTCGAGCCACATATTGCTTTACAAAATTCATACTGCGTCGAGGTTTATGTAAAATGCGTAGGTTTCAAAAAAATACTTCATACTTGTTATGTTAAAATTCCAAGGATGATTACATGCACCTTGTTTTACTAGTTGAAGCTTCTCATAACTTCATAGGTTTCAGTTTCAATTTCAGCTAGGCAGTCTTCAGCAGCTATTGAAATTATCGAATGGCATTTAAAAAATATAAGTAAAGAAAATTTTAAACCTGTGCTTTGATATTCATACCGCTTTAGAAGTTAAAATAATGTCTTCAGCTAAGCTATATATCAGATATTGGTTATTTCGTGGTTCATTTAAATCTAAATGATCCGAGGAGTGGTCCAAATATGCCTTCGAAGCTTCATATTGGTCTAGTTTTCAAAAGTACTTTCAGTAGCTGCCAAAACCTTTAACCTAACTGTCAAGATTTTAGAAAAGTATATGAACGTGTAGGTATTGCTTCACAAGTTTAAAAATTGTCTTGGTCTTAGTTTCCTTTGATCACTACCTACTTAAACATAAGTGTCAGTAGTGTAGTTTTGTCAAATAACCTCTAGTCTTTTCTAGAGGCACCAGTTAACGAATAAGTTAATATATATTAATGCAATTTTTTATAAGAGGGGAATTTTGATATCTTTTTTAAATATTTTTATTTAATATAACAATTGTAGGCTCCCATTTTGAATATCTGCGCATGTAACATAATTATTTCTAGAATATACAGGCAATAGAAGATGATAAACACGGGCATGTCTGAGACGTGCCCCAATTTATAAGCAAGAAAGGTGGTTCGAAAAGATTATATTTATTTCTTTTCGGTAAAGCGACTTAGAGTTGCTCTTCTCGTATTAACTTAAACGTCAGGACAACGAAAATCAACCTAAACTAGTGGACTATATTCTCTAAAATGTGGCCTCAAAGTTTTGAATCGAAACCTCAATGTTACATTTAAAATTTCTTTACAAAAACTTTAATTTCAGAGTTTTCTGTCGTGTACTGTATGTCGATTCTATTTCTGAAATCTAATCACCAACATTGACCTCAATAAAATCTACACACACTTTTATGAATGCCAGTGGAAATACAGTTTTTATTACGAAGTGCATAGCTAATTCAAAGCCATAGTATATTATGTTTGTAGCATACAATAAATCTTTTTTACGGTCTAAAAAGGAATAATTGAAAGTATTGTAGTGACACTTTTATGGTTTTCCAAGCAGATTGAGAAAACAAGAGATACATACGGGGTGTTCCAATACGATTAAAGAAAATCTTTAAGCTCCAAAGTGAATACAAATGGGAGAGACAAATTTACATTATTTATTATAAAGTATATTGCTAAAAGTATAACAAATTAATTCTGCGAACGAAATATCAATATCGACAGTCACAATGGGCATCTTTATTATTTATGTGTGTGTTAACATATACATTAATGTACATGATACGATAACATACACTTTTATTACATATAAATTCTTATACAATATCTTGCTGTAAAATCAACACCATAGTTGAAACCTCGAAGAAAGAAAATTTATTATTGTTTAATAACTTTTTTCTATAAAAATTTTCATAGCGCGTTTATAGAAACTTATTACAATTAGTCATCGTATGGTATCACCAATTCGGTTAGATTAGGTATTACTTAAAAATCGATGAATGCAGAATATGCACAGCAGTGACCTACAAATTCCACATTTCTCCAACAAATTATTATAAAAAATTGTATGTAAAAAAACATCTGTACACTATTAAAAAGTACTTGCTTTGCCCGTTGTAATAGTCTCCCAAAGTGGGTCATGGAAATCCGTTTTGGAAGTATAATACCTCTTTACGTGATGTACGTTTCTGCCCAAGAGAAGGAAACATCTTTTACTGTTGACTACCTACTGTCTAAAGTTTTGTGAGTTCAAGTGTAGCAACATCATCACATCATATCAACATACGTCTTGGCGCCATTATACTTCTTCAGAAAAATTTTCGAAAAATAAAATTGGTATCTAGGGCGACGCTGCAATCAGCGACCTCTCTCCTCTGTCTTGTCTGAATGCAAATGTCCGAGATTAAATCACATTCGAATAACACTTCCTGGCAACTCCTCTAACGATGCAATATATTTCCCGCTCGAACGAAAAGTTCTTTAGGACTCATTAAATTTTCATTAAAAAGGTCAACACTTCAGATAGCAATCGCAGAACGCATACAAAAGAGGGTTTTATGGCCCTTTAAATAGCTGTTGTTGCACCTACTTCCTTTCTGCACTTTTTACTATATTAAATAGCACGGTGTTAATTAGAGCAACACGTTTTTTCACGGGCACGTTGCAGCACGGCGACGATTCATTTCACTCGCGATTTTATCTATTGTCTCCAATCGCGAATGATGTACGTATGTATCTCAAATGACTGAAAGATTTTATTCCACCGCCTCTCGTGATTGAGTGCGTAAGCTCGATCTGAGTCTCATAGTTATTATTCCGGCGTAATAAATTTATAACTGTAATATATACGCGACGCCCGGATACGGCAACCTGTTTCAGTTAAATCCCCGGCTGCCGATAGGTACTTTTTCTCTTCACTCGATACTGTTAGAAATAAAAGCGACATTTACTGTATACGCGGACGTATACGTGAGGTATGAATATAATTACGAGATCATGAAGTTAATTTATTTGTAGCCGGCCGTAAAGAATAATTGACGTTCATCGATGTCGGGAAATAAATCATGTCGTAGTAAATAATTGCGTAACGAGTTTTTTTCACGAAATGGTAACAAGGTGTATACGGCGGTACAAAAATCAATTGAATACTTCAGGTCGTTTAAAAAATATTTGTTTTGTTATACAGAGTAAGTGTACCATTCGTATTAGCACTTTGTTTCTTGGAGTAATAATATAATGAGGTGATTTGAAGTTTGTTAAACGTCTTGAATACAATATTTAAACCTATGCCAAGGAATATATCTAATAAATCTTCTGCACTAAAAGGTCGATTTGAAAATTGAATTTAGAAAATCGTCTGTAATTAAAATTAGCATTTTTCAGGCGTTGTGCATCTTAACACATGCTAGATATTTAAGTGCTACATAGTGTGAAATTAGTTGGAATAATTTGGCACAACTAATTAATAATATGTGCATTGTAATTAATAGAATAAGTAAAGGCGTTATTACAATAGTAATGTTTAGTACTCTACCCATTTCGATAAAGAGCAATAAATAGGCAAGAAAGGCTAGGATTGCAGTAGGAAATATGAACAAAATGGTTTACTTACCATTTAACGGCATGAATCTGAAAAATATGCGTTACCGCGGACCAGTGTCAGTTTATTTAATGATGTCTGTAGAAAAACACCCATAAATGTTAGGATAATAGGAAAAATTTAGTCTGGAGATATCAATCCACTGTATTGGGCCTTTTAAACAGTTGGTGGATATTACGCATATAATTCATCACCACTTAACAAGTATGTTTTGGCTCGTCCAATGGATGGGTATTTTGTAAGGCGCCTTAAAGTTTATTGATACATGCGACAAAAACCAATTCGCACTGTACGCTTTTCTTTATTGTCACTAACTATATTATGAAGTTAAAACTTTTAATTAACATTAATACTACTATATATTACATATTTAGTTATATGTAATTTAACATTTCAATCAAAATTATAACACAACTTGCGGTTTTTCTCGATAACAAGGATAACATCCTCTATACCGTACAAAGAAAACTATTTTTTTGTATTAAACATTTGTTATAAACGTTGCAGTATATTGCATACTTTGTTCATGCAATAAAAATTTGATGTACCGTGAGGTCCAATTTATGACAGAAAATTGTGCCAGTCACACAGAGTGTGATGGAGCTATTTTAGCATCATTATTTGGGGGTAAACCGTTTCATTTTCATACATTGCATTTTTTTAATACTATTCACAATATCAAGAATGCCGGACACGGCGTATCAAAACATCGGATGTCAATAGGCGAACTACGAATAAGGGGGGACGTACGTATTTTCGGGACGGAGACGGGGATTTTTCTTTGTTCGTGCTCCTTGTTCGTGATATATTAATTGACACTTCTTCAACAAATTGATAGAGACGCAAGTGTTTGTTTTAACTCTAGGTACGAAAATATTCAAAGGAACCTAGAATACGATGGTAATTTTTTCCATTTGGTATTTAAAAATTCAACACGTACTCTCCGTTTTTCCATCAACTACAGCTTGTTCAAGCGATAACTTTTACTATAAAAATTGCAATGTAACTAAAATATCTTTTTTTACAAGATTTTACACGACCGTTTGCTGTAAATTATCTAAAACACGTTATTTCCATTAATGCCACAGACTTTAGGGTGGGGTGCATCTGTGCCACTGGACTATAATAGTCTAGAAAAATTTTCTCATTGCTGTAGTTACAACTTCTACAAGAATTTAAAAAAGGCACGAATAATTTCCGCTATGTGTAATCTGTGTTTTATAAACTATAATAACGATAAATGCGTGTAATGAAATTATAGGTGAAAATACTAAATAAATAATGAATTAAATTTATGCAACTTGATTGTTTCAAATGTTAAACTAATTAAGAAGCTTCGAAGGAGACCCTAAAGACGCCCAGTTGCCATTTAATATTTCCATAACTCTACTAATATCAAAATATTTACGATTAATTCCAATCGCACCGAAGGCTAGTTGCTGTTGCAATATATTTTCAATTTGAAACAGTCGCTGCTAGGTGATATATTCACCTATGCGTATACTTGTAATTTCAAAAATTTTTACGTGTCGTCAATATTGACAGAAGGTCGATTCCTTTCATTTGACAAGCTGCACAACCGCACCTACATATCTATGATACACGCATAAATGTCCCTCTAGAATGCCGTTCCGTCATTTCAGATTATTTGTTAGCAATTAGCCGTCTCGCATACGCCGGTAATAATTTGTTGTGGATTTTTTAATCGATCTACTGAGCAGATAAGTAATACATACGTCGCGTCCGTAGACGTAATCGTAACGAAATACACGCAGCTGTAAGCCGGAGATTGTCGCAAATTGAAGTCATACTTAATCTCGTCAGTTAACCAACTATAAATCTGTGATACAAGGGTTAGACGTCTTTAGGGAAATGCGTGGAATTCGCCAAAACTATACTGCATTCTGAAAATAAATTGTTATACTTGATCTAATTGTATGTGTGCATATAGCTGGAGGTATGCTAGAAATTGACGCTCGTACTATGAACGTTTTTAATCAATATTGCTTAATGGATTCGTCCTGGTTTTCTCTTTTTTTACAGCTTTCGGTGTGCTTGTTGTTTTTTTACTGTTTGTGTTACTACCCCTATTCATTTATTTGTGTCTATTAATCTTCCTTTCTAGTTGTTTACTTCAAATTTCTTAGGTCTTCTTAGTTGCTCTTTCCATTTTTCTTTCTCTTCTTTTTTCTTTATTTCATTCTGTTGTGGGACACCACCAAAATTTTCATTTTTCTGAAGATTCTTCGGTGACTTGCTGAAAAGTGAAGAATGATGTATGAATTCTACTGACACATTCATATTCACCAGGCAGATACCATGGAATAGAACTTGTTCACACATTGAGTTCCACTAGCGAAATTTTTACAATTTTCTGAAGATTCTTCTATGATTTGTTGAAGCTAGGGATCTGGGATACGTGTTAATCAGACAGAAGCACGTTGGATAACTAATATGGCATATAACTAAAATAAAGGAACTTCATATATTTATGTTGTTCCAACAAAGTTCCACCTTAAATCCTGGACTTAAAATTATCCACTACGTGCAAGTGCAATATTAATGATTTTTAAATTTCGAATTTGAGAATAGAAAAATGTAGTAGACGACAGTTTCGAAAATTGATCTAAATCTGCGTTCCTCGGCTCGTTATAAATTTGAGGATTGAGGATTAATTTGAGAATTGTACGATTGCGTTTGCATTGACAAGCGATGTTTTCTTTGAAAATCTGAACAGGCTGGCTAAAGTATAAATCTTGTCTTCTTTCGTTGGAAGAAGTATCGAAATCGGAACAAAAACTAAAAATGAGAAAATCTATTCAAACTTTCATGACGCCAGTTCCCCTATTTTCTGCGAGTATTTCCCTTGAAAGCCCGCTTTGAAAAAATAAAAACCTTCCTAACCGTAACAGAAGTAGTTCAAAAGTCGGAACGCTCTCGCGGAAAAGGACCAACAAAAGCCGACCTGTTGAAAATATTAACACGTAATTCTAAAACGTATTATCTCCGTTTCCCGTCGTTCCTCCTATTTTCAACTTGGCACTCGAACAGAGAACACCGCTCGCGTATACAGTTTTTAAATCGACAATGGCGAGCTTATTTAAAGCTCGCGCGCGATATTAACCTTTTACGAGCCAGATAGTAGCGAAATGGCCTCTTAGTACGTGGCCATTGATGTCAATAGAAACAAACACACCTACATCATGTACATGTATGCGTGCATACCTATATGCAAATACTTATAGGTATACATAAGGACAATTGTTTTGATTTGCCTCATTTGGACACGTGGAGGAAATCGTTATTCGGGAAATGCTCGAAATGTACCTATGAACTCGGAGAAATTGAGAAAAAGTTGCTTGGTTTATGGGGTATTGGTTTCTGTGGTATGTGTCCAATTTGATGGAGATCGTAATTAGCATGTCGTGAAAACCTATTTCGCGGTATGTTTCCAGGAGGAATTATTATATAAGTATTATATAATCGTTTAATTTAAAGGTCAATGATAGTTGCTTTCCATAAGCGAATCGAACGCCTTTTACAGGTTCCAGGAGCTGTATTAAAAAATTAGAGCTGTAAAATTTCACTTTGTTACGATTTAATACTAATTGTTTTATAAAATATAATTATTTAAGCATTGGAGTATGTACTTAGAATCCGTAGCTTTCATACTATTACTTTCGCCACCCTCATCCCTTATAGCTTGAAATAAGTTTTTTATTGACCCTAAAAAAATAATTGCCTAATCAATTTGTTGCAAGAATAAAATTTTATTAGGCAGCAAATCAAAACTGCACCTGTCGCCATCTTGGTAGCATCACTGCGTACTATTTAGTATTTGAAGTCGCCTTGTGTTTATTAAAATGGTTAACATGGTAACTGAAATAATCCAGAAATGGTGGTTTATATACTAATGTAATAGTACAGTCACAAAGTTCATAGGTCATGCCGTTTAAGTAGAAAGTTAATTGTAGGTAAATTAAATAGTAACATTATTTAAGGCTAAGAAAAATGTTACAGTATCAGTTCTATTCAGGTATCTATTAAATAAAATATATACAATGCACCTAATTGAAAGCCAGTTAAATTTGTTTAGCATCAAATATTCGTATGCGGCTCAAATTGTTTACGATAACGATTTATTTTTTTTGCCGTTTTATATAAC
The DNA here is from genome assembly GCA_963576515.1 of Cryptocephalus primarius. Classification (NCBI taxonomy): domain Eukaryota; kingdom Metazoa; phylum Arthropoda; class Insecta; order Coleoptera; family Chrysomelidae; genus Cryptocephalus; species Cryptocephalus primarius. The sequence continues at coordinate 6,338,728 of OY754940.1, read as the reverse complement.
TACAGTATAAAATATTCGGAAATTATATTTTCCTAAATTTCCTTGTGGGTTACGTCAAATTTGTTGGCATTTTGGTTTCCGATGTGCTTTTGGGTTTCGGTTATCGAGGTGATTTCTAATTAATTAAAAGCAATTCTACACGTACATAATCGAAGTAACGAGATTATTCCCGTCGGTAATACGGTTATCGTCATTATTACGGATTCGTGAATTATTAATTTAACACTACATCCGTTCCACAAAACCGAAGCTCCTCTAACAGATAATATCGAGCTGATGTCGCGTCTTATACGGATGCAGCGCCGATAGCGATGCTCCTGTTTTATTTCATAATTAATGCATCGTTGCAGAAGAACCACAAAACCGATCAAATCGAAATCGGCCAATAGGGAACCAGTTCTCGAGCAACCGCAACCATCCAGTACGTCCCCGAGCATCCGACCATTGAATGGTTTCATTCTTAGCAAGTTTCTTTTCAATTTTCTTTCCAAATTTCAGTGGACCGAACGTGTATTGCCCCCCTCTCTCTCTTTTACTTCCTACAGTCCGAGTCGTGAGATGGATAAACTGGGGGAATTTCCGGCCCTTCCCCACGGTAGGAAAATTTATTATTTATTTCGAGGAAGTCGAAGTCTTTTATTTTGTTTTATTGCCGATCGCGATAGCGAGATGGAAATCGAGACGGGCGCGTCGTAACTTTATCTTTTAAGGCCGGAATGTGCAATGAAAATGTACACGCGTGATACCACCCTGAAACCGAGGAACGGTAATGATGCTGTTGCTTTTAGGGAAGATCGGGCAATTCTTCGGGTAACATGTGGGGACGTGATGATAATTTTCATTTTTATGGTTTTGCAGATTTGTTAGGAATGGGGTAAAGGCAGTTTGAGGTTACTTTCTTATAATGAAAAGACAATGTCTGCAATGAAAAATGTGCATACTTGTGTGTTAGAATTTGGTAGGTACTGTAATGACGCAAGGCAAATATTGACACTCTTGGCTATATTTAGGACTGAAATAAATTTACACTATATAGTCGATACTATTTATTACCATACATGCACAAAATCTTGTAAAATGCAACAAAAATTAATGCAATGGAAATAATGAAAATACTTAAAGTATATGCATCCAATATTGCAATGTTATGCTTAATAATTTTTCAATACTGCATTTTATTAATATCAATTTTTAATGTTTTTTTTTACATAATTTGTAACTTATTGTGCTTCCTATACAAAAACATCTACTATGAACGTCTAGAGTTTCTTCAAGTATATATACTTCTTCAAGTATAAGTTGTATTTATATTGTACAGATGGCGAATTTTTGTTACATATATTAATTTGGCCTCATACACATGAGGTTTATACATGTTACAGGGTTACACATGTTATGTTTTACTGCATTATCCCTGTACGGTTTTTGTTCGTTATCCGCAAAGTTTAGAGAAAACTTATAAAATGGCTGAGAGACGTCGCAGATAAGCAAGAAAAATATGTGTAAACGTCGATTTTCGTTCTATAAGGAGTTGCGCAGTGTCGTGAGAAGAACTTCTTCAAACGAAAAAATATAAAAAAAATGTTGCAGAACCTGGCTCGATGCCTGAGAGAGTAGGTTTGCTATCAAAGCATGTGCTTTGAAGATGCAGATACACTTATTATTGAAGAACAGCAATACAAAGTTATCTTCGGACGATAAACGAGCTATAATATTAGATGAAAATATTGACGACTTGGTCATTTTGAAATATCTCCAAATGTATTTTGTCACGTAATCAATTTTCTCAGCATTTCTACTATCAATTAATTGCGCATCTTCCTTCCCTGCTTGCAATTTAGAATGTATTATCAAACTCCATTTTATAATTACGTAACGCTGAGTAATTAAATTAAAATAATCTGCATGAATGAAGGTATTGATAATAGTTTTCTGTCTTACTTTTCCTCGGTAACGTATTTTTTATAGTAATAAATCATCTGCTGGTTTGAAATAAGGACCAAATTCCCCCGAAACATTAATTAACGTTCCAATTACCCGAGATACTAATTCCGAACGATAATAATGGTCTAATTTCATTTACCTTAACTTTACGTACCAGATGAATGTTATCAATTAAGAGTTTTAGATAACCCCGGTGAGAAGTTAGCATTGAGAATACAAATGGCGTCATTATTTCCAGGTTGGTGTCGTTTTCGAGTCCCCATCGAAGATATAATTAACTCGGAATCAGCAGTTACCCAAAATGGTGGGTCGCTCTATGTTTCTTTACCTGGTGACGAATTAAGGCCGGAATGTATGTATATATTCATAAGGAATAACTCTGGAATTACGAAATTACCATCAATTACACTCACCAAACAAACATTTAATAAGACCACGACCGGGGCCAAGAGACGTTAACGGCACATTTCTCGGACGTTTTATTGAGACGTAATCTGTAGTTTCGAAAGCCGAGCATTGTGTGGATCGGGATTGTACGAAACACAGCTGGAATCCGATAATTACTTGATTAGGACGGAATATTGTCCACGGACCGGGTTTTAATTAGAAGGTACCCTCGCTCTCTATTTATCTCCCTCTCTCTTTTCTCTATCCGATGATGGGTTGCTGCCGTATCATTTTTGTTTTTCCTTTCTATAAATAATTACGAATACATAGGGGGCCCCATTCATTCCCAAATGTTAATTTGTTAGACATGATCCAAGTCGGTTCGAGCAGCGGCGGAACAGGTGAGACAGAAATACAATCTAAGTTCTACAATTCAATTCCCCACATAGGCCGATCGATAAATCATATCTCAGAGGTGTTTACTGGAACAGATATTGAAAAGCAAATATTAAAGTTTTATCGAGATGTTGAAATTCGCTACGTTTTGTGAAACTTAACTGTTATCTTCATTTAGTATAAGCGGCCAGATTAAAACTTTGGTGTTAACTTGAATGATCCAATTTTCTCAGCGAAACGTTTATAATTATTATTAATGGGAAAAAATGAAATATGTATACATGTTACAACGTGAGATAATTTAAAAATGCGAATCCTCATGGAAACGTTCATATAACACAATATTAATGCATGATTTTGAGATGGAGATAGAGAGAGAGGGAGAGATTGAGAGGGATTGAGATATACGAAATATTTCATTCACTGGGGTTTGTGTAAAATCAACAATTGTAGCACTTACATTTTCATTAACGGAAAATGATTATGACTAAAACGCACTAAACCAGTAACTTTGAACGTATATACAAACACTTGCCACATGCTTTAACGACTTCAAAGAGCAGCCACTTTCCATATTCTCTAGGGAAGACTAACGTTCAACTTCGAACTCCATGCATCCATTATTCTAGAATATGTTGTTACTTAGAAATATCTTACATTTCATGAATATTTGAAAGAATCAATTGCTTACATTTAAACCAATCACCTTTGATAATACAACATGTGTCTTCCTTTCAATCTATCCATCTAATACCACGATCTGTGCACAGCGTGACGAAAAATGATATAAAACCATTAAATGAAATATTACAATAACTGCAATTATGTACGCTTAAAAAAAGAAACATTTCTTTATATTTACATTTGAGATGTATTAAAATAGAGAATTTCTTTCTGGTACTTCAAAAAATTATGGAAAAAAATGGATAACTTTTGTTAGTTTTTCAAAATTAAAAAATTGTTTAGCGATATCTACTATATTAATTAGTATTATCAAGATATGATCTGTTGTTTGTTATCAGCTAAAAAGTGACCTAGAAGAACTCTATGAAAAATGATATGACCCCTCCAGTCAGAAAGGATTATTGGTCAGTGTTATTGTGTCCTGGCCCAGGTGTCCTTTTTACCTAACCCTGCGTACTTTATCAGGTAAACTTTATTCCCGCCTCATCGAGCTCAAAAATTGTTTTTACTCACAAGGACATTTCGCAGAATCAGCTGCTCTTTCAAGAAATGCGAGTGAAATTCTCATTAAATTAGTGCGGAGTCAAAACCTTCCCCAGTCGATATCAGCTACACACTTTTCCTTAGATTTAAAATTTTTAGGTATGACGGATTTTGTTTTACCTTTCCTTGGTTCGAATTTGACTTTGATTGACTAAACTGATTGTAAGTTATTACAGATTTACTAAATTAGAGACTATTTATTCTTGCTCGAATCTAAAAATGGTAACATAACAATAATTTTATATATCTGGTGAGTTTCAGAGAATAAAACGAACCTACCTGAAATTAATGAAATTATGAGGTTGGCTTTGAGGTTGGATGTTCTACTTACTGCATTTCTTTGAACTATCTCTGTAGATATATTATTCCATTATTATGTCCGTAACATAATCTTGTACTGGGCTCTGGGTTTTGCAAGTATAAACAATTATTGCGTACATTTCTTAACACATCCTTTTGATTTTGCACTGTTTACTAGCCGATAATAGGTACAAGTTGTCCGAAATATGTTTGAAATTTTGAATTATAACACCGTTTGAAAAGTTGCTCACTTTTTGGGTAAAGCGAAATTGGAGTTTTCGCCAGTTAAATTGACTACTGGTAAGAGAGATTCCAACCAAATTTTCCCTCTCATTTTTTATTTCTCTTTCTTCTCTCTTCCCTTTTTCTCTCTTTATTACTTTTTGTTTCGTTTTATTTGTTTCATTTTAGTGAGTTTTCTTCTTTTTCTGCGTTATTTCTTCGACTCATCAATCTTCCAATTCCAAGGATTTTTGCTGTTGCTACCTCATTGTTATTGTCTGGATTTATTCTAGACGCGTGTACTTGCTAGTTCATTAATTTTTTTAATTTCAGTTTCTGATTTTTTGTCTTCTGATAGTCTTAGAAGAGTCTGTATGTCTTCTGATCTGAGAAATTCTTCTTACGTTTTATCCATTCATTTGTTTTTGAAAGTTTTTGTGTTTGAAAGAAATAATTTCGTATCTGCTGCAGTTAACCTTCTTTAACACGTTTGTGGCATTAGCAATTATAGTACATACGTATTTGAATATCACATTCCAGTATGAGTTACATCTAGGGTTGTAATTTCGTGACTCCAAAGATTGTAACTTTGAGGAATCCAGACATTATGTTTTATTTACGTTGAACGTATAACGTTTTAATTAGGTCAATTAATCACTCGTAGGTGATTCTTCTTTATTGAATAGGATTCAATTCAGTTCTTCTTGTGAAATAATGCAGGAAATCATATATAACCATCGGCGGCACAAAATAACATTCCTTAATTTCACCACAATATGATAACAAAATATCAAAAATGTGCTGCATTTAAGTTATTATATTGTAATATTGACTTTGTCGTCATGAAAAACAGCCAGCGATGAATTCACAGCGACCATTTTTATTTACACGCAGGTATTACTTAAACAAGAAACCGACAAGAAAAACCTCTTGTTAAGGCCGGTTAAGTAAGAGCGGAATTATATTTCCAATTGCAGTACTTATTCCAGTAAATTAGGAGTTAAGTGACCCAAACTTAAATAACGGTATATAATTTTCAATTGCTAAATTTCGACGTTCCGTCACTGATAATGACCGTTTCTGAAGAGTATAGGGTAAAGAAGTGCCCCCGAGGCATACAACTATATCTCACACAGGGGACTGATCACAGTAATAATAAAATCCCCTCCTATCATTATCGGTCAATTTACTATTGGTAACCGATCGACGTGAGGATAAAATAGTTTTACACGGATTTTCATCATTTGTAGGTGGTGCGGCCCTCGAAGTGAAATCACCAAAATTGTTATCTCGTAACGATTTCGCATGTTTGGCTTTCAGATATTAACTGCTCACATTGGAATAATTCCATAGTCGCCATTAGTGGATGGTTTTTTTCTGATGGAATATTTAAATGAGGAGTTATCTCGATAGCCCATTAGGTGCCTAATTAACTCATTTTACTACCGGGGCTATTATAAGGAATGGTCCCAAATTAGGTGGTCGAGCGACATATTTCGCTTCTCCATCTGATATACCCGGGAACCAAGTGTTATTAGAGGTTTAATATTATTTTATAAACGGTTTTAAATACGGAGATAATTCGGGCGACAGAGCGTTTGTATTGACGCCGATCGACGGTTATTGCCGGCGTTTTAACATATAAAAGGGAAGAAATTTAGGATTAATTATATATCGGACTAGATTCATTAATCGCTTGATTAATTCAATTCTGATATGAGCTTGAAGCGACCCAAGTAACCTAATGGAGCAAGTTGGGAGTTGGATAGTAATAATACCTAACGGCATGCTTAGCGAAGTTTAGTCTTTCAAATTTAGGTTATTGTAAAGTAAAAGTGATTTAATGCAAACCGGTAGATCTATAATTTCCAAAAATGTCCTCATTTGACTATTAAATACAGTTTGACACAGTGTACAGTGATCTCACATTTATAATGTCTTCGTCATAGAGTAAAACAGTTGGATAATCTCTTTTTATAAAGGGTTAGTTTTAGTAAGTAACTTTGAATTACGTTCAGCTGATTCAGTATATTGTCATAGAATCTACTCCTACTATTATTACATAAACTGTTACTGTTTCTTCTACAGATTTATCAACACATTTTGTTTCGAGTAAGTTTCCCAGTAGACATAATTTATATAAGAATCTTCTGATTTGCTTAGTTACATTCAATCCAGGTGTACGAGTATATAATTTGAGGTTTTTATCGATTTTCATTCTAAGATATTTGGTGGTATTAATAGTTTTGGTGAAATTTCCAATTTGAAGGGATAAGCAGTTTATTACTATAGAACTTAAAGTGGCAGGAAGGCAGTGTTGCATGAGCTGCAAATAACTGCCTGCATTCTTGCTGTAGAGGACCTTCACGCCACCACCAGTTCTCTTTTTTTTCTCAATTTTTTTTAGTTTTGTATTTTGATTGAAGTTTGATTTTTAAGTTGTTTTTCTACTACTGGTATATGATTTCAAATAGGGCGGTCGAGAGACAGATCCATCAGACTGTATCCTCGAACTTAAGCGATGGAAACCCTATAGGGACAATTCTATTGGATCATTGTTATAGAGGCAATCATATAGGATTTTTGTTGATAGGCATAGAACAGCTCATTCACTGCACATTTCTGTGTTTTGCATGAATTTGACCCACAGAAATAAAACATTAAGTTAGCAGTAACTCATAATTTTATTTCGTTTTATTGGTTCTCTCAAGAAATGTGACGTGATTAATCACTTAATTAAATAATATAGTAAGGTTGTTACTTAACAGGACGACGTCACTCTTTGTCATGAAATAATGTGTGGTTTATAACATAGACATCCTGATATATCCCGTAACGTCATGTTATTAGAGGTTTAATTTTATGCTAAAAACATATTAATTAAATGCATCTAAAAGCGGCACTAACGGTACAAGTAATCAATTACTTTATCTTATGTTAATTAAAAGAAAATGTTACTGAGATGTAGGTACATTTGATATCACTCTTCTAGTTTTCAATATTAAGTTTTTCTTTCAATAATGAATATTTGAATAGCTACGTTCATTTGTTATTAGATTAATAATGCCTATATTGAAAATTAGTGCAAATAGCAAAATCAATAATAAATTCAATAATTTGAAAGCGTTGAAACAAGAAATGAAAAATGAACAAGAACAAGAAAAATATATTTTCACTTCATTTGATATTTTCGAATAGACCTTTGAACTGCCAGTCCAAATTTAACTTATGGCCGTGGTATAACAAATATGCAATGAGAAAACGTAAACGGAGATAACATTCCGAATTTTAATGTGAAAGCATTTTGAAAAATCTATAAAAAATGATAGTAGCAGTCATAAAAGCCCTTGTAATAAACGTAGGTATGTGGGACATCAGGGAACACATAAAATCAGGGTATTCAAATGATGGATAAAAGCGAGATTACCAAAAGAGGAAATTTAAAAGGGTATCCATTCAAACGCGTCTCGCTGTAAAGGAAATTTCACTGAAAAATCGCATACCTACACCGACTCCCGGACATTCGAATGAGAGAGAAAAGAGGTCAATACGAAACGCGAAGTGATCAATTAAGCGAGATCTCGACCGAAAAATCAATCGGATGACACTCGAGAGCTACCAAGAGAGAACCGGACAGGAGATCGGGTAACTGATGTATCGCTATTATCCCGTTTCTACACTTCTCTCTTTCTCGTTTTGTTCTTCGTCGTGTTTGCATCGTGTCCTCTTCGTTATGCGGCATTAACGGTTCACCGGTGCAAATAAATTCCACCGGACGATGGGCGAGGACCGACTTTGGGTCCACTTTAAAGGACGAAAATGAATGCTAAATTGTATCCTTAGGAGCTAGGAAGTATACGCTTGATTTCCAAACCGAAATAGTTTCGTTGCTCGTAACGTTAATTTGAACTGCATGGAGCAGCAGCTAAACATTTTAAAGACAAGGGTCGGTCCGACACTCTGGTAATTTTGAGAAAGTCGTTAAATATGCTTTCTGAACTTGCTGTAAAGATTCGTTACTTATGGATAAAATTCTTGACAACAATCGTCGTGAATTTTAGTTTTTGGTGCTTTAAAAGTCCATTCTATGGACTAAGTAAGGCTTTACGCCATAAGTGGACAACTAACGTGCAAGTTAATGATATAAGTGCCTAGGACGGAAGAACCTTCTTTATAGTAGCATGTGCTGTATGCTTTCAATCAACAGCAATTTTTGTATTTTCTACAACAACAGCATTTTTGTGTATATCTTCTTACTCTACGATGTTTTTCTTACCAAATCCTCAAATTGTTAACGAAAAGAAACAGTGCGGAAGAAGCCGGACACTGAGTTGCAGAGTGGCAATATTGACCAATGCCTGTGTATATAATGATTTAGTCCCATATATATAATCCGATATGGTGATCCAGCGACTTCAGGTCTCCGAATGACGACTACCCAAATTAATGTTACATCGGTTCAATGTCGTTGTCCTGAAAAATACTATCAAAGTTGTGGGTGAGTATCTCTGTGACGTGACAAAAGTGACAAATGGTATTGAATTAAAGTTAAATAAAGAAGTACACGTTGGAAGGGGGAAACTACACTAGTGTATATAAATAGAAATTGAAGCATCGAAATATTGCATCTCTTTCTTTCAGTACTTTTTGTATTCTGTATTTGTTTTTATGATAAATTATTCTAGGAGGATCAAAATGTACATTGCATTTCACTGAAACAAGGCAAATTCGTGGAAAGTACCATTTACATCCTCCAAACAATAAGAATATGTAATACATCAAGAACACTTTTTCGTTGCCTAACGAAATTTTCCCTTCCCATGTTCAACAATTAATTATCGGTTATTTAGTAAACAAATTCGGCCTGTTATTATTGTAAATACGACGACGTGAATGAAAGAAGATTTTGATGAATTATCGCCCGTGTCTAATACCGAAATAAATCCATTTTCTACCTCGTCATTTCGAGTTATTATTACATATCGCAGACGTACGTTTTCGAGAAGATTAAGTCTTCAGTGGGATACCTCGGTTCGTGTGGCGCCCCGGGACCAGCGAGAGAAATACGGAAATAACGAAAAAGTCGCTTGTTACGTTAGATAGTTCTAATTATATACGCATAGCGGCGGTTGATGAAAATTATGAAAAAGTTCATTAATCAAATAGTTTTGTTGCTCGTTATCCTCGCAGGGGAACTATTAATTATTCTTTAATTAATTACACACGTGATGACCGGTCGCCTACAAATTCTGACTCTTCGAAGTAAAGATCTCAATTTTCATAGGGGCTCAATGATGAATACATGACGGTTCAAAAATAAGACAGTTTGGCAGTTGGGTGAGAACGCCATGTATTGCGTGAAGTGAAGAATAATTGTATCAACGACAGAGTTAAAAGAATAGTAGAGCCGCGGTTTTTTTATATGGTATTTTATAGAAAAATATCTGTGGGATTTTCTAAACACATGAATATCGGTGTCCTAAAGTATAATTTCAGCCGTCAGTATTAAACAGAAATATGCAGCCGTGATGTACAATAGAGATTGTACTGGAATTATAGTAAATAATCTAATTTATTACCTCAATCGTACAAAAATAAAAATATATTTTGTTACCATTCAAAATATTTGAATTGATATAATTATCAGCTGATCCTACAATTTTATCAAAATGTAAGGCTTTTTATGATGAAGTGTGCAATAGCTCTTGGTCGAGATTGTATTTTACTTCGCTGTTCCCAATATTAGGTACGTTCTAAATAATTTAAAAAATATTTTCCAATTTGTTTTTTAAAAACAGTCAGGAAAACTTTACGATTTACAAAAGGGCACGTGTATGGACAGAAGTTCAGCATGGATTGAAACGGTGAAAGATGGGGAGAGCTAAAGAAATTATTATAACCCAACTGTGATATACATGTTTTGTGTATTTCAAAATAAATAAACACAATGGTTAACGGTAATTAATTTGACGAATTAGCACAGTAATACATCATAGCCAACGTATTATCGATTTTGTATTCATTAGGCACTTCCCTCCTTTCCCAGCAAATACCCAAAACTTTAACGCATCCCATAAAATACATGCGAGGTCCCTCTGCTCTCGACCCGAGAGCTTATGAAGTTGTAAAATCCTACTCGATAACTGATCTTTGAAGATTTCCTTTAATATCCTCCTAACTATCTCATGAGAGCGTCCATCCTCAAAACTTTATTTACCAGTTAATGATCGATTTAACTTCGTCGAACCCGGCCAGATTTCGACAGCTATCGGCCCTCGGATTAAAGGTGGCTGGATCCTGTAATCGGCGAAATTGGATCGATCCCCTCGCGCCTTCTTAATTTTTTTACCTGTAGTTACATGGCCTTATAACGTCGTTTGTCGTCGAGATTCCACCTTTCCGTCGCCGCCTAATGACATTTTAATTTCTACGTACATAACGGTGAAGCTTACCTGTAATCTCCTCTCTTGAAATATGCGCCATTAACATCTCTTTCCATCGGCCTTTAAAACAAACAGCCGGGAGGCGAGCGAGTGCATACAGGGTGAAATTAAATTCTCTTATTATATAAATATTTCAGATTATAATGCGAGTAAATTAATACGGTGTGTATTCACAATAAATACTATTTAAAACATAATTAACGTGCATGTTGATTAAATCCACACGCGTGAATGTTTTTTGCTAGTGACGGTGGCAATTAATAGAAAGGTCGTGTTAACTGCGCTTTTTAATTAGGTAACGTTTAATGTAAATTGTCTTGTGCATTCAGCTCTCCTCGAGATAATTGTGAAGATATGTAGGTGTAAGAAAATAAAATGGAGGTAAACCTGGATTGACTGTTCGAATCCAACTCAATTATTGGATCCGAATGATATAAAATAAAGTCTCGTATTACTTCGTCAAATCTACTCGTAATTATCTTAGTTCACTTCCAACTACTCACAGAGTAGAAGCAGTTTCAATCCGACGTCAAACCTGTTGCACGAGTAAATCCAGTTTTTATTAGCCGCCGATAAAAACGATTTCTTTCTAATGCATTTATGAAGATTAATCAATTCACTCTTGATGTGGACGATTTATCCGGTATTTATTTCTACGGGGACGAATGATTTTTTAATCGCCGCGATGAATCAACCTCGTATTTCATAATTACTCGAAGTGATAACAATTAATAACTGGAAGTAACGAACGCTCTCTGAAGAGAGAAGGAAGTACATAAATATACTTGGGCAGTTAAATAGATAAAGAACGAATATAGATTGTGTAACTACAAATAACAAGATAACGGGACAAGTAAATGACGCATGCGTAAATTATTATGAAATAAAAAAAGCAGAGAACTCAACATACAACTGTGTACCCTGCCTGAATCGCACTTTGAAGGGATTTTTGCATATTTCCTAAATTCCATTGTTGAAGTTTGAAGAAAATTTTGTTGAAATCACGATACACTTCCATAAAGTAATCTCATTGGCATTTTGTTAAACTAGAGCTGGACTATTTTGTTTGGAGGTCTCAACCAGTACATAGTGTTACTGCTAAGGCATCCTAAATCATTTTGCGTACATTTTGTAAACTCCTCCTATGAAGTATTAAAGTACTATTAGATTGTTAATACCAATTTACAATGTTACAATGAAGTTTTATGAAAAATTCATTCGATGTTGCGTAGGGTTTTCAACCTGTCGATTTTTTTGAGCTGATTTTTGCGCATATTTCCTTAATTCCGTCTTTACAACAACTCTATAAAGTAGCTAAATGAAATTTTATTAAAGTTGGAGTTTCAGTAATTGATTTATAAGGTGTTATCCTGTCAATAATGTTACAGCTGGCGCACCTTTAATGTGCAGTACTCATATTTTGTAAATTCCTACTTTGAAGTTAATAAAATATTGGTAGATTGTTTGACAATTTAAGAAAGTAATCCAATGGGGATTTACACCAAGAAATCCATTTTCTATCCAAAAATAAAACTTATTGGTAAAAATATCAATAATATGACTTAAATTAAGACAGAAGAAATACGATTTTATATGCAGTAATAGACTACAACAAGAAAACACAATACAAAAACAACAGATAAAATTTCTTTGAGAGGGTATGCAAAAGTGTGCAAAACCTGACAAAGAAACAGCAAGCAATAATATAATCTAGAAACAAGTGAAAAGAAACACTAAATACACGAGAACTTGCCTGCCAAAGCGGGATTTTATAAATATCAGTGAAGCATTGACAAGGCAAAGGGAAAATAGGTATCGTAGCACACATGCAAATGCGTCTAAATACTGAACTGGAGCTGGTGTAATCGCCAGCAATAAAATTTATAAAGAATGGCTTAACGCTGGAAGTCAAGTTGAAAGAGTAATAGAAGTTGTTATCGAAAAATTAATATCAAAATTGGCGAAGTAAAGTACTCCTCGTCCTCGTCATTTTTCATTAACCGGACGTTCTGCAGCGCCACTCGCTTGAAATTAATTATTTATCGCTCAAACGTCTCATAACAAGCTGCGGTGTTGTTATAATGATTAATTATTAGAGATGTCACTAATAATGAAAGTACAAAGGGTCTTATTAGGAAGTTAATTATCGTCGGTGACGACCGAACAACCCAGCATAGTGAAGGAAAAACACCTAAGTTTTAAAGGAATTGTGAATAACGAATCAGAGGGATTAAATTCGAGGATTCATTGCTAATCTTACAATTTTCCGTTTCATGATTGAGCAACTTCTACGCTGTTGTTGTTTAAAGCAATTTTCTCTAACACCACATGTATAAGGTTTTATCAAGATCTCATTTGCCGAGGCTTTGGAGTAAGGACTGTAGGAACAACGCCAGCAAAAGATAAAGTGATTGGTAAAATTAGATCCCGACGTTACTTAATACGGAAAAAATATTTGTCTCTTCCAGTGAACGAAAACTAAATTCAAATATCCCTTGACGCTTATAAACTTGATTGAACCTTGATTGAAAATCAATTAGCGAATTATCGCAGGCCACACATGCTGCTTTACGATTTTCTCGGCAGTTGGCAGTTTAATTGAACAAAACGACTATTAACCGCAATAAAATTGTCATGAATCAGAATTTGATAGACACCGTAAGTATGTAATTAAGGAAGATTTATGAAAGTTTTTTAGAATTGTGATGGCGGGAATATCTAATCACATAATATAATTCCCGATGAAACGTCATACAGTTTCTTTTGTTTCTTAGAAAATTGTTTGCATTAAACATCCAGTGGAAAGTAATATCTTAATTATATTACGCCTGACGTCGTACATACATAAATGCGTAATTACGTGGAGCGTTCATAAATTATTCAGCCGAAAAAACAATTCAACTCGAGCGACCTTAAAACGTACAAAACTGGAAATTTAATTTATACGTTTTAATCATAAACAGTTTTGTGGTAAATTCGCAACGTTCGACGAATGTTTTGATACTCATACCTGCGGATTAAAGGGGTACAGATGGAGTACCTGGCTCGGGATTAATTCAAAAATAATTTTGCCGCGTTCAAAGTCAAAGTGAAAAAGTGTAAATTTTTCAACAATCCTCCTAGAGTTGATGATTTAAATGATTACGCCGCGGTTTTTTGAAACGCGCCATCCAATTTGAGCCTGCTCCTGCAACTTTGTAAATAACAAAAAAAAAGGGAAAACCCTCTTCCTCTTCGTGGACAAATTCCGATTAAACATCCCTTTCACTTTTTGCAGGAGTATCCAATTAAGGCCAGGTAGAAATCCGTGTATTGTAACCTAATTAGCAATGAATTTACCCAAGAGCATCCCCCGTTAAGATAATCTCATTAATTTAAAATTATTAAGGGGGACCGATTCCACAGGCCACATAATGGACCTGTCTCGTAATTACTCGCCCGGGTCGATTTTTTTATATTGCCATTGAGATATTAGCGGGAGTTTATGGAGTTAATCGAACAGGAATTAAGAATATTTTATGTAGATAGGTAGTCATTTATTGCTGTAATTAACGATCGTGGAAGGAGACGAGACGAGTGCGTCGCGATTTTATGAAAGTTCGCATTGATATCTTCACTGAGCGACTTTCGGTTTCGGATTATTAGAGGCACTCGATGTTTAATTAATGCTGTTTTCAATTTTATAACTTATCGGCAAATGAATACGTTCTTTAATGAAAGAAGGGAATGTGAAAAAGTTTTTGTTTATACAACCTGATCTGATCCTTTTTAGGTACTTTTGGTCATTTGCATATATAGTGGATTAATCGTAGTTAAAAGCATTATGTGCCCTGACAGATTATCACCCAGGACAACTATTTACTATTAAATTAATTAACGCAACTGATTGTTAAATTCACTCATTCGACGCGTACATTTACTTCTCTGTTGCATTTTTAATTTGTTTATTTATTATCGCATGTATTGACTCATTCGTTCGTTGCGTTCCTGTGTTTTCACTTATTCAACCAATTGTATATTCGTTATTAACAATATATTTGTTCAGTTCGCTGGTTCACAGGATTTTGTATGCGTTACATATCGAGTGAATGTCGTCATGGAAAACAATCCGTTTGAAATGTGAACGAAAATTTGTGGTAAAACTATGTATTTTATTGTAAAAGTTTCAATATAGGAAATACCCTCAATTGCCAAAACAATATTACAAAAGAATTTGGAAAACATTTTAAAAACTACCGAAATGTCTTTAAATCATTTTAACCAAGACGGTTAATTCACCATATAATTGGTGTTTTGTTAATATTAGAATACTCTGAAGTATATTTATTGACAACTCGATTCTTTTACCAAAAAACTGAAAGAAAATACCTAAAATCGATCTGTTTCGGAAATGTGTTTTCATGATAGGGTTAGACATAATGACGAAGGAAACTGTGATATTTTACATTATTTACTTATGGACATATGAGGGCTTTTTCCATACTACAGGCAAATCTGGGATGTTCTAAAGCTGCAGGCCTAAACGCATTCGCCCATGCTGAAGTATAGGCAGACGTTTTAACTGTGTATGCGCCTAGTAAAAAAAAATCGTTTCCAAGGATTTTTAGTTGATCGATCAAAGAGGGGACAGCATTACAGTTAGTCTCGAGCATTACAGTTAGTGAAATTACGAAGGGTCGTTGATATATTGCTATCAGAATTGCTAGAATGACACTATGGGGTTTCTCTAAGAATACTATGATCTCTACAACAAAGATCTTGACCATCTCATGTACCTAGCGAGAAAAAAGAACAGAAAACAAATTATGCTGGGGGACTTTAATGCAAAACCACTTTTATGGGGAGCTTCAACTCAGTATATCAGGGGAAATTTATTGGCTGACTGGACGGCTACGTTAAATGTTTCCCTCTAAATAGAGGGGCAGATATTTTGGCTCGCAGATATAATTAAAAAAATGAAAGTTAAAGTGAAAATGTTTTCACTCGATATCACCATCACTCGATATCATCAATTCGGTGAAAATACCTTCCAATCAGATATATATCAATTTTTAGCTAATAGTGAATATCGAACTTTCCTTACTGCCCTTGCTACAAACATTGGCCTTCCTCAAGGCTCCGTCTTTAGACCAGTGTTATGTATGACCCTTTTAAGGGGGTTCTTAGGATGCCGCTTCCAAATAACGCAAAGAGTATCGCTTATGCAGACGACGTGGCGATAAAATAGAGGACCAAAGGGCATATCAAGCGTTTACAAAAAATCCCAAGAACTGAACTGCTGTGCGAGCGTCGATTCAGATTTAAACGTAAAGAAGTTATTTAATGTCTTGTAACTCCGAAAGTCTAATTTGGTCCACTCTCCGGGAGTTAGGCGACAAAAAGGCTTACAAACGTATCACAGTAAAAATTCCAAAAAATTGTGTATTCTCTTACTCTTCTAGTTGTTAGGAAATAATTTTTCTAACATGTAAAGAAAGTTACCTAGCCTTTCAAGGTCAGTTTATTTATATTATTCCTTCCTGAATTGTACTTGACAAAGTGTTGTTTTGTTGACTACTCCACTTTGTATTTTTATTGCCTGTATTATTACTTAAAGCACAAACACATTAAACAATACATAGTAAGAAATCAAAGTAACTATTACAACTGACTGGCTTGCATTTCTTGACAGTACTTTATAGGGAGAGGGAATGAGCCATAATTACCCATTTGTTTTCCAAACTTTTATTTTTGGTTTTTAAATGGTAGTGAACGTGGTTTTTAATTAAAACGCTTTAAAATTGATTTAAGGATTGAGAAACCCTCTTGTATTATTATTAGATTAAGCTTCTTATTTTATTAATTATTAAAATCATTATTCGTAATAATGCTATTAGATATTTCCAGTAAATATAAATTTCAGCTTTAATTGTTCCTATACCTCATTGATCCAAAACAATCAAAAAATTACCAATTAAATGTAGTGAGTTGATTATTGGGTGTGGACCTCTCTTATTCCTAATTTAGATTGCGATAATTAAACCTTACGGCGCTTCGTTTGTAACGGTTTAATTCGACTACCACTTGCACAGTTGCAATTTATCCGCTATAATTGAAAGCTGCATCGTAAGAGATAATCTAGTAGTAAATAGACAACGGTAAATCTTAGCACTCATTGAGATAATTGATATGGAGAGAGTTGATTCGTTAATAGCAGCGCGCTGCTGGAGGTGTCAGGATGCGATACCGTCAGTCCAAAGGTGGAAAAACAAAATTTACCAGCTAATATCCGATTTTCGTATCCCTCTTGATCGATACTAACCGCATTTTGAGGGAGAGAGAGAAAAAATAAGCACCGCAAGATTAAATCCCATCAGACTAAACAAAAACTTAGTCGTACGCTTTGTGTCGCATCTTCGCATCATTTAATATCCGACCTAATTCGCTCGCCTTAATCTAAACAAATTAAAAATTGTTTGCACAGGTCGTCCCTGGAACGTAAACAGATAAATTGAGGATTGTTTTCCTTCGCATTTCCTTTTATCCCGGGCGTTGATTGCGCAGGCTATGCAGGTTCTGTTGCTGTGCCGTGGTTCTATGCGATATAGCTTTGCATAATGCAATATTATCTTAATGAATGATATGCTGTTGACCCATACATTTTTTGCCGTTATTGCCGTTTAGCAACTTTCCGAAAATCGAGAGAAAAAATTAGAATTAAATTTAAAAAGAAAGCCCCATAAGTAGGGCGATAAATCTCGCCGCATTCAGACGCAAGGCGATTAACTTTCCTAATTCACTTTAATAACAAAACGCCTCTTATAAGTACGTGTGTGTGTTAGTCAACGCGGGGGGGGGGGGTGTACTAGAGATGCCTAAAATAAATTTTAAGATCGCAAGCCGGAAGGATGAATATTTATCAGATATTTCTGTGAACTTTCTGGAAAGTCGCTTCAAATTTTATATTATCTCACAACTCGCGATCGTTTGCACTCTATATTTCTGTGGTAATCTTCCGTTGGGTACAAAAGCTGCATACTAAGACTTTCTTCCACTGTACGCGTCCGAGCCGGAAGTTTTACGATTTTCTGTCCGAAAAATCAAGAGTTAACACCTGTTAGCGTCGTAGTCTGGTATACGCTCAATGCTGTGATGTCAAATTATTTTATCAAAGTTAAAAAAGGTTTAAAATACCCTGCCTTAAATAAAGGCAAAAAAAGGTTTCTGAAAATGTAGATACATACAGAAGATCCTGGATAAGTGCCAGTTCATGAATAATAAATGTAAATAATGTCGGCAGTACTGACGAAGACGATTTTCTGAAAACATTTTTTACTAAAATTTATAATCGCAAAATAAACATTTTACATTTTATCCATGGGCTATATTTTATTGAATTATAATTTTTCTTTTAATTTCACTCCATCTTTCACCTTTCAGTCAGTCTTTTGGTTGCCCCTTTGAAGGTACAACCAGGCCCACCTGGATGTAGGTCAATTCTTTTATGGTATTTACTTCGGACAACATTCTTAGCGACATTTTGCATAAGTAACTTTATTTTTCGCTAGATACTTTGAAAGTACGCTATAACAAAATCAGTCATGCCTTTTAATAATCGAACTTCCTACATTGGTATGTTAAAGCCTATTACTCCCACTGTTGCATTTGTTGCTTAAGTACCTTGAAGTTGCATGATTGAAAAATATTCTGTGGATTTCAAGTCTAATTTTTATTTTGTATATTTTTTGCAGACAGCGGGGTAAATCGAATCACAACCCGATAAGGTCCGACCATTACCATAATTGTTTAATTTGTAAATAACATATCGTTGTTACGCAACGTCGGCTAATAAGTTCATTTTAAATTTTAATTTTTTTAACGACCAGTTTCCTCTCCGTTATCTTCCTGTGCCCCGATGTAGGCCAACGAGGACGTAAAAAAGTTGTTATTTTACCGATCATCAAAACACGTTAACTGTATCTGACTTTTTTGTTATTAAGCCTTATAACTTCTGTAAATAATCGGATTTAAACGATGCATAAAAGTCCATTTAATAATTACGATTGTATAAAGGTAAAAAATCTGTCCTAAATTTGTCTGTGGAAGTTACTGTTATAAACAAACCGACAGGATCCATTAATGTTTTTTGTTCGAAATGCGGATGATTGTTGCTTAAGCTTTTTTTTGTATTTGATGATTGGTAATTTGGTGGAAGCAATCAAAAATTTATTGAAAAATATATCTATTGAATTATAAATGTAACTAAATACCATAAAATTATTATACTCCACGATGAGCTACATTGTTTTAATGTTTATATATTTTAAATTACAGCCATCTATGAGGAATGAAATCGAAACCAAGGCGCTCAAACGTAAGTACATAATTTTATATCATTTTAATTTTCCCTATTATTACGTGTAATAAGCCTGTACGTTCGTTCAGAAGCCGGCAATAGCTATTAATGCAATCGCATTTAAGAATGGTGCTACTATATTTACATATTAATGACGACAAAGCTTACAGCCACGCTTTAGAGAAATGAATAAAATTATGATGAAGTGGTGTTTTAAATGTTCTATTTTATTAACTTATCAACATACAGTAATATATTTCAAGCAAACAAAATAAAAGGAATGAAAATTCGATGAATTTAATCCAGGCAAGTTCATTGAATATAATAAAGCTTCCTTTGGTATTGTGAAAAAACTTAAATGGCAACTGTCCTTTCTAGCATTGAAGGCAAGTATTAGTTAATCCCTTAAATTAGTATTAAATATATTGTGTAAATTTTTAGAAAGGAGTTCTTAAATTTTGGTTAACACAAATGATATGGATAACTCGTACATTTTTGACTTTAGTAAACATAGAACAACAAACTCGAATTATACTTCTTTATCAAATAATTTTCGAATTATTGACTTATGTCCCGTCGTCTTTTTGGTGAAAATAAAGCAAATGTTTTACCAGCAGATTTGTTTTAAACATTGAATTTAATCTTTGTAATATCTGTTTAATAAAACTCCGCTCGGCTGCTTTTTCATTACGTTCGTAAAGAGCCTAAATACAAGATTTAAAGCTAACAACTCGCCTCCTTCCCTTTGCCCCTACGCAGTTGTTTATATAGGATAGTGGGCAGTTTATTCATGATGTTAGGTAGGGTCCGCGCGTTTTAGATTACTAAAATTTAATAAGAACCCGAACAAATAAGGCCTTTCTTGCCTCTGCAGACCCGTTGAACGGTCAAGTTTATGACGTATTAAATTTGCAATTTGGGAACGATGAGCAAATGCTTTGATTGAGAGATAAAGAAACCTTTTTCGCCATCTTCGAAGGGTTATCAAGTTTGGCTCTATTTTTTTTTACTTCTCGTTATGTCACATTTTCAAAAATCAAATCGGTAGATGCCCGAAATAAATCGAACAAATTCAAATGAAAAAAAAAAAATTGTTTATGAGTGATATCAGTACACTAAAAGTAATATTGTTCGTGATATGCTATTCTACTCTAATGACTAGTTAAAAGAACATTTTTTTAACGTAAAAGAACTAGATATTTAAAATTCATTCTCTGTTTATTACGATTCCGTTTATTTCAATTTCACATCTTACTGGGTCTTTCGATATAATCATTGATGTTATATTTTTTCACTGTTACATTAAAATTGTGTAAAGGTCTCTGAAGTTTGTCTGCTGCGTCTGGTAAGAGTACGGCGTCATTCGCATGGTAAAGTACTGTTATATTTTTATTGCCCATATCCTACCTAGTGCTTCGGCCTTGTCATTATTCTATCCATCAAAATGTTAAAAATGGGCGGATTTAATGAATCACCTTGTATTATAGCAGTATAACATTTTGTTGGATTGTGTTTTCATTGTTTATGTAGCTAAAATGTAGTAAAATTTGGTTGCCTATGATCTTCCAATATTCTTCTACTTTATGATTTCGAAAAATTACTCTTATTCGAAAGAAATATTCTTAAAACACCTAGCAATATCAGCGTGTTTCCACAGTCAAATTTAGTTAATTGACGTCTTACAGCAAGATCTGTATGCCGACATATTTTATAATTCCAAAGTTTCATTCTGACGGAATTTCCATTAATAAAAAAATTAATGTTGGTGTTGGGGAGGAGGTATCACTTTCGAAGGCGAAAAAGGCGATATTAAAGTATGATAATTTTGTTTCGTTTTGGATTCAATTAGAATGAGTCCAGGCTTCGGGAAAGGAATTAATCGGATATCAAATCCAAACTAATTAAATTCGAAAATTCCGCTTTCCACAAGAAAGAAATATGACACTTTTTCATCCACTGTGGCTTTTAACGGCCATAATTTCACTTTATATGGTTTAGAATCATTTGGATGCCACTTCGAGGAAGATCCTTTTCATTTTCGAGCTTTATTACGGGGACTTGGATTATAAAAGATATAATACGTTGAAATGCTGTCCATCAAATTCCCCAGTATAGGGATTTTTCGAATAGGTTATGAAATAGTCTGGCTTTCGATTTAAAGTGGAAATAAAACCGCGTAGAAGGCGAAATTAACATACCAAATCATCGTAATAAAATAAAAGTGTAATCGTATGGGAACACAGCTTGACATTTAATAACCTTTATATCGAACCATTATCGAGTTATTAACATGTTTATTGGCAGTAATTAAAACAAATGTAAAATCTATGTGGCGCGTAAAACGGAAATGTTTTCGTTTCATTTGTCGGCTTTGTGCCTGTTTATCAAGTCAAAACAATCAGTACTCGATTTTGATAGCAAGAAAAATGTAAACGATTCATGATTATTATTAGACATCAGATTATATACAACATATTAAGCCTAAAAAAATGCTAAAAGTATGCAAGTGACCAAATATGCAACATTAATTAACAAAAAATAAGAACTCCGGGTTTTTCCGTTTCAAAATCAGTACCATTCATCAGCCATTCAAAAACTTATTGACCACAATTAATAATCTGGTTACTTTGTTACTTTTTTCCTACTTTTACTTAAATCTTGTTACTATTCTGAAAGAAGACGGAGATTGTTCCAGAGATCGGTAATAAGGTTGTGTCCTTAATCATTCAAATAATTTGATGGCTTTATGGCTTTTATGGCATAAATTTTTGGTTTTAAACAAATTGTAGCCCTATTGTTGAAGTTCATAATTTTGGTAGAGAACATATTACTTCGGCATTCGATATATGGTTGCTACTGGGAGTGACGCTTTGCGCGTTGCTGTCTTTTGGTAGCCCCACCTTGATATGTTGGTCTAATTGAAATTTTTTGGGCACAAAATATGTTTCTCACAGACCTAAATCTAAAACAGTTTCTTTTTCGGGAGACAAATGATTTTTTTTCCAAATAAATAATAACTAAGGTGATGTAATGAGGGCGTCAACAATAATATTCGTATTTTAGTCGCTTAGTGAAAAGGAGAATGGATCAAATATGCAAATGTATATGCAAATATGTAAGTGCATACAATTCGATCTCTGATCATTATCATTGTGCCTTGACGATTTTGAATCCCCGGTCGATTTTAGCCAAATTTTATTCCACCTTTTCTCCATACCATGAAGTGCTCTTGACCATGTTTTCGTAGATATGCTCAACTTTTTCTCTACGCTTTTTGTTTTCGGGAAAATATCTCCTGTCTCCAATTCGTCCTCCGTCGATAAAAATAAATACACGGGGCGATTTGTTATGCAGACGCGGAGTCCAATTTGTCAGTCGTCGAGAAAAAGAGAGAGTGAGTCGAAAGGCATCTGGGGTAATTCTTTATCTCTTTTTGCCGAGTCCTTTCATCGTTCACACCACTTTATACCCGTAAAAAACGTTTTAGTGTCCCGAATAAATCTTGTCCCTTAACGGTCGATTCTTTCCGTCTTCTCTCTCCCCCCCCCCCTGCACTGTTTATTCGGATTTCTAATATCATTTATAGAGATATTTCCCCTATTTTTGGAAAAAATACGTATGAAGCTCGGATTGCTGTTAATTAACGGATGTTTCAAATTCGATACGATTACAGAATGTTGTAGGGAATGTTAATGAACCCAAATCGGTACGGTTTGTTTGAAATTCGACGTTTAATTAGGCATCGACCGATTATTTAGTTATCTCTTTGTGAGGAATTTTTTTAATGAAATTATCACGACACTCCGGGTATGTACTCTAATTTAACGACGCGTGAGAACTCCACGCTAATACACAGTTACTATCACTTTCAGATGTGGCGGTCACTAAGTTCAAAGCACTCTGTAATGGCGCGAAAACATTTTATAGAAAAATTGTATTAATGCACAAATATGTTACATAAATATTTTTTTCGTGTCAAATTTTATCTTTTAAAATCAAAGAAAATTTGTGTGCAGTGGTTATTACAAATTTAATAATATATCATTTATTCATCATAAATTCCAAAAATATGAGTAAAAATATATGTAGTAAAAAATATATTATTAGGCCAAAATAATTTTAAAAATATGTAACACTTTGGTTACGTTTCTAGACTGCATTGGAATAGCTAAGAAGGTTTACTTCAGTTAGGATTACTTATCCATTCTCATCAATGGCCTGCAAATAGAGATTTTACTAGGCTATCATCATTCCATCAAGAATTATTAAGCAAATTATGTTAATGGGGGAAAGTACTGAAGGAATCGAATGATCTCGGCTAAATTCTAAATTAAAATTCTGAATTAAATGAGGGGTGTTCCAGTGAATCATTTTCAGTCTCATTTAAATCACTACTGTTGGAAAATGTTAAAGGCTATTCCCAATTATTATTGTAATTATATGAATTATTTCTTTACAGTTGTTACTAGATACTCTAGTTACTTATTTCTTATACTAAATCATAAAAGGCTGCGCATTACACGTTTGACCACCGGTAAACCGCATGCTAAAACGAATAGAGGCTGGTAGACCCGATAGAAAAATAAAGAAGACGGGTAAACGACACTTAATGTTAATTAAATTCTTTATTCTAACAATTAGAAATGAGCTATTTATATTCATTTTACAATGTATTTACCATTAATTCATAAAGCGCCTACTGTATTCATGGAGGGCATTATATTATTATTTATATATGATATTATTTACATATATTATTATTATATTATATGACATTCATTTTCCCAATAACAATGGAAGGAAAGAGGCTATTTAAGTTTTTCAAGATCGTCCTAATTATTTTTGTACAATTTTTCGATTTAAGAATTTAACTTACTTATCTCATAATATCTAAATCTTTATATCATCCTCGTTAAATTGCTTTGCAAAGTAAAATATTTGGAAAAAGTTTCAGGACTTTAACAACTGTGATGGAATGATAACTTTTTTTCAAAGTTTTTATTGGCTTAAAAGTACCGTGACGATAAAATTAAATTGCCGACGTGGAGTTTCTGACCAAAATATTTTTGGCATCTTATCCTTAAAAACGTTTTGAAACAAGTAGAGGATACAGGCATCTGTCTGAAATGAATGGCATATTAATAGGAAATTCTATCGGTTCTGAACCTGGAATTTTTAGTAGCTTATAAAATGCTCTAGTTACTTGTGCTGAAGTGGAAGGGGAGTTTTTCCGTTTATAAACACAAAGGCTTAGATAGAAAAAAAAATAATTTTCACTCTTTCCTCAGTAGCCTTAATATAATAATAGTAACACAATTTGCACTACTTTTTTAATATACATATTTTTAATTATGCTCTTTTTATTGCCCGTTTGATCTGAAAGTACAAATGTTTAATGATCTAACGACTTGCATTTAAAAATGATTTATTTTATTTTTGAATTATTAGGGATCATTACATTTGAAATTGGTAGTAGAATATTTTTCATCCTAACTGAAATCATTGCATTAACGTTATATACATCCGCTGTACTTACATGATCAATTTGTCTTTACGACCAATATTTTTTTTAAATATGATTAATAGTAGAATTCGATATCCCCTCATCGAATAAACGACCGAAACCGCCGATACCAAAATTACAGATAATGGTCACCGTCTTTCGGTCTTCTTCGGGCACGAAGTATATTAATTTCACATTAACAAAATCTAATAATACATTATTCAATAGGGTTATTGAACGAAAGTATACGTTCCTTTGGTCGGCATAATGGCCGAGTCTTATTGAAATGATTCGGAGTTTTATAGTAAAAGAACGTCCGATTAGTTGTATGTTTAATGAAGATAAATTACTCATCTGAGTTGTTGCAGAATGAGAGTAAAAAAATGGAATTTCCGTTTGTTGTTAGATAAGATTTTTATTGATGCGCCAGGTATAGGAGGAGTTCATCGGTAGAATAGGAGAAGGTGATACTTTCTCACTAATTGGAAAAATTAAACCAAAATTATCAGTAAAGGAAAACTATAGCGAGGTAAGAGGTATTTTAACATGTTAAGGAAATTTTTTGGGTATTTTCGGTATTTGGTAAAATATTTTCGAATTTAATTTCACATTGATATTTTATCTTCACTGGATGCTTACATCATTAACCGATTTTTGAAACAATAATGTGCAATAATTATGCCCTATATCCTGGTTTAAATAATTGATTACTCCAATTCCCAGATTGTAACGCATGTAAGCGACATTCGGGGAATTCAATTAATTTACATGAACTGTATTTAAAAGATGAAATATTTCCAGAATGTCGGTTTAAATGTTGCTTAAATTTGTTCGTCGTTACGTGTTGCCTGTACTTTATATCACAGCAATCGAAATCGTTTGTACCAGTCTATATTTTTATTCGAAAAATATTTATGATATTTTGCCGAACGTACAGTATTTTATATACACCATTGCAATCATTTATTCTCAAGATACGCTGAAATCCATGTTTTGCAAAATAATTAAAACAAAAGTAATTATGACTAGCTTTGAATAAGGTTAGTACCAATATTGGCTGAACATATTTGCTCTCTTTTATTTACCCTTCACGTTTTATATTGAATTATTGGTATCAACGTTTCGCATCAAAAATTTTGGATAATGTGAAAACGTGAACTCATTTTTAAAGTTTAAATACGTCACGTAAACAAAATTAACTTTTTAGGTATCGTTTTATTTTATTAACTACATTATATAAAACAACTAAAACTTGTAGACAATTTGAAATACATCATTTGAATCGTAATCACGATGCCATATTTATCCCGCAATAAAACACATGAGGGAAATATTTTGTCTTATTGGATTTGTATTATTTGGGTAAAATTGGTAGATCCTAAAAATTACACTCAAATCTCACAGTAATGTTTAAATCGTTACCATTCTTCTCGAGTCGGTGTATATCGTAGAATGCTTCGAAACAGTTTTTAAAGATCCTCTGACATTTTTAAAAGAGTTGATGTTATCTTACACAACATGAAATTTGTTTGATTTAATTTGAATTATCGCAATCAAGTTCAGATGAGTGGAATTTTAAAGGATGTTTTTAGGATCATTAAGTGTTTAACAGTTTTAACAAAAGTTTTTAAGATTATTCCCTTGAAGAAATTAGGTAAGATTTGCATTAAGCCCTTTCAATGCCTCCAACAATTTTCCGTTTTGATACTAAACCGATACAGCTCGTGGCATTATATTTGTGAATATAGTTAAACTAATATACATCTGCACTCGGGTACGCTCAGCTCCTGCCAAATGTTTTGAAATTTAATTACACGGAAATATTCGTAGGTGTGCCCAAATGTATTCAACTCATTACATCGGTATTAGAGAGTATTCCGGGAATTTGGCCCTTAATTAGCTGACATATATTTCGGCTTTTACAAGTTGTTTTCACGGATCACTGACGGAATAGTTTACACGTGTGGTTTTTAGATTTGTCAGTAATTCAGTTAATTGAAAAGCGGTAACATTTGAAATGAATGTGGGGACAGATATGTAACGCCTGACGGTAATAGAGACTTTTATTCACTTACATCCCAGGAAGCTATTACGGCGGTTTGTTATTCAAATTTCTCTTTTAATTTAAATTTTAACATATTTTTTTATTAGCGCAATAAAGACATTTTTCGTCCAGATCAGTGCATACGATAATGTTGACAACGGCGACAAGGACAAATGGTTATAATTACAAGACAGTTTGTAAAATAACTCATTTGCATGGTTATCTGGCTCATGATGAATGCCGGTATTCCTTCTGATATTTAATATTGTAATGTTGTGACACAATTTCATTGTATTGTATCACGTTTACTCCCACAACGGCCGTATTTGGTAACTATATCGCCAACGCGATCTACTCTCCTTTAATGATTTTTTTATTATTATTTTTCCGTAATAATAACAGGCTTTCGATTAACATTAGAATATTTAAACGCTTACACTAGGTTGGGCTGTATCTACCTTTGTTCGTATACGAAATAAGGATGAGATGAAATGAAAGGCAAATTTTGAAGCAGTTAACCTCGGTGAGAACGAATAATTCATTTGATTTTGCATAATCACCTCATGTTAAATGACAAGATAATTTCTAAGGTGAATTGTTTGCTCACATAATTTCATCGGTCCTATTATTCAAATAAAGAATTGCCCTTTTGTCCACGTATGGGGGCAAATCAACTGACATCGATTGTATCGTCCCGGTCCCTAACAAAACAATAATCAAACACGGACGTGTATCGTGGCGGTCGTTAACAAATAGGTTTGAGTTTCGCATTAAACGGTAATCAAATGGGATTTGAGCTGCATAATTGCTTTGAAGCAATCTTCAAAGGCCCTAAGTTTAGGGAAATTTTCCAAAAAGAACAGCAGCATTCTTAATGTCAACTCAGTACTTTTAAAATGCGAAGAGACTCTAAAATGTATATGGAAAAGTCTGAAATAAAATGTGGATGGAGACAACTACGAATATTTTTGAAAATTCAAACGATTTTGATATTTGTATCTATATTCTATTCTACTGTTATAGTAAAAGATACCTGCGATACCATTTACAAAATCTAGAATAGTAAGGCCACTGGCGGCTTATACATTGTCCATTTAAAAATATTTCTATAGAGTGCAACATTACAAAACACTACAATTTGAACATTAGAACAAAATTGTATCATTTCCGAACATTTGCAAAAATAACGTATAACGAATTTTCGGCGGTGAGGATAAATAAACAACGCCTATGGGCAGAGAGTTGAGATTCATGTTTGTAATATTTTTCGTTTGCGTGTAAAAGATTCCACAGATACTCGTGAAAATTACACTTAAAAACTTTACTGAATTCGTTAAAATATTACACACTTTTTAAATAATTGCAATAATGACGAGTTTAATGGACCGAAACTCAAGCTAAAAATAATTTTGATAGCTACAAATTATTTATTTAACTTCTCCTAGGATGTAAGTGGGACATGGAACAACAAAAAATACTGAATTTTCCACATGTAAATGCTATTTATGAATGTGTTAATTGAATTTGTTTGTCAGTGTAATTGACACACAGTGGAACAGCTTTCGGGGCCCCTTTAACCCACCTCTGGTCGGAGAGAGATATTTCATTGTTTTAAAAGAAATAAAATAAAAATTTTCCGACGTACTAATTTCCCATAAACTATAAGACATTTCCTGTACACTGACGAGCGATATATTTAATCCCACGGGCAAAGTCGCGGTAGACGTGTAAAGACGAGGTTTGTGCGCCTCCAGGAACAGATCAGAACAGTCATCTCAGATAAGAATAGATTAATTCAGTGTGAGAATCGTAATCTTCCTCATAATTATTTTATAAAAATTGCACATCGGCTAGAATCCCATCTCAACTCTCCTTTTATCTGCGGAGGTGTCGTTTAGCGAAATCCTTTCAGGGGACTTCCTCGCGTCAAATTTGATTTCCATAATCGTTCGAGTTAGAAATGAAACCGTCGATTAAGCGTCCCGAAGGGGAAAGGTGGGGGAGGAGGTTCGATGTTGGAAAAAATCAAGAAAAAAGTTCCGAAAAGAGACGTATCGACTAACTTTAACAACGTCGCTCTCGCCCGAAAACATCGATTCCCGTCTTCCTCGGAATTATGCGGCGATGTCCTCGAAGATTTTCCCACATAACAAATGGAATATCATCTCGTAAACGAGGAGGGATTGAGAGCATTCACTCGGAGCGTTGACAGTCACAGATGCGTCGTCTTCAGTCTCCATAGGTAAGTGATCAATCTCCCCGCCGGCTGTCGACTATTCATTTATAAAACCACCCCGCAAACGAACAGAGATATTCTTTTCATCTTTTTGTCGTAGTGCGTTCCCGTTGCCGAATTAACGGCTCGGATCGCCTCAAATCCGACGTATTTTTTTTTGCTAGATGACGAGCCACGGTTGGATAAAGAGGAGATTAAACGACAAACCGATCGAGTATCGAACTCTGAAAGACGTACCAGCAAAGGCTACAGGCTCTATCACCACATTTTGGTACGAAGATTCTATTGCTAAGAGGATTTGAATGTGATTTTTCACAGGTTAATTCATATAGTGAGCAGTTTCAATCATACTACTGCATAATACAAGAGGTCCAACACATATTCGAAACAAACTTCCGTCGCACTTGTATACGCTGTTCACTAGAGTACCTAATCAGCAACGGAATATGAAACGAGCTGAAACTCTTCCAACATACTAAATAAGCCGGTTTTTACTTTCATTTCCTTCCACATACATACACCTCCTGTCTATGAAATCGCCTATCCTGTTCAGTTCCAGATCCAGTCAGAGCAGCTAAGAAAGTCTTTGATGCCACTTAAGCCCTCACTAAAAGTGCTGCCATCGAAATTCTATGATCAAAGTTCAAAATTATTTTAAACGTTTGTAATGTTATAACACTTATAACAAATAAGTAGCTAACTATATGAAAAATTACTGAATGAACTTAACAGAAACATCATTCACCATGCGACAAAAATGACAACTGAAGAAAAAAGAAAGAGAAATCTGCCTACACGGTTTTTGAAGATGTTTTTGAATAGAAGACTTGTCAAGAACCTTCCCATTTTATCTGATAGTGCGGTTTATATCCACCCAGGGTTGTGGAGACAAGCGTAGAGAAAGGTACTAAGTCTCAGAAGTAAACTTGTGAGTCAACACTCTGATACAGACTCGAGAAAGTTTTTGGAAGTAGCCTGGCGTAAAGTGTATTAGTGGTGATATAAAGACGATTTAAGTAGCGAGTGATTTTTGATAGGTGGTGAGGGTCGCTACACAAACTCATACAGTCCCCTGCTCTACTCTACCCCTCGCTTTTTGTGTCTGCATCAAGACCTCTGAGACAAAACAATCAATACAGATGTGTAATGCAATTACTTAGTCTGGTCAACCGGCTGCGGTATACGAGGAGTAAATAAGTATTATGGGTTGGTACAAGGCGACAAGTTCCTTTTCAAATGCGCTCGATACATCAAGATTTCCCTCGTATCAAGTTTGAAACGAGAATATATCCATGGGCTATGGAGAAGGGGTGCAAGGGAATACACTTACACTCTCCTGTCATGTAGGAAAAGTACCAAAAAAGATCAAAATATAAGAATGTTGTTATGAAGTTGTTGTTTCAATAAAAGCTTTAGACGTTTGTTAGACAAATTTGTCTAATATCTTGATGAATCCAGTGTCCTCATAGCTATATACTCGCATAAGTTGAATTTCAATCTAGTTGAAATGACACGCCTTAATTGCATAATTTTTTATACCTGCTGGTAATTAATTATAATGATGCAAGATTAAAAAAATGTCTTACTAGCTAAACAAGCAAACAGGGAAGGCATTGTCGAAAGAAAAACTGATTCACTTGACTCAAAATATAAAAAAAATTAGATTGTTTATAAGGAGCATTAATAAAAAATGTGAATGACTGATAAGAATAAAAATGGTTGAGAGCCTTTAATTACTCACCATTTTATCAATCTTCTAATGGTTTCATTATACATAATTAAAACCAAAACTGGATGTAAAAGTAAATTTCAATTCGTTTAGGAGGTGATTTAAATAATGGCGTTCCATTAAACCGATTACAGACGCAGGAGAGGACGACGATGATGAACTCCTCTCCACTTCCTCGCATCTCCGTGTGTACGGAGCCATTGTTCCAGTGGCCTTTATTTTTCAGCTCGAGGGAGAAAGAATGCGAAAGAGCGAGAGTGAGTGGGCCACGTTTGATCGTTCGCGCCGAAACAACATTCATAAACAGCAATAATTAATTAGAGAAATCATCAGACAATTAAGTAGAGGGCGAGCATTTCATTTTCGAGAGAGAACTTCGAACCCGAAACGTTCTGGAATCGCAATCAAAGGGAATTATGAGTTGAGCTCCCTCTTTCGCGTGTCCACCGGCCATTTGGTGGTAAACTGTGAGGCGAACTAAACTGTGTGATATATTCAGGTTTTCGTATAATTAACGGTAGAGGAACTTTTACCCATTTGTAAGTTATTATCTTTCGCCTCATTTATGACACCCGAATCCGCATTATGTTTTGTTTTTCTTTCGGGAGTCGAAGCCCTTCCATTCGCTTACGCGGCTTATCTGTCAGGACAGGTTATGTAAGTGCGCGAAATGGAGCAACAGGAAATTATTACGGTTATTTATCATCTTGGTTAATATATAGCCGAAGCTTATTTTCGCTTTTCCTGTACTACGAACTAGTTTGCAACTCCAATACCTTCCTCGATAACATAGGAATAAGAAATATGGTACCTTTTGTATAATGCATTTAAGAGTAAATGATCGACGATTACTTTCGGACGATTTGAGGTTTTTTAAAAGCACTTGCACCCGAAATTTCGATTCAGGGATCAACTGGCGCCGCTTTTGACATAGATTTCTTGCTACATCAATGTTCTATTTCTGTGCCTATGAATGTGTACTTATCAAAAGTTTTATTTTTTTATAGTTTAAGCAGGTATCATCAATCAGTCAAAGATCCTTGAAGTAATTCCTTACAATAAAATATACTTGTTTATTATGAATCAGTTATCACGATATCAGCATGGGTTTGTATCGAAGCGCTCAATTTTAATTGTTGGTCATAACACAATACCATTCAGAAGTCAAATTAACGTGGTTTATACTGATTTGCTAAGTTAGCTTTCGCATAGGAAACTCTATATTTCATTCAATCCTACCTATCAAATGGTGCACACATATGCATACATAAATAGGATAGGGACTCT
Organism: Cryptocephalus primarius; assembly: GCA_963576515.1. NCBI lineage: Eukaryota > Metazoa > Arthropoda > Insecta > Coleoptera > Chrysomelidae > Cryptocephalus > Cryptocephalus primarius. The sequence goes on along the minus strand of OY754940.1, from coordinate 6,306,675 downwards.
ACTTTATTGGGTGTTCCTCAGAGTTCCAATCTTGGCCCATTATTGGTCCTCTTATTTATTAACGACCTACGTGATACAATTGATTTTCATCATTTATGTTCTGCTGACGAACTAAAGTTAATGTCATTGATCAACGACATAAATGTTTGCTACAAACTACAAAATCAATTGGATCTTATCAGTAAAATTGAATATTTGGTTATGTTGAGTATCCTTATGAAATTAGTGAGTCAAAGCTGGAACATCTCAAACAGGTTAAGAATTTACGGGTAGTTTTTGATCAGAAGCTTACCTTTAAGGAGCATGTACGCTTAACAATTTCAGAAGCACTCAGATCTTACGGATTCATTGTAGAAATAGCAAGTGAGCTGGACAGTAAAATACGATGTTTTAATTCTCGTAAGTTAGAATATAACTTGAATATGCCAGATCATCCAAGTACTTCGTCTTAAGTAGCCCATTCTAGCACATGAAAAAGTGCGGCGTAAATTTTTAAAATTTAGGGAAATTATTAACATTGAAGTTCATCGATTTATGATAGCGTACATAGTACGTCGTCGGAGTTCACAAGTATCTAACTCGCAATGCAGATACATTTAGAATTGCATGAGCTAACACTAATGTCATTATATTTTGTACAAATTGCAACTAGCTCGAGTTTTCTACTGTCAATTTTAATGGTATGATTAATTATCTATAAATTAGCGTGATATTACACATTTGTTTTTATATATCCGGTTTGAAAGACCCTTTGAAACAAAATTATATTAAGTTAGGTTACACTTCCAAAATTTTTCGATGATGCGAATAATTTCTTCTATATTTTAAATGTTATACCATGGTACCAGTATGGACATCAAATTTGTATATCTGAAGATCGCATGTTTTATGTGGAGGGAACTTCGTTATTTCCCTAGTCATTTATTAACTGTTATAAATTGGTTGAAACAGACGAACCACAAGTCGAAGTGGTTTAATTTTTAGTCTACTAACTAAAAATATAAGCTACGCAGGTCTCTGATGGTTTCTGGCTGCTTTTTAATTGCTCTACAAAGATGTAGAATGAATTTGCTTAGAATGTATTGATGATCGGTTTGATGTATTTTCCTCTTTCTCCAAACCTCGCACTTCGATATGCCTCCTCACTTTCCAACACCGCCAGGTGCAAGTAATTTCGATGAAAACGCTTCCATTTGAAAGTACAAGACGATAATTACACGAGTGTTTCTAGCATATTTACACACGTGCAAAGGAACGAACGAGGGACTCTCCGCTCAATCTCTTTCTGCATTTTACTCCCAGCAGAGAATGAGGCGTTATCTACTACATTCAACGAGATGTCTCTAACAGCTCGGAACGGTAGTCGGTAATACAGTAAACCGTCATGGTGTCGGTAAACGAGAGCGGCCCCTTTGATCTTCGACACATTACTTACTACGTATGTGTACGCATTGTTTCTTCTCGTGGGATTCGGGATGGGATACAACAATAATAATAACAGTATCGAGGTGGATAGAAAATAAATTGTTTACCGGCTGTATTAAGTTACGACACTAAATTTCGGTTTTATCTTCATCAACCAGTAATTGTCTGCGCGTACGTGTTTACATAGAAATTTTTTCGGATCGGTTACTAACATTTCTTTCGTGGGGAACGCCTCGAGAGATGTTGAGGTGTTAATTAAAGATCAAAGGTGGGTATTTTTAGATTAATTTGTTTTGGATAATAAAGTGATATGTTAAGTTTTGTCTGACGGTCCATTTTACCGGGATTTAATTAAACATGATGTAATCTCGCACGTCAGAGAAAATTAATATTGGGTAAAAATTGACAAGTTATTAAGGTCTGGTGAACCGTTGCGACCAATAGGAGCGATAGAATTGATGAAATTATTTTTTAATAACATATGCGATCACAAATTGTTTGTGACTTATCATTGGATGTCGGATTAAGAATTTAAGCCTCGTCATTTGTGTAGGTAGTCGAATTAATCTCAAAAGTTATAAGAACGGATTAAGGTTTATTCAGCAGAAATTAAATAGGCTACCATATTCAGAATTGTTAAACTCCGCTTAAATTCCTCTGTTAAATTCTAATTAAATGCTTCACCGAAAACCGCAGATACAATTTTATCAAATTTAAGTTAAGCTAAAAGCTAACAAGCTAAGGGTATCCAAGCCTGTCGAACTAGGGCTTAAATCTGCTAATGCGGCTGGACTGGAAATGAAAAATATCTTCCTTTCACTAAAGAATTATCTTCTATTACTACTGTCAAATTATCCTGTTAGAATCATCTATCTTTATCTTTCAAATATGACCATAACAACACAATCAACAACGTTTTAGTCGGAGATAAGTCCCAACAGACGAGGTGGTAATACCGACTAACATTTTACAAAGAGGCTTATAGGTTTTTCCATTATTTCCCATCTCGGCTGCGTTAAGAAGCGCGCTTTCGGACCCGGTACGTATAACGAAAGCTCTAAGGTGAAACAAGGCAGGTGAAATCCTCTCAAGCACCTCTCCTCTCTACCGAAGTACGATTTATTCGATGAGCCAACGAAAATCACCGCGTTTCCCGTAATTTCCAACTTAGTTTTCCGTTAGTGGAGATCCGGTCGAATACCCTTTTAACGATGTAACTTTGCTTATTTTACTTAACTCTCCCGCCCTAACTAAACAAACTGATCTGTATCATAGACAAGCGTATTGTTACAGAAAACGTATGGAATAGAAAAGTTACGTCGTTATGATACTTCCGCTAACTAAATTTAATGCGATTAGTTTGCCCGTTGAATGTAATCGAACTACACAACTTGCAAATGGACTTTTGATTTAACACGTGCAGCGATGTAATAACCATTGTTGCGGTATGCTAATAAAATTAGAATTACTTTAATGGGAGTTGGGGTGTGTTCGAACACATCCCCTCGTTATCAAAGGATACAAATTCAGGCAAAAGGTAACACTAAAATAATTCTTACTAATAATAATGTCATCTTTCCAGAATTATCTGTTACCTTTATTTTCTTCATTGTAAACGAAGTGGAGATTACCAGGCGCCGGCTTGTCAAACCCGATCGCGTAAAAATGAAGGGCTAAATGAAAGAAAAGCTCTCAACCCAGCTCCCTTCACGTACATGTGAGCGGGTGTGTGAGTATGCGTCGATTTGTTATGCATAGCTGCATATTTTTGGCGTGATGGATGGGTATCTCTGTGACAGGTGTCGAAGAGAAGTGAAGTTTCCGCATAAAATACAAAAGTGCCAATTTGATTTATCACACTTGGAAAAATTGTTTCGGGTTGATTTGCACGCGCGTACGCTGATTGTTTCCAGGGGGAGATGGGATGGATGATGGAAAAGTTACGGGCGCGGTGAACCTGCGATCGGGTTTCAAAGACTCTGCTTCAATCGAGGAAATAGTTTTGAATCCGTCAGTTCAGCTTTGAACGCTAAACATAGTCAATGGATTACAAATTGAATTTGTTATGCCATAATTACTTCTTCTAAAGGGGTCGTATTCATTTAATGAATGTTGGAGACTATTTTGGCAAATTGGTCTTGACCGCGTGTGACTCTAAAGAATGTGTGTGCGTCGAGACCATTCCAATTATTGATATTTTCTTGCCACGAAAATGCCACGCTTTTCCTCTATTCTTCCTTTCATGATGAGCATATAGAATTGGTAGTTGATGGTTCTGAATATGTGGCCCTAGTAAGTTGTTTTCTCCTTTTGGTTGTTCGCAAGGATTTCTTCTCACTCCCATACGTCATTATGCATTTGTTATATTATCAGTCCACGAAGATTCCAGCAGTCATTGGAATGTTCACATTTCGAAAACCCCCAGACAGTTTAACGCAGACGCAGACTGAGTCCTTGATTACTCAGTACTGTTCTTCACCGTGTCTGGATCTAAATGTTTATTTAATCATCTGGCGATGTATTTAAACTTGAAGACCTTCTGAATCTGTTAGCTATTCACCAAAATGTTTAGGTGTCCAACCGGAGCTTAGTATGATTTCTGTCCTTTCTAATGTAATTTTTCAACTGAATCGGTCACCTTCGGCTGATATTCTGTTGATAAGGCATTGCAGTGCTTCTTGGTGCCCAGCCATGATGACCATATCATCAGCGTAGCGAAGATTATTAATTGACCATTGATTTTTATACCATCGTCCGTGTCACTTAAAGGACGACAAAAGGAATCCTCCAATAATGAATTAAAGAGTAGAGACGACAAAACATATCCATGTTTAACAACCCTTATTTGTAAGTGCCACCACCTTTTTCTGTGGAAGACGTATTAGTTCTAAACGCTTGACTTAATCGAATGTGTTCTGCAAATCGATAATGCAAAAGCATACGTGTTTTCGTTGATTATGACATTTTTGAAGGAGGGCACTTGTACTAAAGAGCGCCATTCTTGTATCAAAGCACAGCCTAATCCAAACTGAGTAGGAACCCATTTCGTTTTCACATCTGCTGTATATCTTCCTTGGATTATCTATATGAATAGCTCTAGGACTTGGATTATTAAGCTGATCATTCTAGTTTGAAATTTGAATAAGGTTGAATGAAACTAAAGGCAACTGTAGTTTATTTGGTATTATAATAAAAATTCTTAAATTTGCACCTATACCTTAGGAGCCTTAAGGAGAACTTAAGAATTGCACCTTAGGAGCAGAAAAGTGGTTTTCTCTTTATGACAATATACAAACAAACAAAAGAACAATCCTAACTCCTGAAAATGTATAAAAAATATTAGTGTTTTTAATTTCATTCATAGGGAAAGCATAGCGTTTAAGAACCATTTCTTGCCTTAAACTTTTTCAGTCTCTCTCAACTTTTTGTATAACAAACATACCTTAATGATTAGCGTAAGTAAGGAAGGCGTGTAGGAAGAAACGCCGTTTTAGGAAGCTCGTTAACTCCCGACGGGTTTAATAATAATTGTTTTTACAAAATGCGCGATCGCACCGCATTGCGCTAGGCGAAGGAGGGCTATGATAATGCGCAGTCGACGGCGTCTCCCGAACTAAAAAATATCGTATTAAACTGCAGCCCCGGGAATAGTAATTAGCAGCTAGTTCGAGATTGAGAAATATATTGCAGCTAACGTCTCGAGGCGTTCTGTTGCACGCCGTTTTTGTTTTGTGAAAGAACCGTTCGAGCTAATTGAGTTAAATGTAAATGTGGACGGTGTAATGGCTTAGAAGAATGTCTGAGCGGAAATCGTAATCTTTACATCCTTAATTGAAATTGTAATAGAATTTTTGTCCGTTGTTGAGAAAACAAGTCGAAGATTTAATGAACGATACCGGGATAACTGAAGCATTCACGGTATCTCCAACAAGAGGTTTTCTGAATAACTGCCTGGTTTCCGACATCACAAACACTTTCTTTATCTCATTGCGTTTTGTAAATTCCAGGATAAAGTAAAACGGATAAAGGAAAATTTCAACTGTTAAATAACGATATGAATCTTAAAGGTTGTTTTCCAAAATTATACCATAAAAAAAGAGGCAACTGTTTTTGATGTTACCGTTATTTCACACAAAATTCAACAGAAATCTAAGACATACATAAGACATACAGAATCTAAGACATAAGTCATAGTCTTATTGAACAAAGTGATTAAAGGGACGCTTATAAATTTGAGTATGCGGAAATTTTATCACATATTTTAATTTGATTAAGTTCATTGTTAACTCTTAATGAATCCTCTAGTTTTTTAATAAAATTTTCCTCACACCTAAACACCTGTATACATTTCTGCACACATATGGCTCGCTTTCTTTATTGGAATGCCACTCCACCGAAATATTCCTTATTTGCGGAGCGAATCAACGTTTATCGACTTTAGCAAACTAAACTGGTTACGGTGTATTTTCTCATAACGGTTATCTACGGTTTAGGTGCGGCTTATCTGAATTTCGATGGCCATACACCCACACTCACAGATTCCCCCGGTTTAATTACAACGTCCCGACCAATAGGCCGAATCGGACAAAATATTAATAAGATAAGGTGAATGCAGGCTACGTTCGCTTATTGATTTCTAAACATCGGAATAAACATCGACCGTCCGATACGGTGGAATGACAAAAAGTATTCATTTCTTGTATCAACAACCGTAAAGTAACGCGCTTGTTAGACGTTATCGTATACGCTTTTAACTACATATTATAGTTTGTATTACCTTTTAAGATTCCCTTTTAGAGAGTGTGTATTTATTTAAGTGGCCTCGTTCGTACCGCCATAACTCCAAGCTATTTACGTTCAATTAATGAATCGATCTAATGTTATAAAGGCATTGTTCCATCCACGGTATAAATCATAAATGAGCTCCCTATTGTTGTAAAGGAGCACCAATTCTCTTAAACACACACATATATGAATTCACATTTAATTTATCACATAAGCTCTCCTAGAATAACGTTATAGAAACACAGAAGCTCTTTGTCGTAGAGCGGCGTATGCATGAAATGCAATGCAGCTTTGCTTTCATGATATGAATTTATACTGCGGTTGTCCTATTAGTCTTTAATGAAAACAAGGTGGAATCAGATACGCCCTTTTGTGCGCAAAAGAGAGAGAGAGCGGGAGAGAGAAAGATAGATGGAGAAACAAAGCGAATTTAATTGTTTGAAGATGTTATTGACATGTTGGCGGTTAATTTCAAGGGTTTTTCATTAATTGCTTCGTTGTATTTGTATATTGATTATAGATTTCAGAATTTACCCAGTGGTTAACTTTGTTTTATAAAAATTTTATAATTCAAAGAGACGTTTTATTTCACTCGATGTTGGCATAATATATTTATATTTTTGACAAACCATTGATAATTGCAACTTAATAGCAATTATGTATATTAGTTCCTTTAACAAAATCATGATTTTTTCGAATGGTACTTTTTTTGACAGTATGAACAAATTTCCATTCGTACCCTACACTTAGTACCACTTGAACATATAAAAGCGGTCCGTCATAACGGTCATAAAATTGTTTTCATTGTGTTTATTTATTAAATTATTACTACTGTTTTGTTAAAGTTTTTAATTTTTCAAAAAATGTTCGATATCGTATGGTCACCGAGTAATCAAAAATAAAATCCCTTTTTATAGTACCTCTTTTATACGATTCCTGCGTCGCCTCCCGCATTTAAATTATAGACGACTATAAAACTCCCGTCTAATTTAAATTCTAAACAAAAACTTGTTAAAGGCGTACAGTAGCGCAAAATGACGATAAGGCAATCGTTAAATTTAATATATCCACTGCGACTACTTCGAATTGCTACTAAAATTCTGCTGACACACTTAAGGGACTTTCCTAGGATGTATTGTGCCTCGTAAAACGGAATATACACCTTTTTATAGGGCCTCCTGCTTACAGTCTCTCCGGCTTTATAGATATAATTCTTACACTATTAAATTTTAAGTGAGCGTTTCAATTTATTTATATTCCTATTGGCGGTTGAAAATGTTTTACTCTACCACACATAAACACTGTACAGCAGAATATCCAAAGCTATGTGACTTAAATTAGAAAATCACAGTAAGGCTTTCAAATGTCAGGCCGGCCGACAGTAAAAAGTACCTGTTGTTGGCAATTTCATAGTAACCAGGAACTAACTGAATAAGTCATTTTTTACTGATAAAAGTTTAATCGTAAAAATTAGGTATTAAGAATTTAATTAAAGAATTCGCCGCTACAGCGATTTTCTTTGAATACCCTTGGATGACTTCGTATAAATAGATATGAAGTATATGGATTATTTTCTAATTAAAATAGCTACAAGTGAGCATAGGTACAATTAAGAAATTTGCGAAAATGAAGCCGTAAATTTGAAAAAGAAAATCAATGTCAATATGTCATTCCTTTGCCTGTAAAAGCGTCAGTTATAGACAAAAACTGATAAAAAATTAAAGAAGCAGTGATATATATATAGGTACAATAACCACCCATACGCTTAAAGTCAAGAATGCAAAACTTTTTGTTGTTTAAGGTTACCTAATTTTAACTCGCCTGTAATCTTGAAATGTTATCAAGAATTCGTCAAACTTAACTGTTAGTGTAGTATGCTTCTACTGTAATGACATGGAAATCTAAAGCAACTTGCAAAAATGGATAATACAATTACAAGAATATTTTTATTTAAAAAAGATATTCTACGTCGTTTACAAGATTTTTGCTATTTTACTACTCCCAGTGCTAGACAATTGGCGCATTCGCCATTTTCACACATCTAGATGTAGTCTTTTTTGCCGTTTTGTCTGTTCTATAGATTTTCAATTTTTAGCCTATTTTATGAAAAAAAAATTATATCTCGATTTGCTCCAAGCAAATTTTTGATGTTTTCATCCCAATACACCATTATCCATTAGATTTCATCTTTTGTCCATCCCACTCGGGCTTTCCTATTTTTCTTGTTTTTCTTCCATTTTTTCAAAATCGTGTAGAAAATCTTCGTACGAACGGTTAAAAATTGGGCATATATGGTTAGACATAATTTTGAATTCTTAAGCTAGTTTAAATTAAGTAACTCTGACACCCTCTGCAGTTATCTTTTAAACTAGTAAGAATAATATAGTTTAAATCTGACAGTGTGCCACTTATATTAGACCGTATTTGAGGGACTAAAGGGTGTAACTCGTGGATCGATATAAAGTGCAACGGAAACCGATTGTACCGATTTGAAGATACATTTTTAGAACCAGCAAACAACTGCTCTAGTTTTATACCATAAGTGTTCTCTGTGGATGTTTATATAAACTTATATACCTGGACAAATTACGAATTACAAATCAGTCACTAAGAAGGTGTGGCTCACCGTGCCGGAAAGACTTAGACAGTGGGTGTACATTTGGGCAAGGTTTTCCCTTCTTACATGTCATTTCATTATCTATGCGAATACTTTGTGTTTGCCGAAGCGTGTCGCCCTCCTCTCTCTCAACCTTTAACACTCCTGGAACATGTCTCGATGGATATTAAATCAAAACCGGGAGAACTCGAAGTGGTCGAAGAATTTCTCTCAGTTCACTGCCTCAAAGTCCGTCCGTGCAGTGCCTGCGGCCTAACCGCATCCGGCATATGTTTTTCTGCAGCTTCTTGTCCGTCCACTTCTCTCTCTCGTTTGTACTTCCTTTGACCGGTCGGTTACGTAACTTCGAGGCGACTTTGCCCCGGTCGGTCGAAGGGAAATTATTTGAATCACCCGGTATCAACGGTGAAATTTGCATAGTGATATTATTTCGAGTTTCTAACGGTTCTTAGCGCACAAAAAGCACCATTAAAATTCCTCGCAAGTGGCCTGTCGTCCTTATTTTTCTGTACGTAGGTGTAAAATCGAAAGTTCGAAAACACACAAACAGTTAGACTACATTTAATTTCGACACGTTAATGATACCGACGTGTACATTTCCATAATACTCATAACCTATTGTGAGCTTAAGATCGTAAAAACACTAGGAGAAACCGGCTGGGGGCGATTTCTTCCTTAAAAGGAGGAAGGAGTGAAACCGACGAGGTCGCGGCTCGAAGAATGCCCATTAATAAGCCGAGATGAACAACTATCGTTGCGAAAATTTCCTGCCGAGGTGTTCCACGTTGTTAACATCAGGGAATAATAATCTCGAATCGACAAACATAAATATCGAATTTTGTAACGATGGTCGTGGCGCCAGGTGAACGGAGTGAGGCGCATATTTGTTTGTCACTTGATTGCTGATGATGAGTCGTCTTACGTAAGACATATTACTTATGACTTTCTCCATATTTGTATTTGATTTCCATTCCTATGTACGTTGTTTGGCTGGACTACTGCTTCGTTAGGGCTCCAGCCTTCTCTGTCAGTGGTCGTACCGAAAGGCATAATACGTGGCGATATAATATTTGAATACACACAATATTCACTGCGTTTGAATAATTACGACACTTATGTACACTAATTAATTTGGATTTTATGCAACGAATTATATATTTTTAGTTAATTTATATTTTCAATTTATTGTTAGGACTCTCGACCTGCACATTACGATTGACAGATCGGGAAAGTTATTCCCGATCTGTCAATATTTAATGGAGAAATTGGGATACATTCTAAATGTTCGCTTTATTACAGATTTTATATTCACAAGAGAACGTTCCCAAATGTCCCCACCCCCTCTCTTATTTTGTGAATAGTAATATATGTTGTACATTATAACAAATCACTAGACACATATTTTTAATATTCGCGGGGAAACATTCTGAAGGTTTGAAAACTGGCGTTAAAATCCGTCCCTAGAATGGATTTTTCATAATATTTCAAGTCCTTTTGAGATGTCTTCATGAAGCAAAATATAGTTTCCTATTTTTGTAAAAAGAAATTAATTCTTATTGATTGTACCCATGCATATAACATCCACCATTTTTATCTGGGTGAACATTCTTTTTTTTTGTCAGATTTTCGTTTAAATAATTGCGCCAACAGCTATTGTTGCTCAAATTCAAAGTATTATCAAAAGGGGACTATTAAATTTTAAAAAGTTCTTGGGGGTCGACTACCCCTTGATCATTACTTAACCCTTTATGGGAAGATTTTATGAGAAACTGTCAATGAAGAACTCAATGAAGGTTTTGGGGGTCGCTCACTACGAACCTAATCATAAATTGTCAAAATTCAAGGTATCAGATTTAATATGGCAGACGTCTAACGAAAAAGCCAAAATTAGGAAATGAAAAAACTTATAATTGCATTTTTTGTCTTATTTCGATAACAAAGGGCCCCTGGTCCCTTTTTATCAAAATTTTCCTAATTTCCTCTAATCTATATTATTTTAGCGGATCCGACAGAAGTTGTCCTGCCCGAATGTTGGCTTTTCTTTTGAGTTGCATAATTTATTTCTATAATAAGGCAAATACTATCAGATCATCACAATTACAAATTCACAATGACATTCCGATTAGATAAACTAATTTTTACTCCTCTTCTACTAATACGTGGTATTGTTCAATATATGAAATTAACAATTAAAACGTAAAAACAACACAAAACCATTAATGTTTACGTCGATTGTCTTAAATTGACGAAACATCTATTATATAAAAATGAGTCGCTGAATGTGTTGCTAAGCGCAAAACTCGAGAACGGTTGGACCGATTTCGCTAATTCCTTTTTTAAAATACTCCTTGAAGTACGAGGATGGTTCTTACGGAGAGAAAAATTCTAAAAAAAAAAAATTTAAATTTCCTGAAAAAGTCTAAAAACAACAATTTTCTATACTCTCATACAAAAGATTTGTGATAATACTTAAAAGTCAATTTGAACTTTAATACCATACGATAAAGTTTGTGTTAGTGGAGAGGTTCCGGGAAGGCAAAACAATTGAGTGACGTTAGTATCGTATAAATATTAATGTCAATATTTGTCAATATTTATTTTTTTAATCAGAAACAAATTGTCTATGGTAAAATGTAAATTGTCTGTGGTAAAATGTCACTTGAAATGTAAATATCTCTTTGCTGTGCATCTATAATATTACTAAACCTAAAATACACAAATTTCTATAAAATTAAAAAAGGGTTGTGTGTTTGTGACTTACTAAATATGCCTCCTATAAGGCGGCGGACAAATTTAGGCAGGAGAACCCGAAATGCAACAAATCAAATGCATTATCAATCTAATCGTACTGCCCAGGAACGTGAAGATCGCAATGAACGTGAAAGAATTCGCTTAAGACAGACCAGTGAAGCGCCACATTCGACTAATAATGGTGCAAGTTTGAATCGAGCTGCTTTCTGTTACGATATGTCAATTGATTACAGTGCCTACAACTGTGTTGCTATTGGACCTATGAACTCAGTTTGCCAATATTGTAAGGCATTGAAATACAAAAATGAAGCCAATGGATTGTGTTGCGCAAATGGAAAGGTGAAATTGATACCATTGCTTCCACCTCCAGAGCCATTGTTACTCATTAGTTTTAGGAATAGGAACAGATTCAATACACTTTTTAAAGAATATTCAACAATATAACGACTGCTTTCAAATGACTTCATTTGGAGCATCAAAAGTAGTTCGGGAAAATTTTATGCCAACTTTTAAGGTTTGTAATAGTATTTGCAGTTGTATGTTAATTAATCATAACTATTATAGCCCATATACATTTTTACAATACATTTTTTCAATCAAACAAAAAATATCGTGTACCATAAAGTACTACAATAAAAATGAAACTTGATTTAGAATAAGTAAAAATAAAATCAAATATAATAAGTAGGTATCATAATAAGAAATCTGAAATTGTGATTTTCATTGTGATTTTTTAGTGACTATTAAAAGAATTTTGTGAGTTTTATAATTTTTAATTTTTGACATAATGTAGTTGTTGACTTATTAACTTAAAAAAATAAAAAATTAAAGAATCGACTGTTAGGCGATACGAAGTTCGCCGGGTCAGCTAGTTTTTTATATTTTCTTGACGAACCCGAAATTCTAATATTTCAGTAAATCAATAATCTTTTATGTATAATTATGATTATTTCATTTTTTTATTACTTAAAAAACTTTTATTTATTAAATAATTTATTATTGTAGCTTCCACCACATCAAACACATAAAATGCAAATGATGTACCCAATCATAAATTATTTACATGAATTGTCCGATATATTAAAAGATATAGATTCCAGGGCATGTGTTTGAGCTTTCGTCATACCTCAGGTTTATGAGCAGGTATATGTTAAAAATCTCCCTGAATAATATGTAGTAATGATGATATTGACGTAACACATTTTAACTCGAATTTATTTAAATTCCCGGCATTTTCTGCATAAATCTTCCTAATTATTAATTTAAATTCCTGCATCCTGCTGCGTGAACGGAATAATTTCTTTTAGCACCGAGCGGAGGGACGTGAGGGAGAATATGCACACACCCTTTCGTTTAATTGCCTCCTATTTTTTTTATTAATACCGGCACCGACCCCGAAACCAAATTAATACAATTAATTACTCAAGGGGGCGACATTGTTTCTATTCCCGTTCCACGGAACCGAACTTGGCTAATAAATCTCCATCTTGGTCGACTCAGTAGGAGAGAGAGAAATCAACACTCCCCGGCTTTCAACTACAGCGAAACCGCTAGAGTGGCAATATATTTCCCCCGGAATGAATTAAAGAAGTTTTTGGAAAAAAATATAATAAATCAGGGTTATATTTTTATTATTAATCTGTTCCGATTTAATGAAGCGGATAGAAGGGGCATGGAGACCGTTAGAGTGGGGGAACAGGAGTGAAGAGGGGGATTAATTCGACAAGGCAAATATTGACACACGGTTAAATCAATCAAGATCCTGGGTTCAGGGATCGTTTAAATATTACCAGGACACGCACTCCGGTGACAAATTAGTAAGGTAGAGTTTGGGAAATGAACTTTATACTAATTAGGAATCTTTGGCGAAATAATAAATAACACTTGTATATTTATTATATTGTACACTATAGAGTAGATGTAATATACCATATAATGTACAATTAGTATAAAGTAGTACGTTATTACGTTATTTCTAGACGTAGTACGTTACTTCTAGAAAATCTCATTTTATACGTTTTTATGCGACCTTCAAGTCACTCATGTAACTTTTTCTGTTCAATCAACACCCGAATAGCTAAATTTAAAAAAAAAACCTGGAAAAATGACAAATTTCAAGATTGAACGGTTTATTGCAAAATATCTACCAGATATATCGACCATCAAATGACGTAGGGGGTCTTTTGTCTAGAACTTTTGATTTAATACAATAAAATTTTGTCCTACTTTCTAAGATTTTTCCGGACTTTATCATTATGGAAATTCCCCATTTCTTGGTCGGTAATGCAGAATGTCCTTCAGAGCGTTGGAAAAGTAAGTGCCATCAAAGAATTTAAGGTTTTGAAAAATTAAAATTCACCTTGAAGGCGATTCAATTTATTGCATCTGTATTATGATATCGTGCCTGAAACGTAACACAATAAATATCTTTTGTCGATTTTTCTGTTCAATCGACACCCGAGTAACTAAATAAAAAACTCGAAAAATGACAAATTTCGAGTTTTAACGGTTTATTGTAAAATATCTACCACATATATCGACCATCAAATGACGTAGGGGGTCTTAGAACTTTTGATTTAATACAATAAAATTTTGTCTTACTTTCTAAGTTTTTTCCGGACTTTATCATTATGAAAATTCCCCGTTTCTTGGTCTATAATGCAAAATATCCTTTAGAACGTTGGATAGGTAGGTACGATCAAAGAATTTAAGGTTTTGAAAAACTACAATTCATCTTGAAGGCGATTTAATTTGCTGCATCTATATTATTGTATCGTGCCTGAAACGTAACAGAATAAATATATTTTTGTCAATACACATATAAATGTTTTCCAGTTGAGCAGGTTTAGTCAATAACTAAGTAAAGACTTTAGATACGTTTTAATTATGATTAGAAACATCACTATTACATATTTATTGTCGTGTTTTACAAAGGGCCCTTTACTTTTAACACTAATTTACAATTCTACATTTGAGTTTAATCGACTTCCTCGTTATTCGTAAAAGTGTTGTAATAAAGTCAGTCGAATTAACGCAACACATAAACGCCCTATTTTTGTATGGCATCAATATATATCCGAAGAAAAGTCGTCACGAGTCACAAGCCTCTTTTCATCTTTTCAACTCGCCCGAAAAACTAATAAACATGCATCATTTTTGTGAATCGACACAAGCCAAAAGGGGATCCTTCCGATCGTGTAATTCCGTAAGAACATCAAACGGTCGACATCAAACAGCTCTAGAAATGTCAGTAGCTTTTAAATTATGTCCTTAAATATGTAATTCCGTAGGAAGAGCGAAGGAGTGAGTGAGAGGGAGAGCAAGAGAGAAAAGGTCTATGTGCGGAATCTGAAAACAAATATTGTGTGCAGGAAGTTTATCGTACAGGGAAAACATCTCTCGCGAACTACAATGAGATACCGTTTGATGTCTCGACCGAAAATCTTTTAATATGTAGAAGCCCTTTGACGCTTTGAAATTACCCGGAAGATCGTTTGCGTTTTTAATTTATGACGTGTAAACCTGCAGTTAACGTACGTGTCAAACGACGAGAGCCGTTTATGATGCAAATAATAAATAGCAAAGACATGCGCTCCTTCTCAGGGAACCTTTCATTTAAATATGTCTTTCCTTCCCGTCTCAAGTTGATCGAATCCACTCCGACGTATACTTCAGCTTCGATGAAACTCCCACCTCACCTCCTTCGAGACGACATGACGCTTATCTTCGTCGAAGTCAACGTCAGCGATAAAAGCCTCTAAAACTTTAATGACTTGGACTAAATTTCATTATTTTATAGACAAATAAAACGGCAACTTCTTGATGTGTAGGAGAAACCCCGATCCCACGATCTCTCTTACGTGCATATTTGGTTTTAACCCAATCGATTGCAACGCTGTCAATATTGAAAATGCTTTCCCGAACTACTTGACTTCATACGGTATATACTTATAATCTTCCGCTCGTGACGCTCGGGCTTTACGAGTTTCTATGCGAAATGCCCCAAGTTTGACTTTATATCTGAAGGCTTTCGGGGAGTTACGTAAAATTAATTGTAACTGACGTTAAGTTTTGAACAAACGCTGTAAACCCCCATTTTTACACTCTTTACGAAGTTGTAGTTTGGATACTATTATGTAATCTAAAGAGATTTTATGTATGTACTCTATAGAATATACTGAAAAGCATCATGCCGACAACAATTCATTCATCACTGTGATGAGAAATTACCCGACTAGAAATTATTTCCTGTACCCGGCCCGTCTAGCACCCTGTAAGGACTGTAACACAGATGTCCCGTCGGGTCCTGATCAGGACGACCTGACGTGGACCCCATCAGGTCCATACTTAAAGAAATAAATTCACTGTCTCCGACAAGGTTACAGGATGGGTGTGGATGTTGTCCACTTGCAAAAGGAATAATCATTGAAACGTTTATCTATACGTTTTAATAATACGTTCAAACTACTACGTTCATACTTAAAACTAATTTTAACAAGTTCTGAAATTTATGCTGTAACAACTGTTACATCATGGTTTTTAGATTCGTGCGAAATTAGTCTTATTTAAAGTCTTAACGGCGTCAGCTTGGCTCTCTCTCTTTTTACGTCGATAATTAATTACATGGATAATAACTTCCAATCGACTCACTCAATGAAAGTCAAATTGGAACCACGGATATTTTGAAATCATGAAATTCCTGAAAATTTGAAACGTAAGGGAGAAAGCTAAAAGCTGAAATGCACTGGTGGAGATTCGGATTCCACAATGATATATTGGGATTTTTACATCAATTGTAACCTAAACGTGCCATTTTTACATTAACCTACCAGCGCCCCAAACTATTTTATCAAAATTATTTCTATGAAAGTGATAGTTTAGAGTTAATATTAGTTTAGTTTGATAGGAAATTATTCAAATAACCAAATATTAGCCAATATATCATGGTATTACTGGTTGGTCAAGTAATTTTACAGGTCTACAAAATAATAGGAGTGCATACTTAAAATATATATTCGTATTAAAAAATGATTATAAGGGCATTTTAGCAAAAAGAAAAAACCACGAACAAATATTTTGTGTGATAACTCCCTCAGCGAAGCCCTGACTAGCTATGAATGCTTTTTTAGGGTCGACGTATGTTCAACTGAAATTAACGAGTTGATTTATTTGTTGATTGGGGTTAAAAGTATGTTCACCTAGGTGTTTGTCTTGTTTTTCATCAAATTTTTATTTGTATTTTAGGGTAAATATGGAAGTCATTTTTTAATAGAATTTATTAAACTGGATAATATTTGTACAACTATTTAATGGTTAACTATATAATGTAAAACATTAATTTGTTGCTTTACTATTTTTAATCACAACCTATTATTTATTTCACCGGAAGGGCGCTCATTGCTCTATCTAGCCGAGCTATTCAAATTTAAAGAGAAAAATAAATTAGAACCTCTAGAGTTCCCTTTTAAAGGAAAATCCGTAACACGACATTTCCGGTACACTTGATTAATGTACCTAAATAAAATAATCGCGGATGGCAGGACTGGTTCGTAATAAAAGATTCTATAAAGTTTTTCACTTCACTCAGGGTAGGTGAGGAAAAACAAGAAATATTTTCAGATTACCTGAACTATTACTTTAACGAACTTAAACTAACGCCGTGTTTTTACGAGTACAAACACGAGATCGAGTACTCGAGCAGATAATTCACGAATTATATTTTAACCCGAGCTTCTAGTACTGAAATTGAGAAAATTGTTCCATCACTTACTCGAACATGGTTTTCATGCACCAGATCGTGACGTGTATGAAATTACTGATCAAGGTGGATAGATTACTTCAGTTATTTTGTGATTAGGTCTGAATTTAACCTATACTAAATATATTCGGTTCGAGTATATTTACTTAACTAGTTTTGGAAAATAATTTTGCTTGCAGTCATTTTAGCGGTAATATAACTTGCGAGCAAATACCATATCGTCATGTTTTATGGAAGAAACTGGAAATGAGCCATCATCAGCTATAATCTAACGTTAAGAAAACGATAAAAAACAAACATGCATATAAAATGAAGGTATGGCGACTACATTGTACAGATAACGCCAAGTTCTATTAAAAAATTAAAAATTGCGCCAACTAATTGTTAAGTCAACAAATTGGATTAACGTGGCAAGAGGGAAGACTGTAAACTAAAGCCCATCTTTACTCCCCATTAGGTTTAAATAATTTCGCAGGATATTTTGTCTTCTTAGACGTACACCGCCAACTTACAATTTCCGTTGTGGAAAGTTTACCTTGTAATACTTGTAATTATTAATTAAAAGAAAATCTTGCCTTTCTTTATTTTATTATAAATTTATTATAAATTATTGTAGATTTATTATAAAAATGTGATCGGCATTATATTATCTACAGTTTTTGCGATACATACAAATTTGCTACTTATCATGCAAATAAAATTGTAATGTTGATTACATCAAGTTTAAATATCCATAATTATTTACATAAATGAAATATGCATGCATGTGGATCGACAGCTGAGGATACATACATACCTTTAACGTCCATTTAATTTTATATTGTTAATCGTATGTAAATTACACTTTATTTATTTTTTTAAGCGTGACATATATATTTTATACCTTTACTGGCATTAAGAGCTGTGTAGTTTCCAATGCAAAATGGTTCAATCATATCGCGAGATGGATCCAGTCCGAGCATTGGACGCGATAGGCGTCCAAACAAAGAACAGAAAACTCCACTTAAAATATTCGAACCTCTCTGGTGTTTCCATGCGGTGCAGTGATGAAAAAAAAGAAGCCCATATGAAATTCGATATGTTCATTAGCATAATTAATTCCGAAAAGATTCAGAAATACGATAATATCAATAATTTATCGTAATATGTCTTTTTATTATGCTAATGTATTCCGGAGGAGCAACGATCACGATACGTAGTCGGGTGTATTTCATTAGAAATATGACTTTTCCATAAATTGATAATGTTCATCGACGAGAACTCCTGACAAATTGACACAATCGATCTGAATGATTGGAAACGAGCCGGAAAGGTGAGAGAAAGCGCATTTATCGGAAGAAATAAAGTGTATACCCGTTAATACGGTTTTCATCCATAATTTATGTTGATGAAACGAGAACTTTTCCCCTAACTTTTTCCTTCTCGAAATTAAACTGTATTCAGGAGTTTCATGAATTACATTAGTCGAAAGCTTGGCGAAATCATTTTAGTTGAAGAATTTTGTTTCGGCAGTAAATTGGCCAAATTAACGTTCGTAATATCGCACGATTTTTTTTCGTCTAAATATCCAGATCCCGTAATGACAATCGATGTTATTCCTGAAAATGTTCGAAACTTTCGGTAAAGTTTAGAGAGGTACAACAATCATTCGGCATACTTAAGTCTCCGTAACCGAATACCTGTAAAAAAATAAATTTAACAATGAGATTTTGGAGTAGTCACATACTTTTGGTTCAAAATTTTCGAAAGAGTATTAAATTTTGTAACATACTTATACAATTTAACATGGAAGATTAATTTATTTGCTTTTTTGCCTAATTGAGGTAGGGCAAATCCAGAAACATAAATTACTTGGTACTAGGTATGAAAAAAGTCTATTAAGGGTTTTTAAAATATATAGATAATTTGTAGGTGATGATATAATTCAAATGAATCTGGACCCCGCTTAATGAACTACATCCCCTTTTCCTTTATGTATCAATATTTATGAGTGTATCACTTCATATTCTACGTTCTTATAAATACAAATATTTATTTATGCAAAGGACACATTCTTTTATTAAAGGGTACAAAAGTTTTATCAGTATCAAAATGCCACTTTCCTGTCCAACTATCTGTCTAAAATGACCCTCCACGCGATTTTTCCGGATTTCCATAGAAATTTCCAGTGCCCTAAACTAATTGTTGCAGTTTATAATAGTCTAGAGAAGTTCTGGAATCTAGGAAATGTCCTTAAAACTTTTTAGGGTGTCCAAAATGATTTCATAGGGATCTGCTATTTCTATGAAGAATTAAACATTGTTTAATATGAAATCATCGAATCGTAAAGGACTCAAAAAAGCTATGGGGACTTGGAAGGGTCTACCATCATCACTATCATCATCATCAACATTAAATTTAAATGAATATATTTTAAAATTGAAACCAAACAAATTCTTACTAAAAAATGCTACACATTTACACTATGATGATTTCTAAAATCTAATGGTTTTTCATTTAAAATGATTAATAAGAAACAATCGATAATGGAATCCAGTCTTTTGGTCAGGTGGAGATATGACTATTTGGAAAGGTTGCTACAGCTTAGAAATAATGGAAAATATATTTATTTTTTGGATGAGACTTGATTCGTCCCCACGATTTTGTTAAAAAATGCTGCTACTTTCTCACTTCCACATCTTAAAACACCAGAATTTTGCGAAATGTATTAATTTTGCCGAAGTTACGGGTAAATCAGTTTAGAAGGCTTGTGATTCGTATCCTCGATAGTTTTCCAATTTACATTATTGTCTACTGCTCGCCACTGAAGATTTCTTTCTTTTTGGTGATCACATCATTTGTTGTTTCGTTTTTCAATTTCCATTCGAAAAATTGTGAAAGGTAGCTTTGGTTGTACTGATTTCAGTACTTCAAATAATAGGCACGTCATACCATCATAGTTTTTCTAACATGACATTTGACATTTCTAAATGTGTGACACATTCTATATTTCAATTTATTTAATTACCCTAATAGTGGCAGTCTAATAATAAGTAGAAACGATAATTTCGTTAAATCATTATTGATTACATTACTACCTTATTACATGCGTGGAAGATTAAAGCGGTAAACTGGGTTATGTGTAATTAATGATGTGTTAGTAAATTACTGTTTAGTTGTAACAAATATCGTATAGATAATTCGTTACAATTAATGATCTTTCTCGTTTCAAAAAATGTAATAGTGACATTGAATCCTTGACGCATTCAATGCCACCTTTTGTTCCCCTTGTCCCTCAGTAAATGTCATTTAATTATTTATTCTAGGTCTTTCCAAAAACTTTAAGAGCTCTAAGTGGATATGTCTAATTAACTTACCTAGCGCTAACTCATTATAAATGTTTACGTCCTTTGTTTCCTTTGATGACTCGAGGTCTCTCTCGTTAGGATGAGATGTTATTACCGCGGCGACCATTAAAATCGTAGTTTATTAACTTTCCATGAAATCGCCATTTTTAAGGTGCACAAAAACCTCGGTCGGTTGATATAAAACTAATGGTTTCGTTATTTTCCCCATCTAGTTAATTTAATTTATTTTGCTCCATAACGAAGGGAGCCTCCAAGGCAAGCCGATGATTAAGCGATCACCACAGTCATTTTATTTGCATTTTGTTGGTGCACTATAAACGTGTACTTCATTACAAAGTTAATGAATCAACAGTTCTTGAAGGATAATCCATTTTACGATGGCTTCCCTGATGAAACTGCAGGTTGAAGTACGCTAGCGGTAATATAATATTCGGCATCCTGTGGAGGCGCCTTGAATTGCACAACTTTCAGAAGCTGATAAGTTAATTGTTACTAATTGGTAATGACGGTTGTTAAAATAAATTATGGAAAAATCGGCTCCCAGCGTTAGACAATAAATAATGCAGCAATGACATATTCGGTCTTTGTAGTTTGTAATTGTTATAATTTACGGCAGCTATTAATCAAACTGAAATTAGATACCAAATCAGAAGGTAACGATTAAAATGTGGCTGGAGTAAAAGTTTCTAACTTTATAATTAGGATCATTTAGGGCATGGGAACATTATTCGTCGAGGAAAGTATTTTTATCGCATTTCGACAAGACATGTTATTACAAACTTATCGTTAATAACTTTATTAATATTTTCAGCCGAGTTTGTTTTATTTCGATCGATTGCAGCATGATGATTTATCGTTTTGAAACTAATTTATCCGCTATTAATTACAATTAACACACAATCTAATTAAGTAAAAAGAACGTAATACTTCATAAATTCTAACTTTCATATCGGCCGCGTTGTACATTACACAGGCACCTTCGTTCGATGGTTTCATGTGACACCAACTGCGAGATATACTAATAATTATACGATCGTATTTCTTAATAATATCACGGTGAAATTAACATACTTCTCTCATTTTATGTGACGTTTTCCATTTCTAGGTATAAAGAGAAGAGTAAAGCAGTACCTTTGCTAATTTAGGTGTTTACCATTGTCGATTCCGATCTGTAAATCGCTTTAAAATAGCGTGAGAACCGCGAGAGGGCTGATCCCTAGCAATTTGTAGCTTTAATTGGTCGATTAAGTTATTTCGACGCAGAGAAACGCTTAGTCGATGACAGAACTTTGATTTAATTTAGGTTGTGTATCGAATTATTTTGTTTTTCAATCGTTAGTAAAACGGTAATTACTAAAATTATTAAATGTTTTTAAATTAAAATTACTTAAAATAATTAACTATACTTATTATATATTACTATATTATTAAACTGTACTTATTTTTACTGAAGGATTTTAATGCCGCTCTTAAGAAGGTATTAATAGTGTTTAAATTAATTATCGAAGAAGTAACTTTTAGATAAACAAGAAGATTTAATTGAGAAAAGAGGAATTGTTCGGAGTCAGACTCATGTTATAAGGCGCTACTTGATAACCTCAAAATGATGGAGTTTT
Source organism: Cryptocephalus primarius (assembly GCA_963576515.1). NCBI lineage: Eukaryota > Metazoa > Arthropoda > Insecta > Coleoptera > Chrysomelidae > Cryptocephalus > Cryptocephalus primarius. The sequence goes on along the minus strand of OY754940.1, from coordinate 6,284,376 downwards.
AGAAGATGTTTAGAAGTCATGTGTTTTTGTCAATTTTTTGTTACTTGCATTTTTTTAAAAGAAACCTGCATAAAATTTTGAAACATGTGCTTTTCCAATATACTTTCTTATTCACTAGTTATAATTATTTTAATTACTTTAAAATACCTATTATATTTTCACTTTTATACCTACAGAAGTTGCAACTTATGGAATTATTAGAAGACAGCATTCATAGAATGCAGATCTGTCAGGTAAAGATTGAAGAAAAAAAATACAAAACTCAAAATATTTATGAAAAACTAGTGAACACCTGGTCCGAATTGACTTGTAATTTAGTAACAAATTTTATTTATTTCATTGACAAGACTTTGAAATTTCAAGTGGTGAAAAAATGCTTTGAATACTTCAGTTGATGCAGAAGAGAGTTTCTCCATTTATTAACATACGCTTATATGATTTCTCCATATGAACAAATATGCACATATTTTTGGGAAATTTTCATGCACTTGTGCGTTGTTATAGTCATTTGAAAGAATTTAAATGATAAAAGCAGCAAGCAGTATTTATAATGGACGCCGTATTTCGCGAGATTTCCGAATTATTTGCTTTCTGCCAAAATTACACCTTGTAACGTCTAAAATACAGAAAAACGTGCCCGCGTATGCAGTGTGCGGGCATGCGCGCCTGTGTGCATGTATGCGTGCGTGTGTTTATTCTTAATAATATGCAGTTTTTTTCCAATTTTCTCCAAGACGGCTCTAGTGATTTATTGGAAACTACGAATCTCGAGTTATTTATCCAAAACCTCTAATACCATTATTTGAGAAATTTTCACCTGAAATCGCCTTAAAGGGCTTAAAAAGATATTCCTAAGAGCTTGTAAAGTTATATAAGGCACGTGCCTCACAAAAAAAGTTACATGATGAATTTATCACCACTTTTTTAGTTGTAAGGTTTTGAGGGTATTCATGTCTCCATTTTCTTTTTGTTTTCAACAGTTCGGGACAGTTTCGGCACCGAAATTTCACAGTTCTATCCGGAAGTCAATAAATTGATGCCATGATCTTGCCAAATTTGTTTGAATAGATTATATTTAAAAGAATCGCTAGTCGTTAAAAGCACTCACTCACTTTCCTTACACAAGTGAATAACAATGGGCGAAAGATTAACGTTTATGATGATTTTAACGACCCTTCAAGTGAAGTAGGACAAAAACCATGAAATCCATTTATCGTTAGTATAGCTATACTACACGAAGATCTCTTTCGATTGGCCGCACCAATGAGAACACCTTTTACCATCGTAATGAATTTGCTAGAACTTTTAATCGGCGGCTTCAAAATGCCCTTCCCAATATACTTACTATGTTTTATATTATATGCACTATTCCCATAATCCAAGCCTTAGCGCTAACCCCCATTATGATAATTTTAAGAATGACTCTACAGTTAACTGAATGCGTCCCTTTACGTCTCAAGGACCTTCACCAAGTAGTGATGCCGTAAGTTTTCCTAGCGCTCGGGAAAAACAATTTTCCTACGAGCGAAATCAGCCCTTCAGCGCCGTTTAAGGCCCGCTTTCTGGCATCGTTCCTCTTTTCCCCCTTTTAAAATATCCGTTACGATTCCAGGCTTAGGCCGTGTTACACAACGTCAGATTTCTCCCTTTAAATGGGGCGGCTGAAATCAGCGATAAACAAAACACTAGCAGCTGAATTAGACGCCTAAAAAAGACATGGACGTCCTGCTTTATTGTCGGTCGGTTCGATTTACAGTGAGAAAGGGGTTGAAGGAGAATTGCCCCATTTCGGGATTTCCTCATTCGTTTGGGGGAGCGAGAGTGAAAGGAAAGGGGCGTACGAATCGCTTTCCGTATAGTGATAAGGGAAATGCGATGATATAACGTCGGGTTTTTTGAATGTTATATGGGCTGTTGGATACAAATAGGCGCGTCCGTGATAGCGAGCTAGATAGAGAAGATCGTTTGTTATCATCGTTCTCGTACATGTTTCCTTTCTCAGGCACCAAAGTCTAACGATGTCGGGAAAAGATAAATAATAAATAAAAATGAACTGCTCAATGACATTAGCTTTTATACTAAATCAATAGAGGATGGGGAAGAGAAACGCGGAATATTTTTGAAGTAACTCGGTTGTACTTGAATACCATCGAGGTCAATCACAAAAATGTATTAACGAGATGGAATTACCAAATTCCTAAATTATCATCCTAGCTTACGCGAAGCCATGATAGATGTGCATGCAATGTTGGTTAACTATAGCTACTTTTGCTTTTCTGATATTCTACAGAAAGGATTGAAAGGATCGTCAAGAAAAATCCTTTCTCGATAATAAAAGGGACGTCACATAAAGGATCCTGTCGTTAATATTACTCCTAATCACTCAAACCCTCGTCATTACCAACCATGGCCCCTAGTACAGTAATTAAGGAATACACAGGTATATTTTTTCAATAATTTTGAAAGTTAAAAGAGGGATTTTTAAAACGCAGGGCGTTTTAGTTGAACTGTAATATTATTATTTTAAAAATTTTATGTAGGGTTAGAAAGAAAATGTTCAAAAATTTTAAAACCACCTAAAATATGCCAAATATGTAAGATTTCCATAAATACCCTCCTCTAGTTTTAACATCAATTTAGTTAATATAATAATTGAGTTATAATTGTTATTTTACGTTACTATTTAGTAGCACTTAAAGAGACCAAAAAATTTTTTTAAACCGAACAGTAAGTCCCGAACTGTTCTCAGTTCTCGAAATATTCTCAGTACCTTATAACTAAAACATGTTGATAGATTCATCATATAATTTTTTTATGAGACACGTGTTTTATGTAACCTTACGAGCTCTTAGGAATACCTTTATAAGCCGTTTAAGGCGATTTCAGATGAAAGTTTCTGAAATTATTAGAGGTATTGGATAAATAACTCAAGTTTCGTAGTTTCAAATAAATCACTAGAGTTGTTTAGAAAATTTGAAGAAGACTAAATATTATTAAGAACAAATGCACACACGCGCATGCTCGCACACGGCATACACGCGCATGTTTTTCTGTATTTTCGACGTTACAAGGTGTAATTTTGGCAGAAACCAAATAATTTGGAAATCTCGCGAAATACGGCGTCCTTCATAAATACTGCTTGCTGCTTTTATCATTTCAATTTTTTCAAATGACTATAACAACGCACAAGTGCATGAAAATTTTCCAAAAATATGTGCATATTTGTTCATATGGAGAAATCATATAAGCGTATGTTAATAAATGGAGAAACTCTCTTCTGCATCAACTGAAGTATTCAAAGCATTTTTTCACCACTTGAAATTTCAAAGTCTTGTCAGTGAAATAAATAAAATTTTAGACTAAATTACCGGTCGATTCAGACAGTGTTCACTAGTTTTTCATAAATATTTTGAGTTTTGTACTTTTTTCCTTCAATCTTTACCTGACAGATCTGCGTTCTATGAATGCTGCCTTCTAATAATTCCTTAAGTTGCAACTTCTGTAGGTATAAAAGTGAAAATATAATGGGTACTTTAAAGTAATTAAAGTAATTATAACTAGTGAATAAGAAAGTATATTTGAAAAGCACATGTTTCAAAATTTTATGCAGGTTTCTTTTAAAAAAATGCAAGTAACTAAAAATTGACAAAAACACATGACTTCTAAACATCTTATAAAACTCCATCATTTTGAGGTTTTCAAGTAGCGCCTTATAACATAAATCTGACTCCGAACAATTCCTCTTTTCTCACAATTAAATCTTCTTGTTTATCTAAGAGTTATTTCTTCGATAATTAATTTAAACACTCTTAGTGCCTTCTCAAAAGCGGCATTACAATCCTTCAATGTCAAATTAACGGCTTGGCGTTGTTCCTTTTTTAAATCCAACAAAAAATAAGACCTTCTAATTACTACTCACCAACGCTGAGCATTATTCGAAGACGAGATAAAAAATTATATAACAATTTTCAAGCGCTTACCATAATTATCTTTTATGTTGATGTTTCCTTTCTTCTTTTTTTTTCCACGAGCAACTACCGATCGGCGGAAAAACATAAAAAAAAGTCGAAAGAAGAAATTGATTTAGATTATGTGGTCCAAACGCCGAGTTTAGTAATTAGTTCGCTCTAGAGGAAAAAAATGTATTAATGAGATAGGATACTTAAGGAGATAAGTTCTGGTTAAGTGTGGTAATTTTTCTCTCGTTTGGAATAGTAATTAAAACTAATAGGAAATTGATTCCAGAAATGGTCCGGCCAAAACTTGTAATTTCGAGCTGCTTAAGTTATATTATTCAATTAAGCCGGAATAACATAACCTGAGCCCGTATTTGGTGAGGTGATGTAATAGTGAGCTGTCTGCTTTATTTACCAAACGCTTATCTACAATAAATTTTCCTTAAGAAATATGCTCGGCAAATAGCGAACTCCGTCATCCTCCATGGCTCTTCCGGTATTCAATAAAAGAGGAATTTTTAATTCACGACATCGGCTAGTCTCTTTTATTTTTATGTCTGACGTATTTCACGTCGATCTTCTATTTCGCAAAGGAAATGAGAGGAAGGAAGTATGGATTCGAATTACCGACGATTTTAAAAATTCATTCCGTTTTGATTAAACGTACTTTATTTCCAGGGTAGAAATGCACTTATTGCCTAACAATCCTAGGTAATTATTAACTTTCAAATTGAAAAGGGAGGAGGGAATTTACTTTCAGAATGGTGTACGAGGAGTTTCGAAACCAAAGTTTAGCCTAGCAATTGTACAATTGTAAGTAAACTGTTGTTTTGTTCGTTTTTAATTAGGTTTTTAATTAACTCGGTAGGGAACTATTGACAGAAACTCGGTCTACAGTCCTTTGAGAGTTTCATATCACAGGAGCTTACAAGAAATTAAACCTGAATAAATCAAGGAAATCGATTACTTTTAGTTATGCCTGGTTTTTGCAATACCATTAAAATTTTAAATGCTCTGTGCAGTTTCGCGAATAGACTGAAAATTAGTAGTTTACGTAATACAATTTGTTGAAAGTCTGACTACTTGGGTTATGATTGAGGTTTGAAAAGGTGTAAACTTTAAACTCATAGCGCCTTTTTGTTACAGGTGGAGGCAATAAGGTGAAGTTGATGAATCCACACAGAAAAGGTAAGTTTATAAGACCAATCCATTTGGAATTAAATTTGAAAATCTTCTTTTTACGACCTACTGGGTCAGAAAAAGATAAAAAGAGTTAACTAACTCATATGCCAAGAATTTTTAAATGCTACTATATAAAGATCTTGTTAGTTATCTTTCCGAATTTTGGAAGGGATTAGAAAAGATTATTGTTTCAGTCGAATGAAGAATTAGGGTATGTATAAGGTATATATAATGTAGGAATGTATAATGTCATGAAGAGCAGGTGGGAAATCATTAGATTTAAAAAAAAAAGAATTTTCTTGCAGACTGAAAATTTAGATACTCAGAGTCGGGGAGTGGTCAGATGATCAGAGTAATAGTTACCTTTTTTCAAATTGAAATCTAATTGAATTAGATAGAATAGTAGAATAGAATAGTAAATTAAAATGAAAATGTGAGTTTGTTTCTCTGTACGCGGATAATTACCGACATAAACCTTGTAACGAGAATTTTTCCCGAGACGTCTTTGAATATTCGAATCCGTTCGTGCGACATAAAATCGTCGATGTGTCTGTGAAGAGCCACGAATATATCGAAATGTCTCTTCGAAAAATATCGCCAAGATATACGAGTATAAGCTATATTAGACCGATGGAGACATATTTGGAATTCGGAATTGACGAGCGCCGTATGACAAATAAAATACATAGAGGTTGTACTGTATTCCGAGTACGTAAAATAGTTGGTGCTTAATAATTTAAATAATTTTGTAAAATTAATTCGAGTTATTTAAGGAAGGAATTAAATTGAGCCATCGGTCGATGTGTAAAAACCGATGACGTCATATTTTTAACGATAAATTGTTATCTCACAATACGAGAGTGATATTTGTTAGGTTCGCTGGAATGAACCCCTGCAGTAGCGACTCGTTTTTATCGGTGAGTGTGAGAGTTTTGTGGCGTATCATTGTTCGTGGCTTTTTTAATTGGATACGCATGGATTTTATATTGTTTGTATCAAATACCGTTGAGTATTGATTATTTAATGAGGGATGAGGTTTGTTTACCTTTGGTAAATCTAATGAGTATTTAATGTCGCAACAGTGGATAGCATGAACTCCGAGAATTTTTTAGAGGGTTACATCGATTGACCAATAAGGATTTTGTGACATCGTGTCTCTGCTGGTAATGTAAATTCACCTCAAGTTTTCCATTTGGTCGTAACCAACAACAGTTCTACGGTGAAGTAAGAACTTTGGTGTATTTTTTGTATTTTCGTCCACGGGATAACCGGGTCGTTACGCGTACAGGAGAGCCTTCGTCACGACTCTCTTCTATTTTTTACAAAAACTCATTTTGCTCCAGCTAATCAACGAGAGCATTGTAAACGATCCCCATCCGCAGAACACGTTTTATTTCTCTCGAATCTCCTATTTATCTAGTAGACTTTGTTTATCTAACAGTCCATTGTTGGGAGAAGGAAGATGGCTGGATCAAGTCGACACGACACAAAAGCACTTGCTTATACACTAGCCGATAAATGGAAAAAAGCTCCCGAAGCTTCCTGACATGAATTAGTTCCCATTGAATTTCGTTCCACCGGAGCGTATATGAGCCGAATCGAGCTGCCTGGATAAACATTAGACCGTTTAATTAAATTCCCTTATTTTATTTTTCGGGATGCTACTTGATGAAGCTGAAAGTGTTTTGCGAGTATAGAGAGGAACATAGGGAACGTTTGTCCTTTTTGTGGCAGCTTCGCTTAATTATCTAAGTGAATACTAATATGCGGGTGGAAATTTTATAAGTAGATTAGTAACTGCTGATCCTGTTGTTAACTTCGACTTTCAAAAGCAGGAGCGGTTAAAATAATAATCTTACGTAGCCTTATTTCAGAAGCTTTTAAGCAGCCATGTTTTGTCTTCTTGGGCATCATTTCCTCGATTTTTTTGCGCCGAATTCATCGTGCCGTTCATTAGGCGATTAAAAACGAAGTCACGAACTTTTAAAATAAATAACACCGATTCCTCCGCTAGACAAAGGGAGGACTCGCCTTCCCGTTCGTCCCACAATAGCTATGCAAATCTTCGGACTTCTTCGGTTTTTATTTTTTTCTTTACTCTCCTCTCCCTTACGCAGATGTCACGATTTCCCTCTGGAAAACAATACCCCGACCGTTCGCCCCGATGGGCCTCGACGAGATAAGAAAATATCGAGTCCAGTTTCAATTAGTGCGATAAGCACAACACTCAATCTTATCTTGCGATAAGGGAAAGGGCGAATCGGATAGAAGTCTCTATGTGAGAGAGGGCTTGTGTGTGTGGGAGTGGGAGTTCGCCCCGCTGGCTAATTCAATTACAAGCTTGATTTTATAGTGCTCGATTAAATGAAGAGCGCATATCGGTGGTTGGGTACTCGTGGCGAGTTTTCAAAATTCAACCGCTGTCGTCACTGTATTTTTATTGATTGCCGAAATGATCGAAGACTTTGTTCTAACTTAAGTTAAAATGTACTCTTACTAAATTCGTAGCTTCTTTGCGTGTGTAGGTACAATTGGTTTCAATATTTTCACTTGTTAAATGCACTCATTAAACTTTACGTGGGTTAAACTTATAAATTATTGCAAAAATGAGGGGATACATAACACAATGTATTCCATGCAGTGCATGAGACAATGAATTAGTAAAAGTAGATACAAATTTATTGGCGAGTGTTAGGAGTTGATTGGGTGTCATCGGGTCTGTAAATTAGTTTGTAAAGTTTCAAACTTGAGTTGGTTAAAAAAGCTATTATTATTATTTCCATGGGTCTTTTTTTTCCTTTTTACTGGCACAGATGAAATTTAAAATAATTTTAATGTAGATTCAAGGCGTTGGCTACATATTGAGATTGCCAATTTTTCAGCCTGTCGTTCTAAACACTGAAGGTGTCCTGTCATTTTTATTCGAAAAAGACTTCTTTTCGAAATATATTCTCTGCTGAATGTATCTATCGTTTGTCCCTCCGTGTACTATGTGTAATGTATGTATGGGATATTAAAATTACCGCCGGACTCGTTAGCATTAGCGGATTCGGTGCAGCTGACTCGATATATTCGAAATTTTTTGCTGCGACACGAAAAACTGATAACAGCGAAGGACGTCCCTCGGAACTTCGTTAGTTAGACGCATTATTAAACTCCAATTTAAAATAGTTCGGCGCCGGTTTTGCCTACCTAAGCCCCACGGTTGATTAATTTAAAATTCCGCCCCGTTCTTGATCACACTCGCGTTGAATTCATAATGATTTAATTACATTGTGAAGAACGGTAGAGGGATGGTTTAATTTCGAAACGTTGGTCCAGTTTTTTTATCTAATGGATAATTGATGTTGAAGTTCTTCAAGAGGGTTTTTTTTACTTATTTCTGTTAAAGTTGCAGGCGAGTTGGCTTTTAAATATATCTAAAACTTTGTAGTTACATCCGTGATCGACGAGAAATTTCCATCGGGGTAGCAAGAATTTATTGCTTAAAATTCTCGCAACTTACACAGAGAGAAATAGCACCTGCACCAGTATCAGTTTCAAATATATCGGTTCGAGTTTAGTAACTAATAATTCGAAAAATATTTGATAAAATATTGTTATTGAAACTTTTGTCTGCTCATAAAATATTTATACACAACATATCAAAAGTGTAATTCAATAGTGCAGGGTTCCCTCTTGGAGGAGCAGAAATGTGAGTGGTCGAGAAGCTCGATTGATAGTCAGAACGGAGCGAAATAAAGTTTATTTAGTCCAGGTGTCAGGAGAAGGGTAAATAGATAAAATCTCGTGAAAAAAGTTTAGCATCGTTTTGACGCCCTTATCTTCTAGAGGAAGCCTAACCGAATAGCTGCATTGAAAGATACAGCCTATTTTGCGTTCTCATGCGTAATATTCAAGTGCCTCAACTGAATGATGAAGTTGCCATGAATACATTGTCCATTTTTTTGCCCATAACTCACCCTTCAGATATTTATTCCTTATTTTATGAATTAAATTGTGTACCATTTCCTTAAGTTTTCTGTGTTTTCTAACAAGAATTACGATGAAATGTGGAATGGATGTTATTTTACATAATGTAGAAAAATGTTCGCTAAATTACTATCTATCACATAAGTTTATTTTGTAATAGCTACAGTAACTATAAGATATAATAGCTAGCCAACAAGAGACTTTCAGTAGCACGCAATTTTGGGGTTTAAAGCACTTTAACTTCGAATAAAAAGATTGTCCCACTATCCAGGCACCCTTACCAGGATAACAAATTAAGGCAATCACATTTATATTGGGCTGAGAAAATGCAAATGCTTTTGTCACCTAAAAAAATTGTCTAGTATTTTCAGTTACCTTTAGCCACTTTAATAAAGGCTTTATCGATTCATATTAAGCATTTAAAATTTGACAAATTTAATCCGATTTAGAATTATTTCTTGTACTTTGTTCCTTGTGCTAGGGCTTAGGCTTAATGTAAGTTAAAATCATTTTTTCTTTTTACTGAATAAAATGTAAAATAATTTTAAGGAGTCCTAGAGTTGCGTGTGCGAAGTACTCACCTTTCACAGCTTGTTATTAGTGAATTTTGATAGTCCGACCTACCCTACACAATATTAGTTTGATAATAGACACTATACTTTTATCGATATATTGACAGAGTACTATATTGGTATAGCTTCATATTCAGGGGTACATTTTAAATCATTGGCATCTTTCTAAACAAATGTCGCATCCAGTAACATGTGAGAATGATTTTATTTTTAGGAATTTTTTCGAAAATTTGTATAGGAACATTTTCAGTATTAAAAACACAAATGAAATCAGATATTAATGGTAACTTTTTAGAAAAGCTAATTACCTTTTAAATTGGGGAAAGGATAACTGTTGAAAGCAAACTCTGATAAGGCCAAAAGAGAAAATGGAAGTAAAAATTGTGGCACCAACTTTTAGTAGGGGCGTAGAACTTACGGATATTAGAGTTTTAGGGGGACGACAAAACTGGATGATTCGTCTGTTAATGTAGTGTTTATTTCATACTTTAAAGAATGCAGCACAAAGATACATACTGAGTTTATAGACCATGGAGTAAATCTCGTAACGAAACTTGTAAACAAGCTTATAGTTAAGCTGAATGAAATAGTTTATGTCTACATATAAAATAACTAGTACTTAATACGTATAACATGCAAAGAAAATAATACTGGAAGTACTGTTATTCTGGATGTAGGTAGTATGTTATCAATTTCTAAGTGACAAAAATCACAAAAAATAATGAAAATTTGAAGTATTGTGGAGGATATGTTAATTGATTATTATAACAAGTATGGAATGTTCTTTATTAATCTATTAATTATATTCCACTTCTTTCTGGTAAAAAAACAAAACATATGGTAATGAATGCTTGTCACTTTGTTATATATGTTTGTTTTTAGTTCAAAAAGAATTAACATGTACCAAATAAATTTACGAATATTTCAATATATGAATAACAACATCCTATTTATAATAAATTCAATGATTTAAAATTTCACTATAAAATATGTGCTATATATGATAATGGAGGAACTTTTAACTATCATGAAACGTGAGCACAACGTTAAAATTTTAAATTTTAAAAATCAGATCCTCCAGTTATGCTACTGTACCTATTTCATTTTCGTTGGGCGAGATTTCTTGACGCATTGTGTGTTCCTGGGAACGGCGTTCTCCTTTTAAAACCTTGTAATTATAACCATCGACGATGAGTATATTGTACGCATAGAGAATTTAATATCCGAAATGTAACGAACGAGGTAGCCTATAATCAAATATTTAAACAATGGCAGTTTTGGCGGATTGCTTCCGGGTAAATAGTAAGAATAAATAGGGAGAGGAGTCCGATTTAATGGACTCCCGCTTTGTTCTTGCATTGTTTTGATAACTCCGTTAAAGGGAGATGTTGTGGTGTAGCTTTTGCACTAATATAATTGTCTCGTGAATGGATAGTGGTATTAATTTCGCTAATGCTGTGTAATTTCCTTGTACACTTTGGCCATTGTATCGGGCTACATATATATATCGGTCGAGTGGCGGACAAGGGAAAATAATATAATCTGCATTACAAAATGTCCGGATTAATTTACCGGATTTAATAAAAAATATGCATCGAGGAAACCAAAGGATTATGTTTATGTATTCCGGTTGAATGGCTTCACAAAATCATTCACCCAAAATAAGTTATCATATCATTTTAGGTAAATGTTTGCCAAAGTAATTAACACCACCGATATCAGGCAATAAGAAACTCTTCACAACGGGGAGCCATAAAGGCATTAGCATTAATCCATACACGAAACTCGAAAGAGGCAAGTGGATTATCTTGGGAATTTAATCTCCTTCTGCGCCATAAATCTCAGATAGAATTTAAAATAATCGTAATAATAGTTAAATCTCGTCGCTCAAAATTCCAAATTCAACAACGGACCGTATTTTCATTGTCCGCTTTTCGGTAATTCTGCACTTACGTACGTACATAGCGCGATGGAATAAAATGAGGTTTCAGGAGTAAACATCAAGCAAATACCGATAGGGCATTAAATCCGCTCCGAAACTGAATGCAAACTCAATTTAAAGTTGTTGAACTAAATTCGCCTTTTAATGAATGCGACTAAATGAAAGAGATCCCCTGCGGGTGCGGCCACTTTGGAATCGAACTTGTGTTTAAAATTTTAAAGGGAAGTTAACTGAAGGACATCAGTGGTTTAGAAAAGGAAGGTATACAAGTACAAGTTTATTGTTAATTTGATGTGTCAACTCAGATTACTTATCCTGCGCTGGTATCTTTCTATTTCCTGTTAGGTCTCGCGCGAAAAACTCCAAACATGAAAAATTATCGTATAATATAACATTAAATCTTTTCTTGGCGCATCCATTTTGCTAATGAACATACAAGATAAGCGTGATAAGTGGGACGTGATCAGATTTTCTATTCGAGCACACCTTGCGCGCACATATAGGTACACACATACACACACACGAGTTGTATTCTTTTGATGCATAAATCTCCGTAATGACTTTCATGCTGTATCACGTGTAATTTGGAAGATTACCGAGGTTTAACGGCTGAAAACGTTCCAGTTGAATTCGCACGACGATTTCGATTATACGAATGGTTAAGTTTGGGGGAAATTTCGGTAAGGGAAAATTTCTTTGTTTAATATGAGTTAGAAGACTCACATTCTTCGGTACATAATCATATAAAACTACTAAAAATTGCTTTAAACACTGCATGGAGCACTTTTTGAAAATTTTGTATTGGTGCAGTAAGGTTTCACATATGTTAATTATTACGATTGCGACTCTAATAAATTTCATGTTTTCGAAAGCTCATTTGAAGCCGAAATGTCCCGTCTCTTTCTAACAAATGGTTCATACGTATTTACTTCTCTCTATATCTATGCTTCGGAACTAGGTGAAACCAGGTGTATTTTCGAGGGTTTTAGAAATCATGTGGACGTGTGCATACCTAAAATATAGCTGTGTCGAATTTTATATTTATAACTATTTTTAATTCTTTGATATATCGAAGTTTGTGTCACACACAAACAGATAGACACAGTCTTGTTCAGCTTTATATATTAATGTATTAGTTAACGGCAGTTATTAAACTCGCACTTGCTTTAATTTGGATTTGATTTTTAATTAGGTTGATTGTGGTGTTGCGTGTCTAGTGCACTTCATCAAATTTTAATTAATTTGTTAATTAAAGTTCATATTGCAGTTTTGCTCCGACTATCATCTGTACTATCAATATTATTCAAACAATATTTTACGTTCTTATTTAATACGCAATTAATACGGTGCTGTTGTCTACGCCTACATACGTATAACTAAATATACTACATCTTTTGACTATTGATGTTAACTTATTTAAATATTAATTGTGTTCGTTTATCTTTTTATTGATATTTACCGGTCATTACTTTAAGTAATATGATTAATTGATTAATAGTTGTTTATTAATTTTACATGATTAATTTTGAAATTTTAATATGTGATTGAATTAATATAAGTAAATGATTGGTTATTGCCCTTATTCTGCCCGTCCTTATGCGAAATGCATGTTTCTAAGCTGATCGTATGTTTGTCCAGTCAGGATTTCCGTCCTTCTGTCTTAAATTGAAGTATTTGGATTTATCCCTTCTCAATATATGCTCGAGGTGAGTTTATTCCTGTTAATATTGTCTATCACTATCATCGGTTGGGAGTCGTTCTGTGTTTATCACGTGATCCATCCAAGGTATGCGCAGCATTCTCATATATAACCACATTTAAAAAGCGTAGGTAGTTCATCATGCTGGCTTTAGCTGTCCATAACTCTATTTCATATAGAAGTATCGGCCAGATGTAGCATTTAGTCATCAGTACAATGTTCATCAGTGCGTCATTGCATAGTTTTCGAGTTATAGCCGAAAAACTAAAAAGCGGAGAAACTGGCCCTGTTCTCAAAAACGCACCCCTAAAATTGGTCGCACTCCGCGGTTTTACTATTCTAATAAACCAATTGAACATATGAAACAAGAAAATTCCACCAATACCTTAATACCTTTTACCCCTGTTTTTTTCGACATAGTCAAATCTTTCACAGTTCTACTCACCTATTTAGTACTTGTAATTTTATGTAAAATATCTTTTTCCAAAAATCTCTCTAAAGAACTCCTTGCTCTTGAAGTTTTTCTAAGAGATTGCAAATTAATGTAGACATCAATTTTTTGTTTGTAATAATTTTAGTAATTTTTCGGCAGTTTACTAGGCTTCATCTTACTAGGTTATTAAAATGAGCCATCCTGCTCGTACCGAGTGCTGACCAAACGTTAAGTACGTGTTTGTTCGCGTGGCGAAATAAAATTTCCTTATCCAATTTAGTAGTCTCGTGTAGCTTTTTTTGCTGACGCGACTGAATTAGTAAAATGTTAATATCTCCCTGCTTAGTTCCACAATTAAGGAACCTGCTGTTTACTCCCAGCATTTCGACGAGGCATCAAAAAAATTTAATGGCCCGACCGGGGGTCTTAATGAATGTTTCGCCGTTCAGTTAGTGTAGAGGAAATTAAAAAAGTGCACCTCTCTCCATAATTTCCTTTAAAATTCTTCATTAGCATAGCTATTTGCTAGGAAGCGTCTCGGTCCTATCTCTCGCTCTCTCGGTTTTACTCTCTTCCCTTCCCTCTTTTGAGAGTGTTACAATTACGATTATGCTGAGGCGTTATCGATATTTTTTATCTGAAATCTCAGGAATTTAAGTACTTAATTATACCTCTTTATATACAAGAAGGTAAGCTGTTAGCAGAACAAATATTTACTTAGTAAAACCGCCTATTATCAGTTAATTAAAATTACAAGAACCCGCCATTGATTTTTTACGAAGGGGGCGATTACGTCGATAGAAATCTGGTTTGTTCCGATGCAATAAGTGACGTTGTCTCTTGAATTATTTATGTCAGAAGTGATGTAGAATTCGCCTCCCGAGACAGGTCTCGAAACACGTTCTGTAAAAATACGGGAACTCCCTTATGGAAATAGACATTTTAATTGGAAGAATCGTTAACATATCTGATATTTTTATTGTGCTCGTCAGAAACTCACTCACAGTAAATAGTTACTAGAGAATGTATAGATACCGCGGTTTATTTGTGAATTATTCAGAAATTCAATTATACCAGTTTTCGTTTTCTATGTTGTCCCACTGTTTATGAAAGTTTATGTTTTCTCTCGGTTAAAAGATACCCGAATACAATAGAAGTTGTTCCATCGAAACGAACACCTCGCCCTACGTTATAGCAGATAAATTAATTCCCCGCTTCTTTCGAAATTAACTTTCTCTCTTCCTCTCTTTCCATCGGTGGTGTAGCAACAACAAAAAAACACTAAATAATAAATTAGATTTTCCTTTTGCAGAAAAGGAGAACAGTCTGCCAATAAAATACAGAAACGAAGAGTTTACGTGACTCGCATCCTAAGGTCGATAAAGTATGCTAGTTTTTTTTTATTAGAGGAAAATGTGTTGTTTTTATGATTTTATGAGACAAACAGAAGGTTTCTCATCGTCTCGATATAAATTTTTGTTTATCGTGTAGTTTAAGGATATATTTACGCAGGGCGATATCCACCCTTAGGAGAAAACGTTCATTCTCTCCGAAGGATTGGTACGACGGAAAGAAATGTAACAAATAAATTTGTTTCTTTGTGTGTCCGAGATTATCGAAGAGAACAATTTATTAATGTAGGGGACTCTACAAATAGCGTTATTTTGTAACTTATTTTGAAAATGTAGTCCCTAGTCCTTAACTTTGCCAGAAAAGTTAGTGGAGAATCATGTTACAAAACTTTCCCAAAAATCAAAATTATATACCAATAATGTGGTTTTAGTTCTATGGTTCCTGTTCCAGTAAAGCGGGAAGATTGCATTAAAATTAATACGCAGGATCTCCTAATTGCAATATCGTTTATTGACTATGTCAGTCCGATTACCTTAATCAGTTCATGGAAAAATTCGGTACTCCAAAAGTATTATTACATTTAAAGCATATTGTAAGGCTAGCCTTTATTGGACCATAACAAGGAAGGAAACTCTGTTTTGTGAAAATCGCTCTAAAACATGCACTTCTTACATAAAAAAAATTAACATTTTCAATTACGAATAACTCGAAGTATATTGATTTATGGAAAAACTTGACAAAACACTTTTTGCTTAGAATTCACTATACTATTGATTTATGTGGTTATTTTTAATGTACTAATTTCTTCTCCAGAATAGGGGTGGTATCCACCACTTAGTGAAAAGCACATATCGATACTACATAACTTTTTCTGCTTGAGCTATTCCCTAGTTACTGTCCAAATTCATGTCAATAGGTTCTACCCGGAAAAATTATGAGCTAAAAATTGTTGAACAACAGCACAACGTAGCACAGATCCAGAATATTTATTATTTACGTTTGTTTAAGCCCTTGGTCACATCCTCCGTTGTCTTCTCCTTTTGAGTTACACCCTTAGGTGCATTTCTCAACGTTGACGAATTTTACCGTAGTAACTAAGTTGGTCTTAAAATATGTTTCGAAAAACAATAGAAGAACAAGCAGCACCTTTCAATTTTTTTGATTTTGCTGTTATTCTTCGGATATCGACGGCACTATAATCGTGAGTGGAGCGAGACAACTGATATAAAGCAAAACATTCTGTTACATAAAATAACAGAGAATTTCTCATGAGAAACCTATTATCTTGTTGCATGTCACTATATAAGACGTTGTCAAGTTTTACGATAGATGTAAAAACTAATCCACATCTAGTACCAATCTGAAAACTTCTCGCCCCACTTCATCAATATATTCATTATTTTACTACAGAACTTTTCCGCCGTTTATTGCAAAAATTCTCGAACCTCATCTACGTATGTACTTATTTCTATATCGGCAAAACTCGTTCGATATACTTGCAATATCGAATGGAAAAAATATCGTAAAACTTTCGGATTATCGCCGGGACTCCGGGCGTATCTCCATTCGATTTTCGTGGCGGAACTCATCAAACTTAATGCACGTTCTAATTTTTTATGTCGGCAATAAGAGTATCGCAAAATTCTCCTCCTCGTTTCCCCTCTTTTAGGGTATCAGTCCCGGATAAACGCTCGTTATAACTTCGGTAAAAGGAAGGGCGTATTATTACCATGTGTAATTGCCGACTAATTAGCGTTTTTTTAGTTACAAAAGTTGGATTTCCCGACGGAAGTCGAAGGGTTAAATCTGATAATTTATTTAAAATAGAAGTCCTCTAATTGGCTGAACCAAGAAAATAATTTTTTTGTTTATTTATATTTATATTCGGGGCAATAGTGGTTGAAGCTAAATTTTTTCGATTTTTTTATATTAATATAATAGATATAATAGGAAGGTGTGGTGCTGCCAAATCCTAGAATCAGTGCGTGGAATAAATGCACATGAGCAAAAGGTACAAGCACACAAAATAAAGTGCAGGAGAAGGTAGAACACAACATTCTCAATGGCTGTGAGGATAACGCCGTATTCAAATGTGCAAAAATGAAAAAATTCTTTTTGTTAAGGGTGTATTAAAAAGTAACGTGAAATTTGTACATACCATCTCTTTCATTAATTCAGCCCATAATAATAAAATTTTGTTTGTGATCGAACGGGTTCATCCATTGTCTTAAATGTTGCCAATTATATTATATATTTTATGTTTTTATTGAGACAATTGAAAATATTTCAAAAATACTATTCTTTGTGGAAATTCCAAACGATATTTGCTTAGAAGAATTTTAGCTCCGTTCAAAATTATCTAGGATTATTGCAAATAAAACAAATAGCTTAGAACTTCCCTAACTTCCTTCAAAAGGTCAGGACTCCTTATTTTAAACATCATGGATATTTTTCAACTGTGGTAAATGCTTTAAAATATGATTCGTTCTTTACAAGTTTCATGTATTTCTTAGAAATGTTGCAACGTGTTTAATTGGGACATATTTTTTTTATAAGCAACTCACGTTACAATTTAAACATGTAATTGTTTTAAAAAGGGTGCCCTCCAGATAATACTGTTATTTTTTTTTTAGAAACGTCTTTAAAACTAAATTTAAATCTTCATGAGTTTCATGAGAACTTATTCAATTTTAATGGACGTTGGCAGAACTCGAGCATTGTTTAGTGGTTAAAGACGTAGATTAAAGTTAGATGACTGCTTTGATTGTTTTAGCGAAAAATTTGAAAATTATTTCAATTCCTTCGTGGTTTTTTATTAAAATAGATTTTTTGGTGTTAATTGGGAGCCGATATATAAAACAATAGCAGTTTTGGAAATAGTCAAGATTCCCATTTTATAAAAATGAATATCCTCTGTTTAATATGCAACTTGATTCGTTTTTAAATAAGTTCTGTCACAGTAACTGCAGCTTAGGTGTTTCTATGAAACTTATGACAATTGTGAAGCATTGATGAACATTATAAAAGTATTTGCAATCGTCATGTCAAAGTCATGTTGTCTGATATAAGAAATTTTGGTGATTTAAAGGAAGTTCAGGAATTAATATCCCTATTATCTGCAATTTTTCCATTTTATTTATTTAGGCCCACAAGGACACATACAGGTGAGGCTCATACACATACTTTTACAACTACAAATAATGTAATGTCATTTAAATAAAAATAATGACTCATTAAAAAAGTTGAGATATTTTCAAAAAATTTTGGATTCTTCATGATGACATTTTTGAAAGAAGTGCAATTGCCGCAACAAAAACATGAAGTTTAAAGTGAGATTGGCACTCTTAATGAAGTTCGGATGCTTTGAAGGAAATTAATAAGTTTTTAAGGAACTTGAGACAAACATTAAGGGAGCAATGCTACTTTTAAGCATTGTTTGATTGGCGAGTGATGTATTTCAATAGATTACTTATATGTGGTAAAGACTCCGATTTTTCTACAATTTTACAACTACTAAGTTTCATAAGAAATTCTGCTTAACCTGTGTTAGTCAAGAGTGTATATCATGAATATACTTTACATATGTGCTTTAACACTATTGTTGAATTTAAGTTCTTCCCATAGCGGAGTTTTACAGCTACTTCCAGTCGAAATCCCCGCAGCGTCAATAATAAAAACTCAAATAAACGGAAATAACTCCGATCCTCTTCATTCCCCCAATCACCAGAACCACGGGAGAGGACGAAAGAACGGTCGGTCGGGGAGATCCTTATTCGCGTTTCGTGAAATCAGAAGAGTGAAAATGACGGAAAGATTAAAGATAATACACCCCTATGGAAGCTCTTAAAGAATTAACCTCCATTATCCGATTGTGTTCCCCCCTTGTACGACGAGGACGGGGCCCGTCCTTTAACGCTCTTCATTTAGATCTATGGGGTCGGTACGCCGTGTAAATGATTTTTATCGGACCGCGTTTGACATGCCAAAAGGGAGGATTTTCCATTTGCACGCAACGAGTTTTCCGTTGGTCCTCCTTTTCATTTCGGCCGATAGATTTTTCCGAAGAGCTGGGGGGATTTCCTCTTCCTCACTTCCGGGGCTTAGTTCCGTCGAGGAGAGACGTTATTTCCACCCCCTCGTGTATTTAACTCATTTTCTTGCCTCGTCTTGCCGTTATAAAAATTTAGCGAGGGTTAATTGGCTCCGTAAAACCGGAGGAAGTCGGATAACTTTCTCGAGAAATGTTCCAAGCTAGAAGTAGCATCTACAACAAGTAAGACGAAATGGTTTTTGCGTTACCAAACCGGCCCAAATGTGGGTCCATGGTGTCAACTGAAAGTCAATAATATTTAATAGGTAGTCAATAAACGTTATTACTCCCAATACTGGGCTAACTATACCAATTTCAGAAATACTTCAATCACGTGTTTTTTTATAGATAAGTCTTGCATCTTCTTCCTACTATTATTAGGTTGTTCCGCATGTATACGTACGCTAACGTAATTTACCGTCAACCTGTAATTTTAGCATTTTCTTTGTAATAATGGAGCCCATCGGTAAGTCTATGCAGCTGCCAACTTAAACTTTAAATATTTTGAAAAGCATTGTATAGGCACGTCACGCATCGCTTCTGTACATTACGTTCAATAAACCATTACCCATAATATCGTCGCCGTGTATGGAGTTAAGGAGAATTTCCATCACTTTAACAGAACCATATTATTGAGCTGTATTGGTGAATCTGTCTTAAATCTTAATAGCAGGGGAGCGAGGTAGAGAAGAAATTATTAGTGAAACAGAACTGAAGTTTCTTAGCTAAGTTCAATTGTTATGGACAGTTTCACGTACTCTGAGTAAATGTATCTTCGTAATTAATAGTATGCAAAAGCAATGGATCATGAGATAAACTGTTAGTGTACTTAAAATCCAGGACCGAACTGCATTTATTAGTAAATTTATGATTAATTTTTCTAATTCTATCTTTAGTGAATTAGATCCGAGCAGTTTTCTAGTACAGCACCTGTTGGAATGATACTGTGCTTTTCCAGAAATTAGAGAGTCAATTTTGACTTAACGGACATGGATAGTTTGAAAGTAATGTAATAGGAATTGCTGTTTGTTCGATGTCATTACAAACAATACTGTGGTCGTAATTTAAGTTACAAAAGTAGGAATATAAGTAACTCACCAAATCTAACAAAATTAAAATACTTATTTTTTTGTTTTCTCCACCATCCATCTTCTTCATTTTAGGTCCATTTTGTACATGTCATTACAATTGCCTTTTTGTCATTTTAGCCATAGTTTATATTCTGAAAAAAAATAGGAGAATGTGATTTTATTACAATAGCTATTTATTTGTTCTTACTTGTTCGCCCTTAGTTGTGAAAAAAACTTGACTTTACGTTTGTTTCTTATGTATCATATTAAGTTTTTATTAAATTTATATATATATATATATATATATATATATATATTATTATTATATATATATATATTAATATTGCTTTGAGTACAGAAGCTTATGAAAAACCTTTTACAATGTGAATATATACCGCCACTTTTTAAATGTTTTGAGACCAAAAATTCTGCACAAAATCAAAAATCAGTACCTCGACTCAACTCGACAAAATCACCCATGAAGACAAAAAAATATAAAAACCGGAAATACGACATTTGTGACAGCAATGACAACAGTTTGTAAAATGATCCTGACAACAGTGGATTGGATTCAAGTTTTAGTACGAGTTATAAGTTCCAACTCGGGGAACTTATTTTTAAAAACTAACTTTTATTTACACTACTTTAATGTGAAATTTACGGATACAATACTTGTTTGTGGTAATGCAAACTGAGCAAGACAGATACGTCTGCTACGATAAATTGACCAAGACTAATACGTATACTATGACAAACTGACCAAGACTAATACGTCTTCTACGATAAACTGACCAAGACTGGCTATGCGCCTTACAAACCTATATTTATATGCTTTTACAATTGTTTAGGTAAGCAATTCCTATCTACTACAAAGATCCATTGTTATAATATAAGGGTCTATTGTTATGGGCTGACATAACTTACGTTTTTCTAATGAATATGTTATGTTTTATGATTCTGTCTTTTTTATTTGCATTAAAAGCGCCACGTTATACTTATGAAATATGACGTGTATGATATATACAATTTTTAACAACCGATGTAGATCAAATAAATTTCCATAATTTTTAAAACGTTACACAAATCAAGACCGTACTAATTGGACATACATGTATATGTAATGGTAAATTGGATAAGAAAAAATACGATTTAAAACATGGATAAACTTGATGTCACGCGAACAACGTATAAACAACAATTGGGGTGGTTTATTCTGTAAACCTTGACATTACTCGTTTTTTTTGTATTGATATTTGATTTATAATCGAATTATGTATCGTAAATCAAAGTAAAAAACCGCATACTTATTATGCAAGATTTATTCGTACGTGATCATTTGTAAAGTAACGAATGGAATATTTTTTTTTTTAGAGTTTACAGCTAAATCAATTTTCTAATTCCCCAGGTAGCGTTTTAAATTTGAAATTGCTTTATTAGTTTGATACAACTCAAAATACTACTTCTGTGATGGTGTTACAATGTTCATTGTGTATATCATATACCGACGATCTTGAACAGTTTTGAAGATCAAATAGATCCTCAAAATGACCTATTAATTGAATAATAGCTAATAATCCCTCCATATTACAAATGTGATTTTAGATAATTTTACACTAGTAAGTACATATAATTCAGCACAGACACGACTTACCCATGCTTCTCCAATACGTATATGATATTCGATTTATAAACACCTTGAATTCTACAATGTTTTCAAAAAAAAAATCGCCTGCTCTAGAGTTAAATATATACACTCGACCTATAACCACATAAATTATGAATTCAAATGGGTTTAATTGCACTCTTTATCCTCATTGCATATATCACAGTGCGTGCATAAAGCTATCAGTGGCGATATCTCTCATTGATATTTTCTCATGTGAGTCAATTTCCTGGGGCAAAGTCGCAGATAGAAGGTATTTAGTAGTGGTACACTGGGAAAAATAACGGATACATCCCATTTAAATTTTAAAACGTCTCACATTTACATCGTCTATTATTTATTGTTTAAAGAATTTTTAATCTCGGTTCGATTCTAATTGAAAAGTCCCGTTTTGCGATGTAATAACTCGATGTATAATTTGTAACGCATTTGCATACAACTTGTGCTCATACGCAGCAGCAAGAATTCGCGTTTAGTATTCAGGTCGTGATAGGGCAATTAATAAAAATTTGAAAAGAAATCGGGCCGTATATGGCCGCATGATTTATAGATCACCTTGACAATTTAATAGAAATGGAAAAAGTGACTCACAGCAAGTATAGAAAAATTTCTTGAGATGACAAATAGGTTGTGAAAGCTCCTAGTTAGGCTAAAAATGAGACTTGTTAAGTGATGTTGTGAGCAATAAATAATATTTAAAGGCCAGTTGCGACGATTTAGTTTTGTAACTACTGCCTGAATTCGAACGCATAACGTCCTCGGAATGGATGGAAGCGGCGAGAGACGCAACTAATAAAAACACATACGCGAAAATTGTTGAAAATTTACATTTCTAGAAAACGCAATGCTCGAGTAATAAATCTTCATTCAAATTTATACAATTACAATAAATGTAGTACACGTCTCGTTCTTTTTGTTACATCCTCCAGGGAGGTAATTGCGATGGCGTCTCCGCCGCAAAGACGTAAGGAATCACGCGAGAGTAATTAACTTCGTGCGGCAATTACGTGTTTATCGCTGTCAAAGGCCGATCTCGCGTTAAATTCCATTTGGGATCTTTATTCGATTCAATTTATCTCTTTGTAAGAGGGTATCTTGCGATATGCCAATAGAAAAGCAGCCAAGATATTTACGATTATTACGGCGTAAAAGTTCGCAATAAATAAACTTGTCGCATCGATTGACACGACTAAATAATCGAGGATTTATTTTAAACATGGTTCAGTACTCGTGCGGATAGTTAATTCGGTGAGTATTTTAATTCTATAGATTACAAAAGTGTTTAAATTTTAATTATTAATTTTAAAGTTCCTATATTTATTACTAAAATATAATTATAATATAATTATTTATTATAAGTGTCAGTTCAAAAGTACTATTACATTACACATTATTATTAAATGTAAGTATTAGTGATAGTTAAAATAAAGGACAATATTATATCAAGAAATCCCTTTTTATCAAAAGGGGTTTAATCCAATGTCTATTACAATACATTAACATAAATAAATATTTTAAAATACTTCATTGACAGTAACATTAATAGATTTACAAGTCTTTACAACAGCACAGGTCCTTTCAGGATCTGTAAGCCACTCATAGTGCGATTCGTTCTCTCGGACAAATAGCCTTGAGCCAGGGCTCTGCCCAATCAAAACCGTCATACGTGTCACTGTCACAAATTCTGTCACTTACAAATTCTGAGTAAAAATATTATTAGCAACCGTTTCATTTCTATATATTACTAGTCAGGATCTCAATAATTACAAAAGTTACAGAGTTGAGTTGAGAAATGTCTCGAAAGGAGCTGATTGTACAATAGCTTGTCAAACAATCAACTAAATTGGATTTGTAGAACCGAAGATATTACAAAAATTATTATTAAGGGAATTCGTTTCTAGTTACATTTTAATAAATATAATTAGGTAAAGATTTTCCTTCATTCAATTCGATCTCAAAAATGGCAATTTTTTTTAGTAAAAGAAGACAGTATTGGGTGCTTGAAAATTAATTTATACTTTAAGAAACCAGTAGTTTTTGAGAGAAAAAATAAAATGTACCTTAAATTCACCTAACAGCTTGGTGTAATAGTGATGCTATATACTTATGAATTAAAACGTTGTTTGCTTTTACCACATATGAATACACTGGGTAAGATTTTGATGAATGGTGTAATTAATATGGTGTAATTAATAATTCCATAAAATAAAGCTGCAACGGAAAAATTTTGTAGAACTAATATATTTCATTATTACGAGAGGTGAAGAAAAGATTAATATGAGAGTTTCTCAAAAAGTTCAAATGAAAGCAATTCTCCTTTCTTCTTATTAAAACGACGACTCTCCCGAGTGAAATTTCTTAAACTTCCCCAAAAGGTGCCGTAATTAATTCTTTCTCTTGATGGAGTCTTTCGGCTTTCCTCCCTCACGTTAATTCGCAGCATTTTATTAATATTCTCTATGCTTTACATTTATGAGACTGCCTCCACTCTGCGGAACAGATGATTAATCCCTATTTTCTAAGAGCATTAACTTGAAGTCTGAACTTTCAAGGATTGTGTACATTAAAAGGTGTAATCTTCAAAATTACTTCGCCTAACTACCCAAACATGAAGATGCACTCGTCAATTAGCGTGAAGGGCCAAAATGTCTGTCTTGACGGAAATGAAAGAAAATTCGACGGTACGAAAACTTGAAAACTTGCCCCGTTTTAAGTGTTTGAAAATGGGAAAGGAATATATCCATTAAACGTTTATTATGAATAAAATTTTAACTGATATTGCCCCGGGGAACTTTCTGTCCTTAAATAAACAATACCAGTAGATGTTTATTATTTGAGTTTATGAAAAATTTTCATTAAGTCACGATAAAAATGTAATAACCAAGACAAAAGCATTCGGTAAATAATAAATATACTCGACCACTAAATTCTAGCCGGGGAGTATATTATTAAAACCCGTCCCGAATTCCGGATGAAGTATTTATTGTGTTATTAGTTTTCGTTCCGAGTTGATAAATGTTTTTTCTCTTAGAAGGTCTTATTACGAGATTTAGTGGACTGGAGCGGAATACACTCAAGGGGAAATTAAAAGTTTTCAAGGAATATAAAGTGTACATCAAAAGGTTATTATCCATCGCGAAGATGGGTCTAAACTATTTTTACGTGAAAAACAGGCTACAAGTCTTCAGTCAATGTAATTATTGTATTTAAGTATAATATGTATCATGGATACTGATATACTGTTGATTACATCTGAAGTGTAAACATTAAATTAGGGGAACAAAACAACACCCCCAATCTTACTCAAAATATTTAAATCATAGTGAGAATCATATTAAAGTAATCTTTCATAATTAACAGTTTGGGAGGTAGCATACGCCATAGCAAGGTCGAAAGACTATGAAAAAATAAAACGATTTAATCGGTAATAATGGTAAGGTTCTTATTCAAAAAGAAGTACATGTCAAATTTATGTCACAACTTAAAGATGAATAATGAAGACTTAGGTATAATTTAAAATGGAGTTTCTGTTGAAAAATGATTGATCATTTAATACGGAAATATTAGTGTGGTTCTGTAACTTTAAACATTTCAAGGATTTCTACATTATTGTATTTAATTTGTTACTTTTATGACCAACATGTTAATTTCTTTTTAGTAGTCATATCAGATGTGTGATTTCTCTCTAAAATGTGATTTGCGTATGAAGAGGTCGTATTATAAATATTTATATTCAGTAATTAATTAATTTTTTGATGATCGTTAATTGCTGTATGAATTTTTCATATATACATACATCACTTCTCGTAATGTAGTTGAATTTGAAATTATTTTACCATGCCAGTAATGACTTTCTAGACTCAGTATTTTAAAATCAAAGTCTAAGCTTTTATTTGTGCTTCTGTGGAATTTATCCCTACTGTATATACCATTGTAACACAATCGATCTTTCCTAACCGCCATTTTATTATTGTTATAGTACTATATACATAGTAATTATATAATATCGTAATATGATTATTATTATAATATAATATGTTAGTTAGGAGCCCTTCAGTTATTCAATTATAAGACATCTTTTTTATATAAACAATTGACCCACTTTACTTCTCTTTCGATTATTTGGATCAAAGGTTCATAGTATTCATTTGTTCAGGTAACATGTTCTGTCCCATACACACATGTACAGGTAAAATTACCCGTGTGTCAATATCAAACGTTAATATTCATAAGTAAGAATTAAAAGTATAATGCTAATTCAGAAGTAATCGACTATGTATACTGTGTATAAAAGCACGTAATTTACAATAATACACAACGCCGTCTTAAAAAAGTGAATATACTTGGAATGTAAACAAACATTTGGAAAAAAGTGGATAGTTGCAACAAATGTAAAACATAATGTTGTTAATAACATGTGGAAGATACAATTGTTATGTCAGAGAAGCAGTCAATATTAACTGAATGAACAAGTACGTACTATATACTAATTAAGCGAAGGTGGTATTTACTCATACTCCTGACTCCATCGCCATCAACCCTTAGGCAGATTTACTCGACTTTTGATCTATAGATTTACGTCCTGCAGATTTAAATTGCGTCAACAGCAGGAGGGTTCCCTATGAGAAAAACAAGCTACGTGCGGGAAAGATTCTAAGTTTCTTAACAACTGTATTGTTTCAATGCAAATCTTATTCGTTAAATCGTAGAGAAATCGTTTAAAAATTTACAGATCCTTAAAAAACTTTTTCCACGTCACTTCATAGCATCAGGTTTTTGTCATGTATTAAAGTGTCATTTTTCAACAAAAAATAACTGTAAATTTTCACTGCCATCCATTTTATTTTCATGACCTAAGGCTAAATGTCCCACGTACTTAAATTGGACTAACTTACCCCAGGCTTTCCCTTAGAGCTAGCCCTTAGCTCGAGCCAGATGAACCATTTAACCCCAACTTAATAGTTAACCCTGTAGTGATAAATCGGCTCTTTGACTAATTTATTTTTAAGCTTTTTTTAGCTTCTTTATTTTTTGAAACCATGCCTGCTCCAAATGAAAGATGTATACATGAAATTTACGCGTTGGATAATTTTGCTCTATTGCAATATGCATGGATTTTTTAAGATTCACAATAACGAATTTGGAGGAAAAATCTAAACTATGCTCTAAACACTTCAATCAAAAATGTAAACATATTACCATAGGTTTAAACTTAATGTGATGCTGAGGTAATTATGAAAGGTACATATTACCTACCCAGGGCTATCGTCTTACAAAATTTTTCTCCTTTTACTACTAGCAGTAATTTCCCTTTTTCACTATACATCTTCGACACTTCCATGATGAACACTGAACACATTCAACCATTGAACACAAATACCATTTGGACAAGTATATTACATGTGTACCTATACACGTGATGTAATGATAAGAAGGTGTTCAGGTGATCCTATCAACCACCTTGCGATCTCCGTAGGTGTTCACATTTACATTTTCGCAGGGCTTTATTCTTGGATTCTCTCACAATAAAAAAACAGATACTAATGACTATAAACCTGATTTGTTTCCTAGTACCATTATCTTCACGTGATAAAATACTAATTTTTTTTATGTTGCATCGTTAGTTAAAATCTCTAGTCCGTAACGAAAACTATCAACGTATAAACTGCGATAGGATTTATGACAGTTCGATCAAGCTGTCTTCAATAAAATGACCCGCTCGCTAACCATGTATACCTATTATCGATTTTTTTACCGCTCATATTAAACGTAAAATTGTGCAACCTTGTTACGACGGAATAAATAGATACGTACCCATAAAATCGAGGTACCTAATACGCCACAATTTTATTAGCCGATAAATAAACGTTGGAATCGTAAGACGTAAAGAGAGACCTTTACATGGTTAGCCTTTGCGGTTGTTTGTCTTCTGGTGATATTGACGAATGTCCTACGGTTAAACAGTAATTCATTAAACTCCATTAGGATTTCCAACTCAATGAAAGTGTACTTCTAGAATTTTTTTCAATTGTATAAATTACGCTCGGTCGCTAAAAATGGTCGTAAAAGAAACGAGAAAACCACGAGGTTCGCGGTTGCTTAATCTCCATCTGAAAGTGGATCACGCGATATGCTCTCGTACAAACATGGAGAACTTTTTCTTTCTGCTACCTACGTGTACGTGTACGTGTAATTTGTATCTTGTCATAATGTTGTACACTCATTGCTTATAAATGCTGAGCAATAGCAGGGTAGAAGGTTATTATAAACGGAATTGCACTTCTTATACAAATTGCCGTTGCTTTTTACCTTAGCGAGCGGGATTACTCAATCCTACGACGAATCGGCCGGAAAGAGAAGTTATGACGAATAGTATAAATAAGTTAAGTGTTTTCCGTTTCTGTGGTGAAGCAACTTACTTTAAACCTCCTCCTAACCGACTCTTAACAATTTAGCAGTTCCCGAAGCGAGTATCGCACGTTACTTTACAAGGTGTTAACATCTCCTCGAGCTCTCTTCACCGAAGACTTTACTAATAAATCTGTTGTCGAGTGAAAGAAACACGCTGCCTTACTTTTCCCTGCGAATATTTCAGGAGCGATGTCAGTGTAACAAAAGGGCGCACAAATCCCGGAAGACTCGACAACAACGGATTTTCTTACTTGATTTAGAAGTGAAGTTTGCGTAAACTTCGTACATTCGGAAGTACATCTTAAATTGTAATTAGTTGGCGCATATTTAGTGGATACCGCGTGTTTTTAATGTTCTGCTGGGGAAAGTAAATCACAGAGTTGTCTCCGTATTTTACTTCGACTTTATTGGACCCCGGACCGGGTTAAATGTTGTTTAGGATTCGGAACGAATTTTCACTTCTGAATGGATTCGTTGGAGAAACTTTGGTCAAAACTTTACAGGAATGGTTTCCCGTGATTTATGGTCTTTTGATATACAGTATGTCCCTGGGCATCCCATACGATTTCAACTTTTCTTTCGATTAACCAAGAATATTTGTGTATAACATCAGTTATTCAAAAAAATACTGGTTGAATCAGAACTTCAAAAATGTTATCAGTAAAAATATCATTGCGCTCCAAACACGATGTAGCTTTACATGGTTTTTACATAATCTAATGCTGTTGGAGTTAATAAAATATCATTGTTATGATTACGATTGAGTTGTTTTTTTTTATGAGGATTTGATGGAGTGCGGCAATTATTTTTAATTTGCTGTTCTTGTTATGACTGAATGATATGAGTATGATTCTCTTAAAAAAATGAAACTTTTTCGAGTTTGAGTTAATAATATTTACTAACTATTTTACTACTTTTATAACTTAAAATTCATTTGGTTCACAATTTTTTTTAGAGCTAAGGGCACTTTTCACCATCTCATCGAGCTGCACTTTTTCAATCATTACATTAAAAGTTACACATTTTTGCCATATATAATTTCTTACAGATTTTAAATACACTGGAATTACATTGTAACATAATACTTGTAAATATATTCACCTGGATATACATGCTATATGTAATACGACTGGCCAGATCTATTGAATATTTTAATGTATGTACAAAATATTTTATTGGCTCAAAGTAAACTGATCTTTAAAATCTTAGTAGTCATTTTAACGAAAGTTTTAAATGAAAATCGCAGAATATATAATTAAAGAGAATAAGTGAAAAATTACTAAAGGGCACTGGGAAAACTTTTTTTCTCGAACAAATTGATATGTCTCGAAAAGCAATATTAAAGAAAGGAACATGGTTTTAGTAATGAAATTTACTACACCATATGAAATGAGTCCTTAGTTAGGAACCCACCGCGTATATTTTTACGTTACGTTTATAAATAACATTTGTACAAAGATCCAACCCTCAGAATTATACCATATCAAATATACTGTATGTGGTCAAATTCATCAGCCTTTTAGACAACTATTTTAATGAAGGTGAATTAAAATTTAAAATTCTAGTAGTGGTTTTTAATGAAATTAAATGTAGTAGGATACGTAAAGGCGCATAAACAAATACTATTTGTAAATTTTATAGAGCATGTAAACTCTCCGATAACTACGCTTTATAAAAATTGTTGAAGGACCAAAAATTTAAAAAACAAAATCCTTGTTAGTTTTAATACTTAAGACGATGTGACAAATATTGTTTTGGAGTTTATAGGTTTTGTGATTCAGTTATAAATTAAGCTGTATTTCTTAACCATGTTATAGTAGAACAGTTGTCATACATTCAAGTCAAATATAGTTTTTTTTAAGTAGAAGTATTACTATATAGAAACAACTTAAACGTCATAAATTGAAGCAATTAATACAGTTAGGCAATGAGCATAGTGGACTATAGAAAAGTGTTCCTGGTTCAACAAGAAATAATTGTATTTAGTTAATTAAATAATGTTGTATGCAAAGAAAAATGGCTGCGAAATATTATTCGCTGGTTCTAAAATTGGATCTGACAGTGAAAGGGATGCACATATTACTTTAAACTCTGCACAACCATCTGCATTAAAGCTTGCCCCTATTTTTTCTGTGGATGAGACAGAAAATTTGCCTTACCTAATGATCTTGTAACAATTTGCGTGCAGTTGAAGATATACAACAATTTTGCATTGCTAAATAGTATTCAGTGATAATTGGCAACGAGCAATAAATATCCATGTAGGAATCTATGCAAGGTCCATCCAGTTTGAATTGGTCCAGTTAAAAAAAAAAGCAAAAAAATTTAATAGCCATACAAAGACCAGAAACCGATCCATTGGCGTGCCATATTTAAAGAAATACAAAAGATTATTACTCATTCTGTCAACAAAGTTTTGT
The DNA here is from genome assembly GCA_963576515.1 of Cryptocephalus primarius. Classification (NCBI taxonomy): domain Eukaryota; kingdom Metazoa; phylum Arthropoda; class Insecta; order Coleoptera; family Chrysomelidae; genus Cryptocephalus; species Cryptocephalus primarius. The sequence goes on along the minus strand of OY754940.1, from coordinate 6,253,613 downwards.
GACGAAATCTCAAAGTTGTGCCACATTTGCTTCTGTAGCATTATGTGTATTGTGTCTGGTTTGTGTGTGTAAGGTCTCCAAAAAGCCATTTTAAAATAATAATTGCCACTGCATACGTACACCATTGAACTCTAGTGACACTAGTAACACTAGAGTTGCACTCTAGTTATGACACTATGTCAATAAATACATTTTAAATTTTTGATTTTTGTTATATATTTTTTTAAGTTTCTCAACAAATAAGAATGTAGGTTCAAAATACACTTTACATTTTTTGATTTTTTAAACATATTTAGTGAGTAAAATGCATGTTTTTGCAACGCAATAGTTTTTGCATATTTTTTTAAAGAAAATGCACATTTTCCCGACTTCTAAAAATCATAATGCTTATTACTGTACGCTTAAGTGATCTTCTTCGAGCTGTAGCAATATTACCAAATAATATTAGCAAAATGAATTCTGAGCTAAAAGGAAATAATTGTCGCCATAGGGAGGTCGTAAAAGATATTAGAAAATTCCCACTTTACCCCATAGGAGTACGTAAATTCATGGACCTTAGGTAGGGTCGATTTCTGCCGATTACTTTTTATTTCCGGATACCCCTATTAGTACCGAAAAATATTTAGGTTTATTTCGATCCCTGCCTCATTTTCCCCTCGCCCTCATCCCACTTCGTTGGCATTATTATTCGTACAGCAATCAATGGACAAAGGTAGTAATCAATCAAACGTAACGAGCACTTCCAAGTTGATAAGACGAAGGAGGATCATTAGTTCGTCCGACTATCCATAATAATAATTAGAACAAGTTTCCAGATGGGGGTGTATGAGAGAGAGAGAGGGAGGGAAAGAGAAGAGAGCCCGCTGGAGTAGACCACTTGGCGAAATTGCCTCCTCCGCTCATTCGGCGGCTTTATCGAATGAAATAATTTATGGTAAGGAGATATAGATCCTCGCCGGTGTTTATGGTCTGAATGTTTGGATTTAGGTAAGGGAGTAATGAGAATTATTGCCCAGAGAGGAACGATACAGTCGGCTACGGCGGTAGTCTGCCCCCACTAACACAATGGGAGTTTAGGATGTGCCTTGACGGCGGGATCTAAGTAGACGCTGTTTACTCAGGCCTCGGGCCTCTCATCCACCGTGTTTCACTTAATAATAAGCCTATCCTTTGTCATGTTAACTACGTACCACTACTGGAAATTTACTGTTTGTACTACAACTTGTGATTGATTATTAGCCATCGATTTCGGGATAGGCAATGCTTTTGTTACTCCTCCAGTTATGCTGCGTTCGATTTCTAATTACCTGTTATTTGATATTTTACTATACTTACAGCGGTCGTACACGTATTATTATATTCCTGCAAAGAGATTCACACGTAATAACAGCAATATGTCATAGGAAACAAGCGGACGCTGCGATCTGTGATATCGACACTATAATTTCGATAAGATATACTAAATCTAACGTGGTAATTTTGTACCTTATTTTTTAAACTTCATTTTCTTTTATGGGATTATCTTCAATGTCATACAAATTGGTCCCAAAATTCCCAAATTCTTAAAGGGACAATGTAGTTTCCGGGATATACGGCCTGGGTTCGCCTACGACTGTTGCAGGCATTTTCAGGAACTCAAAAAGGGCTCAAAAGGGCACAAAAATGACTCAGTATTATAAGGTAGCAGTTTTCACAAGGACAATAATTTTTGAAAAAAAGTACATATGGAAATAGAGCATGCATGTTTTTACTGTATATTTCTTGCATACTTAAAGTATTTTTTAGTGCACATTTTCCGAGCTCTACTGAGTAAAATAAAAAAACAGTTCCCTAAGGGATTATATTATGGAATGTATATGTTTCTAACAAAAATCCCTTCCAATCAAGCTTTCGAAACTTTTTATAAGTACAGACGTGTCAAAATATTAAACTGAATCTAATTCTAGTCGTTCAATTTTTTATTTTCTTCTACATGCAATTTTTTACCACCTACTATTTATAGTATACCTACTATTACTATACTAGTATAGCTACTATTTATAGTATTTAATGATTTAAATCGACAACGTAAAAGGTTGTTAACGGATTAGGTAATTGTACTAATTTTAATGGTGCGAAATGCAAAAAAATACATGTTGCTAGTGAAGAGAAAATTGAGTTAAATACTTGACCAAATTTGTAATTTCAACTTTAACTGTTAAAGTAAACTTTACTGTTAAGGTGAACTTTTGACATATAAATTATATAAGGTAAGAGTAAGATTTGTTATATTATTATTTATATTTTTATAAAGTATTACCTTTATACCTTTGCCTTTTATGAGATAAGTACGAGTAAGATATATTATTTATTTTTATTTTTGTATAACGTATATATTTATGTTTATGATCATTTGAATTATTAATGCGACCGAAGCTATAGGTCTTAAGTTAAAATTGAAAAAATTTATTCCTGTAAGGTAAATCGCAACAATTCTCTAAAGTATATGCACATGTGAAATTTTTACGCGGGAGTAATCTGTGAAATGAGCCCCACGAAACATTTTTAATCCTGCCTTCACACTCGCTTCGTACCTCGATTCCTTCACCGTAAACAAAAACAAACAAACCTCGGCGCCGTCAAACACGACCAATCTCATAACCGCACTTTACGTACCCACTCCATACTTTCCTCCCCCCTGGAAACTTATTCAATTTCGAAGATCGGGTAGTGGTAGATTTTCTTCTCCCCCCTGTCCTACCCCCCCCACACACACACACACATACTTCGTACGGCGGCGCATACGGAAAGATTTTAAGAGTTCTCTCCTCACCAGGAAACTTCCCTCAGAAACTTAAAAAGTTGTTTTAACAGGTGTAGAAAACTTCCAAACACTTCATTTAGGCCCCCAAAACGTTTGCTGCAACGCCTCTCGTGTGGCTTTCCAATAAAACTTTCCGAATACCTATTAGATCGGAAGTTTCGACGAGAGCGGAAAAAAATAACTTAACGAGTTATTGAAATTGATACCGCGAAGTTTACGGCCAAAAGTGAAGTCTGAAGCGAAGAATTAATTTATCTAATTGGCACCTGTCAAAAGCCCGTACTTAGCACCTAATCGAAATATTAATTTTTATAAAGTGGTGTAGCGAACGTTAGGCCACAAGCCGTTTTCAATATTATCCAATTTTCCACCCTAATATACAGTTTATGTGGCGAGATGCCGTTAAGATAAGCTCGATGCTTCCCTCTGCAGCCTTTTTTCTGTTAAATTGCCACCACGTATGGCGTCTTGAATATGTATCGGCCCACTTTATTCAACATCAAAAAATATACTTAGACAAGCGCCGGGTCCAGTTTATGGAGCTACTCAGCTTTTTTCTGGGGAAATTGCATGCAAAATAACGATGTGAGAACCCGTAAAATTCTCGATCTAATATACGAGTATCTTAGGGGCCGCAATGGGGGATGATGTAATATTTGGCGTATAAAGCAGAGGGGTAATAATGGCGAAAGTTGGGATTTCCTATTTTGACTTTATAAAATAAAACGTTCACAACTTTTATGAATAACTTCCGTAAACGGATTATGCAAGCATAAGCCGTTGCGACTCAAATGCAAAAATTTTTACTAGCTTTAAAACACACGACAACGACTTTCACACTTTTTGCTGCGAGAAATTGCAGACTTGAATTTTCTGATAATCTAATCCATATAAAACTAAATTAAAGTCAACAAGGTAAAGTAGTCCAGTCAATAAAACGTAGTCTCGTTTTAAAGGAGTACAGTCCTGGATATACCTTTAATGAGCTATGCAAACTTTCAGTTTGCCTTGTACCGGAGCAACTCTTGCAGAAATCAAATTCACTTTATTTACCTCTCAAGAAACTTTCGAAGCAAAAATAAAGTCTCGAAACTATAGAAGGGATGAAGTTATAGAATTTATAATTTGATAAGTTAGAACTAAATCTGCGTAAAATTAAATTAACCTTAATTTCAAGTTTCGAGCGACTCTGAGTGGGATTTCGAGGGTTTCCGACGAAGTTTACAGGTGATCGGAATGGAAAAATTGTTATGAGAGTTTTAAGTTTTACGATTGCACTTAAAAATAGAAAGCACGAGGAGTTAAACGATCCCGAATCCCAATTCATCACTTCCCGGGGAACATCGACACGACAATAAAAAAAAGAGGAGGGGAATTCACCCAGAATCTTCGCTGGTAATTTGAATTGCGAGGTTCTTAACACCGACACAATGTAATAAACGCGTGCAGAGTTCCCGAAAAGGCGCATAAAGTGAAAATTCGAACTTAAATGGAAATTGCAGGAACGTAAAATGCGAACGCCCGTTTTTTTACTACCTCATCAACGGTAAGAATTGTATCGGTTCCTGAAATGCTTTCGAGAACGGTCCCGAATCGGTCGTAATCGAAATTTGCGAATGGGAATGTGTACAGATATCCCGTGAATTTCGAATGAGGAACTCATGAAAGAAAGAGTCCAATTGGGTATTAGTTACCTCTTGAACGTACTTCAGGCAAAGGGATAATGAAAGTATTTAGGTAGCGCTGACTTATTGTTTCAATCAACCAATGCTCTTCTAGATATTAATTTATTAACAAACATTGTCTGCGAAAAATTGTTAACAAAATGTACGCGTGCCGAATATTCATTAAGTATATTTTAGACTTTCAGGTATTTCAGTACCAATATTTTTTACCACCATTTTTCTCCACATATTCAAAAGGTAAAATTTGAGTTTATTGGATTTTTCTGAAAAAATTGTGGTTGTACCTATAGCGATATCATGTTTTTAATTTCTAGCTATTTAGCTATTTTTGGCTACATTTTACTTACTACTTGGCTACTTATTTTTGGCTGCTATTTAGCTATATTTATTTAGCTACTTAGCTATTCTTGACTAAATTTTCATTCCCCCGTGGATGAAATTCGGGTGATTTAATTTCTTGAACCACTCGTGGCCCAGAGCTATTCCCATGACGAGCTTAACTTTTTTAAATCTTTGAAAAATAATTCAGAATAATATCAGAGAAAGTTCTAGCAAGTACACTGTTTTATGCTGCTGGAAGCCCCCACGACTCAGCTCGAAATATGAAATCGCGCGTTTTGCGCAATGTTCGAGGCCATTTTTCGCACTTTCCTCCAAACGTATATGAGAATCCAAGATAGTCAAGTTGTAGATTTCGATGTACTTTTTCAAAACCCGTTTGAACAATTAGAATCGGCCCATCTCAGTTAATACGCCGCATTTTGCAAGATTTCGGTGTATATTGTTAATAACATAATTGTGCAAAAATTGTTCATCCGACAGCATCCAACTTTTGCATGCTTACAGTAGACATAATAACCTAACATATCACTTAAAATTAGCGCTTCGGCATTAAACTGGGCAAAGCTGTGAATTTTTGAAAAAAGGTCCATTTTAACGGATTTTTCAGGTTTTCTCGATGAAAATGCTCCGATCGTCTTTTAGAAACCTCCATTTTGAAGCTCTTTTAATTCTCTACAAATCTTCTGTACAACATATTACATTTCCGTCAATAATTTTCACGCTACGGTGAAAAAACCGAAAAACGACCTATTTATTTAAATTATCATTTTTTAAAAGAAGCGTAACAGCTCAGATTTGTCTAGATTTTGGGTTTTTATCATCTTTGATCCATTCTAAACAAAGTTTTTTGGTCCATTTGTTGTTAAATTTTATACACCAAAAAGACTCTCTAAACTGGGCTAATTAGCATGCAACATTTTTAGTTATTTGGGCAATGATGCATAAATTTCATGCCATTTTCTACTTCCTCAGTAAAAAAAGGTAGTCTTTAAATAGTCCCTTAATTAAAAATAAACACTATCAGTAAACAGGATTACTTGGATCTGCTATCTAAAAATTAATCTCGCTTGGTTTTACCTTTCGGGCCAAGTGTAGGCGGGAAAATTTAATAATGAAGCCAAGAAGAAAAAAGGCAAATACGATAAATAATTCAAGTAATCCTTAAAAAAAACGATGTAGCATTTTTTCTACACTATGTATTATTTACATATAAATCTAATTTGCCATACTACATTTTGATTTTAATATGATAGAAAGTTTTCCTTCAGTGAACATATGAGTTGAGTTGCAGCGTCTGCCTTTAAAACTATGGGAACCTTTTTAAAGAAATAACAATGGCTTCTCTATAACTTGACTGCTATAATTTTTTTATGTTAGTCTCTTATTCATAGCAAACTAAAATATGCTTCGATTGTATGGTCACCTATATAAATAAACTCTAGTGATAGTTTGGAGGCTGTTCGGGGAAGTTCTGATTTCACTCTGTCGATACATGGTCTTGGAGTTCAACTTTTAAATTATTGACGCGAGAGCTCTGGGCTTACACTCCTGCATGAGATAATTTATTCAAAGTGAAATGTAGACAGGTGATCTTCGCAGCAAATTAAATTTTCACGTTTGGAGTTCGGGTTTGAAACTGTTTGATACATTTTATATGACTTTCAGCAAATCTAATACCATAATTGAATAAATAATTGATTATTTACAACTACTGCCAATTCTGTTATTGTTTAGAGTCTAATTATGTTTTTAAATTTTTGTCTGTAATTGGGTTTTTACTCTTAAGAATTAGCCTATTGGTATTATTATTTTCATACAGTCCTGATAACTAAGGAGAGATTTTTGGTTAATTCTTTGGGTTAGTACAATTGAAGGGAGCGGACTAGTTAACACATTTCAAGCCGATCTCGCGACAGTGCGTGATGTGACGTGAACGCATATGGAGGCAGTCGTGCTCTGGCCTATGGTATGGAGTAAAGTCCTGAAGACCCCAGTCCTAGAATCACGCGCCTAATCTTAAATTAACATGACTCTGACGTAAACGACATACACCAACTCATATGATATCCCATATGGCATTAACATGCATTCGGATTTCTTTCACACTTATATGATATACATATATCATGTATTGCCGTCGCCTGGTTTACATAGTATTACAATATTTGCAATGCTTTGGAAACGATCCCATTTCGTATCTCGTTAACTGACAAATCAATGTCCTCATTATCTCCCCCTTTGCTAAAATGCCGCGAATTTAGCAACCCACTTATCATTTAGCCGTATACTTCTCCCGGTTGTGTAACCATCTAAAAACACCTTTTGGAAACCGGTCCAACTAATTTCCTTTTTTGACAGGGCCATCAAGACATTCCTGTCTCCCAGGAGGGAGAGGGAGATGACATCCTCTGTAGCTAACGTCACGCTGAGCTCTTTGTGTCACAACTTTTCCAACTCATTTAACTTGGAAAATATCCGGCTTATGCTTTTAATAAAACGGCATCTGGATACAAAGGTAGCGAAATCTATTTTCTCTGGCTGAAATAATTTGAGAAACAGATTTAAATTGGCTCGGATAGAAGGCGGATGTATTGGAATTCTTATTCTTTTATGGGGACGAGGGGGAAGACGGCGAGACATTCGATTTTACGGGATATTCGTCTGGGGCATTAATTAAATTCAGAAATTACTGGAGAGATTTTTTCGGGCCTGTGCGATATTTTCGTTTCCAGGAGTTTTACGGGAGTTTCGTCGCAATCGACGATAATTGTAAATTTTGGATCGTGGGATAAAATCATGAGAGAACGTGCCACACTTTCGAATCTAAAAACGTTCGGAGGGAATTTACACTTTTCCAATTGCATTTCAGAACATATTTGATTCTATTTTTTTATCTCGTCTATCTCTTTCATTCTCATCCATCAAATTAGATGCTTCAGAGGCGTTTCAGAAGGTATTAATTGTAATCCAGTCGTCAGCCGGATTTCAGGAAACGTCAATTATGTTTCAATATTAATAAAAGAAAAAACTGTTTTGCAAATCTCTTTTTACATTTGAAAGCAATTTAATGTCTATCTGTTCATCGAAGCCAGAAGTTATTTTGATAAAATCGGACTGTCATCGTCGGACTGATTTATGATGTGTCAAACACAAGCCACTGAACAAATCTGTTGCTACTATCTGTTCAGACATAAAAATTTTAATGATTTAGGATTCTCGTATGGCATTAAACAAGTATATCTTTAGTGGTTAAAACTTTTTGAAGTTTTAAATTGAAACTTTGAACATGCCTTAAACCTAGTTTTTATTATTTTTTAGATTCATATTGCTTATTTATATGCAGTAGTATTCTACGCTGCAAGATACGTTTTTAGAATTGCGCGTGCTCTGCTATTACGTGCTTCTGTGAGTTGGTTTTTTACTTGCTTGGTTTTCCAAATTGCCTAATCCCTAGAAATATCTGTAATATTCATCATTACCCATGTCAAGTATCTTTGCTCATCTTGCAGCCTTCGTCAGTTGATGTCCCTTAGACGCTTATCATTTCCTCGTTTATAAAGTGTGTTTTGCATTTTTGTCGAAACCCATTTTCATTGCAGTTTTATGTCGTACATGTACGTAAAATGTGAAATTTTATTTTGATCATTTAGTACATGAGCACTGTCCAGTTTGTAGAGGGCTCCAAACAGCAAGTCGATGGGAAAGCAGAACAAGAGAACACATCGCCTTGAAAGAAACCTTTCTGGGTGCGGATGTTTACGGATTGTTGCTCTACTTTATTGCCGGTACTCATAAGGGTAGTAATCCACTTGCTCATCATTGTCTTTGTCACGATACTTGTATCAGTCTTGGATTAGAGGAAGAATTGTATCAACCAGGAATGTGGTATACTGTCAGATGTTTTCGGATAGTCAAGAAATGCAAGCATACAAATACAGTACATCTCTTGCATTCTATTATAGCATGTCTGGCATTGTCTATGACAAACTCCTCTCTGCATCCTTTGCATTATTCTGTTCTTTAGCCAGCAGGTTCTCGTGGGTCATATATTATAGATTTTACTGGAGATTATGGAACTCAAGATTTTGTATGAAGTCCGGATGCACGTTATGGGATTATATTTCGATATGTTCCGTGAAGACTGTTTCAATTTTGGCATAGAGATGATCATCTTTTAGGGACGTTAGTTTAGGTCAAGTTGTGAAAAACCGTTGTTGTTACAGAACTATTACATGTTATCTGTCCCCGGTGCTGAACAGTAAGGTACGTTTTTCTTACCTCTTCCAAATCTTGGGCTCTTATGCTATGTAATAACATTCTGGGGAGATGGTTTCCACTTCGATTTTCACCGTTCATCCAGTCCGCCGATGGTTTATTACTAATTCGATGTACCTATCTTGCGCTCCAAAAATTTTTTCTTGTTGAGGGCTGCTGTATTCACTTTGCATGTCAATGCTTGTTAACGGTAAAACGTTCTTTGATTGTCGTTGCAGAGTTTATTATCGATCCTTCTTCGGTAATATCGTTTGTACCTGTTTAGTATACCCGCTATGATTTTTAGGTGTGACCTCAGGTGGTCCAGGATTTCAATATTTGTTTTATTATTCTCGTTATTCCTTAAATTTATGATCCCTTGCTCATCTCTCTCCACTCGATTACTGGGTCTTAGTGAGCAGTTACTTTCTTTGTTATGTAAAACTCTAAACGAGACAGATCGTTATTATTACTCATTTCTTTGCACGTAAACTAACCAATTATTTTAAGTTATATATTTTCATTATTTTCATATTACAATTTTTTTTGAAAAATATTGTCGATGTTAGCTCTTCCATCTAGTTCTTCCAGAATTTAATTACTCTTGTGCAAACCGTGCAATACATGTCCAAATTGGAGGAACTCACTCCTATCCTTTGCTATTGCGTTATGCGGCATTGTTTTTGAAAAATATCAATAAAATTCAAATAGCAATAAGTAAACTTCAATAAGTTGAGGACAGTCCTGAAGAGCCTAGCGATCGAAGCTCAATTACTACTCATAGTAACTTGCCTCCTAATTTTACCAAAAGTCTGACTCCTTCCCATTCAAAAGTTACCACGACGTGAATCAAACACCACATCAATGATTTCCACGCTGGATAATCACTCGTGGAACCGCCACCTTCAACTTTTTAGGAGGAACCGGAGAATCGGGAATGGGAGGCAGAGAGAAACGATCGAGTGTGTATTGATCGGAGACGGAGTTGCTTATCGCACACTTGGATCTAAACTTGCAGCTTACTGCCGCCAGAATGGATTTACGGCAGCAATCGAAGTACCCTCGGCGTTCGCGGCCTTCGAGTAGGTGCCAGAAGAGCCGGGGGAAGGATGGAAGGAGAGATTTTTGTGGAAACGTGTGTTTTATTGAGAGATTGTCGGAAAGGCGACGGTTTGTTACGCTTTTTTTGTCCTTTACAGCGCGCCTGGAGATTAGAATGGAAATCCGATCAATTGCCGGGGCTCTTCCGTGGGGGAAGGTTTGAATTTTACGGTGGGGACCGGGAAAAATCCCGAACAGCAACAAAACAACACAGAAATTTAATCCCATGGCGTGTCACATCGTAACACGATATACAAATTTCAATTTATGGACCTAAAATTGTCAACCACGAAATGATTTCCAAGACAATTGTAAAAGATATTTTTGTTTTCCTCCCATAATGTAATTAACCGGATATCTGTCTATTCAATCTGATCCAGTAACGAGCGCGTTAAATAGTCATTTGTTGGTGCCTGTGTGAAAACAGATTTGTTTGATTTTTGATCCCTTGGTTTAGTGTTTTCCATTCGTCGTAGCAAAATTGAAACCTTACATCAGAAGTTAACGCTGCTAAATTTTGCCTGTTTTAAATAGTATTGTCGTTTATAAAAAACATTTTAAAAAATAATGAAAACGTGCTGTATTTCAAATATGTGTACCGCCATCTACACGATCATCGCTCGTTGAAAAATTCGTTAGCACTTACAAAAGCTATGAAACATCTACACCGTCAAAAATGGTCTGTAGTGTGTTGGAAGAACTACCTATTCCTGATTTGATATTAGACGTGACAGACAAGGCTTGTATAAAATGGAATTCACATAATGTGCCAAAAAAGAATTTTCCTGCTCTACCCAAATGTATGGAAGTTGTTCATTCGGCTTTTTAAGGTAAACAGTAGGAAATCTTTTGTTGGTAAATAATCAGAATATGGATTCCTTCTTGTATCAGCAGTTTGCAGCTGTTTTGTGCTTACGGTACTAACTATATTGATGAAACATTTTCCCATCGCACACGTTATTTTAAACTACTTTTTTTCATTGGTCATATTTTGCTTTGATGGAAAGTTTCGTACAAAAAAAAATAAACGAGAAAGGTCGTATTTCATGATGTCCTTAATTAATACTTATAAATTAAGAGGTATATTTTTTCTCATCAGTTGTGGGCAATGAGTCAGGTGATCACCATTACCCGTAAAGTAGTATGCCTGTAGAGTTATTTATCTATTATTAATTATCTAAGTTATTACTATTATTATTATTATGGGAAAGAGAAAAGAAATGGAAATGTAAGGGACAAGGAAGAAAACTAATGTGCTGAAGCACAGCCACCAAACAATAAAAAGCCAAGTTCTCCATGAATTGAACTATACTTCAATATCAAGTCTAAGTACTACGATGACGACGATGATGCAGACGATGCGCAAAACATGTTTAATTGCTGTTAATTGGTAAGGAATAAACAGATGTGGTACGTGTGTACTTTATGTGGGCAGTGGGTTCACACAAGTTGCACTGGAAGGGACTCGGCCAAAAATTATATCTGCGATATTTGGTAAAATTTGATCCACTTTGATTACTGCCCTTATCCCGGTGCATTTGGGGTATTCTTCTGTTTCAAGTTATTTTTTTAACAATGCTTCTTTTATGCACAATTTAAGATTTGGTATCAAGTTAGAAGTTCCTTGAAATATCGTGAAATTATCTAAATGCAACTTTAGGTATTTGTCGGACTTTGCCAATAAACGTACTAATTCTTCATAGTTTCCCTCATGGAAACTATACTCAACTTCAGTGTGATCGTGTTCATGACTTCCATGGAAGCAAACTATATATAACAACTGCTTAGGAATGTCCCGATTTTTTCCAACTTATTGAATATGCTTTACGGTATCAATTCTTAGTTGGTCGTCCAATGCGTGTTCAGTTGTAACTTTCCCAAGGTTATTTTGCAATTATTCCATGGTAGCATGACTGTCTAGACATTTTTTTCATTTATAAAAACTATTGAAATCGGAAAAACCGTTTTTATTCCCTTCATTTTCATCACATGAAAATAAAATGAATGGCCAACAAAATGGGAGCAATATTTTCAGTTGTTATTTGCATAAGCAGTGAACCATTCTCAATTTTGTTTGGTAAAAAAGTCATACATAGGATTTAAAAAAAATGAATCGCCAATAAAATGGGAGCAATATTTTCAGTTCTTATTTGCAGAACCAGTGAACCATTCTCAATTTTTATTTGGTAAAAAAGTCACATAGAATTTGTTCGCTTTATTAAATTGTTTAAAACTGGAATTCCCAGAGAAATCTCCAGAGACTTTTTTGTAGCTGCTTTGCACACAACAATATTCTAATATTATATTTTAACTTTAGCGCTGTATATTAGCGATTATTTGGTCCCGCCGATTCCATCTCCATTACACTGTAATCGGCCAAGGAACGACTTCGACTTCTTCGAAAGCGAAGATATGTGCAGAAATAAACAATTCTTGCAGTTAAACACTAAATAGATTGTCTTACTGTAAATACATCATTAATTCTACCACCACATAGTCTTTAATACACTAATTAAATGTTGGCTATTAGCACTTAAACGATCTAGACACCTTCGACGTTTATGAGCTAATGGAATTGTCCGCTAATCCTAAGAAATTATGAATTTAAAGCGTAACCCGACAACCGCATAATAGAGTTTGTTTCACGCCCTCAAAATTTGTAAATCGAAAATAGAGAAAATGTCATAAATGATGCATTCACATCAGTAAGACAAATATTTACGTTAATTCAGTAAGTTGGGCATATTTGTTGCAATAAATTTGTAGGGAAGATATGGTGAAACGTCTTAAAAAGAGATTACACGTTGTGATTCTACCCCACTCTGCTAATTTTCGTTATTTCATGGGTCTCATTGGTCAGTTTCTTAGTCGTTGAATAACAATACTGAAACTCCCTTCGATTGAGGAACGTAGTCCAAGAAATAGCGAAAAATAACGAAGTAGGGCAGAATCGTTACATGTCGTCTCTATTTAAAGCGTTTTTCGTATTACGACCACATGTTCTCTCTCGCACCATTATCATTCTATGTAAGATAAATATTCTCGTTGAATTAGGTGGACCATACTTAAGATTCCCACGAATTTACTAGGCTAACTAGTTTCGAATATGTTGGATCCGATGAAATATGGATTAAATTCATCTGAAGTTAAAAACATAACGTATAACTTTGGTCATTGCTCCACCAGCAGAAACAATAACACTTTGTTAAATTGTTTAGCTTACAGCTGAGTTAACCGGTGAGGATAAAACCGCAAGGCAACTAATGATAGTTAGGTAGGAGGGTTAGAGGAATTTTAAATCATGGTTTAAAGGTTTCATGATAAACCAAACTGATACCTAAATTATAACACACAGTAATATTATACGCAGCACGATCAAAAGCAATACTCTGTACAACAACTTTAATGTCGTGTAATATTTCAAGTGCTTTAATTAATACACTGTCTCTCTCTCTTTGCGTGTTAAAGGATGTATTAAAAAGTAACTACTTGGCACATTTCAGTGCTCATTTAATGCTATAATCATTAGTTCAAGAGCAAGTTAAATTGCCACTACAATTTTCTGCAACAATGCCATAATTTGTGACACCATAAAATTTATTATTATGTGAAAAAGCATTAGTCCCTTATGGCCATTTCATCTAAAGCTAAATGGAAGAAATTTCCTTAATTGCTACTTATTCTCATTTTTATTGCGTTCTAAGCCTCTGCTGCGAAACCAGGACGCTTATCTCCAACTTTATACCATGCTCCAATTATAGATGTATGAGGCAACAGTTTCCTCAAACATTTGGGGACAAGCATGTATGCTTTGGACGAATAGAAATGAATAGTCAATGCAAAACTACATAAATCTTGAGAATATGCACCATTACTCTTTAGTTTTGTAGAAATTATTTTTTGTATCTTTGATGGTGGCGTAACCTTAAATAAAACTATATATTAATGGATAGGATAGTATATTAAAATTATTTCCGCCTATTTTCTTAAAATGCACGTGAAATTCTTATCATACCTACCAGATATTTGGTAGCATTTATTAATAACCATCGTAGTTTTCTTGAAATAAAAAAGAATTAAATCGTAGGTAATTATTTGTACAAAATATAACTGATTTAAGTCTTGAATTAATAATATTATTTTAAATATTTTTTCAAATCATTTATGACCTTTTAAGAATACTAGAATATATAATTATGTATTTAATTTCGTGTTGAAAAAATCAGTGATATTCAACATTCGCATTTTTATTTGCATAAAAAGTAAGCTAATATTTAAAAATATGTAAATCATAAATTTGAAATTATCACAAAAAAAAAACCTTTCGTCGCAATGACGATGTTGATGAAAAATTTTGATTGTTGAAATCATGACAGTTCTGGCTAATAACTGCGCAATAATATAAATAAATTATAAAGAATGTAAACGTAAACTAATATATGTATAATTGACCAATTGACCAGACCAATTTAACAGGTTGATTTCGTAATTATGCTACGCAATATGCTAATTATGTGTAAAGTGACGATTTACAAATTATTGTATCTTTTTTTAAATTTCAAATTGATACTTGTATCCGTATTAATCGTGCCAAATATGAAAACAATCCATTAGGAACCGCAGTACGGTTAGCAACAAAAGCAAAATTAGAAATATTGATATATCATTAAATTTATATAAAAAAATAAAACATTTTCACAATTTTGTAGAAATTTGTGTACAATCAATGTAATAAAATTTGTACATATATACGATATCACTTGATATAAAATGTTTCATAATAATCGCTACAATACTACACCATAACAATTGAAATGTATAAAACTGTATTGCAACGAGCTTCATATCAATGAGGTCTAACTGAGCTAACAATTTGATTGAAATCTACATCACGTTCTCTATATCAATCTGGGGTATATTGTCGGCTTACATCCTAGAAGATATAACACCATGCAACAACAATAGTTATAATGCATTGATGCTCATAGAATTGCCCTAATAACTAATAAACTTAGTTCAGATTAATGTTAACGGCTAACCTAACTCCTAAACTTTTTAACACGCTCACGAGACGGTAATAATCGTGGTCATTCCACGTGTGTATTAAATTTCCCGTTTTCACGTAATTCTGTTAGTATTAAAGTGATTCCGGACGTAGAAGTTTATGTAAAGAAAGCCGTTTCGAACTATTTGCAATTGTAAGGACTGCTATTAAAACGAGAGGATCGATCCTCATTTCATGGGCAATTTTAGAAACTTCGTCTTTCAAGAACTTTTTCAATATACAATAACGCCCCGATTCATTTAAAATTCAAAAAAGTGCCGAAACTTCCTTGCCCACCATTAAAAGTGAAAAACAGCGTTAAATCTCGAATCAGTTATATCCGATTAATTTTCTTAATCGAAGTAAAAACTTTTCCTTTCCTTCTCGCTAAAAATAAATTTTTCATTATCTACTTTTATAAGTCGGTTTCTTCCGTATCACAGCCGCCGAAAATATTCATTCGCTCTCCCTCTTCATCGTTTTATCCTCTTCCTGCAATTTTATCGAAAAACTAACTTTCCGTCGGACCCAAAACTTCTCTGCTCGAGAGGAGTTAATGAAAATAAGAACATGTGTTCTGACGGCTAACTTCTTCTCTTCATAGAAATGATGAAGGGCCAAATAAAAGTAGAAGGCTCGACAAATTGCTCAAAGCCAACAAACTTTTCATCGGGACGACGCTGAGCGGCTACAACAACTTTCCTCTTTTTGCTTTTGCTACTTGTGTATGTATTTTCGTTTTGATACGGAAAACTGTCTGGATAGTTAACAACATCGGGCGATAAACAAATATAATTAGAAAGCAGCAGACAACTTATTTATTCGATTAACTCCTACGGGTTACGTTGCAAAGTTACACTAACACGTCTAACAGTAAAACATTAGTCTGGCCACAGTAAAATTGCCACAACTCTGTTTTTTAATATTTCAGAGGTTGAATTAAAGTTTAAATTTCCTTATTTACGAAACTTGCTGCAGCTCTATTTAACGGCACAAGATTAAACTTTTATGTATTGCAGGTAATATCTCGACCAGGAAATAGTGGTAGCAAAATAACAGTAACGAAATGATTATTAAATAAAAGTACGTACATTCTATAGCGCTGGAAGCTAGGTATTCGAGCAACAATTTTTTTACTGCAGCCGTAGTTACTTTTTAGTGTCGTTGTTTTGCATCTCCTCTCATACACGTTACGTTTGTGTGTGCATAGGAAGCTGCTAAAGTGTAAAAATCCGGTAAATGTGTTGTTGGGCCTGTTTCTGCGCCACCGGATGCTCGACCGTTGCCGCCAGAATAACAAGTTTCTAACGATTATTGCTCAGACTGGATTTTCGGCCTAAGAATATTTATATAGGCTGGTCAAGAGGAGATTTAATAGTAAATTTGGGTAAACCTTTGT
The DNA here is from genome assembly GCA_963576515.1 of Cryptocephalus primarius. Taxonomy (NCBI): domain Eukaryota; kingdom Metazoa; phylum Arthropoda; class Insecta; order Coleoptera; family Chrysomelidae; genus Cryptocephalus; species Cryptocephalus primarius. The sequence continues at coordinate 6,236,985 of OY754940.1, read as the reverse complement.
CCGAACAAAATTTCACGCAACATATAGGGATAGCAATACAGCAAACAATCTTATTATGTAAGTTTTGCGAAAGTGAAAGGAAGTTAGTTATTTTTACAAGGTGTGCAAAGGAGGCAGGACTAGGTAGTTCAGGAAAAATCTCTTGTGCATTGCTTTTTGCTGACATTGAATAATTTTCCTCACAATAAACACGCAATGTATAGCACAATTTACACTTCCATTTTCCTCTTCAATACTCATCTTTTATGACGATGTACTTTTGTCGGACTTCGGTCACAGAAACGAGTTCCCTTCATTTCTTAAGCTTCAACAGAGTTATCTTCTTATAGCATGACGATTTCAATTACTTTCTTATATGAGAGACTGGCAATATTTCCCTAGGAGATGCAGTAAAATTTTTAAATTTTATTGGAGTTTTCGTTAGGTTTGAAAGAATCGGAGTTTTCCCAGGTACTTCCTTGAATATACTTATAGCCGCAGTGACTATTCTTTAGTGATTCACTAGATTACTTGGTAGCTGTCGTAGTCTCCCTGCAGAGTTTACTGGAAGAGCCAACTATTGCGAAATTAGTCTTCCCGAATATGTAAAGATTAGTAGAACAGGTTCCTGTTTTAGAAAATCTAGAAACAGCGGTGCTGATATCGCAACTCTAGCATACATTTGACAAAACAGCCTTCCAACGTAAAATTATTGGGTTATTGTGCCAACAATAACACTCAACAATGTTTTGACTTCTTGACAGAATTTACTTAACAGCTCGATTAAACTTACGTCTAGAGGTTGCAGCCAATGGGTGCAATAGGGTGAAACACATAGTAAGGCACACCTCGACTTCAAACGAGGCCTATCAATTCATATGGTTTTCGTATGTGTTGCATTAGAGTCTTAGAGGAGTAAAAGTGGATCAGATGGTTTAATGTGTGTGATGAACTGGTTCGTCTTCCTCCTCCTCCTCCTTCTTCTTCGTATGTTTTTGCTATATCGATAGACGCTTTGTTCGTTACCTTTTCATACTCCACTGGGGAACAACCAAACCAAATACTCAAATTTCGCAGTTTTGTCTTAACCTTCCATTGCATGTGCAACATATGCATGGAAATGAACATTATTTAGGAATATAGGTGATTCGATGATGTTGTAAATTCTGTAATTGATTAAGCATGTTGTCATTTTACCTAATATAATCATAGAGATAACAGTGCTAAAAGTGGAAGTATTCTTTGGTCATTTTAGGGTTTTTAGCCATGCGACAAATAATTTAAGAAATCAATATTGAAACAGTCCTTATTTTAAATATATAACAGTAAGATTAAACGAAGGATTTAGAATCAATTGTGTACGTCATATCTTACGAAGTAATTCACGGTATTGCGCATGTAAATCATTCCAACAGTAACAAAGCAGTGCGGGAACAAACCTTTCATTTTCCCGTGAAAATATCTTCTATTGATTGTATCAATTTAATTTTGAGCATTTGACATTTCCCAATTGACGTTTGGTGCACTTGAATCTTGTAAATTTACTTTCGTTGCCGAGAACTTTTAAACGTTTCATCAAAGAACTTCTATATCGTCGAATATAACACGTTTAGCATTATCATACTTTCCTTTTGGTTGTGCAAAACGTAGCAAATTTACACTTGTTTTAAAATCGAACATCTGATGCCTTTCCAAACATTATTAACTACATTCGTAGTTTTCTTTGCCGTTATCAATGATGGAATCTTCGTCCCATGCGACTGATCTATAATGAATTTCGGGCCTGTATGGACTACCTTCAGGTTTCCACGGCGAACGACCCGATACGTCGCAATTGGCTCTACCATTATAATTATATATCCCCGGTAAATGTGATATTTATTAGTCAAATAATTTATAGCTGCACTATTTGGCTTGTTACCTCAGAAGGCTGTTATCGGGGGACTTCTGATCTCGATGGGATGTGTATGTCGAAATCATTAGAAGTGTAAATAAATCGGCCATTAATCAGACGGAGAGGTGGAATAAATTGTAATTGTGAATGTGTGTGTATTTAGGAGATTGTCTAGTGATCGTTTGTATTAGTTTTAAATTATGTTAAGGAGGATTTATAGTACATGAATCAAACTGGGAGAGACGCGGAGTGGTTTTTTGGGCGTCCATCGGGACAATTTATGATTTCTCACGCGGATTTAGGGAAATAAATTACTTTGCATGATTGCAGGAAAGAAGTGTGGCGTGCAGAGAAACAAGATACTAACTGTAAAAATTGAGAAAACAAATTTGGTGAAAATCGAAACTTTTTGGTTGTGATATATTGCTTGATTAGTTAGTCGTCTTAATCTATTTATGATTCTTCACTCCGATTAATTAATCAAAATTTTAGTTTGGGTTTGAAACAGACAAAAATTACACATTAAGTAATTCAATCAAGGGTCGCTACTTAGAGGTTTCTTATGGTAACTAAAGCGGAAAGATAAACTCCAAAGGATACAAAGCTTATGTATGTGTTATATTTGTGGAAATACCTTCATTACAAATTTCATATTCTAAATGGTTCAATCTAGCGACAATGAGGACGGTAAACGCAAAGGAGGAAAACGTGTACATAATTTTTCAACAGTCGATTACCGGTTTCGGCCCCCTGCCAATCATCAAATCTGTTTGTAGAAACTAGACTAAGAACAGAAGTATAATTAACCTGCCGAAAATAAGGTCACCTTACGTCTGATACGGTTCGTTCAAAATTCAATTACTCTGGGCCTGACAAGTCAAGAACTGACAAAGTCTCTTCTACGACCCGAAAATTCCCTTAGGTTGTGTCTCGTCTCGATCTCATATTTTATTGATCTCTTGCTTGCCTTGAAAAATCTGGAAATAAATGAATGTGCGATTATCTTTCTTGAATATTCAATGATTATTGAGGATTTTCCTAATTTCCTAATTCATTTACGACAATAATTAAACCTTCCTAATCTTCCTCCGGATAACAGCACTGCGGATATATTTACCCGCTATATAGATATCCATGTTACCCTTTTGCCTAACTTGCGGTCATGATAATCTTAATTAAGCACGTGATAATGAATTATTTAGAAAGAAACCTTACAAATTCATTTTAATTGTGACGGTAGTAGATAACATTCATACGATTTGGTTCCCACTTTTTATTTCATTTCATGTCTTTTCATCTTTTGAAATTGAGATTCTTTTCATAAATAATAGTATACGTCTCCTCCATCAATCTCTATGACAATATCGAGGCGCGTCCGCGTTATCACATCTCCCTTTGCTCCCGTGCTCCCGACTACCTGGAATTCCTTTTATTGTTTCACGAGCAAATAAATCTTTATCCCGAAAATCGAGCTGTTTTTCAGAAAGGAGAGATCTCCGAAGTCAAAGTTGCGGTGCGAAAGTGTTTCAAATCTTTCGAGTATATACTAACATTATCCCGGAGGACTGCCCATTTATCCTTCCGTAAATCTCGTTGTCGTCCCGTGGGACGGGGAATATGGATACGATGAAAAACACTTTCGGTAACATTGTTTTGACAAGTCCAATTATGTTCCTTTGTGTCAACATTTTCTTAATGGAGTTCCCTTGTAAGGTTCCTCGATTGTTCACTCGATGCCTTTGTAACTATAATCGACCAGGTAATGAATGTTTAAACTAGAACGACCGCATTTATCAATCCGAGATAAATATATAGATGTATGTAGCGTGGTGGAACAGAATATGGAAAGTATTTTAAAATTTGGATTTACGACTCCTAGAAATATTAATAATTTTTTCAATCTATTTCACTTACGCCAATTTTGATTCAGTTCTTAAGATATCCCAAAAATGTAAGTAAATTTAGTCTTGATTATGCCTAAACACGTATACTTTTTCAATTTTGACAAAGAATGACTAACTTCCATCAAAGTGATGGAACACAAAATGATGCAAGAACCTGAAATATTAGTGAAAGTCTATTTGTCACATTGTGGATGGATATCGAATTCAAGTTGGTGTTTAGAATTGACTGAAGCCAAAACGCCCCTAAAGGATACTCTAATGATAGGCAATACCCAGGGAAAGATTCTTTCCCAAAAATTTTCGCAAAGTCTTGAATACAAAATGTTTAGTGCAAAACGCTCGTTCTGGTCCAGTTATTCGTACCATGTTATTCATAAAGACTATTTAACTTTCCGATAAGGTTATGATTAAACTAACCAAAGCTACGTCATTATTATGAATACATTAAACAATACAGTGTATCTACTTCAATGAAACATTCTAAAAGTATGGTATGCTAAAAATCGATTTAGAGTTAAATAACATTTTTAGAAAAGAGGAAAACAACACTCACCACAAATATATGTTTTATGTTATGTTAAAATGGGCATTTTACTATGTTGTCAAATAAGGATGTCTCAAAATATTGGAATATTTGAGTTTTGGTTCTTTTTTATGGCAAACTCCCCTGCAAAACTTGAAGAACTGGCCATTTACAATTAATTATGTTAGTAGTGAATTGACTGACCCTATAGTAAATCAGATTTGGGCAGACATTTAAGAAATTATCGAAACCATAATTTAAACTTGCGTAAAATAATAAAAGTCCCTTACTTTTTTCTACCGCTGTATTCGCGTACTCGAATCCCACGATTCGTTCGCTAGTTTATTAAAAGAGACTAACAGCTTTTTTGTTAACTGAAATGTTCCTAGTTTTAAAATTTCTAACTACATCGCCTCTCCTTATCACCTCTAATCAAATTATTTGCGCTCACCAGCTCTCTGCGTTATTATCTGACGGCGTGTAAGCGAATTATTGCGCCGAAACCAATGGAAATTTTCCCATTTATAACTGATACGTCTGTAACATGAAATCACAAGTTAATCGATGTAACGCGCACACGTATACGTCCATTGCAACCATAATAAAAGGGACTAATTTTGATAAATGAGAAGTATGTATACAATGAAAATGCGTTTACTTAATTATACACATATGCTAAAATCTCTCGTTTCGCGCTAACACATAATTAAGGGGGTTTACTAGTTGTTTACGTGGTAACGAACGATACGCGGATGATTTTTCGCGAACGGTGCCATTTTCCATGGGGTTCTTGAATTTCCATTGAATTTTGCTGGTTACCTGTCATTATTAATTTTATCTCTATTGTTTATACGTTGTAAACCCAATCAAGTCGGTCGGGTTTCGATTTGTGAGTGAATTTAGCTAAGGATAACGATATTCCATGCATTCTACCTTATAGGCGATTTTGTGTAACTAAAATTAGTAACAAATTCCTTAAACAGTGGTTTCTTGCCTATTGAAGGAAACTAGATTAAAAACTACGACTTGTACATAATACATACTGGAATGAAGACGTTTTCAGGGAAATCTACAGAGATCAAATGTCTTTAAAGAGTACCCTCGTCATGTAAAACTCTCTAGATTTTGACGACGTTTCGCCTATGTACTGGGGTTCTCTACGCACGTATTGTTCTCAATTCATATAAAATATCAGCAGATTTTTCTCCTTGTTTCAACTATCAAACTTCAGTCGCTAAATTCATCTAATCCTCACGTTCTGCTGTATGTGAAATAGATTTATGCTAAGAATATTAACTCAACAACTATTTTTAGGAAGGTAGGTAATTAAGTGGGAGATTCTAGAGCAGGTGACTACATTTACTATAGTAAAGGTACTGTAACAAGAGGAATTTCTAAGAGTGTGATATGTTTAATGTGCGGTGTTCGAATTCTCCCCCTGTTCATTCATGAGAGAACTCTCGCTAGGAATTTTAATGCGTAATTTCCATTGGGCTTTTGATCACCTTGAACTCAAAATATCAACAAAACTTAAAGGGATAAAATATAAACGAACGTGTCTATTTCTACTATAACTCCATCTTAATATCTGTTGGGCAATTAGGCATGACGGAAAAATGATTAATTTTGGGTAATCCGTATCGATTTTCAAGACCTACCCTCGGTTTCCTCTCGTTCCTCTTACTTGAAAATTTCCACGTAACAAATTAAGCCAGTTTCCAATATGTTAAAGATGAGACCACTTTAACTTTGTTTTCAATTGTCCGAGCAACTGACCATTTTAGCTTGCTGCAGCTCAATTTGTTCATTTCTTAATTACCTACAACGTCATCATTGTAACATATAGTGGCTTTTAACTAGTTTACCCGCAGTATGTAATGTTCAGTTATAAACAAGATTAGCAGAAGTTGAATTTTGCTGGGAAATTTTCGCTTCCATTATACCTACGTCACACGTCACATTTGTGACGAATGACGCTAACTTACCACATGGTGTTATTTATGGAGGACGCAGCGAAGGATGTAATGTTATACTGTTTCTAAAATTTAGCCGAAATTATAATTATTTCATCCCTAGGGTATATTCTTAAGTAGCCACAAGAATTATAACAACTGAAAAATATGTAGAATTTATGGATAAGTTCGAGCGTACATCTCGAATTGTTTCCACCAAGATATTGGTGGAAATGTGACTCTCAACATAGCGATTTCTCCTCACAGGAATGACTAAATTGATACTCTGTCTTAAAAATTACAGATTTGGCACCATAACCGCCCAAAACTTTATGCTTTGCGTATATTCTACGTTGAGTTAGTAATGAGTACATTTATCGCTGATTCAGTTTGATCACCAAAACCCGTATAAATATTCTCATATTAGGAGTCTTAACATCTGTCTGTACATGTATTATAAGACATTTTGAATCTATGGTTTCATCAGAAGTAAATTCGGTTAATAAATTACGTTCCATTTTGATACAAAAGTATCCTTCAGCCGTATTTCATTTTCTCCAGTGTTTACGTAAGGGATCAATCCCCAACGTCCTTCTCCTTGGCGTTGTTATCAAACTTCGCAACAAATACCTTACAGGATTTCATAGTTAATTAGGGTAGTGAAGGGTCTTGTTTGCCTGCATACATGTGTGAATAGATATCGGTATCAAAGCGCGTTACCAGGGGTAAATCGATACCTCCAATAGCGTGGGAGCGAGAAGGGTTTTTTGCTCTTAAATTAAATTCGTGTACGTAAAAAATTCCCTGAGTAGGTCGGTAGTTATCGAATTAAAAGTGTTAACTGAGAAAGGTTTCGTTTTCTGAGAACATCAAACAAATTTTGGCGAGCTGGAATCGCTATGAGGGATATTCCAACGATTCTAAAACGTGTCAGTGAACATGTGGGTACTCTAAGTAATCGAATTGAGGGACGTGTTGGCGGAAATTTGATGAAACGGGTGGATGCCAGAAACCGAATGGAAATTGTTCTTGACTGAATCTCAAATTAAATTTTAAAATTTTTCATTTTTTTCCTTCGCATCACGCTAGGCGCCACAACAAGGAGGAAAATCCCCGTTATATCGCGGAACGAGTGAAAGAGCGGGCGGTGGCTTATTTTTCACGCACCCCATTTTAATACTCCGGAATAATTCAACAATTTTATATTTTCCCTTGATAAATCTAAAAATGTCGGTTGCTCAATTAATTTTTTATATTTAATCCCTCTTTGCTCACGCTTATCCTTACGCGCCGCTTTTGTAGTTTAATATTTCGTGGCGCTTTCGTGCTCTTTGCCGTTATTAAGGTCACTTGCGAGTCGGAGTGTTTCACGCAAACTTCGCCATAAAAATTAAAAGGGGTAGGCCGTATTGGTTTGCGCTCCGGAAAAGCCGCCTATGCAGATGACACAACAACGTTTGAATTTTTCATTATCTAATTTTAATTTCGGACGAGGAGAAATTTCACTCCGTCCTACGGAATATATTTTATTGCGAAAAAGTGTATTACAACGGGTCTACGTTTATTAAAGGTGGAAAGGTCCCCTTTTGATGTGGTTGCTTGAGCTTTTTGAAAAGGTGTCTCGGTGTAAAAGGGTATTGAAAAATATTTTAAACATCGCCTTTGAATATAAATGTAAAACGTTGTTTCTTCATAACAGATCCTTTCATTTCTGCTTCCACAGTATTTAGATTTATACAACTAACCAACTCAACAGGTTCAAAATAAATAATTTATAATAAAGCAAACCTGACATTAGGTTCATAACAAAAATAACTTAGGCCAAGAGAAAGGGATATCTAACCGAAATATATGACGTTATAAAATAATAACATTAGTTATTCTCCTCAATATATTTAAGTGCAGTAGTGTAGTTGCGTCCAATTTCTCCATCCCCTGTGTAGCCACGCACATTAAATGTATTTAATAGAATCCCTGAAAATTGATAGAAATATTTGTGGACTATATGAGCTTGCTAAACTAAATCTATTTTAAATTATTCATAGGTTAGCTATGTCACTGATGGTTAATGTAGTTGGAAAAGACAGATCAACTAGACAGTTATTCTTTTATGAATCGATATTAGTGGGACATTTGAACTTCCACTCGGACTCCTTTATCTTTAACACCTCTCACAAGTCATTAACCAAATAGGTCCAACAAAGCTAAAAATTGGAAAGTTCCCCAACGAAATTAATTGTGATTTGTGTACAGAAAAAATAGAATAGGTTAAATTATCAAAAATTTGTTTTAACTTTCAGAAATTGTCATCTAGTACAGCAATTTTTTTTTATTAAATTATGAAAAGTAGTCTCTGAATTGACAATAAAATGTATTTAATAACTAAATATATTTTTGGAAGAACCAATTTACTTATTGCTTACTTTTATTTCATGCACTCTACAAAACACGATTTTATTTTGAGAGATTCTTTGATAAGACAATTAAACATTTTTTTATATATCTTCAAGAAGCATGTATAAAACTAATTTTTTGAATAACATCTTTTTTATGAAAAGCAAAAATGGTAAAGTATGGTTAAATATACTATTTATACTAAAAATTCATAAAATTAATGAAATATGCAAAATACGTATTTTTAAACTGGTTCTTGTTGGGAAAAATGAGCCATATAGCAAGAAATATAATAGATTAATAAATATACCTGATAACAAAAAACATGTACTTTGCATATAATACGAACTTTAGTGATAACTGTTAATAATTAATAAAAAAAATTAGTAATTTTCTTATATGTTTTCAATTTACAAGATTTGAAAAATTTTGTTTCCATATTAATCGTATAATCAAAGATATGTATATTTCATAAGACTCTTTACTTATTTCGTTTAGAACAGTTTATAAACTTAAATCCTGGCTTTTCGTTTGTATTAAACTTCCAATTACCTAATTCATGTTCGGGGAGAACATTGTCAAAACGACTTTTCATCCACACAAATTCTACGAGCCGTAAAATATTCCAATGAAAACGCTATTATTAAGCATCTTAACTTGATGTGGTGAATAAAAATTCCAAAACTATGTTCATATAATCAATCACCTGCAAACCCTCCGTCCACTTTTTTACATTCTAGTTTATTAACGATTTTCAAATTTTACCTCACCACTTTAATTAACCTTTTTTAAAATAAAAATTAGTAAAGTGATAGGTTTTGATACCAACAAATTTTTGACAAGTTCCAATATCCGATCAATCTCCGGTAGGATTTTCGCAAGCTAACAATTACTTTGAATAAAAAAATAGAAGTAAAGAAACACGTCGATCCATCCTCGCTCCTGGCTAATATACGAGAGATACGGTCACCTCCAGATAACATCTGATAAATTACAGTCCGTCCGTTCTTTCGTTATTATTGTTGTTAAAAGTTAAGACGATCATTCCCGAAAATTTCATTGTCCAAGAAATAATATCGTGCGGATTGCTCTCGGGGAGCTCCCATAATGATCGTTGTAAATAACGATAACGTATATTTAATTGAATTGTTATTGACAGGTACGGCTCTCTCGAATATACGACTCGACGTCGAGTAGTAAGTATAAGCTAGTAGGTATTGCTTAGTGCATGGTTTGTTATTACGTGGTAATAATTTGTAAGTAGGTATATGATACCTTGTTAGAAAATAGAAAGTTTTTGTTTAGAAGAAATCAATTGAACCTAATAAAGTAGAAGGTGTGTACATGAACTATTTCTATTACGTGCAATAATTCATTGCCTACGCTCTGATTCTCAGAAAGATTTGTTAATAAGCTAATTGGATATAAACTTCTCTACAGGCTGGGCAGGAACCCATCTCCTGAAATCCGAGTTATCGAAAAAGTACCTAGTGAATATTTAACTCAATTAAGTTATCATCGATAATTATAGTTTGGGTAAATTCCCGGTGGCCTTAGATATAGATAATGTTCAGATCTTTACTATCTCTTACAAATTTCCCCAAGGCGAGTGATTTAAACCTGCTTTAGAGCAAACAAAGATTTGTGGCATTATTTAATCTCCCACTACTCGAAGTCTCGTTATTACTTTCCGAATCTGAGACCAGCGTAAGTGCTCACGATTATTCTTCCTGTAACCGACTTCTCTTTATTCCTCATCTCATCAATAATATTTGCTAACAGGATGCACTTACTGCATCAACGCTACAGGACTCGAAGGCTTGTTTAAATAAATGAAGACGTGAAGCTTTGTTATAGCGCTCGCTACGAATATATTTTAAAATAGTTCGCAATTATGTTAATTGCGTCAGCTAACAAATGGCTACGTCTTCGCAGTTGGTATTATAAAAGGTATTCTAGTCGTATTCGAGTCATTTGTCAAAGTCTTGCTGTTTTGTCAGCAGCATTACTCAACGTATCGTTTTGTTGCGATCGCAGGATATTCAGGGAAGATCGGAAAAATGTGCCCAGGCAGGATTCGTCTTCCTGGCAATCTGGTTTTAGTTATTGATTCGGGAAAGTTGAAGTAGTGACCAGATATATTAATGCTAAACAACCAGTAGATATATATGTACGTAGCCGCCACAAAGACAGTCTTCACATTTTTCTACCATTCAAATAAATATTTTTAAAATTTAAATTCTCCAATGCATACCAATAAACTCTCGAGTATCGAATGAAAACGTACCTGGAGATACACGGATGGATTTTTGTCCATACATAACATAGATGTGTGCGTATGTGCATGAACGTGGTACAACGTATACACGTGTAGACGACACATTTCACCACATTTCATTACAAACGTGCATTCATCCGAAATTGCTTTAATCTGTATCTACATGAAAGAATTTCGTTACGAGAGTCTCGCTGAAAACAATGAAACTCGTTGCAGTAAATTTCATCGCTGCACGGGGAATCCCCGTGAAATAATTTTAACATGGGAAAAACACAATGACCATAGCTACAATTTATCGAATAGAACGGGATCGGTGCAATGGACACCGTAGCGCTTTCCTTTTTTCTGGGACATTGAGTTAATTTCCACGATTTTGGGTGTTGGTTATATTAGTTTAAGGCTGATTATTGTACTAGTTCTACTCTTTGACTTTAAAATTTGTCATTTAAGTTCTTTTAACTTGTAACAACTTAGGTAGAGAACGTACCCATTTTCAATTATACAATTTTTAACGGTATATATATGGAAGATATATGAGGAAAATTTTGATGCACATGATAATTAGGTAATTTACTATTGACGATTCAATCGACATTTTCACATTAAATATTCAACTCGTATTATTATTGATGGAGTGAAACGCTGTATTATTTTTGGGGATTCTGTCCCTGAAGAGGATTAAAGCAAGGCGGCAGTCATCCTCCTGGAAGCTACTTAAATGGGCAAATCACTTATCTAACGGTGAATTATACTAGTCGAATAACAGCAGCACTCTGCATTCGTGTTTTCTAGTACAGAGAGATTTAATTTGATAAAATGACCCAACCTAAAAGGTAAACAATCGTTATCGATGCTGGTTTGCATTTTTAATTTCCGATGTTTCGCACCGCGAACCATCTCAACACGTAACTATTTAAAATGGGTGAGGTGATATTAAAAGATACCATCACAAGCAATTTTCTTACATTAAACCGCATTTACATAAACTTGACATATTTACTAGCCAACCGTTCCTGAATTACAACCCACACCTATTTCGTGTACATTTTTGTTTATGATAACGTTATCAGCATCACGAACGGTTTTTAATTTTTATTTTTTTAATAAAAACTGGAAAGCGTTTGCTCGGATTCGTTCATTCATTTAAACCGAAAGAATTGTAGAGCTCCTGTACAACGAAAAAATAAATTGTTGATTTCTGTAACGATACCCCAAATTAATTAAAAGTTTCATTTAATCTGATGTGACAGAAAAAGAAATAACACGGCCGAAAGTTTCATAATTAATTTGTTGTAGCGTTATATATTTCATAGAGCGGCGACTAACAGGGTGTACTTTTTTATTTACCGGCAAGGAAAACCCTCTTGCAATGCAACCCCTCTATCGGACGAATTTAAATTATCTCGCTGCTATAAATAAAATTAGCGAATTTAATTAAAAAATTAAATGAGTGCTTAGTTCGAAAATTTTCTTAGGCGGCTAATTCCGTATCTTTGTTCGAGCGAAAAGCCCTCCGTCTCCCTTTCTCAGGTTAAAGTTTTCGCGAGCTTTAGCAAATTTCCAGGAGGGCATTCGGAGAATTCGCCGTAAAGGGCGTTTCTCCCCGTTCGCCCGAATGGATTAATTAGATTTCGGAAAAGTTTGGAGAGTAGTTCGCGACTATTCCCCGATATTCAAAAATCCGGAACGCCGCTCGCTAATCTCGATCTGGTAAATCTGGATAATTAGTCCGTGTGACAACGTCCACTTTCTGCGTTTAATGATTCGCGAGTGGTGGTCTTCTGTTTGATGACGCCCGACGGACGAGAACAGCGGTTCGGTTCAATTTTACCTTCTAATTTGTTTGCTTTGAAGTGTTTTGCTTCGGGATATAACGGTGAAAAGCAGGGCTCAGTCAGTATGAATGTGACAAAAAACAGATAATTTGGGAAATGTCGTGTAACGGAGACGGCTGCACGATTCGACAGCGGATAATACAATAAAGCCTTTGAGGTATTCCAGAAAGTTCAAAGAAAGTCGCTGCTTTGCATAAGAAGCAGCCGTTTTAGCGGGAAATCACCTTGTTTGTGGCAAGATTTCATAGGTCGAAACCGGTGGAATTTGTGGCTTGAAGGATTTAATTGAAAATTCACTTTCAACCACGAAAAAACAACAACCGCTGGGGGGATTTGGACCTACATAGTCTGGCGATCCTTGCTAGCTTTTTAGGGTACTACTAACTAGTACCTGAAACACTTAAAGTACGTTTGTGCTATAATGTCGGAAACCGACTACCGACTACGTTATTTTTCAATAAGGGGTAACTTGAGGAATTAGGGAAAACAACTAGTTCGAGGGTTAATTCCCCTGCTGACATTGGACTACTCTTTAGCTCCGTGGAGGTGTAATATTTATACGAAGGCTTATCTGAAAAAGACCTACAATTTAACCTGGCCTCCGACCCATGGACCTCAAGCATGTTTGTACCCCCCCTTAAGGTTTCATCCCAGTTTGTCGTTCCGTGACTTACCGACTCGGGGCGCATACGTACACGCGCACACCCATTCATACACACACGCATGCGCACGCGCACGCACGCATCCAACATTCATGGCTTTACTGGGATTCGAACTCACAGTAGCGGCGACAGTTTGATTAAAAACTTCCTCCCCTCTTCACATGATCACTGCTGTCTCATAAGGATAAATACTTGGTTTTAAATAATGCAAGTGATACGTGGTGCTGTTATTCAAGTTTAATTGTCTAATTCAAATTGTGTCAAATTCACATATTGTTAATAAACACTGTAAATTATGCCTTGACACTATACAAATGTCTGTGGAATTAATAAGTGCAACTGTACTGTAAAGAATTATCTTTCTGATTTTATTTACCTCCTATTAAATTAAAAAAATTCACGGCAAGATGGTGACAAAAAGAGGCGTGATGTCATCAAACTAATATAAATTTGAGGTTATATGGCGGATTTCGATAGTGGATCAAGGATCTGTTTTCATAGCCGACTCATTTTAGAGGGTTTACTTCCATCAGGGTCGTGGTAGTTTAACTCGGGAGATTGCTACGAGCATGTAGAAATAAAAACACACTGGAAAATTTCCCAAAATATTTAATGTCGAAGAAATATCGACAATAATATGTACATAAGCGATCAATAAAACGGTTGAGAGCAATTGTAGGCGCAATGCAAAAAAATACTTATCCATATTTCGCTTGAGATTAATAAGGACCGCCAATCGTAAACTGGAAATAAATACCACAGATTAAGAAATGAACTGCTTGTCCGCAACCTTCTCCGTTCTCCTAGGGCGAGAGAGAGAGAGAGAGAAAAAGAGAGAGAGAGAGAAAAACTCTCTCTCTCTTCTTTTTTTTCCCAGTAGAAAGAGAGACTAACACTGCTTACATTGTTTCTCTCTCCCGCGCAGAAGGAAACGGAGAATCTGTTAAGTTTATGAAAAATATAAATGAGAGAAAAAAAAAAAACAAATTTACATAAAAAATAAAACACATTCATTTTAGTAAGTTAGCAAAAATCAGAATATTATAAAAGTCTGGTTTCCACTACATCACTTGTGACTTTGCCATACGTTCCACAACTTACGGATGTAGTTTTTGTTCTCAATGTAAAACACATGTCTGAAGCATGAATATTGCTGATATTCATGGAAAATAGAGGAAAGTCTCTTTTCCATATGCTTTGAACTGTTTTGCTTAATAAAATTAGTTTGTAAAGTGGCTCCAAATTAGATTGTAAAACAAAGTAGCTCTGGCGCTCAATGTACACAAGATGCTTAATTAATAGTGCACCCCATTCTCGACTTGAACGTAATAACTTCTCTCTCGTAAACAGTAAACATAATGTTTATGTGTCTATTCCATTTAAGCAGATGCACCCGGCTTGGAAGTAGTGGAGGCTGGAGGGTCGTACCGAATGCTCGTCTCGTATACCGTCATATATGTATGATCTGCAAACCTCATGCTCTCGCTCTGCTCTCTCACTCTGCTTCTCTTACGAAGCCGCCATAAAAATTTCATCAATTTTATAAGTAAAGCTAGGCGCGCGCGAGAGAGGCGAACTCATGAAAATTTTATTCCGAAAAGTGAAATGATATGTTTGCTTTCGGTTGCCGGTGTTAAACTTTGATACCGACTTTAAATGAAAACTTCGAGAGGTAGTGGAGTGGCGGCAGGGAGGAGGTCGAATTTCAAAAAATGTTCGGAAAATGAAGTGGAAAGTTTTTTCCTCTCGTTGTTGTTGTTCAATTTTTAAAACACCCGGGTTTCAGAAATGGAAGACGTACTTGATATTTGAGAGTTTTAACTGCGTTTAATTACATTGAAGTGGTTGTAAAATTTTTTTGTAGGTATTACATTTCGTCTATGTTATATGAGTTTGAGTTAAAATAGTTTTTGATGTGGGTAAAAACACCTCGGATGATATTTAACGTAGATTTATTAGGCCGCAGCAAATTTGAATTATATAATTACACAACTTATTTCACTTTTAATTAAAAATTGTTATAGCATTGTCTTGAAGTTCGAGAAATAGATGGGATTCCTTCAAGAATCGATTGAAAACAGTAGCTTCGGTAGTCACATATGAATTTATTTAATAACCTAGCGTAGAAATTCAAATTTTAATCAAAATGTTTATTCGATAAAGGAACCAATTTACAACCGTATCTTTAACATAAATTCCTCGCATGAATATGAAATCGAACCGGTCTTATGGGGAACATTCCAAAATAAGAACGGTAACTCCGTGGAAAAGAAATTCAATTTTAAATCCCAAAGTCGGGTACATATATACATATATGCCACATATTCCAAATATTCATATATCACCACAAGTATAAAGACATAGAATGGTTCCCACTAACTCACATCGAGATTGCTTTTCTCTTCCGCATCTTTGCATTACGTTTCGTTTGTTTTCCTGTTTTCCTCCCATGGAATTGGTTTGGATAAATTACAATTAAACTTCGGAAAGTTTCTTTCTCACTCGCTCGGCTTTTATTAAATTTTATTTCCATCGTTAACTATTGAGCACCGGCGCAGCCGACGCAGATTGGGCCGTTCGTTTCAAAATTCTTAATAATTTACCCGAAGAGCGATAGACTCGCTTGATTACAATAGCTGCTGCACTTGACCCGATTTGCACCCTATCTTCAATACCAGAACGAGTTACATTTTTTGCGCGTCGGAGAGCTGAGTAACTATTACTTGCATGTAATTACAGCCAATTTTTAGTATCGAATATCAAACAGAACGATTAAAAAAATCATTTGATTATATGGAGTAGCTCTTCGGATCCTTCGATCGTATAATACAGAAGCTGTAATGATAGTACCTGGGATGGCGATTATGCAAAAAGCGATAAATGAAGTTGTGTTAGTTTTTCATTACGAGGAGTCTAGTTACATCCCGAGCATAAATTGATGCATGTGTACAGAAATGTCAATGTCATATTTACTACGTCGTATTTTTTGCAAGTTGATCGTACATTCGTAACTCTAGTATTTTTTACTGCGTTGCCACAGTCAACTGATGCATGCGTTTCCTGTTATAAATCAAGCAATTATAACGTAAATAATACATGTTAAGACTCACAAAAGTATGCACACAAGCTATACGTTTACGAAGATACTACAGCTGTTTTAATGAATTCCTTTGATCTATTACATACATACATACATTTTCTGCCTTAACGTCCACTGAAATAATATGAGTTGGTCCATACTATTCAAGAAACACATTATTCTTTTTCGACCCTCTCGTTGTTAGGTGAAATTTCCATTCAATGAAGGTGGGCTATAATGTTGGCAAATTTATTGCGATCTTGGATTGCATAAAGTATTATGTCATACTAGTCCAGTGCCGTATGTTCTTCAGCCAGAATTGTTACCTATAGCTGGGGCCACATCATCATATTTATCGTTTCGATACATGTGGTCAGATATGCGGTCTTTCTTTAATTTATTAGAGTAATGAGCTCCCTTTCTCTTCCCATACGGTCTCTATCAACCCATATCAACATATCTACCAACTACTTCCAAGAAATGGCGAAGGCGCCATATTATTGGAATTAATCATTTTTATCCTGATGATCTTGGTCGGGACATTAGGATAAAGTTCCTAAATTATTGTATTGAGATCGGGCTGCAAAATTAGAAAAATTTAGTTAAATACATACCTACATATATACAGGAGAAGCTAATAAAAGCGTGTTAAAAAAAGTCATGTCTACGTCTGGAGAAAAATGTTGTTTAACGTTCTTATCGCTGTTTTTTTAATTAAATGCTGAAACTAATAACAATATTTTCGTAATTTTTAACATGAGATTGGTGCCTGAAAGCTCAATAGTACATCAAATCATCGTTAGATCGTTGGAATTGTTCCTCATTTTTGTGCAGTATTCACTCAACAAAAAGGGATTGAGTTCCGAATAAGTACGGTGCCAGAAAGTTATGTTATTTTCAGAAAAAGTGGTGTTACTATGTATGAACATGTCATATATTCGTGGCATGTATAGGCTTCATCTAAATGTAATACTTTGCCCATATAAATGCAAATTTTGTGTGTATGCATAAGAATATGTTGCTCTCTCTCTCTATAATTTATTGCTTCAAAAGTATTTTGGACTCTGATGAGATTTTAAGGCGAGTGTTTGCAGCGACTTTGTTATTGCTTTGGAGATCTACATGCTAAAGTTCATGGGCTCGGGTTGAGAATCCATATATCTGGTTTCAGACCAATTGGCTCAGCTCTCACCTTTTAAATTTAGTCGCTCGCCCCCTAAAACTGCTCTCCCCACGTCCGGGCACATCTACCTCCGTCATCCCTCCGGCATTCCTCCCCGACGACGACATATCTACGTAGTCGTTCCCCGGGAGAGAGAGAGAGAGTTCCTCCGTCTCTAATCACGTTTAACAAGATAAATAGTAAGCGGACTAGACAAATAGACATTTGGCACTGTACCTTCCCTACAGTGAGAAGCTGACACATCTGCAGGGTCAGCCCTAATTCTCGGCCGAGTTCCAACTACCGACGCCGTCGCCTAAGATTAATAGACGCCCGGGGTGAGGGGCCCGCACGACGCCCGGAAAAAACCTTCACTGGGGCACGGTGAAGTAGGTCCGGACCACGGAGCCGGCGGTTTAAGAGCCGATTGAAAGGCAGTGAGGGAATCTTCGATGGGATCGGGGGTTTGTCGAAGGGAAATTTGTCTAAAGGAACTTAATTAAGATTTTCGTTAATGTTTCAGATCTCATCGAGAAAATTAGATTCTTGGTGTGAAATTCAAAGTTTCTGACATTTTCTCTTTTCTTTTCAGCTTGGTCCGGTCATGCTACGTATGCAGTCGAGCGCAGTTATTTGCCGCCAACAATTAAAAGGTAAGAACCACTATCGACAATACTAAACATTCATGAAGGTATTATACGTCACATTTTATTTGAGGCAAAATTACAGTAAACTTGGGACAAGACACCCTAATTGAACGTCATAAATCATCTGTTGAATGGGGAAAGGTGAAGTGCTTTATTGGCGATTAGGAGATGGTTTCGAATGGTCGTCACAGACAAATTAATCTTTTCCATACCATGAAAAAACCCTCTTGCCCCTCTGAAAAAACCCCATACCACTCCTCTTGTTTGCATATGGTGCCTAGGCCAGTGCGATGCAGGTTCTATGTCTTCGACTTCTTCCAATTCTTCCTCACCAAATTCTGCTCCTTCGCCATACTCCATATCCTTATCCACTGCTATTTCTTCATCTGAACCTGCTTCTTGATTTATTTCAAGTTCTCTGTTTAATCAAGGCCGCCACATTGTCAAGTCATTGACAGCAATTGTCGAGATCAGAATAAAATTAATTTATTTTAATACACATTTTTTAGCCGCCGTTACGACAATTTTGCCTCGTTATTATGTAATTTAAATTGACTCATCAATGAGAATAAGTTCTTTCTAACTTTATAAGTTCTTGAAGCTCCTGTTGTTGTCTAAGTACTCTAAGTGCGGTCTGGAAAGAGCGGATAACAATTTTTAAGCCGCTTCATCTTCTCCATTTATAATCTTTTACAATCGGGGTCCGGGTAACGCATACCACAATTCGAGTTCCAATTAAAATGCGACGAATTATACTCAGCTAGCTCACGACATGTTTGACTGTTAAATCAAAAAATATGTTCTCAGTGCGTTATAATTCGCGCATCCTTTTTAATATTAAACATTGGGTGTTTTTAAATAGCCATAAGCTATTTGCTGTAAGCTAGCTGTTGGCTGTGCTAAATAAAACTGAATAATAGAATATAGGAATTTTAAAAGAATTACTTTAAACTATCGGAAAGAAGTCTGAAACGTTCCGAAGAAGTAAAAATGTAAAGAAATCAGATAACCCCCATGAACTGTCAGCACAACAAATACGTTTAATATAATTTTCTCCATTAATTTAGAGACTTGTGGCCTTGTGTGGGATCATTTAAAAATTTCTACCTGTTAATTACGTTGTATTTCGTAACTTTTCTTCCTTTTTGAGGAATTTATTTCGCTTAACTATCCTTGCTGTAGTTAGTTGCGTCATCACAATGCAGTTTGTTCTTAAAATATCCTAATGCATCTCTGGCCAAAACTTTATCAAAAGAACGACTAACACCGAAACATATATTTTGCTTGGGAAAGGAAGAACGTTTTTAATTGTGACAAGAATTTTAGTGCAAAAGTCGGCTATCTTTTCAAGATTCTTATTTTAGTTTTATTTAACATGGGGGTCCGAGGAAATAAACAAACGAATTTAAAGTACGTTATCTATTAAACAGTTATTTATTACAAAATGGCGTTAACGGTACCTACTATATATCTCTACCTCCAAAAGAGATCACTGTTTGTTCCTCCAAATGTAATCTCTATTTAGCTTAAATTAAAATAGGGCCAATGACATTTTAGGGAATGACATTTTAAGACAAACTGCATACCGTTAAGATTTTCAGTATCAGCCTTGCGATTACTTTTCTTTCGTCGCCTTCTATAAAATTTTGAGTTTTCAATTGAGATCTCTTTGGTAATGGTTTATCAAAGAACCATCAAACAGATGTATTACAGATTTATCTGGAGTATAAAAACTGTTGCTAAATGTGTGATGTTTTTGAGTGACGTTCTGGGTTTCCTCGTATGTCATTGGGATACGTCAAAATATTTTCCGGTGAACGTTATGCCATATTAATTATCCGGATGGTTACACCGCTGATACATCGAAATTAGCGGGTGCCCACCTCGGCTGTCACATCTAACACGTATCCGTCAAAATAACTGAAATTACGCTAATTTCGATTGTCGTACGTGTGGATGCACATTTAAATGTAAGTTGGATGCTCGCTGCTAATTAGGTTACATCCGGTCGGGGATAATATTTAATCAGCCAGATTGGGTAATAAATCTGCGGGCACGTATGCACATATATATACACACACACACACACACACATACACAAATACATACACACGTTCGCGTATGTACATGTAAGTACGACGACGCACATATCAAAGAGGAATTTTAAATGGACGAACCGAAAATCCGATTAACGCACTAGAAAAGCGATTGATGATGTAAGAGGATTTGTCGGAAACAGAGTGGATTAGGGAACAATAAGACATTCTTTTTTGGATTCAGCCGGACAACAAGCGAAAGTGAATTTCTGTGGGCGTTATGAATTGGGATATCAACTGTAACAGTAAAGCGAATATGCCATCGATTCACTTGAAGAACAAGGAGTCTGTCTCATCTCAGTAAACATTCACAGACATCAAATACTAACGTCATTAAAAAAATACCTTCTAGAAACGTTTCAAAATATAAATAAAAATACGGTTTATTATACAATGAATAAGAGACATGAGTAAAAGACGCGCCATGATTTTTAATACATAAAGCGTGTGGGAACATTTTACAAACGTGTTGTACACCTAAATTGAAAATGTCTATAATTTTATCTTATTCTCCAATTTAAAATGCAATTTCTGTAAATATTTGTAACTGGTGAGTGACCACATTTCATTCAGAAAATGAGTTATCATTTGTAATTAAAAAAATGATAATGAAAATGAAAATGTTACAGTTTTTTGATTTTTCCAAAGTTCATACTCTTGAGGGGTTGGGTCTAAACACCTTTAGATATATGATGAGCAGAAGGCCGGATGTAGATTGCCATCTAGGCTAGGCGGCATGTAATTTTTGACGAAAATTAATACTACTACATACCATAAATAAATATAACATACACGTTATGCACGATTATCACTGAGTAAGTGAAAAATTTTGAAATGATGTGAAATTAATCCCTATAAAAATAAGAAACAAATTTTTGGTCGCATAAATTTATTGACGAGACGTGTTTTGAGGAAAATTTTGCGCATCTTCAGTTGCACACTGTCAGCGAAAAAGCACTTTAGTTGAGAAGCGAAACAATTACACAAAATGAACCATATTTTTATAATGTGTCATATATGTTACCTAATTGACATATTGCATCAAAACAAAAATTTATACTCCATATGCTTGGCGGACGATTAACTTCACCAACCGTAAAATCAATGAAATTTTATTTTATCTTGTTGGTTGCAACTTCAGCTGCTTTAAGGGCCTTGAACAAAATGTTTATCCCCATGCTAAGCAATATAGTTATTAGGACCAAATTACTCGAAAACGAACCTTATCGATTCCTATAGATTTTTTGATGAGTGGATCGAATATTTACATAATTTCATCGTGTTTCATGTACGGTTGGATGTTCGAATTTTTGAGACTTTTCAGTCGACATTTCACCCACTTGCCGTTAATATAACGCGTTGAAATTTTGCATGCAAGTCAGCTTTGGATGACCCCAATATTCCCAAATCTTCCCACAATCCTAAATCTTGATGATACGGCTGTTACATATGGTAACAAATCTTGTGAATTGAGATTTTAATTGAAACATAGTCGATATTTTAGGTTCTACAAGAATTTTTGGTATTTTTAGTCTGGATGTTCTAACGTTTGAAAAGAAAATAATGTTCTTTAGAGCTTCATTTGAACTTCATTTGAAGGAAATTTCGGAGATTTTATTGGAACGTATAAAATCTTTCTTCCGGATTCTTGAAGATTACTAATATTTAAAATTAAAATAGGAAAGTTTGAAATTTTCGTAAACTTTCTAGATTCAATTTTAAACACATTCCAGCCTCCAAAAATCATAAAGAAATTTTTAGTTTTCTCCAGCATAACTCATATTTTGTAATTTTTGATGTTATAACGACAAATATTTCAGGCTCATCCAAAGTATTAACAAAACCAAAATTATAACTTAACCAACTACAACTATAACCAAAATACTTAGAACCATCTAGGGAAGTAAACGTGATTTCTTTGGTGAGTGAATGAATGGTTTTATGAGAATGAGAAAATTTACTTAAACCTTCTAAATTTGACATTATATCATTTTTGGTGATTGTTCCTATTTCTAGAAGGACCAGAGATTTTTATAATTATTCTTCTTATTCAATATTCCTTCAATATTCCTCTTACAATACGTGGATGATTTAATTTGTACTAGTTTAAATAAAACTGCAGTTTTAATATCAATCCTTTTCAACAGTTATTGCTCTCATTTACAGTTTACCATAGAATTAAAAACAGGACAAAACATTTCCTTCTGAGATGATAAATTAATTACTACTAATGATGATAAAATCATCGTAAGTTTTAGATCGTATTGTAATAAAAAAATCTGCAAATTTGGGTAAATACTACATGAATTATCGTTCATATCAAAAAATAAAAATAAATTTAATATTGAGTAAGAAAGAACACCCACAATTAAGTCACTAATGCTAGACAACCCTTAGCCAGGAAAATTGCTTAACAGATTCCTATTTTCCACTATTCTATCACCATATCTATCAGAAAGCGTACCTAGTGAAATTAAATTTAGCTCGTCAACCTTGGGAAAACAGCTTACTTCAAAATTAATCACAATCCTCATTCATACAGAGCATTTGATAATATCCAATAAATTTCTAATAATAATGAATACTCTATACACTAAACTTGAATATACAACCGAAATGATAGACAACTGGAAATTAATTTATGATATAAAATGTAGATAATGTAGTTTAATCTACATGAGACAAAACCAGAGTAAATCGAAATATCTCTTGGTTTCAAATAAAAGTGATATCCGAGGCAAAAAATCGACATGTGCTTTGATCAAAACTGCTATGGAAGAGATCTGACATTAACAACACTCATCAGACTTCTTATTGCTCTTAAATCAGCAGAACGCGTCCTAAATTACAATTGTAGTAAACATATTACAAAAGTTGATAAAACTTAAAAAAAAACCCGTTGAAGTTTATCGCAACAAAAACTGTTGCTAATTACACTCTCTGGTAATTACAAACATCTATTTTATGCCTATTCGAGTTAAGTAAAAACCTCGGCCAATATATCGGCGAGATAACACAATTCCTCACTCGTAAACGGTCCAATTTTATTTCTTGTTACTACTAAAGGAGAAGCACTTAACCTTTTCCTGAAATAAATCTCCCGTAACGCCCTTCTGCATCTAATGAATCTGATTTTGGTTTTGTAATCCGTTCGGGGAAAGAGAAACTGCCGAATGAGGAGGTTTTTTTTGTTATATATGCTATTTCGACCAATTTTCACGTGAGATAATGAGTAAAAAATATAAATATAATGGACGAGACGCGAAATTTTTCCATTTGCTCTCATTTGCATCTGTTTATAATCTTAAGAATTTAGCAAAAGAGTGAAAACCATCGATCCTCTTTCAGAGGGAAAATTTCGCTTTAATCTTGGTCGGGGGGGTCGGTTTTTCTATTTAAGACCTTAAAAGGATGCTTTCCCAATTCCTGCCCGCAACTGCCTTACCCGCTCCAATTTGAAAGTTATTTTCTTCTCCGGGGCCTTGTATACTGACCCAGCCTTTATCCCAAACAAAATTACTGGAAGTGGAACTTTATATAGTCGATAAAGAATTTCCATTAGCCTACACAAACCTCCCCTTTCGTTCGGCGTGCTCCGTTAATATTTTTTCCTTCGGGGGTTCCTTCGGCGAAGATTACTTTTTAAGATCAATTACTTTTAAGTCATTAGACAAATAATTAAATTGACGCGGTATAAATCAGGGACGTAATCGTTTTATCCCTGCCTCTCTTTTTTTCGCCGCTTTAAAGATAGAGCGCGTTTGCTTTCCAATTAGGCGAAATGAAATTTTTTTCTAATTTGTAGCAAGCTGGAAAGTGCCCTTCGCAAGCCAACTAACGAAGTCAGATAATTGCGATTACTGATTCGATTCGAAACATTTTTTCATCTTTAATCCGATAGAAAAAACGGATTGATAAATAGGTTTCATCCCTTTGATTCGAAGAAAGGGCCACGAGAAAAGTGTTTCACCTGGGGCGCTCCGACTTATTATGTGGAGACGATATATATATGTACCTACACATCCGGTCAATATAAAGCAACGTCGACCGCCAATAAAGCAGGGGTGTGATTTTTTTATATGATCACCATCGCATCGGCATATAATTGCGCCATTTGTACGGTCGAAATGGCCCGTTATCCCTCCCGAAATAGCCAACAAAAACGTTTATATATCGTTAGTTCTGATAAATGGTTAACGAATGGGATTTTTATTGAAACAAAAGTGGAGCGTGGCGTTCCCGGACTCCGAGCAAAGGAACAATTTGTTGTTCTTGCGGAAAATTTAAGTGCGGACCGATCGCTGGACCCTCACAACGGGGGTATGGAATTAATATTGTATTCGTTGGTGAAGCATGAAACTTACACAATATTAAATACGAGACGTTTTCGTTTCAAACCTAAAAGGCAATTAGGCAAACTGGGCAAGACAAAATCCACTCAAGTTCAGTAACGTATCATTGGTTAATAGAATATACGAGGGGTATTCAAATAGTCAGTTTCTCTAGTCTGGCGTTTCTCTCAGACGCCACCTAGCGGACTCGCACCGAAGTTTTGTTTAGAGTCTGTCGCTAAGGGCGGAGTTGGTTATGGCGGCCGAGAATACTTTTCGTAGTACGAGCTCGGAATTCATGAAGCTACCAGTGCAAAGCGTTTTTTAACTGCAAAAGGTTCCCTGGAAACGCCCTGGAAAATTGTCAAAAAGTCTTGCTTTTTCATGACGATGCTCGGCCGCATTCTGCCAAAAACACAAACTTTACTGTAGAAATTCAAATGGAAAATTTTCAAGCACCCACCCTACTATCCACACCTTGCACCAAGCGACTATTTCCTTTTCCCAGAGTTTAAAGAAAGCTTGGGTGGCACAGCACTTTACTTCAAACGAACGAATCAATGCGGTCGTTAAATCATGGATTCAAAAACAGGGCACGAATTTTTATAAGGACGGTCTGTTTAAGCGTGCAAAGAGTTACCAAAAATGTATTGATGTGCAAGGCGACTATGTAGAAAAATAGTTTATTTTTAAAACCTAAACCTTGTTTCTTATTTTTTCCCAACATAGGGAAACTTACTTTTTGAATACTCCTCCTATATTAGTAATTATAGGTGAAGCAGTACATCGTTCTGAGTAATACCTACGAACTTTCCTAGCCAGAGATATTTTCTAATGTAAAAATAAGGTTGTTATGTAATTACTAATGATCGTTACAGTGAACGGTTTAAACAGATTCCATATCTTTTTTTGAGTATGTGACAAGTAAGTGCTTTTATCGCGTTGACATTATTCATAAAAATATTTGAATTCTATAAAAATACTTATATTTAAATAATTGTAATTTCTACACAACCTGAATTATCCTAGACTATATTTCCATAGCTTGTTCAATAGGTTTCATTCCGTGCAGTTTGAAAATCCACCAAAAAATTAGTTTTACATTACATTACAAGTTAGAATTTGGTTGAAAATACAATAGTTAAATTAGGAACACTCGAAGACAACATTGCAAACTAATGTACGTATGCAATTCCCTATGCGAATTGCAATTCCCAGTTATTTTCCGGCTGTAGCAGTTTCGATGGCAATTCTTCCACCCGATGACGTTCGATTTTATAGTTTCCAGTCGTAAATTATTTCCATCCGAGAAGATTTTATATGCTCAAAGTTTTCTCAGAATCTGACTAGTGTCGCGACTGGGAATTAAACGACAGTTGTGTCGTTTCTTTGTGATCTATTGTAGTCGACATTCGGTGCATGTAATCCCCTTTCTTATGCCATTAGATAAAAAGAAAACAGTTTCTTTGCCACGGGGTTTTTCAAACTCGTCCAAATATAAATAACTCCAATTTATTCCCCCGGCCACGGAATGCTAGGGTAATTTTGCCATTTTCCGAGATTTATTTGGAGGTAAAATCGTGAGGACGTCTGGGATGAAATATGATACATAACTCTCTGGAACTCCCCCTAGTAAAATTACAGTCACTGTAATGGAAAGGATTGCGACTAACGTGTTTTCTGGACTGTTTTTGTCGCGGCGGGACATTTGTTCCGACTGGACAGGCCCTAAGGGCTGGCTTTCGTCATATGGTTAATTTGTCTAAAGGGAATTACAACATCCGTAGTTGGAATCGTATCTAGACGAATGAAATAGAAATAATCTTGTACGGCGCAAGTGAAGCCATTATATATTCCTAGCATAAGAATATCTGAAAACACTCGGACAATTTTTGTAAAAGTTTGGACCAGTTGAGTTATGTTCTTAAGAAACCGTAGGAGGTGTAGATCTTGCGTTCTTGGAATTTTCGAATGGTTATTTTGCAGGTATCAAACTAATTAATTTTTGAATGGTCAATTCAACCGTTTAATTTTAATTGCTCTTAACGCACATCTGGACATATATGCCCGAATCAGAGATATGGGGAGTTTATAACTCCATTTTTTAAATACGTGTTTAAACCTACACTCCTATTAATAGCATACGCGATGGGCCACTTAGTTCTGGATTGCTGTGTATAAGCGGCACTTGAGCTTGAATTTTGTATTCCTTCGGTTAACTACGTGAAAATTAGTCAGGAACTTAATGAAAATTGATGTTGCATTTTTTAACATTTCAAATTGAAAATGCAAAAAGTCTTCTCCTTAATACGGTATTGTCTTTTCGCCCCATTCTGCGGTGAGACTGTGATAGAGGAGTCGTTACTTTGTAAAGATTGATGACGGAGATACACAGTTCGGGGTTTACGGGGATAAAGATATGAATCCTTGTTACTTGGACGCCAATTTTGGAATAGTGTGGAGAGCTATATGTTATTCGCAGTTAGTTTAAACTCGGGGGAAGATTATGAGTTCGTGAGAATATGAACATTAACCCGCTAGATGTTTATATCCAATTATTTCGACATTCGAATAGGTATTTACAAGACGGTTAATTTCGGATTTCCGTCAAGTATCGACGACCTTGTTTAAAGAGAATCAAATTTCAGACTTTCGGAATGTCATGGCAACACTGCATGTCCTGGATGAATTTGATTTACGGACAGAAATTCTTGGCAACGGTGTATATAACTTATTTATTGAACAATAGACTTTCAGGAAGTGTCGGCAAAAATCTGAAATTAAAACAGCGAGATAAACGGTGCGTCTGTTTAAGTTGGCAGCATATGGAAATAGTTTTTATTCTTAGCTTTACAAAAAAAAGAGAAATTTTCATATATTCCGTCATTTGAACTATCAAAAAAGCATGTACTTTGGTACCACTTGTGCGTGTTGTCACTTGTTATGATTTGTTTGACGTGAGTGCTGTTACTCTTTATTGCTTTATCTTTTAAAATAATGTCGTACGTTGTTAGGAAATGAAGCCAGAAAAAAAATTGGCTACTATTTGCAAAAATGCTTTGTGGTGTGGCAAAATCATTTTAGTACCCACAAAATAATCTATTTGGTCCAATATGACGTACATTCTTTTATTAATTTTGAATAAAAAATGGAAAAATTTGAGGTTACGTTAGTTATCTATCTACGTTAGTTATATAGTTATTAACTGTTTGGATAGTTAGATACATATTACATACTTTAATGGTGTGATCACTTTGATTTCTGCACCAATACATTCGGCATTAGTGGCAAAATATATGTCATCATTAATACGTCTACCTTTCGTAAAGTATCCGCTTGAGCTTAAGCAAAGTCCATCATTGTATATATGAAGCCAATACATTATAACTTAAATAAAACTTGTAATTTCATGTGGATATGTTTTTTGGGACACAAAATTCTCAAATATTCACAGCGCAAGTCATCAATGGCATATGTACTCGTCAGTATGTTTATTACTGAGTGGCATCACCTCATTGAGAGCATCTTTTGCGATTTAAGGACCAATGTTCAGCAACTTAAAATTACATTTTATCGTAAAATCATTTGTTATTTTTTGAAAATCGTTTCCAAAAATTGTTTTCTGTCACCAAAGCTATGCAAAGAACAGTATGGTTTATTTGAAACTGCATACATGTTCTTCATCACAACGTGATAACAACCATCGTCTCCCAGGGTAGCAAGTAGATTTGTATCAATCAAGCAAACGTCAGTTTTTCCTTGAAATTAATTTTTTAATTTATTTCCGTTTCACGGTACTTTTTTGCTTGTCACCTACCATGTCCCGGCCCTTTCTTCGACGGTTTCCACTCGACCACAAAATTTATTTTTCCCGGAACCTCCACAATTCACTTCTTTCGACACCGCGAGGAGAACAACGAAAATCATGCAAAACTCCACTCCATCCAGCGATTATTTTACAGTTCACGGAGACGGCGGTAAATCAATGTGAAAACAATTTCGTTCGTTCATTACAAATTTAATCAGACGTACATTTTTATCTACTCGAATCCTTCTTATGTTCGCCTTTTCGAGTAATTTCCATTCCACTGAATCACCGAATAATTTTTCAACCATAAACGGCAATTCCTGCTACCTGACTTTATGAGAATGCATAACTACGTTCGAATGGATTGCGGGATTTCTCCGAATATCGCGGAGGTATTTTTAAGGAAAAATGTGTGTGATTGGTTGTGATTTGTGGAATATTAGCTTGAGTGATTAACAATTTCGGGGTTTGCCAAATAATTTTAATCCGAAGGCTTGTATACGGAGAGTCTAATTGAGGCACACAAGAGAAAGAACGAGGGTGGGAATAGCGTCCGCCAAAGGTAATCCGGAAAGAGAGAAAAGCAGGGAACGTTTCGGGAAATAAGCCGTCACGACATCAAAGCACTCTCGAACAATCCAATTTAAAAGAGCACAAGAACACAACTGTTGTCGTAACGCTAGAATCATTTAATAATTGGCGCTCTATTGTTAGAGGACAATTGAATGCGCCGCAGGTCGAGAATGTCCTTTAAATTATCGCGATTGTTTGCTGACGGAATTACTAATGAGGAAATGGCGCAACGATGACGAGGTCCTTGGATGTTCATCGGTAATTGGCGTGTTTCGTGGATTTTTCGACGCTCCTCCCACTCTTTCTCTCGATTAACGTTCGAGGAATTTTTTTTACAAAATGTCCCCAAAGTAACCAAATTCGTCCGTAGCACCGATTTCACGTATTCAATTCAATCTTTTCCTTAACAGGTGTCTAGTGCTGCAAGCGAACTGTGGCATTTTCCGTCCTTATGCGTCTTTTTACTTTACTTACTCGTAAAATGGGGTTTGACTGCGGTTCCCACTGTAAGACGGGAATAATAAAATACTTACTCGCGAAACATTGTTTCCACTCCAAACTTTTCTGTTATAAAGTAGTTTTCCGGATCGTTCGCTTATATTCCAATCTTAGATTCACAAGACTGTCAGGTAGGGCTTTCTGTGTGTCCCGTTTTATTATTATTTATCAGTCAAATCGTATATTACGGAACATGGGGAAATAAAAAGTTGATTTGATTTTTTATCTTGATTTATTTAGTTATAGTGTGAAACACCCCATGCATCACTGTGTTTATTTGGGGGTTGACGTAAAATCATCCCTTTTCTCCATCCTCTCAAAAGGTACTTCTGAACAAAATAACTAACAGCTATTTAACATTTTTGGTTCAGCACTTCTAGAGGTTGTCGTAGTGACAAAGAATTCGCTTACGATTGAATGAACCCTATGTTAAAGCTGTACATTTTTAAACAGACTATACTAAACTTTATTCATGTTTAAGGCTAAAGAAAACCCAAGTTATAATAGAATTCCGTGTACCTGTAATCTACCCTTTTTGATGTTTTTTATTATTTTTAAGATTGCAGTTCCCAATTTTACCTTAATTTGCATTCCATTCAATTAAGTTAAAACAAGGGGAACCAGTATGTAGCATAATGATTGATGACTAAAATAACGCAATCCTTTCATTGCAAAACATGATCCACACCTAATCTTAGTTTAGGTAAGTAATACTGATCATATTATACACTTCCTATTTTATTACGTACTGTTTTGCAAAATATTAGTAATTTTCACAAGACAGATTTCAAGAAACACATTCAAGGACTATCCAACTCGGGTAGCGTTGCCCAAATACTATAGAGCAGAATACTATAGAGAAAAGAAGAGAAAAATAAGCCAGACAGTATGCATCTAGAGTTAAGGGAAGGTTTTTCTCAGCTGTTTATTATCTTATAAACTAGTCCTAATACTTCTTAATTTGTGTGCCACGTACTGGCTGTACTTAAATTATACTAGTATGATTTAATGGAGCACAAATGAATTTTGAATTCCGGTTTGAAATTTTGAACTTATAAATTTTAAAAAGGGTGGCTCTGGAGTGTCTAAAATTTTAACCGGGGTTGTTTCCTCAAAACTTCAAAAAATTACTTAAAAGCGATGGTGTTCCATTTAGTCATATTTATAATTGAGATCTTATCCTTTCTCGTGAACCCCGTCTATAATCGACAATAACATTTGAACTATATCTTGTAAAAATTATACAGATAAGCGGTAAAAAAGATTTCGAAATTCTTTTTCCGTAATGCTGTTGTTGGAGTGCCCCACCTTGTAATAATTTTTTAATTCGAATCACGAAATCAAGGTTTCACTTCATTCGTACGAATATTTCTGTTGAGGTCCATTAAAAAGGCAAATCATATTGAATTTTTTCGTTTGTTTGAAAGATTTTGGTATTCTTGAGTCCGAAAGTGGGAGGGAAAGAGGCCGCGTTCGATAGTGGGAGGGGTACAAATCAGATTACTGGATAGATATTTCCTTCTCGTGAAACGTAAGCCCAATAAATCTGAATCTAACCGAATTAGGACTTTGTTATTTCTAGACTACGTAAATTCCTCCCGATCGGCGTTTGCAAACTTTGCATCTTTTCCTAGTAGAAATTACATTACATCTTATTGTATCGGAGAGAATTTCAAATCGACCCTACGTTCTTTTTCGTTTTTCTTTTTTTTTTTATTTCGATTTGCATAGCAAATGTATTCCCGCACATGCTTGCTCTGAGAGATAAATTCCAAAAGCGACTGTTTATCATGGAGTTTATGAAGGTTCCGTAATAACGGGAGTGAGGGGGAAATAAAATGCCTGAACCAATTTCGGCACAAATTCAGGCTATGTCTCAATATTCTGCGTTTAAGATTTTCCACCTTGAGTAGTAAAATCCGAGAACAATCGAGTTCCCTCTCCCGTTCCGGAACAAATAGCGAATTTTTTTTCGCCTCCCCTCTTTAGACATTAAATTCACACTTGAATAATTGAAAATTCAAAACCAACGTCCGAACCGTTCGCGAAAAATTCACTTTGCGTAATCCTGCGCCATCTTTCCGCCATTAATTTCCCAAGTTTTCCACGGGAAAGGGAGAAGATCCCCCTACAGTATCGAAGCGCATCATAAATCTGTCAGGCAAGTTTGTGTACATCCCTTATGGAAGACTGAAAGGCGGTATTAGTGGTTTTACGGCAGATTTGCATCTGCGAAGTTGGTAGCAATGCGTTTTCACGTCCCCAAGGATATTTACAATGTTACAGGATACACGGTTGGCAATCCGGAGTTTCCAGATTTATATCCAGACTTGGATATTTGTTACGATAATACTTCCAATTTAACTTAGTTCGTCTCGTACAGGTGAAGTTCTGTCGACCCCCGCAACTTTAATAACGACGCGGAATAAATGACACGCTATACAAGACGTTATTATATCAGTCACATTCTGCGTGCTCAATTTATTACAGACTCAATTAGAGGCAACGACTGTTATTAGTCAGATGTGAGTCATGGCAATAAATAAATACGGCGGTAAATGAAGGGCGTACCGTTCAAAAAGTTTCAAGTAAATTTGACGAACCGTAGAAATATTTCCACAAATATACAGGGTGCCGCATTAGTACCTTTATTGTTTCAAGAGAAAATCTCTACGCAATAACAGGGATCCAATATTTTTTTTAATTATTTAAGTCTGAGAAAGAATAATAAAATATTGTCATAGTATTAAAGTAATAGTATGTGTTTTTTTTGAAGAACAAGACTAGAAACTAGAAACAATTATAAGTATAAACTGTTATTTTAAGATTCCTTATTACCATATCTTGCCCTATTTTTTACTGTATAGTTGTTGAAGACAAGTACCAGCTACCTTGAACATGTTCAACTTTAAATTATAAAGATCGTTTGAGGACTCTGTTTTATTTGGTAAAGCGATATTTTTCCCGAAGTGTAGATTCGCGCCACAAGTTGTGTCAATCACTTAAGACGTACTCATCGCAATGACAGTGAGGCTGACAGAAAATAAAACATCATATTGATCGTAATTGGTCCTATACATGTGCTCGAACAAACCTAATATTCATTTCACATTTACACAATTTTTAACGAGGTAGGGTATTTTTTGGAAAGTGGATGAACCAACCAGAAATCTATCAATTGCTTCACCCTTAATAAAACGCTTCGACATTAAGACCTTTATTCTCAAAGGATATGTTATTTTATATTCACATCAGGTAAAACATTTCCTATAAAAGCATTTTTTCTGCTCTGATGGTGGACACTAAGTACACGAAACAGGTCCTCTGCGAATAAAATCCCAATAGCCGGGGTTTTATTGACAGTAAAGTGACCGAGTTGTTGATTAGATCTATAATATTTAATAATGAAATATAATGCGCTTGCATTTTTCTTAACTTGTATTATATTGGGGCAGTTATTTCATTACGTGCATTTTCCAATTATTAAACTGTCTGAATTTATGGAGTTTTTCATTGATGAGCAGGTTGTTACAACTTAGCTCGCCTGTGAGTGCAGAAAATAATTTGTACTTCAAATACAATGCAGTAATACATTACGCCTATGCGAAGCATAACTGTTAATTTGCAAACCTCTACTAATTGCATCAAAATTCTCAAGAAAAAAAGAATTGTGCCTGTGTATTTATTTGATATAAAAAATTTCTTTATAGGAAAAACGTCCAAATTTCCCAGATTCCTAGATTCTTATACATGCGTTTCACTGATCGTTCTATCTTTACCAGCGATACCAATTATATTTCATTCATTTGTATCCCGGTTACTTCCTTGGGAACTGATTTTTGCGATACTGCATCTCGCAAATTAACAAGTGCAAACGTGAAACTTTCCCGTTTGACAAACGGGTCATTTCCCATCTCTCCTCTCCGTACATTTTCCAATTCAAATGAAAGCCGGTCTAGGAAACTGCGAGTTTCTGGCGCGTTTCAATCAGAACTAACGAGGTTCCTTCCCATAGTCGATCGAGGAATATTTCCCGATAAGTTCCCATGTTTGATGTGCCGGTTGACGAACACGTGTGTTTATACAGCACATTACAAGATTTACCAAAGAAAAATTAATTTATCTGCGGAAACAAATTATTATTAGCTTCATAGCAGCAGTTAAGCAAGTAAATCTCGTTCCTCGTCGCCGTTTACGGCTCCGTGCGTTTAACTCACCCCTCCTACGCGATTAAATGAAGAAGAAATAAGGCAAATAATCACATTCCCTGATTATGGGGCACGTATGCTGAAACAAGAAAGACCATTATCCCTTAATAAACCCTTCGACCCCAGGTTGCGTTAGCGTTGAATAGTTTACCCGTCGACGAATTGAACGTCAACTACTTACTTCATCGCAGGCTTTGCATAATAGACTTCGGTGGTTTCGGTCTAATGGGGTATAGTTGAAGAAATTTAATGGGCGGGGTACGCTTATTTCATTCCGGCAGCGACAATGAGAAGGTATTAAGGGGAAATTGGAGGCATCGTTGATTAATTATAAAACACTATCTCTTTCGATTGCGCGCAGTGGGAGAGATGTTTACAATTTAAAGTTGTTCGGGGATACTAATGCTAGTTGAGCTAGATGGTTTACAATTAGTTTTCTTCGGGCATGTTGAAGTAATCAGGTTCTAATTTCACTTCTATTTTGAGCCTGCAGTTATCCAATTTAGTTAATGCTTTGGGGTGTTATTGGGAAAGCTTTTACCTGTAAAAGTTTGGACATTTACCACGTTTTGGAACATGTGACTGTTTTGTATTCATCATTTAATTAAAAATAAAAGGGAGGTTTCACTAGGTACAAAATATTTGAATGGATTACTTCAATTTGTTTGCCAGTACAATTTATAAGCATCCACAGTTTTAATCCTCAGTAATCAAAAGGCTTAATTAGTTCATTGTTATGTCGTTTTGACTGGAATAACCATAAATTCGATCGTGCCTTTAAAGACGCTATAACAACGGGTGCGATGTCAGCCGAATATGTGGTCTAAACTTGAATTTCAGGTCTAATATGTGGTTTACATATAAATTGTTAGTGCTAAAAATGGTCCGATTTTAATTCTAATACCAGCTATCAAAACTAGAAGTAAAGTGCTGTAAAACGTATGTCCCAGGTTTTCGTTAAAGTGCAGCAAAATGAATGAAAAAGACACTCGAAAATTGGTGTAAATCCTTGTCAATCGAGTCCCCTTCTTGTAGTCTCCGTTTTTCTGTTTCTTTATGGATGCAACTTTTCCATTCCATACGTGGCTTTCCTCGGTTGTTTCTTTCCTTTCCTCACGTTAATCGTGTATTTATTGATGTCTGACTTACTAGTGCTGAAAGTATTTTGTGTTTATATCCATGAATTAAATATTCAAACATATTATGTTTAATTTTGATCCCTGAGTCAAGTTGATATATCAAATGTCCACCTCCGATCCCCGGGACCGGATTCCATCGGTTCCGGAACATCTAAACTAGCGTCGATTGCGATTGTTATTAACCTTCTAATTATCCGGGGATAGGCAGAGTCCTAGAATCTAACTAGGGTTGAGTGTTCGACTGAAATGTGGGGTTTCGGTGTGGTTAATACGCAGGATGCGTTCTCGTTAACGGATAGACGACGTTATCATTTCATTATTGGGTCTTTTGCCGGGGACAACATATTCCGTAATTAGGATATCGGGAAAATGGTCTCACTCGTTAGCGGAATGCTCGCTCGCTTTGGTCGTTTTGTGTGTCGCGGCGGAATGTTTAATTGGTAAACATGTCGAAGTCTCGTTTTTGGACGGATTACGTGCGATCCTTGCCGTTACTGCGAAAACGTAAAGGTTAGCTACTTTATATATTTTAATTTAGGCCTGCTGTAGCAATAGTGCACTTATATTGCCCATTACCTACGTTAAGATATGTACAATTTAATAACATTGCAAAGTAATCATATCATATCACACATGAACGATTAATACTATTTATTTTGGAGTGAAAGCTGTCACAGTCGTAATTTTTTAGTAAAATTTCTCTCAGGCTATGGTATATTAAATATAAATATATAAATATTATATAATATCAATAGACCGACGCCTAATCACCCTAAAAAAATTCTCTAAAATATTTCTTTCTTTTATATCATTTAGATTATGTAGAATGTTATAGTCACTTGTATATATTGTATATAAATTGTCTATACACATTAGTTAAATGTAATTTCCCTGTAACAAATTGTTGCTATGTATAGTAACTGTGATAATACAAATAAATAAGTAAAATAAGTATTGCATACTTGAAATTCTATCGACATAGCATGTCTTCGTTTTGGACGCTCTAATTCGTCTTAAAATAAACCCATTATGTTTTAAATAATATATTTTAATACTCTATAATTGCTCATAAAAATATCGTGGGGTAAATTAGAAGTATTTTGCCTCTATGGTAAAATTCTCCTATCCACTCTAATATACCTCTTTGTCGCACTTTTGGGTATTATACCATATTGAAATGCCCAAATTCTTTTTAATTCATATACGTTTCGCCTTTCTTTCCATACGTGTATTTGAATCCACATGAATTTGTGGGAACACTTTGAGATCACAATACTGCAATCGCAATCTCGCCATTTACAAACTGTTTTGATTTCAGGCATACTGATTTTACCATTTGTGATTCTTATATGAGGCACGTGCTGTATTAAGTTTATAAACTCTTAGAAAATTATCACCACTAAAGTACGATTTTGGAAAAAAATGTGTCAAATTGAAGATATAAGTATTGAATAACTAAGTCAGGTTGCCAAATTTGAAATAAATCACTACAGCTGTTTTGGAGAAAATGAAGAAAAATTAAACATTCTTAAAAGCAAAGTTCCCTTTCTCCCATTCTAGAAAAACATCTTTCAAATAAAAGTCAAACTGCAGCCATACTGTATAAAATTATATTTTTATAGATTCATACATTTTTAAATACAGTAAAGTAGGTGAGTACTATAATCTGCATATAATATTAATAGACACATCTTTTTACAA
The DNA here is from genome assembly GCA_963576515.1 of Cryptocephalus primarius. Taxonomy (NCBI): domain Eukaryota; kingdom Metazoa; phylum Arthropoda; class Insecta; order Coleoptera; family Chrysomelidae; genus Cryptocephalus; species Cryptocephalus primarius. Next base: position 6,200,322 of record OY754940.1, on the reverse strand, counting down.
TAATTGTCAAATTATCTAAAAAAATGTGAGGAACTAGCACACTCTAACGACACGTTTACATATTTACAGCAGTTTCAATTGAAGAATAGTACAATATCCAAAAATTTCAGAGGTATAGTGTCTCATGCAACAATTTTCGGGCAAAGTATTTAAAATTAAAGTTATAGGTAAGTCAAAATGTGAAGTTGTAAATAAAATCACTAGAGCTGTTTTGTTAAAAATCAAGAAAAATAAATATTTTTAAGGCTACCGTGACCTTTAGGGCGAGTTTAGAAAAAAATAACTGAAATAAAACTTATAGGTCTTAAATGGCTAATTCAAGCTGTGAAGGCTGAAATAAACCGCTAATGCCGTTCAGGAGGAAATTAAGATAAACAAAAAATTCGCAAGAGTAAAGTGCCCTTTAGGGCGGTATGAAAAAAAGCTTCAAATAAAAGTTATATATTGAATATAATAGGACAGCAACGATTAATAAGAATACAACGGTTTTGGAAAACATTGAAGGTTCACAAGGGCAAAGCACTTTTCATGATGGTCAATATAGATTGAACGTTGAAAGTAAAAAATGGATGTTGCACTAGTTTTTAAGATAACTCAAAAATTACGAGAGTGAAGTGTCGTATGACCTCAATTAATTTTAACCAAATTCGCATGAATATGCCAGAGTTTCCAGGGAGCCAAACCATGTACAAAGTTTCAACTTTTCACTATTTATAGTTTTAGAGAAAAGGTCTATACATACACAGACTATTTTTAAAAACATGTTATTCGTACTTAGGGGACCTCAGATCGTCGGATTCTGAAAATCGATCAGATATATCGATTAGGTACAAACAACGCGAAAAGAATTCAATTACTGCGAGTTAGCGAAACGTTTGAGGAGAATGACGAAAGGCTTTAGAGCATGAAAATATGTGAGCAAACGAAGCACCGACAGGTTACAAATAGTTCCTCAATATCCAAAACTGATGCAATTACAAAACTGTGGTGTTCAAATATGTGCTTAAACTTCTTTATTCGTATGAAATGTATTTTATTCCAAATTGACCGCAGTGTTTTACTTCATTATTGACAACCTTCTTGTGTTTTTGATCATTTGTATACTACTTGAGTACTCAAAAGACTTTTCCATGGATCTACATATTCCATTTCGTTAGAATGTGTGGTGAAATGTTTCTCAGTAATTTAAAGCAGGAGATCAAAAGTAGTTGGAAGTGTCAAAGTGTGGAGGCTCTAAACCGTACGTACACTATTCGTCCATTTTCAGCTCTTAATATGAAAATTAATGTGTATGTGCCTAGGCCTAGACATTATTCCCCTGACGACTCCTCTCTTTCGGGTCCGGAATGAGGTACTAAGTAGTGACCGGTCCCATAAAACGCTCTCCCCCCGATTCGTACCTGCGACAAATGACCCCTTAACAGCGATCTCCTAGTCGACGCTCCCCCGAGGTTGCGTCCCCATTCCGCTAGCCCGGCGCAGGTGGGAATAATTTCAGGGTCGATCCCATTACAGCCCTCTTCATCATCATAATTTGCATTTTACCACGGATTCGCATTTCACGGATACGGCCGCATCAATTCGTGAAAAGGCCAACTGGAAAAATGATGCTATTTGCGAATGTAGTATTGCGGTCATTTGCGCGATTTATCGTCGAGATGGATGCTTGAATCGAATTTGATGCTTTGGCGGAAAAACGAAATTTATAGTAAAAGAAGAAAAAATCAACGGCAATCTACGCAACGGCGAGCATTAAACGCCGCATTAATCACGACAAGGTGATTAGGATGTGCTGCCATGCGAGTGACAAATCACCTGCTATCAATAAATATTTATTATGCCACTGCTGATAGGAACACATTTGTAAAGCTTTCTGAAAGCTGGAAACTTGCTCTCTTAACAATATCCAGTCGACATCGAATTAAACTTCTTTATCAGTTTAGGGGTTAAAACCCTGGTCATCCTCGAACTCTTTCCACCAAAAACATTCCTTTAAGTGTTATGGTATTCCCTGGCGAACAATAATTTTTGAAACAGTGTGGTGTATAACACTCAATGGGTTTGGAGTAAACTAGGCTTTAAGGAGCAGGCATTATAATACAGAAAAATGGACAAAAAATAGACTTTATGGACTGTGGCTGTGACAGAGGCCTAACCATTTTTTTGGTACTTCAGGTATAGAGAAATAAAAGTGATACGAAGACATCCAAAAAAAATGTTACATTTATTTATTTATTAACGATTAAAGGTCAAGAATACATGATTTTATCTAATTTTAAATAACCGTCTATAGAGCATAAAAGTACCTTCAAAATGAGCTGTGATGGAATTTAATTGATCCATTTGTTGCTTGATAGAACATTAAAAGCAAGTAAAATTTCGTATAAATTATTTCGGCTGCATGTGGCAGTGAATATATGATCGCTTATCTTCAGTCGTAGCATTTTCATTGCTAGTATAAAAATTACGACTAAAGCCCATCGGACACGATGCATTTTCTTTTGGTGGGTGATTGCTTGGAAAAAGGCATGGGAAGTCGGCTGCTCAGTTGTACGAGTATTTTTATGGGGATGCAAAATTGCAAGTGCATTTTGTTGTCTATTATATATATTGAATGGCAAACATATAAATGTTTGTCTCCCTCAAAAAGAAGGATCGAGAAAAAATAGTTATTTACACAATCCCGAAATATTGTATTAAATATATTCAAACACTACTTTAGGATTACATTATTGCTTTCACCTAAACTTTGATTTCAAAAATGTCTCAATCTGTAACGAACTACATCACATATTTTTTTAATTTGATGTGAGAACCTTAATCGCATTATTAAAATTTAAAATATCTCAATTATAACTCACAGATAGAACGAATTCCCAACCCACCTTTAAAGGTGTAGGGACGTTTACATTTGAAAACTTCTGCATGCGAAGTCGTGATTTGAAGTACCAAAAAGTCAAACCGTTTTGGCACGTCTATGGATTATTTAGAGTCTGGAATCCACTTTAAAAGTGACAACGTTGCTTTTTCCTAGCTAACCTTATGCCAATGAGGCGTCTGCGCACCTGCGCCGACCATCGTCTTGATCCTTCCTGGTACGAGAACGGCTGCGTTTGGTCGGGTTTTTACAATCGTTTTCTTATTATTGTTTGCATCCATTCCTACGCCAAAACAACTCAAATACACACACCGATCACATCGACCTATTCACCGTCCGCAATCAGATGTACTTTACAAGTCGATTGGTGTTGGATTTGCGTTGGAATAAGGCCGTCATCGTACATTTTCGGTACTCGTCAAAAGACACTTGAGGGAAAATGGCTCCCATCGCGTGAAAAGTGTCAATTTCGATTCGATTTTAAAGACTCCGTGAGTGAAAGTGTCGTTTTGAACTCGTGTTTTCGCGTACGGTCGCGGGTGTGGTGTTCCTGGAAGGGAAGTTTCGGCCGTTACTGCATTTCAAGGTATGTAAGTGCATATTGCGCAATTTGTCCCAACTACGCCATTAATTGTAAGGTGGAATCTGCCCCATAAATGAAACTTCAAGTGATACAACGTTATCCCTTTCAATTTGGGGTTCCATCTTTTACAATAATACTCTGTATAGGTTACAAACACTTGCTAGCTCAACAAGAGATGATATCGCTGAAACTATTCGGGTGTGACATAAACACTTGACACTTTTGTTAGTGTTCCAATGTAAGTCTAAGAAACAGTTGGGGTAAGTTTCGCTTCAATGGGAGGTATAGTGGATTTTCTATAAATTTGTGTGATTGGCCTTGACAAATTAGAATCAAAAACAACAAAACGGTTATATCTCTGAAGCTGCTTGAATTTGGTACCGGAAATTATACCGACGTTAGGAAAAGTGTGTTAAATAGTTCGGTCAAGTGTCACTTGAATTGGGGTTTGAATGATTTTTTTACATATGTTTGAAATTATTGAGTCCAAAGTGACAATAGTAAAAAGGTCATATATCTCTAATATTGTGTTATTTCAATTCTTAACAGTTTGCTGCCATTTTAGTAAAACTAAAATTTCACTTTCACTAAAACAAAGTAATGAATGCTTTAATTAACCACTTTTTATTTTGATTTTTGCTCGGATTTGTTACTTCAAATATTCATTGGTACTATTATGAAAGTATGACGAATAATCCTGTGAAACCTGTGAGTTGCTGCGTGAATTCGCATTTGAATCAGTGTCATTGAACTTTTCACAAAATTTTAAAATCATTGCAAATTTGAAACCTAATGAGAAAGTAGTCACATATCTGAAACTGTTTAATTTGACATTTTGTTAGTAATTTAATGAAACTGTAGCGAATAGTCCAGACAAATTTCGAAAAATTTTCTATTGAATTGAAATTTCACTAGATTTTTAGGATTTTTTTTAATTACAAGCTAAAAATCTAATAATACAAAAAATAAACCTATAAACCATTTGAGTTTAGGTTATTTCCAAAGGGATTGATGCTTTTATGGATATATAAGGAATAATCTAGTTAAATTTCATTTAAATCAGGGTTTTCGGAGATTTTTTTACTTGTTTTTGAAATTTGAAACAAAAATTGGCTACAGCTCTAAAAGTGTTTAATCACTGTTCTCTGTGAAAGGTTACCCCCTTTTTATTAAAACTTTGGATAGCTGCTGTCTGAAGTCTTGTTTGAATTGCGTTTTACTGAATTTTCACAAAATTTTAAAGTCGATGCAAATTTGAATCTAATCGGAAAAGTGATCATATCCCTGAATTTATTTGTGATAGGTGATGGAAGCTTTAAAGTTAATAATGTTTTAATAACTTTTTTACAAATTTTGGAACTTATTAAGTGGTAATTTCAGAAACAAAACTAACTAGGGGCCATATTTCCAAAACTGTTCTATACTGATCTATTAAATTTTGCACATATTTCATTATAAATTCAGTGAGTTGCCGTGTGGGATTTTAGATAAATCAAAGCATGGCTGAATTTTTTACTAATTTTTGTAAATTTTTTAAACTGAAAGTTTGTCTTTCGTTACATACCATATTAAATAAATTTGAGAGCTTCACATGAATGCCAGTTTGAATGAAGTTTGATAAATTTTTGAAATTATGCGGTGCAAATTTAAAACAAGAAATACTTTATTAACACTTTATTTTAACACTAACGATATTATATAGTCTCGTTTGAATTGGTGTTTCACCGATTTTTTTAAATCAATGCAAATTTGAGACTATTTGAAAAAATGGTCATATCCCTGAAATTATGTGAGATTAGTAATTGAAGCTTGATTGGTGGGGTAATAAAAGTGTAATGAATAGTCCTGTCAAGTTTCAGTCACATTTAATACATATTTTTGAAAATATTCTATGCTAATTTCATAAACAAAACTAATAAGAGACCAAAATTCTAAAACTGTCTAGCTACAGCTCTTAAAGATTTGCTGATATTTTACTAAAACGTGAGTGTGTTGAAATGTGAAGTTTCGTTTGAATATCAGTTTCTAGTAAAACTTCAATGAACAACTTTTCTTTTCGTCATAGGTACGAGTAAATACCTTATCGTAGAAGACACATCAGGAAACGACTGATAAGTAGAGGTAAGAGAATATAACACATTTGCCTGCATAGCAGTTTATTGTTGAACCAATCCAAGATATCTCCATTACAATGTTTATCAAACAATAAGAGATTAGTTGCGTCACAAAATAATTTGAGTAGATTTAATCTTCTATGGCTTAAATGTGATTTGCAATCATGAATCACTTGAATTAAATCCCATGTTGAAGGAATCAATCAGTTATATTTGGTGAAGCACGAACTGCTCACTTTTGATTAATAACTAAGTTTTGATGTTGATACTCAGTAAATTCTTATCCAAAGGATGTTTTTGGTTAGTTTACATTAGTTAGGTCTTATGATCCCTATATTACTACAAATACAGCTTTACCCAACCCTGAATACAAGTATTTAGAGGTTATACATCGTCACGCTTGAAATTCTATGCACCCATTGGTGAGACTCCTGGCCATTATGACTAATCGTCAGTTCCTCTTCTCCCTCTCTCTCTCTCTCTCTCTCTCTCTCTCTCTCTCTCTCTCTCTCTCTCTCTCTCGGCGCTTTTCAATCGACTTTCCCCTCCACAAAACACATTAATTAGTACAGTACCTCGTTGCATCGGAACTAAGAGATCAGTTGTCTCCAATTACGTCTTGCGTTTCTCGCCCTCCAACTACCGCCTGAATTCGCCGAGAGGGCATGGAAATCTTGCTGCATCACACCCTTTATTATAATAGAGATTCAAATTTGAGACCAATCACGCCCCAATGTAAATTAATTAAGACTAATTGGTGAAAGGCAGAATCACGGCAGCCATTGCGGACCTCTCTAAACTGCTCCACCAATTAAGCGACAATGAGTCCGCATCATCATCATTATCATCATCGGGACGAAACCTACCTCGTTCCCTTTCTCTCTCGTTCCATCGTCGTCCCCTACTGGTTTCCATCTCTGTCCCTCTTTGGTCCCGAGTTCGCCTGATGTAATCCTTTCTGCGGCAGGACCGAATTGTCAACGATAGAGCCGTAGAATCAATTCCTTAATTGGATTTGGTATTTGTCCGACGAAGGAAGTCGATGCTTGTCCAATTTCTGGCTTTAACATTATAATTGGCTCGTAATTTTCCTACGAAGGGGCTGGACTAATAGGAGACTTTGGCGAAAGTGGCCTTTGAAATTTGTTTTGCTTGCGGTTGTGCAACGTAGCTCAGTTTTGCAAGGACGAAGTGAGAAAATTTAAGAAACAGAAGAGAAGGGAAAGAATTTAGATTGGGTTCGTTATATTCAAGACGGTGAGGAAGCCAAATGTTTATAATTGGAAGGTGTATGAGTAAAAATTGAAAAAAAAAATGTTAACAAATTTGGGTGCGAACTCTGTTTTTCGAATAATTCAATCATTAGGGTAAATAGAGTTAAAAGCACAATTCAATACGTTTCCAAAAATATCACCTTTCAGCAATTCAGTTATTAAGATCAATTGATATATCAGCAAAGAACCAATCTTAATTTAAATAAATACCTCAAAGTGCGACCATTCCATATATTCCATTTATGTAGGTACAGGACTACAGTTCGCAATAATAATACTAAATTTCATTTAGACTACGGTTAAAAAAAGTTTGTCACTTTACTTTTACTAAAATTTCCAATTCTGTTAAATCACTTAGTAAAAGTTTTCATTATTATTCTTCTAAGAGATTTCATTTTAAACCACGTAAATAATTACGTTATAGATTTTCTCCTAAGCTGTAAATCCTACCGACCCTCATGAACTAACCTCAAATTTTTGGAAATCATACCGCTAACTTCCTCGGCTTACTGTAAAGTTGTAGGCAAGACAAACTAATTCCCGTCCTGTCTCAGAGTTACTCTATTTACCTCCAAGTTTACCAAAGTGACTTATAATTTTGCATTGCTAATAGATACTACTTTGCTTTGTGTTTCTCGGAGATATAATAAAACTTTTCGAAAAAAATTGAATCGATAGTAAGCTACCTATTAAAGCTGATCGAGTTTTCACTAGTACGTTTTACTTTGCATTTTACGTTTAGTTACGTTCGGTGTAACGTTTTACCTGAGGCAATTCATCGAAGTAGTCATTACTGTTAATTTTATTCATTACACTAGTTACCTTAATTTATATTAGACTAAGGATTAATTTACACCTAAATTTGTTTTCAAACGTGTACTTAGTGACAAGGTTCAAATTGTCATTAGAAATTAATTAATTCAATTTATGGCTGATTCCTCTATGGGAAAATTCTTTAAAAGGAAATACTCTTTTCTCCTAACATTTGGGCATAAATATGTTGTAGTTGGATTACAGGAACAACAAAGAGCTGTGGAAGGTTTCTTTGTAGATATGCTCTTTTAATTTCATTCATACATCCAGATATGTTTGGATTTATTAGTTGATCTAAATTAAATAAAATTAATGTAGTACAAACTACTCGTTTCACTAAAGTCTGCCAAAAATTGTAATTGTACTAGTATAGAGTTTAACTACAGCTTTACTAGTTACTTTAAACTTTGATTTTTATTGTTTTTTTTTTTTTTAGTTTTATTTAACACTGCCGAAGTATTATAATAATAATAATCAACATCGTTAAAAATTAGTTCATTAATTTGCTTTGATTATACCATATTGCTTGGTTTTGAACGCGTCCCTTATAATCCCATAGAAATTACCTTTACGTATTCTCGGTTTCTGTCTTCGCAACACACTTATAGAACTTATTACCCGCGAATAAGGAGCTTTCACTCTATAGAGCTCTACATATCAATTAATTTAAGCTGATCCTCGAACGAGTGCGCGGTTCATTTACAAGCGGTTAACTCCGGCAAATTAGCGGTATCGGTGCTATTCGAAGCAGCGTCGGATGAATCCAAAATTACAAAAATCCGGGTTCAATCCCCCGATTTTCCATACCGGAATCGTCGCCTATCTCTAACGTCGGTTCCGGGGGAAAAAGAGAAAAACGCTGCATTAAAACCTTTTTTCGGTCCGTAGCAGCAAGTTCGGTATTAGTTTTTTGTCCGTTCCATCGTGACATAGTGGCGAATTCCACGTCACTCAAGTCGTTTGATTGTTTCTTGAAGAATACTCCGTTGGGAGTTTCTGCGACGTTTCCGCCGGTTGGGAATTCGTGAATTTTTTCCAGCCACTGTAGAATTTTACTAATAATGCCATCACCATTTCTTATTAGTGTACTGTCTAAAAACGAGCTGAATCATTCGCCCCAGGTAACGATACATAATCGAAATTTTTTTTTAATTGAGCGATAGCCATCGTCGTATCGGTAACGTTTTTATCAGCCGGGGGTGGGCGAGAGAAAGTGAAAGAGGGAACATTTCTCATCCCACGGCGCCGCCTCGATGTTATCGTTTAATTCAATAGAAGTAATAAGTTAACAGGTAAGAGCAGGAGAAAGAAAGTGAGAGCTACCTGATGATGGACGGACGGACGCTCGTTTTGTGCATCAATCAACGCGTGGAGAGGTGAAATATTACCGAATTTGGGGAATGGGACTAATTTGTCTTTTGCTGGCTTCGTGGGAGGTTGCCAGGCTCGTATGAATAATCCATGCTCGGTATTAATAGCGTTTCAACGAAAAAAAGACCAAGACTTACATTAAATACAACAATGCGTCCCTACAAATGAACCTAATTTGATTTCCTCAGTCATGTGTACATTTAATAACTTTCAATGTTTGTTTATGAAACCTAAACAAGGTCACGAGTTTTCAGCCATAGGTTAAACAACTGACAATTTAAATTATTCTAAGATACATTAAAGTTCAAGGGTTATTAAAGATAATTAGGTGTACTTTCTCGGTATGATACTAGTCTTCTAAATGCTGCTCTTTAAATAGTTTTGCTTTGTTTATAGCACCTACTTTATAATAGTGACATCCACTACAGCATCTATTGTTTTACTCTTCTAAATTTAAATTTGGAAAATTTGTTAATCGTAAAGTAATATCGTAACAATGAAATTAATTGTTTCTCTAATAGCAAAAATGCTTGCTAAATGTAAGCTAAAAATTAGTTATAGAAAATAACTAAAGCTGGGGAAGTTTTGGACCCAGTTTCGAAACATAATTCTAAGACTATATCACGGATAGAAGATATTTAATCCATTGTACAAGTTGCAATACCAATTTTCCTCAAGTTATATTATAGTTTTACCGAAATTTGATGGCACTGATGATGGATGGTTACGTTTTGAAACTGTCATTCACTTGATTGAATTGATCAACGATATTCAGAAATTTCATTATTTCAGACCAGCTCTGACTTACTCAGTCTTGAAGATTATAGTCTTTGGATTTATTAATGTATATGTATCGATATTAAAGTGAAACTTATTTAGGCGCGCCTTAGATGGGGGTTAATCCGAAAAATGAGCTAGCGTAACAGACATTTATATATTAGATGGTTTTGTAAAATTTTTGAATTTGCTAAATTCATTACTAAATTACATTACTTTAAATGATGGGGGTGAATGATGGGCCAGCATTTTACTTTCAATCAGTGAAATTAAAAATGTTAAAAGTATCTGACGTAATACCATGCTAGTCAAAGGTAAGAAAATATAATTAGAATGACCATAAAGTTTATCAATGTCAGCAGTTAAATCCATTGAATGTTGCAGACAGATTGTCTAATGTTAACTGAATAGGTTTTGATTTGAATTGTTTATGTAAAAGACATGGTTGCTGACTGGAGATCAGGACCAAGTGCAAAAGGATCACAGCAGTTTGTTCGACTCTTTTGAAGATAGTATCGTGTTGATTATTTTTCTGCTGTTAACTGTGAAATTGTTCCGATTCAAGTTGACTGCGCACATGTTATGTCATCGTGTCATTTTATTTCTTAATATTTAACGTCGATCGTTCAATTAAAGAAGGCTGACTTGCATTAAGAATTACAGGTTTAACTTTGTCAATAACTTATCTCAAAATAAAGTGACGGGTACAACTAAGATCCAGTGCCGTTGATTTTAATATTTATTTTTGCCTAAGGTTTTAAATAAGTACCTAATATTCCATGTTAAAAATATTAGGGAATAGAGTTACTACGACGAGCCTCAATGTTCTGTCCTCAATATATAACAAGTAAAAAACAAGTAAAAAATTAGGTATCTATCGTTGTTTAATCTTCTCATCTCTTGTTGAGGGTGAGAATTGTGCCCCCTAATTTTTACAGTATTTTTTTTTTGTTTTTCTTGATAAAGTCGTCAACGAAACAACAGATTTTTTTGGCCCATTTCAGTTTTGAATTTCCATATCAGTTCCATGGAAATATATATTCTGCGTATAAAGATATGATCCCCTTTTGAAGCACCAAATTTAATTAACTATTTTTGTAGTATAATTCGTTAATGTATCTCTGACACAATTATATTACACCCGCATATTTAGTTTAACTTAGAACAAAGGAATTACGGCGTTTTAACTTTGTGTATCTTGCCGACGTACTTTTGTACCTCTAAACGCTTTTTAATGCAGTCTAAGAGTTTCGAACTCAGGTTGTAAGTTGTTTTTTTTTCCACGGACGAAGTAAAAATTTATTGTTCCAATGGCGGGCCTATTACGAAAATTACCGGGGAAAATTGAGTTCACCTCGTCTGCCGCATGAATATTTTATAGAACATTTTTCAAACGGACCGTTCACCGGTCCTCGTGTCCGGGTAATCACTTTCCGTATTCGAGAAATGTTTTCTTTTGGATGTGCCAATATTAGTTTTTAATTGTATGCATGCACGGAGCGAGATCGTTTTGTTTTTATGGTACGTTGATTTTTTGTGTGTTTGATCTGTAACGGGATCGGGAGGGTAATAAAGAGTTTATTGCCGATGATTATTCGGGTAATGGGTGAGAAGCGGAACGCTCCACGGCCATAAATAAGCTAACGGGAATCATACACCCCAAAATATTTGAACGCGGCGAAATTTGCGTTTATCGCATGGGATTTGTAGGAGATCGTGTAATTGGCAGAAAATTTAAAATTTGTGTAAAACCTAAAGTTGGTTGTACCTAGTCAAAGGTGTGTAGCAAATAGAGTTGTTTCTTCTGGGACTCCTATTTCCATACGGCGTGGAACAGCATAATGAAATAAATGTACTATTTCAATTAATGCGCTTTCTGAGAAAAAAACTATCACTCATCAATTTTTGAATATAAAGTGACAATATAAATGTAATTCTTCTGTAATTCCCCATTTCAAATGCCTATTTTTCTTTCGTATGTTTTGTTTAGGGTCCAAATTTCTGCTCATTAGTACAGCTCTGGGAATAACACCCCTCAGCAAGCTTATTCTAAGGTCCAGGCCCAAGTCGCATCTACAGAGCATCTTTTTCCCTTCGATAAGTGCTGCACGTACTTTTCCTTTGCGGATCAGATGACGTTTATGTCTCTATAGTTATACTTCGATAATCTCTCTTTAATCTCTACCTACGTATAGGCTTGTTGAACATTGCTTCAGTTATGACCATATACTTTGTCTTCTTTGTATTGGATGGCAGTAATGACTCCGTTCATCAATTGCTGTAGCTCGTGTATGCTTTCAGCAAGTAGGACAGTGTCATCTACTTTATGCCTCCATACTCCAACATTTGGAGGGTCTGGTAAAGATTTCTTCAGAGTATATATTGTAGAGGAATGAAGAGCACACATCCTTGCCTTGACTTCCATTGAGTTAATGAGTATTACCTGTACTTCTGCTGTTTCTTTCTGCTGAAAGTACATGTTGATAATTATCCTGATATTTCGTTAGTCAAGATTCTTTTGTCTTAGCACTTCTACTAGTTGGTTATGTTTTAATTTACAAACGTCATTTTATACCCTATAGAGCAGGTGTGCGCTTTTTGATTAACATCCGTTTCTAAAACTAAGCTGGGTATTCGAGATATTCTCTTCCAGGTTTTGAAATACTCTACGGTGTATGACTCCCCAAAATACTTTCAATGTGTGACTCATCAAGCTGATCTTGCGGGATTCATCACATTCTTAGCGTTTTGTTTTTTGGGAATTGCAACCAATGTCGATTCTAGCCATTCCGTTGGTATGTGTTGCCTCTTGTGTATATTCTGTTGCATAGGGCTATTATGCACTCTAAATATTATTCTTCAGCTCAGTACATCAGCTTCAGTACATCCCCTGGTATTTCGTCCAAACTTTCAGCTTTCCCGCTTCATGTTGTTCCTTTTTCTCGCTTTACATCTTCCATTAGAATCGTTAGTCCTGTGTCATCTTCAATGATTGTGTATATTTTCTTCTCTTCGATCTTCGAACAGGTTTTTCATGTAATTTTCCCGATATTATATCTATTTCTCACAAAACTCGTAGATTTCATAATATGAAATTCACGAGTCACGGGATATTTTTATATGTGTAGTAATTAAAATGGTGAACTTATTCCACTTGGCTGTTACACACTGTATATTCATGACACGATTGGAAGCCGTCTCAAATTGATATACGGCGAAAAGTAATCATAAAGTAGATACATTTGTAATAAAAGACACTACTGCTTGCTTATATTGAATAAATTGCATAAATGTCTTTACTCTGGACCTGAATTCAATTTCATTATAACTACAAGTTATAGAACAAATTTTGCAAGTGGTTGACCATTTGGCTACTTTTGTGAATATTTCCTTAAAGATTCACAAACCACAATTCAAAAATCAGTGAACCCACTTGACTCGAGCAAAATCTATATATTTTATAAAAATACAAGTGTAAATTTAAAGATTAAATACGAGGAATATTTTCCGCGAAAAAATAGGAAAGATAGCTTTAGTAAAAGCTCAGTTATGTAGTTTTGAAAAAGGCTGTTTTTGGTCATTTTTTGCATTTTACTTGCTTAATACTCGAAAAGGGTGCATTTTGCGAAAAAGTATCTACAAAAAGGTGCTTATCTTCGCCCAGTTTATCAAAAAAAAAATATTTGCGAAGTGTTTTTTTTAAATTTTGTTTTCTGTTAATAACAAATTATCTTCCACTCAGTTGTAAAATTGCTACTTTGCTTTTCTGTTTTCAATTTATTTTGCTAATTTTTCAGGAGTTAACTGTTTAAAACTTTTATTAGGGGTGAACCGCTGGCGTATTTAAATAAAATATGTAGATGTTTTCGAAAATCTATTATGGAACAGGCACTTGGCACGCATTCAAATAAATTTTGTTCATTTGGCCTCTTGAATTACTAACGTGGAAAAATAACGTATTTCACTGGACAAAAGTATTGAAACCATTAACTCAGTAAACAATAAAATTAAATAAGTTTGGAGAGATAATACCATTTATTAAAAATTCTGCATAGGATTAAAATAAATGGACGCTATCAAAAACATGGTGATGATGTTAAAAGATCGATCTATAATAAGTAAAATTCAATTCACTCCATTGACGTGCGGAGTGGCGTGCAATTTTTCCGCCAAACCACCTAATGTCCATGCATAGAAGGCAAAGTTTTACATTAGACAACCTAGGAAAACCCTTAAAACCAAAGTTTAAGTTGCAAGTTTAAAAACAAACAAATATTAAATATAATAAGAAGTAGTTACAATTAATACACTCCCTTTTGTTGTAACTAATTCGTTAATAATGAATCATTATTAATTTTTAAAATTTTGTTTTTGGTTGTATATGCATGTAGTTCTTACATAAAAAAAATATAACGTAAAAAACTACTTAGTTCGATGATTTCATGTGCGTATATGTTGCATGTTTTTGAATATATGTATATTAATGCATAAAAATATGTTTGTAGTTCATGCTTCCACTGCTGTCAGTGCATATTTTCATACATATTTTAGGGTGTTTTAACTGCATATTTCCCGATCTTTAATGGTATTCACTTAAAGTTTGTGAAATAGGTAATAAGAAATATGTAGTTTTTAGCATCCAAAAATTTTACTGACATTAATCAGATTATTCTGAAACATATTCGTTTACATGTTTACAGGAAATTTACAACAGCCTTTTCCGGTTCCTTGTTTTTACTCTCGGGATGATGAAGGCATATTGCAGTAGTGAATAAGGTACCTACCTACACATAAGATCTCTTAAATTAAATGTGAAGCCTTCAATTTAATTCGAATTTCAATTGTGTTAGTTCCCTGGCTTGTTTTCAGTTTGCGTTTTAATTCAAGTCTGGTAAAGCAAGCAATCAAGTAACTAATTAATATTTAGTGACTATTTGTAATAATTTATAACTCGGAACGTAGACTAGCGAAAGAAAATGTGTGATAGAACCTCACGACTCTTTCGACATGTTTAATAGCACCGGTATTGCATTCCCTACATCCGCAGTAACACTTTCTAACAAATTATAATTACCTAAAATCACTCGTTCGTTCTCTTCCTCTCTACGTGCTCCTCACGATTTATGAATTTGCTACGCGTCGCTTTCCACATAAAATCGCTTTCAATTATGCTAATCAACGTTTCATTTGTATTATTACACTTCGGCCAGAACGAATTTCGATCGGTCTATCAATAACTTACTCGTCGATGAGGAAAAATTAGGCGACATGGTCTTCGAACGTTCGCAAATGCAGTCAATGCGTTCACTTCCCTTTCACCCGTGGAACGGGAACGGAAGCTCGCGTATGTAGAGGAAAACGCATATCGGGGTGAAATGGATTGATTTTTAAGCGTTGATGATTTTCTCTTTTTTTTTTAACTAAAAATTAATTAGATTTGCGAGATTAGTGTCCGCCGGTTGCGATTGTTTACTTTCTAACACTACCATCACCGATTAATAAGTCGGGTCTGGTCGTTCTTTGGAGATTTTTTAGTAACACAACCGGTCGAATCTCGAATTTATTCATTCTTCGCCCCGTATATAAACCCTGAACATCTTTGGGCCACATTTAAATGCGACTCCTCCGACGTGCATATGTATATTTTTAGCCTCCGGATTTGTTTTTTTCATCTTCGGGATCATTCACCCGTTGTTTTGTGATGCCGATACAAAAAACTTCTGTAGAACAGACACGCACAGACACTTGGAAACATTCCCCGGTTTTCTTCTGAAGGAATCGATCCCGGATCTTATCGTTTGATACAAGGTGATAGATAAAATTATTAACTGGGGGTTAGGTGATTAGTGACAAAGTACCAAGTTTAACAGAGTGTATAAGTAATATTATTTTTCGACATTTTCAGAAGTCAAAGGAGAAATATCCAAAGTTATAAGGAAAGTTCCAGTGTAAAAATTCATCTTTTATGATTCTTGAGATGAGAAACTTGTGCAACTTGTGCGCATAACGTGAAATCTCATTTTAATGCAACACGTGAAATTGGCTTCAAACATGCCAAAGGTGACCAACTAGCTAGTGTCCCCTTTTATAGTCGTTACCCTATGTCCTTAAAATCTAATTCCACCAATGGTGGACACGAAATGCAGACCGTTTTCAATTTTGCCTCGTTTCGTCCAGAAATTCGAGACAATATCGACACGGAAATTCCGATACGGGGCCCAGTTTTGGTCTTTGAAGAGACTTGAATGACTCTAATTTTCCAATATGTATGCACGTATATATTTACAAAACCCTGCAACTATCGTATCGCATGCATAACGGTTTTAACCTATCCTGTATCACTCGATATATTTTCTCCAGATAGTTGAATAAATTCTATAATGTTGAATAAATGCTTTGTGCAGGAGGGCATCTTTGCGTTGCCGGAACATAGTTCCCTGGAAAAATATCCTAAGGCAAAAAAATATTAAATTAACGTTACAACGATAAGAAACTCTTCGTAACACTTATTAATACATAAATACATAGTCGTACATTACGCATAATCAAGCTTGGACATATTCCACTAGGCAATGGCCATTCATTGGCGTCGTAACCATTGCTACATCATATATTCCGAAGTACATAGGGGAATTACGAAAAATACGTGAATATCTTCGTTTTTCGTATTTATTTGATTTCAATTTACTCCTAATTTTATTTATACCGCATGCGTTATGTGGCGATTAATGATTAACTGTACTTTATTAATGGATCATGTAAGAGTATGTTATAATGCTCCAATAAATAAATGAATCGAAACACTATATTGAAATTAAACAACTTTGGACTATAGGTGCAAGCAATATTTTATTCTTAAAAATCACATGCGGTTCTTAAAAGATCATCAAAGGACAAACTATTCTTAAAATAGTTCATGGAATAACCCCTTGAATTTTTGCCGCATGTTTACCAGACTCCCTGAAAAACCATAATCTTAAACCTAATTATAAGTCAGAAGTAAAATGTTTTATAGCACCTCGTTATTTTATAAATATTCCTCGTATGTAGTATTGTAGTAAGATTAATATATTGTTTCTGAATTTTATTTTGGATTTTCTCCTAGGGACTTTTTTGTCTTGAAACTGTTTTTCCGTACAAATTTTACCTGAAATTTTTCTTCGGAAACTCTTTTTTCTAAGTTGCTATTTTATGCCTAATCGGATTTATTTCCCCGGATATTTTTCTGGGGTTTTTCCCAGGGGTTCTTTCCTGGGGGTTTATCCCAGGAGTTCCTTCCGGGGTTGGTTTTCAGGGAGTTTTATTTCTTACGCGAGTAGCAGTTTTTAACGAATTGGAACGAATTTCGTCAATCATGATTTCAGTTATTCGAATGTTAATTTTGCAATTCATTTCAAAGATATTTTTGAACAGGTAATGAAAAGACCTTTTTAATGATGTGTCACAAACCCCTACTTACTATTTAAAAATTTGGGGGCTATATTTGTCACTCGAAGAGGGTTCGATGTAGGGATGAATTATTTTGTTCCAGGATATCATTTCATGATTTAAAATTTACTAATCACGGGATTTTATTTTATAAACATGCACAGTAATTAAAATGGTAAATTTATACCATTTGGCTGTGACACTATACGAATACAATGACGTTAACTCACTATAAATAATATGTTATAGTTTGTGATATGTGATAGTTTTTGATATGACGATTACAGTTTGGTACATAAAAATGTTAATTCTGAATTCGGATAAAAGGACATTTATAGTTAAAATAAAGTATATTCGTTTGAAAACACAAAAGATAACTAAACTGATCTTATCGATCATTTATATACATACATAGTCTAGCCAAAAATATTGTCCTCCAGTTAAACACAAATATCTTGAGAACGAGAAGGGCAAGGAAAAAGATAAAACATTGAAATGGCGAAAAAGCAACAAGTTATTAAAACAAATTACAATAATTTTTTTGCCATACCCACAACAACAATTTGTTACATTTTCAATATGCAATAAAGGACCCTTCGACGAATATGTTCCTAAATTTACATGTTATCAGAAGATTAGCGAAGGAGAAATCCTATTTCACTGTATTATTAAAAAAATTTTACACGAAAAGATTAATACATGAATTTTTATACTGAATTTCATATTGCGAACATGGTCTTTGCGTGACGAATACTCAAACATTTACCTTAACGTCACGTTATTTTTTTAATATGGTCACAACTCAAAAGCAAGAATTTGACCAATATAAAATGCTAATATATCTATCATTACACTGTACCATACTACACTACTACTATAAATATTATATTTTAAATTGAGCATCCACCATTATTCCTGCATAGCTTGAGCATACTTCGATATATTAAACGTTCGTCTTTGCCATATTTATTCTGAGATTGTATTATTATATTTCTCTCAAACAATACCTCCTCGTTTCAGGTCTATTTAAGAGGAAAATGCATTTTCATTTCGCATCTCTGAGACTTTACAAGCGTTATTTCCAACCTGCATTTGTAAATCACTAAACCATTAAATCTGTTTAAATGTTTAAATTTCTCGTCGCTGGATTCGTAATCGTTGAATGATGAATGTATTCATGCTGATGTGTTTATGAAATATTCAATATTTAAAAATTTAAGTGCCATGCCGCCGGAGGGAAATCTTCCAGAAACCATCTCTCTGCAGTTCAAATAAATAGTACAACGGGTCGTCGATTGATCCAAGTTGTTTTATGCGATTTCACAACAACTATTCCGAAATAATCTATCCACAAATTGTTACGTATGCGTGTATATCATAGTTAAAATAACATTTATAGAGATACAATGCATCGGATTTGTTTGCACATAACAACGGCATAATTTTCTTTAATTATTTTATTGCAACATCTGTTAAAATAACAATTGTCCATTGCGCATACATTTACGTTTTCCCATATCACATGTTTATTTGCTAGGGGGTGGTATGTTTCCATAATTACTATTAGATGCAGGAATGAATTCATGTCTACAGTGTAAAGATTTGCGAAAAAATTAAAAAGATGCACGTAGTAATCAGCGAAATATGAGATGGCTGTCGGTTTAACGAGACGATCAGTATATCTTATTCAACTGTTTGTGTTATATTGTAGAAACCTTGCGGCTCACGAGTATATAAAAATATCTCAGGTTTCAATGCTTGCAAGGATAACAGTATATTTATTTGCTGTCAATGTAATTGTCTGGATTTGACGTCCGTTAATGGTCATAAATGGCACACGTGCAGGCAGAGACAGACACATGCGCTCTTCAGAAGGAGAAATAACGAATCGATGTGTGAAACGTAGCAAGATCAATTTAATTTATCACTCAGGTGCGTTGTTAATAAAAATATTAACTCCAAGGAATCGATTCTAATTATTAAATAGCGAAGTTGATCATAATAATTCACTGAACGATAAAGTAATAGTTTCCGGCCATTTCCATAATTTCCGCGCCGAAACACCGAACCGCCCGAACTCTCTTCTCAAAAATGAAGCCATAAATCGGACGGGTAAGGCAAAAGTAAAAAGATTAGTGCTTTATCGGTCGATCGGTTCTATTTAATTAAAACGTACAGGTTGAGGCGCATTAAATTTACGAGATGCCGTGTCTGTCTCCAATAGCTCTTATCGGCTATAATTTGATAGCTAATCCGCCCTTTTGAATATAACCACGTCATGGAGACCGATAAAGCCCGTCGAAAGTACCCCACAAAATACCAGATAACTTCGTTAAAGGAAATATTAGCACAACGCACATTTAACTTTTGCCGTGATTTCTTTTTAGTCGCAAGAAAACGTCTTTGTTCCAAAACATACGAAAATCATTTGTAGAATTACTGCTCGCCCTCCGAAAGCGCCCCTTTCGTTCTCTTCCCCGTCTTGGTCACGTCAATTAGAATCAAAACGTGCTCTAGTGCTCATACAGCTCATGAGGGATGAGGGACCCTCTTTCCTCCATTATAATTGCAAAGTTTTGAAGGGTCGTGTAATTATAGGTGTATAAGAGAGGGTAAGGACGTGGAACGGGGGTTACGCTCCCTCCCGCCGATACATTCAATACCATAGTTGCGCAGCCAAACCGAACGCAACTTATGGAATAGGAAGTTTTGGAAGATTAAATAAGGTTTAACTCGATCGTGACCCTTCTTGTATGGGAAAATCATACTTAGGTGGGTAGACTTAAATTATTGTATCTGAAAGTAGATAAAAAAAACTGATTGGAAATGAGATCCCTCGGATTTTATTGCTTGAATTGTCTACATTGTTGAACCAGTTATAAGACGATGAGACAATTTACGGAATTAGTTAAAGTTTTTTTCGAAAATCTTGGAAGACATTGAGACATTTGTTTTTTACTCTAGCAAGCGAATTCTGGCACATTTACCGATCGCAATTCACCAAATTCGCAATTCGCTCGCATACAGCCTGCGTATCCTGCAGGTAACATGGACGCATTAGCCTCCAGTTAAATTTTGGTTAACGGTCTTTTTCAGTTTGTGTTGTGTTTGGATTTCGACATAAAACACTTTGAGTCAATATAGTTTTATTTGACACGCTAGATGAATTTCAGCTGATTAAAAATTTCAATGGACTAGAAAATAGTAGTGAAGAAAAAATTTTTAGCGAAAAGTCTCGTCTATGTAGTCCATGGAAATTAGACTTTTGTCATTAGGTTGTGTTGTGCAAACTACAAAATTTTGTACATCTAACTTGATAGGTCATACGAGTCAAAACTCTTTCTAAATTTTACTAAATTTAGTACTAAATTTACTAAAATATTTCTTAAAAACCAGCAAAGTTTTGTTCATTTAGATTAATAATTCTTTCAGGTATTGTCATTTCTCATCCAGAATTGTCTCTTATTGAGTAAAATCGTCTTAGGGGAGGTATACTGAACTCAATTAAGCCAAAAATTTTCCACGAACTTTACTAGAATGTTTTTTACAAAATCACAAAATTGACCAATTTCCTAAGGCAGAATTAAGTAAATTCTTGATTCAGAATATATTTATGATGAAATACCGGTTTTGGTATACAGGATATTACACACTTCCTTCGGTAATAGTTTTGATGAGAAAATGTGGTTAAAAAGCCATCCTCAGCTGGTAACATTGTTCTAGGAATGTTTTGGATTTACGAATCCTCCCAGCGTTGCGTTTAACCCTGGTTACACGGTTGTATACATTTGGTACAACTTTATTATGTGTAAAATAATCGAAAATGAAGTCGTTCGAAAAGCTATTATAGTATCCATTAAGCTTCGATACAAAGCCGTCTCTCTCGATGGTGCGGATCAGAATCCCCGTCACTTTTTAAGTATACTATATTAAATGTAATATAATACTCATGGTAATCTTAGACTAATGTGAACTTATAGAGTGGGCCTACAGTTCAGGACCTGCACCGTCAGCCCCTGAACCGTAGCGTCCCTAACCGTTTTAAAATTAAGATAAAAGAAAACTTTTCCAGAAAGTTTATCGCGAAATTCAAAATTTTCTCTGTAACAATTTCATATAATCATTAAAAAGTAGTACTTCTTACCGCATCATCCTGTTTCTTTAATTTCAACTAGCTGACTAGAATTAGGTGCTTAGTTTAATTGTAGGAAACGTGAAAAATTCATAAAATGTCGCAGCCTCCCGAATGTGCATATGTGAGTTCCATTCAAATTCGCCCTTTGGTAGCAAATCCGTTTTTATTATGCTAAGCCACGATTCGTAATTCGCTGAAGTCTGTGATAACCCTACATTTCAAAAAATTATTAAATGACCACGTTTCCCATTACAATCTCCATTTTCTTCAAGCACGAATTTTTTGTCAGGAATATTAATAACGGCGCCGTTTGTTTGTATACTCTTTTTCGAATTAAGCGACTCTCTGGCATAATTCTCGAATGACGCGGTCCAGCAGACAGCAACAACAATAACGGTGTGTGCCCCCTTCATCCATCACCGAGTGGCGTTAAGGAATTATTGCATGTCATTGACTCGGAAAGTGTGGGACAATACAAATGGATATTCTAATCATTCAGCGGTTTCAACAGGTGTTAGACGTCGAATAGAACAATAATTCAAATAGATGTTCGACTCTCTCATTCCGGCGAATAGTGGCGGGCGGACCAAGGGAGGATCATGCTCTATCGTTTCAGGTGAAGATATTCTCTCGAGGCAAACGAGATATTACGAAAAATAAGTGACGGCAATTTGCATAACGAGCGTCGAGAGGAACGTAACTTGGAAGCTGCAGGTTGATCGCGTGCCTTTTAGAAGCTTTGTAGAAAATTTGACATGTATTACTCAAAGGAAATCTTACTCCCACTGCCATCTAACTCCTTCAATTAATTTTTGCAGTCACTATTAATATGATTACATAACAAACGAGTAAATACTCGAATACTAAATATCTGATGGTAAAATGACACGAGCCCTTAAGAAAGTATATATTGGAGACCCCCACAGTATGACAAACGAGGCAGAAAGTTCCTGCAAATAAAATCCGTTAAGAAAAACCCTTGTTTATTTATGCCTACATAAATGTTCATCAATTCTTCATTTTATAGCGATTTCCTTCAGTACATTTTTTACAATTGAAATGAAAATTGATTCGTAGGCAAATTGTACTATTACCAAGGATTTGATACCATCTATTTTGAGACTTTTTTACGTCCGTTTTTAGATGACAGTTTTTTGAAGAATTTTTTTAAGTTTCAAGGATTGTCGAACTGAGCAAGTAAATAAAATTTCAGTTGAATTTCTACAAAATTCAGCAATAAAAACTTTTACTGCGGAATTTCCCTGTGCGATTTGTTAAAAGAAACAAGACAACTTGTTTCTGAAGAAGATCTTTGGAAACGTTTCGGTAATGAATTGAGGTATGGAGTACATTTTTGAGACAGTTTTATAGATAAATACAATAGCTGTATTATTTGTTGAAACATTTCCCTTTAACTTTGGTTTTTAATAAAGTACAGGAAACAATGAAAGCTCGAATGTTTTTTCAAAAAAGGTACATATCTTTGAAAAATCGGCAATATTTCTGTAACAGATTGATATATCGACAAAAATTGTTGACAAATTCTGTAGATAAGGTCTCAGGCTACAAATTTTGTTTAAAACAACGGAAAATATAACTTTTTAAATATTATTTCAAAATACTAGCCGCTCGAAAAAGAATTGCATCTTGGATAGTATATCTATTTTACTATATATTTATATTTTAGGATATTACCAAATTTAGGATAAATTTACTATCAACAACGGAAATTGTATTTTTTTGGTTAGACATATTTTAGGTTAGGGATATGCAATAACCTACCAGTACCCTATGTGTTACCAAATCGAATATCATACAACCGGATATATATATATATATATATATATATATATATATATATATATATATATACAAACGAATAAATACACATAAATGGCACGCTTGAATAAATATAAATATATAGGTGTAGGACGTGACTTACTTTAATAAATATCACAGTACATTCTTGTCACCAAACTTCAACCTGATGTGCTTACTACTATCAATCATAATCATATCATTAAATCGACATGTTTTGGTAGCCCTCTCAGCTTATTGCAAATCCAAATATAAACTCATTATAATCCTCCGGATTTTAATTGGTATTATTCCTGGCATTTACAAATACCTTACAACAATGAAAATATTTAAACTGCTATATTAAAATTACTATTCAGGTAATCGCGAACGATATTAACAACTCTGCATGTTATCCTTTTAATGATTGAGCCGTAATTAAATTATAAATCATTAAAACGTATTTATGTGAAGTACGCAGTCAGTAACGAGTTTTTGTAATTTCGCTAACTGAAATTTACTGAGTTTTATGTTACACGTAGTAGAATTTTAGTTAATTGAATTAATATCGAGGTAAATCACGAGAACGATAAACAATCGTAACGTTTGTAACAAATAATTGTTGCATGATTTACCCTTTACTGCACTCCGCGCAACGATAAAATTCCTTGATATTATTGAATTACAAGGTAAACGATTGGCAATAAATCTTTATCTCAGAATTATCGGAATTGATTATTTAATACTAACATAAAATCAAGAAGGGGGAAATTATTGTGCGTCTATTACATTTACATAATTATTTGTAGCATTTTATTAGTAGTGCGCGCTCTTTTGTTTACAATATCTTTTGTGATGGTTTAATACGTAAATATTGTAAATTTTCCCGTAACTATAGTATCAATCATTACAATTTAAAATCCGTGTTAATCGCCTCAATTACAAATCGAAACAACATACGCTCGTAAAAAAAACTCGCAACCAATTTACATGCAAAATCATGGGAATGGGGTTTAATTCAAAACGCTCTTTTGTTACATAAAATGCACAACCATTTTTAGGTGTGTGATACGGCCGGCGCCATAAAGATCCCACATATGCATAATAGAATTATCTCATGAAAAAAGAAAAATTAAAGCGGACTGTAATACAAAAATCACCATATTCGCTCTCTAGATCATGGGCGGCATAACGTTGAAGCAGATAACGCTTGAAAATTAACCATAATATCCGTGGATTTGGGAAGGGTTGTAATACGTATTTTGTATTGACTTCGGTTTTTAGTAGCATCACGTTTAATGTGCCATATGACATTACGAACTATTGACTTTTAAGGGAGATGTAAGAATTCTTATACATAGTGTGGAAGTCATCGATAGCAACAACGTCTCATACTTTGATTTACCAGTATTGAAAACGGTATTTATTATAATTGTCTGATGACGATTTAATGCTGGTGATACGGGAGCTCTCGCGCTTTTCCACTTTTGTATTCACACGTAATTCGTGTGTATGCGAGCACATTTTTCGAAATTAATAATGATCCGTTACGGATTTAACTGTCACTTTGGAAAACAACTTGATTATATGAAAAAATTATTGGATTTTTGTCCGCGTTCGGTGTTATTAAGAAATTCTCGAGGAGAGGAACTGGTTCTTTGGCCGCATCTACTACGGATCATACGTATTAAGCAATTTCCTGCATTTTTCTAATACGCATCTTAAGTTTTTTTTGATTCCGGTTATTAACGGCCTTTGACGTGCATCTCTTGCAAAGATCAATAAAATTATCACAACCAAAAAATGTCGCCCCGGTACACGATTAATTTGAATTGAAGTCGAATCAAAATTTTATAACAATGCAGGAATGCAGAAAGGCATAAATAGATATAGGGAGATACTGTAAAATATAGTGGAATTTGGAGGGCACATACAGAAGAATATAAAGATATGTAAAGAAATAGAGTGATATAGAAAATTCATGTACATATATGTGTCATCATATATAGCAACATTAGTAATAACTATAGGGGTTTACAGAGAGATGCACAGTGTTAGAGGGAAGTATAAAAAATATATAGATACGGAGTAACATAGATGAGTATGGATTAATATTGAAGAATATGGAAGTTATCGCTTACCTACTACTCATTTCTTATTCCATAATAAGGTCATTACATAATTGAATTATTTCAAATTATTGTAAAAAAACTAAACAACGTCTCTGCAAAATATTCGATCACAACTATCACAGTTCAAGTCGCCGCAGATTTCATCCGCTTGTTCGATTTATATTAAATTGTAATATATTTAATAACTTTCTTCATAGGGAAAACATAGTGTGTAATAAGAATTTTATGGAATAAGTAAGTGCTGGATAGTTGTGTAACTAGAAAGAATTTGTTGATGAAATTTTAATTACGGACCTTCAGTTTAAAACACAACGGAGTGAAATTTTCTGTAGAATTAGAAAATTTATATTTATAGAGTTCTCCTGCGTATGCCTTGATTACTTTGATCTCGAAAATATGCAATTTATTAAACTGTTCTTACAAGAATGCGAGTAGTTAATAACTGTGAATGGACAGAAAAAGAATGTCGCATTAAATTTGAAAAACAATGTGATGTTAGAGCACCACAAGGTATATTTTCCATACAACTATTCGACAAGACAGAATATTAGTAGTAGAAATTAATAGAAAAAAGGCAGTTAAACCAATGAAAAAAAATTATTGTATCGTAAACGTTATTACAAAATATTCTAGACAACCTTGAGCAACATTGGTCTAATTTTTGTATTTTTTTAAATTTCAGTCGTAGCCAGGAGGATTGAAATTGAAACCGTAGATCACAAACGTAAGTACATATTTTTTACCAATTTAATGTTCCCCATTATTACATTAAAAAGTCATATACGTCGTTAAGAAGTCGACATTAAATATTAATGACATCTAATTTGAAAATGATGCTATTAAAATATTAACGATGACAAAACTTATATCGTTTTGAAAAGGAATAATTACGTAAATAACATTTTTAGACATCGTTTTTAAAAGGGACTAAGAAGCATAAAATACTTTCTTATTTGATAATTTATTTCAATTTCTGTTCTTTCCACACCTTCACACTCTTCAGTATTAAACGAGACTGCTAATAATAACGGAGGTAACTAACTGGGTTGACAACTATATTTCATTTCATTTTTATACATCTGACACTAATATATTAGTAGGCCAATTCCGCTGCATCCTTACATGCTCTGTGGCAGAGAGTATTTGTAGATAGGCTTCATGGGTGTTCTCTCGTTGTTAAATCTTTAAGTTTTGTTTATACATGCTGAGTTTTATTATTCTACGGTTTCTTGTACGAAATGATCGTCATAGTTGACAGTTTTGCGTCTTTTGTGAATTTCGTATTATTAGTCACTCTTCTATGCTTCAAGATTTCTCTTACGTCTGACCTCCGAATTGTACAAATGTCAACTGATTGTTTCAAAACGATTTTCAAAATACCAAATACAGGTCTAAAAATTGCTTATGGTCGAAAGTGGTTTTCGTAAACTATATATGTAATCCTTATAGATGTCCTGATAATGTAAACAATGTTTACCAAAGATTATCTAACTAATAAATGTGTTTTCTTCTCATATCCTTGGCATGTATATACTATAGTAGATGTCATTGCATTGCTCTTAAGTTCTGTGATTGAAAAATATTGTAAAGATTTTTAGTTTGAGTTATCGTGAAGAATGTGAAAAACACTTACATTTCAGTTTTGTGTAGTCGAAACACAAATGTTAAAAACTCTGTCCAATTACATTTTTTTATATGTTATGTAGAAATGGTTAAAATTTCACTTTTGTTACATATTTTTATTTAAACACCAGAATTATAGAAACATTTCACTGCTTATATCACCATTACTCTTATTGTTGAAGGATCAAGGATAACAGAAAAACATTAAAAATATTTAGGTAAATTACTTCCCTAATACACTAAGTCAATTCTTTGGCTCACAAGGTATTATTAATATTGCACCGAG
The DNA here is from genome assembly GCA_963576515.1 of Cryptocephalus primarius. Taxonomy (NCBI): domain Eukaryota; kingdom Metazoa; phylum Arthropoda; class Insecta; order Coleoptera; family Chrysomelidae; genus Cryptocephalus; species Cryptocephalus primarius. Next base: position 6,173,111 of record OY754940.1, on the reverse strand, counting down.
TCCACAAATAAATTAAACTTGCCGTGGGGCCGTTCAAATTTAATTAGTGAAATGAACATTAAATAAAAAAAAAACAATAAATATCGCTTGACATAATCCGATTAAAATAAACACCTCTATTCCTTTGACTTTGTTATTATTTATTTCTCCATCAACTGGTAATATCCGTGACTGATCACCAAAATTATTGCGTGCCGGCGATCATTTTACTCTTATTTTTTCTCATTCTCTTTTCCCAAAGCCGCTGCAGCTTCAAAAGATAACTATATAATATATAATATTATGGAAAGGAAAAAAGATAATACCGGGAAGTATTAGAGAATTAGCGTCGTCATTATTATTTTTTGTTTTGTCTCATTTACTGCAGATTAACGTTACGGGATGTGATTTGTGTTTAATGATGTTTTAAGGAGATTTCCCCGATATTAATTGTAGCGGTGCCTTACAAAAGGTTAGGGTAAAAATAATAGGACATTACGATATCTTTTGGTATTTGGGACATTCGTCGGAATGTTGTGTTAACTTTAGATTCTCACCTTAATTAAAGATTTCAGAAATAAAAGAAAATTAATGCCCTATAAAGATTGTTGATGTGCCTCACGCCACAATTGTACGTTACAAAATTAATTAGATCTGCTCGATTTATCTTTCAAAGCTTTTATTTCAAAACTTTCAATGTTTCCTGCCCACAATTCCCATGGTATGTACTTGATTACTTAATTTTATTGGTAGTTCGATTGTTGGGTGTTTCACTCTACAGCCTATACATGACAGGTAACAACCATTATTGCTGTTTAAGGTACACCCTTAATTCGAAGTGACGTCAAACACATCTATGCCTCAATTGATGCAAGTTTTCCTGCATATACAATAGACATGAACAAATGTATATCAAAGAACTGCGTTCCGCGTTTCTCCATTGTTCCTCAATACTTCGCCTCGATTGACTAGCGCCGCCGATCGCTTCAGATTCCATTACAAACGGCGAACTCCAAACTAAACTTTCCACTTTTCAAAACTCGATTTATAAAGAGTGACGGCCTCCGAATGCGTTTCTCGGGCGCAACCCACTTAAAATGGTGTTTGGAGCACAGTCTTCTGCCAACACCTTACCGGAAAATCTATAAAGACTGACAATTACACAGGAACGCTTTCAAATGTTCAAGCCGGGAAATATTATCCGAAATGCATCTATTTGGTCCTCGGATCAGGATCGTATCTTGGGAACTAATGAAGGCTATGTGAGGGGATTTAATGGCTATAATAAAAGTTTCAGGCGATGGCAACACTTTAGCAGATTGATTCGTTTCTTTGTCTATTCATTAGCCTTTAACTTTCAAAGCATCGCGCCCGGGAAAACCTCATCATCTCTTCCTCACTGGAAGCGTAGGCTGACTGTTTTTTGGGCTGAACTGCAATACTTTTGCAGCCCACGTGACATACTGAACATACTATTAGTCAAATCCATTCCTTATGGAGATTAAACAGAAAGCAATTAGTTAACATTACATGCATTATAAATACACTGGTGGATATCCCAAGTCATGGATATTTCTTACGTAATACATTTAAATACAAACAGCAAAAATTAGGTTATTTGTCCGCATGCAATGCAATAAAATATCGCTTGCTTATTAAAATGGCCTATTAAGGAATAAATAAACGTTAGGAAGATATCAAAGTTCATTGCAGACTAACAAAAAATAAATTTATAAAATTTGAATAAAAATTTTTGAATTGGCTGACACCTCCACATATTTTTCTTTTAGTTGACAATTCCACAAACAAATATTTCGAACACCTGTTGGTTTAAAAGTTTCTTGAATTATTTCTCAATATGTAATGGATAATTTTCCAAAGCATATTGATTAAAAAATGCGTTGATGACGTTATTTGTGCTATCTCTTCAGGAAGTGAACCAAAAATTTCGATGTATTTACTTCACACAACCAAGCTATTAAATTCAAGAAAAATACACGATCATCCTTGACTGGTATAGGGAATCTTCTGGTGCTGGAAGACATTTGGATTATTTTTCTGATCAATATTTCAGAGTAAAAGTGAATATAATTGTAAAGTTCAAGTGATTGATTAAAGTGAATCGTTTTACATCCAATAGAAAAGCTGGATAGAATTGAAATAAATTTAAAACGTACACTTATACAACCTCGTAGGTTGATTCTTCGTCGAGGAAAGGTTTAACAAACCGTAAAAAAGTGGCTTTTCTTCAAAAATTCATAACATCATTAATTTTTACGGTGGAAAATTTGTTTTCCCCGTACCCCAATATGTGCGAAAATTGTAAATTCATATTTTAAATTAGCTCCATTTGTAAAACTCGAAAACGTAAACTAAATATATATTTTGCAAAATTTCTTTAATAATAGTAATAGTAATTTCTGAACAACCAAAGAGTAACTGATTAGTGATGAAGTCGTATATTAACATTAAATACTGTCAGTTTAATTAGATGTATGCATGCAGATTAGTTTAATATTTAATAAAAAAAAAAATAAATTGCTCAACAAACAGAATGGATTTTTTTATGAGGATGAATTCCGTTCCACCAATTCCGAAAATTTCGAATAAAAATCAAGTGGAATTCGCTTCGCAATTTTGAAATATTAAAACCGCGAACTTGAAACGTGTCGATCATATCCGTTGTATTTTAACCAACAGGCATCTGTATTGTGAGTTTTTTTTAATATAGGTATGGGTACGTGTATTTAAAAAAAATGTCAGTTTCAGTTAACATCTAAGCGGTAACATCATCACCGAAGTTTTGCAATGTTTTTATTAATATTCGCCGAACGGAACGAGAAGTGCTTTGTTTGTTGGCTGATGGTCAATAGAACCGCCCGAATGATGTTTATACTGCGAGTTTAAATTTTTCAACAATTCGACTCACTAAAATGAAGAGGTGTTACGTGTGAATAGTTCATTGATCAAAATTAATTGCTTTCGACGTTCCTTTGACTGAATCCAGTCAAAATAGCCAATTAAAATATGATCGGATGTGGGTGTAGTGGCAGTGTTATGACATGAATATAAAAAGTTACAGGTCCATTTCTTTTACTACAGTTTCATTTTTATTTTTCATTTTTTTCTTGAAAAAGTTGAAATTAAAGGAAATGTAGTTGACACCACCTACCATTGTCGAAAGTCTTGATGCGTTGCTGTTAAATAATCGCTTTTAAATGATTTTCTGCCATATATTACTTATTTGTTATATGAGATATTTATGTAATAAGAAAATATTGTTTTCGGGTCGATTTTTTGAGTTTGAGGAATTGGATTTACTGCTCGTTATGAGGTACCCTGAGGCTGAAAAATATATTTTTGCAAAAATGTCTGTATACGCATGTGGTCGACTTTTTGTCAGGAAGTGTAAATAGTAAAACGTTCTAACTGTACTATTTGGACTTAGTCCCGTGAAAAGTCGAATCCGTGCGATTTTGGTTAAAATCGGTCAAGGGTTAGAGGCACTTTATTCTTGCCATTTTTATATTATCTCGAAAACTAGTACAACGGTTTTCTTCCACTTTGGATATTTTATCTACTGTGTAATCCGCATTAACCACCATTACTTTATCTTGAGCGAATCTTTCTGAAGCGTCTTTTGCCCTTGTGAATTTTGAGATTTTCTTATTTTTCTCTAAAACAGCTTTATATATCCTTATATATATTATTGCACTCTACATCTTCCCTAATACATTAAACGCATATAATTTGTGGTTGAAACGTTAATTGTTTTCTAACCGCTTCGTAAAGGACACTTCACAGTTCAGAATTTTCAAAATTTTCATTTTTTTCTATAACTGCTCTATAGTCTTACAAAACTTTACACTTTAACTACAGCATTAAATGCATATAAATCTTATTTATATCTCTAAATTATTTACATATATTTATCTCTATTTAGAGACTATTTAGAGAGATATTTATCTTCTAAATGCCCCCTGAAGCGCATTTTACCTTTGAAAATTTTTACATTTTTCTTTATTTTCTCCAAAACGCCAGTGGCAATTTATTTTGAACCTTCGTAACTGGACTTGAATATGTAACACCAATACCTTCTATATAAAATATTTCTAAAATCCCCCAAAAGGGCACGTTACTCCTTAATAACGTTAAATTTTTCATTTACTCCAAAACCGCTCCAATAATTTATTTCAAACTTCTCAACTAGACTTACCTATCCTATAGCCTAGCTTAAGGAGCCTGTAGCATTCACTTGAAACATTTTTTCCCCTAAAATCGTCCTAAAGAACACTTTACTCTTGAGAATTTCTAAAAATTGTAAATTTATGCAATAAAACACATGCCTCATGTAAAAAGTAATACGATGAACATTTCACTAATTTTTTTCTTGTATTTTCTGGTATATTTTTAATTGTAGCATTTACAGAAATCTTTTAAATTTGATAAGAATTAGAGAATTAATTTCGTTTTGGGAGCAACTTTAAATTTTTATTTTCCTTGTAGTAAAAGTAATCTCTAAATAGTAAATCGTGCTAAATAGTGCCTTAAAATCCAGTATCACACATTTTGGTTCTAATATTGTAATACATAGTCATTGTGTTTAAACAGAGAATGAAAAATATCTTGATTTCGTATGTGAAAAGCTACATCACAACGAGTTCCCATCCTAATAAAATTAAAAGTATTGTTTCTCCTGATTTCAGCAGCGTGTAAATAAGTAAACATGGTCTGTAATGAATAAAATTGTTCAAGTTTCTTATTTTACTTGTTTAAATTTTTTTAAATGCAGCTTAGAAATTTAGTTAGGTAGTTTAGTTAGTGATATCCTATTTTTAGAAGTTGTAAAATGTGCCTTCGTACAGAATTTTGCAATTTTTTTACAGACATTTCCGGAATATTTGTTTTACTTTATTTAAAAAAATGCTGTATTAAATGTCCGAATAGTCCCCCACGAAGCGTGAAACACTATATACAGTCAAAATAAATAAAGCTAATTACATTTAAAATAAAAACTAGTTGCAGGAACAGCTGCAACCCCAATGGGAAATCCCTACCAAAACAAAACGTTAATATTCAAAATAAACGTGCGTTCTCGCCTGATATTTTCAATTATCCGCGTTCGCGGCTTCCCACACATTTTTCTCCATTGTTCGCCATAATTCACAACAGTCCCGGGCTCATTGTTATGCCGGATTTGTTTTACGTTCTATTTTTGACGTAGCGAAAAACCAAACTTTCAAATTTAATAATCCCCTTTGTCGAATAATCGCGCGATCGGACGGAAAACGCGCCGTTTATGGCGGATTTTTCTTTCGGGGAAATTTTACGCGCCGTATATGTAATGAGATCCGGTCGAGGCTGAGAAAGAGAGAGAGAGGAAGACATTCGTTCCGAAGGAAATGGTAAGTCAGCGGAGGACAAACACCTACTAATAGATTATTCAGATTGGACTTTCTACGTTATATGCAACGCTTTAATCCAGTCTTCAGATGGATGAATCAGGCGGACCCGGTGGATTGTTTCCAAGGGTATGCATGGATTCAGTATCGCGTAACATCCCCATGCCCATCTAAGTTATGCTTGCAAATAAATACATAGACTGCTCACCAAACTTTATCGCTCAAATATTGATCACCATGTAATACATTGGGCCTTAATACCCTAAATATGCACTCAAGCGTTTGTCGAATTCGTAAAACTTTTTTAAGGCTTTTTGCACTAGAATTGAAAATATTGTGTATTGTTGAGACGTGCTCTACTAATCAATAAACTGGAATCGCCAGTTAATATCAGTGATTGATACAAAAAATCTTTTATGACTAAATCTTGATACATTTATTTCTTTGAAATATTCTGAAGAAATATTTTAATGGCGTACTTATAGGAGCACTAAAGCAAAAGCCTCGCCAAAATAAATAGAAAATGTAATTTCTTAAAATGAATTAAGACACAAACGTACGAATAAGGATAAAACCCTTTTCATTAACTAACAGATTGATCAGAAGGATTTTGTCTCCAAGCAATAGAACAAGTTACTCTAAATGTACGAGTTAAAAATGATGGTATTTTTGTAAAAAGATTTTTGTTTTTATCTTGTGAAGATCTCCTTCTTTAACAAAGTAACCCTAAAATTATCGTACCTTCAAAATTTTCTTACTAACGTCATCAAAAAAAGTCTGTGGAGAATAAACAAATACCATAAAATTTAAACTATTGGAATAATAGTTCTATAATTTTTTATTAAGGTTTATTAAAGACTACAAGGTCCAACCTGTCGCGCAACAACAAAGTTGTAAGTTGATTTTCATAATACTTATTATTAACTAACAGTTTAGATTTGTTTTGCAGTTTTCTACCCAACAAAGAAATCGATCGACATTTAACGTCTCACTTAAAAAAAAAAATATTTTAAATTTAAAAGATGATTACTTAAGAGTTTTTTTTATCAAATACTTTATTTTTTGAAGGTAGGAAAAAAGGGAAAAAAATATGCACTTTTGACCGTTAATTGTTAATAACTAAAAAATACACCGAATCCTACACAGGAAAAGTATAGGTTTTCTGTCAATACGTCTATCATACCTATAAAATTTGTCAGATATGTTAATGACTCACAGTGTCCAACAAGTCATTTATTTGTTTATTTTCTTGATGTATTAATCTTTTCTTTATTATTGGTATTTAAAGTGTAAATAGTTAACGGCGATTAGTAGGCGCGAATCAAAGCGCACATCATATTTTGATCATTATATTTTCTTTCCTTCCCCTTTATCCTGATTTTTGCACCTCCTAGTACACAGCTTGGGATCCATCAGGCCTTTTGGTCTTGATAATATGTCTTTGGAAGAGGCTTTCTTTTGGTCTTCTATATTTTTATTCTAAGTAGTCGCTAGCTCGTTGGATGTTAGGTTAGGTGATGTGAGAAATGTTTTTGGTGTAACCCGTCAGGAATTTACTCGGTTACCCTATGAGCATATTGGACATTGCCAACAACGTTATTTCAGTATACTGTTCAGTATAAAAATTAGACTAAAATTAAAATAATTGCTAGCGTGTCATTTTCGAATCATGCCTTTATAATTTATTTATTTTCTACCATCTACAAGTTAAAGCTATATCGACATCACATAATGAAATAATGGAATAGAAACACGACTGGCAACAGTGTGTCATCATGTCACATGATTAATACAGATTTTATTTGCCAGACATCGTGTCAATAATCAATTGTGGTACGTTCCTTAGTCGAGACACCATAATTTATACCGTCAAACAACATTTCAATTATTTCATCCCACTGGTTCTAGCCATTAATGTATGTAACTTAACCCATTAACCGCTCCTGATTCAAGCAGTTCTCCGCGGCCGCCTCGAGGTGAACGCCGGTATACTTTTTTAATATCGTCACGGGGGCAGAAAGGGGTACTTCGAATTTTCGATTTTTTTTGCGTTCGTTTCATCTGTTTTTATTAAAAAAGAATATCTATATATGGCTTGGGCCTTTACGCAACATTGTGAAAGCCGACGTTTTAATAAAAATAAAACCAGTTCGGTTCCGATGTGGCTCTCCAAGCACCATTCGGGTCACACCTGCCGTCGAAGAATTTAAACCTTCAATATGATTTCGTCCTCGGATCGGTTAAAGATTTCATAAGAAACGCATCCGGCGAAGGTAAAGTGACGACAATTAAGGGAGAGTTATTACGGCCGATCGCAAAAGTAATTGTCCGTAACCTTTGATCAAACGTGCGAGATAAATCAAAGGATTTTTTCGATCTAACGATGTAATATCGCCGGAGTAATGTTATTCCACTCACAGATTGAAAAATTATAGAACGTGGAATTTCCACATTTACTAGTTATGCTTATGATTGGAAATCCCAATTGTAGGATACCCTACATAGCAAATGATATCTAGTTTGTTGCAATATTTAGTATTCTTGTAAATTGTATTTAGGTATTCTTTAGTTTCTTCTTCAAATTTCTTATTTACAAAAAGTAACGTTGCACACCTTCAAAAGTTTGCCACAATTTTGGTTTCTACTTGTAAAATTTGTAATATTTTTTTTATTTGTAAAAAACACGTGTTTTTCTGTTGGAAAATAGTAGATAGACCGTTAGTTATGAATAAATGTGTTTAAATATAGGGTGGTAGGCAACGTAAAGGATTTAGAGCCGTTTTAGTTTTTGCGTAAAAAATTATTTAAGAGTCCCTAATAATTTTGGCATAGTAAATATAACAGCGATAGTAAATTTTCACTAAGGCGGTTTCATTATATCTTAGCTAACTGATAGCATTGTAGGCTCCAACAATATCTCGTCAAGTAGAAAATTCATTTTCGAAAATATTATTGCCTCAAACAAAATAAAATGGTAATGGTACTTCTGCTGATTTCTTTGTAATCCCATATGAATTGTACATAGTATGGTTGTACGTATTTTTTCTTTTTTTACATTTTATTTTTTGTTTCAGTTTTGTTTTACTGTCATATATTTATTGCGTAAGGTTCAGCCCTTTACTTATTACATATTTCTGTACAAACCAACTTTCTACCGGATTACCATACTACATATCACCGGTGTTAATTAAGTACGTATTCCGCCCCACTTCAGAACTCTGCTGAATTTTTTCGTCGTTCGTTGTTTATCCCACGAATTACCCCACTTGCCGTGCGTGCCTAATGAACGGTTCCCGATAATGTAATCTAATAAATCCTGGAAACAACATTAAAAGAATAATTATCGCAATTCTCTAATTGGTGAGCAGAATATCCTTTTATCTGGGGCCGTTGTTACCGCGCATATATACATGCATACGCGACGACCTCCATGAAATTATTTGCATAAATTTAACGCCAAGACGGGCGTAATAACTGGAGGGACTGCACCAGCGCGCGTTAGTCGAGGAATTTTCATTTACTTCTCAACAAGTTGAATCCACCTCCCCAACGACAAAAGTTCATTTCAGGTGTTATGTACGTTGCACACAAACTGTATCGAGTTGTTCTGAATAAAGCACGGGTCGTATTAAAGCTCGCGTCTAACTAGATTAGAATCGGTACGCAAATCTCTGAAACCCACCAGACTAATATCTTCGTACCAAGCATCTCTCTAAGTATTTTAAACTCCGCCTGTGATATATGTTAAAGGAATATGATAAAGGTTCCTAGATGAGGCATTATGGTAAATCCCAATACCAGCTTACAGAACTCAAGGTAATGCCTAGGATATCGGGCGGAGAAACCAGGAGGCGAAACTAGCAAAGATAGGAAAAGCGGAAAGGAACGCTAAGAAGCCGCATCAATCGAACGTCCTGCTGAAACGTTACGTGAAATGGAAGAAATCAGGAAATTAGAATGTAAATGAAAAATCATATTATGGATATATATGCGATCTCCAATACAAGTGAAAAAGGGCAAGGTATCGCAGAAACATCAAATACGTTATTGGTATAATTCCATATATCTTTTACAATTTTGTTTATAAAATGAATTACTATGTATAAAATAATTTACTGAAACCTTATAAATAATAATGGTGAAGTATTGATTTTACTATTTCAACTCTGTTTTGTTTCTTATGTCGAAATAGTTCTTCCTTTTCTTCTTCCGCGTTGTCGCCTTTTTCAGAGTCTAATCTGGTGTTTCCAAAATCATCGGTATTGATTGGAAGTTATCCTCGTTTTTCTGATATATCTGTAAGAGTTTCTGATGTATCTTTTGAACCTTTTGTTTCTAAACATCTTTATAAATCATCTTTTCATCATCTCTCTAAATCTCTCAATCATCTCTTCTAAAACATCTTTCTTGTTTCTAAACATTTTTGAGCATTTATTCCAATTATGACAATTTGAAGATAAATTTGAACTTGTTCAGAAGTATTTCCGACAACTGCAAAGTATCACAGACTGTTTAAATGCAAGAAATATTTTCAAGCAGACTATCACGAATCAAATTTTCTGGCTTGAACTTTGACATCAGAATTTTTTCAATCTCATCCAACCAACATCTATAAACTGTTTTCGTTACTAAACGATGTTTGAAGTTGAAAGTATAATCTAAATGACTGTTGCGTTGCAGCTGCCACGGTAAAAGGTGTGTTCTTAATTTAAAATTAGATGTTATTCATGAAGTTTGATTTATTGTATATCTTAAATTGTGACGCGTTAATTTCCTATTTATACCATAAACTCATACTATCACTTCACTTTCATTTTAAGCCAGCAGTGTTTCGTCGTCATTTTTAGTTTAAAAAATATTTAGCAAATGAAAAAGTTATAGCTAAAATTGATTTCATTGAAGCAGTTTTTCCTTTTCGAGTAGACTTAGTTTTATAGTTAATGAAACAATGCAAGAAAGCTATATATTTTTGATATAGTTCATTCTAAATTATATCTGTAGAATATCTGTAAGAATCTATTGGGTTATGTGTAAAAGAGTTGGAGTTGGTGAATAATACATGTCAAATTTTGTCTTGCTGAAGACCTTGTTCATTCTAATCTTTGCCAACTTCTAGTCTAAAACATACTAGGGAACAAACTGTGGAACAAACATTTCATAACTTGGAGTCGATGATAAATGAAAGCAAAGGAACTCTTCATGAGAACAGACTTTTATCTTAACTTGGCGATTCTGAAGTAAATTCCCATATGGACATGATAAAAAGTGCATCCAGGAAGCACCAGAAGAAGCTGTAAATAAAAGGTAACATAAATGAATCGTAGTGAGCTATTGTTCTGCTCATTCTGTTCGGCATCAGGAGGTGAAAGGGGCTAAAGCCCTAAAAAGGCGCTAAGGTGGAACTAAAACAAAAAAGCTGTTTACAGTATAAGAGCGTAACACCTGAATACGGGTTGGTACTGAATATATACGTGTCAAAAACGAATTAAACGCAAGAATGAAAGATACCTATAAAGATTTCTGGAAAAAAATTCATGTGCGATATAAATCGCGACCCATATAGGAAAAGGGTCATATAGGAAATATATCCATGTAGTATATATGACCATATAGGTCCTATAGGACAGTGTGAAAATGTGAAAACCAATTAAAATAATTAATGCGACTAAGACGCTGTCAGTAAAGATTTGGCAAGAGTGTTCTAAAGAACTTTGTGCAGCAGAAGAATCAGCAGATGTAAGCAAGTGTGCAGTTGTTACAATCATTACAATATCTAATTTGAGAACTAATGTTACAATGATAAAAATCACAAAATCGCCCAAAAATGATAACATGTTGAACGAGATGCTAAATCTCGGTGGGCCCTAATTGGCACTCTCCTTCACATTTAAATCCTCGACATCACCTTACTGTTCGCCTGATAATCAAAAACTCGTTAATCGGAAAATGGACGTACCGTCCCTCTCCACACACCGCCCTTCGCTTATCTTCGGACAAAAGTTTTTTAATAAGCTGTCAATTTTCCGTGAAAGTAAATCATTATCGCAAACAAGAGGAGTTGCGAGAGGCGATGTACCAAACGGCGGAGGGGCGACTGAGAAGCTTCGCTAACAACCCCCTCGAGGTGTTTGATTTTAGGGCGCGAAGACCTTTTTTCGGCGAAAAGCCGAAATGACACATCGCGCGGCTGATTAATCTCACGGTGAAATTTCAGAGAGAGGCGGTTGAGGTTTCGGTAAGTCGACGAAGGGTTCAAAGGTCCTTGTGGCTTTCTGAAAACGAGAAACGTTACTTTAACAATCACTTTGTATTTAGTACACTAAGTTTCAAAATTGTAAAAAAAATTGTGTGAAATATTTTGTGTACTGAACTCAAAAATGACAATACTTTTTATCCATCACGCACGGGTTTGTCGTGACATTTAAATGAAAAGTTCACTATTAGATATTTAAATAAATGATTAATCTGTAGTAGATGATGCTTGTTGAGGATTTGCTAGAATGTTCTATCTCTGGAATGTCTCTTGTTGTCACCCCACCTTGCTTTATTTATTTTTTCGTGTTAGCAAATATTGTACAACAAGTTACAACCTAGTTTTACGTATGTTGCGAAATTAAACAGGTACTAGGTATGATGCGTACTAGGGATCCATTACGAAGAAGCATCATTATAGTAACGCCTTGTTCATATTCAGATTGTTGACCCTGTAAAGTGCCCTGGTTTCATCATCCTTCTCTTTCGTTTTGCAAGAGATTAACTACTTGAGATGCAAATGCAGTAGCAAAACGTTTTGTTTCGATATGGAAAAAATTAAAATACAATATAAAATTAATACGTGTGCACCGGGTATAATGCTAAACCCTGCTTGGACGTTAATAAAACGCTGCGCGTTCTTAATTTGCACTCATTCTCTTAGTTTAAGACAGGATACACATTAGTTATCGTCATGGATATTGGCAGTAAATGTGAAATACCTTGAGAACATCCTGTGGGATTTTTCCAAAGTAGCACGTATGAACGTTTCAATTGTTCTGCTTCAGTAGCGTAAATCAAAGTGAATGTAGTGGTGAATAAAAATTTATACTCATTTTAACGTCATATTTTATAAAAAAAACCCTGCATTTGTCAAAATATTTTTTTGAGAATATAAGCCACGGGTTATTTACTAATTAACGTCAATTATCTGGAGATTACCGTTCAGTTTGCAGTGTAACCTGTCACTTGTTCGGTAAAGGATTACCTGGGAAATATTTACTTGAATTTATCTAGCATCTAACTTCGTACCTGCGTTATTTATTTCATAATGACTGACTTCAAGTTATTAGTCCTGATTAAATTTTTTCATAGCGAAAACCTCCGCATAAAAGTCCTTCCGCTTAACTATCGCAGATTGTAAACGTTTTCAATTGGAGCTTACAAAGTACAGGAACAAAGCGTAACGTAATACTCGTAATAACGCTGCCGAGCATGAAATTTGCTCGAAGGAAAACTATGCTTTCATTGTTAACAGTGGTAAGTGAATTTCAACGGAGGATCATAATAATCTGAAATTGGAGTTTACTCCTTCGCGCTTCTATCTCGTAATAAACTACCAATTTTACTATTTTTATCTTCGTTCAACTGGGCAGGAAATTGTACGTTCCCCATGCGTTTTATTACCGCAGGTTTTGAGTCATCGGGGTCGCAACCCCAAAAGGGGGGTTGGTGTGTATGTGTACCTCGGTATTACTCATTTCAACTGACGCTGGGGCCCCTCCGACTAACGAATGAGTAATTTGATTAATTAAATGTTTGAGGTGGCGGAAATTTTGTTTATTCATAAAGACGAACTAAACAGTTAACGAACGTAACAGAAGCAAGAAGGGATGGCTGCTAAAAATTGAATAATAAACAACTCCGCTACTACGAACAAAATTTAACGTTAAATTTTAATAGTTTCTCATTAGCGGTTGTGCTGGTAATTTTCAAGGAAAGTTCAGAACCGCTCGAACTAACTCTAATCGTCACCCGAGCGTTCCATAACTTTTTCATTCGGCGGCAGGGATGTTGCTTTTGAAAATCGTTTCAAACTTTTAATAGAACTGTTTAACTATTTATTAAGGATGTCAACATGGCGTTAGAGAGTTGAAACGGCTCGGGATAATGCAGGTGATTAAAAGTGACGGGTGTTTTTAAATCTGCTGTTGCCTATAGAGTCAGGTATCACTTAACGAAAGGAGTTATGGTTGAAGTTGAAAATGGGTTGAAGTCTTAATAACTTCTAAAACTTTATTGTCCTAGATTCTAGGTTAAATTCAATAATAGCTTCGGTACCACGTTTTTCGTGCAACGTCGACATTTTATATAAAATGCAAAAGAATTGGTAATGAAAAGTAATGCAATAATAGACGAGAACCTAGCTATATAAATAATTTAAAATTAATGAAATAAGAAAGATAATAAAGGCTTTTGGCCATTAGTCTTAATGGAGTTCTGGTATTATATGCTGCGCGGAAAAGACAAAAAAGAAATCGGAAATTAAGTTCTTCGTGTTTTACACAACCGTCTTTTATTTGAAGTAAAGATCAGGGTTCGATCTATTGTTGAGCGTAGCCGCTCATAACGGTTCTACAAATAAGATTCTAGAAAATTTCATAGAGGTTCCTTAATTATTCCACAAAATTACCTTCATAACATACATGGGGATTTAGAATTTCTATTCATGTATGCAGATTATTATAGTATACAGCGTGCCTAACGAAATAATTATCTGATACTAGTAGTTTTAAAGTTATGAAGGTAGGTTTAATCAAAATTTGTCCGGTAAAATCATAAAATATTTACTGAAATTGTAATCATTAGTACTAAAGTAGACGGTGCTTAAGACTTGCATGTGAATTTGTTATAAAAATACGAACTTGCGGGTGAGATGTTATGCCTGACCAAACAATAATTGCAATTTACGACTCGAGACTCGAACGGCAGCGGCAGGGAGTTGTAATAAGAATATCATTAGCTGCCGTTTTGCGGTGTGTTTGGAATGATACACTCGAGCGATCTCAATGGTCCGTATTTTATACATTTATAGGACAGCAGCAGCCCTTTTCAAAGTAAATACAGAACAATTTCGTTTGTTTTTTCCCCAATATGTAAATAATTGCAGGCCTTTCTTAGTCAATGATGATAGATGTATAATATTACATTTATTAGGTACATAATTTTTCTATCTATTTTTGAGTTTCTTGTTCTTACTCATTGTAAATAGGTGTTTAACAATATTTCAAAATCGATGGAAATTGACTCTATATGTTTACCCTCCGTTGGTACTTCTTGAGACACCATATGGTGTTATTAATCGAGCACCCTCGATGCAGCTCAAGTCGTTAGTTGCAATTATTGTTTGCACGGATATGAAACCGATTTGGGTACATATAATCTCACTTTTTCAAACGTAGCCTATTTTAGGGGTACTTCTGGGACCTTTGAGCATCTGAACAGGCGTCCAAATAGTTTTAAACAGATTTAAATAGCTCTTTAACCGTCCCAGATGGCATCACACAATAATGGGTCCATATTTAAATGCTACTGGAAGATATCAAATTTCAGGTTTAGAGTTAGTTTCTCTCACCTTTAAATAAGATTCATTCAGTTTTTCTACCGTAGTAGAGTATGTAAATAAGTAGCACTTTCATTCGGTATAACGGATCTTAGGAGAATATTAACCACTTGCCTTGGTGGTTTCCAGACCCTGGCAGCCTTGCATCTTACTGCTGTTGAAAAATATCGAACAAATGCTACCATTCTGAAGCGTATCTGATTATGGTTATGGCTACATTCATTTGCTTTGATTTCCCACTAACTTGAGCGCCTCATCCCTTCGTTTGATTTCAACCGGCGATTCGGAAACAGAAGGGAATTAAGAAAAAGCGAAAGTCGACCCCGGGAAGTATCCGCCAAATAAATCTCAATCGGCACGCGGAGAGTCGCCCGGAACGGACCGCGCGGAGTAATTGTCCGGTTTACGTGTGCCGGAGAGCCGGAGCGAGTAATACCATTCGTACTAATAAACGTCCTCCTGCTTCGCCCGAGAGGCGAGAGGGAAACGCCTCGTGAATCACACCGTGGATTTGATTTAAAGTTCAAGTGGCATTTCAATATCCGCGTCCTCAGGTTTGCGGGGCACGTGCGAGCTCTGACAGTTTCGCACAGTGCGCCCTGGGGATCCTGTGCCCCCGTGGACGATCCTCGGAGGGTCACACCCTTTTCCTTACGATCGAACTGTATTATGTTACATCTTTCAGGTCTAATAGGCCTTGGGTGATATCCGCGAACGGATACTTCGGTTCTCCCTCGGTCATGGTGAAGCGGGGATTCGAAAACGATAGGAACGCGGAAACGGGCATGAAATTTCGAAATTGGTGGGGATTTTAAGTTGTTCCATGTTTTGTGTATCCAAAGGACGCGAACAGACAGGTTTTTTTTAAAATTTTTGGAACATTTTTATCTCGAGACTATATCTCTAGTCTCCAATTATTGAGTGTTAAAGTGTCAATTCGGCGTTACGCGATGTCATATATCGCCGTCAAGTTGCTACTCTATTTCTCTTTGATTTTCAGTTAAGCCTTTGATTCTATATGCCACATCACTCAGTTACAGAAACTGGAACAACTTGGTTTTCATTGCCTTGTATCTGTAAAGGAATACACGAAGTAGCTCAGGGCTGTTTTTCGTGCGTTGCTATTTGCTCTACACCAGCGCCATTGCTGATGTATTAAACGATGATATGTAAAACGTTGAATATGCCGATGTCCTGCAAATCTACGGTCAGTATATTCTGGATGTTCTGAATGTGTATCTCGATGATCTGAATATCGGTGATGAACAGAAGCGCTGCAAGTTGGGCAACCAATAATAAGCTCACTCTGAAGGTATCAAAATCAAATGCTATTGTGGCTCCTCGTATTATTTTAAAAGTTCTCTCATGTGGTCAACAATTATGTTTACGTAACCGACATCACAGTTGAATTTAGTTCCTCTGTGAAAAGCTTAGAAAAGCACATATGTAAAATACCTACTGTATTATGTTGGAAAAGTGTCTCGCATTCCTTTTTTTATCCCTGTCTAAATCTCTTTCGACGATATCATGCGGACGCCCAGTATATTTGTCAATTGAATTCTAAGTAACTCATACGAAGACCTTATGGCGAGGGAAAAACCATCTGCTCTAGTTATATGAAATATTTTCGCTCTCCTGACTTTGATAGATTTCAGTCAAGAGCTTACGCCTCCGTCAGTATCTTCCGATTTCTTTGAGGGCCGCTATACTCGTAGGATCGTTTTGACGACTGAGTAATTACCTATTCCTGTCACATCCAGTAATTCCCTACCAATCTCCCCTATGAAACAATTTTTTTGAAGTGAAATATAACTCATAATTCACCAGGTTATTTATTAAAAATGCCCACAGGAACTTATACAAAAAGGAACAATTGATTTTTATGTAAATGAAACATAACAACCTAACAAATCACAATTATTCTAAGAAAAGTAAGAAATAACTCCAAAAATTAACGTAATTTTTCAGTCAAAATTCTAAAAGGTTTACTCGTACCGATTTTCTATCGTTAAAAATATTTCATTTTTGACCGTCAAACCTCCATCATTTTTAAATGGTTATCGCGCCAAAAATAATAGTTTTTCCTATATTTTGATAGTCATCTTTATAACGGAAAATATACTGAATCCAACGAAACAAGCCTCACTAAAAACAGAAAAGAGAAAGTAAATCTTAAATATAAAACCCGGGACAGAAGGGACCAGGAAGTCAAAGTGGCTGCACTACCCCTAAAACAGAAATTTATATATACTTGCCGGTTTTGAAACGGAAGCCACGCTTACAAGTAACCTGTGTAATAAATCCCCTGGCTAGCTTATGAAAATATTTTCATAACGAAGTTTATATCGATCCACCCCTCTTTGTCTCAAAGTGTACCTGTCAGCAGTTCAACCCCAACACCTTTCACACCCTCTTATCCCCAACCCCCGGCAAGCTATCTCTCCAATACTCGCCTAAGCATCGCGCGGAAAAATAACCCCCCCTTCGTTACCTACTACGTACCTTCATCCCCTATCATTTCCTAACCAGATGACTTCCATCTTATCTTTCATCCGAGTAAGTTATTGCATAAGGGGGATATTTTTACCGTTCGGTTTACTTAACACTTTTCCCCTGAAAATCCAAGGGGGGTCGTCTTGACGTTTCCGGAGAGGGATGATTAAGATTATACCTGGGAGATAGAGGGATGGAGGAACTTTGAGACAATTAACAAAATTGTTGGTGAATGGATTAAATCAACACAATTTCTTCGTACTTCTTACCATTTTCATAAACCGACGTTACTTAAAGTCGCACTTACTCTAAGACCCGCCGACGCATCTTCCCCTTTAAAATTCGCCGTCTCCCTCTACTCCTGGGATTCTGGTTCTATTTTCGTCGTCGGCCATCTGGAGCTTCTTCCTCCCCGAGATATTCCGTCCGCGTCTAGACTACGCTTGTGTCCCTTCCTTTCGCGAGACGCGAGATAAAGACGCGGGATCGCTCCTCCGGTTTTTTATTAGAGGTTCGAGTCTTAATGTACCGGAACTCGCGTCAGCTGTTCCCGTCGCTTTTAACGCCCTCGGTACAATAAAATCACAATAGTTCCGATGGACGAGGAGGGCGATGACATATTCTCGGGGGAGATGGTTTGGTACTGTTAAAATAGAAATGAGCGAGGAGCAAAGAGTAAGGCTCGGGTTTAATGCGAAATGCATTTTCATGAAATATGTAATATGCAGAAGCTATCTCGAAATCACTCAACTGAATCAAAACTAATTGCACCGTCAAACGGGATTTTTCTTATTACCATAATGTAATAAAGTAGATAGGGAGAAGATTTAAATGACAGCTTGACACTACAGTTAAACTGTTTCGATTTAATGGCGAGACTCCAAGATACACTCCTGGATTTCCTTCTACTTTTGAGGGATTTGCTTCTAACACAAGTAGTATAATGTATTTATTGAATTGGTTATTTTCAAAGCAAATCTTCCATAAAAAGAACCCGTTTTGTTCAAGAAATTAAATGATTTCTTAGGTCAAAGAGGATCAGTGGCCATTGTTATCATAAAACGGTCGCAAAAGATGTCAGCATATCCCCACAAATCCTCATTAACAGTTGACAGGCCTTGTTCGAAACTAATTCTTTTATGCCCCTTACCTACTAATACATTCTTAAGGACATTTGCATATATAAGTCAGTATATTTTTCACTAGACACAGTATAGTAAATATTTCAGATGTGCCGTTCAAGAGTATATCTTAAATATGCTGAAAAATTCTTAAAGTTACTGGAGTACACTTCGTCCAAGAAACCATGTCCATGTACAATGTTCTTAAGAAGTTTGTAGTGCGTTCTCTAAAACTTGTGCCATTTTACGTTCCCTTTTAACTTATAAAATCCAAAAATTCACTTTCAGCTTTTTATAAAAGCCGTCAATTTTTCACAGGAACTTCATAATGGGCTTCAGAAATCTTTTTAACTTACTGGACCCAAATTTAATTACAAACCCAGAAAATTACCTGAAATTTTTGAAGCAACTTTTAGCACAGTTTTATGTATCTGTTTAAAATTCAATATTTAGTAAATAACCTTACCTACTTACCTGATTTTCAACAGTGGCTCTTTTTTAATGCCAAATGGGGATTTTTTTAAAAAAGCGTATAGTCTAAATATATCAGCTTACAAAAGGTTCAGAAAAAGTTTCCCATAAAATGTTTACTATTTTTCAGGCATCTTTTAATAAGCTTTAAAAAACGTATTAACTCACGAAGGAGTTAAAATTAAGTTAAAACCCAGAAAGGTTCTTGAATTTTCCGATTAGTCTGTAACTTTCCTAATACTTTATTTAAGTTTTCTCAAGAAGCATTATGGCACTTTCTAAATATTTTAATTTACACAACTTTTCAGCTAAAACGATTTAAAAATATGTTTACTTTTTTCAAGCATTTCTAAACAGGGTTCGATTAGTTATAATTTACGAAACCCAAGATTCAATTCGGATCTGAAAAATTTCTTGAATTTTCCGCACAAATTTTTAAAATGCACAATGTTCAGAAACATGCATGTTTTATGTAAATGGTATTTAACGTTTGGTTATCAAGTAGGATATTGTGCAAGTATGTAAATCATTGGTTTCAGTAATAAACTGTAAACTTATTTTAACACTGACTGTAATGTTTCCATAGACCAGTGACAATATTTACATTACGTGTGTTCCAAATTCTTGTTTTACATGGAATTATTATGCACAAGTGCAGAAAACCTATGCACACATTTCCTACTATTCTGCTCATTTTCCATTCTATACAATCCGGCCTATAGTAACAAGCAAAACCTGCGTATACTAGTACATTTCTCTCTGGTTCCTGAGAAAACTCCTTATTACCTTCGATCATAACCGAAACTCCGATAACTCATCTCGAACATCATTTCTGATATGACATTTATTACCTTCTACATCTGTTCAGATCTATAGACATACAACTGGTACATAAATTCTGATTAAATATATAATCCAGTCCATTCCCACAGAAATTCCGGTTAACAAGAACGAATATAAGCATACGTATTTTTATCATTGTCGATCCGATGGAAATAAAGTTTTAAGCGATGTAATATCGACAGCGTGAATAAATTAGTAATAAATGTTATCGGTCGTATGTGCTTGTCCAATGGCGGTGGTAATGGCATAAGTGGAATATTGAGACAAAGCTAAAAACGTCAGGGATTTCAATTATGAATAAACTGTTAATCCTATTAGAAACTTAAATCCAACAAATTTTAATTGCTTTCACTTTGATTTGCTGAAGAAAGTAATGAAACAAAATATTTCAATGTAATTTTAGGCGAGTTAAATTATTCACTTATCTGTTTTTTTCTAATGGATCTTTTATTTTTATTTCTCACCTTCAGATAACTTAAATCGATAGCTTTTTTTGACGATTTGACATCACTTAAATCGATTATGAGCGTAACACAAAAGAAACCGATACACTTACATTCATCTTGTCGGGCACCGTTTTTTTCTCTCTGTCTCTCTATCCGATCCACTTCTCTTATGGGGAAATTAATACCGCGGCAAATTAAATTAATTTCATTTGCAAGCCGCTTTTCTTAATGGATTTTAAGACCCCCTCCAGCTCTATAGATTCTAAAATGGCGGTAATTGATTTTTTTGTGAACATCCGTGAGTACTAATAAATATAATCGATAGCAGATGCAGGACACTAGGCGTGATTAATTGTTGAGTAATTTAGGAGATTTGATCGAAAATCATGGGAATAAATTTTGGTGCCGTTGTTAAGAAAGTGGTGTCTTACATTACTAGTGTGTAAAGTACTTGGTTGGGGACCATCCAAACAGTACTGTAATGGTTGGTACAGTAATGCTATGGTACAACTATTCTTTAAAGACTATCAGTCTAGTAGGGAATTGTCGAGCTTTCAAAACTTTGGTAAAAGGTTTAGTGCAATAAAGACACCCTGTACGTTCTAATGACATTTTTTCCCGATTTATACATGATTGCTAGTACTGATTTTGTTGTTTTCTAAAACTAAACTTCTGAAGCTGGCAACTCTGGGGAAGAAACTTTCCTACTCGTCGAAAAGAAAAACACTATCCTCAACACATAGTTTAATAAATCAATAGCAATTTGATGAAATTTAGTTGTGGTCGTTTTGTTTGAAAGATCGGTAAAGTAAGAGAACTTAATTTTTTTATTTTGCGTAATCAATATAGAAACAGGACGAACATAAAAGAGCATAAATGATAAAAATAAAGAAACGCCAGATATAAGAGCAAGAGCTATACTTATCTATTGTTTAACCTGAACACTAATTTAACCCTTATTTAACAGAGGGAAAGGAGAGAAAATGTTTCCAGAGTTTACTTATGAAGTTGTTAAAGTAATAGAAAAAATATCAAATGAAATTACAGCCCTCACTTCGTTATTATGGCGATTCTGCCCCATTTTGTATTTTAAAATTATTAAAAATTTTCCTACTAGACTAGAAAGGAGACTGTCCACTAATCAGTGACTGTTTTACGAGAATTCAAACTTTATGAGCGTGGAACAGTGAGTATGTCTTCTAAAGTTTGTTGAAGTTGTCATTTTATTGAACAATTTTGAATACATTGGCATGAAATTCAATTGTTTTTTATTCGAAATTGGGGATTTTAGGGCACCTGGAAGGGAAACTCCCTAACTTTAGGAATTTCCCAACACAGAATGTAGCAGATTCGTCATAATAAATACAGCCAGGTATTAATCATTTCTGAAATGTTACCAGGGCCCGAGGACTATTATATTTCAGATGGAATTAGAACGTTTTAAGCACATGTCTAAAGGGGCTTTTAAATCATAATTTGTGTTGGATATGGACGTATAGAGTAGATGATGACAGTGGGTGAAATGTTGTGGGACAATGAAGTAGATTAAATCATATCCAAGTAGAATAAATCATAGCGCTCAATATCTAGAAAGAGAGTTTGTTAACCCCAATAGGTGTTCTGTCTGTATGACTAATTAAATTCGGCTTTTGTTTTACCAAATATTTATTATTCGGAAAATTAGTAAAAAAGTCTTATTAACATATATAATAACTTTAATGTTAGGATATGGAAAATATATTAATTGTTCATTTTAAGGAACCCATTAGATATGGAACAAATTTTTGAAACGTAGAAATTGATCTAGAAATCAATGTTGAAATTTGCGTATATATTTACTATGTTTGATTTGTTGGCAGTCGTTGCGTTTTCTTGTAAAATTTTCTATGGTCGTCTGTAATCTCGGTCAAGTTTATAACTTTTTATGTTGTTAAACATACTATTAACTGCTACTACCTATACGTGAACTGTAAATACCACTTGAGGTTAATTGTTATAATTTTCCGTTTACTATACGTTTCACCTCTTTGACAAAACATTTTTCAATACCGATTAGTATATCTATTCTTGTTTTTCTCAACTCCCCACAAAACGGGGACATTTCCTTCTAAACGTCATATTTCATTTAACGCGTTAAATACCTGTAATTATAATTCGTAAATTTTTTTAAACGTGCCCTAAGGAGCGCTTAACTTTCGAGAAGTTTCAGTTTTTCAGGCATAACTAACTATTTATAAGTTTTATTCCAAAAGTTTCTTTTTAATTGCTATAAAGGCCGCTTTACTATTGAAAATGTCTAATTTTTCTTAATTTTCCCAAAACGGCTAAAGTAATTTACTTAAAGCGCGTTCATCATACGAGAAAGTCATACGGTGGACACATCGAAAAAATTTTAATTCACGATTCGTTAAACCTTAATTAATCAAATACTCTGTTATGGTTGTTACGTTTGTTTTCGTATATATTTTTTAAATTTCTTGAAACCAAAACATGCCTTTTTTTAACTCCTACAATATTTTCTTCCGTTGTTCCCCTGTTTACCTTCATCGATACGATAACAAATCAAGGAAAGCTTCATCGGTACAGAATATGGCCGTATCGTCCGATGTGTTCCGATTGTTATTTGAAAAAATATCCGCGAGTCTGATACTCACTTTATCACGCTCCATTTATCGAACTAACATTTCTCGCTCAGAATGCCCGAGAATCTCTCTTTCTCCCTCTTTCATCGGTATTATTCTTTTCAACGTCAATAGATTTATCGGATTGACTTTTCCTCACCCTCTCATATTCCTCCTCTTTTTTTTTATATGTGAGAGATCCGAGCTGATGAACCTTCCGAAATGGCGCGTAAGTTTTGATTTGAATCCATCCATCCACGTGGGGGATAAAGGAACGCTCTTTGAGAAATTTCCGTCTAAGGGAAAAAAATTTTTGTTCTAATCTGGCGCCTTCAGATGGTTTTGAAAAGCTTTCAGGGGTTTAAACAAAAAGTATTGACGTTCTTTAACGTCAGGATTCCCTTCCATTAGGAGAAAAGTGCGCGTGAGATTGAACCCATCGCTCCTTTGGAAATATCCGGAAGTTGATGAGTTAATGCGTTTGAATGTTTATTTTTAGGCTTAAAGTTACAATAATTGCCGTCGATATGAAGACAAATTGATGAATTTTAACTGTTTTTCGCTTTGCTTCAAGGAACTAAAGTGACCTACTAAAGCAAAATCGAAATCTGTTTAATTTAATTGATACCATTTTTTCAGATTGCCTCAATGAAACGGTCGGTTTGTTTTCCAATTTTTTTGAACTCATGTGCAAACAACTCACCCCAATTGACCAGTGGAAAGTCATTTTTTCATATTTTTTTTCAAAAAATTGTATTTTGTCGCTCCAGCTCAGTTTTTGCCTACCTTCTTGTGCCTGCTGGTTGAGCTGTCTATTTACGTGCCCTGCCCATCTCAGCCGTCCTGCTTTTATGCGTCACTATATTCCTCAAATATCACTATATCTTAAAGTTGTATCTACGACACCATATCCCACTGTCACATATGGCTGCGGAATTTTCCGTTCGAACACTAAAAGTTCTGCTCAGCGACCAGGTTTCTGATTTATTTGAGCACATGAGAGATTAGTTTTATAAAGCATAAACGTCGTGTTATCTCGTGGATTGTCTCATGTGGAAAGCGGTTAGAACGTATTTCTAACGGCTACGTTTTTAAAGGCTGCAAAATGTAATGTGATATTACCGTTGTTATTTGTAACGTCATATAGGCTGTGCCTGGCTATATATCATGCTTGGAAAAGTTGTCGTCTGCCAATTCTAACTCATCATAGAATTCATTTTTGTTTTTGTTAGATTTATCCTCTGCCGGGGCATGATCGTTAATAAGGCTCATATTTAAGAGTTTTCCTTATCCTCAAGGAACTAACTCGTAGGTTTGAAGCCAATAATGGATGTTATACTCTATTTGATGTCATAAAAACTATTCCAAATTCATGATTATTTGTATAACTCCGTGTCGTATTCAGTAGTATAATAAATAATAATTAAGTTTATTAATGATGGTTACTAATAATATACACAAATATAAGAAATATATCTTTCAAATATATGCAATATTGTTATTAGATACAACACTGGAAGGTATAGTGACGAAAGTGAGTTAACACACTGATAGAATATGAACAATATGACGTTTAATAAGGCTTGTAAAATAAATTCGCATCATTTTCCTTGAATCCTAGATCATCCTAGATAATCATGCTTTGTCGTTTAAAATTTAAACAATCGACAAATTTCCTAAAAACCCATCTCTTATCCGCTCTAAATCCGTCTCGAAGCGTTCGAGCGTTATATTATCTGGCTAAGCGATCGCCATTAGAGCACTTCTCTAATATGGCGCTGTATTGAATACACATAAAAGTGGCTTTGACTACTTGACTATGCTATTTAAGATATTATCTATGACTCTGAGCGTCAGACAAGTTAATTAGAGAGCATTTCCCAGTAATTTCGATGCTGATTTAATTCTCACGTGAAACACGTTCTGCCATCGAAGGCGGCGCGGCGTTTTTGGTGTAGAACCGACCGAAAACGTCACCTAATTAGAAGCGCGATCGATCGATAAGAATCGAGTGCTCGATCCCCGCTAGATCGGAGGGCACTTATGATTTCATTAATGGGAATCGCCGCTGTCGCTTCGCTATTTTTGTTTTCCGTCTCGGAGGCCATTCCGCTTTTACAATGCATCAGATAATAGGGCTCGTAAATTCGCGTTTTGAGTACACACCAGGCGGTGATTTTTCATATTGTTCGAGAGAGATCTTCCGCGCCCCTCCGGGACCGCACTAATTCATTTCCGACTTTTTCATAAATATTTAAAACGCAAACAATGATCCGGACCGGGCGCGCGTTACGTAAATCTCCTCGTTTTGTACGCAAAAATCCTGAAATATTCAGGATGCGGCCCGGAACCTGGACGTGTCAGGAAGTAAATATTTCGAGATCGTGCGTTCGAATTATTTAAATGATTGCCTTTGCGCGGCGGGGAAAAAACCAGATCTCCAACACTTTTCTAGAAAATTCAAACTACACCCTTCTCTCGGTATTTCCTCAATGTCGCGTACTGGACTTAAAACTGCTAAAGTATGTTCACACATACTTGACTTATTCAGGCTAAGCACCGGTGGTCGAAAGGGGAAATGTACTAGTTATTGACGGCGCATTAAAAATAATACGAATTTTACACGATTTCCTAAAGGACTAAACTAAAAACAGTTTCAATTGCTTTTAACTATGTGAACTGGTATAACACAGATTCCTTTAAAATTCCTCAACAAATTATGGAACTCCTTTAATATTCTAGGCGAATTAATATTTATATATAATGAATGAATTCATAACTAGATGGATCTGAGTAGAAGTAGCAGTAGAAAATGTAATAACTAAAGAAAGAAAAATAATTCTACATTTGAATGTTTGAATCATTTAAAGCGTGGCGATTGAAAGAGGTGAATAATGAATGATTCTTTACCACTGTGCGCGTAAATATCTTTTTCTTCAAAACGTTGAATGTGAATGTTGTTTCTAATTAAGGTACCAACACCTTTTGCACTTATTATTTTTTTCATATAAATGTTTTCGAGTAATACACACGGAAAAAAACAGCTTTTTCGTTTTTCTTTTTATCAGATATATTACGGTTGTCTTATTTCTTATTCCACATCAGATTTTTTTTATTTCAAAAATTTGAATAGTTCTTGAGAAATTCATGCTTTTAGCGAAAAAAACATGATAGCTAATATCATATTAATAATGTGGTAATAATAATTTATTACATTAGAAACAAATGGCTTAAAAATTCTTCAACGCCTATCATAGTGTCAGGCCTCCTTATTTTAAACGTTACATTTTTAGGAGAATTATAATTGTGTTTCAAAAGTCACCAATTATTACAACGTCATACGTTTTACAGAAACTCCACAACTTCTTTAATCGTATGACTTATTCGAAAACGTCTAAAGTTATGTTCTTAATAAACAATTGCAATAATCTAATGATGATGTTAGCTGATCTCAAATCTTATAATTTTTATAAAGCTGTTTTGAGCGCCACAAACAGTTTAAAATCTTCATTAATTGCTTTTCAATATTGATGTTATTTTGAGTCAAATATGCTTCATGAGAATCGTCATAAATTCTTTAGGGTTAAGTGAAGATGTTCGATATACCTGTACTCCTGCCTTTTTAATTCGCCCTGAAGCTGATTTCATAACTCAGTTACAACTCTAAAAAGTAAAATCATAAATTTTTATTTCGGAGCACTTCTTACGTTTTCATTTATCATTTTACCAAATGAATGAAATATTCAATCAAAGAAATATTATTTCACGAGTAATTAAAAAACATATAAAATCCACCAAATACTTGCCAGTAGAGATAAATATTAGGTAAAAGATTAAAGTTCAAATATTAAACATATCATCATCCCGGAAGCGATGTTTTAAACGAGGAATATTCTAGTTTACTTTGATAAACCTCTTCTCCGGTATATTCGGTTCCTGTGCTCCGATGATTTACCTTTCACGTTCTCGTATAGTAGAATGTCGTAGTAAAATTGTATTTTGAAATAATGCTTTGCTCTGATAACGTACTATTCGGCATTAATGCGAATTTAGACTGATGATGGACCTTAACTGATCCGAAACTCCTCTCCTTTCTGTTGAGAGACTTATTATTTTATTGTGCAGTGGAAATACTTTAGAGAATATGAAGTTTTCTAGAAAACTGTCTTATTTGTTATTATTTGGTAGGTGCATGTTTTTAAGGAACATGAAATCAGTTATTAAAATATTTATGGATATTAGTCAGTATTAACGTTCAAAGCAAATTATGAGACATTACAACAAACCTTTACGCCATTTCAACGACATCGAAAAGCAACAAAGGCGTGGCTGTTTAATTTAAACATTATGCAAAATGTTAGTTATCCACTGTTACTTAGAGAAAATGGAAATGTAAATAACCGCGACCCGCCTATTCCCACCTATTATTAAATTAGGTGTAGCATTTGAATGCTACCTGACTGGAGGCTTTATGTTAATTTTTAATTTTCAAATAAAATAATTTGATAATTTTCAAAGAAAACTTTAGTTTTCAACCATTATTCTCTGAAATTAAGCTGGTAAAATATGAAAGAGTGAATGTTAACCAAATTCTCAAATTAGTTTGTAATTATTAATCACCATTCCGAAACTATCCAAATCCAGACTCGTAATGAATCACTGATTCCTCTTCCGCCACATCAACAATTAAAATTGAATGTTCGCAGTATTTTGATATAATTTGTATGTAAAAATATTTCAAAAAAACAAAACATTTAGTCGCGTTGAAATGTTATTACAGTTGTTTTTGTTCTCCGAAGGAAATAAATTATTACAAATGATGTAATAAAACGAACGGTTCTAGTCAAAACTTTGCGGTAAAATATAATAACTGTTTTGACAATCCTCACGTACCCACGGGGCCTTTGGGATAAATTATAATTTAACCACATCAGTTTAGCGTTAATTTAAAGTGGAGAACTTTTTCGATTTCACTTTCAAATGTCCACGTATGGGACCAAAACAAAGGAATTCCATTTCATCGAATCATACTAAAAGCATTCCCCTATCGCCCCATGGAAAATAGCACGGTATACAATATCTGGCGAGTACAACTTTAAAGTGCCTTAATAATCTTCAATTAAGCGTCAAGAGGAACCACTTACGTGAATCCTAATAGCTTTCTATCTCTTTTCCCTCTGAGTAGTATATATTAGAACTCCCGTGTAATAATGTATCATTTTAGAGCTATGTGGACCTAAATGCGAGCCTCTTTTGTTACCAATCCATCATTAATCTTTTTTTACTTAAATAAAGATAAATTCTCGGTTCCGGTAAGAGCTTTTCGAGAGAAAAAAGGGTGGGTAAGAATAGATATTTAGCGATGTCGCAAATAAAGTTTTTACGTTTTCCACACTGAAATGTTAGCCAAAATGATTATTAAAGAAAACACATTTGTCTTGACATGGCTAATGTGTTAGTTCTGTTTACTTTTTGTGGCGTTGGTACGAAATGTCTTTCTAAATTGAAAATTTACCTGTAGCGTTCTTTGATACATCCATCATCTAACATTTCCTCGCCTCTTATCGACAACTCCTGTTCACCTTACAAGCGTCGCTTTTGCATCTTAATACCTTATCGTCGTGGAATGTGTGCAAAGCCAGCACGAAAACTAGTTTATTAATATGCATGATGATTAACGGTAAAAGTTGACACAATCGTAGGTAAAACGAGGAAAGAATTCAATTAACCAGTTTAGTAATAAACGAATAGCCGCAGTTCGTTTCTAAGGGGAAATGGATTCAAGAACATCTCTTTTTTTAAGTAACAAATCACTTCCACCGCTTAATCCTCGAATTTATATAATAAATCAGTCGCACAAGTCGTGGTTGGTTAAAATACTTCAACAAGAAGAGTGAAAAATTCCAAGAACCGTCATTATAGTTAGCGGTTGGTTTATTTACGGAAGTTATTAGCGGTGGTACGCTGAAGGATGCCTTTGTTTATTTTTACTTGGGGAGAGATTTCGGTGAAAATTGGTTGCGTATATATTTACTCCGGGACCGAAGATAAAGAGCCTCGATCGGAAACAAGAAGCGGGTTCTCTCTCTCTGAAGAAATGAAGACTTAAATGCGAAGAATTTTAAAATCTTGTGTTTCTTCCAGTAGTCGAGCAACCCTTAATAAAATTCGACCGACAGATCGGTTCACTCCCAACCGGTTCTAAAAACAGTCATTAATCATAATTTCGAACCACATGGTGGTCTTATAAAACACCCAGCAAAAGTTTGGACCACATATAATCGAGGAATGTTGTACGAATAAAAATAATCGAAAAAGTGTTGATTTGATAAAGAAATTGATTATAATTGCGTTTGTCTATCTTCATATTAACTTTGTACCCGCTTGCTTACTTTCATTTAAACGAACAAACCAGTTCTATTTAATTATTTGTTTATTTATTCAAGCTTACAAATACATGAGGTACGAATACATTGTCAACTCTGGTCTAGTTACTTGTTCGTAGGATATACTGATCGATAGATTTTGCCTAATGATTTACAAATGTCTGTCAATTTAATATGCGAATTTGGCAGGTATTCGAATGCCAAAAAATAAAGATTAATTTTTTAATTTAAAAGACAGTAAATTCTAGTTAGTTGATAAAAGCGAAATTGCAATCATAGAAAGCAAATGGTCAATACATAATAACATCAGTGGTGGTCTTAAAACATCTGGCCTAGAATTGAACATAAAAATTAGAAAAGTGTGTCATAACGAAAAACCTACAAAATTAATATTGGTAATTATTACTTCTGACGTTTTATCCACAAACATAATTTGTAATTTGTATCAGATATATTTATTTCCCTATTTAACCTAATGGAACAAATTTATTTAATCTCTAATATAAATTATTATACTTTCTACGGATGTTAATTAGGTAGCTAAATCGAAAAAAAGTCCGAATTGCAATTAAACAATGGCATAGGTTATTAATCACATCAATGGTAGTGTTATAACATTTAAAGCTTGGACATGGATGGATTAATTTTATTACTTCTGTGATATTTTTTGCCCGTCACTTTGTAATTTGTTTCACTTTAATTTATGCATGTGTTTTAATGAAAGTGTTCCTACCGAGGTAAAGCTTTCTAAGGCTCTCACCAAATTGCTTTTAATTGGTTAACAAAAACGAAATTGCAATCGTAAAAAATAATTGGGTTATTAATCACATTAAATTTGGTATTAGAGCAGTTTTTATCATATAAACAAAATAAGTGTATCACAAGGTATTAACTACAAAATTAATTTTGGAAGTTATTAGTTTTGTGACGTTTTTCGCTTTTTGTGTCAAATTTGTTTATATACCTAAGTGATAATGTGGAACAGATTTATTTAATATCAAATATAAATTGGATAAACTTTCTACGGCAGCTAATTAGTGAACAAAAACGTAAAGGTCCAAAATTACAATCATAAAAAGCAATTTATTATTAATCACATCAACGTTTCTCTCATTTTATCTCTCCTGATTGCCACTAACAAGAGCGCTATATTTTATTTCTAAAACAACTAATTAACGCCACCTTTTTTTTTTATTATCACCATTTTCGTTGTTGTCGCCGTTGTTGTTTTTATTCGGATGCCATTAGCGCTACCGAAATGAAATAAAATCATTTTTCACATCACTCCTGACAAGTTTATCGATATTATATTCAATCTGAATACGATTATAATAATTATTAACGAGAAGCTAATCAATTGAATTGCATTAATTCAATCGCCCCCGGGAGCATCTCCATAAAAGATTCAGTCGCTTGAACGAATTAGGTAACTGGAGTTCTCCTCTCCATTGATATGCTTAACAGTTATTATTAGAGTGTTTTAAATGTAGTATTAAATGGGCTATAACAAAGGTGCAATTTATTTAATAAAGCCGATGGGATAAGCCTATTAAAATAGCTGAGTAATTGAATTAGGCTTACTGGTAATTTAGAAAATTACCAAGGACCATATCGAAGAACTTTTAAGTGCTTTTAAACTACCAGATTTTCAAAGAGAAACACACTGGTACAAAACACTTAATTTAAAGTTTAGTTGTTCTCTCGTTTAAGTACATTTTGTTTATGCTGCAGCGCAGCGATCTGAATTGCGTTGTAAATGTGAGCCGGGGTTTATTTTGACAACGGAATACATCACACGTAAAATTAAATTAAAGGTTAAGTATTGTTCTATTTATGTGTCTGTCTGCAATATAGGTCATCAAAGTAACGTTTGAGTTGATGTTCGACTGCGAGTTTAACGGCAAGCAATTTAATTATACCGGAATTAGATTGTAGATGAAATACACATGAAGTTGGTGTATGGCTGTGTGGATATGGTAGTTATCTTCTAAATAACTTTTTATCGGTACTGATGTGTTACTTATGCTCATGATTCATAACTTATATTTTTGCAAAATTAAAAAGATTCATTACACTTAGATTACATTATTGATGAGCAAATAGCTTTAACGTTACACCAAATGACGAAATATCAGGTCTCGATTATGATGGCGGTATGTAATTATCTACATTGTAGCGACAAATTCCAGTAATTAGGAACTTTTTATTAATATCATTAGTAAATTAATTTGTATGTGTATTTATTTATTTATTGATTTGTATATATTTTTAATGTCATTGTGCAATTTTTAACCATGTCAGTTTTTAATCTGTCATTTATGAAAAATGGGAAGAAAATTTTGTCTTACTCTATTAAAATTATCACTTGCTCTGTTTTAAATAAAATTCGTGTTTTAAGCACTGTAGAAGAAAGCACATTTTCACCCAATTCTGCGACACTGTCCGATACGTTTTCCGTTTTCTTTACGACCTATTCTTCGGGTTCTATCGTATTTGCTACTTGTTAATCCTTCAACAGGGTGGCCCACCGAAATTTAATATTCAAACATACACTGTATATGGAATAACGCTTACGACTTGCTTCAATTTTTTTAAACCGCCCAAAAGTGATTTGGAGAGACTTTTGAATTTATAGTGAGGTGGGTGGTTTATAGCTTCTGGGAAACGGAATATAAATAATTACATTTTTATTACCAAAAGTGGAATATGATGGGACAATCCAATTAAAACTATCATTTATAACTTTAATATCTGATATTAATTGTTGAAAATGATATTTGTTGCAATTTAGTGCAGTCATCAAAACAAAAGCATACACAGATGTCTCATTGGTTCAATAGCTACATGTTGTCATGACATCGCAAAATGACACTGATAAAATATTTCGAATTTTCAAAAATTTCATCAAAACGTGCAGAAAAACGCTGGTGTGTTTATTTTTGTCCCAATTGGTGTACCTTTTAAGATTCCGTTAGGAAAAATTGTCGTTTTCAACCTATTTTCGTAGATACGGTTAAAAATATTCTCAGATTCGGATTCCGGGGGGTCGAAAACAAAATATTTCTTTTCTTTTTCGGTTCGAAGTGAATGTTCAATTAACTCAGATTTCAGTGAACTGTTAATACGACTCTGTACTTATTCGTCGGACCACTCGCTTCGAATTTTTGTAATTGACGCTATTGAAGTTTCTGACTATTTTGCGTTCCGTGGCGTTTATTTTCTAGTGTTCCCTTCAAACTTCAGAGAAGTTTTCGACCTGTTGAAGACCTTAAAGTGGGTCTGCCAACGAGAATTCTTCAATTATCAAGGAAGATGTAGGAAATCTCCCGGAAAACGTAAAACATTGCTTTAAGTAACGATTGGAAGTGGAACCCTTTACTCTGTTTGTAACGCTGTCTTCATTTCGTCCCATTCCGGTTATTCTGCGCAATAATTTTAAAAATCCGGAGTCAACTAGACGTTGTTGATTTGATAGACATACGTTAACACTTTTCCGGGGTGCGGAAGTTCGCCATAAAATCCGACAAATCGCCCGTGTCGAAATCAGCGACCCGAAAACGCCATGAATCATTTTAATAAAAGTGCATACATAATTCAGATGAGTCAGGGGGTGAGATCGCTTCGTGGCGGAGATGATAAAGTATTAGCCACGTAAAAGTTGCGTGTTTACTGCCACTTTTTTTGTAGTTACTGTGTTCTTGTCGTTTCCCGCTCCCAACATTTATAATGCAGAACGTACGTTTCCCTATGAATTATACAACGGTTAAACGTAGCTGTTGTGTATGTGTGTGAGAGAGTGTGTGTGCGCGCGCGCGTGTGTGTGCGCGCTTTGTTGTTTATTGGATGGTTTGTCTTCATTTTCTTCTCGCTTGCATCGTAGGAGAGAAGAAATTGAATTAACCGTACGGATTAAGTGCCTACCATTTTTCCAGACGAATAGAAATTTCTTTAAATTATTCCGAAATTTTTACAAAATTTATAAGGCAATTAACTTCTATGAGGACTATTAAAATTTATAAATTATTCTTCGTTCTACAGTTTTATTGCTCGACAATAAAATTTTATAATTTATACTGCTCCCGAACGGGCTTTTTTTATATACAGGATGGAACAATTATGATTCGACACAACGGTAGCTTACCGTACAGTCACTTTACCAACTGCATAAATAAATAGATATTAAACATAGAGAAAAGCTGTGAAATTTCTGTTTTTAAATCCAAGGAAATTCTCGCTGTAATTGGGGAAGCATTTAATCGAGTTATTTGTAATTCGATAATTAACATAGTTCAAGCTCAAAACGAAAAACATAAAAAATTTCAAAATAAATGGAAAAGCTAAGTTAGTCACACTTAATAAGCAAGTGTTGCATATTTTTTGATGTTACTAAGAAACAGTTTAGATTATCTCAGTATGAGTTAGGCCTTTAACAATCAATATGGTACAGTAACAACCTTTAGTGGCAGGTAAAAGAAATACCGGAGATTTCCAGATTTTCCCTATTTGAACGTTCTTTTTAGAACTGCAAATCGAAGGTGTTGCTGTTTAATTTTGATGTTATGATGTAAATGTTTTAAAATTGACGTTATAAGAGGTTTTTCGGTCGTCGTAAGTGATTTTCTTTAAAATTCATTCACAACGATTATCGAAAAAACTTCGTCATCTGGCAATCTCTCACTTCTCGCCTCAACTAATTACCATTACCATCACCATGGAAAAAACCATCCCGATTTCCGCTCGAAAGGCACCACAAAAAATCTCGCCTGATAAAAAGGGTCAGGGTATATAATGAGGGTTCGTTAAGGAAGTACCACCACGCAAGCCACCTGTTGGTCCCGATTTCAAGACCGGTACCTCTGATCGAAGTTATTCGTCGCAGCAGGTGGAGTTAAAAACATTCAACTGGTTCTTTTCGTGTCGGTAAAGGTAACAGCGCAATAATGTATTGATATTTATCATTGGCCGTTTTGGTGATTTATTAAATTGTTACAAGTGAAAAATAAGGCGATATATTCCTTGCCCGGGACTACATAAACTGCCCGTAGTTAACGTCGTGCCCGTCTTTTTATTTACGTTTTATCTCGATAATCTTACGTGATCCAGCTTTCATGCCAAACACATAAAAGCGGCCACAAACGATTTAGCAACTATTTCTTTTAATATCGCAGCGAATTTCAGGTAAGGTAATAAAGCTCATCCCACACGATCTGTAACAATTATGGGTATACACACACGGCACAGTAAAATCCGGTAATCCACTTTTAAGAGTCCATTCGAGGTCTTGATTGAAATTATTATCATAAAATGGCAGTAAATTCCACGAATACTAGCATGAACGTAAAATTTGCAACAGTGCAAACACTTTTACACAACTGAAGTGACTTTTTTCCGTATAATAACCGTTCAAATTTTCTAAAATAAAAACGTCTATCGAAGAGTTTGTTCCCTGTACTGGCTTTTAGAGCGGATAAAGCGAGTCCCAATCAAAAATATGTTAATTAGTTTTTTTCTCTACTCCGTTGCCGGTACTAGTTATACAGGAAACCGTGTAAAAACGACCGCACAAGATATTGAAAGATATAGAACTGAAATGTAAATTCTATGCATACATTTACCTACAGGTGAACGAAATAATCGACAATCTATCAAATGTGATGGATTTTTGCAGGAAGTAATCTGTCAATAGTTGATCGACTTTTCTTTCGGTTGTGATGAGTAGAGCACGGATTATGTGAAAATAGCTACATGTTATGCATGGGTATTCAAAATTAATATTTTAGATGTACTTTTTTCTTCAAAATTCAACGAAAAAATAAATAACGAACGAAGTCATGTTGAGGACTCATTTACTTTCCTAAAACATAGACAAAATTAAATATCTAGATTTTTAGTGTAGTTTCAGGGAGCTGGCTGAAGTAGTTTTGTCGACTAGCCATCCTCAACACTGAAGTTGGCTAACTACAGCTACGACAGTAATATTGCTGACAGGCTGTCATTGTGAACAAATATCCAGATTTAGAAAACTCTTAGGAAAAATTTAGCGCAACTATCAAATTTGAGGATGTAACGTCGATTTGATACTGACTTGTTGTTTCGAATTTTTCGTTTGTTATCATCTGATACAGCATAGGAGTTCAGATGTTATTTACTTCGATGGAGCATATAGCCATTTCGTTCTTATTGTTATTTAGAATTTTTGTTCACATTCCTTAATTTTTCTTCCTTTATGATTTTCTTTCTTCATCGGTATTTTGACACTGATACTTTGATAATATGATTATCATTTTTTAGAATATGTTCTTCCAATTTTAATTTATCTATGTAGCCTTTCCTAACATTGTATTGATTTTTGATGTATTGATTTTTAAGTACAGCAATTGCTCATGATGTTTCTCTATTATATGTTTTTCCGCAAGAGCACCACAAAGTAGACTATATTATATTCTACGTAATATGTATCTTATTTAGTGGTTTAGTTTTTACGATTTTTAATCGTAATTCTGCGTTAAATATTGCTCATTTTCTCTGATAATGCAGGATAATATGGGTTTGTATTAGTGGCGATTATCTGATAGCTGTATGTTAGCTTGAGGTTGTTCCCTCTTTCTCTTAATTTCTGTAATTGATTTGTTGATGAAATATGTGTGGGATAATTGTTTTATTCAAATACTATGTCATAAATTTAATTTCCCTAAGGAAATTGCCGGTAGATGAGGATTTATTTTCATCTCGATCGTATAAACTTTTGATAATTCATTTTTTAATTAACACATGATGATTAGGTTCAGCTGCAATTAGGAGCATATATGCAGAACCGAATACAATGGCTAATTTAAAACATGCGCTAATTCACTGCCTTTGAGATAGAAATCTGGCAATATGATGGATGGCTCTATGTTTTAAACTCTATAACCATTCGAATTCTAATGATTTATGTATGAAAATCGACTGTACAATACTTTCATAAGCTTTCATTTTCACTTCAATAATACAATGAAAAAGTTTGGGAAATTATTTTCCGACTGACTTACTGTAAAAATTGATTTTAAAGAACTTATCTAAGCCTGAAACATTGACATTAAATCAACATCAAAATTAAAAGCCTGGGGAGCTGAGAGTCCAGTGATATTAAATATTTTTCTTGTGAACAATTTGCAAGGCGTGTTATTTCAAGTGTGTTGTTTTATAAAGCTTTATATTTATTAGATACTGAAGAATCATCAAAGGAATTTCGATGGATCCTACCGAATGATAAAAAATTAATGCATTTCAAATCAAAAATCTTGCAATAAATAAATTTGTCAGTAATATATGTAATGAAAAGGTTTCGTAAAAGTTATACGTATTTGTTTTGTTCGTATAACGGTGAGAAAAACCGAGATACTGTCAATCCCAGCGTTTTTTAATAAAAGCATTTACACAAGTCAATTCGCAATCCTCTGATTAAAAATACGGTGTTGGTAGAAACCCAATTAATTGTAAACGGTTTCCAGCCCACAGAATAATCCGCTGATTGACAACAAATTTTAAGTTTGCAACATGAACGAATTATTCAGTAGATGATCGATTACGAACAGGTTTTTGTATTAAAAAATACAACATATTCTGTACAGTGTAGACAGTGTTACTCTTTATTATGAGAAGTATAAACAGTGAAGTTGTCAGTTTACAGTTTGTAAAATTAGTAACTTTTTTGACTTTTTTGTTGCAAGTACCAAAAAAAAACAGCTTTTCAAAATTTTTCCAAAATTCGAAATGTCAAATGGCCTGTAAATGGTTTTGGTAAAAGTGCATTATTTTCGACAAATTTGCACTTTTGTGTTCTTATTTAATTTCCAATGCTTTTGAGGTAGGAGTTGGGGAGGGGGAGAGATGTATCTATATCTAATTAGGTGTAGTTCCAATTAGTTTGAACATGTTCATTTTTCAATTACATTCATTTGTGCTAACTTGTTATGTTTAGTTAGAATTTGACGATAATACTTGCCTTACTGAAACTTGGGAGAAACCTTTTTCATGGTTTCTCCTGCGACGTAGTGTTCTGCAGTGTTGTTAATTAAATGCCTTTTTGTGCTTGATACCTGTCGAATAAAAAATAAAACCAAATGGACTCTATAAGCGAAATATAGAAGACGAGGCATTATCGAAGCAATTGTATGAAAGACAGTTAATGTAATTTATGAGTTATAAGTTGTAAATCAGATTTATCTTGCCTCGATGACTGTTCTTGTTGTTCTATAAACAGGTTTAGTCTCATTTGACGTTTAATCTCCATACACTATCTTCTTAGTAATAATCATTGGACTGCTCATTTTTCATAACTACATAGTTGTATCAATGAAAAAATTCATGTTTCCTTTATTAAATTGTTTCAATTTATTAGTATATTCGCTTTTATATTAATATCAATTTTTCTTAATAGCCCAAAAATTTGCTAGTAAATATTTGATTTGTTTCATTCATTTAATTTTATTCAGATAATTCAATAAACTAATAAATATTGATAATTAATTAATAATGAGTACTTGCATATTGCAAATGGTTAAACGTTAAGGAAGTTTTTAATATAGATGTTTTGTGGTCGTTATTGTTTTACATGCATAACACAATGAATAAATAATACATAAATTGTCTTCTTCTATGTTTCTTCGTAAAAAAGTTTTGATCTATTAACGAGGGTATATCATGTAGAACTAATGTTTCCTTTGATCGATAATAGGAGATGATTCATTTCGTGCGTTTTCTAAAGGCTTCTAATTTATTGAGAGTGCGAATTCCAATGAGTTAATCCGTATTGCGATTGGACTTATTATTATTATTATTTAATCTCGAATCTATTCTGGTACGCGTGATGGGTTCATTTCGAGATACGAGGTGGTATGGTAGCACTTTATTCGCTCTCCCACAGTACCGATAAACAACAACAAATCATAAAGCCTGCTGGGATACATCCGCAATTTAAATGCCATTACGATCCGACCCGGAGCAGCCATTAATGACGTGGTTGGTACCCGATGAACCAACCCGAACAAAAAAGCAACCAGTACCTTTAAAATCCATCTTGACATAGAGACCGACGTGGCTCTTTGCACCTGCCACGTTTTCTCAAATAATTTACAACAAAAGATAGCTGTCAAAGGGGAGCCTCAGTGGCCCTGAGCTCCCTCTC
Organism: Cryptocephalus primarius; assembly: GCA_963576515.1. Taxonomy (NCBI): domain Eukaryota; kingdom Metazoa; phylum Arthropoda; class Insecta; order Coleoptera; family Chrysomelidae; genus Cryptocephalus; species Cryptocephalus primarius. The sequence goes on along the minus strand of OY754940.1, from coordinate 6,134,585 downwards.
TCTTTCGATCTCTCTTCTCGTTTTCTCATCTCGCATGTAGCCTTCTCGTTTTAACTCATCTCGCGGTTGCTCCTGCACGGATGGAGAGCCTCACCACGCGTACACCTGCTCTCTCCGCATCCTTGAGAGTTTCCGGCCGAAAAAGGCGATTTTGGGCCGTAATCCTCGGGTTAATACGGCGTAGGTGTGTTTCCGCCGCGGGACCTGAAGCACGGGGAAAACGCAAAAGTTTTAATCAGGCTGACCTTACCGCAATCTCCAACCAAACTTAGTTCAAACACCTCGCATTTAAAACGCATATTCGAACACCCCATTGATGAATATGGTGCCCAGTAGGTAAAGAAATACGTATTTGTTTTTAATATATTTAGGACATTCTCACTATTGTAAAGTAAAATAAACACTATATTCTTAACGAAGTGAGAAGAAGAGCATAGAGGTAAGTCGCCTAATATCGTGAGGGTTTTTTGATATGACAATAATAAAAACAGATCAATTGGAGATCAATGAAATGGAGTTCTCACAATCCTTTATGCTTATAAATGCATAATATGATTGAAAGAAATTTCCCCAACTCTCCAAATTAAAAACCAGTAGTTGCTTATTATGGGGAGGTTATTTATTAAAAGCCTGTTCCAAAAGTCTCCGCCATTCTCTAGTTGGTGGTACTGAGGAATTTGAGATCTTCCTCTACTTGATTTATGTATCTCGTCTTGGGTCTTTTCCGACTTACCTTCTTGGTGTTTTCTTCGTTTCGTTATATATCTTCGTTATATGTCATGTTCCATCACCCCTCCAAATATATGTCCCAAAATTTTTCTCTCTATTCTTCTTCAAAACAGATCGTATTAGAATTTTATATATTTGGCATGTATTTTTCTTGTGAAGATATCAGATTTTAGTTGGATAGTCGGACCATAGTAGGTTTTTTTAAGTTTACTGAACAATTAAATACATATTGAAATGAAAATTACAAAGTAAAATGTCTTCTATATGTCAACTCTTTGGAACTGTATTTTTTACATTTTATCAAAACGCAAAATTTCTCCTTTTTCCCCGCACTTACATACAGTGCTCCTGCCACCCTATAACAACGAAGTACATGTAACAACAAGAGTGTCCAGTCTTCACCCTCGTAGTAGTCTGAAAACAGTCCTGCGCAGTAGATAAATTTTGCGTCCTGCTCCTCACTAGACATTGGGTTATCATAAGAATCACTATCTACTTCGGCATATTTCTTCAAACGATCCAACTGAATGATCCATATTCTTTTAAGTACTTGTGTATTATCCAGAAGACATCAGCATATGCACTAAGTCCACCCTAGGGTGCAGTAGAGACTTGAAACTCTATAGGTTTAAAACATCTACAAACTGAAACGATTTACCCAAGCCTAGAAGATATGAAATATTACTTATTGAATGGTATAAGAACGAGGGCAACATGATATTCATTTTACATTCATTGTAATAACTATGGGTAATCCATGTTTGTGGATATCCTAGATTATTTAGGAGACATTTATAAAACTATGTAAGTTATTTTGGTGCATGGTGAGATTTAATATTTTGAACGACCTAGGAACTTGATAGCATTATGCATGTGCAAAATTATGAGATATTATAGTTGTATTGTATATTACAAAAAAAGAGTGGCGGGGAGGGAGATGGAGGGGGATTGTTCAGATTGTTCTAGATAATCTAGGATGTCTATATATACCAAGACATTAGAAATACACAGGAGTACTTGATGTTATATAAACTCTGGGCTGAGAAATCTGTAAGATTTAATGTTGTGTTGAAATGTAACGATTAATATTAATAATGTTATTAAACTTTATTATCTTCATTTCGTAAAGTAACTGATCAGCAAGTTTTAATTGTAATAGAAAACGAGAGATTTCCAAAAAAAATTATCCTGCGATCGCCTGCAGCCATTCCCATGAAACGGTCCAAGTTTTTACCAGAGGGCGTGTCCGACGTTCCCTCAGGTACGTTCGCTTTTCATCTCGTCACCTTCGCGAAGAGCAATCCTCGTATCAAACCTGACAAATTCATCCCGCATTAGTAACGCTTTAGTTTTTAATTTAAAACGTAATTTATATTATCTTCGAACGAACGCGATGAGGGGATATTTCTTGTACAAACAAGGGCATGGGCATTTAATTTTCTGACATCGACGATTAGTAAGCAACGTATAAACGTCGGTTTAATTATAGAATAAATTATTTATATGGTTTTTCGCTCGGTACGTAACCAGCAGGCACTTTATTCCAAATGAAATTTCGAATAGTAATGAGGGAGAGCGAGAGAGATGGCAGCAAGTGTGGCGTTTGGAAATGGGAAATGTTTGGAAATGTCTGAACGGCCATATGGTCAGAATGATAAAACAATGAGTCGAATATCTAATAGAGAATAGTTTTTGCGATAACTAACGGTAGTTGTATAATCATCTATGTTTCTATATAATGTATGTTTTCTCTGCTGGTTTCTCGCATTGTCGGCCCATTCCTTTCTAGACCTTTAACTCCCATTGTTACCTTGTGAGCTTGCAATATATATTTTCTTTGGCATCTTCTTGTTGTTCATTGTATAAATATGCCACAGCCGTTTTAATTGTCTTTCTCCTATGACACCTTTTCAAATTCTTATCAACTTTTTCCCAAATTTGTTGATCCATGATAAGTATTTTTTTAAAACTTAGTTTTGGGGCATTTATTCTACTTTCTGATATATTCGTTAATGTCCAGTATTCCGATTCGTATGCAGTTTTGATCTTAATACTACAATATAAGTTGAAAATTAAATGAAATGAGTTAATCAGTTTAGAGAAAGCGTTAGACAAGAGTTACGTTGATTATTAAATAAGGGTTTTCATTAGAGTTGGGGGTTAAGTATTGCTTTTACTGCAGCTGGTTTAACTACTCCTACAATATATTTTTATTTACTAAGAATTTCTACTACACTTGAATGAAGAGGTTTCTTATTTATACTTCTGCGCCTAATTTCCTATTGCTTCTATTATTTGGTCACTTCTTCCATTTTCAAGTTGTACTTTTAACACACCAGTGTTATATCAGTGCAATGGCTTTTAGCACAACCGCGTTACAGGAAAAAATATTAGAAAAGAACGCTTAGATCTGCAATTTCCGTGATCGACGCTCAGAGATTACCTTGCTGGTCCCACGATAAATTGTTAATTTGTTTTTAATGCTTATTTTGAAACAATTCGTTTTTTCCTTCTGCGCGCGAAATCTCTCGCCCCAAGTAGCTGGGATACTTGTTATTTTTGTTTAAAGATAATAAAGGAATAACAATTATTTTCTTTTGAAAACACAACTTTGATGAGGTAACAGCAAACAACTGAAACTTTGATTAGTCAAACATTAGTTGCTTTTTACACAATTAATTTCTCTATATTACACTATAAACTGAACTCACTATTTACTGAATAGGTTACCCCACATTAAAAGTAGTAAATTTGACAGAACATGAAATTGAAAACGATGCACTGGGGGACAATTGGGTTACAAATTTAAGTGATACTTTAATGAATTAACTGATGTAAAAAATACATTGGTTATCTTATTTTTTGTCCAAAAGTTCTTTTAAGCCCCAATTCCACAATAACTGTTTACATTAAACATGAAATTCCTCATGCATTATTTTGTTATAATCTACTTGTTGCTTTATACGCTCGAATTTTATGCGGTGAGCTCTGGAAACTGTCATATTTAAAAAACTATTTTTATATTAAATTAAAAAAAAGGGAAGTAAATAAAAAACAAATCAACAAATTACCTCCCCAACTTGTCTATCCTTTATATAAATGAATCCTTTTTCTATTCATTTTCGTTTTTCTTTTTTACAGCAATTTTATATAATATTAAAAGGAAGCCAAATATAAACTATTCTAGTTATAATAGGAACTTACGAAATCACCTCGCTTTTGCAGCCATAACTATCAATTTCTCTTATCATTATTAGTTGAAATACCTTTTAACTTTTGACGCCATTAAGTATTCCAGGAAAATCCTATTTTTAGAATTTAATTAAAATTAGTTGATTATGACAATGAGTCGTAGAACATAGGTTTAACAGGAGAAGTTATTGAAAACGTTAGATTCGTTGCTTTTATCATCTGTTTCATCTGTTTCTTGTTAATGAAGGTATTGTAATCCCACAAAGCTTTGGAATCGAAATATTTGCCGAATAAATCTACGATTTGGGGAATAAAGTTTGTTTGGAAGAAATGTACATATTGTACCTTTCGAACAATTGTTTTCGAGTAATTGTTTCGTTTCCGAATAATTTATTTGTATAATGTACCTAGATCCATCAATACACATGTGTGTGTAATTCCTATAGCTCTATTTACAAAATTTTCATATATGGACGTCTTGCATTCGACACACTGTATAGAGAACCAGGTATTTTCTTTTTTCAAAAATACTCGATACGTTTCTTCTATTCCCATTCTCAAAAATATTTAAAAACCTAAATATCTGATATTATTGTAGTTATTAAACTGAACGTGGCCTTGCTAGGCTCTGTGAAATTCCTTTGCGAATAGATATGGAGTTTTTTGTGTCATCTCCTCCAGCCTTGAGTAAATACATATACGGTGCGCAAGTCCGAATCGCCTTTTTACAAGTCTTTGCAGGCCATAGGAACATTATCACTACTTATCAGTGTCTCGCATTAGGTGTCCGGACGCGTACGTTTTGTTTTATTTCGAGAGTGTAACTGGTTAAATTTTCCTATTTTCCGTTTTATAGAAACATTTTAATGTCGAGTTTTTATCGTTAATGTGTATTTAGTGTGTTTTCTCCATTGTTAATAAATAGCTGAAACTGAAACAGTGAAACGTTCCTTGTGATTTTGTGATTATTAGGTGACATCGAGACTTTCCGTAAGATATTTGTAAAGGTTGCGTTTTTAAATTGGTCTCATTATTTGGTGTTAAATTACAGTCTTCTCATCATTGCAAGAGGCCTTATATTTTGTCTTAAGTTTGAAAAGGAAAATTCTGTATATTATGAGTAAATTATAATAGATTGTAACTTCAGTCATATAATGATTTTTATTTTAGTTTTGATTGTTATGCCACTACGGTTATTAATTTTCTACTCCACTAAAACATTAAAAGTAACTACATTAATTAAATTAGAAATTTTAATGAAGTAACAAATTAAATAACTACTTTAACTAAATAAAAAATTTCCGTTGCCCTGTTGAGGTGAATTGAACGTATTTACTTACAGTAAAAGATTTTATTTTAATAAGTTTGTTTTTAATTTAAATACATTTATAACTTTTTCTGTCTTTTAATTTCAGAAATGCAATACCAGTAGAGCCATCGTGACCGATCGTCATCAATATGGTAAGTCATTTTGATTACCCCAAACATTTACATAAAACATTGGACATTTTGGGTTATGAGTGCAAATTCGCCATTGAATCGTTAATTTTTTTTAAATAAATGTTGACCTGGTCAATCTGTATTTCTCGTTAACAAAATATGAAATGAGGATGAAACCATCTTCGAAAGTTAAACCATATATACCTCTAGATGTCTAAATTTTCTCGGGCGTTGGTGTTCTTAATGAGGCCGTTGCTATACCCTTCAAGTAGTCATAACGTATTGCAATTATACGCTGTGATTCAATTAGGCAGTTCCCATTATTGAATTTATTAACTTAGAATCCATAACTTTTAAGGTCTACATAATGTTGTCCTAGTTAAAAGTTTTCCGTTTTCTACATTTTCTTAAACGACCTAGAACGGTTTAAAATTGAGATATAAAAGCTATATGGAAGTTTTAAAACTGTAAGGAACCCTAGAACACAACAGGAATCAAGAAGGATGATTCCAGAGGTTTTCCTAGAACTTCAAATGAATTAAAGTTCTCACAAAGGAGTTTTGCGAAAGTTTCAGTTTTTTATTGCTCCAAGAGTCATTGAAAAAAAATCTAAATTTTGACAAACAAAATCTAACCCCCTTTCCATTTGATTTTATTTATTGGGACGTCTGAATCATACCGAAGAAATATTCTAGATGGTTTTTCCTGCGCGGCAATAACGCAGGTCTGCGTTCGAAAATTTTGCTGAGTCCCATATCAAATAAATATTTACTTGGCATGTGCTCCCGGGCCTTTCCTGGAGCACATCCGCAAGGCCTTGACTGACACGATCAACCGACACACAACATTTTCCTTCTAGAAATACAGGATTCTTTCCTAGAATCCATAGACCTTCCTGGAATTGTTCCTAAACTCGGAGTAAACGAAATACAATAAAAATGCCAGAAAACACCGGCGCTAGAGACAGGGTCCTTCTTAGAACTCGAATTTTTGAAAAAGCAATAACAAGTCGTAAAATTAAATTCCAGGAATCTCAAGGTGGTTCCTATTCACGTTGACCCACACTAGATGGGATATCTTTCCCTTGAAATATTGGCATATTCCTGGAAGGTTTATAGGGAGTGAGCGATGAAAGAAAAATAATTCGAATAAAAATACCAGAAAACACCGGCGCTAGGCACAGGATCCTTCTTGGAACTCGAATCTTTGAAAAAGAAATAACAAGTCGTAAAATTAAGTACCAGGAATCCCAAGGTAGTTTCTATTCATGTTAACCCACACTAGACGGGATATCTTTTCCTTGAAATACTGGCATATTCCTGGAATATTTATAGGGAAGGGGTAGCTAATGAAAAATAATTCGATATTTAAAAATTGTTTATTGATGTTTTTCTTTCAGTAAATAACATAAAAATGTGCGCAACGCGCACGCCCAAGGCTTGCATCTTTGATTGCGTCAATCGAAACATCTCGACCAACATGCATGTAACATTAAGCTTTACGTCTATGCGACATATCCAAATTGCAGTTTTTGTGTCATATCTCAAGATTTTTTTGTTTTTGAGTTTCTGGCGCATAATTAACCGCCCGCTTGAGCCTGACTGTGGTCCTTTCATTATTGCATTACATCAACAATAACACTACAAAATTTCACAATTTCGCAATCGTCTCTACTTTCATTGATGTAATTACAACTTTGATTATACTGACCGCTAGTGCGCTGACATACGGTGATTTCCTCTACCACTGTACTAATTTTAGTTGAATAAATGAATATGGGTCTTGCTGTTATTGACCAACAAAAGGTGTCGCTGTCTCCTGGACCATTTGTAAAGGGAATTGGTGGCACTTTGACTCTGCTCGGTGGAAAATTATTTTCTCCCGGATTCGTCCTGTGATTCACTTTCCCCCTTTCGATTTGAGTAAGGTTTGTATAATTCGATTCAATATATTTTCTCTTGTGAGAGACACACAATGTGTAGTGTCCCTCACAGTTGTTATGGAATTCTTTGTTAATAATGGTATCTCCATTAAAGCATTTACTAATATATTAAACACATTTGAAATTATTCATTTGGCATCCACTGTTAAATACCTTCGTTTTATGTTTAGGACTGGTAGTAGATGGATAAATGAAAGAATTTTCTGCAAATTGCCATTGTCGAAACATATGTATAACTATAGGTAGTATGTAATCAATAAACAAGAAGTTCAACAGGGGGTCTGCGAAAGCAGGCAAAACTTGCTTACATATAACTTATCACTAGGTGATTTCTTAAGTCAAATATTGTCTCTGTCGAATATCTGTTTTAGACTTTACTTGATACTTACTTTAGCTACCACAATATTAATAATACTTGCAAACAGTTGAAGATTTTACGTACTCGGGATCCGCAGGGCCCTATTAGGTATTTCGAAGTCTACTATTTTATTTACCTACAATTTTGTATTAATGGCAATATGAAACAATAAATATACAATAGAAGTAATCTCATGTAAACAAAGACAGAAACCTTGTAGGCTTGTAAAGTTGAATACACACAAACAACAAAGTCGGAAAATCTATAAAAGTGATACTGAAGTTGCTTTATATTTCATTTTTAAGTCGTTTAAAATGAAACTCCATATTGATACAAATATTTTATTGAATTTCGTCCCTGTTTACAGCTGTACAAGTGAAAAGGCCATTAAACAAATATTATACTACAATGTCAATGGCATATGTCAAAACGTTATTGGAAAAAGAACATGTTTTTGGAAAAATGTTCGTGTATATGTATGTGAAGAGTAAATAGTGAAAAGCTGAAACTTTGTATTTGGGTAGACTCTCTAAAAACACGAGTCCGTGCGATTTTGGTCAAGATCAGGTAAGAGTAAAGGACACTTTACTATTACTTTGTTTTACTTCGAGAACTAGTTCGTATTTTGCTACATTTTTTTCAAAGCGGTTTCATATATTTCTACTATTCCTTAGATCTAAACTATTACCTACAACTTCTATTTAAACAGTTTCTCATTAACGTTCCTTTAAGCGTACTTAATTCCGAAGAATCTTCAGTTCTTCTTAATTTAAAAAAAGACTTTCTCGATACAGTGCAAAGTTCCCAATTTGACTTATTTAATATACATAACTTTTATTTGAATCATTTTTTTTTCTAGAACCACCCTACCGGCTACATAATTTTATTAATTTTCAGCTTTTCTCATTTTTCTTCCTAAACGACTTTACACATTCTTGCAACATTCTAACATCCGCACTATTACGTTCAATATCTATAATTCTTATTTCAAATATTTTTCTCTAAACGCGCCCTAAATGGCATTTTACTGTTGAAAATTTGGTAAGAAGTTGTAAATTTATTTAGAACATGTGCCTCATGTTACAGTTATACGTTAAAGACACTGTCAATTTTTTCTTCCACAATTAAGATTACGTAACTTTTTTGGAAACCACCGTTTACTTATAACTATGTTTGCTTTAACTTATTTCATTTAACAACTTCAAGTTAAACTGTCCCTTCCCTATAAATTCTAAACACCCTATATGTACACAAGTTTTATTAGTATCGTTCATCAACTTCCTCTAAAATTGTTAGTGAAAGATGATTCTTATCTGTTAAGAGGTAATTTACCCTGGAAATATTTTCGTCGTTTTACCAGCCTAGTTTCCTTATTTTCCAACCGTTGGTGAAATTTTCAATTTTACATAAAAATCTAAAGACTACCTACGACGTCCACCGGTTTTATCGCCGAATTCCCACTTTTTAAATCGCTGCCGTAACGAGCAGAAATGAATTCTCATAACTAAAGTGAAGTAAGGTCGTAAGTTTCCGTAAAAGCTAAATTAATTCCGAAAGTTTCGTCGGAACATCCCGCATAGTTCAAGCTAGGAGAGAAGTCTACGTCGAATATAATATTTAATGCCGTTACAAGAATTTCCTTTTCATTACAGGAATCATTATCAATCAGTAGCGGTTATAAAATGTCGCTTAATTGTATAGATATGCTAATTTAATTGTCGACTAGATCCACCAGATATAAAAATACCGAACTGGTATGATTGGTACAAAATTGGAATGATTTAGTGGAAAATTAGTGGAACCGTTAGTTATGAGATGTGCGGTAATTAAAAGTTCCCATTAGCCAGATAAAGTTATTTGGAATAGAACGTTTATCAACGTAATTTGTAACTTCATTCTGTTAATTTACGCACATGTATATTAAAATGTATAACGTTATCTGCAGTAATCTGGAAATGGGGTTATTTGTATTCCTTATTTAATTAATCTGCTGTGTTAATAATTATTTATAGTATAAATAATGATTTGTTAAGGTGTTTTAATTCGCATGAAAAAACTTATTGTGGTTACCATGTAGCAGGACTTTTTTTATTCACAGTAATCTTAACAGCAATTACAGTTGTGAAACACCTAATAACCAAACCTTTCACATTAAAAATCAGCGTGAATCCCTTGTGGCATGATTATTAAACTAAGAAACGCAAAAAGGTAATTTTAAGAAGCTATATTTAAAAAAGCGTTTTTTGATTTGCATATTTAAGAGGGTAATTATGAAACAAAATTGCGTATCTTAATTACTTCATTAGGATTCGCAACTTCACACTTTCAAAGTTAGTTAAATTCATGACCGTCAAAGGGGTGGAACCAATGGGGTCGTTTCAAATTTCAATAAAAATAAAAAGTTTATTGTTCGGGGAGGTAGTGACTGTAAATTTCTTCGCCGCGCCTGAGACCGTTAAATAGATAATATACGCAGCCTGTTAGAACCTCGTAGCTCATTAATAAAAGAACAAACTCCGAGCGAAAATCTTACAACAGATTCGGTTCAACTACTAATGAGAACATCAATTCCGGAAAACGTAATCTTCACACAAGTGAGAAAATATTTACGATTATTAATTTCCACGTTTCAACTCCAAATATTAATTTTATGATAGCGGACGTCACCGATAAATCTTAATTTGTCTTCAATTAACAACTGGTATTTAATTCCATATGGGTGGTCGTTGTACCTCCATTCAAATTTCATCCGTTCGTTCATTTTTTCCTTCTCCTCGAAGACACCGAGATTCCGAATTAATGACGGCCATTAATAGGATACCGACAATCATAGAATTGCTGTAATCTTATGATAATCCAAGGCAGCCAGTATGAATACAGATTGGATAATAACTTTCGAGGAAGTGTCGTTTCGTTCATTCATTGTGATATCAAGTATACATTTTATGCATTTAATTTACTGTGTACATTAATTGTGAGATTAGTTTTCCCATGGAGGTATAGGAAGATTTTACATCATATTAAATAACGAAATGCAGTGAAAAACCAATGTTTCCTCAAGTTACACACTTTGCGGCCATTCCCCAAGTAAATTACAATGTAGAAATAATGATACGTACATGCCCTAATAGTTGCGCAAACAATATCAAGAACAAAACCACATTAATAACCTATCATTGTGAAAATGTTTGCCCATAAAACGCAAGATTTGCAATTGCCACTATCTATCATTAATCTTCTCGCGTAATTGTTCAGTTCCTGTGAACAGAATTATCCTAGAGAAAGGTCTCCTTAAGAGGCGTTATTCTCCGATTGGAAGATTGATCGTAAAACGCTTCTTCCCATATTCATCCTCCTATCGTTCGCCTTAGGAATAATTAAATTTTAATTAAAGGACCCGGAACTATCTTTCCCTACATATCGGAATTCCCTCATTAAAAAGATATTTTCACGTGAACTGTTACAGATGGTATTTACACAGACTCCGACGTGTTTTCTCGGCGATCTCTTATAAGCGAGAATCAAGGGAGTTCTTGTTTTTATTGGCGGACGATAATGATTAGAGCTTCGTTTTAGAACGCGATGGCGTTGATCATTGGGATGGGGTCGTAGTTGAATAAAGAGGATATCAGTTTTTGAGGATTTATTTTTGAGAAAAAACTAGTTTTCAAACATCATCGTATTTGGTTGAATATGAAATTTACAGCATTACATCATTACAGTGTTACAAAAGACGATATCAAATAAACTCATTTGCCAATCCATATGGCTCGATACTTTGTAGTACTTGGTTCAATATAGAACTTACTGCATAGTTGAATTTTTTCTTCTAATCAAGTTTGTAATCTAATCACCATGAATTCAAAAATTATTTTTGTATACTTGTTGGCTGATAGTCAAAATATGTTTTTGACACCTTTGTTAGCATACCGACAATTTTAGAAGCAAAAAAAACCATTCAAAATCTAAAAAATCAAATTATCTGATGAATATCTTCATTAATACTTCGGGAAGAGCTCGAAGTCACACCACTATTGTAGAAAAAATATAATTTGTATACAATAAATGCTCTTTAATAATTGAATTTAAACATGTACTAAGCGACTAACACTCATCTTCAGCAGAACAATTCTTTGTAAAAAGAAAAGAAACAGGATGTGTTCGAGATGTACATAATAATAAAAATATCTACAATTATTTAATTTTTATTATTATTTGGTACGTGATGGTGTCATTTTATCTAATTAATTTGTTTGAAGTGTAATCATTATGTATCCAAACTGTGTTTGTAGTGCATTTTTTGGCCTCAGTTCACATAGCAATAGAATTATTTAAAACAGTCAAATCAAATGATCTGATCAAAGTTCTTATTACTTGCGGAATTGTTACGTGAAGCAGTGAAAAAGTTCTTTAATAAAGTTAGTCCTTATTTAGTAATGAACGTATTTATCATCACAATCAATTTAATTTCATTAAACAATACCAGATCGTTACATTACCTAATTCTGTTCAGTGAGTAATAAATAATATTAATCTTGTATATTGAGTAGTAACGACGTTTCATTGATAATGCGAATAATGTTCATTGAGTAATGAACATAGTTCATTAACATTACCAAGGCTGTCCATTGGCAGCATTGAACACCGTTAATTTAAATAACGAGTATAAGAAAAGTAAGTAGTTCAGGACACAAAACAGTGGCATGTAAAGAATATATTAATTTTTGTAAAGCTATTTGCATGCCAAATTCCACCTATACAGCGCACTCGTAAATGTACTATAAATTTTGGCAGCATTATTGAATATTTCTAAGAAAGTTGGGTGTAAATTTTAGTGAAAAGGCCATAGGCGACGCCATTAATTTCCGAATTATTAAAAATTTCTAAATATTGAATTCAATTCAGTTATTATTTGAAACGTATAAAAATCCAAAAATATTCTAATAAACATGTGAATGTGTTATGGTGCGTATCTGTTTTCGTGGAATTGGAAGATAAAGTCAGTTAAACAATTAGAATGTGTTAGTAGCTTTACCTCAGTTAATTACTTTACTCCTATTTAGGATTTGAATGTATTTTTCTTGTCTTGTGGTTTGGTGAGCCAATATCTAGCAACCTCTTCAAAAGTTAAAGGATTGCAAACATACATATATAAATATGAGATATAAGTTGGTGTTTTGTAATTTTGCCACTTATGTATGAAACAGGAACATTTATACTCATATGTACTTTCTTGATTGATACCAGCTGGATTCTTGAACCTATTTAGCGCCTATTAGACGAGGAATTGATCGATAGCACGTCAATTTCCCTCCCCGCGACCTATTTGTATTTTCCGATAAAAGTAACGAATGAAAACAAACTGTAACATTCCTCCAATCAGGGAGCGATGTTTCCATGTGACCGTTTCCCTGTCGGACACGTTGCCACTTCCTTTATTAAGATTCTATTACCCGCCAGTTTTCTTTCTAACGTTCTAATTGGACAAGCGATAAAAAAAAGTGTTTTTCGACGATTCTAATCTACAGTAATTGGTATCGAGATAAGATCGCCAACACCGACGGTGGTCTTTGATTACGGCCGAAACGTTGATGACAACTGCAATTAGATCGGGATCTCGTCCTGGTCCGTTGTTGTTTGTTGAACTTCAAAAGTTTTCCGAGGGAATAAGCCTCGAATAAAGTATCATTAGAGGTGTAATAAAATTACCAGGTGACGTTCGGTAATGATCCAGCGGTGGAAAAGTATCGAGTTTCTGTAAATAAGTATCCGATTCCAGAAAATTGATACCGGAGGAATAAACATCAGGTTTATAGGTTGAGATAACGAAAACATGGATCTTTGAATCCGCTTAGTGCAGTTATCCGTTATGGCGTTATCGGAGTCGGTTGCTTTCCATCTTGTTACATTTTAAACGAGGGTTATAAATGAAGACAGAATCACATCGGTTTATCTCCAGTGTGTGAAATTGTTTGAATTTTAATTTGAGAAATTTAAATAAGCCGCAGTTATGTTGGTCCTGTACTGTATGTTTATGGCTTTAATTGAATATATTTTGAAAGTTTCTAAGTCTGCTTATATACATAGGCGAGAGTTGGCCAAAAATATTGAGGGGACAATATTTTTTGAAAATGTCTTAATCGCCCAGAAGCCATAAGCTAGCCCTATTTGTGTACTCTTTGGGGGTCACTTTCTCGAAATTTCCTCGTAGTTAGAAGTATCTAAAATCAGTCGATCGGTATTATAACTTTTTATTAATGTGATTCACAATTCAGTAATATGATTTTGGGATTTCGTACAAGTACCTCAATATCTTATGAGGAATTGTTTCCAGGCCCTGAAGTTGCCATAAACTTTCAATAAACTTCTAGAAGTTTGTTTGACGTTCTTTAAAATGTTTAGAGTGGATATTAAAGGTAACGAAATTTCCTTAAATATCGTTTTCAATTTACGAATTTGATCCATTTAAAAGTTCCTAAATATTTTCTTGGAAACTGTAAAGTACATCGCATCAAAACTTCTACCTTGCTACCTTCAGAGAAGGTTAAAAAAAAAATGAGATTTGTACTATACACTTACTACCAAACTTATAAAACGGAAAACAACGAAATTTCCTTAAATATCGTTTTCAGTTTACGAATTTGATCCATTTAAAACTTCCTAAATATTTTCTTAGAAACTGTAAAGTACATCGCATCAAAACTTCTACTTTGCTACCTTCAGAGAAGGTTCAAAAAAAAAATGAGATTTGTACTATACACTTACTACCAAACTTATAAAATCGGAAAACGCTCTCAAGGATGTTTTCATCTTGCTATTTGTTAGGCCACGGTTGTAAATAATGATAAGTAATTAATACAAACATGACATGGTTATGTGTTTAGCGTGTTTTCAATCTAAACCTGCTATTAAGTTTGATTAAACCCGGGTAATACAAAAATAATCAGTTGATTCTCATTACTATGCCAGTTTCAGGCGGTTAAACAAATTTTAAATCAGATTCGCCGTAGAATAACAAAACGCAGTTAATTTGTCATAATTATCTAATTACAGTATCCATTTTCGTTAATATAGTGGACGATTTGTACGTAGCCATGCAGAATATATCATTTATTACTCCACAAAACTGTGTGCCAAGTACCTACGGTGTTGGTTATTTTGCAAGACCGTTTTCAATTGAACATTTGTCTGATCGCGTATTTCTCTTAGTAAATACAACGGATATAATTTGATGTCTATTGGAAATTCAGTTTTTCACAAATGAAAAGTTTAATTCAATTAATATCCATTTAGAATAGAAAGTTATAAAGAGAAATTTGGAAAATAATTAGAATCTTCAGTTTGACGAGACGACTTACGGACATTCAATCCATATATAGACTCCATTATTTGGCACAACAAAGGAATCCAATGAAAGGTAACACAAATCGTTCAAGTTATTGCTTTTTCTTTCTATTAACAAATGCTTAACAGGATAACTTACAATTTCCATATCGAATACCAACAAACCGAGCTGAGTTTTTTCGTTTCTACAAATTTCATTCCGAACAGTGAGAACGTAATTTTTTCATTCCCCCTTCCAACCCGAAACTGTATTTAAATTCGGTTAAGCATCAATGGATAAAATACACAAATTAATTGAATGAAATGAAGCGTAACGCGGTAGCCCAAAGAAACTCACTGATATGTTAAGGAATCCTTCGAGACGCTTTGATAAGTGTTCGGCCGCAGCCTCTCTCTCTGTCTCGCTCCTTCGCGTTTCTCTTCTTTGTTCGTTTGCTCTGTGTCCAGGATGTCCGTTTTAAAAATTTTAATGGTTCGCGATCTCCTCCAGATAGAAGATTAAATTTGAATTTCAAATCGAAGACGAGATGGACGAATGAATGATCGAGGGGAATTATCGTCAGGACTCCTATTGTATCTTACGGATTGACGCGGTAACAGAACGTGGCAATAAGAAAAATTATACGATCGTACAAAATGAAGCGATAAATGAAATGCCTCGACTGAGTCTAAATGATTTCGGGAACGGGAGGTTTTCAGATCGATGGCGTGAGCAAATGGTTGGGTCATATTAAGCAGTCATGGAAAAAGGAGTTGTGAGGTCAGAGTACCGATACAGTCTATATATATGTAGGTATCTTGACATGCTTAGTTAGAGTTTGGAGTCTAATTTGGGCGAACTTCCTTTGTTTTTGACTTAACCTCAAAAACCACTCTGAAGTATATAATATCAGTAATGCTATCCATATCGATTCCCAGAGGGTTTCTGATACATTTTTACATGTACCTTAACAGGCATAATAGTTCTGAAGCTTAATTTTTGAGAAGATTCGATTTTCTCGGTCGCTGATTGCGGCTCTGGAATCTAATTTTCAATTTTCAAGATAGGATTGGTTCAGTATGATAGGTTCCACCAAAAATGTATAAACTTAATATTTCTGCCGGAAATTGTATGCATAGAGGTTTCTGGGGTTGCTGGTTACAAATTTGTCGTCAGGTTTCCTAAGTTCACTTTTCTTGTCCACCTTGTGTGCTATGCAGAAACATGTTTAACACATTTGTGTTAGGTCACGCTTACCTGATGTTTTTCAGTTAGTCTTTAATACATGGACCTTTTTTCCCCGATGAAAGAAATGGATGTTTTCTTACTTCCATAGTTTTCACTGGTTTTTCAAAAGTCAAGAAATAATTACCATATATTCTCTAAACTTTTCTTCGGTACCCAACTTTCTGTCATTTCGAATAACCCCTGACCTCTACAGCTCATTTCTCTCGTCTCGAATTTAATTTTTAAACCAAGTTTATGTATTCAACCACATCTCCCACCATGTATTTGTTGCCTTGGAGGTCAGGACAGTTTTTGAAATATGTCTTTATACATTTGTGGCCTTAAGGGCGATATAACGAACATGATATAATTTATGTAAGATTAGTGATATAATATACCATTAATCAAGTTAATTACTGTCAGAAATTAACCTCAAATTTCTTAAGCCGATCTACTTAATTCTTAAGCTATAATTGCATGATGCAGTGTAATAATAATTACACTAAAAGCTCAATCAGTATACTGTCTTAAAAAATAGGCACTTTGCATAACCGAGCCTTAATTATCATCATTAGGTGGTGCTGCACTTACCTGGAAACACCTTGAAGCAAGACATTTACAATCTTTCAAGATTTGCCACATGTACTGGTCACTTCATATCCGTTTATAGCCCCAATAATTCTCGATCCCTTCTCCTAACTTTAAATTTAATTATTTAACGGTTCCCACGTCTACCCCATTACTCACCTCCTCAAGTCGTAAACTCGTACCGAAAAGTGTGTTAATTAAAGTAAATCTTGACATGTATGCACACGGGTGCCGTAAAAATTCTCCCGGTCTTTTGTATCGGCCCTGGGGCAAATTACAGGGACGAGTCCCGTTGGATTCAATTACTTTTACGTGCGAATTAGTGACGTGAAGGAATCGGCGTAAATTATGAGCAAATAATGCGTATTTGTGGCGATTTTTGGGAGTCAATTTTCGAAGATGCGAGGGTAATGCGTGTTATTCGAAGAGGTTCGTGAAGGTTTAGTAATTGTGTGAGAGGTAATTTACATTATTAAAAACACTAAATGATGACGATCAAGTCTTCTTCTCAAGTTTTTTTGAGGTCAATTGCTGTGGTGGAAAACTTAGTGTTGCCAAGTTCCTATTTGTAAACTGGATTTTTGTTTCGCTACTTGAATAGACGAGTTATTGACCCGATTAAAAGTAATTGTTGGGCATAAGAAGGAAATGTCCTGCTTATTGAGATGTCCAGGATCGGAATATAAAATTCAAAGCTAATGTATGTATGTATTCAAAGCTAAAGGACTTAAATTTTTTAATTAAAATTTAAACAAAGTAATGCATGCAAATTCTACAGTACTTCCATACCTAATGTGAAAAGCCACAAAAAAATGACAACGATATAAAACTTGATACCAAGTTTCCACTACAATGCAATGTACGATACAGGGTGAATTTTACTTGTCACATTTGGAATAATGCATAGTTACTGTCTTAGCTGCCATAGCAAGAATAGCGTTTGTCTCTTTTGGGAGTATCAGGATGAAACTTGTAGTGTGAAATGATAGAAGTAATTTGTTAAAATTAAAATAAATTATAGAAAGTGAGAATTAATTATAACATATATTTCATTGTGTTATTTAAATCAGTTAAAAATTACAAGAATACGTATGTAAAACCTACTTACGTACTTTACCTACTCCTACATAATCATAAAATGTGATATATAATAGATGAAGAAATAAATGATGATATTATGACATATTTGAAGATTTCACGATAATTATTGGAGCATATTTATAGCAAACATTACGGAAGTTTTGCATCTGAACAATTTTTGCGTTATTCTGTAATTTTGCTTCAGTCTTTAACGCCTCATGTAGTATTTTTTTAAATCGGTTTGCAGTGTTCATTTCGATACAAATTTCAGTTTTAGATTATAGTATCCACAAAATTAAAGATAAGCACTATGAAAACCTTATTAAATCTAGAATAAAATGGTTCACCAGTGTTTGTAATTCTACATAATAATCGATTACAGAAATTCCAAATACGTGTTGGAAGTAAAAAGTTTATTTACCTTCGTAGGGAGTATGGCTATTAAAAACAAATAGTACCATCTGTTTTCGTTCTATGATTCCCTGCTGTTAGTTAAACATTTTATCCGATTTAGGGGACATTTATGACCGTAGAATACCATCATCATGTTGTACGTATGGTTATCTGCCAGAGATAAAACACCCCTAGCGCGATCTGTCCAAGCGACTTATGATCGTAGACCGGGATTATTGTGTTTTGCAATTTTTAGGTCACTACCGGCGCCTGGCGAAATTCAGTTATCTGTATAATGTTATACAATAAGTATCGAAAACGTTTCATCCTCGTGCCCAAGCATATTCCTTTAGGCTTCTATTGTCAAAAAAACTTGTCGGATTCCTGCCCGGTTCAGAGTCCAAAGCAGGGTATTTTTCTCCTTATTTCCCTGGACTATATACTATCTTCTTCTTTTCGTGCCTTCTCCTAACGGAGGTTGGCCTCCACTTTCTGGATGCGCCCTTTTCCCTTGCAATGTGAAACAGTTCCTCACGTCGGTCATTTTTCTCAAATTGCCGTTTTCTGTATTAACTTCATTAATGTCGTTTTCTGCAGCTACGATGGGATGAGAAACATAAAGGTCAACAACGCTCTTGATGGAGGAACGCTACACGCAGATCAGTGCAATCGAAAAACAACAACGATTGTCGTTAAAGTTTTTTAACGGGTGCGATGTAATTGTTAAATCGAAAGTATTTAATTGTTTCAGTTTATGGGCAAAAACGTTAACACCTGCTACAGAGCATCAAATAAATGAAACCACTAAATCGTGTGCGTTCCCCGGGCAAAAACGATATTTTTCCGTATTTCGAAAAACTCGCCGACGGTCCTTTTTCATCCGCTTCAATCGGAATAAGTGAATTTCGACGTTCGATCCGAAACGATTCGACTGGAAAGTATGTTGAACCGCGATAATGCTCAAAACAAAAACTAGTTTTTAAATAGCAAAGAAACGGGCTCGATAGGTTTCACTGCTGCTGCCGCTGTTGCTGCTGATGCTGATGGTGATGATGATGATGATGCGGTTCGGAGGTAAAAACTGTAATTTTTGCCGGTCGTTTTGAAATACCCGATAATCATTTTTACGATTTTGTCTAGTCGGAAAAAATGAAAGTTTAGACGCTATTCATTTGATTTTACTGTCGAAATTGTACGTACTGATTACGGTTGTTTCGACAAATCATCGCTCTGGAGGTGTCTCGAGATTTATTAGCGGCGTTGTTTGGAAGAAATTAAAATTTATGAGATGTCCATCTATTCACTTTTAGGGTATTATTAAATCCCTAATGGAATGAGAGGAAGGAAAATTACGTGAAGATGGGTTAAAATAACAGGCTTTATACAAACATGGCTGGTGCCTTCATTAAGTATTTCATTGCATTAATTAAAACTTGAAGTTTTTAGCTTAAAAAGATGTGCATACGTATATATCTGCGAATAGAAATGCCCCCGGTACAATAATACCGCTTGCTTTGTCTAAAACTTAGTTACACGTTCCAAGAGAAAAAGTCGACAGAAACCTGGAAACAGTGACCACTTTATTAAAAATATATTTCACGACAAAACTGATTATTCCCGGACAATTACACCAACCCTTCTGTGTGGCGCAATTAAAACACTTATTGAAAAAATAGATAGAATTGCCTGTTAACATTTAATGAAATCTCCGAAAAGTCTCCATTGCTCCGAATCTATTCTTTTGCGGTCGTGTCTTCCTTTACACATTTTCTTTTAATCTTTCATCGGAGCATATTTCCTCCTTACGTGTACGCACCTAATATTTACCTGGATACCTTAAGTAGTGTAAAATTAAACAAACTGCAAAAAAAGCACACCTCGTCCAATTTGGGGTGGTGGTTTTTACGGCATCCCATCGCGATTTGTTCCGATTTATACAAAACACATAAAGGAAGCCACAATTAAATAAGATATCTGCTTTAATGAGAAAAAAGAGACAACAGCTTCCTCCATTGATCTGCCTGATGGGCGGAGAGGTTCGGTGATCGTGAGAAAGTGATTCGACATTTTCCACCATGAAAACAAACATTATTATTAGTTTGTTACGGGGGCAGGAATTCGTCAACATTATCGAAAGCAGAGAAAAGAATGGTTTCGAAGGCTCAACCGATGGAAATTTTCTGAAAAATCGAATTTTAAAATATTCAGTTATTCAAGAGAATGAATGAGAGTTTTGTTCGCCGAAGCTCGAAGTTTGTTTTCAAAAAGCACAAATTTTCTTTTATTGTGTTCTCTAGGAACGGCTACTACATTAATAATGAAAAATGCTAGTCTCCTACAACAGTACTCGTATTTTCCTTTTATACCTATAGAAAATTTACGCGATTCAGCATTCGTTTATTTTTATATCACCAGCGTTTATAGAGGCGTAACTTGTTGAGTTACAATAAAGTGAAAATTGAAGGGTAAAGAAGATTACACATTTATAGCTAAAATACAAATATTTCTTCAGCGAAAAAATTTTTTTGGCCTGTTCTGTCAAGAAACGAAAAAAATCAGGGAAGTGCAGGATGATGCAGATAAATTATATGAGATTATTGGAAGGTAGACGAAGTCACACCTGAAAGAACATTTC
The DNA here is from genome assembly GCA_963576515.1 of Cryptocephalus primarius. Lineage (NCBI taxonomy): Eukaryota > Metazoa > Arthropoda > Insecta > Coleoptera > Chrysomelidae > Cryptocephalus > Cryptocephalus primarius. Next base: position 6,113,677 of record OY754940.1, on the reverse strand, counting down.
TTTAATTGTGAGATTTTATGGGTGTTCTTGGTATTGGGGAAAAATATATACAAAATCATTACTGAAACTTTTACAAGAAAGACGTATGTTTGAAGAAAATATTTAAAGAATTTCCAAGGTATACATAGGTACGTCGTTATGTCTTACATGCGGTTATACAAATTTCTACCGCATTTTTTTGCATGAATCTGCCTATTCGTATGATTTGAAAAAATGTAAAACAAAAAACGCACGTTCATGAATACACAGTTTGGACCCGATCTAACTTATTTACATTTTTCGACCTATTGTATCGAGAGAATTTTAGGGTGTATGCCGTAAGGATTTATATTAATAGTGAAGGCAAGGTTTCTTATAGGACTTATATAGCTACCTGTGAAATATTTAACACTGTTTGATTTGTTGTTCACCCTGTTAAAAGCCGCCTTAAACGCCAATATCATAAATGCGTGCAACTCGAGCACTTTTAAATGGCGTATAGGTAATTCTGTCAAGAGAAAATCATTCAAATTTTGTGTATCTAATATACCGAGATTTACCCTTAATAGACATTTTATTTTTCTAAGGTTAATCAAATATCCAGTTAAGGGTCTTTCAATTAATTTAATTTTAATCCTTGTCTCAATTAGAACAATTATAATTGGAAAATTTTTTGGGAAACTGAGATAGCCTTGTTTAGGTCTTCTGTAAACAATGTACAGAGTCAAATATTCAAATAGAGTATAATACAATTATGATGCCAATCAGAGTCTAATTTAAATATTGCCTTTATTTAAACTGTCTAATTAAACATCATTTGACATTCAAATAGAGTACACATCTAAACAAAGTAGGTATTACAACCTCGAAACTGTACTTTTTCTGTAAGGTGGTTACCAACAAAAGAATTATTAGATTTGAAGATGGAAGTGCAAGTAATTATTTTAGATGTCCCTTCTTCATCTAGGATCATGAGAATTAAATAATTTTCGCAACTGGTGAGAAATTCGTTGTTTTTGATTTGGCCGTGTTGTATGACATGATTCGGTTAATAATTCGTACTGCTTTACAATTTCCCTCTATTTCATGTTACTAGTCGCTAGACTTTTCACTGGTTATTACTATGCGATAAAATTAATAACTTATATTTGCTGACTATTCGTTTTTTTGCTGATACGTTACCGTATGATTTGAATTTGTTCCCATTTCGGCAGGGACCGATCGACCGCTTTAAGTAATTGATACATCATAATCTTCAACCTGTTCCCGGTTAACCTCTTACCAAAAATGTCAGTTAATTTATGCAACCGGTGTCACTAATGACGTTTCTACTACGTAACCGTTGGTAATATCTTTTTATTCCAAATTAATTTCTGTATCGCTTCACATTCCACATAAATATTCAGTTTCACGGAGGACGCGTACCCGAAATCAGTATCGAATGGTCGTTTTTACGTAAAAAGTAATCAGATACTCATGTTCAGCGAGTGGTTTCTTTACAGCCTGGTTGGTCTACATATTACCAACTTTTTTTCGCCAATGCTAGTGGGGTTTCATGCGGTGTAGGTGTTGTGTTTCACCAGTGTTCGTTTACCGCTGTATCTACTAATTTTAATTACACATTTGTGTACTGGAGAAAGCACTTTCTGGGTACTTTGAACGAAAGTAGCTGTATCGCCCTGTATACTAGACGCAGTATTTCTCCATACAAAGATTATGAATCGTGCTTTGCTTTCTCATTGATTAAATTAATAAAGTGGTCATTATTATTAATTATATTACTAATTAAATGCCTTTTATGAGATCATGTCTCTTTTCCATTTATTTTATATAAAACTAAATTTGTTGGCTTATTTTTCCTTTTCCAACTTATTTTTCACATAAGGGCAACAATTTCGTTCAGGGAGAATTCATCAAGTTGTTTTTCATTTCGTCTAAATAATTTTTTTTCCAATTTTGGGAATGTTTCATATCTTTACAAAGACAGCGGAGTCATGATAACCATTAATTAGATCCCCTGAGGAGAAATAAAAACCCATTCATTCTCGCTCCAACAAGCTTTTTCGTTCCAATTTTCAAGCAGACGAGATTTCCTATCGATATTACTTTTGTTATCTGCTAAAAATATTGTATAAGTCTAACAAAACTAAAATTGGGGAAGAAATGTCAATACTAATCCAATAATAATAAATAATTTATAATGTCTTCTAAATAAAAATCATCGTCTTCTAGCATGGATGGAAGTGAAACTCCTCACATTCACTTCTAAATATATTTCTCACACCAAGCACGAGTCGAGCGGTATTTTGTTGTGTCTTCCACTCAATTTAATTATGACGAACAGTTTCATTCTGACGTCGACACATACACATGGAAAGTAAATAGTTTGTTTCCTCCGTGAAAGCGACGAAGGGTCAAAATTCGTACGTTCGTAGAACTAAATGTGCCGCAGAATTTTGCTTTGAACGATGAAGGTGCGAGAGAGACTATTAATTGTGACACACACACGCGAATTAAACAATGACTAAGCGTCAAGCGAGCGAAATTTTTGGGTAGAGGGAATATAATCCTGGTGATGAGAGTCGGTTGGACAAGACATTTAATGGAGTAAGTCTTCTGACTGTCGCTATGAATCACACTACAAGTTTTGAAAATAATTGTACTCCGTCAGGAAAATTTTTGCTAATAAAATTTGTCTTCTACTTACATATTAATTATTATTATTATTAGTAGATGCTAATTATTGTTACTTTAAAATACCTGAATGGGTTCACCTTTTTCTTGAATGTTTTTAATGAATGGACCATGTATATAGGAAATAGTACAAATTAAAAGCATATCAAGAGTGCTTAAACAGCTTAAATAAAATTATATATGTGGAGGATGCGCAGCCTTATATTTCCCGCTTCTCACATGAGAGAGGGAGCTTTTTTCGATCTCTACCTAAATATCTCGCATCAAGCTTTTTCTGACCCGGTTTCTTTTCCTTACCTAAAGTGGTGTTCGTTTTTCTTTCAATATTCAATTATTTTACTATGGTCGTGTCTTTAATTGTATACCAGGGGTCCAATTTCTATCTGACCTTATCAGACCGTATCTGACATGTGACACACTCACAGTTATTTTGCGCCTTTATCACTACCCTTCCCAAGTATCTTTCTAATATGGGTTTGCGTATTATATATTTTAAAAAAAAATTACCACGGTCATATGTATAACTTAGAATTGTTTTTGATTGTCATTTATTTAAAACTTTTAGGATGTTTTCCTCACTTCTCTTAACTTAAATTTATTCAACTGTCGCAAATTCCATGAAAGTTAATTCTGTTATTGCATTAATTTTTTGTTTTTTTCGGCCTATACAATCGGCAGTGGCACTAGTCTGTTTATCTTTTACCACCTAAGATATAGTTACTTTTTGTCACTTAGGATTTCATTCGGTTCGTCGATCCACCAAAATGTTTTCCATATCTGTTGCTATCTTCCTATATTATTAGTGTTTCAAAGGCGATTGTATTTGTGAATATTGTGCAATGCGTGGAACATGTGAATAAGAATTTAAAATTTGTGAAAATGAATAGATCTTTGTGGATTCTGGTTGACCGAGCTTACAGTGAAATCCATATGTTGTGAAGTACAAAAATACATTGAAAATCTTGTACTACAAGTTGCGTTTAATCCCCATATTTTTAATAAATACTCCATACTTATTAAATTTCCTACGTAGAATAATCAACTAGTAAACAATAAAGGATCTCTTCATTTAAAAAAATTTAATATATCTTTACAGGTTCTTTATTAAAGTAATTCGTTAACAGGAGTAGAGTAGAGTTTTTAGACGGCTCCAGAATATATGTTAAATAACAGTTACAAAGAGCACTTTGCATTTAAATTTAAAATTATACAAAATATTGTTTTGTAAAAAATTTAAATGAATAATTAATATTTTACATAAGTTTTATACAATATAATTCGTACATTATTTTCTAAACTAATTAGATGTTCCAATTAGATGAAAAATGGAAATTGTGTAGTACAGTTAAACAACAAATGTTTTCCTTGACATGCTTTAATAAGATAAAGCGGTAAAACAAGTCTTCTATATTCTATTTTTGATTATGATTTTTAAAAGAAAAACTTGTTAACAAACTTTCAATAGGGCCTATTAATTTGGGAGCAAAAACGATTTCTAATCTTAAAATTACATACTGCTGGATTTTTTCCCTTCGATGTCAGTTCAGATCGTTTTCAGACGGTCTAAAAGTAAATGGGAAATGAATTTCATCTCAAATATTTGTTGGCCAATTCCAGTATTACTCACAACTCATTCAAAACAAAAATATTTTCTCCGTGAAGACGAGGGGTCCAAATTTGCACGTTCGTTGAATTAAATTTGCCGCAGAATTTCGCTTTGAACGTTGACGGTGCGAGAGGAACTTAGAAATAATTTTTAACATACACGCCAAAATTAAATATGAACTGGCATCAAACGAGCGAAATTTTTATTTACACCGTCTTCAAATTCTGCAGATACGAGTCGAATGGAAAGAAATGTTTATGAATGAAAGCAAAATTGTCATTTAGCATTCACTGTGTAACTTTACAATTTTTAAAAAGGATCGTACACGGTGGGAGTAAATTTTACAAGTAAAGTTTTCAACATTATATTTAGTATCTAAGTAACAAACTTTGGATTAATCAAGCTTTTAGAAATAATGTTGGTTGCATTAATTATTGTTTGTTGAAAGTTACAAGTATTTGATAACGTCTTTAAAGAGTTCCTAGAGGGTTTTACTTTTCCTGTAATGTGTTAAATGAATAGACTTTGTATGCAGAGGATTAATATAAGCTTGAACTTTTGAAAGGCAGTTGTCAAAAAACTTGCCTTTTTAAAACTTGTTTAGGACGCTTCACTCATTAATGAAAAATAATGAACCTGTTTTAACCAGCGTGCCGTTATTGTTACTACTGACGTATCTCTTTAGGTTGCTAATAAAAGATTTTTTTACTCTTGCAGATTTTTAGCACCATATATATATAGACACATATATTTTTCGTTTAGAGGTCGAGCCTAATCTCACCCCCATTTTTTATCCCATCAAAAAGTGCCATTTGTGATTATTGGATTTTTCTGAATTATCTAGGAATTCAATGTATAACTTCACCAAATCTTTAGTGTTTTATTATTTAGTAACCATTACATAAATTTATTCCTTTTTACACCCCCATGATAAATGAAATTCGACCTTATGGACAGGGAATTTCGCGGTCTATAAATATTTTGAGGCCAGTCAGAGTCTTAAAATGGAAGGTTTAGTCATTAGATACTCGAGGAATATCACAAAATTATACCAATAAAAATAAATTTTGTCCCTATTTTTCACCCCTCGGAAGGAGAAATTTCGAGTTTTCAGATTTTTTTTGAATCTAGTCGGGTCAGAATCTACCAGCATGCACGGTTTCAAATTTCAAGGTAATCAAGAAGTGGCTAATATTTCCCGATATAAGGAATGCTTACATATATAAGACTATCTCATGTCCCTTATATATTGCATAGGAAAAGCTCGTTGAGTTTCGACAATATTCTGCATTACTTTACATGTTGAAGGACTCTAAACTTATTACCAACATTACTCGAACTTGAAATTCCTTTAAAATCCCACTGACAGTTTACTGGCAAATTAATTTGCCGGGATGTCGCTCATTAAGAATTGTCGTTTCTCATTGCGTTTTATAATTGTCACAATCAAAACATTTTGTATTTTTTTCCGCTTAAGTTTAGTTAAATAATTTATTGTGGTGAAATGTTAATTAAATAGATTTCAAAGTACCCCACTGAAAAACAAAAAACAACTAAATCTGAATTTAGAAAAAAGTCACGATTCGAAGTAATTAACTAAAAATAGTTTATTTTAGTAAAAATCTGGAAAATGTTCTTTTTCCGTTTAGAATAATATAGGCCCACCCACAATTAGATGGTTAAAAAAGCAAGTTAACATCTCATGAAAGGATAACCTTTTGAAATCGATTTGTCATATTGGCTATTAATAGCAAGTGATTGCTGGCAAGCTGTTAATTTGCTATTATCATGAAAATTGGGAAATTAAAAAAACAGTGAAAAACATCTTTTCCATCATTTTTCTTGGGTAAATTGGGAGAAAGTGAACACTTTCCATCCTTAGACATTTTTTTGAAAAATGCATCTCATTCGAGTTATATGTAATTAAATTACGAATTATAATAATAATATTACTTCTCTATAAGCACACTTCTATTTCCGTCTTAAGATTTGCACTTGCATTTTTATAAAATATTTACTTGTTTTTGTAAGCATGTAATTAGGGGTGGGTGTGCGCCTCTCGTCAAATAACATTATTGCTAACCACTTCAAGCATTATTTCAATAACAGTATATTTAAATTTCAAAAGTTTGATTTGTCTAAGGTATGGGTTATGTATCTTAAATTTACGTTATGTAAATATGCAATAGTTAAACTTTCAACATTGATTAAATTCTAATTTGCTCGTAGCGAAGCAAAATATCGGATTTTAGCGAGATTTCTGGCCAGAATACGGTCAATGTTTCCGCCGAAATTGTAATTACATACTGCTATTACCTATTACCGGTTATACTATTACCGTACGTACATACCTAATCGAATTTTCTTTTCATATTCAGTTATCTTAATAGTAATAAGGCAAAATTGTTTGAACACGTATAGTGAAATTTTTGGAAATTATCAATAATTAAAACTAATGTACCTTACTGAGGTTTCTACCATATTGAAAGTATGTATATGTATATAACAGAATTTCGTTGAAACAAGCAGCAAAGGGTTAAAAACGCTTTATGACCTAAAAAAAAATCGAAAGTTTTTGCCTTTCTATTATTTATTTTGTGAGATTTATTAAGATATGTTTCAGTCTGCAATTTTTGCCAATCAAAACTTAAACTTTCTGTAATACACAATTTAATATACATTAATGGCCGATCGAAGGAAATTGATCTCAATTTTGAAGAAATATTCCTTAAACACTTGTTTTTAATTTCTGCCGGTACAAAAATTGTTAACGATTGTTTATTATAACAATTGAAATTTTTGCCGTTCATTTACTGATGTTATAAATCGTAAATACAACATAAATCACATTAAAAGTCATTGTTGGATCTTTTGCGAATTTGGTGACATTTGGAATTAGTGATATTCCGTACGTACGTTGTTATCCGCGCATATTTTTGAAATATTAAGTTTTTCTACTTCTTATTGCATATAAAATAATGACCCTTAGTGCGAGACGGTAGAAAACGTTTTCAAAAAAATCTGTCATTAAGAGCCAATGTATCGGTATAGTCTTAATAGAAAGAAGGTTAACTACTTAGTCTTTGAAATCACTGACATTGTTTTATTGCGATTCTGGGGGGTCGCCAGGATTTTTTTACTTACAAGGGGCTCTTGTAAGTTGAAAAACGCTGGCTTCGCGACAGATTAGTCATATATTCTGCCCGCGTAATCGATTTGAATACACCATTAAAGAGCTCATTTAGAAAATTTACATGTACCTTCACAGAGCTTTTGTGAAAGTAATTCATTAGCAGGAGTAGAGTTTTTAGACGGCCCCTAAATAAATATTAAGTTACAGTTGTAAAAACACTTTGCATTTAGATGTAAAAATTATACAAGACATTATTGATCAAGAAATTAAATGGACAATTCATATTTTATATTAGTTTTTTAATATACAAATCACACAATTTTCCTTCAATTTGATTTTTAAACGTTCCAAATCTTTAAGAATCCATAAGAATTCCATAGGTGTTTCAGTGATTTCAATCGGATATATAAGGTTTATGGAATCTTGAATATACAATGAATTTAGAGGTTTTGCCGAAGTTTTGGAGACTTATTAATTCTTCGAGGTCAATGGCAAAAATATAGGTTTTTCCTAATAGATCGCAAGTAGAATTTAGGTGTTGTTTCGTTTTAATGTCAAATAGTGGAATTCCAGAAGTTTCTATCTGTAGAATTATGTTTTATATATATTTCCATCGAAATAAGCTAAAAAGAAAAACTAAATTCCTATATTCATTGTCAGCCTTTGGAGATTGTTCGGTTATCTCTCCTTCACTACGCGCTGATAGGTCCATTACCATTTTAAGGCAAGATCAAATTATAACCAAAAATGCAGGTTATTCTAGTGTCTTTTCCCGTTTAACATTAGTTCAGATGACTTACAGAACGTCGTTGCATAAAAACTGTGGGGCCTATAAATGAACAGGGAGTGAACGTTTCCCCTAGTATATTTTTACTAAATCCAGTGTTATGCACATTTCAAATGCAAGACAAAATGTAGTTTCCTCCGCCGCGGCTCCAAAAATACCACCAGACTCAACAAATATGTTACTGCAAGTATTTAAATGTCTTCATCACCGTCGGCGTCGTCGTCGTCGTCGCGACGCGCTCCCACGCTTTTTGTCTTTCGCAGATCGATCCTGTTTATTTTCGTAAAGGGTGACATTTCGACGAACACAGCGTTATGAGTTATGGGGTATTAGATGCGAAAGATAAATTTAGATTTCGACATATGTGCGTGAGGTCCGTAACAAAACCTTGTGATAATAAACCTCACAGGACTCGTATTCGAGGTTTTGTTTACCGGGATCGAACATCTGGTACTACTCTAGATAAACTTCGACGGCCATACCGTAAAATTACTTCGCCCACTGGTAACGTGACACCAAAATGGGGAGGCTGGAGAGTAGAAAATCACGTCATTTCTTAAACGTTAACGAGGGTTCAATTATTGGAATAATTCGTCGTGAATTTAGTTCATTTTCTTTCCAGGATTCCTCGTCAGTCAACAAGTTGGGAATGTTTAAAAATTCAACAGTTCTTCGTCAACTTTTCCCTGCTTAAACGTAATATTGCGTTTTCTCGCCTTTTTAAGCTGACTTGATTTGTATTTTATTTTACACCATCAATTTACCATGGATTTTATTTACCTTCGTGTTGTCACACATATCTTTCAGTAGGTCGGGTATTGTTATCTTTACAAATTGTCGTGTCTATTCACAATTTTAAACTAAAACCTGCAATAACTAATTCCGATTTCCCATGTGTTGTTGACTCGTAATCATTACTAGAGTACATAGTTTGTCTGCTTGATGTTTAACGTTAAAATCATATTACGCATACCGTTTTATGCTGAAATTATTACGGAATGGTAATTCGTGAATATTACCCCGTGTCAACGTGCCGCCGTTTAACGGCCAATGATCCTTCACGTCGATAGTAATTAAATTGTGTATATAATGAAAACGCTGCGTTAAAACTCAACATATTGTATTAATTCACATAAGTTGCATGGAAACGTATCGACTATCCCTAAGCTCAATTTTAATCAACCAGGCATTACTACTTAATAAAATACACGCATACCGCATTACTTATTAACAACTTAAACGTAAACAATCCCCGGGAAGCTTCGATCTCGATTAAGTGCGCGTACCGTATAAATACAATTTTACTTTTAAACGAACTCATTTCGTCCGACTCATTAAACTAATTAAAACGTACAGCGTCGTCTCCAACGGCGTGTAAAAAAAAACCTGGACCGTAATTATATTGACAGGTGTCCGTGATTGACTCCCAATAAGAAAACACTCGTTAAACGTATCGATACACATCGGTTGATATTTACGCGATGCGATGGCGTCCGCCGCCGAAAAATGGTTTCATTTAAAACACTGATAATTCTATACGCTGGAATACTGAACGATGAGTACTCAACTCAAGCAGGTACAAGAACTCAGGCATGAATGCCTGAATTATATTATATGACAAAATCGATATCGAATTGAGAAAATAGTCCAGTTACGATTTCGTAAAATTGCGTTAAGTTACTAAACATAAACAATTCTGATTGGCTGGATGGCTTACATTTAAGGTTATCAAAACAAATAACCTCAAAAGTATCATTGAAACTGTGAAATATCATCATTAATCATAATTCCATCGATTAATGCACAAAATGAATGTTCAAAGTGTAAGTATTAACATACTCGTATGTTTCGACATTTCTGTAAGGTCCATCCGGTCTGAATTGGTCCAGTCGAAAAAAAAGCAATAAAATTTAATAGCTATGGTAACGACACATAAAGGCCAAGAAACCGCTCCATAGACGCGCCATATTTGAAGAAATATAAAAGATTGTTATTCACTTTGTCAACGAAATTTTATGACGAAATCCCAAATTTGTACCTCATTTGTTTCTGTAGCATTATTTGTATTGTGTATAATGTCTATATCATTGCCATTATTAATTTTGCCCACGTCGAAAGGTCTCCAAAAAGCCATTTTATAATAATAATTGCAATTACATACACACACCACTGAACTCTAGTCGCGACTGAAAATAAACACGTGCTCGGCGCTGAAATCTGAAGGCTGTAGTGCACCTGTTTAATACTCGATACTAATAGGCATTTCATATATAGGCATGTATTGCAACGACTAACAACATTTCTAATATACATTCAAATATACGGGGGAAAGTTAAACGGTACGTTACATGAATACTCTGCTTTTGTATAGGGTAAAGTCGCATTTTTAAGCCGGTATTTTCTTTGTTTTTTAACTGAAACAATTCTGACCGGATGGACCTCACGTAAACTGACTCAAATTTTTGTAACGAAAATTCCATTTTCCTCATTTTCACCGTTCGGTCGCAATTTACAATTAACCGTGGACACCTTCAATGTGGCGGTACAAAAATTTTGTCTCGTATCAAACCCATCAGTATCGTCGTCTTCCCCTATGACCCTCCTTTTATCAAAAAATATAGATACTCGTTTGTCTCCTCCGAAAACTTCCCCACGGAAAATATATCTGTATCTTTATCCCTTCTGCATCTCGTGAAATATTCGAAGGAAAACTCGTCCGGACCATTTAACTTCATAAACATTGACTAGTTAGGAAACAAGGGTAAAAAAATATAAACATCGGTAAATTATCCGAGTTCGGGGTCAGTTCGGCTTTTAATGCTGGTATATTAGCTCGTCCGACTTTTTTCCTCCTCTCCGACGCAAACTCGGAGAGTTTATGGGGTGCACATAAGGCAAAAAACTTGTTTTGTTAGATGGCGGTCCCTCCGACGTACTAATTAATAAATTATATTCCTTGCGAGTATGGAGAAAAACACAGGGCAGAGAGGATTAATTAGCGAGGATCCCGCTTTTGATTAGTGTTAGTCTGGTGCACTAATTAAAATTTTTTATCGTGTTAAGTTGTTTCATGCCACGTAACCGTTTCATCGCTCGGTTTCGTGCCAGATCAACCTCATTATATAGATTATACTCAAACTGTCGAGGAAAAAAAATACGTCATAAATGAAGCACCAAAGAAACCGTCTCCGGTAATACACCACTACACTTGTTCTGATCGAAGATGCTTCACCAATATTGAATTGTAATTGGTCAGTTTCCAAAAGAAGGCGTTAACGGGAATCAGGAACACTGGATACAAAGTAATATCCCTTATCTGTTAAGACGATTTCACTTCAACGACTCTTTTTGTCGCTTTAATGTTTAAAAGGTGAAATCTATAAATGTGAAACCTTTAAAATTTATTATATTAGTTATTTACTAAAATTTATTCTGGAGAAACGTGTTTAAAAAATTAATTCTATATGAACGAATGCTTTACAAACATAAATGCCTTACTGGTGTTAAATTATGGGATACCCAAAGTGCAATTTTATTTGGAATTATTGAAATAGAAAACGGTGCATAAAAAAGTGCAAAATGAGTGTAAAAATATAGGACATAATTAGGAAACATATAAACAATAGGAAACAATAAATAGATGCTGGAATGCATCCACCTGATTACCTTACCATCCCATATGACTCATAAGCTCCAAAGAGATTTGTACACTGTAAACAGATACTCTCTACAAACAAGTCTGTATAAACTACATTATTATTTATTTAGTACCTTTTGATGAACTGTAGTTGCTCTGGATTTGTTGTGAATATCCATTTTATTTTTGCATCACACACATAAGATCGTAGTTTGAACATTATTATCGATTAAATTGCAGTATTGTTCAATACACTTCTTCCTCTCTTTGATGGAAATTCCTTTTCTGTGCTTATCAAACAATTTCCATTCCTTTCTTGGTAGTCATTTATGGTCAGTTGAGACTTATTATCTTGTATTTTCCAATAATTGTATCGTATCACTAACTGAAAATGTATCACATGAGCAAGACTCATGATCCAATTGTTTTAAGAAATCATCAAAATTTTCAACCCTTCGAAATCGTTACATTTAGTGTAATTATGGATATCTAAGGCTATAAGTAAGATTAAACAATTCGATCAGCATCCTGGAAGGACCTACCAAGTAAAGTGGGTTCTATGTTGGAAAACATTTCTGACAAACAGTACAGTAACTTATCTGGGTTAACAACACGACATATCTCATTTTCTCCCAAAATTTCAGTTGGATCCATATTGCATTCCCCATTATTTGGGGTCAACTGATATTTTGTGTATTATTAAATATATTCAGTGACACTCTTTCTGTAGTTGACATCAGTAATATTAAAACTTCGCGTCTGTTATTGAAAAACTGGATCTAATTTTAATTGTCCGATAAATATTGATATTTTTTAAATTTTAAATTCATTTGTTTAACTAACAAGACGTCATTAAATGTTTTCCGCTTGTTTGTCCGTACATGAATTTTCGACAAATTATACACATTGTGGCGTTGCATAAACGCAGGTACTCGTAAAATTTAATTTATTCCTTCATATTCCGCGAACCGTTTTGTTACCGTAGTATTTGCACAAATATGGAATAAGGTATTTACTCATTTAGAAGAGGTTACGCCGCTCACAATGGAAATGGCTCCTTAACTTTTATGAACCGCGCCTTGTAAAGATTTTATTACATACTAGACGTGTACGATTTAAATCATATTCAACGGCACCTCATTAAGTTTCCTACTGAGCCGTTCGCATTCAAATCATCCTTGATTTGTTTCCGAAAAAAAAAGTGAAGCATCGGGCGCGCACACCTTCACTAACCTCGATTCCGCGACGATTTCTTTGCTTTTTCCAATTTTGTTTTCGCTGCAAAACTTCGTCGGTAATCAGTGAAGCTTAAAATGAAGAACCGAGCCGACGGACTTTTTGTCACCCCTGCTTTTTCAGTCTTCCACCTTTCCGGGCAATTTGTTAATTATATTTTTATCGAAACCGCGAGATACAAATTACTCGAGACGGCCGAAAATCTCCAAAGGAACAATACACGCGGTAAAGAGCTATAAAATTAATCCTGAATAGACCGCGGCGTACCACAAAATCTGAATAATAGTTATAAACGTGTAATGTCAGCAATGTTTAGTTCAATTATCGACAAATGGTTTGTCATGCTTCAAGAGTAAAATCACGCTTAGTTATACACCTATGTATCAATTAATGCGTTCCTGGTAGTACGTATAAAAGTAATCAACATGCAAAATAAATTACTTCTAAATTACCACTTTCGAGATATTGAATATTAATCATGTTAAAAATGTCGACGACATTTATGTATTTCTGCACGTAAATCTATGGCAATTAAAATTGTTTTAGCATAGCGTAGATTACACGTTATTCTCTTTATTTCGTGTTTTTGTTCTTTGTTTAAATACAGTGAAGAAACTTATTAGTCATCTATATCGAGCATAGTAACGAAATATTTGATGAAATATCCTTTTCAACTAATATTAACACTAAATAAATTCAATCGCTATACTTTTATTAATAATTACTAACTACTGGCGGTATTAAAACGAAATCGCTCCATCGGTAAATAAGCATAAAAGTAAGATTTTTATAAGTAACAAAAATATTGTAACTTCTAAGAACTTTACCATGATCCCAAATTGTGGGGGCGTTTTCTGGCAAATGTGCCCTTGTTAGCATGGCCAAATCAAATATTCTCTCATATAGTACGTAACACAACACAATATATTTTTTGACCAAGTTTGAGCATAGACCTAAACTGCATTTCCTGAGGACGGAAACAATCTTATCACCTCCAATATGAGGCAGTTTTGCAAAATTTTTAGCGGGAAATTCAAATGCTTTAAATTTTTATATCCCATATTCAGAAAATGGGGGTGAACGTTCCACGCAAAAAAGTATATTGTGTTTTCTTTATATCAAATTATACCGTTACATTTTCCAGTTTATTGTAAATAATGAAACACGAAAATAAAAATCTCATTTATTAGTTATTTTACCTGGTTTTTTACCCATATTGGAATCCACTTAGTTAAATCGAACTTTATGAATGATCCAATGTTCCAGTAATATGCTTTTCTTATATAAGAGGATAACACTTGAGTTTTTCAAAACTAATATTAAAGTCAGTGAGATCTAAGAAGTTAATGAAATTACTTTTTCACTGTTTTCATCGCATTTCGCCTATTTTAATGCCATTGAAAAAAATATAAAACCTTAACACCTGGAATGGCACAACTTTATTTAAAGAATAGAATGTTCATGTTTGCTTTTTCATAGGAGACTCGTATGAGTATTGTAACCACGTCGAGTTTTCGAATTTGAGTTTTCAGACTTTTGAAAGGTGTATGGGTGATGTATGCATATGTATCTGCGGTACATTGTAATTTAAATTAAATATCACAAATAGTTCAGACTTTGCATTTAGACGCAAAACATTCTCAGAAATGGGAAGATGTAACATATTGCAATCTGCCATAACGAAAGTGTAATTTTTGGCACCGAAATTCAAAAGTCTACTGACATGAAATCTACCTGACAAGTTTGTGACTGAACTCGATACCTGCCATCGCAAAATATCGCAAAGTACCGACCCACGATTAAAGTTTCCATAAAACTTTTAATGTCTGATTTTGAAGATCTCATTCCCGCTTTTTTCTATTCTGTACATCTCGGGCTCTGTAGGTCATTAGTGAATCATATGATGACTGAGTTCTGCCACAAAGCTTTTCTAGCATTAGAAGATGAATTAAATTACTGTATTTACTGGTGACGAAACTCAATGGTGATGAAATCTGCCTGACAATTCTGTGGCGGAACTTGGTGCTTTCCATTGCAAAATATCGCACGATATAGATTATAGGCGTGGCACTAAGTTTGCTGAAAAACGTATATTTCGTTTATCGCACCATACCAGAACTTCTCAATAAACTTCTTATTAACATTGTTAAAGTCCTTTGAAAAAAGTAGGTGGTGTATGTAGAGGATGGTGTAACATTATTATTAATTAAAGTATGGATACAAAAAGTATTCTAACTACTTAGAGACCAACAAAGAAATTTATACCAAAGTCAAATGTCGTTGTATACCTGACAATTCCTATTTCTAAGAATGGATAACGTTAAACTAGATGTGGGGTAAACAAGCATTTGGGGTAAATCTCCTAGCTTTTTTAAATCCCCGTAGAACGGATCGGAATTCGATCGTTAATAAGATCGAATATAAATGTTCAAAACAACAAATTACTGTCTTAACTAACATTATTATCTGCGTACTCGTAATATCCCGCCAATAGATTATCGTCATGACTTCCTACTGGCGAACACCAACACGATTCTAATTAGAAAACACTCCGACATCAACAAAGGCAACAAAAAAAAGCAACGAATATATCTCAGGTAGTAGTAGTGGTACCACCCGTACGCATGGATCTGTCACGATGTCAGGTGTTTGCAGGTAGAAATTCTTCTTCTACCACTACTCTACCTTGTGATTATTCGAGTATTCATCATCTTCAACTTGAGTCGAGTGCTGCTTCTCTAATTTTTATTTGTTGTGCTATTGTTAACCGACGGAGAGTTAAAGTGTTTATTGAAAAACGTTTTTGGTAGACGATGAACGTGTCAAGATATTGTGATGGTAATTATGAGTTGAGATGGTGAAGAAATATTAATAACAGATTGTGTTGTTTGATAATGAGAGGATAACAATTGGATAGGTAGTGTTTGTGACTGTAAAATAGTCGTTTCGAAGATGTGTCAATGGAATCTGACGCAGTAATAGTAAGAAATTTATTGCAGTAATTTTCAAAGAATACACACGTTAATGGTCTAATCAAAACAATAATCATATTTCAAGTTAGCAAGTTTGTTCAGCTAACTAGTGCATTTTTATGAGATTTAACCAAAAATTTGGTTCTGACAACGTCAATGCGATGCCATCCCTGATTTACAAAGTGCCTTATAACCTGGTAATAAGATTTTTCGTCACTTTGATTTTGAGTAAAATTCAATTATGATGAGTATCACAACCTATAAAGTCCTAAAACTTGAGGTATTAAAATTTCATTTAATTTTTTCGAAATATTTTAAATACATTATTAAATACATTTAATTACATTATACATTACCAATTTCATACATGTAGTATTTCACACATGAAAAAAACGTCCTGTTTATTTTGTAATACCTAACACAGCGTAACAACACCGGATACATTTGCTGTACAAAAGTGTTCATGGCAAAATTCTGTAATACTTAGTTATTTCAATTTTCGAGAATTCAACATGTTCTGAAAATGTCCGTAAAGACTCGATTCCACTCCGCGTTCATATTCAACGCTCTCCTTAAGTATGCCACAGGCATGACATGGCTAACCAGTCGACCGCTCAAAACTAGATTAATTATGCATTTGAACGTGCTCCTCTTGATATATCACAGGCGTGCATTAAAAAAAAACCCGACATGAACATAAAGCTTGTAATGGCCATCCGTGTCTGCAAGCAAACCAGCTATTTAGTGTGAATTACCGATGAAAAATGGACGAGTTGAAAACCAGAATCCTAACGTTCCCGTTATCCGAAATTTCGGATTAATAACATGGAAATAGAGTTATGTAGGCATAAAAGAAGGTGAAAAGAAATCTTTTTATTCTTATAATTCGATTCGGTTCGAAACGATACATCTCTTTTGAAAGGACCCATTTTGTCCGATTGTATTGATAAAGTCTTCTTCACCTTGCAGCCTCATCCTTTCATTACCATTAATGTAGCATTTCTTTATCTGGCAGATTGGATTTTCGGTCTGTTTCAGACAAAAGCCGACTTGAGCTATGCAAATTTTTTTAAAACATCTTGTAACGAGCAGCCTCTCCTTTTCTCCCTCTTCTCCCTTTATGTAATTGGAGCCCGGCGAATGAGATATTTAGCCGTTTATTTCCATTTCCACCCGTGGACTGAAAAGGAGAGTGCCTTAATCACCAACAAAACGTAAAAAATATAATGACGGTATAATAAGTGTATTTCTTTACGTGTCGTTTCCAAACCAGTTTTTTTCCTTACAAGTGAGTACAAGTACCTGGAACGGTAACATTTTAAAAAATCACCTTCGCAGCCAAGAAAGCTGATATAAAACGCTCTCGACGTTTATAAACAATAAACTGAAAGTTATTTGCCGGCCATATCAACGCTCGATAATAGGAGTTGTATTACAAAACGTAATCTCTTACGCGCAAGTAATGTTTGTCGATAGAACCCGACGCAATATAATTCTCAAGACGTTTATGAGTTTAAAGCTGTAAGCATGTTTGATGGTTTATAGGAAGTATTATAATATTTTTCAGTGTTCAGATTAAAACAGAAATTCTACAGAGTAGGTAGATAAATATCTGATTAAAGCTGATTCATATTAAACCTGCAAAATTTTAAAAGTTACAGTGAACACATTTCTTTGTGGGTTACAGACTCAAAGTGGTAATACTGCAAAGGAATGAAATAAAGTTCCTAAGAGTTTCTCCGATTATTTTTCATTACTAAGAATGTACTTCAAATAGATATAAGAAATTTTTGTAAAAAATTGGTATTTCCTTCTTGAACAAAATTGATTGTGAGTTCTTGTCGACCATTACTTATCATGCAGCACCTTCAATGAAACCAACCATGCGGTAAATGCTTCCAGGTTAAATCTGAATTTGAATGAGAGTATTATTTTATTACCAGCTTGACATGGGTCTAAATAATTTTTTGATGTACTGGTTAAAACCATTGTTGTTTATTTTTAAAATCATTCAATGTGCTCGTTCAAAGTTTGTCTTCAATGTTGACTCCGTGGATTACCAGACAACATTCGGACAAATAATAATTTAATGTGTATTTAGCATTCCACACAGCATGATGATGGCTACTGCTTAGTCGAAACAGGTCGCTTTTAACACCATTCTTGCCAATAACCAGGGGTTTGTTAAGACGTAGTCTTTTGCTTTATTTCTTCTGAATTTCAACGTTATAGATTTGAACATCTGAATATAAACTCGTTAATGTCACATTTGAATCACTTACTGCCGATAATACACATTCCAGCATAATAGAAGGATAAAACTTAAATTTGTGGAGCTAAAAAATAAAAGGGTAGTCCTACAAATAACCCCTAAATGAGCCTCTTACTGCTAAGAATGTATCTAGAAACTATGCAGTAAATTAGGTTTATTTCAGTAAGGAAGGATTTTCATCATATTTAGTGCCTTTACCACGGGGTTTCTCTTTACTTTACTTTACAAATGGTCTTAAAATTCCTAGAGTGCTTTAATGACTATACTTTTTAAAATATGATTCAAAAGGATATTGTTGGATGGAATTTTTCTTCCAGAAGTTTACACATAGTCTCCTAGCAATAGTATAGATTTCGAAACATTCATTAAGCAACCAAAATTTTTTCGGTAAATTTCGGTAATTTTTTTCCAAAAGTTGAGAAACAGTCCCGAAACCACCAGAAGCTTAATATTTATGTTGGAAACTTACAGGTTTCACAGCGTTAATTAGTGAAGTTTAATTTCTTGGAGAACTTTTCTTCCAAAAATACAATTGACCTATGTTCATAGAACTCTTTAGACAACTCCCTTACTACTCAGGGGTATTTTATTTTCCTGAAAACTTTTCTACTAAAATTAAACTCCAAGAATTTACAAATATTTCTAAAGGTTTGTAAACGTTAAAAGTCTTATTGAAAAATTTATGAATAATACTAGAACTTCTCCAAGCTTTACAAGTGCTCTACCTAACTTAAGGACCTACTAACCTAACCTTACCTAAGGAAATTTTATCTTTTTGAACACTTTTTAGCGAAATTTTACGAAGAGATGAAATATTTTTTGGAGTTTAATAATGCATTTAGAAATTATACATACTTCAAAACCTATTTAAAGGTTTTTCGTTTTCCTGAAAACTTTTCTTCCAAGTTTACAAACAGTTTTGATGTTCCTAAATGCTTTATAAGTCTTTTATCAATATTATCTAAAAAGTATATTTCGCAGTAAAGTATGCAATCAGAATTAATTTCTAATGTTACAACTTTTCTGGAAGCTTTAAAAGTACCATAGAAAAATTGTAAGTTTTAAAATATGTCCCAAATTAGTTTCATCTTTCAGAATACTTTCACGTTAGGAAGTTTACAAAGTTTTGTTTGCAGGAGTTTACAAACGGTCCTGATATTCCTTGATAGTATTTCAAGTGTGTTATTTATTTCAAAATATTTTTTCTATTGCCAGTAACTGACACTAGTTTACAAATAACCCTAGCATTTCTAGAAGGTTTACAAGTCGTCTAAGAAAGTTATATCTTTCTATACCTCACTCTAAATCTTTTCCCTAGAAA
This sequence comes from Cryptocephalus primarius, assembly GCA_963576515.1. Taxonomy (NCBI): domain Eukaryota; kingdom Metazoa; phylum Arthropoda; class Insecta; order Coleoptera; family Chrysomelidae; genus Cryptocephalus; species Cryptocephalus primarius. Next base: position 6,094,040 of record OY754940.1, on the reverse strand, counting down.
CTTTATCAGTCTTTCAGGAATATTTCAAATCTTTACTTAAATCAGTTTTATTTATCGGAAAAGGTGTTTGCAGAAATTTAAAAATAGTTATGTTTTTCCTAAAAGCTCTACATGTCTCTTGGAAATGTGACAGATATTAAGACATTATCTAAAGGAGTCCGATCTTCCAGAAAATTGTTCAGAATTAACAAGTCAGAATTTAATATCGTTAACACTTGTTGAACCCCAAACGAGAGTTTTTCCCTCATTTTCTCTCGATCAGACATGCATTTGCAAATAACTTCAGCGATTGAAGATGTTTCAAAATAATTTAAGAGAGAACCTAATTCTCCTCAAAACCATCTCTAGATCGAAATCAGTCATCGCAGACAACCCCCTACTACATCGATGACATGTATAACTTCCCACGCATTCAATCAGCAGACGCAACAGCAAATAGAGATGCCATTAGCCGTATATTTACTGCTCCTAGTCAGACCAACATTACATTAAACCAAACTAATAGGTTTTCAGTGTATCTGCAAACAACAATACATTATATCTCGCAGCACTTTACCGTACGTTCACCATCGCACTGGTTACGAATGATATTAATCAAAACATGTCCGAAGAGTTAAGTATTTTACGATCGTTAGGTATTTATAAGGTGACGGGACCAGTTCTACGGATTAGAGCATGTGTAAGTGCAGGGAAGGAGTTGTTTTAATCTTCCACGAAGGTAAATCGAGATTCTTGAGAATCATGATAAGTTTTCGAAGATTACGAAAGTGTCAACCATTATTTGATTAGGGACGTGGTAATAGTCAATAATGGTTCAGTTAAACTGTTTGAAAATAACTAAAGTTTCACCTGATGCAGAATTTGTTTCTGGGTTAATTTCAATATTTTGTCTGAAATTTTAAAATGAAACCAAATTTTAAGTTCTCTCCTCCTCGAGAGGTTGGTTAATTTACTGCAACGATTTTGACGACTGGTTACGTTAATTTACGCAGGGAGGATTTTAACGGACAAGGATTTAAGATTACCTTACATTACAAAAGGCTCTGTTCTCCTCGTAGCACAAAGGTCGTTGGCAGCCGTACCCACCCTTAATTCATAATTCCCGAGTAATTATTCATCGGTAGCTGATTGCGCGGAATCGCTCCCGGACCCCTCGACCTTTAGAATTCACACTAAACTGTCGGCGGAGCTTAAGGTGAAACGCGTAGTGAAAAAAGATTAGATTGGGAGTTGAATAATAAAAAAAGCACGAACGCGTGCAACGCTAATTTCCTTCGGGCTTTTGTAATGGTAGCATAATGATATGGCGGAATAAGGTCTTGCCGGGGAATCCATTAAAAACGTAAAAGCTCAGCTAAAAGGGTTGTCGGGAGGGTAAAAAGTGAATATCGGGTGGTCGAAGGGAATGCGCCACCGAAATCGGTGCTTTTTGTACACAGGTGACGAGCAATTTTTCTTAGATAATCACTTGAACGTTTACATATACATCACTTAACAGCTCTCGCCGCCTATTCAAACACATTTTGATAGATCTGGAACTAAGAATCAGTAACACTTTACGAGTTTTCGGTAACGTCGAAATAACTTTACTACCTCTATAAATTAAATATCTGTGCCTGCTAATGGTAGAATCACCTAGCTCAGTAAAAGTTTAATGACTTTATGGACATATAAAAGAAATAACCATTTAATAGCTGAGACTAATTTATGATTGCGCCTAATTGGAAACTAACGAGGGCTCATTCAATAAAATCCGGTTTAATTCCCTAAAATTAGGGCTCCTGATGTAAAATCGAGAGAAATTTACAAGTATAAAATGTTTAAGTTATGCGCCTATTTTAAAAATTAAGTAAAACTGTGGCATCCCAAATATACTCTAAGTAATAAAGCTACTTCATTGTTTCTATACTCCAACGATAGATCGTATAGGAACAAGTTGTTTTAGATATTGATGCAAAGACCTATCCAATTAAGATACTATATTGCTAATGTACGAACCAGCGAGACTGTATTCGATTCAACTAACAATGTAATTGGTAGGCGGTACCACAAAAACCGCGTATTGGTACTTTATTGCCTAATGAGGTGTGTAGAATCTACTATCTGGAAAAGAAAAGGTAATCGTTTGTATAACATAATTTTTACAATCATAGGTCTGATTTATATAATGAAGTGAGTTTGGCATTGGATATGGCCATTTGCCACAATTTCTAAGACTCCTTCAGAGATCTAATAAGCACGCCTATATGATTTCATTTTGGATGGCTAATAAGAGAAATGGACGTCTTTTATAGCCTGTACAGGTTGTTTTGTATTCATATACCATCTTTGCAGATAAGAAAATGTGGCTCAATTTACAAATCGAGACATTGTTACAATCACAGTAGGGCGTTGATGTCGAGCCACAGTTATATAAATGAGCTAGAAACCGCAGATGATTAAGCCTTAGTCCTGTTATTGTCACAGTATAATCTGCGATTATGGACATGCAGATTATACCAAATCAGTTTGCTATTTTGCAAGTAACGAATAAGACTAACTTTAAGTTGAAGCAGCTGTTAAATCTAAAGACTCTAGAAATTAGTATTTTCAGTAGTGATTTAGGTTTGTAAAATGGAAAACGGGCAATACAACAAAAGTGCTTATTAATCATATAAGAACATTAAATTTTTATTTGTTTCTCTTCAATTAGTACATAGTTCTTACAACTCTCTATTTAAAGTTAATCTTATTTCTGGGTTCAAAAATTGTCCTTCGGTTACTTTGTACAGATGAACCTTTCACATCAATCACTGGCTCTTAAATAGATTTCTAATCAAGATTTTTACAACCTGCATCACCACGTAAACAGTCTAAACGTGTACATCATTTACAACTACTTCTACATCACTTGCTTCATTCACGTCTTCAAAGAACCGTAATATGTGCTTTATATTCTTCTTTACTGTGTGATTTTATACAATACAGAACATATTACTTGTAACTTGAATATGAAGGAAATCACACAACATAGTTTCTCACTCATTCTTCCTTCATTTTATGAGACTTTTACTACTCCCACTTGAATTCCATCCTTTCGAAATCGTTCCCTAATGTACTTACGTAAAGGACGCATTTACGAGTGTAATTGTCTACGAAATATGACACTAATTGGTGTCTATTCCCGGCCGAATAGTTTACGTGATTCGTCTAAATTTAGAATGAATTCGGAATTGTTCGAGTTACAAGACAAATGCTAAGAATAGGTTCTCGCTTAAACCGATGTAAGACTTTTCGGACATTCGCAGCAGACAATGGAAATAGAAATAAGATGGTTGAAGTGAAGTGTAGACAATTGGTTGTAATGTTCCCGAAGAAGGTATAATAAATTTTGCATTTTGTAGTTTGAACATAGGGTCATAGGCACGTTTTCTTCTGCGCACTTCTAGAATGGTCGTGCCTGATTATATAAAGTGTGTTGTGGAAAGGCGTCAATTTTATGAAAAATGAGAGAATATTTCTCAAAAAACAAAATTCGAAAACAAAAGGCATAAAGAATAAATAATTACTATCACTGACAAGTTGAGATATGTTATTTAAAAAAAAAGCAACTTAAGTTATACTAGTAATGAGTCATTTTTTTGTTTATCGTAATTTGCTAAATAATCGCTGTAAATAGATGTAACACTAAATTGGGTAGTATACAATGAGTGGGATAAAAATTAACATAAACAAATAAAGTACTTCTTAACTAATTTGTTTTTAACTAATTTGTTTTATTTAGTTTATCATATGTTTTCATGCATATCAACAAGTTTTTATATTTTACTGAACCCTTATCAGGAATAGAATTTAATATTTCATTAGTATTACATACGTGAAGTAATATGGAATCTTAGCAATTTTTGGTAGGGGAGACAGCGATTGGTTTAGTAATTTTTTGTGTTTCAATTACTTTTATTTTTCCTAAACATTTTCCCTTTTTGATTTTTAACGTTATGATTCAAATTATCGTTTAAGTTCATTTGGTGATAATATAAAATTTCCAAGAGTAATGGTTTTTTCTCAGAAACAGGTCGAAAATTGGGGACGTACCCGGGAATGGTATAGACATGTAGCTAAATGCACACAAACAGTCATAAAAAACGTTATAAGTTGTGCATTTACTAAATATAAAAGTAGAGGAATATGTCAAAATAGTAACAGAATCCTGATAGTGCACTGTTGAAGAATGGCATGTCTGTGTGCGTGCGTGCGCTCCAAATTTTGAATTTAAAAGTTTATCCCCCACCCTGTTATTTTTTTAATAATTTCGTATATCATCTATACCTCAATAATTCTGCAGAAACTATAAAATTTATAAGTAGTATAGTACCGCTATGAAAAAACAAGTAGAAGCATAAATGAAGAATCATAATCAAGACAGTTGAAAGGAGTAGAGAAAAGAACAAGAAGAAAAACTTTGGAAAGCCAAATCTCAGCATTTGGGCTATTATTTTCATAAAATCTCTCTTATAATTTATGTATATATATGTACCAATGTTTATTCACCTGGTAGTGCCTGTGTGTACCGTTTCTTTTTCTTTTTGGAGGCAACTAACCTCGGTTTCGTGTACCGAATATTTAGTAAAAATCCTCATTCTCATCGTTTCTCGAGTTATCCGTGCATAAACGATAACATGACACCTGCCATTACCACCAAATTACCCAACACTTAACCTCCTCGGTTTCGTAACAAATTAAAACGTCGATTTCGGTAAGTCATGCAAAACAAAAGCCAGAACGATTCGGATATGTAACGACTCCGTAGAAGAAAAGAGAGATATATAGCGAGCGAGAGAGAACCTTTACAGATTTATCACCTGTGCTACGGTTCTCCTTATTCGCTCTACCCGTTCTTCTGGTTGAATGAAAGTTTACCTTCTACCTGTATACCTGTCGGGTCCAGTGCAGCGATTACAAACGAGAATCTAGCTGCCTGTGGCTGCCACCTGTCCCGATCTCTCGACGCCATTGGTCGACATCTATTGTTTTTTATTGCCCCGCTCTTTTCCGATTTTTTAACGCTACACCCGTAACCGGCATTCTGTAAATTATTCCATTCCCAAGGATCGTCGTTCTATCTCTTGGCCTCTCTTACGTACGCAAGTACGGGACACGAACACATACGCACGTAATGCCGTAATTGAAGTGGGAATGTATGCAGTGTTTTTGAGTGCCTACGGGGGTGTCCCAAAGTGTCACGGTTTGTTTTATGGCATTAAAATCAATTGTAATGTACACTTTCTTCTTAATACTAATTTAACTGATAAAAATTATTATTAAAATAAAATTTTTAAAGTAGCATACATGTATGCAATGTGATACCTACACTCGTCAGTTCAACAACCTAGATTTTATCTAGTTAACTTCACTTATTGACTGACTAGCTTTTACTAGTCAGTTAATTGCTGACTAGCTAAATTACACCTGATTAAACATTTCAGTCTTTGACAAGATCTTGGACATACTGTACTGATTAATAGACTAGGCTGGTTAGCTTATATTAAAATAGAAAGTATAGAGTTACAGACGTGTCCCTCTAAGAGTGTAAGGAGGTTACCAGACTCACAACACTAGAGGTTAATTAGTTCAGTTGTACAAACAGTATGATTTTTACTAATAAAATAATTACTGACTAGCTATGGCTCAGATTGAATTGGTCACACATATCCATTTTGACAGGCTGCTTAAACATAGAGAAAACAAATTCGAGAAACCCTATGTATATCTAAGGGCGGGCTATCCTATCTTGCCCTACTACTTCAGCAAACAACTCTGTGAATAAGGAGTTTATAGTTCACTTATAAATAAATGGTTTGTCTGTATAAGTAGAGTCGAGGAAGTTGACTCCGGCCTCGCTTTAATCTCCTTAGAGGACAGAATACCCAAAAATAGTACAGGGTTGGCTTCCATAGATAATTAAACTAATATTTTTATGAGAATAGAAAGAATGATATGAAAATTTTAATTAAGTAATCCGCGTAATCAATCAAATCAAAATCAATAATGATTTTAAAAATAGTCATTCCTACTTTTTTAATTTCAATATACATCAGCTGATATTAAATTAAGTTCCCTGATAATGAGCTCTAATATGGAGTGTGACACTGTGGGATCTTTTAATACTTTATTCTAGTTAACCCCATATTAGTTGAATAGAATTAAATGTACAGTAACATGGGGATAATCTTAAAATTATATGACCAAAAGTTTATCATCCTTCAAAATATAACATTTATCAAACGTTTGGGTGTGTACAAGTTCTAAAACAAACTGTTAGAAAATGAATTTTCAAAGTACATATTGTGATTGCTACGAAAATTTTATATTTCTTGTGTAACTTGCTGTTATCACGATTTTTTCAGATAACCTATTGTGATAACTTGTATTATCTAAAGCTGTCTTAGAATTTGGGGAATGTTTTGGTAAGAAGGTGCTTTGAAGCAATTTTATGTCGTTTATTATTCACGTACTATCTTAGTCCCGCCTTGTAGCACCCAAGTCAATTTGAAAAAAATTTTAGAATTGTAAAAGTCCGTTTTATGAACTTATCACTACAAAATTAAAGTATTCACCTGTTCAGTTATATTTTAAACTCCATTATCAATTATAAATTACATAAATGCCGTTAAAATTTTTTTCGAAAAGCCTTAGGACTCTTTTCATTATGGAGTCGAGGAAATTTGTGTCACCTTAGCGAATCATGACGTTCAAACAACTTTTTATACACTTCTAGGCATAAGATAATGTCAATAAACGTACGCGATTCCGGATTCCCGTCACGTTCGCCGGCAACTCCAAACATTGGGGATTTATTAACCGGTGATTCTTCGAATTTCGACGTTCGATCGCTAATTAATACGAATCTAGCGTGTATTTTATCTTGTGTCTATCTGGTGCGCCTGTTTGTTATCTCACGTGTTCGCCCGGCTGCGGCAGCATCTCTCCTAAGGGATAAATAATTACAGGTAATATCGACTTCGAATTATTAAGGAGACAACGACTAATGTCATGCGGACGAGTCGGAATCGAATATACTCGGTCAAGATTATAAAAATAATCTGTCCCATCGGATCTGAGTGGGAAAACGGACAAACTGGTTTTGTATCAGAGGTCAATGCGAAGGTATTAATCCATAGCAATTAGAAGGCGCTTTGATGAGGTTATAGTGCCGCAAGAAGAATGTGTAGATATTACAAAAATCTCAAGTATTTTTTACGTATTTAACTTGTACCTGACAGAATCGATGTGCGTTAAAGAACTCGAGAATTGAATTTTCGAAACGGTTTTAAACGAACACGCGTGGAGGTTTTAGGACAATTTAATAAAATGGAAATTATCTTGTAGGAATATCTCGGGTATCTGAGGTATTTTTACGTTAAAAATATTCACTATAGTCACTTGATTAATTTGTAAAGATGAGATGAAAAATAAACTGTATGTACTGGATGTATTACGTATTATCCATTCTTAACTGCATCTTTCGTGCAGCTCTTGGCATTTCCAAGAATTTTTTATTCTTCGGTGATGGAGAGATAAGAGCGGATAAATTGTATAACGTACGAATATTACTATAAGGAATATTACAATACAATCCTTACCTAAGGTTATACCGTGTATAATAGAAACAGCTGCAGGAATGATATGGAATTATATACCTTGAATGCAACAAAGGTGGTTAGTATATCAACAATCTTACGATCAGTGATGTGTAGTGGTATCGAATAAATAAAATATAATGTACCTTTTATTTAGCATTCTAAAAGGGTACGTTGCTCCTCTCAGAAAAAAACACGAAAAATGCGCTTTAAAAAAGATTTATATATATGAAAAATCCTTTCAGAATATTCCCCATTTTACCCAATGTACTTATCCCATCGCATTATCCACTTTTTATTCATACATGTGTGCGTGAGGAGCTTTATCTGATGTAGCACCACTTCTTGCAAAAGGGATGTGCTAAATTATATAACTAGAACATCCACTCGTGTCTGAATGCGTATGTATCTAGTGTGTTCCTTTTTAATTCTCCGCTATACTAACAAAATTATTAATTTAATAGAAGCATACACGCGTCATACAATATTGCAATTGCATGAGTTGAAAGGTGAGAAACGAAAGGCTGGATGTACTTATACGGTTTGTTATACTTATTATTGCTCTTTATTGCTCTAATTATAATCTATTGTGCATTCAGGTGAAGCTTGGAATAGAATTCTCGTTAAATTTCTGTACAACATAACTAGCAGGTACAACAGTTTCGTCTCGATTACACCTTTCGGCACTTACTTTAACGTATCCAAAGTAAGATTAGTCGTTCGAGAGCTACCGTTCACCCCCCGCCGTTTCTCTCGCCATTCACAAACTAAACAACACATCGTCGTGATACCTACCATAATTTAAATATAATCAGTCATCGTCTCGAACATCAAAGAATTCGATCCCTCATATATTCTCCTTTTTACCCATATCACGTCAGGTGCATTAATTAATCAAACTGCTCTCCGCAGACTACCGTGGCCCTCGAAATCGGTTTCATGCTATCATTTAATTATATACGCTTCCAGGTAGACGAAACAACGGAAAAATTACTTTCCGTAAAGGATCGGGAATTATAATTATCGGCGTTTCTCGGATCTGGGCTCTATCTAAACATCAACTCTTTGAATCCTTAAACGCTGACCATGGTACTGTCATTAGAGTTTTAATTATTGTAGTGCCGGGTCTAAATGGTTTTTACGGGCATATAATTTAATGTAATAATTTGGGTACTATTTGCAGTGAATCGCAACTGGATTCGGTGTAAGTTGTAATTATCGTGCCGGCGCCACTAACATTTTCGGGCAGTTATCCTAACACTGAACAACCCGTGTTATATATATAGAGGTTAGTTAGGTAGTTATACCTAACTCTCATACTAGGTCCATGCCATAGGCCTTATATATGTTACGTTCACCCACTAGACTTCGACTTCGAACAGTATGGAACGTTCGAGGATGTACAAGATCGATATAGGATGTTTCGATAGATGATTTCATTTGATGATTCATTTACTTGATAATTCTGCAACGACACCAATTTTATCAAATAATAATATTCACTAATTAAAAAGAAAATACGAGATGTGAAGATTAGCACTTCGCTTACACAATTCCAGGATGTGTTGGGATCAGTCTAGTTTTTAATTAATCGCAATAAATAAGAGAATGAAGCACCATTGTTCTTCAATTGTTCCTCTCTCACTGTACACTGTGTATGTAAGAGAGAATATTATTATTATGCAGGTAACGCACTGCGACGAATTAGGGAAAAAGTAAGGCGTAACTGTGTAACACCTTTAATTTTTTGTGTATTATATAAACGTTGTTAATCTGCATAGCCAATACGGTCTCTATGAACAAATTAGGAAGGGACTGAAATTGCAATTTTTCCGAAAAATCCGAAAAGAAGTTCACCAAGACAGTTTTGAAAGTTATCAATAACTTCATTAATTTTGAAGGTGCTCTAATAAAATTGCATTAAAATCCAGGGAATTCTTAAATTTCGACCATGAAATCTTGGGTAATATTTTAGTAATTCATTAAAACTTCTGGCATGGTTATGTTGTCCCACACTTAGATCTGGAACTAAAATTAAATGATTTGACTTCATGATGATGGTTATGAACTAGAATTTGATTACACAGCCCAAACAAATACAAGACATACCTCAAGTTTTTTTCGCTAGTGCGTTTTTATATCGAAATAATCTCTTTGTAATGTTTGGCCTGAACCCACATTGAGAAGCTGGTCGTATCGAGCCGTAAGTGTGCCGTTTTCTCCAGTCACTTCCCAACTCTATAATTTGTGAAATATTTTTTAATCTCCCACACAATCGAGTTGCTCGTTAAAGTTTTCTGTCAAATTTTACATATTATTATAATTATCTTTTTCACGTGAGTGCCACATTCAACAACCTACAAATTACAACCGTTGTTCCATTCGAAGTAGTAAATTTCCTGTTGTAAATAATTACAAATATCCTGTAACAGAAGAAAACGCAATCTAATCACGTAGTCGCGACCAAAAAGTAACAACATGCGTTAAGTACTTCGTTCCTTATTTTTTCCTCGACAAAATTCATTACCCGGCATCTAGACAGCATTTAAGATAGCTATGATATCCCAGAACGGAGAGAGGATGTCATTTTCGTGATAAACGGCATTAATTACTGGAATATTTCCTGAACGGAGCTCCGGGGAATATTCGTCAGTTATGAGACAATTGATTGCGTCGGCTTTTGATACACATTAAAGGTGTATTGTGCCAGGCAATTATCTAATCGTTTTATCCTAAAACCATACGTGTAGGTAATAGATTAATTTGTACGTTTAAACCCCTATTAGCCTTAATTTTTTTGAAGACAAGTGAAAGATTTTTCTTTAAAGTGGCCGTCTTATGTATTGTGCGTTTCGCTTTTCCCATTCGTCAAACTTTAAAAACCCTTATTTGTCTTTTCCCCTAATGACCGTGATTTTTTAAAGCGGATTCCGCGTCCACGAACACCGAAGGCAGGTGGACAATTATAACCAATCATTCAGAAGAAACCAGTTATACGAACTTCTTCCTCTGCGACGTCTTCCCATGTAAAAACGTAATAATTTTAATAACCATCGAAAATATTTTACCGTCGTTATTTAATTTTGTGCTGGTCGTTGACGCTCACCGGCGAATTTAAAACCCATTTCCTCGTGAGACAAAAAATTTCTTAAACTCTTCAGCCCAAAAAGTTCGAGTGTGGGTATTAGTAGAGAGACAATGGTGAAAAACTAAGGAACGGGGAAGAGTGGGAGAAGAATAATAAATGTAATGTTTGATGTTCCATGTGGAACGCACTTGTGACGACGACGTATCGCGTTTCAGATTATTCTACTCAATGGAACTACCGAGATGAACGCAATGACGCAGAAATCGTGCTTATAAACGTATCAAACTTTAGTAAAATTTCCTATTTTTCCTAAGGATCATTGTGTGTAAGTACACTATGTGTTGTTTTTGAAAAGCGTAATTATCAGATAAATATCCGTACAGTTGCTTTCAGACTAATATCCTCGGGTATGTTTTGTTTTCTACGTACGACATACCAACACACGTGATCGCCGACGTTCATTAAAAAGACATTAGTCAAAAGCGAGTTATTTCGGAAACAATTCGAAGAAATTCGTCATGGAAGCACAGAGTTTATTGTCGGCGAAGAGAATGCGAACGCTTTGTAATAAAAGCGCCCATAAGAGAGTTCGTCGGATCTCGTTTTATGGTTTACATCTCCCAGAAAATCCAAATGAAGTGCTAAAATCTCTTATTGCATAACATCCATGTCGTGACGACTAGTAGTAAAGAATGTTTATCGAGTGGGTGGGGGGTACATTTAATTCGTTTCATTACCCGAAAATGTAGCTGGAATAAAAATAAAGTCTGAGAACCGAATAAATTGGTAACGACGCTATAAAGTTATTTGACATCTTTTAAAAATTTAATCGAATGTACCGACAAATCTTCAATGAAGCTAATTTTTAGTACTGATTGAAGGTTGATCGACGGATACCTTTTATACCAAAATTTTATAAAGAACGGAAGACTTGGAAGCAATAACGATGATCAAACATGGTGGCTTTAGTGCAGTGCCATTCCTTGACATTACAGGATTCAGTAATTGTTGGTTTAGGGCATATACGATTAATATAATTAGACCCGGCATTCTCATAGAAAAATATTATTTGTTTACATGCACTACATAACTGTAGCTTCCCCATGGAGGGTGTAGTCTAACAATGTATAAACGGTAAACTATATGGTATTTGCCTTATACTGGATAAACTGATCAGAGCTGTAAACGCCAACAAAACCAAAATTACATTAACATATCATCTCTATCACATGCAAGTAAAACAGGAGACATACAATAGTTACTTTAAATACATTTAATGATGTACAATATATGGAAAGTATTTATTGGAAAGCTAGCAAAGCTGAAGTAGTAGGTTTTATAAGGTTACTCTTCGGTTATATTAACAACTGTATTTATGTTTGCGACTCGTCGACATTTAACTTTAGTCATGAGGTAATATGATATTACGACAGCTTCGATTTACCGTATTAAATTTAGCCATTTATATCTCCTGCAAGCTTATTTATGTTCTTCAATCACCGCCAGTGTACAGTCAACAATCATTAAAGAATTGTAATTTTTGCATGTTTCATTTTGTTTCTAATGTACGATTTTCACCCCTTTAGGGGGTGATGGCTTCTATTGTACTGGCAGGTTTTTCTCGGTATAGATTTTCAGTGATTGTACCACATTTCGTATTAACTCAGAAATATTGTGCATTCCTATTCATCCAGCAATGTTAATGCCACTACTAATTTGTAACAGTGATATGCAAGGTGATTATTCTGTAAATACCACTGTTTTTGCATAGACTAAGGGGATTTTTCACAGTCTGCAAACTCCCATCTGTGTCCCAAAACTGCTTTTACGGGTCAGATATGTCAAGTGGTCTTTTAAATGATTAATTTGGAAATTCTAATGGAACGCCACCTAAACGAAACATAACCTTTATAAATTCCTTAATAATTAATTTGTCATTTTACCTGTGACAGGATAATCCAGACGCCTTTTTTCATTGCTATAAACTTTGCGTACCGTTCTCCTGCGAAATTTCTTAATTTTATCTATTACATGTCATGAAAGCAACACAAACGTACAAAATAAACAATGTCGAGCTATAAAGATACGAATCGATGTGACCATTCACATCGATTGTCAAAATTATTGCAGATCAACGAACGGACCGAACATGCAAATCGTAAAAGAGAATTCGTCATCTGAATTAATGCAACAATGTGAAAATGTGATTAGAATGTGCTTTTATGTTCACAATACATTATTTTGTAAACAGACGGATTTTGTTGTATTAATCCTCTAAGCTTCTTTGAGCCTTAATGCTAACTTTGGCGGAATTTTCAGATTTCTGGATTATTGCTTACTTGGTATAATGATCCAACAGAAATTTAAATTAATTATTTATATTACCAACAAAGTGAAAGTGTGTATTATTTCTACAATAACTCTTTAAATAAAATGATTGATTACAATTAACAAAATTTTGTCCACCTACATTGCACTGCACAAATATAATTAAAATTAAATTACAAGCATCATGAGGGCTTCCAGTTTTAAAAGAGTGCCGGTGGTGCACTGAGCCTTCTTGTCGCACTCCATTCAGTTTTGTTACAGAAAAACGAAATTTCGAAGCAACTGAAATATTTCAGATATTCATTTATATATTCATATCAGCCATATTCAGTTGGTTATTAACGCCTAATAAGAAAAAATATGTTCCCAAGTTCCTAAGGCTAACATAGGATGAATCTAGATAATGACCATGATCATTCAGTCAAAAAATTTTAGGTCATTTGGTCTATTAACTGCAATGCTTTAAGAACAACTACACAACTACCACGCATGTTTTCAGGTACTACGTAAAATAATTGATTAAACAAAATCTATTATGAAATTGCCTAATTTAAATTGTGTTGAACCTATATGAATTCCCAATGAATTTCGATTGATGTGCAGAATAACAGTTAATTAAATTTCTGAAAAAGACCTGAACCTGAATTCCTGACCTTCCGCGTTAGAATCCTGGAAAAAAAACAATCATCGAAAGTGAAACGCAAACGTGTGAAACGGAAAGAGAGAGGGCGAGAGGTAGAGAGAGAGAGAGAGGAGTAAATATGCTCGGGGCTATTAAACATTAATTTTCCAATTTGTACGTTTGTATGTTTAACCTTCCCGTTTTCCAGGTCTATAAGGCGGCCGGCAGCAGGGACGTGTATCGATCCTGCAGTGGATGAATGGCTAGGCAACCTGCAATGATGCAGCAGGTAGGATATTGCCATAGAATGGAGAGAGAGGGAGGGAGTAGCGTTAGTGTAGTGTCGGTGAGTTACTGCGGCGTTGAATATTTAAATTTTTATTAGATTATTTTTCGCCGGGGCGAGATTGTTTATTTTGAAACGAGTCGATGATTATGACGACGCAGACGACGGTGAAGACTCTGTTTTACATGAGGTTTTCCCTTTGATGGCTTCCCCTATTTTTCTCCTTTTTTTTTTTGCACGGACGATAAGCGAGGATCAGATCTCGCTTCCTACATTCTCTTTTTCGTGAAAAGTATGTTTTGCTGTAAATTACAGCACCTCCTATTCACGATATTAAACGGTCGCCTAAATTTTATACAGGACTTCGACTAAAGGATCAATATATCAATATAAACGGCCATATCCTTAACACATCAAAGGGGCAATCGTAACTGTGTCTCATGAGTTATCAACAAATCAAATTGAAACTTGCATTTCTTATTGACTATAATCGACCAATCTATCATACGTTACTAGTGTGATGCAATTCGCTTAGTAGTTAGGGCGTATTATTTAACTGTCTACCATTACAATTCACACTATATAAAAACTTTTCACGCAACAGTACGTTCGGATATTCATGTGTTGCAATAATAAAATATGCAGCGATCCCGTGAAAATTTATACCTATGGTGGCTTTTATAGTATGATCACGCAGCATGAGAAGGAGCCAATAAAAGCACGATAAAAAGATTATTCAATATACGTTTCAAAGTTAATAAAATACTAAACAGTAAAAGCTGAAAACATAAACTACAACACTATATGAGGTATATTGAGAAATATTGAGAATGTTAATAATATGATCATTTATTAAATAGATATAAGTCAACTTACAATTATAAATTTAATATTATCAGTCGGTTAATATAGAAGTTGCAAAATTGTATTAAATATTTAAAATATACTGTTAATTAAATGTCGGAGCAAGAAAAAGCAAAATTGAAAGGTAAAAACGAAATTCGATAGTGTAGCTCTCAAGATGACGTTTGAAATTAGCAACTCAACTATAAACCAGAATTAAAAACCTGTTGAAAAGAGCGACATCTTAAACTCGTTTAACCGATACTCGTTTAAAACTAATTTAATTCTCATTAAACACATATAAAACTCACGTCGAATTAGGAATTGAAGTATGTAAATTTTCTTACACGAGCTTGAAATTAGCAAGAACATAGGTATCGCTACCAAGGCTTTTAATACATTGACAAGTACTGGTAGGCGTAGAACTAATACTCGGTACTTGGCTGGTGTACAGTGGAATATTGATATTTCGATACAGAGTGTTTTCTCATACATACAATTGTTACAATTAAAGGTCAAATTTGACAGGCCATACCTTGGAAGGGAATGAACGATATCCAATGTATTTTTTGTCATTTTGAGTACTTTTGAATGAGAATTAAATTTTACGAAATTATGCCGAAGTTATTCAATAGCTAAAAGTTTGTTACTAATTTAAAAAAATCCTAACGCTTTCCAAATGCACCGATTTAAAAATTCCAATGGCATTCGAAAATTGGAACGCCTATTTATACGTAGAAAAATCAGCTACCAATTTGGGTAATGTTTTTAGGTACCACGTTGTTTATGAAAAAAATCAGTTTTTTTAAAGGAGGCTAGATTAGCAAAATTATTGTGGGAAAACTACCAAATTGATTTTAACGGAATTCGGTATGTTGTTTTCTCATATCGTTAAGTTTTTCTTGGCCGGATATGAAGGTCCAAAGGGATCTAAGTAATTGAAAAAAATAATATTTTAAATAACTTAATTACGAATCTTTTCCCTTCTATACACTATCCCTCTAGAATGAATATTTAAAGAGTTATGAGCAAAATAGAAGCAAAAAAGCGTTTACTCCCTCAGTTTTCACATTTTGAATGTTCAAAATTCTTATTTCTGAGGTCTGTGTGCTACAACCAACTCACTACCTTTGACAGATCCCGACTGGGCTGTGTGTCGCTTCCATTAGCCTTATATATGTCGCGTCCTATTTTGAACCGTCTCCAGTCTCCGACTAGACCAATTTCTTCATTTCGAACAGTACGAAATGTTCGAGGACGTACGAGATTATTCTTGGTGGTTTTGACAATGTTTCGTACAATGACGCGAGATGCAATTTCATATGCATTATGCATTAGTATAAACAGTACAATAAAACAATGGTATTTTCTTTTAACTGTATTCAACGATTTATTGCCACTAATATTTCTGCCAGTCCTTAATTTTCTTTGGATTTTACTTAAACAGTCAAAATTACTTTTTGATGCAGTTTAAAAAAATGATAGACATGTTATGATATGATATTTTAACAACCAAGATGATTCTTACAGCCGTTACAAAAACAATCAAGCATTCATTTATTACTGTCATATATCGTAAATATAATGTAAGTTTAATTTGGCACAGGGAAAAAAACTGATGTGCATGTCCAGTTTTAGTGAGAATTTTGAAATTATTAATATTAAACTCAGTACCTCAAGCTACTTAAAATTACCTGAAGACCTCTTCAGAGCCTAAGTTCCATATGTCCTGCATACATTACTGCTATAACCTGGTAGGTAAACTTAAAAAAATCTTATCTGAACTAAGTAAATAGCGAATGCCTACTTCCCGAGCTAAGTTTAGAAGTAGTCTATGAACGTGTGAAAACGAAAACCTATCCTAATATCCTGCAAAAAGGTATGGAATGGACTAACAAAGACTAGAGTAAAATGTCCATTGTGAGATCCCCTGAGAGTTGTTTAGTGTGCGTTCCCTCGCAATGGTTTCTTGAGAGAAGCAGTTTCGTTGTTTATGCCTCTAAGAAGTTTCCAAATTATTTGTGAAAGGACCTTCATTTTTATCTAAATCATTTGTGTTGTGGGTAATTTCAGTATTACTGATTTTGTACGTATCCACAGTCGACTAGCCAAATTGATTTGTAATTTTATTTTCTAAATTTCATTTTCAATAACATCGGTTTCATTAATTCTCAAAATATGATGGTGACCTCTTTGTTTTCACTGTGATACGCTATCTCCCTCAATTTATTTTTTTTTTCTCAAGAGATACCTACATATTTTGTAATATCAGTGTAATTTGAAACAATATTGTCAGAAAATGCTGCAGTACTTGTATGGGTCCTAGTTATTCACATGTGTTAGTGTCCGTTCTGTGAGTATCCAGAAATGTTAAAATTGAAGACAGATTTATTACTGAGGGGGTGCGAAAAATTTGAGAGACGTTAACTAAATCACCGACCCTCGTTGGGCCAAACAACAAAAAACGCAACAAAGAGGGTCACATCATAAATTCAACCCAAGGGTCCACGACACGAAAACACAGAGTGTATCATAAAATCAACCCCGAGAATGTAAATCACGTGTACGTCGTGTCAACTAAAGTTTAGTCAGTCATCTTAACAGTAAGTAATTTCTATAGTCCTTGTTTTATTTCAAAGTTTCTTTCCTGTTGTAATAACTGTTATTATTGGTAATTTCTGTTAGCGTCCAATCAATATGCGCCACTGGTCTCGAATACCCGCGTGACACTTAATTTGATCTCCTTCTTCTCTAACGCCTCCATATCTTTTATTTGTTTTGTATCTCTTACGCCTTTCAGGCTACCTGTTTTTATTGAAATGAGTGCCGGGTGAATAAATAGCGCTAAACAGTAGAATAAACTTTTCTGCTTGAAGACTAGACACTTGCACATCTCTGTGTTACTATTTAAACCTTAACATTTATATAAGTCATAAATAGTACAGTATAATATTTACGTTATAACCAACTCTAAGTGGATTATATTTTAATATGTGTTCCTATCGACGGCTGAATGGAGTTGTTATTTAGTAATTAATATATTCCACAAACATGTTTTGGTGTTTGAACTGAGGGTTATCAACTAAAATATTGCAGATAATTAATTGTACTATTAAATGTGAAGTGGTACGAAAAATTCGAGGTTATGAAATATTGTCTGGCGCTACAATATCTCATTGAATTTTCTTGTCTTGTAAATAGGAGAGCAATTAAATGTAAGATAATGAATGTTTTACTTTTATGCCAATCCTTATCAAGAATGAATGTTATATTATCGTTTCATCGTTTTCCTGAACTTTGATATTTCTTGATTGTGTTACCTGGTGTCTCGTTCATATCTGGTAAGCACTAATACAAAACATTTTTATTCTGTACAGTTCTTCAACGTTTCTCCATTTGTATAATACTCTCGTCAGCCTCCAAAGACATATATTCATTGTTACTTGTATCCATGGTTAATTACCACAGCTCACATGTCATTGAAACTTGTGATACATACATACAGATCATCCTTTCTCTGAGCCATGACCTGATCTTCGTTTAATAGCGTATAGACATAATCGTCTGTGTTGCACATAACACATAAACATAAAATGTTTATTCAACACGATAAAACATTGATTCATCACATCAAATTTTCCCGGATTTTTTTGACCCAGTAGCTGGTCTATTATATTAAAATGATGAAAAGTCGCCATGACAATCATCAACAGAAGTCAACAGTTCTGCAGAAGTTTAGTCGGCTTAGAACATAAGCATTGTATAGTACCATTAGTGTTCTACATTGAGACAGTCCTTTTATAAAGCTCAACATTTTTAAAACACCACTAAGTATGTGGTAAATGTGGGGGGTTGAATAGCAATTCGAAATCGAAATTGTGCCTAAATTTCGAACCGAAGTAACTTTCTTTAATGAATTATTTTCAAGGGTATATGTATGTATCCTATATATAAAATGATTTGTTTGCTGTTGAAAAATATCCCTGTTATTATAAATATCTGAATTAATATAAACATTAACGATTCAACATAAAAGCGAATAATGGGATTAGGGGTCTATATAACTACGATAACTAATTATACTACAGGGAATAAACAGAATTTGTACTACTTTGTTTATTAATAATATTTGTAAATTCAAATTATACAAGTATTTATATGTGTTGATATAATATTTCTATGGAAACATGCGAAACACACCAAAGTTGCGAAAACGGAGTCAAAAGAGATAGAAGATAACGAAGATCACAATAAACCGGAAAATTATGTTGTTTTATGCGATACTGACGAAGACGACGAAATTGTTAAAAAAGTTAGAATTAGACTAAACTTGGTTATACATTTTTAAGAATTTGAAACCCGATTTAAATTACATGAAGTTTGGAGAGTGTTTTTAAAAAGCTTTATTGCGACTAACAAACGTAGTGACAGTGTTTATGTTTACTACCAACTAAGCTGGCAAAGCGACAATGTTAGTCTTAATGAGGTAAAAGAATGTAACGATCTACAACAGCATAAAAACAAAAACGCAAAATTACACGTTATATCTTATACCTCCTCCCGCCGTACGAACGAATTAACGGTGAAGTTTATGAAGTTAAACCATTATCCCGGCTTCCCGGACTTCTCTCTTTTTCCTCTCTGGCGATGTTTCCTCAATGATGAATTTTACTACGAATAATCCAGACGCAATAGATACGATGACGTATAACAGGATGGTTAATATGCTAATTGTGTAGAAGTGGACAGGTTCAGTTGAGATTTCCTTAAGGATTTGCCGTTAAACGTCTAAGGCCGCTCGGACGTTCTTCATTGCTCCACATCCATGCCCCAAATGCTCCCTTAAAAACCCTTCGTCTTTGAAGCTCTGCCAAGGAGTCATTTTTAAAGAAAATTCTTGGAAAATTTTAAAGCAACACTTTATGCCCTTAACTTCAAAGTGGCGTTTGTTTTGTTTCTTAAACTTTATTAATAAGGCTGAATTTTAAAAGAAACCAACTTCATTCCAAAGGGTCGTAGATAACTTTTTTTAATTCGTACAAAAATGCCAGTTTTTTGAATGAAACATATATAGACTAAAAAATGCTGCAATCTTTCCATACAGTTTTACGATTGTTGCTATAAAATGATTGGTCATTTGGCAAATTAAATTGACAGAACGACCCTTCTTCTTTAATTTGGACACTTTAGAATTATTGCAGCTTTATTATTACGTGATTGGCATCATTACAAAACTAAGGGGCCTCTGATCAACCCATTAAATTTGACAAAAACTACTCAATGAATCATTTTAAAATTTTTATCACATATTGTGCACCGCATGAGCTTATATTTTACGCAAAATCCAATATGTACAGCTACTTTTTCAGAAGTTATTGATAATTTAATATAAACTTATTTTAAAACTCATTTAACGCTTTATTAAGCAACAAATGCAAAACAGATGCAAGAGTAGTTCATTTTAAAGGTTTTTGAAGTCACAAAAGACGATTATTTCAGTTTTTTTGTCAAATATAACAGTTTTCCTTACTGATGGATTTTTGGTGCATGTTTATAATTAAGAAAAACATAGAAACGTTGGATATGATAATATTACTTTTGTTACTATACTCCTAAAGTATCAAGAAAAAACAATTAGACCACTGTTACGGCTATATTCGCTAGTAAAATTTTTCCCTGAGCTAAACGATTGAAATTGAGTATTAAATTATGATTTTATACGAGTCCACATTTCTTCATTTAGTCCATGACAATTGTTTTGAAGCGAGACTTACACGGTTCGTCTCCATTTCTGGCTGCTAAAAATTTTATCGCAATAAGGAAAAATAGGGGTTCGTCGCGCGCCTTACACACCCTCCCACAATTAACCTCTCCTCACGTAAAAGTCGTGCCAAAAGTGGAAG
Source organism: Cryptocephalus primarius (assembly GCA_963576515.1). Taxonomy (NCBI): domain Eukaryota; kingdom Metazoa; phylum Arthropoda; class Insecta; order Coleoptera; family Chrysomelidae; genus Cryptocephalus; species Cryptocephalus primarius. The sequence continues at coordinate 6,073,351 of OY754940.1, read as the reverse complement.
TCGTACGTTGAACCTCCCCATCGAATGATAAAAATGTACGAGAGAGCTAGAAAGTGAACGAGGGGGAGAGAGTGAGAGAGCAGCAGCAAGGGTAAGGTCGACTAATTATACTAATTAATCCGAGTTTCGCCCTTTGTCGGGGCCTCGACAATCTCGCTAACAGCGTATGGCGCTACTTGATCCATCGGAGGAGGAAGAGGAGAGAAACGAAGGAGAAGAAGAAGTAGGATAGAAGGAAAAGAAAACCGGCAGCGGTAGTAGAGTAAAGTAGTACGAGCGACGAAGAAGTCGGAGGAAAAGGAGAATGAGTTCGAGAGCGAGCGAGAGGGCGAGTTTGTTTCTGATTCCCGTATAATTACGCGCTCGCCGTCTCTCTCGGCCGTATCGCGCTCCCGCTATCTCCGTCCTCTTCCGCCGCCTTCCTGAAAGGATGGGAGCTTTCAGTAGGCCGCCAACTCTCGCGTAGTACGCGACGCCGCCGTATTCTGGTTTTCAGTCGAAAGTGGACAGCGGCACCGTGTATGTGTGTGTGCGTCGTCGACGTCTTCGAGCTCCGCGTCTAGGTATACCTGTCGGACCTTTTCCCAGGATTTCCGGATTTTTTGTCCTGGATTTTTTTCTGGTGCCTGGAGCCGCGTCTCCGCTAGTTTCGCGCGTCGGTCCTTCGTCCACCCCCGCGGGGTCGGTTGGTGAATTTTTGGATTTCCTCTGGATGTAACTGGAAGACCCAGTTTTCGCTTATTGTTTGTTGTTGCAGTTGGTTTGTTGTTGTTGTGAGATGCTGTGAAACGAAACGTGCCTTCTTGGATATTGGATAGTTCTGCCCTGGTTGCGGTGGTGTTGTGATTTGTGACCCGTAAGATTTTTGCCGGTGAGTACCTTTGATTGACCCTTGAAGGTTTCGTGGTTGGACTCTTACCCACGATTCACTTGTCACGTTTTGCGCTAAATACTCGCCAGATTTCAAAAACTCTTAACGCTATAAAATTATTGCAGCTCCAAAAGTAAAGCTTTTTCGATCTGTTTTTGGGTGCCCTTCTTTGGAGCTACGTGAATGACACATTTCGCGCTTTAAATGCCGTATGATATTCGTAACATTTGCAGGAATAGTTCTCTATTTCATTGCTTCAATGGCAATTCCGACAGCTCCCAAATTTCTTAGTTTTACGGCCCCATGCTTGGTTATAATGAAGAAACATAAAATTCCTTCAGCTTTAAAAGAAATATATTTTTCTTTTTTGCCCCCTGAAAATATTTTGAAAACCCTCATATCCTATGCTTTGAATTGTAAGGTTTACTCTCCACTCCCACGTTTTCCACGAAATTTATTCTTAAAATTGCCCGATTTCATTCGAATCACTGATGTATTTTTAATTCGATTCGCAGTTGTTTTCTTGATGTTTCCACGTTTTGCGCTAAAAGCTCACCGAACCCAATAAAGTTGACTTGGATACAAACCCATTCATTGTTTTGAAAAATTTTTCAAACTCATATCTACTCTACACCTCGTATAATAAGGTTTTCATAACAATTCGAGAAATTGGCATTCTTTATTCCCACATGTTACAATAAGGTTTACTAAATTCGCTCAACTTTCTTCAGTTTTATATTGAAATTTTGACGTTCTGCGCGTAAACAACATTGAATCCAAAAAATCTTAAACTTGTTTTAAAAGCAATTGATAGCTTTAAAAATTTTTCAGACCGGTACCCGTCAGTCTTTACGTACGACCTATAGTAAAGGTCCCCAAATCCAAGAATTTTAAAGTTAATTTCGAAATAATTAATAATAAGTAATAAGGTTTTCCTAATGTTCCAGGAATTTCCCAGGAAGTCCCTAACTTTATAGGGAAGTTTTGGAAAATAACTTAAAAGTGATGAAAATTTTGTCAAAATTTTAAAATTTACTCCAAAATCTCACCAAATTAAAAAAATTGGAAAGGTAATTTCCAAGCAATTCACAGTTTTAAAAAATTATTCTAGTTGTACCCTGCGCTTCGTTAATTAATGTTTTCGTAACTTTTTCAGAAAGAGGCATTCTTTATTTCTACACGTAACGTCGAAATTTTCTTAAGGTTGCCCAATTCGTTGAAATTGAAACATATTGCGCTAAAAACTCATTTTATCCAAATAAATAAATAAAAAAATTAAAACCCAGGTTTCCAGCTATTCATAGTTTTGAAAAATCTTCTAAACTATTAGTACTCTCCGCTCCCTGTAACTATTATTGTGAAAATGGCATTCTTTATTCCCACACGTCACGACGAAGTTTTCTTAAGGTTTTCCAAATTTCTGTGAATACGAAACATTTAAAAAACATCACATACAAACGGTCAACATATAAAAGGTAAAAACTCACACATCTCGTTCAGGAGGGGAATTTCATTAGATAATGGGGTAGAATGTACTGAAAGGTGGAAGGAAGAGGTGAGTTTAACTGTCTCGTTACATTTAATTTTATTATATATATTTGACAGGAGTTTCCTTTGAGTTTTGGTAGGATGACTGAAGATGGCCCCTAGTAGGCCCGAAACATGTTTTACCAAGTCACTTCCTTGGAAAAATTGTCGTATCCTCTACTCCCACACATGCAAAACCCGAATAGTTATATTTTCTACTAACTGATGTAATACGCTAATTAATATAAATTCGTCAGCCAGCTGTGAACTTCACTGAAGCTTATTAAATTTTACATATTTCTCTTCGAGCTTTAGATTTTTCGCAACAACACTGCTACTCCTAAAACACGTAGACCCGTTGAAATTTCGGTAATTAATAAGCTTACGCATTCAATAACATTCGTTCCTAATTAGAAATTTTTTTCTTCTAATTCAACACGCGTCAGCCAGTTGAAATTTTGGTAATTAAATTGTCAAGTAATTTATTTAAGCAACCATTAAAGGCTTCTAAAATCCGAAATATTTTAAGAGTGCACGTTAACGGTGCTTTGAGATTCTACCAGGATATATAAAGTTTAAATTTTCCGCCGCAGACGTTTCTCTGAGTTTCTCAAAGGAACGAACATATACACTGAAATAAAACTACTAAAATTGACAAATTATTTCCATTTAGCTACTATAAAGGTTTCTAAAATCCGAAATATATTCAGGTTGCTTATATCCCTTCGGATATTTCTCTTTGAGTTTCTCAAAGATACTGACAGGTACAGCTTTGGCTCAGTGAAATCCAGCTAATTAATTTGGCCTATAATTTTCGTTGTAAAATGAAACATATTAATACCTCACATTTAATACTTTCCATTGCTAATTAGACACCTTTGGACACCAAAGGAAAACAATACGACCAAACCCAAAATAACACCAATCCTCAATTGAAATAGAAAAATAGTAGTAGGTTTGTGCTATATTTTCTGTGGTAGGGTATATAACAACGCTGTTTCGTTATAATTTTTCATTGGTTGGAGCAATTATGACGTACATTGATTCACTAGATCCTTGCTTTACCAGAAGTGTCATAGGCTATAGCATATGTCATAGGAAAAGAAGTGCTATATCTTCTGTAGTAAGTTTGTAACGTTAGTTTCGCTATCACTTTTTAATGGCTTGACCAATTATGATGTACATTGATTCAGTAGATTCTTGCTTCATCAGAAGTACCATAGGTTACATTTGAAATCGAATTAACCAATTTGAAGATAATGAATCTGTTACCACAAAGCTCGTAGTAGGCGCATTCGCCATTTCTTAGAAATAGTTAGTAGGTGTTGCAAAATGTTTAATAATCAACTGGTAAACACAATTTGATGCTGAATTAAGCTGGTTTTTCGTAATCTGTAATAATTTTTCGTCTTGTTATAACATATTTTCCAATTTAATGATCACATGTTCACTGTTATAATTCTTACATTTAACTAATGTTTAGGGAAAAGACGGAATATATTTAAAAACAATTTACAATATTTTTTGTAATTTGGCTTCATTATACTCCAGTTCAAATCAAAATTTTAAGAACACTTAGTTCGTAACCACGCATGCGTTTACAGGTAAATGTGAAGAGCTTTGTGTAAACTTTATCATTCTTAATGGCAGTCACTAGTCGCTAATTAACTAAAACTGACGACAATATTCCACCTACAAACAGAGCGAAAGCGATTCCAAATCTGAACTCAACCCCCACCACTACGAAGAATTATTCGTGTCCCTTACTGCGATTATAATTCCAATCGAAATCTCTTTCAATTAATCTCCCCCCTTCATGAAACTCCCCGTCCTGATACACCTCATTTCCTCCTTTCGCACAAACTCTCAACCTCTCCTTCTCCGCTCGCTCGCCATAACAATTTATTCTTTTGCATTTCAATTTAGATACTCTCGAATGCGAAATAAAAACGACGAAAAAGTTATACCACCTCGTGTTAGAAATATTAACGGAATATCGATTCGACGAGAGACGTTACGAATGCGGTTTTCTAGACTCTCGACCTACCCACACAAACATTCGTTCTCTCAAAAATAAATTTAAATAATCTGATTTTGGGTGTATCGGAATGTGGGACCGGGGATTTAAAAGATAGGAGATTAAGTGGTTCGCGTGGAAAAAAGAAATGGATACCACGGGAGGTGGTTTGATTGGAGGAGAAATTGGAACGCGAGGGGATATGGTATCAGTTTTTAGTTGAAAATAGTTTTGTTCTCCTTTGTTCACAGTAACAGATTTTCAGGAATGTTACAATTCCGTGATCGTTATAAATGAGCCGCGATCTCTTTGTTGATTGAAATATTGGTATTTCATAACTGCGTTAGAGGTAAAACTCGAATTGTTCTGTTGGCTGTTCTGAAACGAAGGTATGGTATTAAAATCGCATTAAGCAGGTTGAATTATACTACAATCGATCAATCTGGATGTGTTCGTTATATTCGAAGACATTCATATCACAACCCGGCAAACTAGTAAACATTTGACAATAAATTTGTTTCGCCTAAGAAGTTAACAGAATAGTGACACACGTATTAGCATATCTTCTTTCATACAATTGCAAGTTTCACTATTTTTAAACCAACACACCAACAGTTGCTTCTATCTGCTCTATTTGAGACGCAAGTTTCATGAAGAAAACCAAAAATTGCTTGGTTACATAGGGTATTCTTCAAGCTAATCCAAGTAGAGTGCATGTTTCTCTATTGACCGTTGTGAAATGTGAAGTTTCGCTTTGTAGTTTGTATGAGGTACCAGAGGCATCTGAGTGTATCTTTAAACTGCAAGTTTGTATTTCGATTATTCTGAAATTAAAAGGAATATTTGTTAATATTTGACCCATTTGGAACTTCTGAAACTGCTTCAGTTCAACTTCTTTTGAATCAAATTCAAGATAGAATTACCTTTGCTTGAATACATTTTTAGATTATTTGGATTTTGAATTTGGATTAAGAAGCCTCCTTAGTCTCTGAAAGGTACCAAATACTTCTGGATTGCCGCTTTGAAATGTAAGCCTCCCTCTTAATTATTCTATAAATAGAACGCATAGTTGTTGATTTATGAATTACTTTGAAACACCAAAGACTGATTCTGAACAAGTCTGGAACCACAACCTACAACTACATGTTTCTAGACAGAAGTTTTCTTTGTACTTTCTGAATACCACCAAATGATTCTGAACTGCATATTTGGAGTACAAGTTTCCATTTAAACCATTCGAGAATTAGTCGAAAATTTTGTTAATTTCTGAAGTATTTTGGTGTTTTGAAAATTACTTCCGAATAACTCGCCTCCATTTAGATTATTCTAGAATTGTGTCTTCCTTATTATTTTTTGAATCGCTTCAAATATTTCTGCACTGCACCTTTGACGCGCTGGTTTTCATTTGAGTAATTCTAAGATTAGAATTTAAAACCCCTACGAACCCTTATGGCACCAATATCTCCATTTTGATCATTTTTAGTTGGTTATTTTTGTTAGTCTCTGGAATGTACCAAATGTTTCTAGATTGCCCCATTCAAGTGCAAGTCTTCACTTCAATTATTCTACAATTAGCAGACACATTGATTAATTTCTGAAACAATTTGGTACATTCTGAATAAATTCTTTTGGAATCCAAATGTCCAGTTAGTCTACTCTCTAAGTAGTAATCTCAATTTTAATTCAATTCATTCTATAGTGCACTTTCGTAGTACATCCATTTTAATTTTTCTAGAATTAGGAGGCTCATATGTCAATTATTGATTGATGTTTCTTTATTGATTTCTGATTCATTAATTGATGACGGACTGTACATTAGTTTCTATTTCGAATATTCTAGAATTAGAAAGTATATCTGGTAATTTCTGAAACAGTTTGGAACCTCTAAAAATATGCTTCCTGTTAGAATATGTTAGAATTAAACGGTGCGTTTGTTATTTTCTGGAATCCACAACATAATTTTGTAATATCTCGTTTGATGCACAAATCTTCATTCAAATTATTTTAGAATGATCTTATTTTTTAAATCTGATAAAGTGCATCCATGTATAACATGCATATATGTAATGTATGATGTGATTCTTTGTGTCACGTCTGGTACTCTTTCATTTTCGCCCTTAAACTGAATAACTATAAAATCGACGATAATTAAATAACTATAACGTGACGATTTTAAAGTATTTTTATACAGGTATGAAGCTAGGCCACATCCATAATTTCGAAAAAATAAAAACACATCTGAATAAGAATTCAACTTGTCTCGTGAACAATCATCGAAAAGTGCATTTAACGTTATCAATTGATAAACAGGGTAACAAACAAACGTCGTCTCCCTTTAACCTAAGGGTGGTTAAAATGGGGCTGAAATATGAACATCTAGATTTTTATTAAAGTTTCTCACAGTTTAATTCGTTTTCCATAATTTCATAAATAAATCATAGTCATATAGCATATAAGAAAACTTTCCTGCGGCTGTCAGAGGGTGTCTTTTGTCTCTTAATGGTAATACTAGAAATAGATAGAAGAAGAAAATAAAAAAGATTTATGGAAAAATTTGCAAAATAAAATTATTCACGTATTTCGCGTAGGTATAACCGAAAACAGTTAATAACACATTCAAATAGTTTTATAAGTCGGATTGAAATACCATTTATTGAACATTGAAGATTTGTCACTTAAATTCCCTTAAAAGCTCTTCAGATAATTTCCCCTATAATAGGATTATTCCACTTTTAACAACAAATTTTCATTAATTTTCATAACTTTTGTCAATACCCCGAAGAACCAGAGAATGCTAAAAAATCGTGGTCGTGGTGTATATGAATGATAACAAAAATTAAACTTCACGGTTCACGAAAACAATCCCTTCTTTTAATCTGATTGTAAAATACTTTTCATGAATTACTAATCGTCAGCACATTAAATTAATCGTTTGTCATGTGTCACGTACTCCATCACAAAACCGATATTAAACAAATTCCAAACCTACATCTGATCACCGTGTAAATTTGTTAAATTATCGCCATTAGTCTGATTTATCGTCCGCACACCTAACGGCGTAAAGGTTCCTGGAGATGTTTTGCTTCACGGTAATGACGGTTAATAAATCTGAATTAAAATCATATGAGCGGAATTAAATTTATGTTACGGTTGATAAGCGCCTTATCGTCCTCCGGGGCTAATTAACACAAAAATCTCGAAGTCGCTCGGGTGTGTAACTATGTACTTAAACGCTTCCTGTTGGGTAAGACTGTTTAGAGGAAACTGACTGAATACACGGCAGACGTGGAATAAATACCCGCGCCACTTGTGTTATTTGTGGGAAAGATTTTAACTTTTTGCTCCGTAAGAAAAAATCTTTGTTAAAACAATTTGTCAAAAGGGCCTTCGACAAACAAAAATATCCCGAGAAGATTTAATAATTTATAGGGTATTGAAAAAACTTCACCCATTTGTCTTCCTCTCCGAGGAATTGATAACACGGAGGACTCTGCCCGTGATTTTGTCAAGATAACAAGCGAACTTTTTACGGACATGTGTCGATAGATTTCGCTTGGCTAGAATCGGTCCTTTTTTACCTTCTCCTTTTATCCTCGGACGCGCCGATAAGAGAAGGAGAGAGAGAGAGAGAGAGAGAGAGTGAGAGTGAGGGAGGGAGGAGCAGGGGGCGAGATAAGAAGCGAATCATTTATTAATTCAGTGCATAGACAAAAGGAAGAGAGTTCTGTTTGTTCGGATCGATTAAGGTTAGAAAGGATAGGAAAGTAGGTTAGCTCGCGTCGGCAGGCGAAGCAATAAATGTCTGAGGAGATCTCAAAAGAAAAATAGGAAAATTTTACAGGAAAAACAGCCTGTTCTCTTTTTTGTATTAATCAAGGGTCGGTCGCAAATATTTGTACGCCGGCTGACTCATAAACGCGGGGTAAAAATTCAAACGGCAACTCCTTACAATATTACATTTGGTTATTAACAAACTATTAGTAATTTCAATTAACTTACACAATATGACCAAAATGCAACTAGAGTTCATGAATCTAGTCAATTCCTCTCTGATTGTTGAATTAGATCGAATTTATCAGCAGTATTGTATAAGCAAATTACATCCATCAATGCTGTAAGCTAATGATTTCATTTGGTCCCATTTGGTCCCATAGGAAAACTTGTGGCATTCAAGTAAGTAAGTCAATGCAGACTAGTAACTCTCACCTCATGAGTAATTACACCGAAACTCCTGCATAAATTGCATCACATTCATCGCCTACTTTGGTGCAATATTTAGCAAGTTGTAGCAACTGCTGTAGAATTGTCGATGTACGATTTGCAGAAATGCTATTTGATGTAGGTTTCGCACAGATGTTTTCAGTCCACGATTATTACTATGGAAGATTATTTGTTGAGACATTTCTCAAACTGTAAGAACACAATGACAATTGCTTCTAGAATGCAAGTTTTCATTAAAAGGTGTGCAGAGAAGCAGATTTGTTGGCGATATTCTACATTGTAAAAGTTATTTGAGGAATTACACAGTAATGTGATGGCTTTTTTTCATCTCCATACATTGATGTAACTTTATATCGAAGCATACAAATTACCAAAATGTAATGGAATTTGACATTACTAGTGTAATCACAAGAAGTGTGTAATTTTCCGTTAATAAAGGATTTTTACAAAAATCTATTTAATATATGCTTAATTATATGTGAACTATTTCAAACTTATTGAGGTGAATAAATAAACTGAATATTACAAATAATTGATGAGATTTTACGGGATTGGTTAAAGTCACAGAAAATAATCAAAACCAAAATTTCAGTAATCAGCAAACCAGTTTCTGCAAGAATATTCTTTAAATTTGTAATTCAATTCAAATAATAGATATTCTTTTGACATTTTACAAGAATGTAAACATTCTTCTTTTTTTAAATAGCTAGTAGGTTCATTTAACTATTGAACACAGTCGTTACTTTGGTTACTAAACGCGGTCGAATTTTTTCCTTAAACAACGTCTAATATTGTTTCTAAAATAACATACGGTGTGAAATTTGAGCCACCTCCCATATTTCCCAGTCGTGCAGTTTCGTGCTAAACATACAAGCCGCATCTAAAAATTTCTTGGTATTAATTGCGTATTGTACGCTGGAACACGCGGCGACTGCCTTTATTAAATTCTGCCTACCTAGCAGTTCCATGGAAGGCCGAAGGCGCTAATAATCCAAAATTTCCTCGAGACTACTCATAGTGGAATCCGCAATTTCCTCCTCCTTCTGAATTTTCGACCCTGTGTGATATCGAGATGTGTGGGTACGGCGTAAAACAAATTTATTTCGTGTCGACGGTTGAACTCCATATCACTTTTATGTATTTCCACGGCCCCGAAAAACGACGTTTTCGTATATTTTCAAATCGGATCCTTCGCACCAAATTGTCATTGATTCCTGCTCCACACAACTACAGGCGAGTAGATGGAAAAAATACATTAAATTTAGCGTCTCATACCTGAAGAGAGGATATCGCGAAAAAGAACATGTCGCGCGAAAATTAAATTTGAGGTATATTATGACATGAAAAATGTGTTTTTGCTGCTTGTTTTTCAAAGAAAAATGTACGATGAAGGCTCTGGGGGTTTGCGGTGTATCCATTCTTCACATGGTGATACGTCGGAAACCGTGATGGGTCCCGGAGTTTCTACTAGAATGAAATTTCTTTCTCTAAGTTGATCTCGTTTAGCGATTTAAGGTCGGTCGACCCTAAACGTACACCCGCGCCTAATAAATAATCACAGCGTCAGAGAGAAAGTAGATAACTCGCGCACACGTATGCTCGCGCTCATTAATCAAATTCAGCGACCGTCCCTTAAAAACGTTTCCTCATTCAGTTTAAATGAACCTTATAACTTTTTCCACTGTCAGGTCAGCAGCCGATTTAAATATAAACGCGTGTGGTCTATTTTTAAATTAGTCGCTGCGGGCGGAACGGAAAAGTCTTATTTTCGATCTACATCAAGTACAAATATTTTCGAACAGGTGACTTATGAGGGGTAAACAAGTACAATTTTTTCTGTTGTTGTTTTCGTTGGGAGAATAAACAAATCAGCGCTAAACCGAACCTCGTCGATTTCTACCCACTCTGAATCGGATCGAATCATTCCTAGTGTTTACAATTTGTCCACGAACTCCAGGGAAAGAAAGAAAAGTGTAAACACGGAGTAAAAGCGATTCCCGTCCGAAATGTAGGTATCAATCGTCGGCCATCAATATTGAAAAAGCATCGGGAAGAACAAGAAGCGAAAGGACTCTCCGGGTTATTTTTCACGGGCCCCCACTGACAGGTCGAAATCAACTATTCCGGTCCAGGAATATTCCTGGAGTTCATGAAAAAATGCCGGCTAGGCCTCATGAATACAAATCGCGTTATGGTCTGTTCCCTTTGTGCGGGATCGGGAAAGGGCCCGGAAAAGAGGAAAAGTTTCTCTGCCTTTCTGGAGACTTTTTGTAATTTTCGCGGGGCTGAGTGAAATCTTAGTCGGGCGAAGTTCGCGCGTTTAATTGAAACTTTCCTTTTAATACCCACTGAAAGACTCGACAGTCTCGAGGTATAATTGATATTTATCTTGATAATGACAGTGCGATGATCTAAACGAATAAAATGGAACTTATGCGTATGTTAATTGTGGAGTCAGTGTAGTTATAAAATATTTCGGAAAAATTAGAAACTTGTCTTAGTACAAAACTTTTTTGAAAACTTCCCCTCATAGGTTTTTCGTTAAATGTTTATTAATTGTTCAAAAAATGACAACTCATTTTTATAAATACATTAAAAAACCTTAGCGCAATTTTAAACTTTTCCAAAATTTGTCCAAGTTGTTTTGAAAGTTGCTAATCAGACAATCTGACTTCTAAATTCAAAATGGCTCATCCTGGCTGACTATTTAGCAAAAATTTCTTACAGAGAAACGAGGAAAATTGAAACATTTTTCACTAAAAAATTATTAAAAACTAATTGAGGAAATTCAACAAAAATGATTTGTTACTGAAATTTCAAAACGGTTGATCCAATATGGCGGACTTTTTATACGAATTTACCAAAAATTCAATTTTTTTTGTAACAGAATTATGTGGAACGTTGTAATTAAGTGAGATTAACAGACATTTCATAGCAACTTGAAAAAAGGCGACAATTTTTTAATGATTACTTTATATCAATCTCCAGTGTCTAAACGGATGATATAAAATGGCCTGTAGTAAAACAAACATATCAAATGAATTTAACAACCATTTTACTGAAAAGTTATATTAACACACTCGAGTACGTCGCTGTAAGGAATGAATCAAAAGTGCACCAAAACGCCTGTTAACATACTTTGATGATTATCCTAGTAATTGACATCGTGATTCGAAACACACAAATACAGAAATAATTTCTGTGTTGGGAACTCTGCCAGAAAATAGTTAAATGATGAATAAAATAAAATAAATTTTGTGCAAACAGCGCTGAAATCTGCCATACCATTTTTGAATATTAATAATGCAACAATTTTTTGTAGAAATTTTATTGCCTATTTGCATATGCGCCTATTTACCGTTATTAGATTTTCCTTTAACTTCTGTTTCCCTGTTTCTGTTACGTCTAATTATTATTTCTCATTATTATCACTGATTATATTATTTTGTATTTATGCAAATAGGTGGTGGAAGATATCAGTTCAATTCAAATACCAGCACATTGCCAGTCGAAATCATAAAATTGTAAATGTCCATATTCAAAATATATCAAAAATTCGTTACGCTTCTAGCATATTTCGCAAGATTTCAGCTTTTTCTCATTCTATTTTCTTCAGGTCCGTTATGATCATTACCCATTTATTGCTGGACTTTTCTTCTAAAAGACAAAGTTTGTTGCCAACCACAGAAACCTGAGGTTTCCTTTTTTCATTTTCCCCCTGGCTCTCGCAACGGTGATCTAGATAAAACCGTTAAGCTCGAGACACGCACACACGCCGCCTTTCTAATGAAAATACATATCAAATTAGCACGTGAATTTTCATGAAAAACAATGGCCACCGTCGTATCGCCTGAAAAGTGCTGTTATTTCACCGTTGAGGATAACAGGGAGAATACTGTTTTATTTTCATGGGGTTCTTTCCGATATAATGTACGCGTTCTAATTAAAATACTGAACGCCATTAGCGTACCCGCCACAATAAGCTCCGCGAGAGATGCATCCGCCATTTTCGTTGATGGTCGGTGCTTTCGCCATTGCATGATCATTAATATATTATGCTGGGACAACGACCGCTCGGAATAGTCGCCATTTTGTCGATCATCTGTTCGATATTCAAATCAGTTTGGGGGTAACCATTTTCGCATTTCGGCGTTTGTTTTAAGGTTATTCGTTCGGGTATTCATATAGACATCAAATTGTCGTTTAGGCCAACGGCTTTCGTTTTCTGGCTCGTAGAATTTCGTCGCCGTAGTGAATCATCAAGATAAAACGTGTTGCCTAAGAGGTACTAGATGTATATGCGTTTGGTGACCATTAACCCACATCTGTACTTATTTATGTTTTATAGAAACGTATGTGTATATGCCAATAGCCGAAGTCAATACTAGCCGCGACGGCCGTGCATCTAATATTTACGACTATAATTTCCTTTACGGATGCTGTACAATATTACGTACCCGCTCGGTTCGAGAGGCTCGTCCTATCGATAGCTCTGGGGAAGGAAAAATCGGACGTTAGATAAATTTTGTCGGGAAATTTATTATTCTACGTTTTCTGCTGAGGAAAGATCATTAAAAATTTTACCTTTTCGAATAATACTGAAAATGGAGATGGGAACATATCCCAGAGGGATTAAAGGACCTTTTTAACCCTCGTTATAATTGATCCAAAAATTACCTCATCTGTCTCGAACTTACTTTTTATCTTAATTTGAATATCATTAGGAATTTCGTATAACTCGTTATTTTTAATGTCGTTGTAGCCATCTTGTCACTAACCAAATTCAAAGTTAATAAAATTTGATTTCCTGACTAACTTTTATGCATTGAGGCTGATTTCAAATTTGTACTATTTAACATTTTAGCGGATTTAAAATTTTATTCAAAATATGGTAAGTCCAAAATATGGACTTCGGAGGTAAATCTAAATTAGGTTTACTGCTATTCCCTTAACCCCCTTAAAAAACTCAGGAAAGGGTTAGGGTGGTTTACATTTACAAAACCATTTATTTAATTACCACGTTTCTTATCTTACACACTGCTCTTAAGGCTAAATAGCTATTCATATACTTCACTAATAATATTGATCACCAGATAGGTTATTAAAATCTATTTTGTCGTCAGCTTAATCCTTAATCGGTAATAATGTATTGAACTCAAATTATGTTGGTTATACCTTACCCAGCGAAAAATGAAACGACAGGCAAATATCCTTAGGAATATTTGGATGAGTAAGTACCATAAAAGCATTTAGCTGCTACGAACGGCCGCAGGTAGCGCGAGAATTTGCGTTATACATATTTGATGACCCTCTTAAGGTGACAATTCTTTTTGGCCAAGGAGTCATTTCATTTTTCGATGGAGAAGGTATACCTAGTCGTCATTTCGTTAGATAAGCCTTAGATAAGTCTTGTGTATGCCCTCTATGGAGATTATTTGGTGAAATGCATTTAGAGAATCTTTTTGGTATTTTTTGGAATTTCAATATTTATTGAAATGTTTATTGTTCTTATTTCGACGAAACTTTCTTAGTCTTATATGTTTTCACTTTTACCCTTATAAGCAGTGACGCTCAACAATAGGCTGAACGCTGATTGTATTGCCCATAGTAGCATAATCCTCATCTGATCGTAAGTCACGAAGGTATAAAGGTAAATGATGCATACACTTTTCATATTTCTTCCTTTCTTGGCAGCTTGGCTTTACTACTTCTTAAAATAATTAAGGCAAACTATCTAAGGTTTTTCGGTAGATTTTTATACAGTTTCAGTTCTTGACAAGGTACAAACATCTTTTTGTTTCCTAGTAAAGTTCAGCAGTTTAACAGTAACAATTAGTAACAGGCAGGCATAATATATATGTAATGATAAGAAAAAAACTTGAGATGAACTAAAACATAATAAATATGAAGACTTCGCGTGTCGCGAATATTGCCATAAGATCAATATTGATGAATATTTTAATACTGCTTTTAGCGAAGGCAGCGCGATATAGGGTAGCTAAATGTAAAGGTAAAACCGATGGGGTAGAAAATCTCTGTAAGAAATAGTTACCCTTGGAGTCCAACCCATCACGAAATTCAAAATAGGCAAATGGATGAACTAATATAACAACGTGTGGAACATTAAATTTTCTAAATTTAAATTGTTATTTGCTTTATTTTTTGTGCCATATTGTTTGACTTTCTGATGACAAATAAATAGTGTACTTATGAAATTTCTAATGATTAAGAAGTAATTAATTTCATACTTAGGTAACTGATTATCTCTAATTGTTATCAGTCACTTAATTTATTTTTTATAAAAAAATCTTTCTTCTTCAATCTTATTGCTTTCTATCGAGTTTCAAATTAATAGATATCAACCGCTTTCCTTGCTAGAAAATCAATTATCGTCGTTAAAACAATAAGAATAACGGAGCTCCCCTAATTTTCACTTTCTGATTTTTGAGTTCCATGGAACATTTTCTTTTTATCAGTATCTCTGTGAATCGTGTGAACATTTTTATAGACTGCAGCAAAGCCAGATTACTTTTTTTATTTTGTCAGGATTTTCAGGATATTTTAGAAAATTCCGTGTCTGAGTTTAACCTCGGCTTTGTCGGAATACTTCAATGTAACATTTCTGACACTAAAAAAAGCACGTCTTTTCAAAATGTTCAATTCTTATTTTTCTATGAAAATTTTCTACATTACCTTTAATGCACCTTCGAGATTTGAAGTTATTTTGAAAATACTGCACAAATCTAAACAGTTGTTGTTTTTTCTTTCTCTCGAAAAAACAAAACTGCAAGTGTTTTTGAGGGATAAATGCTACTCAATTAAAAGCATTATGTCATTTTGGTGTGTGCTGCTGGCATGCATCGGGCATTTCACTTGCGCCACAGAATGGATTTAAGTGTTATAAACTTCACTTGCTATAAAGAAATTAAAATTTTGGAATTAGCCTTTTCAGACTTTCAAGTCCTTGCGATTTATCGTGATATCTCTCTCTCTCTCTCAGATAGAAGGAACATGTCAGTTCCTTACCGATAGTTCCGTTTATTTGCTTCGAATATTACTTTACCATCCAACCTTTTCCGCATAAAATATCATTTTAAAGTAACTTCCGTTACGCAGTTAATTTGCAGTAAGTTATAAGAATTGTTTAGAGCGTTATGAAAGAAGCGAACATTAATGCATAAATAACACACGCTGATGTCGTATGGGTAATATATCTCATTAAGCCTTCCCTTCCACATTAAAAATTCAATCGTACAGACGTCGAGGAAAGGAGCTCGCTTGTTCGCTCTCCCCTTTCTCTCGTTTAAGCCCCGGGCACAAAAGGCGCATACACCAGAAATGCAAACGCGATCAAAAAACGACTCGCGAGCAATGCGAAAACAAAAATGTCTTAATTCGAGTTCCGGAACGGTCGGTATAAAAGCGGTTTGAAAGGTTTGTTGGCTCGGAACAAGCAAATGAAACCCAGCGACAAAAAGCTCAAAGGGAATAAATGATTTCAGTGGCTTTTGTGCTCGTGGCCTTACTTAGCGCCAATTCTCTATTGCGGCTCGGAAATATTGCAGGTATGTGTGCACGGTGTTTTTCGTATGTATTTAGACACTGTGATATTCGTGTCAGTCCACCTTGTTCTTTTGATGTGAATAAAAAACCGGGTTTGCAGTGGGTTATTTTCCTGAAAATTACTTTGCACCAGGATTTGCGACAGGATAATTTGCCACGATTTCACACCGCTTTTCCTTAGAACCACCAGAAATCTACTTTACATATGGATATTCAACTTTCGTTTGAAGCTGAAGTTATCGACAGCAAATGCCACTTTTCACAAGCAATGAAAACGAATTACTTTATTTCAGGACGTTTATTCAGGGAAATATTTCGTCCCTGACGTGAATGCAAACTGTTAAAGGTGATGAGGTGACAGTTCGCTTCAAAAGTATAACACAAGAACTTGCATTCATACGACCATTAACGGGTTTAAGGACTATTAGTGATATCGTGGGGAAACGACTCATTATATTACTGAGAAAAGTGCTTCATATTTAGATATAGAGATAGATAGGTAGAGTGATAGACCCTTATTTTAACGCCGTTAAATTGGAAATTTTACTGAAAATAAATATCTTTTTCGTACATGTTCTTGCTAAACTTGTTACCTCAACTACCACGTTTAACTACTATTTAAACCATTTTCTTCTGAACGTGCTCTGTAATGCACTTAAGTCTTGAGAATTTTCGGTCACTCTTACATTCCTTAAAGATGGCTTTAATAACTTTAGTAATTTATTGTAAGGTTCATAATTTGACTCGGCTATTTAAATCGATGGTTTCAGTGGTAACATGGTAAAGCCTTCCTAAATCACATTTTGCTCCTTAGAACTTTGATATTTTTAATTTTTTCCTGAATGGCTTTAGCGACCTTCGCAACTTCACTTCACTATTTAATACCTATAATGTGTACTTGAAATATTAAAACGTTTTTCCTAATGTCGACCTAAAGGGCAGTTTACTTTTGAAAATTTTCAGTTATTCTTAATCTTCTCAAATTTATTAAAAATGAATTTCGTGATTTATTGCCGACTTCACAATTTACTATACCTATTTAATTCCTATAACTTTTATTCAAAATATTCTTTCTAAAACCGCTCTAAAAGGCACTTTGCTTTGGCAATTTTTTGACAAATGTATCTTTTTAATCCTTTTAAAGTATATTGAGTATAATGATATGAAAACAGCGCATTGTATAACGTTCAAAATTCTTATACGCCGTGACGATTTCAAATAAATTACAATAGTTAGACTATTTCATAAATTTCGAAAAAACATGAATTGCAAAAATTGCTTGGCATGAATATGTGGTACCTTCCAATAGGAAACACATGAATTTTTACTGCCCCTCTTAGTTTCGGTTCTAAAATATTATTACAAAATTCCAATAACAAAGTTTTTTAAGTAAAATGTTTTGCCTGAAGAGAAAACTTTCTTACTAATGATGAATTATTTTTCGGTTTGGTATCGCTGCATCCATGCATTGAATTTCACTTTTCTGTGGTGAAGGAGGTGGAGGTTTGGAAGTTTGATGAAAATTATTTCAGGCAAATATCTTCGAAAAAATCGTCCAATACTTCTCAGCCTCTTTCTCGCTTTTCCCATCGAATTCTAATCCTGGATAGAAAAAACTGGCACATTTTCCGTCATTTCCCCTCTGCATCTTGATATCCTTCTGCATTGTATTAATGGTTTTACCTTTATACCTATGAAAATTCCTATTGGACCAGCCCTTTTTGTTCTACTTTTAATACTTGTAATATTACTTTCAAAAGATTATTTTCTAATCTCGCATTTCTTTCTGTTCTAGATTTTCCCGGAACTAACGGTAAGTCGAGTCGAACACCCAACACCCTGACACCCAAATTTTCCAATTTTGAAAAAGCACGTCGTTTCGAGACGCCTACTCTGAAGTTAACTACTCGTAACCGGCGTTGCCATTGTAATGGAGTAGCGAGGATTAATTTTAGATAAGATTACATCGGGTACGGCATCCGAAGTCTCGTGTCGACGACGCGTCGCTAGTCACGACGAGATCATTACGTTACATTTAACGGTTTGTACTTATACTCATATACGGTAAAAGTTGGAGTTACCCTTACGGCTCCTGCTAATTGGAAGGGGAAGTCGGAATAGTCGAAATGGGGATGTAGCTGAATGGGACAGGGGTTAGCTTGTTTTTAAAAGCCTTGGTCGGAACGTCAGAAGGGATAGCAATGCTATGGGAAGTTGTGTGTGATGTTTTGCATCAATTTCAGTCATTTATTAAACAACACTTCCCCACACTTTCTACCTACACACGGAATTCATTCGTCAATTTCTGCTTTACTGACTAAATTTAACTTTCCTTAATAGAATTTCTTGAAACTTCTATCTTCCATTTAGTGTAAAGCAACTAAGAAACCGTTAATTTGTATTTTTCTTAAAGATCATGCTTTTATTCATCAACGACTGCTTGTTCGAAAGTGTTTCAATGCTGTTTATTTCTCAACTTCCTTTAGTGATAAAAACTCCCTTTGACATTCTATTCTCACACAAAAAATATGCAATGTTTTGCTCTGCTAAAGAGTGTTACCCTCATTGCTACAGAATGGCAAATATGTATATTGGATTACAAGTGTGCGTGTAATTGTAAATGCAACGGGTTTTTTGCCAAAATTTCTAAACTTTAATAACTTTTTTACTGGTAATTGAGATCATATCTAACATAATTGCATTGGTAACAAAATTCTCATAAAGATCAAAAAGAGAAATTTGAATTGCCAGTGACAGATGGCCCAGCAATAAAAATAAATGAATTACTTTTTTGTCCTAAGGAAATTTTAAAAAGAATTTGGAAAGTACTAAGTACTGCAGTCACTTGTTTATCATAAATTGTTGTAGTAAATAGTTGGTAATTTGTTGTCAAAATACTGTAAATTTTTAGAAGCGAAATTTCTCAAGAGAAAATTTTTTTTCCCCAAAATAATATCAAATCTGAACTCAAGTGAAGTGTTTTTAGATATTTTGAAAAAAAGTTTTGGTCTGCACCAATTTTTTTTAAATATTATTCTCAACTTTTCAAAAATATTGGAGATTCACCACTAACAACAGTAATTCATTTCGGCCTATGGAAATGTCATTTCATTTTTCGTTTGTCCGTATAAATACCATGGAATATTTGGAAAGTGAAATTGAAACGGTGACTCGCTTCCCACATCGAGTTTTCATGAAAAGCCACACCAGTTGCCGCCCCTAATGAAAAACAAATACCCAATACGATTTCAATTTTTAAATTGTGCCACAAACAAGAAATACGAGTTTAAGAGGATTTTTAAAAATATTTATACTTCGCTGACATCTTACTTTTTTTAAAAACGTAGAATAGAACAAAAAGTACAGTCATTGATAAACAAGTGGAGGATTCATTATATTAATATTTTTCCCGAAAAGGTGTTGTAATTGTTTCATTTTTTTGAGTTCATTTACTACATTCACTCTTGAGTAAAAATTATGTGTCAAGATTGATTTCAAAAAACTGTTATTTAAATGTGATTTTCCAACAATTATTGTGAGGAATAAACATCTCATTTATTGTTATACCGAAACCGAAATTAACTCGAAAGTTTTTTGCTCCCAAGAACCATTCACTCAAACGTATTCCTCAGTAAATATTTAAAAAGGTTAAAAAACAACGAGCATACCGCAATTTCGACAAAAGCCCTAAATCGTTCTACAGCGCCTCACTATTTCACATTAATCCTCTATTGAATTTGTAAGTGAACACATAGATACACACAAACACGTACGTACCCATCGAATGCGCATATTTCTTTGCATTCGCACCTGAATAAACCCATCCATCCATCTATAAATCAGCCTGCAACATTTATCTTAGGCAAATGCGGAACGATAATATAACGCAATCTTCGGAACAATTGCAGAATATATATCCGGTAAATACAAACAGGTGAATGTTTAATGGAATTTCCGCGCGTATATTCTCAATAAATATACGTACTAATGAAACAAAGTCCTACATTGGGGCTAATGACGTTGTTAATCTCATTGTATTCCGAAGTTACAGCTAATAGGTAATGGTTATTAATTACGGAGCACAGCTATTTCATTATACAGGATTCCGTAAGAACCGATTTCGGTCTGATAACAACCGAGGAGGACCACTTCGCTTTAGTATACGCGAACATCGTATAAGACGTTAAGGAGTGGAAATATCAGTGGTCCATAGCAGCAGAAGAGCATGTAAAACTTCCGCAATATGTGCAGATTAGAATTCCTGCACGTAAGATAAATTTCAGTTATTACATGTCGTCCGGCATGTCTCCATGGAAGCAGGACCATAAGACGAGTTATTTAATAGCTCATAGAGGTGGTTGCGCGACTTTAAGTGGTGAATTATGCTCAGGGTCGAAACGATAAAATTTCAACGGTAAAACCTTCAACTTCTTACAATGTTTGGGCATTATTAATGGGCGCGGAAAGTTGAAGCCGTAAAGAAGCCGAAATTTAATTTGTCTTCGGGAAAAGTTCCATTTCAGGCGAAATAAAATAAGTCGACGTTTTTGGAAAAGCGATTGAGCGCAGGGGGGTGCAATGGGAAAGCGGACATAACAACTTCGTTAGAACAAATACGGCGGTGGAGAGCAAATGAAAAGCCATTGAAAAGTTGCCGGTGTGTATTTTGCCGTTCCGGCGGGATTCTTATTTTAAGTTTTGCAATTTACCCGGGGAGGGAGCGACGAATGAAACGACGCTAAGCGGGAAATAATTGATTACACAGGGAAACCCATCGCGGATGATGGGAATTAATTTTCGACTGATCTTGACGTCCTACTCAAAATCATTACTCATAGGAAACACGTACATTAACAACGTGTAAGTAAGCAACGACAATAACTACTTTCATCAGTGTAAAATGTTTTCAATGTTTTGGAAACGTTTTAATTTTAATTATAAAAAATAAATGGAGAAAAGCCTAGTGAACAGTTACAAATCCATACTTGTTTCACCTTCACCGAGAAAAATCAGAGACATACGTTACATTCTTTGTGAACGTAGCAAGCGTTGAATTATTCTGGAAAGAATCTTCTTTAATTGTATCCATGTCACAAGGCAAACTAATGGCGAATGACTTAGTTGAAAAAGAAATTATGCTCTTTGGAATAAACACTGTTATTTCTTTAACTCAAACAAAACCGACACTAAACAGTAAATAACTGTCAAAAGAATTGAGTTCGTTAAAATCCATATGTATGTTTGGATGGTCATTGCCTTAAAGCTGTCTTTGAATGTTATTTTTTTCTGATAATCTTCTTTACTGAGTAGTAGTTACGTTTGTTTCACTCATATTGAATTGTAATTGGTTAGTTTCCCTAAGTAGGCTTTGACAGTTGTCAAATACACGAGAGTACAAGATTGTATCCCCTAACTATTAAGACGATTTCGCATAAACGACACTATTTATCGCGTTAATGGCTCGATAGTAGGATCTATTGATGTTGTATTCTTAAGAATTGTTGCATTAGTTGTTAAATATGTATCGTTTTTCAAGGTCAAAAATTTCAAAACTGAATTTCAGAAGAAAATGTCATAAACGTTTCTGTCATAGTGGTCAGTTGAATTGCTGATGTCAGGACAAGGATTAGGAGATGAAAAGGTCTAGACTGTGGTATTGCAACACTACAGTATTAGTGTATAGATTACGCTCTCATTGTCATAATCCGATCGGCCTGCAATGGCTTTTGGTGCAGTTTATTTTGATATATGCGTAGGCAGAGGCGTAATCTACTTGCTCCTTTCCAGATATTTAATCTAACGGTCTCCTAACCACCAATTTAAGGATCTGCGGGCAATCCTCGCTTCCTCCATATGCTTGCACACCAATGGACGGATAGTAAACTGCACTGAAATCCATTATCGGCTTATGTGATTATGATAATGGTGATCCTAACGAGGCCAGGAGTAGAAAATCCGAGAAT
This sequence comes from Cryptocephalus primarius, assembly GCA_963576515.1. Taxonomy (NCBI): domain Eukaryota; kingdom Metazoa; phylum Arthropoda; class Insecta; order Coleoptera; family Chrysomelidae; genus Cryptocephalus; species Cryptocephalus primarius. The sequence goes on along the minus strand of OY754940.1, from coordinate 6,051,189 downwards.
GAAATGCGATTATTATAACTATTAAAAATTAGGCGAGCTGCAATTTTAATTAAGAAAAATACATTCAACAAAATTGTTTTATTAAGTGTTTTAATATGATACCTCATACGAAAAGTTTTGACATGGTGAAACATGCATGAATGTAGTACTAAAAAATTGTTATTATTAAATAGATTATAGATAAACTTTGAGAATATAATTAGCAGCAGTTCTTCAATAGTGGAATTAAAATGTAATTCGATGACGAGCACAAAAATACATGATACATTGTACCAAGACAAAAGCTTGTTTCCTGCTTTTACTAGACTGTGAACTGACAGAACTCGTTGTTGGTTTTTATCTGTGCTGTGACATCCCTATACTGAACTATAGGAAAACTATAATAAATATAAATTATTTTATAACAGAACTACCTTCATAATTTGTTTCTAGAATGTTGAGTGAAGTATTAAATTAAAGAGCCCATAAATATAATTTCTAAATTTGCTATACACTTTACAGATTTAATCGATGTTTTAATAACAACAAATTTAAATAATGCATTTGTAACGATTTGAAGCTAACCTTATATCTTAATTATTTAATGTGGAATTAATCCTGAACCTTGCCATATATGATTTAAAGTCCTTAAAAATTCGATCTCGTTGAATATATCCGTTTTAATTAAAATGGGAGATTGGTTTGGTTATTAGTATTTAATATTCATATATCTTCCTCCAGATTTCTCATGATGTTAATCCAATAAGCCTGTAATGCCTGAGTGTATTTTTCGCTAGTATTTCCATTTTTGGTTAAAACATTGCTCCATAGAGTATGATTTAAAGAATAACTTCATGTTTTCAGACAAGGATTAATCTGATGGTTGGGACAGTCATTCTACACTACTACTCTGCTATAGGACAATCCTCTCGACAAATACTTTCCATCTTAACATCTTCAGTATGTCACATTGACGGAAATTTGGTGGAAACCACTAGCAAATTCTAATGTAAAATTTTGACTTCTTCAGAGTTTGTCTAGAATATCATTTACATTCGGAAACGGGCCTACATTTTCCTCTAAATTGCCTTCGTTTTGTTTTTTGTAGTGAATGCCAGTCTCCACCTTCATTTACCGAATGCATGCAATTTTTTGCGTACAATCCATATTGTATTGGAATATGGAGATGTTGAAATTTAAATGAGTCCTTGATCGTGTATTTCTGTGATTTTTTCTTTTACTTCACTTTACTGTTTTATTCGAGAGTATTGTTTTCAAGATTCTCATCGCACTAAAATTTCTTTGGCATTAATGGTGGGTTTGGATTTTTAGGTAAGTTTGGAATAACTTGAGGTTCTTTTATTTGCAGCGCTAGACTTGGAATTTTGAAAATTGAATACGGTAGTAGACCTATTGTTAATAGAAGTATTCAGTAATTCCAGTAATACCTGAGTAAGTGCTCAGGTAATAGAGAATTTTCGTGATATTAAATTTAACAGCAATCTACTTGCGTGAATTTTTTTAAATATTCTGTGAATGTTTAAAACTTGTAGCCCAGCTAAAATTTCGCTTTAGGTAATTTATAAACAAAAATTACCAAAAAAGTGATTTTTCTCATCTCATTTCCCAAAAAAGGGAGATGATTGGTTTATTTAGGCTTTATTAAGGCACAGTAATGTTCTTGCATAATTACCATATGAAAGAATTAGAGCAATATCTCGCAAAATGCGTCATATTAACTGTAATTAACCGATTTTAATTTACCAAAAAATGAGTAAAAATAAGCCAAATATAAAATTACCAAATTTACTATATTGTCACTTGTAATCGTCCAGGAAATTACTTCACTGGCGTTATCAGAAATGATAAGATTTGATTTAAACATATTTTTATAAATTATTAAAAAACTTTAGTTAACATCTACATTTCAATAGAGTATTGGGACATTTCCCACTTGTGTTTCGGTAATTTATTTTTCAAGCTCTGATTTGTGGAATAGTTAAGTGCTGTGCTAAAATTACGCTAGGTATCGTTTAATTTCCAACAAAGAGGAACGTTTTCGCGAACGTTTCCCATTCGTGGCGTGTTCCTCGTCATTTTCTGCTCGGCCTCGTCTCTTTATATTTAATTGAGAGCGTTTCGCACAAATCACACATAAGAACCTCGATGTCGGCTTTAATGAAACCGACATCGTGGGGTTCTCAGCGTCAGTCATTGGTGGCAACGAAATTATCCACTTTTCCCCAAACACACATTTATCATGAATTTCTCCGGGAATTTTCCTTCTTTCCTTCTCAATCTCTCTCTCGCTCCCACTCGTTTCCCGATGCTACTACGCACTTTAATTAGGCGTTGTTCTAAATGACGTATACGTGTAACACGGAACAAATTCCCGGGAAAAACACCACCCATGAAACCTGTTAAGGCCTGTCATTCATAATTACTCTTTCTCATCCAGACTCGAACCGTGTTAGTACCGGAATGAAAGGGAAGACTTTTCTTTAACTCTGCAAACCGAGACTTTTCGAACTTGTAATTACTTAACGGGGGATGTCATTGATATTTCCGACTAACGTCGTATACCGTGCTATATTTGCTCTCGATTTTATAAATGTTTTAATAAATTTTAATCTATATATCTATAGCAGAGTATGTATGTGACGCTATATATAAGCATTGTTCTTATCTACCATTAGATGGAGATTTATACTTTTATGTCAGATGTCAAATTGGAAGTTATAGAGGGCTGTAGCTATAAAATAGGTAATGTTTCACTTGCTCGTGCTTTACTGAGAAAACAAAATTTGTAATTCATATTACGTCGAAATGGCCCCGTAATGACCTTTTGACAAAGTGACATAAAGCACGAAAGCTATTACAAAAGATTTTTTTACATTCGGATACCGACATAGTTTACAACTATAGACGACAGAATCAATGGAGTTTTAACTGAAAGTATAATGTTTCGGCGTTCTCATGTTCTGTCTAATTTCCAAGAAAAATATTAACAATTGCCCTTTTTAATTTAGAAACGTACAATTTTCGCTTATTTATGAGAGCAACCGATATTCTTTAGAGGAAAAAACGTGCCTTTTCTTTTCCCCTTATAATTACTAAATTTTTTCGTCGAAAAGCAGTGAATTGGAAAGGAAGGTTCCCTTTTCGTTTTCGCTCCTCAACGTTTCGCTTAAATTTCCGCGAATTTATTTTAAAAAGAAAAACGGTCACAATCAAAATTTTCCTTTCTCGCCCTTTTCCTCGGTTCTTTTTTTAAGAACCCTTTACCTTTTCCTTTGTTCGCCTCTCCCTGCAAAAATCCCTCATGAGCTTATATATAAAATTTCCTTGACATTTTTCCCTTCCCCCCAGGCGACGCATATCGGTATGAATGAGCCATTTTATATATTTCGAGCTGCGTATTTTTCCCTCCCCGAAAACCGAGCCAGGGCCGTTAACTTCATTAAAGTGTGATGATTCTCTTTTTTTCGTTTGAAACGTTGTACGCAGGATCGCTCTGTCTTTCTTTCTCCCCTCCCCTACGCTCCAATTTTTTTGTGTTGCGTTCCAGGTATTATTCCTGCTTGATATTTTCGTTCCGGCTGATAAATTCGCATTGTCGTGAGGAAATATAAGAATAATATCTCTTATTCTTGGATTGTTGTGATTCTGGGCATTCTTTCGTGTGTATCTTTGATAAATGGAATTCAATAAAAGTATGAAGCGGAAAAAATGGGGGAATTATTCGAATTCGATGGGAAATGCGAGGGATGTTTCCGCGGAGGAATGCTCCGACGTGGGCAATACAGGATTAATTACTTTTGAGATATTACATAAATTCTTTCCGAACAGTTCGAATATTTTTCTCTCCGTTAGTGAAAATCGAAAAGGCCTTCAGTTTGTTACGGCCTGAGGGAATGTGAAATTCGGTTTTTAATCTAGGTAAAAAATATCAAGCTGTCATGGGTATGTAATGAATGCAGGCAATACGTTTATTGGTATTTTGAGGCAATGGTTGCCTTAGGGTATAAATTATAAATTAGATCGCACTCAAAGTAAATGCAAGCAAATTAATGAAAGGAAAGAGATTTTACAGGGTATGAAAGTGGTTTATTGCAATTTTCTCTTCAAAATTAGCGACATTCTAAAACATTTTGAAGCGAAACTTTAATCTTCTTGTACCACAGTTTTTCGGTATAAGATAATATGAGAATTTACGCGTGTTACTAGTGCATTTGTGGCATCAGTGTTGCTAAGTTACGCGTGATACGTTTTTGTCGAATTAAGTTGTTACTGCATAAGATAGAATTCCTTGGAGATGGAGCATAAAAAATTGTAGAGTTAGTAGGAGTAGTAATAGTAGAAGCAGGTCAAGCAGAATTCTTACTATTTTTAATTATGGTTAAAAAAATGCCCCCCCCCCGGGGTTTTTATTACATATGTACATTGCATATTGCATAGTATACCACCATCACCAGTATATGTGGTGGTTCTTGTTACTGACATTCATGATTGCCCAGTTAATACCATTCCGGTCTTTATTACAATGGTTTCCCCATGCCTTCTATATTAATTCTTTACGCCTGCTGTTAGGTTTCTTTGTCATGTTAATTGCACACTGAGTCCTCAAATCATAAAAATATTCTTAACCTTTTCTTTTGTTAGTATTTCTCTTTCAAAATATAAAAGTAAAATGGACGAATTAAATAAGTAAATATAGATATGATATCCGAAGCCAAGTGGCCGTAGTCCTGTCGAACCTCGAGTAGTAACGACAACATCGCTCACTGTTGCCAACACAAAATATGCGCTCGACTGGTGTTCTCCATAAAACAGCTATTTGCATATTCCACGCTTGAATTGGTATCCATATGATGTTACCGGATCACGTGAGACCAGTTTTGTTGACAGATGACCTGTATACGTATATATTGGTATATACATAAATACTAAATAATATTACATATTCAAAAAATCACAAAAAGGTAACTGTTCTAATAAGAAATTATTTAGGCAATGCAGTGATGCTAACTTTCCAAAAAATTATTAGATATTAGATAGGATAAAAATTTTATTTTCAGAAGGAACAACGCTTTGTAATATAAAAGAATGAAAATATAGTTAATTTGTGAGATAAAAAATCTGCGTTCACTTTTTTTTATTTATCGTTTCATTAATTATTATGTTTGTTGTTGTTTGCATAAAATAAACGATTTCATTTCTAACACTCTAATAACGAATTCATAAATTCGCGATTAAATTGCCATAAATAACCCAGTAACTACATGGCAGAAGGTGAATTATTATCGCGGACATTATTTACCCCCTCCGAACGTTGCTCGACCTGTAATCGTCGTCGAATATCAAACATAAATTTTTCAAAATCTCTCTTCTCTCCTCTCTCGTGATATATGTAATGTTATAAACTCGCGAAATTATACCTGACGCAAAGTAAACTATGGTAATTCGGACAATTTACATATTAATGAGAATTTAAGTAGCGAATTTGAACACACACATACACACACACACAGGCCTTTCCCCTCCCGACGTAATAAATCTGATTCGCCTACACATATTTCAACCACCCCGCCGCCCCTCGCTCACTTCATACGATTAATGAAAACTGCTTCATTCGAAGAGGTCGAAGAGATCCCTCTTAAACCAACATTCCTCGGTGAAGAGGGTAAATTGGAAACAGCATTAGAATTCGTGGCGCTTTGTCTAACATGTCTACCAAAAATACCGGTAAGTTGGGTCGAATCGGGCCAGAAATAGGGGCCGAGGGAGATAAATTGCACACACACATACACGACGGGTCCGCCTTTTATCTATATACGGTTAATTATTGTTGCTATCCGTGTTAATTATTCCAGTTAGGAGATAACCTCGAATTTATTAAATATTCCGACGAGGAATCGTTTTACCAAGCGAGTTGTGCTCTTGTATTTACTTAAGGTCTTTGTTAGTGCTAGTAATTACAGCGGTGGTAGTTTATTTGCTTTTCGCCATGCTACTACTTATAGCGCATAACACAGACATCTACATTTCTATTTAAATAAGCAAAAATGAAACGAAGTATGTGTTTCAAACAATAATGACCCACTTATTCGCAAGCTCCTTTTATTTTTAAAATGATTTTTGCTTAAAATGCGTTTCAATAAAGTAACTATAGGTACCTTTATATTAAGAGTACATTAAACAAAGCATTGTAGTTACATATATGAAACCTATTCTCATGGCATTTTTGGTTGAAGTTCATTTTAAAGTTAAAATGCGTTAAGAATTAAAGGGTGTACATTTAATATTACAAATTACGATGAGAATTATGGCAAAAATCAGAAAATATTAACAACTAAACAACAAATATCGAAGCTCTCAAATAGTAACTACTTGTTTATTTATTTTACACATACTATGAAAGCCCTATATCTCTTTAAATGTAATTTAGTGTATTGTATAATCGTAGTTCATGCCCAACAAGTTTTTGCTATTGATTTTGTTGTCAATTTAGCTGTTAGTTTCCAAATCTGTGACTATTGGTTCCAAACTGGTCCTTCGAGCCGGATCAAAATGTCCAATTGCAAGCGTAGCAAAAGTTTCTCTTCCTCGAAACGTGGAGGGATTTCGTCATTCTTTGAGGCTTCGGAATTTGTAGCTATGTTGTAGCTCTCACGTAAAGTAGCATTTTAGGGAATTTCTGTCTTAAGAATGTTAATGCAATGTGTTCTTATTGCCTTGTTGCATTCTTAAGCATCAAAAATTGCCATCAAAATACACTTTTGGCAACATAACATACGGTTAATTTATAAATTTTATTAGGTTTTGGAAAAATGGACTTGGTGTATTCTAACATGTATATCACCCTAACCTGGAAATGGTTGTATTAATTGCGAAAATGTGGGATATATTTTTTAATCATTGTATAGCTGACAATTTAAAGTATCTTTAATTACTAAATGATACAAGCAACACAAGGACTTTTCAAAAAAAAAATTTCTCAGGAATGAGTCATGGCTTGATATTTCGTATTTGTACACTTCTTGGCGTTCTTTATAAGTATAATTTTCAGTTGCAGGCCACGTTTTGACCTTGGCGTTGGTTTTTTGTAAAGAGTCGTTTTTGAAAAATACAATGTAGCTGCTAACTAGCGCAAGATCAGATTAAGCTGCAGTAGCCATTGTTTTTTGTAAACAAGCACAGCTACAAAATTAATTTTGACGGCCACTATTCCGGTGGTGAAGACGTGAAACGGCCACTGCAGCGTAATAGACGTGATTTCAACAACTTTTACATGGTGAAAAAGTGACTTAATTACACCTATATATCCAAGTGCTACACTTGAGCTGCTCATAAAAATTCATGTCCAGTCTACAACACTTCTCGATCAACGGATATTACCTATTACCTTATTTTTACTGAACGACTCAAGATTACATTATACTTTTCTCAGCAATATTTACTCTAAATTACACTAAATTGCAGTAATTTCGTCTTTTAGCTGTACAATGTATTGCTGTGCTTAGTTTAATTCGTAGTAAACCGCAGTTAATGACGTTGTAGATATATTAGAACGTTAAATTGCACTACGTGTGAGTTTTTCTATTGGAATTAACCTTTGCTGTTGGATTGTTTGGGAAATTGGATTGCTTCAAGGATTGTTAATTTACGAAATAAGTAGTATATTTCTTGACTTTCACCTGTCTGAACCTGCCTGATTCTTGACTGTACACTTTGACTAATCACACATTGTAATATTGATATTTAATAGCCAATTATCATTGATTAAATTTCAATTTTGAAACAACTTCTTTGTATCTGCAATGAACTGAAGATCTCAATCACTGTTACCTGTTACTAGTTACAATGGAGTGATAATTCACCACATACTAACATTCGAACGTCATAAACCTTGTCCAACATAAAACTTGTCCAAGTGTTATTTGGTTTTTACTATCCGAGCGGCAGCGACAGAGTGTCGTGATTATCAGGTCTTAAACTGTCATTTTGCGTAACATTTCAAACGAAATATCCGAAATTCCTGAGGAGTCTGTACTTTGTAAATTTAATAATAATAGTGTCAAATATTTGTATAACTATATTGTCAATTGCTTCACAATAATTAATAGTAATCTCAATACTCCATAATCGATGGGAACCAAGCTTATATGTTCACCCTACGTTATAGAAGCACACGTGTTAGGTGTTGTTAACAACTGACCCGACATCGTCATCGCTCGTGTCTTAAAAATCAAATATTGTTTAGACAATTATAAATTAAATTATTAAATATGAAACTACTAAATATATTGCAGAAATAATTGCCTGATATTACATTTTACAGTAATTCATATTTTATTATAGTGTAATTATCCAAAACTAGTCTCAATTAAATTTTGTTGCACTAGGACTATCCTTAAACTAATTTATTTACATATCAATTGCACTAACTTGTTCACACTACTATTCATTGGTTTTAGAACATTGGCGGCTACATATGATATATAATGACTTATTGCGGTTACGGCCGTTATTTCCATCATTCGTATTTTGTCTATAGCCACTAGTTTCTCATATCTATATGATATATATGTAGCTACTGAATGAGGATATACAAAATTCTGCAAGCGTGTATTTACTGATATTTTAAATATTTTCATTGAATTTCGCCTTGTTTAATATTTCCTAAAAAGAAGAAAATAAAAATAAAGAAAAAAATTAGTAAACCGATATTCCATAATTCTCCTAAGTACTTTTGAAACTCTCGCTCGATTGGAATTTCACAATACTTCTCCGTATTTTCGTCTTCGAAAGATATTTTTGATATTCCTCTTCTGAAATAACTTCAAAAGGCTCGTCTTGAAACGACCGTAAAAATACGAAAAACTTTTACCTCCTAATTAAGATAAGATTTATAAAAATAATGAGAGACTCAAATTCGCCCCGTGATTCGTAAATCTTATTATTTTCCAAAAAGATTTCTGGAATGAATACAAATTGTATTTCGTTTTCTTTTATTTTTGGAAAGGGGATAATTGAGTTTACGTACAATCAAGGTGATTCCTCGAAGGGCGGGAAATGCTTCCTTAGAAAAAATGAGAAATTAACGTAGACAATCGCAGCAAGAAAAATAACTGTTTTCGAAACGTGCAGTAGAGATATTATTTCTTTAATTAATTTCAGTGCGCCCTTTAGAAATCGTGGCCGTCTTTTCCAGGAGGGATTCAAATAATTATGATTTATTTCCGGGGGAAGTAATCAACTTTGCTGCACAATAGAGACAGTACAAGTACAGAAATGTGAAACGGAAATATAGTAACAAAACGTGTTTTAAAGGCCCTAGTGAAAGTGCCAGGAGGGAAGTTACTTATCTGATGTTTCCCTCGCACATAATCAATATTAATAACCACAGTTTATACCCACTAATGTATTCAAATAGTCCTTGTACGAAATGTAAATTATCCACAGAACCTCCACCCTCCCTGTGTCCACCTTTATACGTGTCCCGACCCCTTTAGAGCCGACGATTCCATCATCCCCTTTATCGCGTTCGCATTTTATCTGACCCTTTCCGGCCCTTCTCTCTCGCTCTTCGTCAACCTTTCGAAATTTATGCATATCGAATGCATCCAGGGACCGAAAGGGAGGAAGAGAAGAATCGCCCAAGAGCCCGGGCAAATTTCGAACGGGGGATTAGACCCACGGGGCTCAGACGAAAAGTTTAATTGTTTAAATAAATTGATTATCATCGAAGGGAAATGCTAGCGTTCGTTGAACATGTGTAAGGTGTAAATTGATGTAGGGGTCCGAGGTGCTAATCATACTTCTTGTACGACTCGATAAGTGGCGTAGGATAATATGGATATGAAGTGTTGGTGATTTAGTGAGTCATGTTTCAAACAAAATTTAAAACCAATGCACCACGTTACGAATCACCACCACGACCAACGAAAATCTGTGGCCATCAGTGCAGTTATTCAGTTGATTACGGGCTGTGGGGTAAACAACGATATCCTGGTCCCCTCGGTTAGTGCTAGTCCGGGTCCCGAGAAGGAAACGTAACTAATAAGCTAGGGCCGTAGCACTCCTCTCCGGCACACCATAACTCGTGGCGGGCAACTTGCCTAATTTCTCTTTACGGACCGGAAGTCCGGATATATTTCATCACCTCCGAGGGGACGGTTTCAGAGGTGGCCCCCGCAGCTGCTCTATTACCTTTACTTACTACCTCCTGCCGACTACTGGTACCTTCGGGTTGATGATTCGATGTTCGTTCGAGTAAACCGTTTGATAACGTTTAAATTTATATAAGGGTGGAACGAAAAGGTATAATGAATATTCATCTGTTCTTAGAACGGGTCCGGTTTTAAAGAATTATCGGGTCAGGGGATGAACGATGATACCTTCGGGGCGTATTCGATTTTCGGGAATTTAAATTACAAATCAGACGTGAACGATTCCCGGGTACGAGAGGGAAATCCCCAAAAATTCTGAAGGAAGGGACGCCGGATTTCTCGCCGGTCACTACGTACTCCTGCATTTATTGGCCATTGGAATCAATTCCTTATGAGCGTCTGATTTAAAAGCACGTCGGTAAAGGGGTGAAGGCTAATGAACGAGACGTAATGGGCGATATTAAATACAAGTCATTAGAAACAAAACACCCTATAGCTTCGCTCACGGAAATACGGGGAAAGATTTAGTATACACGGGTTCGCAAATGAGCGGTAACTTTGCGTTTACACAAATTTTTGTCGTGTACATAAAAAACAAACAAACAGACAATGTAATTTATGAACAATTTACAATGTCAAAATGTCAAATCAATTGTTGAATGCGTTCAAGTGTTAGGATGAGCATTATCATGACGATTTTTCTGGCTTTGCCATTAACAATGTCATGGAATATGTCTCATTCAATGTTAGAACAAGTGAGCAAGAATAAAGCAAGGGAATTCGTAAAATTTTGCACAAGCCACTGAATGTCGATTATAAACTATGCAAATATTTGTTGAACGCTTAAAAAAGTAGAGCGATCACACATGCTAAACAGGAAATATATCTCAATATCTCCTAAAACATGCGATTGTAGACGCGCGGATTTTAATTATTTCTGTCTTTTTAAATCATTTCTGGATTTCCCTTTAATTTATGAATATGGTTGGTATGCAGTGTTCTAGTATATGAGTTAGATATATTGCACAAATTAATAGTCACTTCACTTCATAGTCAGGTGCGTTCATGAGGTATTTTAGCAAGCTAACTTCCTTCAAAATTTCTGACATTTACTTCTTCACACCCTGTATATTATGCGTGAAGAGTGGATAGCTGGGCACATTATTTTACTTCTTTTTTTCTTAGTGAAATTGGTGCATCAAAAACAGCAATATACAAGCATTATCAATTCTATATATATTAGCAATAATGATATTTAATTATAATTAACGATAATTATATTAATAATAATTAATATATATTAGCAATATCAAAAATAAAATATTAAAAAATTATGGTTCAAAACTAATGCCTATTATTTATTTAGGCCCACTGCATTCGCAATTTTTACTTCTGATATCGCAATAATAAAAACCACATTTCGTTATCCATTTAGTTCTGTCCACCACTTATTTGAAATTTTATTTACAGTATTTCAATTTAATTTTTCTTTCGCTAGTTTGTGTTATACTTTCCTTATGCAGTTTCAAAAGCATTGTTCTTTACAATAAAAGTGACCTGACTATTAATTTGTGCAATATATCTAATTCACATACTAGAATACTGCATACCAACCATATTTATAAATTCAAGAGAAATTCAGAAATAATTTAAAAAGGCAGAAATAATTAAAATCCGCGAAATTGCACTCAAAAGTTGCCTAATTATCTGCTTTATAATTGCAAAAGTTATTAATAGGTTATGTATAGTACAACGTACGTTGCTTTTTCTATCGATGTACCAAACGCTGCGTATGACGAATTGTGAGTTCGGATATTAGTAACGGCTGGGTTGAATCAAACAGTAAAGCTTTGTCAACGGGACAGTAACGTTGTGTAATAAATTCTGCGCCCTTTTTTCATCGGTTCTCATCGGTTACCCGAAAAGTTATTTGGTCCTGCAGCGTCCCGAAACAAAAATTCATCAATTTCCAAACTCGGAAGCTCTCCCATAACCACCCTTATAAATAACCAGGAAACATTTTTTAACTCCATTACAGTGCGCTCTACTACAGTTCAACAGTTGTTCCTGAAAATGAAACCGCTCGTATCTTTAATTCTCGCTCTCCCTCTCTATCCGTCCATCCATTCCCGGATAACCGGGAGGAAGCTTTATGTACATTTTCGACCGGCCCGACCTTCGGGAAAATATTCGCCGGCGCGGAAATCATTCCTGGAATGTGGAATATGCTCGTTCGTTCCGCCGACAGCTAATTTGTAAGAATTTTCGTTTTTGTTTCCGCGAGTTTTCCGGCGACGTGGGATTGCGTATCGCCTGGGGGAAAAATTGTACCGTATTGGAATACTGTGGGAGGCCGAGAAATCGGCGAAAGTCTACGAAGATCGTATTGTGTGTGTGTGCACTGGAGAAAAAAGGAACGGGGAAATCTTAGGGATTTCGGTTGAACGGGACCTAACCTCTTAAACGAGAACGGATGAATATTGATGGAAAATCTGAGAGGATAATGGAAAAGGTACATTTGAGGTGCCCTTTAAGGACTAAATTTAAATAAAAAAAGTCTAAATGACAAGTGTGCTTTAAATCTCACTGGCAGTAAAAGATGTTTTTAGTAAAGAAGGTGGTTGGTTACCTCCCTATAGATGTAACGTATGTTAAAAATGTGTTTTGCTGATAATGCTGTTGAATAATGATATTCTGATACTTTCCCAAACATTTTCACAAGCCTAGAAATGTATCAAAGACAGGCAATTTTTGATCCCACCGACACACCAACGTGTTGACAAAAATGCTCACAAAGGACAGGACTGAAATGATTTCTACGAATCAATCCTAACAAATGAATTGTGGTTGAAGGAATGCACCTTCAACCCCTAAACTGGAACCTGAGTTTCCTAAAATATCAATACTGTTATGAAAAATTAATTTTTGGTCAAGGTTTAAAATTTTTCAGATTTTTTTTTTGAATATTTGTTTATATAGAAAGAAGAAAGATATTATGAAATTCTACCTGTTTATTTACTATTATTGCTAACGGGATATTATTCTATATTCAAACCGCTAACGCATGAACTAGAATTTTTGACTGACTGATTTTTAGATAGACTGATAGATAGATTTTTGAGATTACAATATTGTCTGAAAATCGGAAAATTCGCATCCAATCTTTTAGATCTTAGTCACACGATAATCATACATGTATGCAACCACATATTAAAAAATCAGAGCAGTCGCTTCAGCAGAAACCCTTATTGTTACGCCCATTATCTGCCGTGTATGTAGCAATTTCAACTATCATTTTGCCGGCAATGTATGTATTGGATCCATATTCCATATGCAGGGACTCATTATTATTTTATTATAATTATTTCCCAAAAAAAAACGCTCAAAATTTCGCTCAAAACTCAAAATTACCTATGCCTCAACGTCCAGAGGAGGAGAATGTATATAATTTTGCATAGCAGCTCCCTCCTGGTACCTCAACTTGACTCCAGGTGCACTGGGAATCAGAATCAGCAAAGCAGTAATAGTTGTTACATTGTTATAATATGAACACAGCATTTCTAATCGTCACACAATTATGAATTTTAATTTTATCGCTATTAAAAATTCAAGTTAAAATTGGTAACAAAAATAACTATTTAGTTCCCACCGGTACCCTATAAAAATAGTATTAAAATTAATAACTAGGTGATCACTAGCGAACACTTGCCGACGCAATTTGTTATTTGGAAATGCAAATGACACGACAGGGACACGACACGGTCTGAGCACGAGAGGAACACGGTAGTAAATGTGAAAAATGGCCTTCACTTTGCTCGTACCTTCTTGTGTTATTTAAAAAACGATTAGCTCCCTTGTTTTTTGCTGTTTCATGTTGAAATTTTATTCAGTGCTCATGGCCAGCTATGTAAATTTTTCAGGGTTAAAAAATGCGATCGTCAATTCTGGTATAGCTTCACAATCGTATTTTCTTTACTGTTATAACATTATGGTGGGTTACGAAACCCTATTCCTTAAGGTTCGCAAAAAACTGCGTTTTATTACAAATGAGGCTTTTACATTTGCATCACCTGTTATTATCATCATCATTATCAGTTTTGGTATTATTTAAAACAACTAACTATATTTTATATTAATTTCATAAATTTTAATATACGAACGAATAACTGCATTATTTATTTCCATCGCAGAGACAGGCGATTATGTACATTTAAATAATTCAATAGGAGTGATTATTTCCTCGTAAACTCGCACCATAAATCAGCGCTTAAGTTGCGATTTCCAACGAACAAAAATTGTTTATTTATTAAATTAATTTGGTTTTGACTGATTTTATGATTTATAACTGATTTTAAGGATGATATATTAGTCGATATTTTACGCAAATAGCGTGACATTATTTCAGAATCAGGCTGCTTGTGTCAATATCATATTATTACAACTTGAATAAATTTTTACGATTTACCACGCATAAATCAAGAAAATAACGTCACCGATCGGTACACTGCGTCACCTAAAAAAAAAATAATAGAGGGCACTTAGCATCGAGACTGTCGGTAAAATCCGGGAGAACCCTAAAAGCCGATCCACATCCGTCTCGAAACTTCGCAGGAGGAAAAAAGTTGTGCTTTTCGGGTTAACAATCGGAGTTTTCTACTGGGGAGGAAAGCTCCGCGTTCTATTCAATAATCCTTTCTCTCTGTCTCGCGCTGAGAAAATATAAAAAAATACGGACTTTCCTTCTGCGACTCGCCATTACGTTATTATTCGATTTATAAGCAAATCAAACTTCCGTTTCGATCAGGAAGTTTGTTTTCGGGTTTTTAAATCCGAACGGGGAAAGTTCGGAGCGATCGGAATTCGGACCGTTTGTGTGTGTATACGCGTATCGCTTAGAGCGTGTAAGTTTTTTAATAACGCGGAAGTTTTCTTTCGAATCAAAATGGTTTCGGCCTTCCGAATATTAAATCCCATTCGGGTCAGGTGGGGAGATTTATTCGGACGGCTCAATTCGATGCGTTTTAATTCGAAATCGATTTGTACTTCCACATTTTTAGCGGGATCATGGGATTATGGTGAATTGTGGGAGGATGGGAATTTTTTTAGGTACTTCATTTGAAAAATCTGCGTTTTTACAAATCTCCTGAAGAAAAACATTGTCCAATAAGGGAAACGTTCTTTCTGGCAAAAGAATTGGGAATCCACGACAAAAAGATAGAGGCAAATAGATTTACTGATTATTATTAACCACAAGCTCAATAGATTACTTGTAAATACTTTCTTACAAAAATAATATTTGTTATCAATTCTTGCAATACATGGTTTTAACTGCGTTAGTTAAATTTATGTAAGCAATACCTTAAAGGTAATTCTTTGACGCGACAGAAAGATAGGGGCACCAAACGGAGTCACGATTTAGTTATTTACACGTTACACGTACTGAGGCGTGATCACATTTTGCGACGCATTGGTGTTTTTTAATTTTTTTCTAATGGGCCGAGGCAAGAGATTGACAGATTTGGAGAAAGGACAAATTATTGCATTAAAAAGTGAAGTAATAGGGAAATAGCAAAAGGAATTAAGAGAAGTGCCAATGTTGTTGATGATTTTGTGAAAAATAAAGAGAATTGTGGAAATAGAAAGTCGCCAGGCCGTCCACGAGCGCTTTCCAAACGTCAAGAGAGAGGGATTTTGAGGGTTGCCTCTAATTATATGCTTTCTGCACCGGCAATAGTCCAAGAAGCTGGTGTGCAGACCAAATGTACGAAATGTACAAAGATTACTCAAAGCTTCTTCCTTAATTTCCGGAAGAAAATTTAAAGAAAATCTCCACTAACCCTCAAACATATTAATGGTCGGTTACAGTTTGCCCAGAAGTACATGATGTCATGGGCAAAATAATGTCATAATTTCATAATTCATAATTTAAAAAAGGAAGAGATAATTCTCTCGCGTCGTCATACTGGTGGAGGGTCAGTCATGATATGGGCTGCGATTGGGTTGAGAAAAAAACAGATATAGTTTTTGAAAAAAACATGAATGCACAAAGTTATGTAAATATTCTTAACATCATCATTTTAGAGCAAGGAAAAGCTATGATAGGAGGTAGATACATTTTTCAATACGACAGTGCTAAAGTACACACACATGTTCCTCCTGGCTTGAGGAACATACTATCAAAGTTTTGGAGATCTCCGGATCAAAACATAATTGAGAATGTTTGAGGACGTCTTGCAAAAAAAGTTCATGAAAATTCAAGATGGTATTCTAGTGTAGGTGATCTAAAAAAGGCCATCATGGATGCTTGGCATCAAATTCCTCAAAATTATATAAAGGAACTGTATAACCATATTCCGGAAAGAATATTCGAAACAATCAAATTAAACAGAAAATGTACCCATTTTTAATAACGTTTGATATTAAAAATAAATATTTTTTTAATGCCCCTATATTTTTGTCACATCATAATTAACATAAATTTAGAAAATAAAACTTGTACAAATATATAGACTTTATATGTCCGTAATAGTTATTCCTTCGATAAAG
Source organism: Cryptocephalus primarius (assembly GCA_963576515.1). NCBI lineage: Eukaryota > Metazoa > Arthropoda > Insecta > Coleoptera > Chrysomelidae > Cryptocephalus > Cryptocephalus primarius. Next base: position 6,034,492 of record OY754940.1, on the reverse strand, counting down.
CCATTTCATAGTTTGATATACTTTGTTTTGGAATAACTAAAAGTTAGTAGTAAGTGTATTCACATTATAGGCTGCCCCTATATTGTTGTCGCGCGCTATAAAACTGGCGATAAAACGGAAATCAATAACTCCAGACCGATCAGCTTGATAAACAACTTAGGCAAATAGAGACCATCCAAGTATTAAACATTCGTTAAACTTGTCATAAACAGGAAAGTGAAACAGAAATTTGATTAGGATTAACAAAAATTACTTTTGCAATATGTTATGCCACAGTGAAATTTATTCCAGATGTATTTTAATTTAAGTGAATATTAAGATTAAATAGAGAGCAGGACATGTAACAAACCAAGCATTATTGCATTGGCTAAAACAAATTTAATGGGTCTGTAGGGACAAATCTAGTATTCAATCCACTTGTTATTGTTATTTTATGGCATAGTAATGGACCGTCCGACACGATGTAGATGTATTATGAAACAGTCGTAGATGAAATAATCCCGTTTTTAAAACTTGCCATTGTGTTAGTGCTTTGATGATATTATACGATGAAACTTGTGTATGTGTTTTGTTCTCTGTATTTATAGCCTTGTCGATATCAGGGACAGTTTTTTCCAATCGTTATTTTCCAGTCATTAATAATTCTCACTCTTCAATGACGCCCATTAGCAGTAATGCACTCTTCCGCCCGCTGAATTTACAGTTTCCCGTTTTTCGGATTTAATTGTGGCCGGTAATCTCGTTTCGCGTCGAACCCGCACATGTATAGCAGGGCGGTGTTTTGTCCCCCTCGTCCTGACAACGGAGCCCGAAATGTTAATTGTGACCAATCTGATATTTCGGTCTCGTGATTCCTCGTTGTCCTTTATGTTGCGGGGCCGAAAAGTAAACGGGGGCAGTTTGTCGGACATCATTGTGTCCGCTGGCCCCTGCGAACACGCACACGCTCATACCGTACCCTCGTCAAATTTCGGATGCGCGATAAGCCATAAAAATGGATGAAGGGTATCTTACGGGCGTCCAGAATTCTTGTCTTGCCGTTGTAACGTTCTTAAAACGAACAAATTATGAGATCGACGTATTCTTTTTATGTATTCCAAAAGGGCGGACGTGGAGAAAATACAAAACGACGTGAGCCTCGAAGGGTCGGTCTAAATTCAAAATTACAAATGAGGACACGAACGAATCCATTATTAAAATATAACCTTACGGTAATTCGTCCCTAGGTCGATTTCCCAGCTAACTTTCATTATAGCTTGGGGAAATCTGATGAGCCTTGTCTTTCCAATCAATCAGCCTAACGGTGGAAGTATTTTATTAAATAGTTTCATGCTATTACTGCCGATCATTATTTCACAGCTTAAAGATCACTTTCTAGTTTAATATTAAATTTGTTGTCTGCATCATTACAATTTTGGCACAAGCAAGGCACAATTTCTCAATATATTGTCTCGAAATTTCTACAAACAAAAATAACGCTGATGTATTGGTGGAAGACTTGAGTAGTAAAATGGAAGGAAAAGCACTTCACAACTTTCCATCGTGAATGAAGCACTTAATTTTCTACGCCACGACGTTCTTTAGTTTTGGGTCATTTGAATTTCATTGTCATCCCATATTCAAATCAACCGGACAAACTGTATGCTAAAGTAACGTTATACAGGATTCACAAGTATGAGGATACAAGTATCACGTTCAAAAATTTCCAATTTGTCGACCCAACCGTGGAAGATATTATATGATATGATATAATACAATTAATACGATGCTTGTAATAATAGAATAATAATTTAGCTTGGCCAATCTTGAGTTGCCCACAACTGATGACTTAAGCATATCTAGTTCATGAATTGGGAATAGGGTCCGATTTAATCCGCTTAAGGAGTCCAACCATCTTCTCAGTAATATTGGGGAAATATTCAGGTTTGACGGTATCGAGTGCTATTTTAATGTTGTTGCTGTTAAGAGGCGGATGGAGAGTTTCTAAAGCCCATGAGTACGACTTTGGAAATATTTGCAAATATTCCAGGATTATTCTTATCTTTTATTTGTATTAGAGGTACTTTATTTGTGTCTTTTTATGACACAATCTTAAAAATATTTCCGTCTGTTTGTTTTTATAGTATCAAATTTGTATGGTAGAATAAATGTTGAGTGAAAAAGAGAAAAAACTATTGATCGTCATTGGATATGACTGATAATGATAATATTCAACGTTGCAACAACACAATTTAACACACTATCCTATACCAAAAGACTTAACCGACAAAAATAAGTAATAAATTTTGAGTAAAGAAAATTAACGCAGCAGTGGCAGCTCGTGACATTTTATCATGGCGAGTCTGAAATTGTTTTGACTATCTAGAATAGTTTGTACATATTTGTTTTGTTAATGATTAAATTATGGAAATTGGCAAAGGAAACCTCCACTTAGCCAACGAAATAGAACATAAAATAGAAATTTTTTAATGAATTACAAATGCAAATGTCGCAGCTCAGCAAGAACCACGAGAAGATATAGAGGATATGTGTGTTTCATTATTAACGTGATTATATTCTACAAATTATTTAATATTAGTCGTACTCACGTTACTGTTCATTTGAAATTTCATAATTTAATTATAATATCTCCGGAAAAGAGAAGTGATTATATTCTACAAATTATTTAATATTAGTCGTACTCACGTTACTGTTCATTTGAAATTTCATAATAATTTAATCATAATATTTCCGGAAAAGAGAACGCTGCTTCATAAAATAGGGGTTAGTGGTGATTGGGGTACTGGACAAATAATTTATTTGCTGAACTGTCCTATGTTACTGGATGCCTAATTTTCATTCCTTTCGGTATCTTACTATCAAAGCTGGTGCAGAACACTTAAATACACCTTTTAAAATTTTCGATTAATCTCGATATTACACGAACACACGTTTGACTTAGTTTTAAAGCAGTTAAATCCTCGGAATTAATTTTTCAAAACAATTTCTTTTATATTTCGGTACGCCTCTGCATTTTCAAACCCTTTTTTACCACTCGACGTTACTATTATTGACTTGCCAACAATTTTTTGCGACACTACGTCAACACTATCGGTCGACCGGCGAAATGACCATATTTGGTGTTCCTTTCGTGGGTCTCCTTCCCATTGGTCGACGCCTCACACGTGCGAGACGTACACTTCCTCGGCCGAGGTGTCTCACCTTCTTATCACTCCACACTTTTCCGTCTCATCGCGAGGAGAAAGGTTTTCACGCCAAATTAGATCGTTTCGTTAAAATTCGTGCCGGTGTTTTGCGGGAATTCGGAATTTTCTCGAGGATTTTCAAAGTTCTCACGTGTGAGCAACCACCTATGGGTGACTTTTAGTTCAAATAATGGTTCTACGGTTTAATTTGGGTTTATCGCCGCGGATAATTTCGGGACTCGGCGACTTTGGTAGTAAGTGTGCTGGTGACTTTCGAGGGTTTGCAGTGGTGATTTTTCATCGACATAAACGAAGGTATTTGCTTCTTCTTTTTCCTTTCTGGGGTGTTATATGTGCAGTTATTCACAAAGTATTCGGACATCTAAGCTAATCAAGTGTTAGTAGTGGAAATGACCAACTTTTTACAGAATGATCCAAGACGGTTATATAATATCCATTTTAGCTTAAAATGCGTTTAGAATGTGTTTCAATACAGTAACATAGTAACCTCCATATTAAGAATACACGGAACAAAACTGTAGTTACATCAGTGGCACATTCTAAACGCGTTTTAAGCTAAAATCAAACAAGTTGGAATAGCTATTTCAGCCCCTCATATACAAGTCCCCCCTACAAGTTAACTATCTCTTCAATTTATAGTGGTATAGTGTATTATGTTCAGTTTATATTTTTACCATTTTTCATCAACATAAAAGGGTATTGAATAATAATGTAATTCAGTGGTGGACAAACAAGTTCAAATAGTTATTTTACCCTCTTGGACCCTCTTCAAATCCACCACATTTCACAATTTATTGTCTACTATCTTAATGTAGTATATTAAACGTGGTTTTCTTTAACATCAACATAAGAAATGGCCAATGTGTAATTAACTTATTACTACGAAAAGAATATAGAATTATAATTTCGGGAAGAGATTTTTTCTGAATATTTTTCAACCCCTTTAAGACCCTCATAAAATAATTAAATTTTCCACAGTGTTTTGAAGGATAAGTAGTCGCATATTTAGTTATAAAAAGATTTTTTTTAATACTTTTGTGCCAAAAACGGTAACGTTTATATCCAAAGAAACACTATTTTTTTCAGAAAATATTTTTTTGACGACCTGTTTAAAGTCTGAAAAAACTTATGGAACCGCAGAATCATTATTTACCACCTGATTTTTTTCAGATTTCTGGCAGGTAATCGGAGGCAATGAGGACTGACAACTTTTTTTGTCATTGTCTTTTTTTGTAACCCATTATTTGTTCGAAAACATTCTGAAAAAAAATCCAGGGAAGTAGAGAATGATAAAAGATGCCTCTGACTTTTTGATTGTTTTCACCACAATGCGTTTTATTGCCATTTTATTGCCGAAAATACTGAAGGGCATTGAAACACTTTTTTTAACCAAGTTTTTTATAAAAAATGGAATAAAGGTTTTGTTTCTCTGCGACAGAGGGAATAAATTGGGTTTGAAGAATTTGAGTAATCCTCAAAAAATCTTTTACATTCCATTATTCATCTATTCCGTTTCTTTTTTCAGGTGTCATTCTGCTGCTTGCATTTTGATTCATTGCGGGTAAGTCGAATTTTCAATTTTGTCAACACCTACAAAAAAAGATTACTTTTGCTGTATGATTTCTTTCACCTGTGGTATTTTTTACCATTCATTACTATGTTTACATATCAAATCGGTTTGTAAAAGTCACATATACACATTTATCTACCTTCAATGAGACTTAATTTCGAACCAATAGGGCGTTCATTTGATCAAACTCGCTATCTGATATTCACTGAGGAAGCAACATAGACGTGTCATCAGCAATTAAAAAATACACTACCCACTAGTTGGTTCTCAAATACACCATTTGTATATATGATAAAGTCAGCGTCTCGGAATACTACCTTGGAGAACACCCATATTTACAGTTTACCAATTTCTAAAAGGATTTCAAGTATTGCCCTTTGTTATGTCACATAAGTGTGATCTTGTTAGTTCAAGATTGATTCCTCTTATTCCACATCTGTACAATTTAGTAAATAAAATTTCATAATTCGTCGTATCGAACGCGTCAGCTAGATCGATAAAGGCAGGGAAAACGGTATTGCTCACATCCATAATTTTATATATGAAATCATTAAAATACTAGTTCAAAAATCTTTGCAAAATTTGAAATCTGAAGTCTATAGTTAGTGACAAATGTCTCTGAGCCATATATGTGTGTAGAATTTCCCCTTTTTTAAATTGCTCTTATGGCAATATCTCTTGGATAAACGTTTATTAAACGTCTTACTTTGAGGTTCAGCAATATAGCTACTAGCTTGCTTTATGCTTGCATGTAGTTGGTATACACTACCAGTTCAATTTTTTAATATATTTCTACCTTTAAAGAATAATCCATCCTTTATTGCTATATTTTGAGTTAGGTTTTACCTACTAAGCTAAACAAAAATTTAAATACATTTTTACACGTTTATAAATACATACTTGCGTATTTAGAATCATTTCTCAGCTTTGCTAACTTAATAACTACATTTTGTTTAGTGGCATATTGTTGATCTTTTCTTTTTTCCCCTAATTTTTATGATCATCATGCCAAGTTTTATGGACGTCTTTTATATACATAATACTCATATAAGTTACACGATGGACACATCGTCAATTTATTTCCATGGTATTTTTTAACTTGCGTCTACCGCACCTCTGCAATAAACTGCTGCTCCGTTATTTAATTCTGGTCCACTCGTATAATAAAATTCGTTGGGTTTACTCCCTCCATAATTTTTTAACATCCTTCATTTTTCTGTCTTAACCGTTTTAGTTTTCACCAACAAACCAACTAATTGGTTCTTTGTTTTTTAAGATACGCTACTATAAGAAGAGTACAGAGTTTTTGCTTATAGTTTTTCCACTGCCAAACAGCATACTTTCATTTAAAGAATTTTTAGTAAACCATTAATGTTGTCAATTTCATTTAATACTTACGGGATTGTTTCTTACCACAATACAGTCTAGCACTTAGCATTTAGCACAGTCTACTTTCGTAATTAATTTTAAGATATCGTCCTTAAAGCCTTGTCAGGATAGATGATACCACTTATTGCATTTTTGCAAAATTATTACAGGGTTTGGTCATACGTTGTCCACCGTCGCGAATAATGTGTGGTAATTAAACCAAACGTTGAATTAGATTAATTGAAGTACAGTTTTCGTTTGCGTAATGAAATGTTAAAAACTGGTACAACCCTGGTTACCATAAACTTCCTTCATAAATAAGAAATTCTTCCCCACCGTAATGTATCAAAGAATTGCGGAACAAAATCGTTTTAATTGAAAAATGTTTGTTTTGCAACCTTCATCGTAAATCCAATTACGTCGAGGGGAAAAGTTATTACACTTTATTTTTCCGACTTTTATTATGAGACCGTGCTGACACGATAAAAACTTTTTGACATTCTCGAGACGCTCATCCAGAAAGAAATTCTTAAAAGTTTAATAAGTCTACAATATTATTCCGTAGGAATATCTGAAACGTGGAAGTGGTTGACTCTTATTTTAACAAAGGGGAATTTTTGGTGATGCTTAATACAACTTTAAGGTTTGAAATGTCAAGTCTGTTATGTCAAACGGTGAGGCAATTCAATTAAAGATAATTTTGTATTGGAGATTCATAATGCCGAGGACATCGGAAATTTTAGGAACTTAAATATAAATAATGAAGAAACTCGTCTTGAGGAGGTGTATTGATATATCCATGTTCTGTTGTGAGTTGTCTGCTTCTCTCATAACTAAAACATATAAGAAAAATATGAAAATGTTAGTGTAGTTTTAAGGAACATTCTGCAATTACAGATCGGTAAAACACTGTTGTGTATGAGCCAGCTGTCCTAAACACTGAAGTTTTCCAGATGATATGAGATTCAGCAAAATACCTGTAATTAAAATTCATTAGTAAAAAGTAGCGTCATGTTATCTATAGGAGGTTTCAGGACGCTTTTTCAATGGCCAGCCTTGTTGTTTGTTGCTTGTATGTTGTTTGAAATTTGTAATCTCATATGATTCCAGGATTCTTTATCAGTACTTTTGCATTGTCTCAATAAATTATCTTCTTCTACTGACGGTATTGCTGATGACAGAGGTTGGCAATCACTTGTTTGAATTTTTGAAGATCTTTTACTATTTCATTTAATTCGACGACATTTCGGCCTATCCATTGTCTGATGTTATTGTACCTTGATGATTTTCTTCTCCCTGTTCATCTTTTATCTTAAATTCTGCCTTCCATGATTAATTGAAGGAGGAAATATTTTCCCCTCACCAAGTAGGTATATGTCTCAAATATTCAGTATGTTTTCTTTTGATGAATTGAATAGTTGTAAATTTTAATTTATCTGTGTGGCCTCTTCTAACATTACATTGATGTTCTATTTACGCAAAGGATAGGCATAAATACTAAGTGGACGTAATGTTTCTCCAGTGTTAGTTTTTCCTCTAGAGCATGGTAAACTGTATATAATATTTTTTGTATTTTCTGTCATTTTGTGGTTTTGTTTGTAAATTTGTATTATGGAATTATATTGGTAGCAATTATTTGAGGGTGTCGTATGTTGCTTTGTTGTTTATAATATTTGTTCAGTTACAGAAATATCATTTAGGACCTTTATTATTTATTCGTTTTTATCGCAAAATTCAATCCTTTAGACGATATATTATTTTCCGTGTTTGTTAGTTGTTTCTGATAAATTAATAAGTCTTATTTATAAGATTTGAAAGACCTTGTTCTTATTTATTACCGAACCCGAGGTATGATGTAACCTTATTATCGCCATTTTACATCACTCTACATAAACAAAAAGAAAATATTTTTTTCGGTGAAATTAAATGTTTATATTTTATTGTGAAAAGGTCTTGAAACATCGGCATAAGTAATTATTTAAAAAGAAAGTTATTGAAATTTTCTTTAATTACCTCGGACGTCGTTAAGTCGTCTAAAAATCGCGTCGCGAGTAAGGCCCCTACCTTTCATATAAATAAATAAGAAAATCTTATTGCCGCAGTGTACTGACACAAAAACAACAGATTTCTTTAGCGACTGCCTTAATGTTCCTTGTTTTTCTTATCTGTTTTAATTATTAGAAAATAAGGAAACCCAAAATGCGACATTGATATATCTAAAGTATAAAATCCCAACTCGTCTTCAATTTTATATTTACACTTTTTGGGCCTTCTAAATATCATTTTTCTCAAAAGAAAAAACCTTCAAAGGATTGAATACTGTTTATGGCACTGCATAAAACTTGTTGATCACAATATTACATTTTACCACACTGTCAAATGTCAACGGTGAAACACGGTGTTATGCCTGAGTGTAATTTTGATTGATCGAGTTCGCTCGGTGTAGTGCAGAATTGATAAATTTCCAAGATTAGTCATTGATTTTAAAAATACACTCACGGGGACAATATTATACTTTTTTGATGGAGCGAACGATTTGCAGGCAACGTTTTTTCATAAAATTTCTCTAATTGTGATGTGGGTTATTATAATACCAATACACTAAAACTATGAAAAGTAATTAAAATTTATATTGAAATTCTCTTTTTTGCGCCATAATTTTTGTTACGTCACAGGTAAGTTAATTTGATAAACGTTGTTAAAAGAAAATATCCTATAATATACTAAAGTGATCAGGCGAAATGTTCTGGAGAAATGCCATGAAAATGAAAATACCCGAAAGCACAAGAACAAAGAGCCATTTCCTTAGTTGACACGAGGTATAACCTATTTTCCAATCTAGGTCAAGACTAAACAAAAATAGTGATTCGTATATTTTTGTGTTTCTGTTTAAAAAAGGATTGTGGGGTTTTATACAGCATAATAAATATTCATTTCGAACGCTTTTCGGTGCGGAATATTTCCTTAATCGTACGTCAAAGCTGGGATTGAAGATTTAATTAAAATTCCACGTATTTTCCTTTTCCGCACGGCCGTCCATTCGCACACCACATACACATGCGGGTATCCAAAAAATATGCTAATTCGCCTCGGATTGGGTTCCCCCATTCAATGAACCTTCCTCAACTGTTTCTCGTTATCGCTAATCTTGTTTCCTCTAGAATTAAAACAATAAATTCATAAGTTAATTTTACACATCGTAGGCCTCCGAAACTTTGTTCTTACAGATTACCTCGCCTTCGGCATTCCAGTAAACCCATATTTCGAGGATTAGAACACTTTCGGGGAAGTTTCCCAACTCCCTCCCTCCCTCTCCCTTTCTCTCTCCCTCCTCCCTCGCCTACCGAAAACTACGTAGTATCAGGTGGGGAGAGTTTTCCGCAGCATAGGCCGGAAGATAAGCAAAATTCGTAAGGCTCAGGTTTAAGGTTCGTATCGCAGAACCGATGCGATGGCAACCCAATTAACTTTGCAACTCCTCCGGGTTATGTGATATTACGCTTTTCCATACTCCGGTATTTATGAGAGGAATTTCAGTTATTTCGTGGCTCGCTTTAGTCACGGAGACGTGTTAATCGTTTCTAATGCAATGCAATTGCGAGCTCACGGGCGAATTTTGAAAATATTTTCTTTGGAGTTAATTCTTTGATACGGTATATTATTACGTGTTTTGGTCGGTAAATCTGAAATATGATAGGTCATAGGATGTGAAAAATTCTTATTATTTGGAGTTTTATGAAATTTCGAAGGTTCTTCAATAAATATTCTCATAATAAAAGTCATCAAATGACGTAAAAGTGCTGAAGTAAAATATTCAATTTGTCAGTAACTCTAAGGACGTGGGAGTAGGGGTGTCACTTGACATAATAATCAAAAATGGAGGTATTGTGGTGAAATCTGGAAATGAGAAAAATATTGATGAATTAAAAAAAATGAAGTAAAAACTTAACTTACCAAAAGTTATAAAGTAATTAAACTCGAGGCAAAAAAGTATAGGTTAAGCAGCACCATTACTAATGATGAAAAATCTGCATAATTGATATAAAAGGGCACTTATCCTGCAATTAAGTGATACGTGGAAAGAATACCAAATAGATACGAAATGAGACATTCAAAAATCAATGTCAATAAAACGCTCATCAAATTCCCATATAGATAATGTAATTTTTGATAATAAAGAAATATTACCGACCCGATAGAAGTGAAATACTCGATAAAATAGATGCAGTTGATAAATTCAATTACATAAAAATTGATAAAGAAATTACGTAATACCATTAAGAACCACAAAAACAATATAATCAACTGTAATGGCATTTCGACAGAAATATTAACGGTTAGTTTTCTAATGATTGATAGTAGATATCTAGATGTCATTAATACGTCCCTAATGGAAGGTTGCTTTCCCAATCGTTGGAAAATGGCGTTGTTACACCATTTATTTACCAAAATTCCTTCAACGTACAAAATTTACAGTTGAAAGGCCTATAGGGGAGATCAATGCTTGTACATAGGTTGGCCCAATAATCTGTAATTTCGATATATAATATAATTTGTTTTGTACTTACTAGGGTATCACATTTCTCGATTTACTCAAGAGGGAAAAAACAATATTCAATTAAAGTGTTTGATAGTGATAAAATAACAATTTTGCTTATAATATTTAATATGTGTGTTCAGTTGTTACTTACTGATATTATTCTAATTGAAATTAATTTCATCATAATTAATTGTGAATTTTTTAGAGTTGTGAGAGTATTTTCTATTAAAAATTATTGCGGCTGTAACTGTGGGGTCGTTGTGGTAAGATAGTTGTTTCTCCTTATTGGCCGAGTCATTCTCATTAAAATACTCACTTATTTTGTATAATGACTATACTATAGTATAATGCATAAGTCGTGTATTCAAGACATAACATGACTTACTATAAATCTCTAAAAAATTAGTTTTAAATTTGGCACAGAACTTCATTGGGTAGTTAAATTGGCATCTATTGTATATTTTTGTTTATGTGTGAATTAACAATTTTTCTATCAGTAGATTACCAATAAATTTTCAGCGATTAAAAATAATTTTATGCCCCTATAAGTTGCGGGAGGGTAGACTTATTAATTATGGTGAAGTGCAGTTTGCTGTAGTTATCATCCGATTAATGTCATCGATTGTGTTCGTGTATGTAATATATTGTATCCAGGAATTAAAACTCCTTTATTATGGCGATTTCAATCAAAAGTGCCTGTATTGTCATGAGTTTGTTCCAAAATTCATTCATATTTCGTACATAAATGTAGATATCTCTTGTGAGATTTTTATATATACTCGTACTTTTCATTGTAAACACAGTCTCCACCGCTAAGACCGTAGTGAAGAAATAATGTTCCGGCGTTCAAAACATCCCAAATTTCGAAACTTCCCCATTGGAATACTGGAACCGCTAAACCTGCGATGTGTATTGGATGGCGAGGTGTCGAGTTTGCAGGAATAAAAACAGTATTATACGCTTCTGTAAATAGAACAATAAACTTCGAACACAGTTGCAAAGCCCGCACTTTACAACTTCGGGAATTGTGAGGAAAATGCGAAAGTCCTCCGGTCCGGTGACTCAGTCGAACAAATCAAGAACATAGACGACATACGCGCTCGCATTGTTCCAAAAATTATGGAATTGCGATATATAAATTTTACGACAAAGTAAGGGCAGCGAGCGACGGCGGGAAGTCGTCGTTCGTAGCACGTTTACGTTTCATAAAGCAGTTCCTCGGACTCTTTGATTGATCTCGTGTTTCGGGGGAAATACGTGAAATTCTCGACCTCGTTTCCTGCTCCTGGCAGGGCCATTTTCGGGAGAGGAGGGACGTTCTTTTCGCCGTTTCGACGGGTCGTAGATGATTTCTCTTTTTTCTTTCTCATTCTCCTTCCCCGCAGGATCGTCCAGGAGGTGGAGGAGGTTTGATTACTGGTCGATCGAGGTCCCAGGCGACCATACCTAAGTTACCCTTTCAATTCTATTGACGTGCCGCAGTCGCTGGTCTTCCCTCGAATAAATCTTAGGAACGTCCATCCTGTAAGTTCTAATCCCATTAAAATTGTTACCGGAGGTGAACCGTCAGCTCGTACTAAATGCAATTTGGAACCCTCCGAGTTAACGGATATGGGATTTAGAATAATTCTGATGTTAAATACTTAGGCGGTTGGTATTAAGCGCATGATTTGCGTACATGTGAAGTTTTGTTTTTCTTGCCGTTGAGACTCCGTTTGTGTTACGGTTAAGTTCGAAACTTCTGTCTATTTGTCTTACGTATATGACTCGGAGGGAGAGTCGCCAAGTTAGAAACTTCCAGGAACGTATCAGTTTTTTTAGGATTTCGGAAAAGGCCCTTACCTTAACTGAATGAGGCCGGCAGGGCAGGCCCGACTTTCAGGCAAGCCTGACTTTCAGGCAATCTGAACACCAAGTCATATATTTTTGGCGCCATTGTAGAAATTCATAAATTTCAATAACAGCTATTACGAAAACAGTTGCATGTATTAAGGTACACTTTACCGTACAGAGCAGTCGTAGCACATCTGAAGGTGGTGGCGAACTAAAACGGATTCTTGTAATTTCTTTACATGTTATCAGTGGGATTATATTTCTTTCTAGAGAAGAAAGAAATGACAAGGAAAACTTTAAGAATCTTTAAGTTCGCAAAACTGATCGTTTCAGTTATCTATAGAATAATGTAGGCGTACACCTTACCTGGTAATAATGAACAAGATTAAGTTCAGTTTAAATTGCTTTTTTTTCTGCAAAAACTGCTGGTTTCTAAAGTTCAAATTATTTTTTTCAGTACACTAATCCTTTCCTTTTTTACTAAAAAGATCTCGTGGTTATGCGCAATATTCAATCAGAAAATGTTTTCCCAATATTGGGCCTACTTTACTTACAAGTATATTACCCAGGGATTTCCCTTTGGCGTCCCGAAACTCATTCATAAAGAATTTGATTTAGTAATATGTTTTTATATCTAAAACTGATTTTAGAAAAATAAATAAATAGAGGTGTGGATCACAAATCGATCGATGTATTAAAATGTGAATAGAGGTTGTCCTCTTTGTGCTACATTTGTTCTTTCCAAGAACAGTCTGTCCAATTTGCCCAAGGAAGACCTAGCTAATTTTTTTTTTGTATATTTTTAAGGATTTAAGTTAATTTAATTGTCAGTCTTTAAAACCGAAAATATAAATTTTTGTAACACAAAGAAATCCTTTTTATCTTGTACCTTACAAGGCTAAGAGAACACATTTTCTTTAAATTTGACAGAATGACTTATTTGCGTAGTATATAGATGATACAAGTAGTACATATAAATGTATATTCAGATCAGTTAAATTCCCTACGTTAATAACAAGGGTTTCAGGCCACCAAGTTGGTTAGATCTGAAGGGTTGATCGATAGACTGGTTGGTGCAATTGCTTGTACTATTGTAATCTATCTAGGGATTTTATTGGTGAATCACCTGTAACTGTGCTGGTCTATGCAGTTGTGTACAGATTTATAATCTTATGTACGAGTGGATACTGGTCTGTACCGGTCTATATTGGTCTGAACTGTAGTCTACAGTTGTAGACTACAACTATACAACTACAACTATACAACTGTATTAGCCTGTATAGATTTGTACTGGACTGTATTGATCTGTACAAGGTGTAAATTGGTCCGTACTGATTAGTACAACTAAGCATCTACTCGACATCACGACTTGACAGACTATTGGTCAGTACTGCCCTTACACTTTTATTAATATTAAGGGAGCACTAAAACTTAGAGTTTACAGGAAAATAATGGTACGCTTCCGCTCCTATTTACTACTACGGCGTAGATCACATAAATATCTAATTTTCTGTATTTACATCGTTCAAACGTAACGTCCGTATATCACGATTTTAAACCTCCTTAACATTCGAGGTAATCCCGGAAACGCGGTAAACACTCCTTGAATCCTTAATAAAGTTTTGGGCCCGCGGAGCACTTCTGGCGACAGTCCATCAGATTAATTCGTCTTGTGCCCCCGTAACAAGTGATTTTCTGGGCTCGCGTTAAATATTATATCGCTAACCTCTTATGAATTCTACATGAGTAATTACCCTACTTTACCCCGGTCGTTTCCTGTGTAGCTCGAGGGGGGAGCGCAGAATTTATAATCCGAACGCAAATGAAAATCTTATACACATTTCCCAAATTTCACACATATTTCAGGGAGGCGGCGCGGCGAAGGCACTTAACCCCTCCGGGGGGGGATTTTTCGGATATTAGTCGCCGCCCCCCTGTTTGAATTTGTCAGCACGTGACGCCCGCTACCGCGAGAAAGAGGAAACGTACGTGTTCTTTTAGGTAGTGCGTGATATGCACGTCAGCAACGGATTTGATTAATTTTCAGTTTGTCCATCACGCTAATACTCCGCATTAACTTTCTGGATTATCGTGTGTAATTGATTCGATATCTTATAATTCCGCCTAATGCTGAGCTTAGTGGATTACGCACGACAAAGCCTCCTACGTACCGTAATACTAAATTAAATTACATAAATGTTACTCCATCCCCCGAGCAAAACTTTTAATCGCGACGAACCTAACGAGGAATTTATTATATTTAACGCTCGTATTTTCCACTAAAAACCATTTTATCTTTACCTGAGCGCTAGGCGTTATCGAATTTATTTCTATTTTCGCTAGAAGCGAGAGGAAATAAATACCGAACTTAAAGTCCGTAAAATACGACGAGACGTAAAACACGTTCCGCACTTTGTTTTTATTTTGAATTTTTCCAAAAGTCGGGTCAATATGCTCGAACACGACGGAGCGTAGAAATTCAGGTACGAAGTGTAATAACACCATCGTCCTTGTAAAGTATCGATTTGAGCTAAAATCGAAATTTTACATAATAGAAATGGGTTATCAGTGGCGGAACTGACATTTTTTTAACTAGGGTTGTGTAAGAATCGTGGTTTCTAATCAAGGTTTTGTTATGACGTAGATATAAATATAGGTTTTTCTATACTTACGCAAAGTAATAATGGTGAAATATGTGCATATTCTCATGCCTAGTACCATGTTAATAGGCAAATGCATAGTTCGTAAAAATGTTCCTGATTCTTTCTACACATTTAATTAGAATAGTTTTTCTATGTTGAATTGGAAACTCCAAAATCTCTTCAGTTTTGTTAAAGATTACAAATTATAATTTAGAATTTACAATCCATGCAACGGCTTTGCAGTATTAGATTTCGGTATCTTTTGGATCAAGAACTTCCGTTACAAGACTAGCAAATAGCCGAATGCACACAAATAGTTCCATTAGTGCGTATCCAAGCAATGATATACAGAGGATATATCAATGGTGAAAATATATCAAGAGTGCGTGCATCCCTTTGCTTCAAATTCGCAGTATTGCAAGTATATGCAATGAGTATATACAAAAATAGTATTGTTGTTATTAAATTATTATTATTATTATTAAATTAGGTTATTACTGACTGTAAAAATAATAAGGATTTCAGTACTTCTCACACAGGCAGCTGTGATTTTTTAAAGATTTGCTATCTTAGGTATATAGTGAGATCAAAAATTAATTCTTTCCTTAACTGGAAGATTTGTAAGAAAATAAAAAGGCAGGTGGGGTTTTCTTAAAAAATTTTTGAAAATTTTTTACATAAAGAAGTTTGTTATATCAGGGATTTTCCGGGTATGACGTCATCGTTTTTTAAAAATAAGGGGGAAACACCGGTTTTTTTGTTTATTGAATGAGAATTCAATATGTCAAGGTGTAACACGATTAGAAACGAACCTGGTGTGTTTGAAAGAGTTCGGCAGTCAATGATGAGAATATTGAATGCTTGTATCAAAGCTGGAAGAAGTCATTTTGAACATTTATTTTAGATTAAGCAGCTTAACGTGTACTTTTGATAATAAAATGTTACTTCCGCAAATCTTTTTCACGCCGTATCATCGAAATGAAGCGGTTTTACAAAGATGATCGAAGAGCTAAATATTATTAGAATTAATAAAAAATGAATAATTTTTTTGTCAAGTAATACGGTGGTAATCTAAACCCTCTCCTTACTGTTTTCTGAAAAATTCTGAAATATCTGAGTAGCACCAAGATCGAAACACTCTCCAGAAATCCATAAAATCCTTGTTAATGCTTTTTATGTCATACAAAATTAAAACCTGTAAAACTCGCCATCAGTTCAAGTAGGTAAATGTAAAACATCCAAAAGTTTCTTCCATCCACGCCATGTGTTCTGAAAAGTCGATGATGGTGAACCTTTTAATTTGAAAACATCCCTGACATCAAATGCCAGGGCAACTTCAGTTAATTCCGATTTGAAAATTTGTACCTGTTGGAAATGCTGGGTTGTAAATGTTGACGTTAATTTCGGTTCAAAAATACCCTTTCAGCGCTACTTAAAAAGAACATCAATTCACGGAAAATTAATTTCTAACTTTTAAAACACACAAAACGAATGATTTCAGATTCGTATAAGCTGTGTTAATTTGTTTCTGTTTTCGGACGAAAAGTTGCCTTATTCGTTTCTGACGTTTATAAAAATAGTGGGTATTAACATTGAAGTTTAAAAAATTACATTGCTATCCCAATTCATTTCACTGATTATTTAGTAAATATTTCATGCACTTTGTTTATTGTATCGATCAGTCTCAATTTTTTGGAAAGTGTCCAACTTCCCTGCCGGATTCTAACATTTGTTTTCCCATTTATTATCCCCTTAATTGTTATTCAATCCTATTTTTATTCGCTGACTCACCAGACCCCGAAATAATCCCAAACGACTTACCATTTCGTAACCCCATATATCCATCTTTATACAGGCTAGGAATTCTTGTTAACAGCTAATCAATTATTTCAGCGCGAGTATTACTCGTGCATTTGATAAAATTCAGTTTGTTTATTTTAATTTTCCGGGCATAACAATAAATTACGAGCCGTTCTCCTTAATATAAATTCCTTAAATCAACAAACATCACGTTTTCGATATTATTTACAAGCGGAATTCGGTAGGGATTTCGAGGAAAAAGCAAAAGATTACATCAACAACAATTGTTTAATATTTATGAGAGTCAGACTTTTTGATAAATGGATACTGGAACGATTCCTAAAAGCGGAAAATTGCTGTATTTGTAATTATATTGGCACAGTAAAAGAAACTCGCCAACCATAAGAACGTAAAACATACTTTCATAAAAAACACCTAATCACATCAATTGGAGTGTTGCGAATTCTTTATAAATCTTTATTACCTAATGAACTGAGGAATTCTGCTCTATAAAAGACCGGGAACGCAATCAACGTTTATTGTTTAATAATAATAATAATTTCGAGCAGCTGTGGCGCTATAAAAACGAGTCTGGAATGGAAAAAAGAAGGGGATAAGTGACTGTGAGTACAGGAAGCAAACGGAGAATTACTAATTTTCTGTCATTTAGTAGAAATCGTTAGCGTTAAATTACACCCCGTTAACTAATCGATTCTATGAAGTAATGAAAATGATTAGGTATTATACAGTTTACGAAATGATTAATGTAAACAATTTGGCGGGAAAAAGTCTTATGAATTACCTGAAATTAACGACATGCCTGGAAAGCCTGGAAGACAAGTTTGGTCTTCAGCCTGTTCCTGTTCCACTAGCACTGTCCAGAAATTCTGGGACGCTTCTAAATAGTGCAATCTTTACACCACTATTATGGGGCTTTTACGTAATTATTGATGCAATGCTTAATCGAAAATAGGTGTATTTTCAGATGTGCACTGATATTCTCCAATATCTTAATGAAAATTTGAAGTACAACCAAGGCATATGGTAACAAGTCAGCACTATATAAACTGGAATATCTATGAGATATAGAACTAGTTACTTTATGGAAATACATGTTGAGAACGATATTAGTATCTAGCTTATGCTTGAATATAAAAAATAAATAAGTGCCTTAAATATGCTAGCTCTGAGGAGAAATATGGTAACGTAGAGGACAGCTCAGATGCAACATTGAATAGAAATGAGGCATAGTTGAATTAAATTTTTTAATTATGAATTGTACATCTAATGAATTTGTAACTCTGAAATTACGGTACAAGAAACGATTCTTCTTGTATTTGCACTTTTTTAGCTAATTTTTATACTATTTTTAATGGGTAAGTCAAACGCAGAAAGAGTGAAAGATCCAATTTTGTAGTTTCCCCTAAATTGTGCCAACTTAATAAATTTATAATTCCCAAAGTTATGTGATAAGTTAAAACTCTTAGTGTACATGAACTTACAAATTTTTAGGAATAGGAATGAAATTGTAAAGCAGAGTCACAATAGAAAGAATGAAGGGTCCAAATTTGTAAACTATTTAAAAACATTTGCAGATTAAATATAAAGTAGAATTTTTTCCCTTATTGTTTATCGGAATAAATTTGCAACAAAATACTGTGTGTAACTGGAAAATGAGTATTTAATTCATTAATCCTACCCCCGCTTTTCAAAATGGCGATGGCTTAAATTCATCATAGTAATAAATTGGATGGAAAAATTTTAATTGCACCGTCATATTTATATAAGGAATGTAAGATTACATTTTTAATAACAATGTTAATGGAATAAAGGATTTTTGCACTTTAATGGCTCGTGCTGAGAATTTCGCAAAAAGTTATTTCATTCTTTTTAAAGCAGTTAATGAATGTAATTAAGAGTTTTAACGTATACCTACATTGCGAGGCTAAATAAATGCCAAGAGCATAATTAAAATCATCAAGCTCGAGTTACGGGGGGCGTAAGCATTATAAAGAATTATGTTTTTCCAACGTAATAATTGATATCTGAAATTACTTCCGTTTCGACTTCCCCACCGTGCCCCTACTCAAGTTCATTTTTTCTAATAATGCTAATGATAATCGGGCCCGGCCGACCGAATTAAAATTTATCTTTGATTACATAACCGTAATTCGGAAAATGGAAGGAGGTCGTATCGGGGAAAATTCCTGGTCGGTCGGTCCTCTCAATATTATTGGCGCGGGGGGCACAGATTATTAGACCCGAAGGGCATTTTCCGAAGGGCCGCTCGTCGGCTGCTTCGTGTTATTCGGGAGGGTGGGGGGTCTAGAGGGGGGCTTATTGTTTGGTCGAGAGTTATATAAGGCAAATGTAAATTCAATATTGCGATATAGACCGCAGAATTTAAACGGATTAAGTGGAAGGGTACAAACGGCAACTTGTTGGGAATCGAACTGCTATAATGATAATCATGAAGGGTCGAAATATCAATGAAGTTCAGGAGACAATGGGGGTTTTATTGACAAAGGATCGATAGGAGTTTGTGATATGTGATGGAGTTTAAATGTTATTAACCTAAGGGTACAATATATAAAGGATTTCATGGGAATGCGAGGAATACGTCACCACATGCTTTAGCAGTTTATGAAATTCTGGGTGAGTTAACTCAAATAGAATCTTAAACTTGAATACATTAATTATTTGTCGCACGAACAAAGAACAATTAAAACAGGCTTCAAAGTACGAGTATTTTGTAAGTTTGTTCATAATGAAATACGCAGATCTCTTACATCTGGTGTAATGGTTGTTACTTCAGGCAGGTATCAAATCTGCAACCAATTAGTTAATTCGTTTGCAAGCTTCTACAATAGAATTTACGTTCCTTCTGAAAATATCGCATTCATTGAATCTAATGATTTTTATCATACTGGAATACTAGAGGAAGATGACGTTAAAGTTTTCAGAACCCTTCAAGTCAAAATCCTCCTGATCTCGTGACATCCTGACCATGTTTTCTGCTACTTGACCATGAATATGCCTTGTCTGAGCTTCTACTCACATTGCTCAACAAATCAATCCAGAAAGAAACCTTTCCAAAAATTTGGAAAATTGCTCAAATCAACCCAATCCATAGGAATTCTCACACTAGTCACATAAGGGCAATTATAGTTTTATGTATTTCGTTTACGTCCAACTTTGCTAAAGTTATTGAGACGATACTTTATGAAAAAATATTCGACCAAGTTAGAAAACTTATAATTCCGCAACAGTACGGATTTATTCAGATCAGATATTGTAGATCAATTATTATCGACTCTGCATGCTTCCTGCAAAATGTCTACAGGGCGATCGGAAATAGTTCTCAAAATGACTTTTTATTTTTGAAATGAAGAGGACTTCTTTTCTCATATAAGATTTCTTGCCCGTTTCACAGTTCCTATTACCCAAGATGTTAGTACTAAATATTAAGGTTACGCCCATTAAACATTAGTGGGCTTAACTTAACTTAAACGGAGCAAAACAAAACAACTCCGTAATATATTGAAATTATTTAGTGACTATTTGAAAAGTCCATCAAACTCTGCGGATAATTCGACTTATAGATAGATTCGACGTTCGACTTATAGAAGTTTAACTGTATTTGACTTTTTAGGTAATTTTTTAAAGAAGTGGTTCTAACGCTACCCTTTAGTACTGCAAGTAACTGCCTTAATTAATACACTACGCCTTGTATGGTATTTTATTGTATTATAAATGCATTATCCTGTAAAATGTTATTATCTTTCAAGTGAAACACCTACCTCTAACAATTTTTAATTTATTTTTTTAGGTCATAAAAAATTTAGGATTTTCTAATACTTAACTATACTTACACGACAAACTTGTGAGCTGCATTACTTTTACAGATACACTGTACTGTACCTAGTATATAAATCTCAGATTTTATTAATTCATTCTACTGTAGTGACAAATATATTGCAACTATCAGTTTCGAAGGAACAAATTATAAGTCTCGTAAACCTTTGATACGCTAGCTTTAAGTTTCCCGCTACCCGCTCCAGGAACTCATTACTACCTCCCATTATTTTTACTGTCAAATGTGCTCCTTACGTTACTTTTCCCAATAAGTGTCACGTACATATCCCCACCACACACTTCGTCTCCTTGCAGTTTAACTTTCCGGCTCTTTTTTCGCTAAAGCTCCGCGGTACGAAAATGACATTTGTAAATCGAGTCGGATCGAACGTGTCACCCAATCGTAGACGATAAAGTTTTATTGGATCCTATAGTGTGTGTTTGTATAAATGGCCGCAGAAAAAACGGAAACAGGGTCACTTGTGGGTTTATTACACGCCAACTGTTCCGTATCATTTTTCATCGGGAAGGAGAGAGAGAGACAGAGGGACGGACAAGCGGGAGAGATTTTCCCATTGCGGATCACGAATTCGAGTATTATACGCCCGCGTTTTTTCCCCTTCTACGATATAATAAAATATTTTATAGAAATAAAACGAGACGCACGCCTTTCTAGACTTAGAATAATGACGTCGAGGGACATGTCAACTGCAAATAAGAGCACAGCCTGAAAGGGAAGTGGGCTTTTGATGTTTGCTCGTGTTTTTTTAGGGGTGGATGGAGGAGTTAGGGGGTTCTTATATCCGCAGTAAGTAATGGCTAATGTTATATTAAGGATTGCTTTCTGTCGTGGAAGAAAAATATGAAACGTTTAGTGAGCCTAACACAAACGTAGGCGTGTATGGTTCCAGTACAAAATTACAGATTGAAAAAATTTTACAATCGAAGGTACAGTGTGAAACATATTAAGGAGTTTGTGACATGCAATTTGGTGTCGATCTATTACTTTCCCCCAGATAGTGCTAGTACCAACTAGCTGGGGCCTGGCACTTATATTATATGTTCATAACATTGCAGTTGCCAAAACCTCCCTGGATAAAAATTTAATAACACTAATGAACTATACATATGTCTCGTATATGAGAACATCAATTTTTAGATAATTTATTGCAGCACTGGAGTATAAACTCTACTTTTAGATTCTGCTCCTCGTACTAAAACGAACAGAATTTTTTGAATCAACCATGGGTAATGTTAAATGGCTTTATTCTTTTGAAGTTCTGTCTTAGCACTTGGATGACGCCTGTCATTCGCATGTCAAACAGTTATGCTTATTGTTACGAATTTTTCTTTGCTTATTATAGACTAGGCTAGCTTCTTCAGCTTCTTCAGAAGTAACTAGAGGGTCGTGGTTGATAAAGATAATAATACCCAAATTTTCTGTATCACTTTGTGTTAAAAAAGGTTTATACTTTTTTGGGGCCGCTTATTCATTGTGTTCTGTCGATTAACACAGCATTTACTTTTGTTGTTACATAATGGTCCTTTTGGTATTTTGATATTTTAAGACGTATTTTTGCACTTTTATTCTGTCGTCTTGAATTTACCGGTGTACCTTCGTTTGAGATAAACCTTGAGGGATTTTCATAAAAAGTTTTTTGTGTCATCACCTAAGGACAAAAAGTGCTCAACCTTGTCCATAAGGACAAACGATTGTCATTCTGGAGTCCAAAAATGAAACGGTTACGCTCGTAACGCTAATTCGCACACGCCAAGAATGATCCTGCGTCCTTAATTAGGCGCCCAACATAACAGCTTGGGTCAAGGCAATTGCAAAATCTACTTAAAACATTTTCATTGTCCTCTACGGCTACCCCAAAAAACACATAAATTAATTAGGCGAACTTCCCTATCTCCCTTCTCTGTCTCTCCATTTATGCTCGCCTCAAAGGTGTCATTTATTTTTGCTAGTCTCCCTCTCTCGCTTTGTCTCCCGCCTTCTCCCAAAACTAAATTTCAAATGCACCGCACTTTCTTGCCGCCCAAACAAATTGCTAATTCTGTTTTGCGAGTGTGCCTGTTCATTTCGCAGTTTTAGTATTCCCGGAGTCGCTCCTCCCTCGGAGAGAGGATGTCGATGAATAATTAAAGACTTTTGTGATCTGTACCGGCTCTTTATTTGGGAAGTTCGTAGACATCGGCCACCCTTTTTTCCCTCTCTTTTTCCCCTCACACCCTTTCGTTCTTTCCTATCAACCTCACGGAAAAGGGGGGAAATTCGATAATTGGATCGCAGGCCTTTGGTTCTGGTGAATCTGATAGGAAACTGTAAAAGTGGCAAAATGTTTCTGATGTCATTGACTGTGGAGGAAAAAATCGTGTTGAAACTGTGAGTGGAATTTGTCTTCAAAGGCCCTTCGTCTTTGAAGAACGGCCAGGAGAATGTTACTAATCACTCCAGAACTGATGGGAACCAACAATATGCTGGGGCTTGGTACTGTCTGTGGAGGAACAGACAAAATAGTTGGTTCCCATTGCACGCCTCCATATTGCATTCTACCCAAATTTTCCAAAATTGAACATATATTTCATTTCACTTTCTACCGAGCTCCATATCAACTTACACCTACTTCTAAATTCAAATAACATTTTCGATATTATTCCAATTCTTCTACTGTCATAACCTTCTCATCAATTTTCCTGCTACCTAACTTTTCCGTTCCTAACTACAAATCAACTACAAAATTCCCCATTAATTACATACATACAGAGCTATTAAAATTTTCGACGCAGATCCCCCAGTGAATAATACATTAGACGAGTATGTAACGCTTGTATCTAGATATATATAAACATGATATTAAATAATTCAGTAATGGGCTATAACCTTCCTAAATGAAAACGTATATCAGGTTACCATAACCTCAAGTAAATAAACTAATGCTCAACCTGCTGAAATATTCACATGATAAGGTCGATATATACGGCGAAGTTTGTCTCCGTGTGTTCACCGCTATTTACGGATCCTCAAAATGTTATCGATTACTGAAATCGTTCCACTAAATTTAAGTACCTTGATGTAAAGGAAGATTTAGGGGGCGGTTACAAGAACTACGACGAAAATAAAACAATTACAGGAGCGATTTTAGTATTAGCGTTGTTTAAGATTAAAGTTTAAAGAATGAAGTTAAATTTCGTATTAGTATTGCAGATTATTTGGATCTATCTATGAGAAGGATGATTTATCAGAAGTTGCAGTTGGTCGCATAACCTCGTTGCTTATCCTAGCAAACTGTAATAGTTCCGACGGCCTTGCTTCATTTTGATCTCTGGGATCCAGATTCGTGTGGCCCCAGGTTTGATATCTGTGCACATAACCATTTTTAACCATAACCATAACCATTTTTTTGTGCTCTTGTCTCTATTAAAGGAAAAGTTGTAAGCGTCATAAATCTTCTCTTTGAAGTTCCTCAACGCTGAGTTATTTTCTTTTCCTCATATTTGGCCATGCATCTAATTTTTCTGTGACATCTAATGTCGAATTCCATCACGTTAAATATTTACGATATTATGGAAATAATAATTTCATGGGAACTTATCTGCATCTGATACGTCCCTCATGATTTAATGATTAATCTAACGATTTCACGTCGTCCGTCTCTATAGTTCCCGCTTGTACGGTAATCGGAAATAATTTATTTATCCATTGTAATGGATTCGTGATCCAAGAAATTATGCGGGCAATAAGTGCATGGGAGGCTATTTTTGAATTTTAAATTATTTTTTAACCCGCGAGAGACGTGAATGTTGCCTGTTAAATGGGAGGCGTATGTGGCTGCATATTTTTCTAAGGTATCTATCGACGTCGACATCAACATTACTTAGAAGTTTATAATTTTTAAATCTGTAATTAGCTATTCATTCAAGGAACTTGAAATGGTAGTTGAATTAAAGTCATTAATTTAAAATATGGTTAGTCGATAAATGGTCTATGATGAAGAGTCAGTTACGTAATTTGATAACTGTAATAACTATTGTTGCTAGATTGAGTTCTTTAAAATGCATAGAACAAGTTATTTTTTAATAATTTTTCAGTTCAACGTTAGTAGTAATAATACTTAGGATATACGTTGTAAAAGTTTTATCATACACTCTAATTACTCCAGCTTAGAATCTATTCATTTCGCTTGAACTTTGGCCTAGTTTACACTGCAGTTCAGCAACATACATTTTACGCCTTTTTACGGTCCTTCGAAGTGATACCTTTCAGCCAATATTCCAGGAGTTCTAACCGCTTATCCAACATACACCCGCACCTTCCTTCGGGTCTGAAACAATATTTCGCCAAATACGTTAAGAGGCAAGTGTGTCTGGGTATGTGTGTGATGCTAAACGATGATACTTTTACATTTGTTCCTCGACGTTCCCTGGACGTAAAAAAGAAATAAAAGTCATATAAAAACGGATTTAAATAATGTGAGGTGTCATGGTAACCAGGATATATATATATGTATATACCGGCGGCGGCGGCGGTAGGGGAAATTTATATAAATCGTAAGAATTAATATCCGAAATTCTCGGAAAGCGCCCTTCAGTTAATTCCCGTTTTAATTTATGTTAATCTTAATCCACTTATCCATTCCCGTTCCGCCCCCTTCCCCCGTTGTCGGGAAATTCCGACGTGAACAAATTTTTATCTCCTCCCCATTCCCGATGCTCCCCTGAACTTTCTTATCGCGATGGCGGATTCATTCCGATGAGCGAAAACATTCGTATCCGGACATAAAAATTTCCATTTTCATAACTAAGCACGTAAAATAACTTTTCCTTCGTATCTTTCCGGTTTTTTTTCGGGTACAGATAGCGCCGGTTATTCCGATCGAATTATATCGGCAATCCCGGACTTGTGAACCGTTACAGGCGAACATATATTGAATTGCTTGTTACACTGAGGACAGAAAGATGTTACCGGGGTTACGTCAAAAATTTGGGAGTGATGCGCCACTTTCCGAGATTGTATTCGGGTTTGTTCCAATGGTTATTTTCTTGTGGTTCTATGCTTACATACTGTCTGTCGGAATAAGTTGGTAATGTGTTCTTCCCTCCTGTTGGAGCGTGCCTATTGATCCGGTGAACGTAAAAAGGGCACTTGTACTCCAAGTGTAACATTACACCTGAAATAGTGAAATAAGATAACAGAAGGAATAGGCCAGATTAACTTCAAATTTATAAACATTCGCACTCGATTGTTAAGTAAAAGCCTCACTGCACTTAATTTGGGATTCATGGATTTCACTCAAATGGATTGTCACTTAAATTGATGGAGATTTAAGTGGCCTAAAACTATACTCTTTGAAATTCGTCACATAACGTCGTACATCAGATTTACTTTATTTTGACTGTTTTTATTGTACCAACTTGAACGGTGATAACTCGTTATTAAAATTTTTACGTTACGAATTTTTTATCCCATTTGTGTCGTAATCAAAATAACCCTAAAAACCTTTTAAGTACAATTAAATATGTCACTATTCAATAACCCAATTTGTTACTTTATTACAGCGCTCTATCGCATTTATGTTTCTTTGCACACCCCTTGTACCGTAGCTCTTCGGATTTCCTTTCGTCCTATCGAGATTATTTCATTTATTACATATTCTCCTCTTGTTTCAGGTCTCCAGGACGACTCGTAATGCGGAAGGTATGTTACAAAGTCCCAATTGTTTTTTTCCCTTCTCTCGCTTCTGTCGCTTCTCTACAACTTTAAGTGGCTTTCATTCGTGTCACAAAGTATCTATATATACACGCCGTCGCGTTATCTTAGTCGGGAAATTTTTGATTTGAGAGGATAGTTTCTCAATGAAAGCAAAGGAGAAGCGGCCTGAAGCGAAGAAGGAACGGAAGTAATTTTAACTTGTTGGATTTCTCGATATCGAATGGTAAAAATTAAAGTGAAGTTCGGTTGCTCAATGGTAAGGGTGATCAATTATTTGATGATTTTTTGCGATTATATAAAAACTGTTTACAGTTGGGAGTTGGGACAAATGACGTCACCTAGTGATGTGCAACCAGTTTAGTTTTACTTGACCTATACAGCCTAAAATAAAAATCTTGGGTTTTTTGAGCGTGGTTTTACCACATAACTCACATTATCTATGTCACGCATTTTCCTTGGGCTCCGATGTAGTCGAATTTTCTATAACTCAAATTATTCTTGTCCTATGAAGATTCGACTGAAGGACTTCGACTACACTTCCAAAAATTTAATGAAAAATTTAGAGGAAAAGCAAAGCCTTCAATTTTTTCTCTTTTACCAAGTTTGATTTTAATTAATAATAACTTTTTAACTTCAAAACCTAAAAGTTTTCACTTACAGTTATTATATATCAGATTTTTATACAAAATTTCAATGGTTAAAATTAAAATACTGTGGTACTTTTACATGTACAAAGAGGTTTTACTACCTAATGTCAACGTAACATCTACAAATCACATAGACAACTATTGTTTTTCCATAACAACGGCTTATACGGGGCATTCGCTACACTATCCCTCCCCGTCTTCAGGGTCGCCCTCGACCCTCGGACGATCTACTTCCTCAGTACTCCATATCAGCGAATGATTAACATATCAGCGAACTGCTACTGCTACTGCTACTGCTCCTGCTACGGCTACGGCTACTGCTACGGTTACGGCTACTGCTACTGCTACAGCTACGGCTACTGCTACGGCTACAGCTACGGCTACTGCTGCTACTGCTACGGATAATTCTTCGGCTACTGCTTCGGTTACTGCTATTACTACTACTATGGCTACTGCCACTGCTACTTCTACTGGTACTACTACGGCTACGGCTTTTGCTACTTCTATTGCTACGGCTACTGCTACGGCTACTGCTCCTGCTACGGTTACGGCTACGGTTACGGCTACTGCTACTGCTACGGCTACCGCTTCGGCTACTGCTTCAGCTACTACTACTGCTGCTACTGTTGCTACTACTACGGCTAATGCTTCGACTACTGCTTCGGCTACTGCTACCATGCGCACCGCTCCTCCCCTTTTTCAGAAATTCCGCCAGAACTTATACATCGAGAGCCAGTTGTCCTCTCCAGGCGATATCCACCTCGGGGAATCTCGCCATAGTTGATCTAAAAATCAAACAAAACACGCCAGTATCCTTGCCAAATCCATTTGCAATAAATTGCAAGTATATGTGTAATTGTGTGTATGTGTATGTGGGCGATTAACTCCATTGAGCGGGTTAGACTGCAAATCCTGTACAAAAATTCGTCAGCAGCAAATCGAAACCAAGCAGGCCAATCCTCTTTCTGACCATGAAAGACACCAGGGATGACCAATCCCATCCAATGCTCCAGGTAGAAGAGGGACCTGTCTCTTGAAATCCTCCAAGCAGGCCAATCCTACTTCTGACCATCAAAGACACCAGGGATGACCAATCCCATCCAATGCTCCAGGTAGAAGAGGGACCTGTCTCTTGAAATCCTCCGCTGCTCCTGCAGTTACTGAAATCCCCAGCAACTGCTTCATGGCTCCAGACACACAACCCAGTGGTCAACCATCACCAATTCTTGTACTAAAGATGAACAGCGCCCGTCTCCCAATAAGAGTCACGAATGTGAGTGTAGCACTCAAACGGGCCACGCGCGCCAGCCGCACGCAGTCAATCCATTCGAGTGTTTTCCTAAATCTAAACCTGTTTAGGTTATCCCAAACCTTGGTGTTATAGTGGTGTGTATTTGTGTAATGGTACTTAGCTTCGGATTCTGTAGCGTTTCGAGTTGCGCCAGCCGCCCAACAATTCCACAACGCCGCACAGACTGCACTCCTCGCCTCTCCGCCGCGTGCCATCGCCATCACTTCCGTACGCCATCTCAGGTCCACCAAACCTTTATCCGCTATTCCGGTTCACAAAATCCCGGACGAGCCCCCATTGTGGTACTTTTACATGTACAAAGAGGTTTTACTACCTAATGTCAACGTAACATCTACAAATCACATAGACAACTATTGTTTTTCCATAACAACGGCTTATACGGGGCATTCGCTACAATACTATTACCCGCAAAGAAAAGAACTCACCAAAAGTATAAGAAACAATAAACAAAAATTAGAATCACTAACAGCCATAATTCCCGCTACAAATTGACAAAAACGCGTTTGTAAAGTGCTGGAAACCGTGAAAATACATTTTGTTCTCGCTGCATTCGCTGTACTTCGTTTCGCAAATGACAAAAACGCAAATAAAGCCTCCAATTTTTGTGGATTTCGAGTGCATGTCCGGATGTTTTTCGACGGTAATGGAACTTTTATGTTTTTCGCCGATGAAACACCAGATCGGCTTCGGAGTGCTTCCAAGGTCTGAAAAAAGTAGTTTTAGCGAGGGTTTAATTGTCAAATTAGAAACTTACTATTTCGTTACTGGCAAAGCTGGCGGCGTGGATGCAGCGGGCGTTTTTGCCATTTCGGAACACAAATGTTTCGGTTTGTCGAGGGTGAAACAACTACGTCTCCTTTAAACTTCTTCCATCCCTCAGCAGCCCAGGGTACTCTCCCGTGGAAATCAATAACGTCCCGTGTGATGCATATGTATCAAGAGCGCCACATATAAAATATTCAAGAAAGGGAGCCCGGCTCCGAGCATGAATATTTACACTTTTCAATGGAGTTTTCACTTGCACATACGCCAGGATCGTGTTCCGAGTCATCAAAGATATAAAATATGTTGGCGTCAAAATAAAAAATACGCACACGAAAAACATAGACACATGGCGTGTCTTACACGAGTAACGGCGCTTTCATATTTCGCATTTGGTATTTAAATCGCAGCGGGGAAGTGGGGACCGGCAATTAAGTGGATGATAATGGGGTTGCGGAAAATTATAAGGGTCACAGTTTTTCAGAGAGGAGGAGGCATTTCGAAAATTCGGAGGCCGAAAATACTGTGTAATATGTGTCGGTTTGCACGGATATCATCACGTGCGGGGTACGTGACGGTCAGTCTATAGGACCCAAGCTGGAAATACACCTACTACACCGTTATTGTTTACAACACAACGTTAATATAAAAAATGAGATGAAATGAAAACAAAATTATTATAGGAAATTTTAATAGGAAACGTGACATACAAACCTAACTAAATGTAATGGAGTCAACTGGTGAATATAGTGCTGTGAAATATTGCAGTATGCGAAGTCCATCGCTGTGGATTTTTTCATTAGTTTCTTACCTTGTTTACTCCTTTTCAAAGATAAAATTCAAAAACAAAAATAAATATACATAATAAATGGTAATGTTGACAAAGAAAAGCAACAGGTATATACTTTGACACTAACCTAACAAATACGTTCGTCTGAAAACATTACAATACATTATAATACCGTATTAAACCAATAATGAAATTCTTTCGATTGGTAGATCGATTAAATAAACCTGAACACCACCGGACCGAGTATTCCGTGATTTTTAGTAATCCTTTACTGGCGTCATCTCTGCTTATTATTTAATACAAACTTCTTCAGCGGCGCTTTTTTGAGGTTATGTATTTTATTTAAAGTTTATTTATGTGCAAATTCTTATAAAGACAGGTTTTGTCACAAATTAAAACAGGTATAAATCTGGAATCTCGATCGTGCCTTACTTAAACTACAAAATTTTGTCACTTCTCCGACTTTATAATAAAGTTTTTCCACCAGGAGGTATTTCACTTTTCCCAGGCTGACTGCCTTCACGGGGTTGTTGTCAAATTCGCGTTAGACATATTATTTCTGTAGAAGTTGAAGTGTAATTTCCTACTATGAGAAAGAGAAAGTTGTTGAGTCTCTAGCAGGAATTGAATTTTAAATGGGATCTGAGAAGTTTAAAGTTTGTGCCCAGAGAGTTAATAGTCTACAAAAAGAGGTAGTGGACGTACGCTTTAACTAGGAGGTAATTTGGCAAATTACACGAATGTGTTATAATTTTGAATTTCACCGTCGGAGAAATCTCCACAAAAGAACAAATCGTCCTTTGCCGTTAGTAATAAAGTATCTCCATACTAGGCAGCTGAAGCAACAGAAAATTAATGTAACTCTACAAATGTC
Source organism: Cryptocephalus primarius (assembly GCA_963576515.1). Classification (NCBI taxonomy): domain Eukaryota; kingdom Metazoa; phylum Arthropoda; class Insecta; order Coleoptera; family Chrysomelidae; genus Cryptocephalus; species Cryptocephalus primarius. The sequence goes on along the minus strand of OY754940.1, from coordinate 6,003,577 downwards.
AAACGCAATATTAAACCGGCTTTTAGTTTTTTCCACCTTTGTTGCGTTAGTATTCCTGACTTCTCCTAACCATAAATCCTGCTGGCGACATAAAGCCCGGTGATATCGGGGCTGGAAAACGCATTTTCGGTGTCACATACGAACGACGCTTTATCTGTTTCATAAAACTCTTTCATAATAAATAACATAAAATTGCGGGCCTAAAAAGGGTGTAATTTAAACCGACACGCTAGGTACATGAAATTTTAATTACAAGTAAGGCGGAAAAAGCGTTCCGTGTTTGATAATCTGTACACGGACCGTTTTCGGGGATTACGGTGGGAATGGGGTATTGAAGTTTACGGGTTTTATCGATTTTACACGCCTACGAATTATTAAAAAAATTCGAAGGGTGTTTTAGAACTCTTCTGCCAAACGGAAATCCCAAATATTATGTAAATGCTTCATAAGAGAAGCTATACATGTTTGAAATCGATGCCTTCTAGTCAGCTGTTTCAACATCTTAAAAGTTAGTCAAAAAAGACAAACAATTGACATTAGTTTTGTTGATGGTTGGTTCTTTACTAAAAATAGTTGAATTTTCTAATGAAGAATATGGTGATGTGCATTTAATCTATGGTGAAGTAAAATATGATGCTTATGCAACAGTACCTGAAAAGATTTCCTAACAAGAAACATTCTACTCGTACAACATTTGTAATGTTACACCAAAAATTAAGAGAAACTGGTTCAATAACTTTTAAAAAAATTCAAATTTACACTTTCTATCTCATTTTAAATGCAAAATACTCCCTGCCCGGATAACTTTAGGACGAATTTATTTTTTAATGCAGGTTATTCAATATAGTGTTCAAATCTGGATATTAATGTTTTATGGTGAAGAATGCGTAGTGTACAATTCAATATTGCAAACTTGGAAGAATTAGTCTTCAGATCATTTTAGGGCCGAAAATCTTAATATACCTAAAAAATATTTTTTGAATATTTAAAACACGGCTGCTTGAAATCGGTTATTTAAGATTTAAAGTAACTTTATGATTTCGAAGCTGTGGAACATTTTTAATTAAATTTGCACTTCTTTCGAAAAAATTTTAACTTAAATTGTCTGAAATTTAGAACAATTCATATAGTCGTTTTTTGAATATCTCTAACAATGATTGTCATTTTTCTGTATTTTTAAAATCAATCTGTTATTTTACTGTACAGCTCGTATTCTGTTGATAATTAATTGCTAATTCAGCAGAGAAACATTTCTATAGGCGTTATCGAAAAACAATGGCTGCTCCTACTCTAATCTCAAGCTACCGTTCCAGCACGGAAACAAATGAAGCTTGTTTGTTGCTAATTCATTGCCAATTTGTTACGAAAAAAGTTTTTACTGTTTGAATCCATGAATACTATAGAGAAGGATACTAAGCTCCGTGTTATAAACATCTCTCTTCCTTACAACTACAGTGACGTCGTTATCGTGGACAATAGTAGACACTCCTTGTAGCGGAGTGTTCTGCCACCAAGCGCGGGAGGGCGCCACAATTCCCCATGTGTGTGACGTATAATTCTCACCGAAAGAAACGTGTAACGTGAACGTTTTACGGTTTATCGTCTATGCATTTTGATATCATTTTCGTAAGCAAATATTTTATGAAATAAGGACGGTACAGGTCGCAAAAGGCGAGGAACTATTGGAATACCAATTACTTTAGAGTTTCATTATTCCCCTGCGACAATCGTAGCGTCTTATATTACTCGAATGAAATCCTGCAATTATAACTTTTCTTAATTGCCGAGAAAATACGCTTTGAAGTATAAATCCTAGATCTCTTTCTTTCCCTCTCTCAAAAAACAACAAAATCAAAACCTTTTTACTCAAATGCTGATTAAAGTTTGTAAACTAAGTTTACTCGTCTAAGCTATTAATCTGTATGAAGTGATTGTATTTCAGTCGAATTAATTAGGTGTTGTATTAATGACTTTGGAATGTGTATTGTTTGAGAATCACTAGCGTCTATTAATATGCTCGTCGGAACTGCGAATGTAATATCTGGTAATAATTACAATTGATACTCTAGCATAATATCCTTGATTAGCGTCAAAATCTCTCGGTCAATTACTCGAATTGTCGGCTAAATGAACCGTGGAGTGTTTAAAGGAGGATTGCTTCACTTTTAAGGTGAGCACTTAAGTGGGAGAGCCGATTACCGCGGTAATAACGAGCCTTTGTGAACCCTCAGTTACATCGTCCGTTTTTTTTATACGTATTAAACCGTCACAGAAGAAATCCCCATTTAATCCGACGCAGGTGTTTATTCGGACACTTATACAGTACCTTATGTAAATCCGCGGATACTAATCATAATCTATACCGCGGAATGGCGCGTTAATTCCCGTTTGAGCTTCAAATACGGCGGGAAACATGCAATAAAGTAATTTCCTTTATCTCTCGCACTAAATTCGTGAAGAGTCCGTTGATAACGTCCTTCTTTTCATCGACCGCATTATCTGGAAGATTCCGGGGAGGAAGGAAAGAGGGCGAAGGAAAGGAGGAGATGGGGACGAACACACGTACGCTGGGGAGAATATTCTATTTACATAACCGCAATTTTGTTTGTCTCCGTTAAGTATTAAAGCCTAATTAGCGTTGTAAAGATTTGCGATGCAACAGGGGGAAGGTTTCCCTTACTTTCAGAAATTATGGAGAAGACTTCGGAGTTACGGGGAGAATCTTAATAACACGGGGCCCAGTTTGCAGAAAGTACTCGTTAGTGACCCTGGTTCACACAGGAAATGAAATATTAATTTTTGGATCAGTGTGTGGTGGTGATCATATGACCAATAGATAAAATATACGACGTTAAATTGGTAATAGCACAAATGATATGATTATAGATCATTGTTTAGTCGAATTAATCATTAGTTAATAGATAGTCGATCATAAAATTGTTAGAGCAATTTTTAGAAACCCAATCACCATTACCAGTAAGGAACTTATATTTATACCAATACTTCATTTGGATGGATTACGTAAGGTATATAACAAACCAAACAAAACGCCTTCCTCGCCTTTATCCAAAAAGTCATTTTACAAAGAACCCTATTTTATAAAATTGGCGCTTAAAGATAGTATAGATAGATAAGCGCTTAAAGATAGATAGTCGATCATAAAATTGTTAGAGCAATTTTTAGAAACCCAATCACCATTACCAGTAAGGAACTTATATTTATACCAATACTCCATTTGGATGGACTACGTAAGGTATATAACAAACCAAACAAAACGCCTTCCACACCTTTATTCAAAAAATCATTTTACAAAGAACCCTATTTTATAAAATTGGCGCTTAAATTTCTCACAATCTTAATCCCCATTGATGGATTGCAATGTTACGTTTAAAATGAGTTGTTGGTATCATCAATCCAGAAACGTTATCGAACGAGTCTATTCGATGTATTTCCGAGAGATGTGAACCGCAGTGGAATAAATCCTTCTTTTACCTTTTAATATCAAATGTGTGCAAGACTGGAAAAACTGTTCCCTTCCTATCCATTTATGTTTATTGTTCTGCTCGCTTGCATTCTACACTGTAACTCCCTGCTGGGAATACGGAGAAAGCTCCGGATGAAAACGTATTTTTACCAAGCATAATGTGCAGTTACCTAGAAAAGTTGTTTCTACAAAAATTACTCGAACGAGTACACTATTAGAAAAGAAGTGAAGGTGGTTATGACAATATCGGAATTATTTTTGAAAATTTTCAACGGTTATTGCATTTGAATTTGTTGAGTATGTTTAGAGATAATTAAGTGCATTTTATGTTTCTACTCGTTAGTTTTTCCATGGACTTTTGACACATTTAAAATTTGGTAAGTTTTCATACAGGTGATTAAAAACTCCCATTTACTCTCTGAATAAATTAAAACAAAAATAAGCTAATCAGTTTGGAAGGGTCACGACCTCATTAGAGACGTTTTGAAATCAATTTTCTAAGAGGGAATTACTTAATTAACATGTTATGTTTATGGAAATATACCGCGTTTAGTATACAGGATTTTACTATATACTTTGAATTCTACTATAGAAATTAGTGTTTAGAAGAACTTTCTCCCCTTATTTAGAAACAGAGAGTTGAACTTTCTTTCAACGGGATGTTGAGTAAGGTTTCGTTCACGATAGTTGGAGAATTAAAAGAACTCACTATATTTTATATGCACCCACCTCCTCTTCAATATCTTAAACAAATTGAACCTATTTTTAACAAAACGTATTAATTTTACAAGAAATACGACTTTTTATGGAACTTTTAAACGTAGTCGATAACGGATATAGACCAGTTTATAGAGCAAAAAAGCTGTTTTGTTAATTAAATTGAACAGCAGTTTGCGTTTGTTAAATAATAAAAATTTTAAAAAGATGGGTCGTTTTTTCGTTTTTTCACCATAGTGTAAGGATTATTTACGGAAATGCAATACGTTGTAGAGACCATTTGTAGAGAATTAAAACACCTTCAGGAGCGTTTCTAAAAGGTGATCGGAGCAATTTTCACTAAGAAAATTTGGAAAAACCGTTGAAATTGACCCTTTTTCAAAACTGCACAGCTCTGCCCAGTTTAAAGCCGAAGCGCTAATTTTGCGTGAAATGTTAGGTTACTATGTCTACTTTATGCATGCAAAAGTTGGTTACTGTCGGATGAATACTTTTTGCACAGTTACGTTATTAACAATATATACCGAATTATTGCAAAATTCGTTGGGTACAGTAAAACAGTAGTTTTATGCTGCTTGAAGCCCCCACCACTCATCTAGAGGCCATTTTTCGTACTTTTCTCCAAACATATATGAAAATCGAAGACAGCCAAATTGTAGGTTTTGATGTCCTCTTTCAAAAACCGCTTGAAAAATAAAAATCGGCCCATCTCAGTTAATAAGCCGAATTTTGCAAGATGTACTTTCTAGTCATCAGGAACTTCTATCAAAATTGGACGTGGCCAAAAATAAAGGTTTGCCAAAATGTAATACACAAAAAGGTATAACAAATAATATTTCCAGTTAAAATAACTTGCTGCACAAATAATTGTAAATAGGAAAAAGGGGACTAAACTGAAATGAAAATTTTTGTAATTACGGCTCATACCATCCTGAGTAAAGCTTAAAATACGTTTTTCCAAACGGTTTCTGTTCATTCGTCTTGTCATGTATTTTTAGATTATGAAGCATAGGAATAAATTCCACCCTCCTATAATTTCGCCGATAGTTAATTCCGCAAGAACCCCTTGGAATCAATAATTCGCCCTCAAATTCCCTCGTCTCACATTCGTTATTAAGTTCGCTGTTTGGAGCAGAGAAATTTCAGATGCGGTTTTAATGTGCCGCACGTTGCATTGTTCCTGGCAACCATTAGACAATTTTCATGCACGTCTGCAGTTTAATATGCCAACAAATAAACCCCAATGCCTTAAAGCATCGCATCAACATTCAAATGTCTTCCAAACAGCAGCGGCAGTAGGGGTTGCAACACCCCCGCCGGCACAATTCCGTCGTTTCATAATTCCAGATTAGAATTTGTCATCGTCGGGAAAGTTTAAGGAAGATTTCTCATGACGTGAGATAACTCGCGTTACACGAATGACGAAAAACACCAACTCAGTACAAGTAATAATTACGCTCATAGATGACGTATGGTAATGCCCTCAAAGCACCCGTACAAAACGGCTTTGACGTAACTCAAAGTACAAAGGAACTAGTTGGTTATGATGATGACGATAATGACCAGCGACAATTTATCCAAATTATATTTCAGGATATCGCGAAATAACCACCACGAAGTAATCCCAGTCGTCTGTCTTTCAGCTGCACTCGACTCGTTGTTACGGCAATAATGACAGTTACAACAACACTAATTAGAACGTTTTGGAAAACAATTTTCGAAATAGCAGGTGCGTAGCGAGAGAGAACACTGAATAGGGGGACCGGAGGCTGGAAAGACGCAATTAACATAATTAGCGAAAGGGTCGAATAATTCGCAGTTAATTGGACGTTAACGGATTTTGCAATAATTTTTGGAGCAATTTGGCGATACGGCCAAACGATTATCCCCTCAACGGCGACGACGACCGGAATAATTTGGGCGGCGGCTGGAATTTCGGTGGCGATTTAATTAGTCCAAGTGGAGGAGACCGTGCCTAAACACGAAACGTTGCTATCGATACAGAAACACTGGAAGTAGTTTGGAAAATGAACAGGCGTTGCAATAAAGAAATAGCAGGTACTTTAGAAGTCTGGCAAAGTTTCGCGTAATTTTTGTAATAACTAGTCGGTGTTTTATCGCCTCTGACCTCTAGAGTAAATTTTAATTGACGATTGATTTTAAATGTTTGTCATGATATTTTCATATATCAATGTGTTGGATTTGTTGCATTGTTGCAATAAATGTTTTGCCCAGGTAATTTCTATGGCTTGTATGTGTACCGAAGTCGTTAAGCTATTAAGTGTACATGAATTTATTTTTGCTGTCATCTTTTAAAAATTTCATATTTTCAGCTTTACCAAACATTTCGAAAACTTTTCGTGACTCCATCAACAGTGACATTGAAAATATCCCAATAATTAATTGTGAATGTACAGGTAACGGTCATTTGGAGGTTATGACTTTAATTTGCTAAATATGTAGTCAAAATACTCGTTACTGTAATAGTGTAGTGGTAGTAACTAATCGCTACCTTAACAATACGACACTTTTTCATTATCTCTACTAGAATCCTTCCAAAGTAAAACTTCTCAATAGTCTGTACCCAAAATGTTATTATTATACCAAAAAATGATTTACTTCATTAATATTTAGAATATTTCAAAAACGTCAATATTAAATACAATTTAAGAACTAAAAATAAAAGGCATTCATTATGAAACTAATTTAATAATTATAGGCATAATATACAGGGTGACGTTGAAATATTTCGAATCCTCTAAAATTATTGTAATAAATTCTTTTACATAACAGTTGTCATTAAAATATTGAAGACTCGATAAATGATATGTAAGAATTCACAATTCTTAAAAAAAAAGCCAAGTAAACAATGAATTGTTATTACTAATGAAAAATGACTGAAAAGAAATTAAAAATTATTATTGACTACCATTAATGATAGAGTAGTTTCTTATTACTGTAACCTTTTGAGAAGTTTTATATTTTCAAGTATATCAAACATTTCTAAATCTCTTCTTAACTTTATTAACAGTCACAGTTAAAATGTGTTAATATAATATAACGCATGGGTAACTGTCTTTTTGGAGGTTATACATATTAATTAGCTAATTACATACATTACAAAATGTATGCGACAGTAACCACTCTTGAGGGGTCGTATGAGTTACTTCTATAATTTTAAGAATATTTAAAAAGTGCTAAGCATTTCAAAGTAATATACTGGATGTACATAGTGGTATTTTTTAAGGAAGAAAATTAATTAAGAAACATTTTAGCTTCATTAACATATATTAGTTAATTCCCTTCAAGTATAATGGAATGATCCCACGAAAATCTTAAGGAGACATATGAGGTATTCTTTGATATTTCAAGAACACCAGTTATTTCTAATTTAATGATTTTTGAATTAGTTCAATGAACTATTTTTGTAAAATCTTAAGGGCACTCGATTAGACCGTCTTTCAACATTCGAAATTGCAACAAAATTGGTATTTCATTACTTGTTTAGCAACTTTCAAATCAATTGAACAAATAAATAAAATGAATATATGTAACAACCTTCCAGGAAAATAAGAATAGAATAACTAAAAAATATATTAGCTGATTATTAGCGCTAAGCACTGTAGCATTAAATGCTTAATAACTAAGCCCATTTGAGCAAGGCATAAACGCAGTTATTAGGGCAAGTGGCAAGTACCAAACATTAGCTCCTAAGCCCGTGTAAACATCGCAGTAACCAATGAAGAATGTTTTATTTAAAACATAAAACATTGTGAAAAAAGTGTTTTGAGTTTAAGTATCATTATTTTGTTAACGACGTTATAGGATTTACGTTACCTAACATTTTTCACAATTAACTTGTTTGAAATGTTTATGGTATTGGTGATTCACTAGCGTAAAACGAACGAATCATCAAGATTTGTTTTTAAAGTATTGTTAATAGCAGTTCAAGAGGTCGTCTTTTGATCTCAGCAATGTTTGTATATTTTTTTAATTAATTTAATTGCATCAATAGTTGTATTGACTGTAGAAAATTGCTATGAGTTTCACCTTTATATTAAGATAAAAGGGAAAAATTTGATTTACGTTACATTTCCGTGTTCCATGTTCTAGACATTTCATAAGAGAGAGCTATAATTTTGAAATAATGGTCAAATATCATAAGCCGAAACCTAGTGGATGTATCCATTTAAAATATTATAGTATCAGAATATGTTCACACATTGGACGTTTAACCTTCATATTGTTTGATATTTTGATGCAATTTTATCGTTCATATATGGATAGGAAAGTCCCTTGGGATGTAGTAACAATTTTATATTGAGGAACGAGCAATACAATTGGATTTCTCGTTAAATTTTTCTCATTTCATTTCAAGCCATACAAAGTGTGCTTGAAATTGGCATTTCATAAAGGAAAACTCAATATTTGATTCCCCGTCAGAAAACTGGAAACAAAATCCAGCGACCTTTCAACCCTCGTTTCGTTACCGAAATTATGTTATGCGTTAAGTCTGGACGCGGCAATTTCTCGATTTTATTTATCGCGTCCGATCGTGCCCGAGCTCCCCCACCAACTTGTCATTAATTACTTTTTCGTAATTCCGGGGCAGATTAATTGAAATTTGTGTTACTGTTTGAGGTTAAAACCTCCCCATAGTTATCGGGTCCGGGATAATTGTCGCCGGGCATAAAACAATCCGACGTGTGTGTGTGCGGGAGGGGGAGAACGGGGTAGAAGAGAGAGCCACCCTCTCCCGCGCCCCATAAATTATTAGGCGTTGTTCACATCCGATACAATCCGCTCGTTTGAAAAATATAGTGAAGACCTTTGGTTCAAAGGTACTAAATCAAGGCGCCAACTAACCTCAGCGGAATATATGGCGGCCATTTCAATTGAAACGTCGAGAATTCCCGTTATATTCCAACAAACTCCCTGACATCGGGTGTCGAAAAGTTAACTGAAATGATTAATATCGTTCCCGATATATTCGAATAAATTCGGGTGGGGGGCGAGGAGCGGACTTTAATGGAATTGTAAAGTGTTTTGTTTAATAATGGGACAGGAAAAAACGGCTATGATTTGTGAACCGGGTTTTTTTGGAAACGCTCTCGGTTTTGTTTGCTTATTAACTTCGATTGCCTGTTAATATCAACATCGACGGAATAGAGGGTCGAAATTAATGGGGAACAAATGAATTACACGGGGAACAGGGTAGATTATCGATGTTTGATTGGGTGGGAACAAAAATCGCGTGATTAAACGGTTGAAATTGCTTACCAACGGGGGGCCCTATTGAACCCTTTCGTTTTTCGATCAACGTTTCAGTATGAGCTAATACGGCACGATTTCATCATTTTCGCACGTGCTTCAAAGGACAGCCGATTAAAATCGTACTTGCCTACAGCGACTGTACACGACAGTGTCGAAAAATCGAATATCTGGTATCGATTCATAACAAGCGCCCAGGAAAAGTCACAAGTGTCGACAAATAGACAATAATAATAATAAAAATCAAAATTAATGATGATGGTGCACACTGCTCTACGTGTATACTACAGTACAATGCAGTACAAGTCTGCATTTCATCATACATGTGTTCGTTAATTACATATTTTTCTGATTTTTATAGGCTTTAAAATGGCGTCTGCTATTCAATCTTCTTTCCTATCCATATTGCATTTTCTTTTTAGGTGGTTTTCTCTTGTTTTTTTTTTGATATCCTCTTCAACTTTTGTCTATTATTCCTCCATTGACGTTCTGTCCAGCAAATTTACTTTTCCTAGTTCTTTGGTCAGCATTTCTTTTACATACTGTTCTTGCTAAGAATGGTAACGTCAAATGTGTTTGTGATTGTGATTTATGAAGTTTTATTTTTAAGATCTACATTAGTGAATTTGATCTAAGAAATTATCTGCTCTAGGGCAGCTGCTCCCTTGCAGGCAGGGAATTTTTTAGGAAATGATTTGAATCACGTGTTGCCAGATGGCTGAAAAATGCATGAAAATCATAAAAACATGCAGAAATGTTCATAAAATTGCTAAAATATCCACCTGGTTAAAATATAGGAAATAAAATTTTCTTCTTATTGCAAATTATGTAGGTATACAGAAATAGACGAAGCAAAAAAATGATTAATACAGTAAACAGTGACAAGTTTCATTCTTTAATCTTTGCACAGAAAGCATTTTTAGTGATATTTTTTTTTAATTTTCCATGAGAAAACCTTGTTTTCCATCTACGAAAGTAACTGGAGGGTATTTTAATATGTGTACAATATTGAGTTTTATAGAAAGTCCTTCGTTAGCGTATACAGTACTTGAACATTTGGTTATAAGTGATTTTCCAATGTTTCCTTGCACTTTTTTACATTCTACTCCAAAATAATTATCAATAATTTGTCTTTAAAATTAACATGTGATTGTTATGAGTCGAATTTTAAAATTCTCTTGGCAGTGCGATAAAACCGCAGAAGAGGAATCAAATCGTTAATAATTTTGCTTTAATTTATCGTAATGTTCCGCACAAAAAATTGTTGCATCAAGCCATGCACACAGTTATGACAAATTGTACCATCAGTTGAACAACCGGAAGATTTTCCCTTGAAAATCCTTGAAATCTCGATAGATATTTAATAAACACTTTTTCCTATAATTCATTAAGTCGTTAACCACAGGAAATTGGATCGTTGTAAATTCTGAGACATTGTTAATAGCGTGGGCTAAACAAGTTACGTGAATTAAATTAGATTATGTAAAAAAAATTAATTCTAACCGGTTTTAATCACACATGTGGCAGCATCTACATTACTACGAATAAAATTAGAATTGAACCACAAGTCAATCAATCATACAGATGTGTTGTATTTAGTCAGAAACAGAGTTTGGCTTGATGAGATGTACTGAAATTCATGGATATTTAAGTTTCTATACTATACAGTTTCCAGAAGCAATACTTTTGTTCAAACCTCGTTATCTCTTTCTTGTAATGCGACTATAATGATTAGATAAAAATATCAATAAACGTCGTGCTATGCCCAGTTTATAGAGTTAATAAAGCTATGTTGGTTGACATTATGGCGTGTTAATGTAAATACTTGAACAAGTCCCGATATTTTTAATAAAATATGGTTTAATTATGCTATAAACGTAGTATCTGTGCGTTGAAATTGCCATTTTGAATGAGTTATTCGTGTTTGAGGAATTCGGTATAGTTTATCATGGAATATATGTTTTTCCGTTTTAGAGAAGTTAGAAGCGTACATTAATTACGTGATAAATATTATCGTTATTTATACGTTCCAGGTATAATTCAGTATAAAACATGCCCCAAATGTCCAAAATTTGCTCCGAAGATTAACGTTCGGGGGGTTTCTCCTCGTGACTAACAGCCATCATAACACTCCCAGTGAATAATACAGCACAAAGTTAGTAATAATTCACCGACGTTGCGAAAGTAAGAGCCCTTTGTAAAATTCATTCTCCGGGCCTGGAATTTACGCTGCGTCTCAATTCGGTTGTGCGCCCTCCCCTTTTTTTATTCGTCTTTTATTGCTGAGCAATTCCGTCAAAATTATTTAGAGACTCCTTGCCTATGCCCTTTTAAAGCTTTTTACTTTGGCGCGTGTGTGTGTTTGTGTGCCGTGGCGCGCGCTATTGATTTTAACCCCCCCGAGTCTCGTGTGCTGGAGTTGACAACAAAGCGCCCTGACAAATTTTCTCTCTCCCTACGCGAAGTTGTTACTTCGGTACGTTTTCGGTATGTTCTACATGTATAATTCCTTGACAGTTGTTCCGAATTCGGCGGGATCGCTGATGACGACGACGAAGACGATGATAAAAGTTCTCCGGAGGGCGCGGGGGAAAACTTGAGCTCGATTTTGAGGGATAAATACCCACCAAAAGGGATGTATCTGCTCCCCGGGCGGATTTTACGAAACTACGGAGCGATTGGTTGTTCCTTTGAATACGTGATGGAGGGCCTAATTCGCGAGATTTGCGAAATGTACGGTCTCTTTTTTCGCTATGAAGGCTTCGCTCCTGGAACCCGCCAGCGTTTTCCAGGTTGTCCATAATAAATTTACGTTGTTATCTATTTTATATAACGTTGTTACACCCACTTGCCAATGATAGCGATAACGGTTAAGATAGGTTTCCCTCATGGAGGAGGTTTATCGCCTCTACTGTGGGCAATTGTGCTAGTTAAAATGTTGACGCCCACAGGCATTTATTGGCTAGGTTATGCTGTCTACCTAGTAGCTATCACAATAGGCAAGTTAGTAGGTTGAACCTCAGAGCAAACACAAAGCGCACTCTATTCTCCTCAAGAGCCTGTATCTCATGAGGCTTATGTAGTAATAAATGCGAAATGCTACCACTGGCGATGATCCTTTTTTCAAAGGTCACTGATAGCAGCGAAAAGTCGGTACTTCAATGGGATATCGTTCGATGATTGTTTTTCACATTTGTGCCTACGAAGTAAATATTAATAGGATTTAGGCTTGTTTTTAATAAGACAGAGAAAGTTCATCCAATGGTTGGGGGTATTCATGTATTACTTATAAAGAATTGTATCAAACTGATCGAGATTCAACTAAGGAATTAGTCTTCATTGTCCAGGCCGGTGCAAATTAGGGCAAAGCCATAATGAATGTAAAAATCACGATTGGTTAACTCTTTAGTCTCATCTTTCCCTTTCTTTCTGTTTCTTAGCCAAACGCACCCCATGGGCACTCTTCAGGACCCCGGACGTTAAATTAGTAATATTAATATGAGAGCATATTAATATTCGGTCTGTTCGAGGTTTTCTCACGTGGCGCTGAACCCTTAAAAATATTTTGGTGATGGTTCATTCCACTTGATATGCCATATTTTTGACGTTGCTATGCGAATAAAGTCCGCAAATTTATGGTAACATAAGAAAAATATATTAAGAAAATGGCATCAATTCTTGACCTCTAAAGTGATTAAAAAATTCAAAAAATTTCTAAATGTTTCGTGCCTGGAAATTAAAAGTATTCTTATTCACAAATATATCAGTAGGTATTTCTCCAGATTTTTTGGCAATTAATTACGTCCTTAAAAATGTGAGGAGAAAACAGGATCCAAGCTGTGTTTATAAACCCAAGACAAATGTAATTGTTGACGATATCTGGGGATAGATTTTACATGCTTACTTAGCTATAGTCTTTATAACGAGTCGCAGAACGTTTCGGCATTTAATACAGATTTTGAAATACACAAATGTAAGTGCAGAGGTGGTAATTTTCGCTATGTTTGAATTTTGTTGCAAGTTGATTTACCAATAGTTATTCACAAAATTCACTTCCGAAAAGAGAGAGTTTGGAAAAGATGAAACATTTTCATAATACAAAATGAATAATACAAGATTTTATCAAATTGTTCTGAAGAGGAGTTTACAAGAGAATGGAGATTTACAAGACAATTTTGAAAAACCTATTAGTTTCTTATATAATTTCATTGAACTGGTTTTATTTAAGAAATTAGGTAGTTACTGTGTTAGGAAAATTTGATCAGAATCAGAATTTACTTTAGAATTGTCAAATATAAGATCAATTTATCAAATAATATCATCGAAATTTTGGAATCACGTCTAATCTAAATACAAATCTACTCATTAATGGCTAGTTCCAAAAATACCTAAAGAAGATTATTTTATGTAACATTTGGCACCATATTCTCCACCACATTCTCTCTAGAATTACAACCGTTACTTTTGACAAAAATTATAACGGGTCAGTTTCAACAAAATTTCCATTATTTTATTAATGATAATTCAGAATAACTAAACACTGTCTAGAGGTACGAATATACTCGTTAACTCATTTAGTAGCACGATTTACAAAAAGACAAAAAATTACATGACCATAATGCCTGCTTTTTAGCTTAGAAACGGTACTCTTATTCTAACAGATATATCGCGAATGTATAGTAAGTGCCTGTAATAATGTAATACAAATATTGTTGAAATGGGCACCTACAATTTTTGTGAGTCATTTCATTCCAAAACTTTTCCGATTGGATAATTTTCTAGAAACTTCTCTATTCAGATTTAGGTGTGTGAAGAAAATTCTGGGGTGAAACTCAAATTTACGTAAATGGACTGTACTTATATTATAAATTCTGAAACGTCCATGGAGTTGTTTGATTTTGTTTGTTCCAACAAAACAATCAGTCCAGTCCTGCGAGTTTTGTCGACTTGTCCCTAAAAAAACCAATTATCTTACTTTAATAATTCCAGTCCGCTTTAATTAAAAACAACAAAAATACAAAGCGAAAACTCCTGGTTGCGTATTTTACATGATTGCGTTAACAAACGACCCCCATCTGCGTGTGTGTATGTGTACATACGTTCATATTAAAAAAGTGTTGTTTGGCACCCGTTCCTCCCTCTTGAATTTTAAACTTAGCCGGGGCACATTTCACCGAATTCAAAACGTTGTATTCCCATGTGGCTTATTAAAATTTACCGATACCATATCGATAAACACGAAAAACAAAAAATTCATTTTCCAAGCAAACGTAAAATGTGATATAAAAAGTTCGGGGGGTTTCCATCATTCCGAAACAATCCCTTGGATCTTCTTACCGCCGTGTGAACACCATAAATAAAATCAATCCAGCCCGAAAAAGTAAGTTTCAGTGTTCGTGCCGGATCTCCGGAGAGCCTTCCCCGTTTTTGAAGTCGGTTAACTAATTCATCGCTTTTTGTAATTTGTACGGTGAGTCTGAATTTCTAAAGGATTCCATTTCCTGGCATAAATTAAATCGGCGGCCGATGCGACAAAACTTTTGTAATGGAAATTACCACATAAGGGTCGGATTAACGGATTTAATTAACTTTTTAGATTAAATTTTGCAGTGCGAGTGGAGCATTATCTGCTCGAATTATGTGCGCGACGTTATGCACAAATTAAAACTTCCAACTGCCAACTGTCAACGGGGCGAGTTTTAAGTGCGCGCAACCCTTTTTGTTTAAAAGTAAACACGCTCGCAGATGGGCGAGGATTTCATTGGCTTTACGGGCGAGGTCGATTAGAGAAGTGGACAATTACCTACACGTACATGCATGTTCTGTTGTATTAAGGGGATGTTTCAAGGGCAATTTTTAATTAAGGCAAGTGATGGATTTTTAGGCACATTGTTATTTTATGGGAATATTTTAATGAAGACAAGGGATGGGTTTTTAAGGAAGTTCTGATAAGTCAGATAATGAAAATTTATAATCTTGATTTAATTTTTTAATGAATTTTACTAGAAATTTACTCTCCATCCCTCAAATATACAACTAATTTTTTCTTGGTATTTTTGGTCCATACTTTTGTTCGCATTTTGTGTCTGCAATTCGTTATTCACGAACACGTTCCTCGATTCTTTTTACTTCTGTAACACCTTTGTTTTATCTCTAAGACCCCTTCAATTGCTTATTTCTAACAATCTGTGAAAAGCAAAATTCTACATTCCCCGCGGTTTCCAATGTTTTAACCAATGTTTAAAACTACAATTTTTCACTATAAACTATCGATTTCATTATATTTTGCCTCTGCCTCCAATTCAAATCGAGAAAATTTAACCTATTTTCTAATTTTATTTTTCCTTCTTCGATACAAAGTTAGGACATCAGCTCAAGGTTCTTTTCTTTCTAAATGTTACCAATAACTACTATTAAAATAAAATCGCAAAAGTAAATCTATACATCGAATTTGGAAATTACCTCTAATAGTATTTTTTCTAATAGTTTTCTTCAGATTTTTTTTTATGAAAATTAATTCTATCTGGGTGAAAATTGATAAACTAAGGAACGGTGTAATTATCATTTTTCGAAAATTTTGCGCCTTTCGTTAGTTGTATAGATTAAAACTATTTGCAGATTTTTGGTGTGCTCAAGCGTAGTTCCTTTATATTGAATCTCCGACAATAGTTATTAGTGTGATTTAATTCATAATTTGAATTAGGTTTATAGGGATGTATATTAAAGGAACCACCTTTAGTGCTCGAAGTTGTAATTACAATTAATTACAACATGACATACCTATGATAGATCAGATCAGCCACTTCGATCTTCGCATGGGAATATGGGTGTATGTGAAAAGGTTCATTAGGCCTGCTGCATGGAAATATCCATTACGTGTGTCAATTCACGGAAGGTACAAACGCCCCAAGAGATATAAAACGCATACTGCACTTCCCCTCATAGTTGCACGGACGAAGGATTTCCTTTTAAACATTCCCTGCATTTCTCATAGCTAACAAGTTTGTACACTGCTGATGGAAAGGCTCTTTGTGCTCGGTAATCGTTTTTTTAGACACAATTACCATCTACTTTATGTACATCGTCCCGATACTCTTCAGTTTTTCAAGCAATTACTGTCTATCTTATGAATATTGTCTTGATGCTCTGATGTAAAGTTATTCATTTAAATGTATTTTTCAATATTTCAGAATATAGGTAGCTTCATCCACTTTGACGGTTGGTAAGGGAATGGAGTGTCACGAGTCGTTTTCTAAATACAATTGTCATCTTATGGACATCGTTTCAATCTTCTGATGTCAAGTTCTTTATTGAAATGTATTATCATTATTTTGGAATAGGGGTAGTTCCACTCCTTTCGAAGGGGAATAGGTTAATGGTGTGTTCGGTAGTCGATTTCTGGAGGCTGTTACTGTCTATCATATAAATAGTTACCAGACACTTCCCAATAAACACACTTGAAACGGCGTTGGCTTGCGTCTCTTTAACGTAATATTCCATAAAAGTAAAACTTAATTAAAAATGAATCAAAAGTGAACACGATTGAATTTAAATTTTAAAAAAGAAATTTCATTGTTGAGGGTTCTTGTACCGATTTTATTGGTTTATTCCACCTTCCCTTTAACATACAATTGTCGGTAGTGTGATCAGGCTAGATGTAATTAAAATTTAAAAAGTTAACCTTTACTGATACATTTATTTACAGTATTTTAAATTTGTCAAAAAGTACCTACTCCGTCTCTGACTCTACTTAAAAAATTTTGTCCAGTTATGAACCTACTAAAACTTTTATGTTGCTTCCTGCGCCTAAATTAATATGTATCTAGAAATTCCTGCTAAATGTAACGGTAATCCATGTCGGCCATTCTCCCGTTCCAACATCGCCTTAAAACCGCCAGGCAAAAATGCAAGTGTATTAACGAGTTATGGCTCGTATCGTTTTATCTTTATAGGCCATTTGTACTAGCTAACATGGCCGTAAAATGCTTCAGTGTTTCTTAAGAGTAGCACGACAATATTCTGCTACTTCGCTTGTTGATAACTTTATCGATTCCGGCAGGTAGTTTATTATTACTTTTTGTGTTTTTCACCACAGTGACGTTTTATTAGCGGTCTAAGGAGAGATTAAAAATATTTACTAGTTATGACTTGAGAGATACTTCAGTGACATTTTATTAGAACGTTGTATTGATTGAATGTCTTGTACGGTTATGAGCCTGAAGCACCTGTTCAAACAGTTTAATTGCTTTGTTTGCATTCGTCATTGGCAGTTGCAGGTAGAATCATAACTAATGAATGAGAAAATCAGTTTGAGCTAAATATAAACACGTTATTTTGTTCTGTTTCGGAGATTGCATATTAACTTAAAAATACATTTAAACATATTTGGTATTCACCACTACTTTAACAGAATATAGACGAGTTTTCGAAGTCCCCTCAAGTATTCTTTAAACATTGAATTTGTGTTCTCCCATCGAATACGTAAATATAGTTTAATGGCATGATTTTGATAAATCTTCCCTCAGTGACAGTTTACTATTGACGTATAATAATACGTGATAAGCATTACATACATATTAAGGACGTACTATGTTAACTCCATTTACAAATTTATATCTTACATAGTAAATAATTTTATAATGTAGTAACTGTCGATATAAAGGATGTCCCAGCTTTACCATATTTTATACACCAAAATGAAATGAAATCTGAGAAAATAGTCCGATGAACACATCGCCTTTTTTTCTATTTCTATATCATAACTTTACACATCCCCAATGTCTACTAAGGTGGGTATTCGTGCGTTTAAATAATAGATTTGTGTAGGGGCTTTTAAGAAATAGACACGCGTCACTAAGCCAAGGCGCCAGTAAGCAATACAATGAACCCTCTCCGGTGAAGTTATTTTGGTTATATTAAATATGGCCAAAGTTGTGATAATAGAATAGTGCAATCAACCCATTTACCACCGTTATTCCTACGAGTTACCTTGAACGCTAGTGAATGAGAAAGTGTAGAAGGAACAGACCTGGAATCCTCCTTCTATTAAGAAGAATTGTGGAGAACTGGGCAGATACATGTTGAACAGTTTACACACCTTTATCACATTCTATTGCGCATATAGGATTCTCTTTGGATTTAGCGATTTTTCGCCTCTACTTAACGGGCATTTTCTATATTGTAGCGAATGCCCCGTATAAGCCGTTGTTATGGAAAAACAGTAGTTGTCTATGTGATTTATAGATGTTACGTTGACATTAGGTAGTAAAACCTCTTTGTGCATGTAAAAGCATTACAATATTATAGGAGGACGTTATATACGACCTTAGATCGTATTTCTTAATTTACATGAGCTATTGGCTGAGAATAGTGTATCTACTGCAAACTGTTACTACTTTGACAGAACCGATTACAATAGTTTTCACTAGTCGAAACCTCAATACCTCATTCTTGGTTCCCACAGGAGAGAGGGAGAGGGGGATCATAATCTATATCAAAGTATATTTTGAGTTTTTGGGCATACTGACGTTCATATTTTATTGGTATCGAGATTTGGGATAACTTCCATATTACTAGCCAAAAAAAATAGGAAAAAATCATTTGAGACATTTGGTATAATTTATGCTATAACAGAAATTGAGTTGTATCACATATAGAACATCTCTCACTTTTCCATCACCACGCTGTAATAGTTTTAATCATTACTACCGGAGTAGTAGTCAATTTGAATTATCTAAACGATACTATTTCTATGCCGATCTGCTCCCTTCGTCAGGAAACCTCGAGGAAGGATTGACGATTCTCCGAAGTCCCTGGAGGCTGGATTAGACCTCGGGAAAGACGAGTTTTACGATTTTTTATTCTGACGATCAGAACTACAACACTTGTGTCAACGTATTCCGGGACTCTGTAAAAAAATTACTTGTTATGTTAAAAACACCTTAATTTATCCTAGCAACACAATCCAATTTAAACGTTTTTACAGTCTACGACTAATTATCCCGACTAGAATGACTGAAATGTCTGTTTTTACATTAATAGAATTGAACTACAAAGACGAATTTGATTAGTAACCCTAATAATTGCTATCTAACAATTGAATATACATGGGATGCCATATATCCGCTTATATCCTCGAATATATATTGGTGCATATTTTTTCTGAAAATATATTCTTTTTCAAATTTCGCATTACATGGAATCAGATTACATTTAAATTTGGAGATTTACGTATTTAGCGACTTCGCTTAGAGGCAATAATACCGGATTAAGAGGAATAAATTTTTTTAAGCCGAATCGCCGAATCTAACCGGATCGGAATACGGCACGGAATCGAAAATCCCCCGGAAATAACAAAAACTGTACGATTTGTCCGGAATAATCCGTCGAAAATGAAATAGACTATAAATTCATTTTCGTGAATTAAAATCGGAAAACGATGACTGGCAAATTGCAGACGCGGGTTCCCCCGTCATCGTAAAAATGGCGGATGCACTTTTCACGCTCGATTTGATAAAAGAGTCGAGATATCGAAATTCTGGTGTTTACACTTGATAAGTTCGCGGCGAATTTAATTTTTGGTCCGCACCCCTGCGCCCGCTTTTAAATTATTCCAAATATAATTCTTGGCCGAGGAAACCAATAACGCTTAGCAAACACATTATATGAGATGAGATTTTCCGGAGGAGGAGGACGGGCGGAAAAGTGTCGGGAGAAGTTTCTGCGAGTGGGAAACGCTTTCAATTAGATTTAGAATTTGAATATCCGACGGCGTGGACTGCGGCTTGTTTGTCTTCCATCACGGAAGACTCCGCTAAGACACAGACTTTCGATTACTTTTCTCATAAATCCGATCGAGATTCTCATTTTTAGTGTAAACTTTCCATTGTGCCGTTTCGAAAATACACCAACAACGAATTTAATTTCGAAATCGCACACCGGCTTCTATTCTCAAACAAAAAACAACCGTATGCCTATTTGGAAAACAAGTCTACCGTTGATTCTAAAAAATGTAACAACAACGAACATTACCTTTTTAATTAACTTACATGAAGAAAAAATTTCAACGACTGGGTGTTTTGTTACATTTTGATTAACCTCCTTTGTTGTATCAAATAAAAAATTTTTGTTACGTTCCCTAAAAATATTAAATATTCCAGGGCTTATCCTATTTCCGGACCTTTTCTTTTGTGTTCCCTGACAACTCCTTCTGTATTTATGCATAAATAAAATTCGTTATATATGAAAAACCTTCCCTCGCTTTAATTTTCCCTTTGTCGTATTTGTCATTTAACATTTTTTAAGGCGTGCACGAGGAACTAAATATTTCAGGGACTTCTCATAATTAAGCATTCATTACGTTAATTAAGCCCTTTCTGCGTTTCGGACGAAAAAAAGTTTAATTAAGTTGTACATTATATACAGTTTATTATAAGGCGAAATTACAAACAAAACTTTTTTCTAAATTAAAACTTTTATCAAAAAAATTATGTACACGACCGGGAGGGGATGGAAATGAATCTGACAAGCGAGTGAAGGTAATTAAATCGACGTGGCATGTTTAATTTTAATTAACCCGCTGATAGATAAAATAGGAATTATTGAATGCATCAAACGTGAAAGAAACACGTGAGCCATCCATTAGCGGAGTCTGTATTAAGGATCGGTTTTGAATTTTTTATCACTCAATATTTGAGCTGCTAACTTTTTTGATTTGAATCATGAAACGGGAAAGCAATGGATACGGTATTTTTTCTAATTACACCAAAAATGTGTTCGGCTGGAATAATTACATGTTTAAAAGGGTCATTATCGACCATTTTTCGAGTTGCATTTCTTTTTCCGACCTGGTATTTATCGACGAAAAACGGTGTAAACTCTGCGATACGCCTTCAAACAATTTCTTTTCTGGATCTTCTTTTCCGGTGTCTTCCCTTGTTACGCGGCAATTTCTTGGAATACACAAATGCGAAAAGCGTCATCAATATTTCAATAATATTCTTCGAAGAGATCCCGTTTATATTCCCTTTCACAAATTAATGGGGCCTTTAGTGTCGAAAGGAAATTAAATACATAAAGAATTCATCGACGCCGTCGAAAATTAATTCAGTTTTTTACAGGGGGGTCTATTAATTCCATCGGATGATAGGTGTGGAGGGGATTATGGGGAAATACGCGGTGATTGTTTTTAAAATCGGGAAAGCGACTAATATAGATTTATTGGATAAGTTTAGTTTCTGAATGTCTTGGCGATTATTGATTTTTTTGTTGAATTATGCGTTCTATTTTACTTAAGGTGAAACACCCTTGTATTGTATTTCATTTATTTTTAGGAAGTGAGATTTAAATTTTAATATCTGGTTCGATCGCCACGCTTTATTTCCCAATACAGAAATGTAGCTATAAGGCGACATTTTATACAAAATTATAAGATAAGCTAGAAGACCGAATGATAAAATTATTTTCTCATAATGTCCTGAAATGAAACAAGGGATTTTCTTGATTTAGGTTCATTGATTTAGGGCAGAAGTTATTGTGGAACATAACCCTAAATATTTAAAACATTAATATATATCATGAATATATATCGACCTTATAACATCAACCAATACATACAAGAATTGACTGATATACTGTTAACTGACTGATTATTTCAAATAATATATAATGTTAAGCGATAATGTTCACTCACTTATAATCAGTAGTGATAAACTATAGTTGAAATAGTCATTCTCGTAAAAAATATCTACGAACAGTAATAATAACCATCCTTGTAGCAGATATTATCAGCATTTGTTTCTTCCCTATATAATGTAAATATAAATGCGCCTGAATCATTTAAGAAATTATTATTTTTAACATAAACAAAGTTCGACCTGAAAAACTATAAGATACACCTAATAATAAATAATGATAGTACCCTATACTTACTTAAGTAGAAATTATAGAGCCATGAATATGTCCACGATTCTGGGACGAAACATCGGCCGAAATCATTTTACCAAAACGAGAAATACCGTATGACGGGCACGTAGATACAGGCGATCTAAAAAGCATGTTCGTACTTAGATTTGACACATGGTTTTGGAACAAAACGTGAAGTCAATAATGGAGAATTGTTGCGCACAGGTTACAGTATCGTGACGTCAGGGTACTGGGATCTTGTTATGTAGGTGGTGTTGGTATAGTTCAAGTTTTGGCCTAAGTAATTATTTCCTCAGAAGATATTCAATTTTTTTAAACAAACAAAATAAAACAAGGTCTTCACAGTCTACTCAAAATTTTATCTTTATTATTTTATTTACAGATCGATTTATGACACGACGTTGGAAGGATGGATCTGTAATTCAGCGACCAGAATAGGTAAGTGACTGTTTTGATACCATAGTAATGAAATCTATTATTGCCTCTGAACTTCTGCTCTGAACTTAGACCGAATTTGGTAATTGACCCATCCTATCTCCTTGCGGTGTTAAAAAATTTTACATGAAATATCGAAGTAAAATGTACCAAAGACGAAGACGTGGCGTGTCTTTTATAAGGATCTTGCATACCTTCTGTAGGCAGAGATTTACTGGGAGGGGGTGTTAGGAACGTGAAATTTGGAAAGGTTAATATGTTAGACTGAGCTTACCAGAAATCTACAATACGGTCTTATCGCATTCTGGTTCTCAGGAACCAGTGGTCAAAAGTACTCCAAGTATTAGTCGCGATTTTTTTATGTTAAAATAAGAACAGAGTCATTATGGTAGCTCTTGTTATTTAAATTTATATATTCAAAGGAATTTGTACTACAAAAATAATAATATAGATTTATTTCAATTTGCAATATTTAGGCCACGTCAACCAAGTTGATTTTTCCTACAACACTTTCAAATTTCTAAAAAACTTGTGTCCCAAATTTGCTCTTGATAATTTTGAATCGTAAAACAGAATATCTTACTAAACGATTGTTGTCTACAAATATAAAAGGTGAAGCTTCCAATGTAGTTCGAATTTGAGAAATGAGATGAGAAATAATTTTGAAATATTTCGAAAATACAACAGTATTATAACGCCAATATTTCACGCCCGTACCATTGTTAATACTAATCCTAATCACTCTAATCCTCATGATTACCAACGGGTGGTAATTATGAATACCAAGGTATTTCTTTCAGTAATTTTGAAAGAATATAAATGATTTGTGACTTCAGAGCGTTTTAGTCAATTTACATTATTGATATTAACATTTTTTGCATTTTATACAGGTTCTTAGAGAAATATGCAAATAATTTTAAATCCACATAAAATATGCCAATTGTGCACGATGCATAAATGTCCTTTAATTATCATTTTTATTTATATGTGATGACTTGGTAGGGATATCTAATACGAGTGTAGAAAGTATTATCAAAATTAGATTAGACGATTTTGATTATCGGTTTTTTGGAGATCACAATACCTTAATGGTAAATATTGTATATCCAAGACCCTTAAAGAATTAGAAGGAAAGAAGGGAGCATAAAAAGTTTTTATTAGAGTTTGCCTTCATCGGTTTCGTAACTTTATAATAACGCCTATAAATGACTATAGTTGATGCTCAGTATGCCTTTATATGTATTTTGTTCCGGAAGATGAACGTATAATTTTACGAAATCGATTGTTGTGGGCGTGATGCTTTTATAAGCGTACCTGCCAACAGGAAATTTTTGGTACGTATTCAAAACTGGCCTTTTCGTCGCTGGACAAGAATCGATTAGTAATATTCCCTTTTTTGCTCCTCGATGGGCATCCTCATTACCATATCGTTTATTACCCCTGAATTCCAAACGTGTTTCGACGTAGGAAATAATTCATAACGTTAACGGAAGAAGACGGCGAAACCGGTTGTGTATCGCCTTCCGGTCTCCTCCCGATACTATTTTTGAACTCCCGCTTGTGCATTGTCTAGACTTTCTTTCTATCCCGCCCCTCTCGCGCTTGTATCCCGAAAAGCTGAGGGCGTAAACCGCTCCGCATAATAATTCCGCCGCAATTTCCGGCGCCGTAACCTCACGTACGCCCCTGAACGAACGTCGAGACGCCAGACGATTTACCGGGGAGTCCGAGATAAGTGAAGGAAAAATGAAAGGATAATTAAAACAGGCTCGAGACAATGGCGGAGGTGCAAAAGGTCCTCGGACGTTATTTTGTAATTTTTCGTAGGGGAACTAAAGGGTCGCAGGAGGGTTGTAAGATCGGGCAATTGCCACTGTGGAAAGGTGGTGTCGATGGGGTAATTGTTTCGAGTTCGCCGAAAAAGTTTTCTACAACTTTTATTTACGAAAAAAGTCAGTCATATTCTTCTGGAAAGAGTCTGAATTTAAAAAGTTCTCGACATTTTCAGTCAAATTTCGTGATTTAGGTCGATTAGTTGAGAAATATCATGGGAAATTTATTGAATTCGCAACTCTGGAGGCAGGTAAAAATTGACACACCAGTGATAAGTGAGTTTTCTTTACATTGTTCAAAAAAACGTAATGAAAAGGTAGAAATTTTGTGATTATAGTTTTGATACTGTAATATTGTCTTAATATTGTCTCTGTTAACGCTATCTTACGTCCTATAGTTGAAGCACCATTCTTCTTTGGTGTGTGTCAAAAGAAATCACATATTCCAGTTTGTTCTTGACACCATCTTATATATTCACAAAGGGTCGCGAATCAGAATACTGTTGATATATACAGCGACGCGCAACAAGAGGAGTTCAGTGATCGGCAGTTAAGTGAATTAGATCCTGAAAGAGAAGCTACAAAACTTAATGTAGTGTAGTTAGTTAGTTCGACGTATAAGTGAATTACTTTGACGTTAGTATAGTTCGATAAATAGGATAAAATGCTGATAATAATAAAAAAAAGAGAACAAGGAAACATAATATCACTTAGCTGACTAAGCGCCTTTCGTTTCTTGAATATTAAAGTCTCTCTTCACTCAAATATATTGACACAATTAAGCATATGAATCACGAATATTAGTTGCAGGCTGTACAATTATTCTCTTTGTTTAATACAAACTGTAACGTTTTAATTAAAAAAATTACTTTGTATATTTTCTGTCTACTTAAAAATTCTTCGTGTTCAGTCAAGTGGGACTTAAACTTTCGAGCACTGCCATTTCAGACACAAAAGATTATGCACACAACTCCGTGAATGCACACACAGGATTAGCAACGTAAAGCGTACAACCTAAGCTAAGCTCTTGTCCGACATTCAACGTGTAAAACCTTCTTTACGTTAGTTCAACCGTTTAAAGTTACTGCGTTCCACATTTATGTTAACGAATGTAAAGCGTGACCAGCTTAAACAAGTTTAGTAGACGAGAAACCCCCTTTTGGGTCGAACTGTCCGAAAGTCGGCCCTTCAGAAATCTTACTGGTGTTTCTGTTTTGCGATTCAGTTTAATTTAAAAACTGATTCCGTTGGCAATTTACCTATCTCCTAATGAAAATATCCTTTCGACGTTTTGAAACGGGACTTGGGGCGACTGCGATTGATATGTAAATTCATCGGCGATATCCCGAATCTCGAAATTAATTATCGACCCTCCGAGGACGAGGACGTATTTAAAATACCTTACAAGGGAAACCTTTTATCATTTGAATATTTTATCGCAATTTTCTAACTTGGGTTCCTCCCGATTTTTTTGTTAAGCCCCACGCCAAAAGTGCCTGATGTAATTCCTTGTCCAGAGTGAGGAAAAGGAAAGCAAGAGTAATAAAAAAAAGAGAGACAGAGTGGCGGGGTAAGGGGGGAAAGAGGAAAACGTAGGAACATTAATGCTTTCGAATTTGTCTTTTGCGTTACTCGAGTGATTTTTGAGGATTTTATTAGATTCCCAGTTCTATTGTCTGCAAATGAGCACTTAGAAGATGTTTTTGCGAAATAAGTTGGCGCTTTCTTTCGTACATGTAGGAGGGGTAATGGAATTAGGATACGTTTCGTTGATGGAGCGATGTAGAAAAAGGGACATTTTTTCATCTCGGAGAAATGATTTGGCCCTTTCAACAGGTTATATGCAGGAAAGATATATTTCTATCTACAATAACGTACTGAAATACGTAATATTTGCAACTTTACTTCAAAATTTCTAAATATGCAGGTAGCAATATATCAGATAAGCAAAACCAAAAATTAATTTGGTCATCATCACACTCCTAATGTATTAAAAAGTATTTAATGACAAATCGGGACACTGAATGTCCCGATGACTTCCATTACGGATATTATTTTACTGTTATCGGTTTTTTCCATTTTTGACCATTGTGTTGTCCCATCTTTAAATGTCTTAAATAAAATGGGGCTTTTTTATTCTTCTCTTCCCCCGTTTGTCGTGTTATTCCGAGAACACATGAATTTTAAATGTGATTAAATAATTTGAGGCAAACTTTTATACACTTATTTTTATATCCTGTTTAAAAGTGGAAAAGTAAGAACTACTACCATCCAGTGAATTTTGGTAAAAATAATAATAGGTAAAATGGGGGTTAATATTCACTGGTTGTATTAATTACTGTTTTATTATAATATTAGTTATTAAAGTATTAATAACTTAATTGATACGGATGATAGTTATCACAACCAGTTGTTAATTACTAATTAAGCAAAACAAAGTTAAACAACTGGAAAAATTTGAACAAATGATCCATCAAAATATCGATCAACTGCCTGTCCATTAGTATAGGAGACACTAACGAATAAATATTTTAGATTATATAATTAAAAATTTTAGTAATCATTTAAAACTGAGCTGTGGTTAATTGTATGGTAAATAATTTCAAATTGCCTTGTGAATCAAATTTAAATTGGATGATTTGTGATGGATTTTGCTCATTTTCTTGCTTTTTCTTCATAGATGCTGATTATTTTTACAATGGTACAGCTGGCAACTTTTCCTCGTGCTATAGAAAATACAAAAATAGGCCCAAAGAAAGTTAATCTTAAAGTTCGACACAAAACAATACTTTTGGTTTTTATAGCCTAAATTCTTGAAATGTTACATAGTTAAATCTCCCTATTATTATACAGCTTTAATGCTCGTTAATGACTCACACATTTAGGTTGTTCGATTCGTCTATTGGGCGACACTTATACGGACAATTAAAAAACAAAGGGTTGCAATTATTTATTCACCGAAAATTTTTCTTAGGGAATATTTAAAGGATGTTCAAACACTTTGGCAGCATTAAAATTTGTTGCTTTTCATGCCCTTTCTCAGGGTTAAATGTGGCCATTTTTACGTTTTCCGAACATTAAATAATTTATAACTCGAAAAAAGTCAACTTTAGAGAAAAATCGTTAAGGACCTTGTTTTTGACCCGGAAAAATATTTTTTAGGTTTTCCAGATAATTTTAAATAAGAAAACCACTTGGCAATTTATTAAAAAAAAATATTTAAATTTATATAAATTATGACCAGATTTTGGATATGGCACCCTGCAAATTTATTTAAAAGGGACTTATTTAAGTAAAATTCTTCAAAAAACAGATATTTTCAATCTTTCGTCTATATCATCGTTAGTTTTGTACTAACAATACGTACAATATGTACGAATGGTATTTGATAGCTGTTTTTCGTATTTAACATTATTCATACGAAGTCATCCTGGAGAGTTCTTGAAAGAACATGTTACATGAACATGAATCAAATAGTTAATAACTTCTTCCTGTTTAAATATTTTGTGGGCAAGAAAACCTGTTATTTGCTCATCATTTAGGATAGATTTATGCAGTTAGATCATGGTTGTCATGAAATTAGCAAGAACGGTTAATTTTCGGTATCTGCCAACTGGGCGATTTGAGATGGTAGGAGTGACGATTCTGATGTTATGAGACAGTAATCTCTCTGACCAAATTGCCCAACTTTGGAGGCCGTACAAATTTTGTAATTAAAGCTTGTGAATTTATCAAAACTTCTTTGAAATATCCAAATTCTACAGGATTATAGTGAAACCTCAAATATAAAACACATTAGTTTAACCTGTTTCCACTATAATCCATATTTTACTATAGCGACTATAGTTATTATTTTTCGATGGATCCTGAGCATGCAATAAAACGTCGCCAGTTCCGCTACAATCCCGTCCTTGTTTTTTAGTTTTTAATAACTTTCCACGTCCGTAATACCTTCTGCAAATCGTAGATATCGCAATGATTGGAAACTTTCCCGTTCCCAGATTATCCCCGGTTGTGCAAGTAAGGAACGTAATTAGACCGCTTCCGGAAAAATCGCTATATTAACCGGCAGTTTTTCCCGTACCTCCACCTGACCTAAAAACACTGACAACGGCTTTGATGTATCGCTTCCGATAGAAATTGGAAACGTCTCGACTTACGAGATTAGCCCTCACCTCCGGGGGCGCTTCTCTTTCTTTACATTTTCCCTGATAACTCCATTTCTTTGCTCCCCTTCCCGCGTTAGGTGCATCCATATTGGAGTCACGTTTATACATAAGAAGAAGAAATAAACGATTGATAAGACAAAGGCGAATTGGTTAACCTTATGGAGTCGTAAAAGTGCGCCGGCATATCCTGTTTTATGGATGAAACGGGGGCGAGGGTGATGTAAAACGGTCGTTGCCGAATTGCAGCAGTTGCCGACTTTATTTAAAATTTAATCGGCCGCTCAGGTGATAAAACTGAGAATATGGCCGACAACACGATTCGCCGTTTAAGTTCGGCCGTAATGTAATTACTCGAACGTAAGAACGCGCGATTACTGATTTCCTTAGGCATCGCGGAAGTGTGTTGCTTAAATTTTAATTAAACGCTTCACTTGTCC
Organism: Cryptocephalus primarius; assembly: GCA_963576515.1. Lineage (NCBI taxonomy): Eukaryota > Metazoa > Arthropoda > Insecta > Coleoptera > Chrysomelidae > Cryptocephalus > Cryptocephalus primarius. Next base: position 5,974,308 of record OY754940.1, on the reverse strand, counting down.
GGATTTTTTAACGAGACAGTCGCCTTGTTTGCATTATTAACGAGTCGTCGTTTTTCAGATGAAAAATAAACAAATTACGGTTGACTACTCTTCCTTTAATAACGTACTGAATGAAGAATCTTTAGGTAGACGCACAAAAATGTTGACAAGTTCATTCATTAAGGGGCGTGCGTGAATAAAGACGATTAATGTTCGTAAAGATCGTTAACGAGTCCACACCACCCCACAGCTATCGACCCCTGCTGCGGATTTTCTGCATTGATTTTCAACCCTTATGAATGTGGCATTTCGACGGATTCAACGTTTTGTTGCTTGTTTATGGCGATTATTAAAGTACAGGGCTGAGCTTAAATAATTTGCCGATCGAAGCAAACCGAACGAACCGTCGTTGATGCGTGATCGATCGAAACCTTTTAAATTTGGAGTGGCTGTTATTGTTTTTCTTAGCAATACGATCCATGTAGTATCAATGAAAATATTTTCACGAAAGGTATGCTTTTAATTTGTTCAGCCATGGTGGTGTATATGCGCGGATACTTTTTTAATACCGTGTATATGATTGTAGTGAAGTGATTGTAGCTTGGATAAAAGTTTAAAGCTTTTGAAGATTTTATAATTAGATAGAATATAAACGTTATTGAAAATAATTTTTAATTTTTTTACAGTTTTAAAACAGTTTTTACACTTGATGACGGAAACTAGTTATCAGAAACATATCTTGTTCTAGTACTTACATTACTCACGCTATTTTACCATGAAATGAAAGATTTAAGTACATAATTTATTATTATTAGTATATAGAAATATGATGAATGCATATCTTCGAAAATAAGTTCTCTAAAGAAAAAGCATTTTACTTTTTATTTTTCAGAAAAACGGCCCCTATCATTTGTTATTAGACGTCGTAAAATCTGGAATCTCTGCAAAAATTTATATAAAAGAAAGATTTAAATGTAACATCACTTTACAGCATTTTTTCAAAAATTAGATAACAGTGCCATTTTGTAGTTTTCAATGAATGCCGTCACCACGTAATTTATTTTTGGAGTAGAATTACTTTACAACCATAAAAACAATCCATAAATTTAAAATATTTTTCTATTATATCTTCTTCTATATAAATGTTATTATTACATATATAAAATTTATCTTACCGTAACAACAACTCCTTTATCCTTTTGCATGTCACAAAAAATTTAATAGTCGTATTTCTCTAAACCAAATATTTGTTGTAAAGTGAATCTGCCCCAGGACCCTGCAATTCATTTCAATTATATTCCTTCCTTGAAAACTTCCCCTATGACATTTAAGAACGCCTATGCATTTTAAGAAAAAATTAATTGTTACCTCTCTTCGAGACACAAGTCTCGAACTGACACAAGACTTCAGTCACTGAAAAATTCCACAGTAAATTTGTTTTATTTGCAATGAGGTGGTTTTTACTAAAACACCTTAGAAATGAGCTTCCACTCACGTTCCACGTCACATATTACTTGCACTGAAATTTTCAATTCCAGATGGCTTTCTGTCTTGCGAAAATTTCCAATTCTCTACGTAGCTTTAACTTTCAATCAATAGAATGTCTCGTTTCCCTTCCCACGTGACGAATTTCATACCCATAGTTATTGTTTTTAAAGGAAATACTTCGAGTGATTGTCAGTCAATCGATGGTAGACATAAGCGTTTGGCATAAAGTAAATTTCGGATTTTATCTTTACAAAGGAAAAGACGTTGACGAGTTTTATGAAAATTGAAAAGGAATACGAAGCTGTCGAGGGAAATTAATGTTTGTACATTTATAATTTGATGCATTTATTTAGTGAAGACGCAAGGGTAGATAATATACTTTAAATCGTCATTTCGTGATGTATCCTTTTATTTTGATTTTAAACAAGAGTGTAATGAAAATTGTTTCCCTTCGAAGATTACACAAGTAGAACATCTGACATATCCCTTAAACATTTCAAAGGAATTTGATCAATCCGAAAATGAATGCGATTCGGTATATCGGGTATTCCTCGCACATTAAGAGGATAGAAAAATTTCCGAAAAAATTCGGAGAGACAGTCATTATAATAAGCCTCGACCTCGGACTTATTATCCTCGATAATAAATCAACGAAATAATTTTTTTTTAAATCCCCTTGCTCCATTTTCAATGATTAAATTCTCCCCAGGTCCTTTTTGCCGTAATTTCTCCTAAAAAGGTAAACATTTTTTATCATCACGGAGACGGGGAAAGGAGAAAAAGCGAACCATTAACCAATAAATATGGTTTTATAAGCATATAAAACATCTCCCGCCACATTCGTTTTGTGTCTGTATGTGTGCGCCCTCTGCTCGCCCCTGGAATCGATCCGGGGGTTACAGAAACAAAAACACTGGCCGGTAAATCATTGGGGGGAAGAGGGTCGGATTGTTGTGGCTAATCAGTTTTTACTAAATGGGCGAATTGGTTTTTTTTTCGGAGGGAGGATTGATTGGGACCTTAGGGGAATCGGGCGAGTTTGAAAGGTGCCATCCATATCGGCCGAATTTGGGATGTTCACGTTCCTGGCGAAGAAAAGGATTAATTTGGAAAAATGGATTTTTTACGCGTGGCACGAATAAATTACGTAAATCTGATAGCCGTGGTCTTCTACTTTCTTTTAGCATTACTGGGATTGCTCCTATTCGATTTCCTCTTATTATTTAGGTAACAACACTGACATTACATTACATTAATAAACATCAATCATTACTTTTTCATTACTGGTATAACGAAAGCTTCATTAATATTACAATATAACAATTTTTTCTCGTCCATTCAAAATTATAAACAAATTTGTTGACTAATCGTTCAACATAATCAGTTGAACGAAGTGTTTCGTTGATATAATAATTTGGTTCATTGAGCTAATCTATTTTTACATGAACGCTCCATACCTTAATGAGCGCACATTGCAATAATGTGATTAATTTATAGGCCAATCAATAGACGGTTTTGCGTGACAATGATACAGATAGTTAGATATTGGCTCCATGTTGGTATATGGGTAAAAAGTAAGCTGTGTAGTTAAATCAAACACTGTAGTAGATCGGTATGAAAAATTAAACAACATTCCTGAAAAATCCCTTCAAATTAGCTTTTCTCGTATTGAGGGAAAACATTCCCATATTTTATGGTAGGTGTGGCTGCTGGTATTGGCATTGAATAAAAATTAGAATAGTAAGTAATCTTTTGGGAAAACCCATTTATAGGGTGGCTTTTCTTATCACGTGACCGGCAGTCAATGTAATGGATCATTAAATAGAAAGAAAAAGCAAATAGAAAATATCAGAAACCATCGATATTGAATGTATAAAACCATAACAAAAAAATAAAAATGTTCTAATTTGAATGAAGCAATTAAATTAAAAATTTTAACATTTGAATTTCAAAACGCATTTTTTCATTCAAATTAAAATAAATATATTTATTGTTGTTATTGAAACACTCATATAATTTATAAATTGGAAATAATCTGATTAATTATCGGAAAATAAAAATGCACTTGAAATAAAGTGAAAAAACGAAAGAGATGTTTAACTTAGAAATTTAGTATCTCATTTATTTTTCGTACAGCAATATCCATACTAAAGTCCACTCAGGAAAAAGTTATTGGAAAAAAATAAAAATTGCAGTTTTTTATTTCTTTTTGCGTTTGTGATTTCGATTTATTTTAATAACAAAATAAGTTTTTTGGGTTAAAGAGGTGACACTTCGATAGAATACTTGATTTTCTATAAAAAAGTTTCTTACAAATATTCTCCAAAATTGCAGTTTTCGAGTTGTAGCCGAAAAACCAAAAACTGTACCAACTTGGCCCTGTTCTTAAGAATATCCTCTTTATTTTAGTTGTACTCCGCGGTTTTTTTTAATAGACCAGTTGAACATGTGAAACAATAAAATTCCACTAACGTCATATTTTCTTATTATATGACATAGTCAAGAGACACATAGTCGGGTACGTTTAGAGGATGACAAAAAAGTACAATTCAAATGGGGAGTTTTTAAAAAATTTTGTGTGTATACTCCAGAAAAATTGTTCTTTTCCTTCATAACAATAGTAATTTACTAGGATAGATTATCGTTAATTTGTATGTAATTCGTAAATATTAAAATCAATATATAGTATATAACTAGGAAGTATCCAAGAAATTAATTACGACGTTTCCTAAATAATTTCTGAAATTTTGAAACTTTTAATAGGCGTTGATAGAAAACTGCCATTGGAAGAAGACTGGGCCGAAAATGTCACTGAATTTTAATGAAAATAGTCAACAGTAGGATAAATATTCCAAATTTAAAATTATTCTTGAAGTGGATTTCGAGAGAATTTCTACAAATCGAAAACGACAAATTTAAAGTGTCCTGTAGAGCTGATTTAGCCAAAAATGTTATGAAACTTTATCATAAATTTTCAGCAGTAGACTAAATATTCAAAGTTATAAAACAATTATTAGTGAATTTCGAATTAATAATAATATTAATATTAAATAATTTCGAGTGCATTATTAAAAGTGTTGTTACAATTTATTAGAACGTATTCTGGTAGTATCGTAATTGTTCCAAATTTAGACCCACTCTTCAAGTGGATTTTGAGGAAATTTAAAAACCAAAAAATGACGAGTGTAAAGTGCTGTTCAGAAAAAATGTTTTCGACAGTACTGTTTGCACTTTAGTATGCACATTCTATAGTAGAATAAATATTCAAAGCCTGAAAAACTTCTTCGAGTGGATTTCTAGAAAATTTCAAAAAAGCGAAAAATGACGAGTAAATTACAACTATGCCTAAACCGATTTCGATAAAAAGCTTGCTAGTATGGTACTAAGTCTAAATACAACGTTTGAATTGATTTCGATTTGCAGTTTTCATGTAAACAGCACCACAAACAGACTTTTGCCAAAACCATATTTTTTAAACTCAAAGGACTTCGAAACGTCTAATAATTCAAATTCAAAAAATCCACCCTATTACAATACTTGTAATATATAAGCACTTTCTCTAAATTTTTCATTAAAGCGATCGAAACTTTCTCGTTCGACATGTCAGTTCAGTTTACTTAACGGCTGTTTAGTTAAGTTTGAAATTTCGAAAAATGTTGCCCTAATTGCCATCAATCCGTCCTACTTCCCGCCTAAATAATGTTCCATTCGACGAACTTTTCCTTGCGTAGTCGAGAGACGAAACGTTTCGAAAGCGAAAAGAATTAATAAAAATGCAAATAACAAAAAATTATGAAAATACCAAAAAATTTCCATGAGAAAAATTGAATTCCGGGCTGCGGCTCTTGTACACCGCGGGACGTTTTCTCATTTATTATTATTTCTTCTTTTTCTCTAGAACATTTCATCTTCTCATTTACGAAACACCGATATATATGTTTTCTGGGGGAAGTTTCTGGAAACGCAAATGTACTCATACACACAAAGGAAAAATAATCTAATCAGCATTTTTATACCGTGTACGTTTCTGTGCTTATTCCATTCATTATTCCATCGGCTGACATGTTTATTTCATGGAATTCTAAACGAGGACGCAAATGAGATATCTCTGAATTATTTATCAATTTAAAAAATAAATACCCCCGCAGCCATCAAGACGCGACATTTCAACTTTAAAACACCCTCGCGCCCCCATTCAACTTTTTCCCTCACCTCCCCAGACACAAAAGACAATCTAAATGTTACCCACATAAAACTACGCACTTTATGGAACGTCAAGGAAGGACAAAACTTTCTTTCATTACCCCATTTCAACCCCCCTCGCTCTATCTAGATTGACCCCCTTCTCTTCGAAAAATTAAACTTCCTGGATTGACCCATCTAAACGACGGTGAAAAAACTTTGGAAAATTTTTTTGCGAGGACATAAAAAGAAACACTGCACGATCCTCGAGGAAAGGGCGGTGGGAAGGGGGTTAGAGTCGAGAACGGCCCTTAGCATTTCCATAAAATTAAGCAAAGTATCAGTTATAAACTTAGCGAAATCAGTTTTTCAGACATAATTAAAACCCGCCCCGAACTTGGAGAGTGTCTTGAACATTTTTCAACTCTCATTAACATTCAACAGGGGTCTAATTGAATAAAAATAACGTAATTAGGACAAAAGGATATTTTATGGCGTTCAGGAACGTTTCATTAGGAATTTTGGTTTTCGAGTTTTCGCACTATTGAATGATTTTCTGATTAGCAAGAGTGTGATGACGAATACATACTTAAAATTTGAACGTATCATCCGTTTGACCCTTGAGAATTTGATACAAATTTAATAGCAAATTGAGACGAAAAATATGAATAAAAAAATATGGATAAATACATTTTACACCTTCTTAAAATCGTTCTGTACATAATTATATTTAAGAATTTGGGATCACCCCTACAGGGAACTGTTTATTTCTCATATGAGATATAATGAGAAGGTATTGTTTTCTGATCGATTTTCTGAATTTGAGATATTGGCTTTTCTGGACGTTTTGCGATTCCCCGAGTCCGAAAGGCACCTTTTTGGAAAAATGTCTGTTTTTAAATATATAGTTCACGTTTTGTTGGAAACTTTAAATAGTGAAAAACTGAAACTCGTATTCGGGCTTAATACCCTGAAACCTGGCAATTCTTGCGATTTTGGTCAAAATTGATTAAGGGTAAAGGGCACGTTTCTCTTCTCATTTTTGTGCTATCTCGAAATTAGTCCAATGTCTTCTATCTTTGAGAATTTTTAATTTTTTCTTATTTCTCCTAAACGGCTTTAGCTATTTATTTTAACCTTCGCGACATAACTTAGCTATTTGATACCTATGATTTTTAATCAAAAGATTCATTTCTAGAATTACTGTATAGGGCACTTTTGTGCTATTTCTAAGAGTTTGTAAACTTATATAGAGTACGTGCCTTATATGAGAAACTTATATGACGGACACATCCCCAATTTTTGTTTCAATGAAGAATAGTTTATATTATATTCAAATTGATTGATGTATGAGAAAATTACTCGTTCTACTTATTGAATCTTGTAGAAACTTAATAGATCCAAAATTTTAAATAAGGGGTAATTATCGTCAAAAAACATTTTGTCGAAATTCTCGAAAGTTAACGACCCGTATTTTTTAATATTCATTCATCTGTATCAATTTAGAACTAAATCATGCATTACAGTTTTTTAGTCGAAAATCGCTTTAAAGATCTTAATTCCCCATTTCGAAAATGAAAGTTACTAAAAAAAAGTAATTTAAATTATTCATACTTTTATTTCTTACGATAGATCCCACGAAATCCCCCCTGACTTTAAACAACTAACATAGAGGTCACACTCTTTAAAAAATAGCGCCCAAATAAAGACCAAAAATTATCTGTAATTTTGACAACTCCGCTATCCTCCTCAACAAAGAAAACTACGCTTCTGTCAAATTTCTACCGCGGATAGTGACAGAAGGATATTGCAGTAGGTGAAATTTTTTAATTTTTTAAGTGCCAACGCAACTGATAAAATATTTTGAATTTTTACTCGGGGAATGCATTTAAATACATCTCGTTTGTAATGAGTGAAATTTCGCAAAAATTAAAAAGCTGAATCTCGTTTTAATCCTGTTAAGTGTGCTTGGTCAGATTTTCTTTTAAAGATCCGTCTTAATCGAAAACTACAGTTGTGAATTCTATCGTTATGTTTAATATTTCATTTTAAGTCAGGACTTGCATTTTTTTAATTTTGATAATGGAATCTTGATTTAACATGTTTTCCATATCCACGATGAAATAATGTGTGAATCTTTGTTCAATAGGAATGTACTTCGCTGGAGGTCTTAATGACTACAATTGAAATTATCCCTCGCAAAGAAAAACGTTCTTTATAAATGTGTCGAAAATTATCCCTAGTAAATTACTGAAAGATTCCATTCGACTAGAAGAAGCCCCTGCCGTGTATCGTCTCACTCCTTCTTTCTCCCTTTCGCTTTCCCTGTCCGGTGTAAAAGCTCTTTAGAAACAGGAGGTTCTTCTCTAGCCGGCTGCATGTTTGAAAGAATAAAACGATGAAACAATCGGTGTATCATACAGTGGGTACCTCTTCTGACGGGCTTTGTAACCTTCTACTTGTTTTCGTTCTCCTTTCGTTCATGATTGGAGAGCACTAGACGACTAAAAGCGCTTTTGTTTCCCGTCTTCTACGGATTTTCTTTTCTGCTTTAAGCCACATGTGTGTATGTGTATGTATATGCGGTGAGTATGTGCGGTGAGTATCTATGTGTATACAGAGAAATGTTTCTTGTTGCTTTGTGGAAAAAATACGATCAATTCGAAACTCCAAGCTGCTTGGTTTTAGATTGGATGTTATGTGAGTAGCAAACTCTGATATCGTCTTCGTAACTTTTCACCAGTCAGGATTTGAAATTTTATATCGAAAATGTTTTTGTTAGATCGTTGGAAGTTTGCACGAATTCCCCATCAATATTTTTTTATCGGTATACCAGTGACATTTTACACGTTTGAAATTTAAAATATTTTTGTTCGAAATCAACTTTGCTCCTTTTAGAATTTTTTCCTTGCTATTCTCATTTTCCCCCTTTTTAATAATCTCCTGCCAATAAGTCGAATAAACGAGGCCCTACGTCTTTCGTCAAAATACCTGTTTGTTTTGATGTATGCTAAAAGAAGGGAACTCGGTCCACGAAAAGATTCGAAAATGCGAAGGGAACGTTATTTGCTATGCCCTTTGAGGAAATATGGCGTTTGTTGCAGAATATGTTTTTTCGTTAAGAAAGAATAAATTGCGTTTTAGTGGATGTATATATACACAAAAAGCACTTAAAAGAAATAAAATATGAAACCGTTTCTTCGTATTGTATGAAGGGAAATTGCGTATAAAAAATTGAAAAATGTCAGGAACGAGAAAGGTAATTATATGTACACTTAGCTACTTACCTAAAAGAAATCATATGCTTCTAGACACTATTTCGATCACAAAAGTTTCGAAATTTTAACAATATATCATTGAAAAGTACGAAGTCTAATGTAGGATGTCCACAAATATTCTCAAAGGTTAATGAGAGTCATAATAGAGAACTACAAAACTTTCCCTTTATTTGGAACATGCACAACTCCACTAAAACGAGGGTATGTTAATGCTAATTTGGGTTATTTTCATGATCTAAGCTTTGACATCAAAATAGAACTGTATACACTTCCAATGCCGTCTTTCTATCAGAAAGTTATGTTTTGATTCATCAGAAATTATACAATTTCGATCATTTATTTTGGTTGAATTGTTTTCATGACCTTAACTTTTCCAAAAATATACAAATGAAATATACAAATCAATATGATACTATAATAATAATATAATATAATATTAGTTATGGTTTATTTAATGAATAGAATTTAAAGATTCAAATGTTTATCGTGCGCTTCTCTCAGGCACTGCTTTTTAACGTAACACACTGCCTACATAGGATGATATAGAGCGTTATTGTATATTTTGATATCTTCGTTGTTTTGACTCTAAGCAAAATTTATCATCAAAGGTTTTCATATAAATTTCAGTTTGAAAATTTTTCGATAAAATCATTATTTACAGTTATTGCAAAAATACCGAAAAAAATTCAATTGTTTATAATCATTTATACAAGCTCGGGAGGCGCACAGAAAGTCTTGTTTATCAATAAACTCACCGACTGCCATTTTGAAATCTTGAGCAACTAGTTCCCGAAAATAATTGTAACAATCCACGGGCAAGCATAAGCATTAAATTCAACATCTCGGTTAAAGTTTTCCTGTAGCTTATTATTATGTCGTAAGTTTGAATGATGAAGATAATCAAACAAATAAACGTGTATAATAGTAACACATATTAAAGGATACTTTTAGTGTTTACCGTAATCTTCTTAAAAATTGTTCTTGTGACTTATTTCAGATATTTTCATTCGTTTCTCCTCACCGGTTCTACCGGTTTATTTCACCCTTCGAAACTTGATTTGCTATTCAATACCTGCAATTATGGGTCCCACCTTTCTTTTTCTAAAATCACTCCAAAGGGCACTTTGCTCTTAAGTGTTTAGTTTTTCTTTATTTTCTCGAATGTAACTCTAGTAATTTATTTCAAACTTCGCACGTTGACTTATTTGTCCGATACCTATAACTTTTATTTAAATCATTTCTTTCCGAAATTGTCCTAAAGGACACTTGACTCTTGACAATTGTCTATAAGCATGTAAACTTCTATACACCACTTTCCTCATCCCTCGTATGCCTCCTGTGAAAGTTATATGATGGACACATTGCCAATTTCTGAGTCAATTTATTTAGACCATGGGTAAGTTACGTTTGTGTTATTGTCAATAACTACACCCTAGCACCAGAAGTATTAATAAGTTAATTTTTACATTAACAGTCAGGGTGATTAGTTTTGGCATTTCCTTTAATGAACAACTACAGCTACCCTTTTATTTTGATCACTTGATCATTAAACTGGTAATGGCCTTCTCTAATCGAGTTTTAACACAGTCATTATTAAACAAGATTGCTCGAAGAAACAAATTCTTCCAGAAGTAATTGCTCGATTGTCGGTCACCCCCGAGATAAAGAGAACGTTTTTGGTGTAATGGTCGCTGTGTAGCTATTCCTCGCACATTAGCAGTACATTCAACGCCACTCGTACACAAATTGAGGTTTTTTCGCCCGGTTACGAGGCGTCTTTATTAATTCACCCCCGCGCTCATTCACGGCTGAATCCCCCCCTTCTAACGGCTCCTTTCCTGTTAGTTTTATTGTACCTCCCAGTTAGTCAAATACCGCATCCCAATTTGCAGGACAAACATAATAAAAGCCGAAACTTCGCTCGCTCGAAAACACCCGAGTAAGTAGCATACGGGGATGAGGATGAAGAAGAGGAAGGGAGGCTGCTGCGGTAAGCCGATGACCAACTTTTGTTTGATTTCAAGAGTAAATACGGAGTGAGAGCAAACAAATTTGCCGGGGGCAATAACAGGGTAAGGGAAGGATGGTCGAAGGAAGAATAGAGAGGGAGAGAGAGAATGGGGAGGGAACTGGGAAATAGACCCGCACCTACATACATACATAATAGATATATACGTACGCACATACATACACACAGGTATGTTTGTATTCTTCCCAACCCTTTTCAATCTGACTGCAGAGTTGCCACGAGGTAAATAAAGTTAATGAGATTAATATCATTAGGGGCCTATTCACAAGTTCACCTCCACCGAGTAAAAAGTAATTTTATAGTTTTTGGTGGCGTGCAGTTGGAACGTGATTACATGCCCCATAACGCACAAACGATTTGAACAACATCCAACGTTTACTTACCTATACAGCTTTCGGTGTTATTTGGCGTTTAATTTATTATACGTACAAAACGAGATACTATTGAAAGGAATGAAAGTGAAAGTCATTGTAAAATGCGTCACTATATTGGACATGTCTCATTTCCAGGCAAGATGACACCAGATGGACGTGGCACGTACTGCAGTGACATCCAAGATCGATCTCCCAAGAGATACACATAGCACAAGAGAGAAAGGGGGGAGCTAGAGATCGAAAGGATATTCCTGTGTTAAAAAACAAAAGGAGCTTGGACAGGCACTATATCCTGTAATGGATAGTAGACAGATTTAAGAGCAGCGTAAAAACTTGATTATATTATTGCCTCCAACAAAAAAAAACCGCTCTAAATACACTAGGTAAAGTTCTGGGGGTTCTGACTAGTACTTCTCTAAAATTTTTCTTTCTTCTAATTTCTGGATCTCGTAACCTAATATTAGGCAGTTAGGACATGGAAACTGTGTTCCTTTAAAAAGCACGAACAATACATTTATTTAGGTTCTATACTAAATTACAGGTTCGTGTGACGATTAGTAGTCACTAATTTCTTTCATGGCAGAAGAATAATTAAATTATTGACTAGGTAGAGCGACATGGGACAAAAATGGGTTAGTAGTGAAACATGAAAAATGGCTTATCTCACTTACAATTTCGACATGGTGCTGAATATAAATAATAAGAAATTATACTCTTAGTAAACTCTTTGTATGGATTGTGACCATTTCTTTACATACCTCTTTGTATAAAAAGTACATTTTAGCTAGAGACAGTGTCGAGTTTAAATATTTTCTCTGAGAACATTTCCTTCAATTGTGTGACTTTGTGAAGCGAAATCTGTATGGGTTGCGTATCATCCTGGAAAATCTTTTTATAAAGAACATTGCTTATCCATTGTCTATTATCAACCCTGGTGGTTTATCTTTATTTTCAAAGGCTTTATTTAGTGACACATTGCTTATGGAAGGGATTTAAAGATACCTTGGTATACCCTCATCGAAACTTGATTTTTCAGGAAGTATAACTACTATGCATTGCTACGTGCTTGTACGTGTTCTTTGTGATGTAGCTGCCTTTGAAGAATATTTAGGTTTAACATTGAGCAGTGTACATTCCTTTTTTCGAGAAAAGTCTTCCAAATTTGAATAGCTAAGACACAGTTTTGCTCTTTCTTCTTCACTGAATTTTCTTAACCTTTAAATTGATATTGTGAACAGTTTACTTACTGTGGAATTTTGAATGTTTCTGCTCTTTTTTTTTTTGAAAAATACGTCGTCTCCATTTTGTCTTATCTGTTTAATTCCAACGATTATTCGTTTACGCATCTTTACTTTTTTCTCTAGAATTTTAAATAACGTTTTAGCTATTATATCTAGTTTGACTGACCAAACAGAATTCATTGGAAAGCAATATGTAGTGATCGTATGTATTTGATTGGTAAGTAGACGTACTAATTTAAATATCTACCAGGTCACGTCCTGCTTCCTGTAGCAATTTGTAATACAATTTCTGCCAAAACATCCACGATATGCTGTATTTCATGGAATATTCATTTTTCATAAAATTCGCGCCTTAGTTATTAGGAGTGCACTGAGACGTATACTTTCCAAAATTCCGATAGAATATTAAATTTGTGTATTTTATTTCGAGTGGCATTTTTGGTTTCTTGATTTGTACTTAGGTATAGGGTTATTTTTGTATACTTCACGTTATTATTTTCATTTTTAATCTGTCATGTATTGTCTCGTTAAAATTCAATTTTTGGCTAGTCCTGTACGAATTTTCACCCGTTCTACAAAAAGAAAATCAACGATCACCAGGCTTTTTCGCGATCGTTTTCCGCCTCTAATACCCGCATCGAATTTCAATTAAGTTTTTATCTGGAGGGCAAACGCGTCGATATGTTCATTATCTGAAAACTTCCCTCTCTCCCTCTCTTATCCCTACGCCGGTCCGTCCTCTCTCTATCTGTCTCTCTCTCTCTCTCTCTCTCTCTCTCTCTCTCTCTCTCTCTCTCTCTCTCTCTCTCTTTTTCTCTCGCTCGCTCTCTCTCCACACGCGCTCAATAAAAATGCAAATGCCGCTCGAAATGATTTTCGCTGGTGAGCCCTCTAATTTATCAAGATGAAACAAAAAATTCAATTTCACCGTTGACATGTTCGGCCACTTTGAAAGTTTTTTTCTCGCTACCGCCCTCTCCCCTCCGCATTTTTCGATTCCGGGGAAAGTCCGGCGAATATCAAACGTCGAAAAGAGGGAGTAATCGGGTACGCGGGGGAATATCCGGATCGATTGAATTGCGTGTGAGGACGATATTCGCTTTTCGATCGAATCCCTTATTACCCGACGAACCTTTAAAGGTGAGTCGATGGTCTCGGTAATTCGAGCCCCGCTAAGTATTTAAAATTCTGTTCCAACGTTTCGACGAGGTTGATAGCTAAGAACACAATATGTTGTCGAAACGTGTTTCGGGCTTCCCTAATGCGGAGTTCAAAACTTGTTTTAACAACGGATTTTACTTTTAGTTTCCCAATTCGTCGTTGTTGACGAAGGAAATCTAACCCTCAGTTCGCAAGAAACCCGAATGAAAACATTTGAAAGCATCGAAAGGAGTATATGATTCACGATTACAGTGGAATTTGATAAGATTTCCAGTTACAACATTGTTTTGCGAGGGAGACTAACATTTTCTCTAAATAGGTGTTATTTTCCCGTTTGTGAACAGTATTCCATTAACTGGGGCCTACGCGTAAGGAATGCTAATAATACAAGAAAACCATTAATTTAATAACATTACCTATTCAACGTCGTTCATTCGAACAAACTTTCGAATCAAAGTATTTCCATTTTGCGTGCTGGAAAACTAGGAACAAGTATAACAAAGCAATTTCCTTTCGAATTATTCTTGTTTACTCATAATTCCTCCATAGAAATTCAAAGGGAACCAGTGATACTATCGAAGTCGAATCGAATGCCTTCTTTAGACCTTCCTCGATACCTTCCTTGAATGGGTGTATATGTATGTATGTAGCTGTTGTTTCACTCGTTGCATTATGTAAATCGATTGGCATCGCGTCGATACAGGAAATGTAAATATTAAACGTTCCACGATAAAAGGTTCTTGATTTTATTCCAGCATTGTATTTCTGTTGGAAATGTCGTCTCTCACAAGGAAACTTTAAGACCTTGATAGTTGGATCGAGTTTTAAATTCATGGACACGAAATGGTTACCAGAAAAGTATACCTACAAAATATTGTAATAGTCCGAAGTTTGGGTACAAAATTGATGAATCTATAACAATATTCATAGAGGACGTTTAGACATAGTTGTACACTAGAGAATAGGACCATTGAGATGTTATAGTGACAAAGTACTGTAATGTGAAGCGAAAGGGAATGTGCAATGCTATTTCTACCACAATAAACTGAAGTGTATCAAAACGTTCGACTGTTTTCGATTGATCTGACTTCCGATTTTGATGAGCAACGGTTCGTTGGATTGCTTACTTTACCAGACTTGCCATTAGCTACATATCGCCAGAAGTTTACCTTCAGCTATGACCGGAATGATGGTTATAGTAGAATTATCACATATCGCATAGAAAATCGAGTATTCCGTGGATTAACATCCACTATGTTACAATGGTCAAACTTTGCATTATTTCACCACTTCACAGTAATAAGGTAACATCGTCTTGCCTCAATAGAGAAAAATATTCTATTCTCAGGGTCTGTTCACACGATGAGGAAAATCTCAGTAGAAAATTTTTCCGAAATGGTGGGCATTGCCAATTGTCACTTCATTGGAATCATATCTTTAATACACAATTTATATTTGCATACCGATCTGTTAGAATATCTTCTTTGCTAGATAGATCAATCAATAATTTGTAACTTTGGTGATCCATTTGATAGACTCTGCATCGTCCTTTTGGTGTTTTGGATAACCCTTCGTCTGGGTATTCTATTTTATTCACGCATCACTTTGATAGACTTCGTAGCGTATTTGTAACATTTTGGTTTATTTCTCGATAACGTAATTTTTGTTGATCAAGTCGCACTTAGATAACAACATTTAATATTCAAAAATAGCTCTAAAAATATTTTCCTTAGCGTCACCTTAAACGCCAGTTTTTACTTTTCCTTTTCACCATTCAGGTCATGTCGTGAAGTTCCTGTAGGTATTTCTAAATTTAACCGCTGATAGCGACGAAAACGTTCCAAATATTGTAGTTTTAAAGCACCAAGAAAAATCTTACCAATTTGTTAAAAAGGTTTTTAAAAATAGTTTGTATATATCGCACGGGTTTAACACCTCGTTGTTTCGTCTAATACAAGTGTCGCGATGTACTTTGTACGTGGAAAACTGGGTGACATCAAAGGAAGTTTCTCCTCCGTTCAGATTACACCATTGGCACATTGTTTCAAGGAGGTGATTGGATAGTGTTGCATTTCTCCTGAGTCCAACAACTGTTGCTACAAATGAAATACTAAAAAGAGAAGAAGATGTGTACGTGTATTTTATACACCGACTTGTTATGTTTACTATTTTAATTTTTTAACTGTTTCCAATCTAATGTTGGATATGCCCTATTCGAGAAAAACCACCGGTATTTTACGAAAATGAAATCTTAAGTGACAAGGGCATATGATCTAATTTTTTAAGAGTTACAAAGAAACTTGTTTCATAATTACCCACCTTACAATTAAAGGAGTGCATTATATGTGCGTATACACGTTTGTATACTATATCACTTCTTATGTGAATAAATTTGAAATATTATTCTTCTAACGTGCCCGTTTATAATTTTTATAAAATTCCCAATTTAGGTGAAATTTAAAAAAAAACCGTGTTTTATGAAATTTTCATTTTGGAAGTAATTACATTCTTTATGTCTTAGATGGAAGAATGAAATTTTTCTACTTACATTTTCCAGAAATGTAAAAATGTATAGCATTATTAATTTTGCACATTTTAATATCTAATAACGAGATGGGCTTCAAAGGAAACGGGTTTTTAATTTTCTTGCCAATACAACGTATGTCTACTAACTCAGTTACAGCCAGGGAAAGCTTTTTTGGTATTCGTAATGCTATAAATTATATAGTTAATAATAAATAACTCTAGTGAGCTAAGAAATCAATATTATTGCACATTTTGCCTTCCGGCCTCTAGCAATTCGATATATGAAACGGCGTGACAAAATTTGTTTCTGTGGTTTCTTTTCCGAGATACTTACTTAAGATAACAATTAGTATGATTTTAGCTTAATCCTCGAGTGGCCCGAAAAATTAAAGAGCTCTGAATTTCCTTGACTGAAGGAATGAGAGAGGTGATTAAATTTATTTGACGGTGCTCGAATAGTGAGAAACTGGAACCTCGCCACCTTCATGGCTTACAGGTTCCAAGAGGGTTCAGAAAAATAATTCTTTCAATAGTGGTGAAATTAGTTTCTCAGTTCATATAGAAATTGTAAACAGCACGGATATAGCTTGGGTTATATATAGAAAAATTCCTGAAAATTCCTGAAAAAAATGTTATAACTCAAAATTTGTAACCCCAACTGACCTGTTTTTGGCGCTTGCACCAGGAAGATTGTGTGAAGAAAGGCCGTCTCTCGCTGCAATCCCCATGCCTAGCTTCTCACAATGATCTGGTGGATTTCTCTTTTTGCTTCGACTTGCTGAACAAGAGAAGTGAGGATCAGAGACGTGGGGATTTTCTATAGTGTTTGAATAGAATGCAAATGTTCTTCAACACCCGCCTAAAGGACTGTTTCCTATTGTTGATTAGTGGAATGTGGTGGAGTGATTGCATTTCGAGGCTCAGCTGCGACTGGTCCTCTGCTCGTATGATTTTTGTTGTGATGTAGTCAGATGATAGTGATGTAAAGCTCGGTTGTCTCTTCTTCGCCTCTTTGGTGGCTGCCTTTGTCGCGCCTCCTATTCCGCTCCAGGTCGAAATCGGGCAGGTCGTTAGCGGTTCGTGCTGACCATAACCTTGTCATGTTTGGAGTGACGGAAGCGCCAAAATACCCCATATATCTGTCAGACAAAATGTTTTTCTAATTTTATTCAAAAAGAACCTTTCGTTTGTCAAATACTATGTTTGGGTTTGAATATTTCTCTCGCATTAATACTATGCATTTGCAGGGGGCTCAAAGTAAAATACCCGCCTGCTGAGAATTTTCTCAATAGAGAAGTATTCTCAATGGTGAGATATTCAGAAAAAATTTAAACGTGTGCTCGAGAACTAATATAAAGTATATTCTGCACTTGCAGGTATAACTAAATTAAATATAGAAGTAAATGCAGCATTTTGAGATTTATAATATGATTTTAGAACGTCTCTCTGAATGAATATTACGCTGGTAAATCTAAAGAAAGAGCAGTGAATATCACAGAGGAAAAGACATTCATTAAGAATTCTTTATAAAAGTAGGATGCAGTAAAAATCAATAGATGATAGAATATGACTGCAGAAGTTTTAACAAAGCACACTGGTTGTAAAAAGGATAACGAAAATGTTCCTCCTGTTCCTCATCGGAGAACACGCGGTATTTTTGTTACAAGCCTAATTGCTTCGGAAGATAGCTCGGAGGCCTTGTCAAACTTCCAGCTTAGGGTACATAAAGCGATTTTTCTCCTCATAAAATCCACTTGATCTCCCACGACTCCCAGCCTTTTTCCGATACATTTCAGCAAGAAAATATAATTTTTCAGCCAATTTACAGGCCGTATTTCGCCCATTCATTCCACCGGTCTGTTCGTCTAAGGGAATAAATTAATTCGCGAGATTCGAGAGAGAGAGAAAAAAGGGAGTGAAAAAAAAAGAACCAATGGCGTCCCAATTCAAAAGCACCCAATCCGAAAGGGAATTTCCCGGTACATCCGTACATCTGAGTCCGTCGCAGATGGATAGCCGTTTCTAATTCAATTTGCAGGGAAAGTAACGTTTCAGTCTTCCATTGACGCAGCGATCTCTGCTCGAAAATAAGACGCTGAAGGATTTTTCTATTTAAAAGGGGAACGGATTCGCCCGGCGGGATAATAGATCAAGCGGAAATAGTTCCGTTTCCTTATTTCTCATCCCCTTTATTTTTCTTTAAACCTTCCATAAACACACTCTCCTGCACACATCGCTCGGGATTATTTCGAGGACGGGCTCCCCTCGTTTACGGCGACCCCGCCAGACACATACGAATCCCGATGACGGCGTCGCCATCTTGCCGGGATAATTTGGCTCGCGCCAAGTTTTCCCTGGACACTTATTACAATGTCGGTCGTTTCCATTGTCCAGACGTCATTTGACACTTACATTCCGGAGTATTATACGGAATGCGCGGATTGCATTGTACACGAGCGACGGGCTGAAGCGCCGCGGGGGGGATCGAGATCCCCCAGACGATCCCCCCAAGCCCGTCTCCAGAAATACAACACCTTAGACACGTAGCGTTATGAGGACGCGTAAGCTCTCCTCCGCCTCGGGTATACTTGGGGATAATTAAGTGTTATCTGGACGGTGGAGAAGTTTAATTAATTCCACGCGAAATTGGGATGTATGTGCATACATGCATACGGAGAATTATGTGCGGGTACACCCATCACACATGTCTGGAGAGGGTGATCTTTAGAAATTCACTCTAGCGCACCCTGGACTTGAACTGGTTGAAATTTTGAAAATATCGTTGTTTCTCGTATTTTTCTTTTGAGGTTTTCACGACACCTCTAAAAAACGCTTTCTAACCCCCTCATTATTAACCTCATGTGTTGTTCTAGGTACATTAACAACGGGTTTTTGGGAAACTTCCGCGAAAACAATTCGTTTAACTAACGTATCTTCCAACGTACAATTGCTCCAAACTATTCTCTCGAAAGATGAATGTTGGAAAAAGGTGTAATAGTCTGGAGAATTTGGTGTTAATTTCGTGCAAAAAACCCATTTGCTACATTTCATAGTTTAGAGGATTTTACACTAATGCCTAGTAAACAAAATAATTTAATAAGTTACCTGGTAAAAGCGAAAATGGCAATCCCTTTTAAAGAAATAAATTCAGTTTGTTGCTTCTATCCTAATGCAAACATCCAAGTTTCAATAAATCGGAGTTTGTCAAAAAAGACAAACTTTCCATTCGCAGGTATTTGTTAAACAAAGATAGAGCAACAGACTCAAAAGTATATTGGAAATGTGAACGTTCTAAATCTAAAAAATTTACAGTTCATACAATTACCCAACAGCAGGAGGTAGCGACATATTAGAATGGACACAGTTAAGGCAGCTTCAATGGATGAAGCAAATTTATAGACTGTTGCAAGCAAAAGGCTACATCTTCGAGAAAATTATCCCACGTTTCGCTTTGTCTGCTCAAATTTGAAAATTTAAATTAATAGGAAAATGAGGAATATTCTAAAACTATAAAATAAAGGAACTATATTTGCTTCGAAGTTATAGCTTCAGAACTTCAAATAATTTCCGACTCAAGTGGCCTTCAAATATCCAGAGAGTTGTGGAAATTTCTATATTTGAAATTAATTTTTAGATCTAATAATCTAAAATAAGATAGAGGAGGATTACAGAAGATGTTCACAATGCAACTTCTTCTTTGCTAAGACACATTTTAGAAGATAAGAGTCGGTTTGACCTTATCTCTAATTCTACAATCGTCATATTTCTTAGATATTTGCTTTGAATCTAAAGTATTTTTCCATCCATTTGTGAACGCTTATTTCCACTGTACATCCATTTTTTACTTTCTCATATGAGGTGGTGAAATATTGAGAAAATAATACTTATAAATCGATTTTTCGAATTTGAGATATTGACCTTACTGGACGTTTTCAAATTTCATAAGTCCGAAAAACGTGTTTTTGGAAAAACATGTCTGAATATATATGTATATGGTCAACTTTATCCCAGCAACTGTAAATATTTGGGCTTGATATAGCAAAACAAGACAAGAATCAGAGCTAAGAGCACTTTATCCTTGTCCCTTTGGTGTTGTCTCGAAAATTAGCTCAACGTTTTTCTTTTAAATTTTGTATGTGTAATCTACTGTTTAATTCATATGCACTACCATAATCTTCAGCTTGACTGATTTTTTAAGGACCCTTTCCCTTGTGAATTTTCAGAATTTCTCTATTTCCTCCGAAACCGCTTTACATATTCTTACTATACTCTACAACCGAACTCTACTGCATTAAATACCCACAATATGTGTTCACAGTATGTTTCTAAAACCCCACCGTATGGCACTTGAGAATGCACAATTTGTCTCATTTTTCTCCAAAACGGCTCTAATGGTTAATTTCAAAATTCGCAACTTACTTAGAAAATTCAAACAATTTACATTTCCTGATTGAAAAATGAATTGAACACAATCTTTGTTTTTAGTACAAATACTTGAGATTAAATATTAGTAACAAGAGAATAACATTTGAAACGGCATATACTTTTAGAACTGTAAGCAGCTGCGCAATGTATAGTGAGGAGTTAGCAGAAACGAGTATGTGTTGGGCCGATAGTTTTGCTTCAGTGGACCTACTACTTGTAAATATACACTGTAGTTATATCGCCAATTTTTAATTATCAATTCTCCTTAGAACGCTACCTGAATGGGCAATTCGTCATGCGTCCAACACTTCCTACGGTATTAATATATGTCCGGGAAGCAACCTGTAAATATTATTTTTAGGCCAATTCATTCGATATTTACGCCATCCGAATGTCATATTTCACCGCTCCGTCTACCTTAAAAACGTTTGCCAAACTTCCAAGACATCCCTTTTCGTAGCACATTTACAGCTACTGTAAATTCTGACTGACGAATTCCCGAAGTGAAATAAACACAGGATGTATTAGTATCTAACCGTCGCCGTAAATGACTCTACGCCAAAGAAACCCTCCTCCTCCTCCTCTTTCCTGTGAAGTTTACACAAACCAAAACTTCCGTTTACGGTTCCCCGAGGTTCCATTTAGTCACGTACGTCTTAAAGGAGATGCCCCCCCGAAGGATTCATATACATTTTCGGAGGCATTAATTTCTGACGTATAAAATTATTTAGGTAACATTTTGGTGAAACGGAGGTGGTGTGATAGCAATAATGAGGTTTATTAAAGATTTAATCGGAAATTGGAATCCGAAATCGAATTTTCGAATGAATCTAAAGAGTACTTTAATGTACATTAAAAATAATTTCGCTCGTATTAACGGGGAAAATGTTTCATAAATGAAGCCTAAAAAGGTCATACTTTACAGCATTTTTTCGAAGCCTAAGTATTCAAATCAGTATTTACAATGTTTATACAATTTTACATGTTTGTGCATGCGAGCGGGGATTCGTATTATCAACAATTTTGGAATGGACTGTAATGGAGTTGCGTTTTAAGGGTTAAAACATTGAAAAACGTTATAAATTGCATTCCAGACAAATTTATTCTATTCATTCACACAGAATTCCAATCGAGAGAAAACTTACTTCTTTGCTATTTGGATTTTTGTCATATACGGTTCCACCCCTAAAGTGCGACCCTGGACCATATCTATCGATACAAAACCCAACTGCTTATCGACAAACAGAAAAGTTGATTAGGATTTCTTCTAGTCATGTTATAGATATGTAATGTTATAATTAAAACGAACTGAGCTTACTTCCTATTAGTTCGTAGGACGTACATATTAATTGAATTTTATTCAAATTTGCCAATATTGTAAATACATTTAGTTTCCAATGTAATAAGGAAATTAGATGATGTTTATTTGATATTTAAATTTAGTTCATTTATATAATTTCGTCAGTAACATAATTACATACATATGATTAGCCATTTTAAATAGAGCAGTCTGTATAACACAAACTCATTATCAATTCTATTTATCCAGATATTTTGTTAATAATTTCAGTGGTCATTGGTTTATGGACTGATAACTGTTTTTGGTAAATCTGTTAATACAACTTGACTTTTAATAAGCTCATTAAAACTGGTGTACTTCTTTGCTTCCTTTTTTGTGTAAGAGAAAACTAAATTCTCTGATGTTACTCTCTGATTCTGACGTTTCAGATTTTTCTGAGGCATTTTTAGAATGATTCCCTGTTGCCTTTGGTGAATTTGAGAGTTTCAGGGATTCTGGGTTTCTGGCAGATTATCGTTTAGGGCTACCTGATTTCTCACAAATGTAATCTGAATGTGTTCAAGAGATCCATTGTATCTTTCTTCTTGTCATTTTGACTTCTTTCACTAAACATGTGGAATTCATCACTTTTAACGACTCATATGATTTTAGTTTCCTTCACTGTACTGTTAGGTTACTTGGTGCATTTTATAATGCCAAAAAAATCTTTCACCAAACTGGAGTTACATTCCTTGTGAGTGCATAGTAGTTTGTAAATACACTAAACTGTATTATTACACTTTTTGGCAGTACATCGCGAAAAATCGTAGAAATTCCATTGCTGAATTTTTGATGAAACTACTTATTGAATGAGGTGTTACAAGGTGGGTAGGTAATTCTTTTTAAGAATTTTCAGATCGTTTCTTCCCTAAAATCACTTCCCCTAAAATCGTCATGTTTCTGGGATATGTTATTACTGTAATATTTTCGGAGATATTTAGGGTGGGTTCTTTGTAAACAATCAGCCGGTATATTCAATTGCACCTATTTCAAAATAGGTATGACCTGGACTATTAAACCTTTAGTTCGATCGTCTTCCTTCAACCCTACACCCTAGCGACATCCCCTTTCCTACGCCACGTGTTTGCCTTTGTTAGTTTTACAAACATTTTGGTGAGTCAAGAGATGATAATGGATAATGGCTCCATTGACTCCCTCTTTTACAATCCCCTCTATTCCTTTTTCTTCGACAATTTCTCCTTAAAAGAGATCAATTTCCCTTCCGCTCGGCCCATAAAACCCCCGGCGATAACACAAACATCTCTTTAAACATGACACCTAAGTGCGCAATTAATTTCGAATCTTTGAGAATAAATTTTGACGTTCTATTGGGTGAGAGGAGGGCTCGAACGTTCGCCCCTCTCCCGTTTTCCCTCCGGACGTACACACAAAAAACCGAATGATTTATGTTGTTTTTCCTTCCATTTTTGTTTAGTGTCTAGTTCTCCCGAGCGCATTTAAAAGTCGATTTGTCACCCGACGAACGTCTTAAAAGCAAACTGAAAAACATACACCGGCTTTCAGCCATTATAAAACATCGATTGCCTCGGCATGGAAGCTGATTTTTATGGGGATTTATGAGGAGATAAAGGAAGCTGCACGTTTTTCAACGCTAATCAAGATATCCGAAGTGAAAAACATTTAATGCCGTTTTCAAGGCCGTCCAGAATTGTCCCATCTCGAATGTAAACAACACGTTCCTTTATTAATTTAAGTCGTGGTTGTTTACTTAGAACGCATTTAAAATTTTCCAGAATCCCTAAATGTGAATGTTGCTTTGTTCCCGGCGTCATTAAGGCAATCGGGGAAGAGACAAAAGGAAGCAACAAGAACGAGGCTGGAAGTAGAGGGAGCGTAAATTACAGCGAATGATAAGTTAAATGCCATCTAGGATGATTATAATTGGAATTTATTACAGATGAACTATAAAAATAGTCTCCTTGCCTATGTGCAACTTTAGAAATAAAAATTAAAATTGATGAACTTTGATAAAAAGTTGAGTTTACTCGTATTTCACAGGTATTTTTACCGCCCTTGGAGGTAAAGGGAAACTTTTCAACATTAACGATTGCACACCATACGATTGATCAACAACGGGGAATACGGTACGGTAATAAAAATTTACAGTAAATATTCACAGAATAAATTGAATGAGGTGTGTTTTTAACTTCGTCAAATTTATAACTTGCCACCCCTATTACCACTCCCTCACGGTCGTGCGGAAGTTTTTTGTGTGGCCTATGATTAAACGATACATTTAGGAATTTTTAGAAAAAACAAATGGAATGTCGCAAACTCTAGATTGTTCAAATTTCTACAATGCTCTGAAATAACTAGGCAATTTTCTTCTGCAGTGATAATTGATTAGCATCCGCTTAATCAATTGCTATGATAAACAACATTTTATATCTGTATTTGTGGAATAAATTGAATCTTTAATAAGACGTGTTTTTAAATTTATGGAATTTATAGCTTCCCCCCTATTACAATCCCCTGATGGCCGTACGGAATGTTTTTTCTGTAGTTTATGATTGATTTATTTAGAAATTTTTTGGGAGTGTATGTGACACACTTTAATAACAATCTTTGATCATTTATATTCCACCCATATTTCCGCCAACTTCGGAACCAGGGGCAAATTTCTTTTTTAAAATAGTAATTGTACAAACTTCGCTTAGCCAATACCATACAATAATTAACCATATCTGAAATTTTTGATGATCGTTTAGGAATAGATTGTGATGCACACACAAAAAGCGAATGGATAACGTAGTGGACTGTATGAGTTTGATTTGCGTCCATCACCACCGATTAAAAACCACACGTTACTTAATTCGTCTTCATGTTACCACTAATACACTTTACGTCAGGCTATTTCCAAGAACCTTCTCGAGTCTATAGTTTACTTCTGAGAGTGAGTACTTTCCTCTACGCTTGTCTATTCCGTACTGTTTTAACGTAACGCGCCCTTCCTCCGCGTTCGTTACGTCTCCTCCACAACCCTGGGCGGTTATAAACCGCACTATCAGATAAGTTGGAAAGGTTTTCTCAACACATAGAATTTTTAATGGCATGTGATTTTTTGTTTTTGACAAACCCGTGTGGAGGCATGCTGCAAGGAGCTCGGGAAAGATAATCTGGCGTTAAAGTTTATTAGAACTGAGGGAAGTTATTTCGAAAAGGAGCATGTAAATTAAATAAATATTTTTTCCACAGAGCATTTTTATCATTATTTTTTTGAACAGCTCTCGTACATTCCGAGGGTTCTAGTTTCGGATCCTTGTCGCGGTCGTAAGCAACTTTTTCCTTATAAATGAATGTTTTAGCGAAGAAATAGATTGGTGGAGGTAACAACTAGTAGTGTTAAAACGTCATAATATTCAGGTACTATTTCTCCAGCAAGTAGAACATATAAAATCGCAATTAACCTCGCATCAACAGAAAATTAATTTTTTCCTTCCCACGCCTCAGGAACATGTTCTGAATCCAAACAATCCCGTGATAAATTAAGTTTCGTCGTCATTCCTTTGTCGTTATAATTTAAACGAGATTCGCGATTCATTAAAAAAAAAGAGGGGAAAACCATTGTGACTTAAAATTCATGAAACGTACTATTGATTCAGTATCTTTGTACTTTTTCTTGTCGTTCCTTTCCCAAGACAAATTCCCCTTGTATCCCGAAGAAACCAGGCACAGTAATCAGCGACAGTCAACAGAGCTAAATAATTGTAAAGAATTCCTTTCTATCGAAAATAAAGGAGAAGGAAAAAAGGCGTCTCTGAGAGGGGTGGGGGGAGGAGTGAGGCGAGGGGTGAAAAAAATCGAATAATGCAAAGGGAAAACGTCCTGCTTACTCAACTTTTATTGTCGGTTTTGCGTTCGATGAATCGATGGCTCGAAAGCGTTCCCCGGCAAAAGTTGTTTGAAAAGGGCGTTTCTTTCTTTGAGAAAAATCCTCGCTCCACAATTTTTATCCGTTCGGCGAGCTTTCATTATGTGGAAAAAAACGTTTTTCGTTCATGATATGCCGATTCCACGTTATACTTATTGTTGGTTGTGCATTTTTCGGTACAATTTTAACAGATCATTACAATTGAACTTTCCATGTATGGCCAACTAAAAATCTTTTTATCTCTTTGTTACAGATCACGTTAAGATGCCCGACGCGTATAGTCTATGAAATTAAATAGGTAAGTGTTTTTACTGAACTGATTTACGCCGATAATTTCAATCAAAATTAAACTCGACCAGTTCCACTGAAAATAAACGTTCCAAACGTTTCGAGTTAATCCTAAATGAGGAATGACTAAAACGAAGCCGCTTCACATTACGATATAAACACTTTGACGCTGATTAAATCTATTTTGAGACAGCTATAATAGCGTTTACGTCCTTTATTATTTAAGCACGCATTGCTTTTATTTATACGAATATCAAAGCGTTTGAGTTTATAGTCCGGGATTGGTCGCCAAATCACTTCAGACCATAACTGAAGTTGCAGTTGAATGCATAATGAATCATGAGTAAATTGGAATTGATTTACGTGATGCTCGTATATTAGAATATTATTATTATTATCAAAAATGATTTTCATGAATGTAGTACCTTGATCTGTACGGGCTAAACAATGAAGAACGAAACGCAAAACGCTTTATGACATTGATAGGGAAACGCGAATTTCACATAATTATTAACAGGAAACGTTTATATCTATCTATAATATAACCTTATATTAAAGGTATATGCCGAGACTATATGCGTAGGGGTACGTGCCAATCATTAAACAATTAGTCTTATTTTACTCTTAACTCATTTGGAAACAAAAAGGGCAGTTTGACATTAAATATCAACTGCAATTACGAGAAGTACAACTGCTTTTAGTTTCAAAATTATAAAAATTGTTTCTATTAAACTCCATTCGATTCTGGATTGTATAGAATAAATCCGGTCAAATTCCATGCATTAGAAAATATTTTTAATTTATAATTTTTCTAACAAAATTTTTAATTTTCGATTAAAGGAATATTTTTTCTTAATTTAACATTGAATCGTTTGATATTAAGCTCCATGGGAGGCTATGATACTTAGCATACTGATACTACTAAGCAGCAGAAGTCAGTCAAAAAAGTATTTAAAAAACAATGTTTAGAAAACATATTTCAATTCAAAAATTGATATTTTTATTACTCCCACGAGATTTAATAAGTAATTATATTTTTGAAGTGAGAAATATTTCTTAAAGTAATTTTTTGAAAGATTTGTGTTAATTTTTGAAGGCGATCAACACTTCTCAAAACTGAATAAAATGTACCATCAAGTTGATGTGACTACTACTAAGTAATAATAATGACGATAGTCGCAAAGGAAATTAACATGGGATATTCCATTCTCCCAAGAAGTGGCCAAATGTCAAAAATTCAGGATTTTTGGCCATCAAACCGCCAACTTTCTGAAATCATTTTATTTAGAAAACACAGGTTTCCTCTGTTTACAATGGCTAAGCTTATAAAAGGAAACAAACGGAATAGAATAAAATAAACTTGACTCAAATCGGAAAAGGTAAATTGAATCAAAGTTACGAAACCCGGGAGAAAATAGTTTTCGATTGAGCAAGGAGTCAAAGCCGCTGCACTCCCATTTAAAGTGTTA
This sequence comes from Cryptocephalus primarius, assembly GCA_963576515.1. Lineage (NCBI taxonomy): Eukaryota > Metazoa > Arthropoda > Insecta > Coleoptera > Chrysomelidae > Cryptocephalus > Cryptocephalus primarius. The sequence continues at coordinate 5,946,637 of OY754940.1, read as the reverse complement.
AAAGTTATACACTTTTACATACAAATTTTACGTCTTATTTTGTGCCTTCCTGTAAACAATTTCTACTTCATTAAATATTGCCACAAGTTGCTTAATGCTCCCCAGTTCCTTTTAAAGCGTCCAAACTCCTTTAATAGTGCCAGTTCTATTTTCGGCTTCCTGCTTTTCTTAAGACGATTGCGATTGGTTTTAAAGAGATCATCATAGAAAATTCTAATCGTCTTTGAAAATATCAAAACTCGTGATTAATCGGGAAATCATTAATTTCACATTTGATTTAAATGATTGCAACTGTTTTAACAACTTCTTGTGAGATCATTACAAGTACAAGTCGTTGTTTAGAAATTTCTTAATATCTTTCAATTGTCATAATTTCTTATCTTAAACACCATGTTTTACAGTAATTTATCAAATATCATCAATATATTGTCAGAATTCGTTAAAAATCATAACTTTCATATTTGCCCTAAAACTACTTCAACTGTGTTAAATAGATGTGGGAACATTACTTTTCTAAGAAAATGCTTAGAAATTCCCTAACTATCTTCAAATTTTCCTACTTCCTATCTTAAATGTTATTTTCTTAAAGCAATTACAGGTGTTTTTAAAATATCATGACTTCTTTACAATGATCATGAATTTCTTAGAAACGCTGCATTTCTTTACCTGTGTAATAACTACCGTACCAATTTTCTATGATAGTTCTTCACTTTATTCAGCGCAAAACTACCATTAAAACTTCATGAGTTACTATCCAAACGGTACGATATTTTCAGTAAGTAACTCTTTACAATCGTCATAAATTCTTTGAAAACTTCTCAACTTCCTTTGAGATATCAGATGTTGTTTAAGGGAACTAAAGTTTCTTTAAAAATATCATCAATGAGCTACAATCGTCAAAAGTACCTGAGAAACTCATCAGATCTGCATTTACAGGTACATTTTGTATTTCTTGTTACCTTATAGATAACTTCAAATTCTTTAAAACTGTCATGGGAACGCTATGTTCAAATAACATGGGATTTTGAGTTAGAACCCGCCTTGCTTATTTACTACTCTATAAATACAATTTAATATACCAGGAGTCAGTATACTTTTGAATAGGACATATATAAACATTATTTTATATACTTTAAGAGGAATGTCTGTGATATATATTGTAACAAGATCTGGTTGTTAACTTTCTTTCCGCAACCGGACACCTTCCAATTTTGTGTATGTTGTGCCCCTCCCCTGTATGAATCGTTTCATTTCTCGCTCACTTCTGAAATTTTTTTCTCGTATTAAACGAACTCCCGACAGTACAAACTTCTGAAACTCATCAGAACCTCCGAAATACGTTACGCTGCACCCCAGCTCCACTTAAGGCTCAAATTACTATGAAAACTTTCCCTCAGTATCCTTCTCAACTAATAATCTTCCGCCTAATAAGTTTCCCGTTGCTTTCCGGTCGATTTTTACCGACTCCGTTCCTTGACAAGGGCGACATCAGAATTAAACGAGAGAACCGAACGGATGGCCAAACTTCCAACTAAAAACTTGTTCATTATTACGAGCCCTCGAACTCGTTAAGATTTATTTAAGCGAAGGCGAACTTCCGGAATCTAATAAGTTAGTGTCAGAGAGGATCCGAGCAAGAGCAACAAGTCAACGTGCGATGGGCAACAGGGAGCGCGGGGAAGACGAAAGTTAGAGTTTTCAAGCGTTACTTTTGAATCGGGGATCCGTCCGGATCGTCCCGCGAAAACGCATTAAACTGCCATTTCTCCTGGGCTTCCTAACGAACTCTCCCTCGTACGATATTCAAATTAGAGTTTAGTCGTTGTCGTTCACGCCTGAAGTCTGTCACTAAACACTTAACACTAATCTGAGTAATTAGCGACACGTGTACGCTTCCAAACTGTTTGTCCAGGATGATGATACGGCGTTTGCTTTGTCCGAGGGCTATTAGGTGATGTCGTAAGGGTGGAGGCTTTGCCGGAAAAGGGCCCTCGGTAATTCGGAAAAGTTTTCGTCTAAGTTGGAGGAGGGAAAGTTTCAGGGGGAGCTATTTTTAAGTCAAAGGGAGAGGGCTCTCTAATTGGGAAAGTGGGATTTTAAAAAAGTATGTGTGGGGCTGTCGAGCAAGTCCTCGAGACAACTTTCTGCTGTTAGAGGGGGTCGAAAAACACGGTCGGTCAGAAGCTAAAAGTTTCTTGAAAGAAAATAAAAAGTGATGGTAAATTACACCATTAAATCCTGCCTTTTAAAACTGAGGCGTTCTCAGCAAGAACAAGTAGGTACGGTCCATCCAGTCAGAATTGGTCCAGTTAAAAAAAATAACCGACTATATACCGAGCACATTCAAAAAATACGTTTTTACCCTTTACAAAAGCAGAATATTTTTGTAATGTACCGTTTAGCCTTCACCCATATAATTGACGCGGAGAAATGTTGTTAGACACTATAATACATCCCTCTATGTGAAATGCCTATTAGTATCTAGAATTAGACAGTTCCACTACAGTCATGAAATTGGAGCGCCGAGCACGTGTTCATTTTCAGTCGTCACTAGAGTTCAGTGGTGTATGTATGCAATTGCAATTATTATTTTAAAATGACTTTTTGGAGACCTTTCGACGTAGACGAAATTAATAATGGCAATGATATAGGCATTATACACAATACAAATAATGCTACAGAAAAAAATGAGGCACACATTTTGTATTTCAAAGTGACAAAGTGAGTAACAATCTTTTATATTATTTTTTTTTTGAATGTGACGCGCCTATGGAGCGGTTTCTTGGTATTTGTGTGTCGTTAACGTGTCTATGAAATTTTATTGCTTTTTTTCAACGGGACCAATTCAAATTGGATGGACCTTACACGTCCTTTATGCTAGTTAATCGATGTAGAGTCAGCAGTCACTTTCCAGCAGCCAAAATTCGAAAATTGATAGTAAATAATAATTGATAGTCGTAAAAAATATTTGTAATGTTTCATTCACGACTTGCAATTATCCCTGGAAACCAACTGTGTTCCACCCCATATATTTGTTATCTGTACTTGCAGTGGCTAAAACCATTCTTGGTTCAAAGTAAAATTAAGAATTTAAAAAAATTACTCCTTCGGAGTTTTGGAACGATATTTATAGAATAGATTGGAAATGAATACCCCATTCGCTTAACGCCAGTCAAAATGAGTAAAATCACTCCCTTATGGATCCTTATGAAGGATCGTTAGGGAACGGTCGATATTTAATGTTCTTGACCAATTGATGATAGGTGAAAGTCATTGGAAACCTGTTCCGAACTTAGAATAGTAATGGGTTTTCGACCCATAGCATACTTTATTAATTATAGCTGCAATTCGTTGTCAGTTATAAACCTTTTTGATGTTCTTGATTGACTTGATCAGTGTGATATCTCGCATATTATTAAAAACGTTAACTTATCACCACCTTTCGTAAAATCGTGAATAATTGAAACATTCCAAAAAGGCCGGACTCACTAATGGGTAAAATTGAATCTAAAAACTGAATAATGGATATCACGTGTACTCGGCAAGTCCTTTATATTTCAGTGATACTCGTCGTCTCTTTCGTAATTAGTACCGCACGGTGCACAAAATTTTTGGGAAATACGAATTCTATCTAGTTGTCAGGAACATAACAAACGTACCTATTTATGCATATATCTTACACTTGCATATCTTCGCTGCCGACTCGAATCTCATAAATTGCAAATTCAATTTTTGCTCGCTAAATTTGATTTCCTACGGCTAATGGGGTTCCTTGTCCGCCACGGGCTTAAAGCTGTCACTTCGAAAAACACGATCCACGAGAATTTTATTTATAGTGTCACATCGGCTCACTGAAAACGAGATGGAACGAGAGAGAGACGGCGTGAGAGAAAGAGAGAGAGATAAGAGGGGGGGATGGAAAAAACCGCGAGACGTGATTTGCGACTTCATAACGCCATACGAGAATTTTGCATTAGAATGGTGTCAGTTTTGCGCCCTCTCGAGTCCACCGGGATATGATAAATACGTACGATCCATCTTGAGGGACGGGCGGAAGTTCAAATTCTTGTGATGTGCTCGCTTGCTTATTCACGATCTGTTTATACCCGCCGCAGGTTTTGTATCTCAAAAAATGAAAACATGAGAGCGAACTAAAGAAACGAGTCAGCATTTACTTCTATGTCGGATAGCACACTAGTTCATTCAGAAATATTAGGAAATGCGTGTTTTGTAATTTTACATGTTATTACTATAGAAGGGCATTTATGAAAAATGCATATTTGGCCTTAAAAGTGAATCTTTTTTTTTTACTTTCGAACTTAGTCGGAGGAATTCCATGATAATTCTCAATTATCCTAATACTATCCTTGATAATAACGACGATTAGAGTGATTAGAATTAGTATTTACTTTCCACCGGCTGACTGTCTGACATTGGTTAGTTTATTGTTCATTAGGAATTTTCAGTTTAGTTGTGATTGTGGTCCTGAATGGCTTTCATCGATTTATGTTCTGTAAAGAGAAAATGCCCAAAGTGCCTAGTGATAGACTCTTACTTATATTATCTGATGCAGCGCCCTACATGGTAAAAGCCCAAGAAAATTTAAAATTATCATACCCGAAATTATGGTATGTAACGTCCATGGCATCAATAGGGTTGCTGGGGGATCAGAAAACCTTTCCCATATGTCATTGGTTTAATATCAAGTGTAAAAAAGGTTTTCTAAGGTGGGCTACAGAAATAGAATTTTATGATGAACGCTTGCCAAACTTTCCTCTTCCACCCAACTTGTTTTAACATAATGGGGCACTTGGTTGAAAGCTGTAATTTTCAATTTCGAGCAACATGTGGTTATATATTTCAATATTCATCTATATTACAACACATTCCATAAATTGATCTATCCTAGATCGATCAAACATAATCTGCAAAACTTGCCAACTTTCAACCATAGACTTATGAACGAATATACTGCTTATCAGCAACCTTTTCCCTTCCCCATGTGCGACATAGAAAGAAATGACATAAGCAGTGTTAGACAGTCTTCCAAATGGACTTGGCCGCTTTCCGTTTAGTGAAACATGTTAAGGTGAAACATGAGAGCTAGGTCGCGCCTATTGGAAAAAGAAGGGAGCACTACATACTTCATTTCTCTCTCTAGCATAAGAGGAAATTTACGAACAAACATTCTAGATCTTAATAAAGAAATAACAGAGAAACCCCAAGTCTTTCCAACTATTTTAGACTAAAATAGTTGGAAGGACTTGGGATTTCTGTCTTTTCTCTTGACCATGATAATCAACTTTGAGAACTTGGACAACCTTCTCTAGATTTTAATAAGTCTATGCTTTCAAGCAAAATACGCAAAGTGGAACATGCAATGCTTCTAGCTCGAAAGTATGTTACAAGTCAAATATAACATGGCAACCGTGACAGAACAAACCTAGATCAGATTCTTACGCATGCGCCAATCCTAGCTTACAAGTACAAATATCAGCTGGTGTCTATTACTTAGCAGATAATGTGTTTTTATCTATTTCAATGCATTTAGAACTGATTTAAACGTATTTTATTTTAGGTTACTGTGCTTGGAATGCAAACAACAGCATTTAGCTAGAATTTATTAATAGTTACCCCATAAACTTTAATAAGTTAAAAATATCATTACTTTTAGTGAAAGCAAGATTTTTAAAACCTCTCAAAGTGTATTTAGATAATGTAATAAAATAGTTTGAGAAATTCTTCCAAAAATTTTTGCCTAGCGGTTGGACAAATAGGTGGGGAAGATACTTTATGACATTTAACGCATTATAACTCAGTTCATATAAGAAATAAGTAAGATATTCCTATGTCGAATACGTATATTTTTCGATATATTTCAAATGATACTACTACCGCCCGAATCCCCTTTAAAAATGTTTCCAAATTTGAGATAGACAAGCAGACGATGTAGTCAAACTGTAAGAGTTCGTTTGTTGTAGGCAGTGTTGTCAACTAACTCTAAAAATGATATTCTTCATAAGTCGGGGTATTCTCAAGAATATAAGGTGAAATTGTAAGCATATATATAAAATTCCTTTTTATATAACCTAGTGACCTAACCTGAATGTAACTTCTGAGATATAGGTTCTAAAGCACAGAAAACTATCGAATACCACTTTGAACTTCCATGAGTTTTCTGTACGGTCGCTTGTTGCGGCTTATTTATTTAAAACACTTGTTTCATTCTCTGCGAAATTTCAATCCATGCAACGTGTCACGCTCATTTCACTCTACACTAGGTTTTTAACACCGTATGAATTTCTGCAAAAATGTTTCCAGTGAACGCGTCTGCAATCTGGGTGTGTAGATTTCGGGACGTTGCGTTAACGTATCGTTCCGTTTCGCGGTGCGCGATTTTATTACTACAGCTTAGCTTTTATATATTTCATTCCGTTCCCTCCTCGCCTCCCTAACGAACATAAAAAAAATTCGTCCCGGGGTTTTTCTCGCGAGTGCCGTAAATATGCATATAAATTTTAAGAGTGGACTAATGCGTTAGTCCGTGCAACTGAAATGTACGGATAAATGGAAAATGTGACTCCTAGATAGAACGTTGTATCGGTGGTGCTATAAATTCGTGCCATGAAGACAAGGGTCCTATTTTTGAGAAGTTTTGTCTCTAGTTTTATATTTACAATGATTAGTGAGAATATCAAAACGAAACCATAGAGTTTGTTTAAATAACCAACCCAAGAGTAATGTCATATTATAAGTTTTAGTATCCATATCGCCAAAAAGTTACAAACGCCGGTACCAAAAATGTATGGCTTTCTTTCCTGACACTTCATCCCTCTTTTTAAAATTTGCCATTTCATAACATTAGTTAGATTATAGATAAACTCTGGACGTTTCGCCGCTATGGTCGTCATATTATGAATCGTTTTAATTTGGCTGTGATTGTCCCTATATCTGAGAGATCTAAAGGTTATTAATCGTCACAACACGGGTTAAACTTTTTTTCGTAATGAAGCAACGATTCGTTAGAGCTAAATATGCTCCTTGGAATCATGTGTAATTAAATATGTTGCTGACCCTTTATCTGTTCTGGCTTCCTGCTTGTTAGGTTCAGTTCTTCACAAAGGTTAAAAGGGCTTATCTTTGCGATAGGACGTTTAGAAAATCTCTAATTTGAGTTTTCTAGGTTTTCGGAATCACATTATGCATTATTTTTTATCGTAATTTTAGCCAAATGGATTTCTCATGGACGGTATTCAGATCTTCTGGCGCTGATTGCCGTGAATTCAGCTCTGTTAGTAAGTAGGGTTTCCTGGTGTTATGATTTTTTGGGGAATTTGTGTTGAGTTTTATATTAATGACATATTTTCGGATTAGGGAGGTTTTGCGTTTATGTTTTCTCGTCATCCTCTTGATTTTGATCTCTGTAGAGGTATGACGAGTAAGGGAGATTATTATTTTGAAGAGGAAAGTGGCCTTTAGGAGGATTTAAGAAAAAAAATGTTTGAAACGAAAATATAGCTGCGAAGTATGGAATTAATCACTAGAGCGATTTAGGCGCAAATTTTAAAAATCCACGAGGTTAAAGTACCCGTTAGAGCGATTTAGGAAAATGTACCAATTTAAAGTTATAGGAATTAAATGTAGTAGTTCAGATGTAAAGTTTAGTAAGAACGTGTGAGGTCGTTTTGGAAAAGAATAAGAAAAACTCATAATTTACAACAGTAAATTGCCCATTGGTGCACTTTAAAAAAGAGTTTTAAACAAGTTCTGTATTTTAATTAACCAAGTTAAATTGCGAAGTCTGGATTAAATCACACAAGCTGTTTTTATGAAAATTGAGAAAAACTGAAAATTCTCCAGAGTAAAGTGCCTTTCGGACAAGTTTAGAAAAAAATTTTAAACAAAACAGTCATATATGATGTTTAATTTTAGTAAATAATTTGAAAAAAGATTCTCAAGAATAAAGGACATTATAGCAATCAATATGGGTTGAACAACAGATTAAATATACGAAGTGTAAAAATAACATTTTACCAGTTTGCCAGATAACGCCAAAAACCACACGGAAGTGCCTTTTTAACGCAGTAGCTGCGACAAAAATAGTATATTACGACCATGCGTTACTCAAGCGCAAAAATACTGCATTATATCAAAATAAATTAAAATTGCTGCAACACTACCGTTTAAGAAGTTAGTGTTAGAGCGGTATATCAAAATCCAAACAGTCAAGAGAAAATATTTCAAAAGTTAAATAAAAAGTAAATAGCCTGTGAATTTTGGTATGGTTTTTTAAGCTGAAATAAAACTAACGGCCTTCATAGCAAAACATAATCTTTCATTTACCACAGTGGATTAGTCACCCAAATTAATTTCTAGAGCTTGACTCGATTCTGTATGAACTCAGTGAATTACCCATGTGAGTACAAATAATCGTAAAGAACGTTATGGGCAAAGAAAGGGATGTTTTGAAAACTTGCAGAAATCAAGTTTTCTTTAACGTAAATGAATTAACTATTTAATTTCAAAAAATTTATTACTAAAAATACATGCTAATAAAAACTTTGTCGCATTTTCTTGCTTTGTATTGTCCTATTTTTGTTGGATTATTTTAATTGTACATTTTGCGATTTGTTTTTTCCCGCTGCTCGATATTTCAAACACTGCCTCGCATGTGTATCTTATGTCCGTGCGTGATAATCCACCGCTTGTACATTTACAGTCCAAGTGTGCATATGTTCCGCATAATTGCCATAAGAGCAATGCATTATAGCTGTAATGAATTCACACTTCACAATTTTAATAAGTTGAACTCTCACTTCCGTTGGCCGTCACTGAGGCTTCCATGAATTATTTTTTTAGTATCGTTTTATCTTCAGTTAAAAAAAACTTATTGATCTTAGTTGGTTTTATTGTTAATACGAATAAAAATTGGGGCTACTGTCAATCTACCGAAATCTACCGAATTTTGCCTTTCGACATACCGATTTTTGTTTCCTCGGCGTGCAACACTGCACTTTCGACTCCTACAGCGATTGATTATCTTATGCCTTAGTAACCGTTATAATATAACGAAATCTCACAATATGAAGCACATTTAACGTTTGCTATTTATTTGCCTCAGCTATCGTAACAGTTTGTTAATACTCGAAAGATTCAATGTTTTGCGAGCAACGGCACTGATTAGTACACTTACGTTCCGCCTTTAATTGTTTCGTACGTCACGTAAAAAAGTGGAAGCGGTAGGTACCGAGAAGAGGGTCGTTTAATTTTATTCCAGAAGCTTAAAGAATACGTAAAGGGAATCGCAATGAACGAATTGATTTGGTTCGTATCGTGCACATCCCATTCGACCTTCCTGTATTAGTACTAAAGTTAATTATGCCGCATAAAACGTATCCGCGGGGAATATTTAAACTGGGATCCCATCAACGATACGCCGCCGACTTCCATATCGCAACTAAAAATTCAAATGAACGAATTAGAAATAAGGGAAGAAAAAGCTTGTTCGATCGAGCATTCAAAAGGGATGTTCTCCCAAGGATATAAAAGGAAGCCGAAAGTGGAGCAAAAGGAACGTAAAGTCTTTTTATCCGTTAACCTCCTCATAATTGTTTTATTCCATCTGTATTACAAGGGGAATAATTACCTTCAGAAAAGATCCGTTTAGTCTCCGAACGACAAAAGGAAAACTTAATTGAATAAAACGTCAAACCAAAGTTGGAAATCCCCGTGAAATTAGACCGGACCGAGATACCCGAGATACCCGAAGGAATGGAGAAGGAAAAAGAGACGGGGAAAATTTGTTCGGTATGTATCCGAGGTTTCGAGAAAATTGTGCGAGCTGATTATGCTTAGTAAAAATTCGAAATCTAAATAAATCTCGATGATCAAAACTTCATGTTGTAGCTTGCCTTTTCACATCCTCTTTACGTAAAAAAATATCAATCTCATAGCGGATGACAGCGAAAGCCTTCCCGACTAACCCGTCTCAAGAGAAATGACACCCAAAACGAAACAGACCTGCTCAAAATGTACGAGGGGATTGTTCGCTATTGATGAAAAGTGAACGGTTTCATACGAGGTATTTCCCTAGGGAACGAACTTTTGGTTCTCGCGTTTTTAAATTCGGGGTCGGGGTAATGAATTTTCGTCGCAACAGTCGGAAAGTCGCTTTTTACAAATTAGGAGATATAGAAAATAAGCCAACAAGACGGAAAGTGAAGGGAACATCCAATAAGAGTAAACTCGACATTATTGGGTATTCAATGATTTAGTAGCACAATTCTAATTTATTCACATTAAAGTAACTCTTGAATTATTCAGGTCGTAATGGGGGAACTGTAGTGTATTACTTTCTTACTAATGTAATAATTATTGATACATTTATGAAAGTCGAAATTAACTGCCTGGGAGTGTGTTTCACCGAGGAAACTGTAATGGTTTAATATTAAATAATAAATAACCTCCACAACCAAGTGCTATCAATTTTCCTGTAGCCTCGTTGATTAATACAAACTCTTAAGTTTTATTAGTCATTGGCTTAAACTATTTAATGTTTTATGTACTTCCAATATTGATTTTGGCAAAACAAGAGTTAACAGTCAGCGAGCATAACACATATTTTTTTTGCAAAATGAAGGTATGTTATGCTTTTAAAGCTCGCTCCTAGGGCCGCCATTTCTATGCGGGCGATTTTTGGTGATTTTTTCAGTCATTCATTCATATATTTTTTTCAAAATGAAGCTATCTTATGCTTTTGAAGATCGCTCCTAGGGCCGCCATTTCTATGCGGGCGATTTTTGATGATTTCTTCAGTCATTATCCAACTTTCATCATGCTTTGTGGTTATGATTTTTATTCATATTTGTTACAATTCGATCAGATAACTATCCTAATGTTTGCATAAACTGCAGGTGTCCTTAATGCACCTCAAATTTTTTTTAAGTTTATTAGTAACACAAACAATGTTTTTCCTTGTTTCCGTTATGTTACTATGCTATGCTAAGTACATGCTCCACTATGCTATGCTGTATGCTAAGTACTATGTGTACTATGCTACTATACTACTATGTGTACTATGCTAAGTACACAATCCAGAGAAGTCATTTGGTATTCGCAATGCCTTAAAGTCTGCTTTTAATTTTAAAACCTCTTTAAAATTTCATTTTATTTGGGTATAAAAGGTGTTTTCACAAAGTACAGTAGATCGAAAAGCAAAAAGAAGAAAAGGTTTTATTCTCGCCTGGGGGTGGAGAACCTAAACCTGTTCTAAAAAGATACAAAAGAAAAAAGAGGAGGAAGGGTTCGGGCACAGCGAATCCTAAAGGCTAGAGCGTGAGAGGCGAGGGTGGCGACTTACATAATGGACTTGCTTAATAGAGTAAAACCTGAAAATATTGTCTTAAAATTTCGTAGTGTTTGTGATTTTAAGGCTTATTACTTAAGACTGTATTTCATTTAAAATACCTTACAATGATTATTACAATGATACAATAATTATAGGCTATATTGATGGAAGTCCTATTAAAATCATTCAGTCGTCATTTTGAATAATATTTTTCATTTTAAAATTATTATAAAAATGTTATTATTATATAAAAATATTATGATAGTTCATACCCGTTATTTTTCATTAACGCCATATCGGGTTAATGATCAGTTGACAAAACAGCAAAAGTTTTCCAACAACAAATAAGTTCTTGCCGTGTGTCCATTACACGTATTTTTGGCTTGTTGAAACACCGCTTTGGGCAGTTATATCATGTTGGGTCACGAGGCCATGATCGAATATCTAATTTTATTCGTGCTTGTTATGTGCTGCAGTCTTATCAGTAAAGAGGATGAAATTATTTTTACTGATGAAGAAAGATTACCAGACATTCAACCGGCTCACAAGAAAAAGGATGAAATTTGTAATCGATAACGTTTCTTAAGCCAAACAAACTGAGTATGATATTCCTATGATTTTTTTGTTTAGTTATTTCAGTGTTAGTAATCATATTGATCTTTATACAGGTTTCTAGCAAATCATTTATTCCTTTTAATTCAGCAATAAGATATTCTTTTTGTTGCTCATATCTTCTTTCAGTTGTATATTTCTCTATGGCTTCTCTTAACCTAATTACCTTTTGGGCATGGGTTCAACGCGATCTTGAAATATTTGATGTCGGAAAAAGTGGAGAGAAAGATTAATTGGCTTTTGAGGAAGCATATCTGATAATTCTTTTTCGTACGGAGAATATTTTCGCTCTGGTCGGGGTTCCTTTTTTTCAGTTGTGTGTTATAGGAAGGTTGTAAAATTTTCCACTTGTTTTCGAAGTGCTATGCTGTATAAAAGTATCCCTCACTAACAAATTTAAGTGCAATGATTGCCCACATGTAGTTTAGGGTTTTAACTAATTATTTTATCAGCACCTATAAGTACTAAGTTTTGAGATGTTTCATCCTGTTTTTAGCTTGTTTCTTGTCCCTGATCATTATGTTCATCCTGATTTATATTACAAATTTATGGTAAATTTACTTTCAGGTACCGATTTTCATCAATTTTAATTAATTGGCTGTTAAAAGAATCTATACTGCCAATGGGTACTTCAAACTGAAAACCATCTAAGGAATACAGGTTTATTAACACAAAAAATTGAAACACTCATCTTTTGTTTCTAGTACATAGCAAATATTTCGCACTTCCATATATAACGTTCATTTTTCACAATAATACCAAAAGATTCCAAACGACGTGAAACTGAACAAAACTTAATCAGAATAAAATGTAACGTTTTACTCCATCGATTTCTTAGGAGCAAGATATTTCTTGTTCCAACGAGTACATCACTCCTACAAAAGAACGGAATATGTACAGTTGTTCAGTTACCTGTACCTAAAAATCTAAAATACCTAAAACCTTTAATATTGCAGATGCTAAACGGATGGCACTTACTTTTGAATATAGTTTAGTAAAAATTCAGTTGGGCGCCGAAGTACACGTAAGAAAAGCAACGTTTCATTAAAGACAGAAGGCTGAAAATAAACTAACAATAACATCAAATTTACCATTAATCGTTTTTATTATTGAAGCTTAATGATTATATGTTAAATATCTCTGTTTCTGGAAACCCTAAGAAATCCTTTACCTGTGCATTTTTGCCAAACCGGATACTTGACAAAGGGAGCAGTTGTACCTGTTGTACTTAGCTTAAGGGATTGTATTGTGCAGAAGTGGGTACTGTCCGACCGGCAGCGCCATCTGGTGAACGTCTCAGGTATGACACGCAATAAAGCACTGATGCTATTATTTCCAGGCGCTCGATAATTCAACTTCAGTGATTTAGTAACCTGCATTCGCTTAAATAAGAAATATGCTCCTCGTCTGCCTCTCCATCCCTTCTCGGTCCGCCTGAGCAACAAGTTGGAATCCAGTACCCGGCAACCCCGCGTCTAGGAGTAATTAAACGGTGTTAACGCAAAGGCCGTCGATTCATCACATTCAAGTGTATATATACGTCCTGGAGCCGCGGTGCTCTCCTCTTAACTCCTTTCCCTGCTCCTTGTCATCATCATTCGCAGACATATTGCAGGATGGCTACGTAACGAGGCGGCCATTTTTCACGGACGTCCCGGCGTTCCCGCAGAGATAAAGGCACCAGAAATATTTGCTTTTCGGTCCTTTATCCAGGCGGTATCTACTTTACCGTTTTGTTCGGGGACTTTTTCCTTCCGTTTATTAAATGGAGAATCGAGGGTTGCGTCACGTCGGTAACGAATTAGGAGAATTGCTAATCTCAAATTATAGGGATAATTTAGGGGAGTATTAAGGAGGTAGGTCGCAAAACGGACAAGGGGAAGGTCACAGGTGACCAAAATGATCGTTGTGACATTAACTGAGGTATGACCTTTTTTGAAGCGAAGCTTCTTTTCTTATATTTTACTAAGCTGGATCACTATCAGGCTGGTGTGGAAATTTTGAAATTTTCGTGTGACTAAAATTAGCTTAAGGTTTTGCCCGAACTCTCTCTATAGAGGTATATATTTCGTGGGTAATTTTTGTTTCCCATATTGAATAGTAAATAATCCTCTTATTTGGAATGTACACTTACCAAACAATGACAATATACTTGATTTTAGCTTTGCACTACACGCAACATAACATCTATCACAAAAAGAGTTTAATTGTTCCTTCACACAATTGTATTATGCTCGTTACTCTATTTACCATTCATCGGCACCATAATAGGAATTTTTCTTTCGTTGTATTTCTTCAAACTCTCGTTCTTTTATTAATTCTTTATTTCCATTGTCCAGCTTCTTGCCCTTTAAAAGTTTTTTCTGCTTGTACAAGATTCACAATATCTATTTTTTATATATTCATTCGCACTTTCCTGGACCATTTTCACTGACTACTCGATTTATTTTTCATTTTGAGCATTTTTTTTTGTAGACTTCTTATATTCTGCTATATCTGAAGTATCAGGAGCCATTGATGGTTGGATTTCAAATATTATAAGTATATTTTCGTCATCCTGGCTTTCTTTCCTTACGTCATATTATCCTTAATTGCAGGAATCCTCCATTTTTCTTTTCCTTTGTTTCATTTCAGTATAACTTCGACTAGATATATTTTCCCCTACATTGCAGTTCACCAGATTATTGATGGAAAAAAATTCTTCCAATAATTTCAAGATTTCAAAACTCCAGATTTCAAGAAGTTTTCATCTGGAGGTATTAGTTTTGGTATAAAATTTCTTCGTCCTGTTTAACTAATTTCCAACTAAAATATAACAATTGTTGCTACAACCATACGCTTTTTACATTGTTTTACCTTTTCCTCTGATTTATGATGTGGTGTGCCATACCTATCCATGATATGATTGACAGTCTTTTTTATTTGGTCATACAAATTTTTTATCTAACGCCCTGTATATTTCCACTTGTTCGTTGTTCATCAAATCTAGTATAGCCAGCTATAAAGGCCGAGCATTACCTTTCCCAGCATTCCTGTTTTTGCTTGTTAAAAACAGCGTTTATTTTTGTTCTGAAGAAATTTGTATGTTTGCCTACCGACGAAATTAATAGATCGTTTTCCCTAACTGTAGTTAGCTTGATTACTTTTTTAAGTGCTAAGTTTCACGTTAACAGCTGCCATAAATGCACAAACTAAATAGACAAAACACCGAAAAAATCACAGGGCAGCAAAGAGTAATACATTACTACCATCATATAAATCTCGTAACTTTTTTGTCACCAGCGATTGATAATCTTTAATTGTCAGTACAAATGATTTCATGATGAGTACCACAATTTATTATCAGGGAGTTACACTTTGATTTAGAGATAGATATCCAATAGCTGAGTGAAAATTGGTGAATACGCCCATTAAATATAGTTCACACAATATGAGTTATACTTCCTCGTTCCGAGGCAGTGGATTCCCAAGCATGGAGTTGGATTATCCCAAAGGATGCGTCAAATATATTTCCTTGGTAGAACAGAGACGTTACAAAGGGGTTTGTTTAGGGATTATTAGTTAGTTTTTCCATCACTAATTTGGTGTGACTGTCCAACCAAAATTGGTTACATCCCAATAAATTTCACTTCAAGAATTTCATCAGAAATAGGCATTCGAATTCAATGTATTGCACTTTGATTATTTAAGAGTCAATTGTGAATTTCCTCTTCTCGTCAGTCGTCGTTTAAGAGTTTGGGTATTTGCATCGTCGATTTCGTTATCATTTTCGTCCCCGTTCGACACTTGATTTACGCTATACACTGCATGATTTAACATCCGACGTCGCTTTTTTGTGAATAATGGCGATAGCGGTGACAGCACGATGTCGTCGCCTAACGATGCGAACATTATTAAAATAGATATTTGGTGTCAAGCAGAGCGTGAAATGTCTCCTCTTCTCTCTGCCTCTCATTCTCCTTTTTTATTCTCGCCCGTAACTATTGTCACTTTTCGCTGAACCGTAGGTACGATTAGCGATACGTTTTCCACGAAATTAAGGACGTATTAACTGACGGATTACATCGTATCGAATTGGGAAGCGAAGCAGAAATGTCGAGTGGTTTTTCAGGAATTTTTTTAAATTTGACAGCTGAAGCTTGCCTGAAATCATTCGTGATGTAGCTGCGGTCATCCCAGCACTAAAATGTACTCAGGAATGCCTGAGTCTGACGAATTTTTTATTTAAAAGGTACCCCATTTGATATTTTCCCTTAAAATTAAATCGTCAAGAACCTCGGGTAACTCATTGCAAAAGGCTCTTTAAAGTAATGTCTTCAATAGGGCGTAGATTGAGGAATATCTATAACAATTTGTCATTATACGGGCTATATTGGTACTAACAAATGGACGACTACAATGAACAATGACTGGTATAAAAGGACTTAAAATAAACTATGAAATCATCCGCGTTCTTACGTCGTACTTGGAGTGCATTAAACTTCTTGGGGGTTAATCCCTAGTGGTTAGACAATTCCCTTTACTTTAAACAACCCATTTCTGATTGATAGAGGAATTTACTGTTTGATCGGATTAATAAGTCGGATTGATAAGGATAATAATTCATTTCAAATTCCCATTCCTTTAAATGGAAAATCCTTCATTAGCGTGTATTGTACCTACTCAAAATTTTGATTATAACTGATTTTCCAATGTTTACACTTTTTTACATTCTACTTCCAAATAATTTATTAATTGAACCGTCTCCACTAAAGTCATAGATGGATTTTGCCACAGAATCATTGTTTTAGAAACAAAAGAATAATTTGTCTTTATAAATACCAGTTGATTATTAAGAGGGTAATTTGTAAAAATGTCCTGACGTTACAATAGACTCGCAGAAAAAGAATCATTCAAATCGTTAATAAGTTCCTTTAGCTTATCGTAATGTTCTGTTATCCCGCCTAGTTCTTACAGGTTTTAGGGGCAGTTGAACACCCAGAAATGATTCTCAGTGAAATTGAATTCGCGGTGGAGATTTATTGAAAAAATTTTTCATGTAATTAATCAAGTCGTTAACCACAGAAAATTAGATCCTTAGAAATCATATATGAGGCAGCATCATATAAAAACAAAATGAGTCGCTCAAAGACAACTGCATTTGTCAAAATAATTTTCTCAACGAATCCTGAACAAATCTGATAATAGTTAAATTAATCATTTTGTCAAGTTGTTTTGACGGAATTAAAAACAATTTGCTCAGACTGTTTTCTTTCCAATTAATAATATCTTCCACTAGAATCAATCGTTTTATCGACAACATAACAGTTTTCGCACATAACATATGTTTTGTAGCAGATATGCTGTCTGTATAGATCGCATCATCACTAGTTTTTCTTAAAGTTAATCCATCTGGAACATTATGTGGAAAAAATTCTTGTAAAAATGATTTTAAAAAGTTACTTAATTTTTTCATTAAACCACTTCTGTGAGTGATTTAGTGATTTCTTCTGCAAACATGACTTCAACATTTTGGACTGTTTAGCGCCTTGTTTTAATTTTTCAACCTTGCAACATGTTTTCCACCCCTGAGGTGTTGCTCCACAATTATTTTTTTTTCAGGATAAATATAAATATGTATATAGCAAGCATTGCTAAATGCTTGGTTTGTTATACTTAAAAGAAGACTGGAATTAAAACGAACTGACTTAAAACTAAAGGTTACTTAAATTTAGCAGCTTTAGTTAATATGGGATAACTCACAAATCTTTTAATTGGACATTACATACAATTTATCATTATGCCAAATTTTTCTTCGGAATTGTTTGCCTGTCAGAAATAAACGTGTTGGGTAGTTAACATGTTTGTTAAAATAAAAGTTTAAAAAATACTATTATTGCTTGGGAAAATGATACAGTCAGTTATCTAAAACGTCTCTATTGAAGAGGTGGTATAATTGCCTGGTAGTCTTACGGTAGGGCGCTGATGGTCCCATCCTTTTAATAACAGTAAAACGTATTTTTCGGTTTGACTGTACCATTCGATAGTAATTAGGGAGCGATCGGCCGTAGCTCAAGCTCGATGGCGTCTAAAACTCCAAACTAAGCGAACAATTATTCAAAACAATTCCGAATTATCTGTTGCGAAGATGATGTAACGCTCATTAATGATTTATGCGTGTTTGTCAGAAACGCGCCTCGCGCCGGATTAGGGCTCTTGAAGTGTACCACGGAACGCCATCAACAATAGTAGAAAATAATTAATGTGACACTGTCACAGTTACCTGTACGCCCAGATGTGGGTAAATTAATCTTCCTTTGGCTCGCGATCACTCATCCAGGCGAAGCTCGGACCGTACGGTAGGAGGCGCAGTCTCCGTCCCACCGATTTCGAGAATAATTAACGTCACATTTGAACAATTCCTTATAAATGACTTCCATTATTAGCGGGAGCCGGGGACCCTTTCTCCCTCCCGTACTTCCCGCCGATCCGCGGAGCATATTTCATCGGTCCCGGGGACGGATCTCTCGATCCGGGCCGCAGGAATGCCGCCGGCCGGTGCGCCCGTTAAACAGTCCGCCGGAATTCAATTCCGCCGAAAACTGATTAATTAATCAGAGAGTTGTAGCGTTAGCGGTGACGCCGTTTCCGTGTAATTAAAGATTCCGGCGGTCGATGTAATTCTTCTTTTTTCCTGGCGGGAGAGCGACGCCGCCGGCGACGCGTCGTTAATCCTCCGCCGGTCCCCGGCGACGGACGCGCAGGATGGCATCCGGGAAATCCCGCGACGTCCCGTCTTTGTCACGCCTGCCTGGGAGTTTAAACGGGTTTCATGTTTTTCGATCCGTAAATTATAATTATATCCATGTACGGTTTAACGTGTTTATTGAACTGAGGCAGCGGCTACGACAAAAATGCGATTTTTGAACTGGCTACTTCTTATCGTGGGGCATGAGTGCGTTTTGCAAGGGAAATAGTAATAAACTACAAAAGTTTAGTAGGGTGACAGCCAGGATTCAAAAAGGGTCGAAACTCTTGTTCGAAAGGTCGATTCGAAGGGTCGAAAAGGGAGAAACTCTTGTTAATTAGAAAGTCTTCGGTGTATATTGTCTCCTTCGTCAGTCCATGTAAGTGAAGTAGAAAAATAAAACTACGCTCACTGCTCAAATAGAAAAAAATCCACATCAAATAAGTTACTAAGTTTAGATTACCTTCAGATTACTAGATATTAATGGGATTCACGAGGGATGGCCAATGAAATGCCAACGATCTTGGATGAAGACTTCAATACAAATTTTGCCCAAGAATCATCAGAAGCTTTAATTGACTTTTAATTAATTTAACAATGTCGAACGATAAAAACCAAGTACATCAAAATATGGAACAATAATGAAGCTATATTTGCAAGATGTTTATATAGATTTTATTCAAGAACTTTCATTTCATATTCCAGTTGTCATAGATCAGTAGTTTCATTTTTAGAGTGGGGTAAAAGTGAAAATGAAATTATTGCAGAAATATAAAATAATGATGAAGATGTAACCTACTAATAAACTGAAAAAGGAAAATGATAATAATTAAGAATAACACATGTTCATTTTTGTATATAAAGTAAAATATAAAGATAATAAGAAATGTTTACTGAAAATAAATAAAATATTTATTTTCTTCTTCTTCATAAAGTAATTTAATATTATAACTCCTTTTAATTTATCTACCAAGTACTTATATCTGAAATTTTTGGACGAAAATTATGTAAGCGTAACCAGTGATAAGATGCAGTCACTTTAGTCGAGTCATCAGCGGTAAAAAAACCTTCAAACTGTGGAATTGTGGGAATCAACGTCGATGTTCATGAAAATTTGGACTGGCGCTCTACATACTCTCTTCTTCAAAGTTAGACATGTGCCGAAGTGTGCTTTTTGTTTTTTAGTGCTGAAAACTCCCTCCTACTGCAAAATATTAAAAATTCGTAGATTTTAGCATGCATTTCTTGACATTCGAACAAGTTCATGATTTACAAAACAAACGTGACCCGCGTAAATCATTCCCTGGGGGTAGCAATTTTCAAAACTAGTTTTAAATATATTTTTTTAATTTGAAATGATTGAAAATTGCGTTGTATTAAACTGGAATCATTTTACTTCATTTAAATGACAGTATTATTCGCCGAGACACTTGAACCCTTATAAATCATCCCCTAAGAGTATGAATTATTTTTTGTTCGACGATAATTCCCTTATTTTCCAAGCTAGAAACGTTTTAAAAAATGCATTTTGTAGGGAATTCTCTTTAAGTTCAAATTTAAGTTAAGTTAAAAGTTTTTACAACCCAGAGTTTTCAAAAGGGTTGCGTTCAAAGGGTTTGGATGAGCTATGATTAGCACGTGAATGCAAACTTCGAACCGCCATATTTCCTTCAATTTTTATGATACAAAGGTAAACAAAAAATCAAAAATTTTTAGTGAGACAAACCCTGCAATTAACATTTGAAACATTATTTCATATCTAGAATAGTTTTTGATTTGTTTAAGAAAAATCTATTTTTTCCAGAAATACGAAGATGCAATTTTCATTTTAAACAATTATTTTTTCTAAAATAAGCGTTCTTAACGAAAAAGAAGAAAAACCACACTGCAGCACAAGTCCAACTTTTGAAGAAGGTTATAAATACTACCTAAATCTAAATTTTTAAAGAAACCGACCTTGATTCTCAAAATTCCACGCAAAAATGGTTGATAACTGGACTACTTCTCTCGGTCAGCCTCGCGACTGTCATTCCTTTCTTTTCACTATTCCTATGTTATTGTACCATATATTTCTGGGAAGGAACGAAAGTTTCGCTCTAATAAATTGCCTAAAAGTAAGGAAAATTGCTACAAAATCAACATGCATCCTATACATAACCTCAACATTGGGCGTATTGTGAAAAATTAAACAGGCACACAAAAATTCTCCTAATTTTATATATTACATTTGTTATTCAATATACTTCTTCCTGCTGAGCACGTATTCAAGATCAGAATTACTCTTCCCCTTTAGTCTTCAGGAAAACACTGAAGAACCTCCAGAAAAAAAAAGAATTTTGATAAAGGTACCATTTTGTGGGAAACAAGTTCTATCTCATTAATTTTGTCTGCTGAATATGAATATGTCATTAAAATTCAGCCGTCACTCTTCAGTCTTCAGCAAGTCATTGATGAATCTTCAGAAATCTGATGAATTTCAGTAACGAAAAGCTCTTTTTGCTTTTAAGCAGGTAATATATATATTTTTATATAGCATATATATTATTTATACTATATATACTATAGTAGTATATATATTATTATAATAATATAATATAGTAATATTATATTTTGAGTATACAATTGAACCCTAAGATAACATAGCGCGATATTAGTATAACTACATATATGATAAGAAACAGTTACAGAATAAAATTAACACAAAGTGTCAAATAATTTTGACGCTTGCCAGAGCACCTATCTTTCTACAGGTAAACGAAAAACACTATCTGTGAAGGTTACGAGCTTCGAAGGACTCTTCACCCTCACCCCTCTTCTAACTGATATTTTTGGGGCGCATCCACACTGCTACATTTATACGTATCATTATTTCTTCAAAGGGGTCTATTACTCCCCAAATTACGATTTTTATTGCACAATTACGATGTTCTAGATGGCTTGTGTCACCTAATACCGACGTTGTAAATTATTTGGTGGTAAATGTAATTCTGGTAATTTTGTTGTTCCATACGTGCAGCACATCACTGGTGTTTCAATCTTAAATTTCGAAGAAGGTAACTATAATTAGCATCTTAATAGGTTTGAGGATTAATATTCGCCTGGATCGAATAAAGGATCCAGTAAAGAAACAGTTTGCAATCCTGCTTGCCTTTACTGGGCTGTTTCACTATACTACTACTTAGTAAATGTGTATATTTTTGTAAGCAATATTATTTTCTGATAAATTAACGAACGCAATATATCTACTTTTCCTGTAAAATTGTTACTAGATATTTCCACTCAATTGAATGAAAGTCCATTTAATATTTGTTATTGTATCACCTGTCAAAATAAAGTAATGTATTAACAACTACTGTGTGTAATTTATTAATAAATGCAGACGAAGGTTATTTCGTTGGAAAACTCCATGTTTTTAACGAAGAAACTAGAGTTTATGCACCCCCGGAGGCTAATAAAAATGCAAATATTTTTAATCAAAATTCCTGGGATAGTTCCGGAAGAATCCAGTGATAAGAATCTGTCTCCGCTGCACTTTATTTATGTATTAACATCCTTTATGTATCTACGTCACAGGAGACGTACATGCATAAAACTTGCCGCGCCACGATTGTAGAGAAAATTAAATATTTTATCCGACCCGTAGCATAACGTGCTTAAATTTAACGATTCGTGTTATAGTCGTCGAAATATAAATAGGAAATCAATAGGTGGCATATATAATAAATATATTCATTTCAGTGTTTCATCAAAGGGTAGATATTTTTAAAACTCCACATTTGTATTAGTCCAGTATGGGAAGCCGATATGCAGAAAATGTTTTCCAGTTATGCCTAAAACAATGCAGAAACTACATATGTGGTTTCCAAAACAGGATCCCTTGTTGTTGTAACAGCAGTTTTATTATTCGACTGACATACGCACAGAGAGCTTACATTATTATTGCAGATTTTGTTAATTAATACCACAGGGATAACAAGTACAGTATTACTACAAAAAATATTTTTGTGGGTACACGTAAATTGGTTCCCGAGTTAATGAGGTTCAAAAATAACGTACCGATTGTTTCCCGCAATTTTTGTTTTACCTGATCTTTAAATGTAAATCGGTTGCCAACATTTTTCACTTACCTAAACTTATGTGTAAATTGGTTCCTTGATTGATTCGTTAGGTAGACACAGGCATTAGTAGTGCATGGAAGTTCTGCTGAGTTCTTTGCCCAAAGGGGAGGTGGAAAGAGAGAGTCTTCTGATATAGAGAGTAATTTGAATTCTTTCAAAACTATTTTGGGGATTTTACTTAAACACAATTTAATACAAGTGAAACACTGAGTAAAAACAAAAACTACCCCTCAACTAAGAAGAATTACAAAGGGATAAGTGACTAATGAATAATGATAATTGTCAGGTAAACGAAAAATCTCGGGAACCAATTCGTACATTGATAAGAGGCACTAAATACTACCTTTCAATTTTTTACCTATCGGGACCAATTTACAAACACCGATTTTCATCATTAGTAAAACATTATTAATAACCCATTTAAATTCTCGGGAAAACAATTCAAAGTGGATAGTAGTTTTCTTGTTGTATTATAATTAGTCAATACTTGTTTCAATTTTAATGAGTAGACCTAATTATAATGAGAAAACAAGGTCGACGATAAATAATGAAACCACCTACATCAAAATTGGCAATGATCCTACCTTACACACAGAACAAAACGAATAAAATTTCCAAGTCCTTATTAGACATTGATCATGTAGATTTAACAATTTAGAGATTGTAGATTTTTAACATACAATCCTTCTAAGTTTATATGTCAAGTTTGGACACCCATAAATAAGAATAAAAATGAAATGCTTGATTCTTTTGAACTTACTGACAAATTCAACCCACCCATAAATAAAAATAAAAATGACATCCTTGATTCTTTTGAACTTACTTACAAATTCAACTTTGACCAATTCAAAAACCACGTAGATGTTGTTCCTTTTTACATATACACACCTGTAGATATGTCAATTTGATATATGGAAAAATACTCCAACAACCATTTCACAACAATTGACCTAACTCAAGTTATTGAAGTAATCCAATTTATAATTAATATATATGTTCCTTCATACCAATACGAATTTTATAATAGGTATGTGGCTATGTGGCAACTTGTCTCCACTTCTTGCTAATTTAGCTGTGCTCCCATTGGAAGGAAAGTTTTTGGTTTCTTCTCACATAGCATATCTATTGCAGATATGTGGACGATACTTTGTTATTAGCATCTATAGATAACATGAACAACATTGTTGATTCCTTTATCTAAATATAAATATAAAAATCTTCAATTACCAACCTCGTAGATCGAGCCATTCTATTATGTGGAACGTCATATTATGGAGAAAATATTGAATCATAGGAATCATTAGGAATCATAACATATTTTTATTAAAAATAATTATTTCCAAAAATTCATTCAGCATATAATACAAGATAGATATAGATACAGAGGTGTCGTTCTAAATATTTCTCCTCTTCCCCAGACTCGAGCGGAGACAATCATAATGACTTCGACGCACAAATTCCTGCTGCTCCTGCTGCGGATATCGTTCCTCTACCTGACGTGTCTGGCGGACGTCATGCAGGAGCAGAAATTCGCGATGGAACCGCAGGACCAGACGGCCGTCGTCGGCTCGAGGGTGACGCTCCCGTGCAGGGTGATCGGGAAGAGCGGGATACTGCAGTGGACGAAGGACGATTTCGGCCTCGGCACGCACAGGAACCTGAGCGGGTTCGATAGGTACTCGATGGTCGGCAGCGACGAGGAAGGTAAGTTCATAGAGCGAGGGCCAGCAAAGAGGTGGGGGTAGAAATAATGTCGATATTTTAGATAACGGCTTTCTCCTCTGTGCTGAGTTGTAGGGCTTTAAAATTATGAATGTCTTACGACGTCAATTACTGCTATGCATCCTATGGACCGATGAAAATGTGTTCAGTTATATACGAGCGTACCAGAAGTGCATTATGCATCCCACGATACGTTAATGGCGAATGACTTACAAAAGAACTTTTCGAGGTATCCCCTTCGATTCTGAGGAAATTGACATATATGTTGTACGGGATGAAGAAGGGAAGGGCGCGTGTTTTATATCGGCTGAAAGCAATTTAAAGGGGTGAAAACTGCCCTTAAATTTCTCTCCTGAAAATCGTCAGATAATGATGGTAGTTGAATCACTATTTGCTAACTAATGCCTATGGGGTACTGAAAGTTATTCCAGAAAATTTGAGTGTCTTGTTCAAAAAATTCAGGCGTTATTCCACAATTTTCTAACTTCTGACACCAATATAAAATGACACTGAAGCGCTTCATTATCAATAAAGAAGGCATAAATGCAGCAAGGGTCCTAGGGATAAAAATAATGGGGTGGAAGTGTAGTAAAAAATTGCCTATTTTGAGGCACTTTCAGATTATAGACACCTTTATATTGTTTTCAATTATTTTTAATAATAAGATCCTCTGTGGCATTTATGCGTCTTTCAGTATGGGTTGATAACAACTTTGACAATATCTTTTATGTAACAAGGGAGGCCATCATGGATATTAAGAAATGGAACAGAATATCCAAGAAATAGGATGAATTGGAAATGACTACTCATATCCCCCTCAAGGAAATGGATTGAAAGCTCCATGAGCTTAATACACATACCATGCTGTACCATACCTCCTTAAGTAAACTATACAGCCTAAATTTCCCTTTAGATTATTAGCTTAGTGATTGGTCTTTGAGACTCGAAACGTCCCTGTAAAATAATAACAGAAGAACGTGCAATATTCTTTTTGTTTAAATGATACGAGTATACCTTGAGTCTTCGTAATACATTACCCATTATAACGCAGACGAGTTGTACCCAAGGAAATCTGTTCAGATAAATCAGCAATTAAGGGCAGAGTTTAAGCAGATGATAACATAAGAGAAGTCTCAAAAGCAAATGGCGCAAGCAATCGAGTTTTTAGTTTTACTAGGAATCGAACAATCTATCGTAGTCCAATAAAATAGTGCAACCCCTCTGTGCACACAGTTATGTTACAATTCAGTGGAAAAACTATAAAATTTTCCCAATGTACATTACTGTAAATGTACTGTGCTTCCAAAGTACATTTTCACTTAACATATTAGAGAATTGTAAAATGTGCAGTCTTTTCAACAAGATTTCAACGTAAGTGTTGTTTGCCCTTTTTAATATATGGTTTACGAATACTTATAACTCAAGGTAGTAATATATGTTATCTTTTTTTTTAAATTGAGATAGGAGAAAAATATATTCTACCAGTTAAATACAGTTATGTAAAGTAGTAGATTCAATGAGACCGGAAATAATTCACCGGGTAAATATAATCTTTTCTCATTATATCTCTCTCTCTCTTTCGCTGTCTCTTTCCTGTAATAATCCCGAGCTAGATACACACGCACGCACACAATCCGTACAACGCTTCCATTGCATAATGATTGTAATACATAGCAGCAATATGAAGCTTTCGCTCGAACGACATTACCTAATATCATTCCGGCAGGCGAACAATGCAAATAGGGACCGAAACTTCGAGCCTCATCACCCAAAGACAAACAACGACCAGGATTTCATAATCCTTCCCGACTCCTACACGTGTTTTGACACAATACAAATATATGTATACACGTATGCGCGCGCCTTTGTATATGTATGTAGGTACGAGAAATTCCCTCACGGATAAAGGTTCCAATGGGAGAGCTTCTGCGTGATTACTGTCGTCTGTCTTATATCTGGAGATATTTCAGGGCGACGTGCGGGAGAAAAAATTGAAAGATTCGCATGTAAACGATGTAGTTACGAGGGGCATTACGGGAGCGAGGAATTTCGAAATAACAACTGGCGCGATTCCAGTTGTTTTATCATTCAAAGGAGGAGGAACTACGTGAAAAACAAAAGTTCGTATGGTGAAAGTTAGGTTGTTATTAAAAGGGTAGGAAAAACACACTGGAAATCTTGAAAAAGATATATTTAAAAATATCAATACATCTGAACAATATTCTATAGTATTTTTTATATGTACACAAAATTAATATAAAATATTCAATTACAATTTTCATTCGTTATTTGAATAGGTTTTTGGTAAAAAAGCATTTGTAGCTAGGTTTTCTTTAAAATTATTTACAACGAATGATGGTCTTCTATGTGTAAATATACGCTTAAAAATTGAAAATATGCAAGGGTGCATTCCACGTCTACAGAAAGAACAGGAGCGTATTTTCCTTTCGGTAAAATATCGAATTTTTGTCAATTCTGTCTCTATTAAATTTGGCCATAAGTGTATTCGAGACTGTTTTTCGGAACATAAAACTCACAGCATTTCGCATTACACTATTAAATTTTTATAAAACTATATTTCCAGTTTTGCCAGAAAAGATTTTTATTTTTATCGACAAATCTTATTCTTGAAACGTGGTGGAAGTCATCTGCTTTGATGCGAAGACCTCTCACGCCCTTATACTTGGAGAATTTTGGATTTTTTTGGATATAATGGTTTGTCTAATTGACGACCTACAAAAAGAAAAAAAAACGACTTTATACCTAGCGCAGTCAGAAAATACGTTTTTACCCTATACAAAAGCAGAGTATTCATGTAGCGTACCGTTTAACCTTTCCCCGTATATTTGGTGCGGAGAAATGTTGTTAGTCGTTACAATACATGCCTATATATGAAATGCCTATTAGTATCTAGAATTAGACAGGTCCACTACAGCCATTAAATTTGAGCGCCAAGCACGTGTTCATTTTCAGTCGTCATTAGAATTCAGTGGCGTAAGGTAAGTCGCAATTATTATTTTAAAATGGTTTTTGGAGACCTTTCGACGTGGACGTAATTAATAATGGTAATGATAGAGATAGATTTCGTCATAAAATTTCGTTGATAAAGTCAGTAAAGATTTTTTATATTTCTTTTAATTCTATTGTTTGTTTTTTTCAACTGGACCAATTCAGACTGGATGGACCTTACCTGTTATTGTTTGGTTCCGCCTTTGATAGTATTTGAAGATGCATATGCAGCGGAATTGACCGATGTCAAAGATTAAGTGAGATGAATTCGCCGCCGTGTTGGATTATTTCATCTTTAGCTATTTACTATCAGTTGAAGGCATTTTTAGTAAGTTTTTTTTATTGTTGTTTCTTCCTTGGCACATTGAACATAGTCACTTCTCCCGACGGCTACTAAACCCACCATTCTAAGTACACAAGTTGTGTGGTAATATTCTTCATAAATTACACATTTTGCAGTCATATTTAGAACTTCGTCTTTACACAATTTACAAGCTTTCACATAACTAATTTTCGAACCGTCATCGTCGCCCTCCATCTCTTGAATTTAAGACTATCGCTATGAGAAACCAAAAAATTTCTTCTGCTTTGGCTAAAAGTGGTATCGTACCATCTAATTGCATACCGATATTATTCAACCCTTAAGGTAATCCTCCATAGTAATCTCCGGACTGGAGAAATTTTTACCCGATTAGCGAAACTTCATTAAATCGTCCCATAAGGAAACTATACTAGAATTTCTCATTACCGTTCAAAGGGTGGCTTCTTTATAGCGTCCCGAGCAGCACACGAACAGGAAAAATCATTGTGTATCCCCGGATCTACGGAATGTTCGAAGCCTCAGCTTCTGAGCTTCGGTCTCGGCATTAGTCTTGTTCTCCGTTTCCTCTTAGGATGTTATAAGCTCTTTTGCGAGTCGTTTACTTTATGGAAGCAAAACAAAGACGCCCGCTCGCTCTCCCTCTCTCTCTTCCTCTCGGTGAACTTAATAACGTATATATGCAAACTCCGGGCGAGGAAAGGAGAGTTTTGTTTCATTTTGCTCCGCTGAAGATGGTGCCTAGCAGAGATAATTACACGGAAAAGGGAAATGTATTGCTTTCCTCTCACGTGTACACCGGAAGAGTTCGAAGCAATTAAGACGTCCGTAACAAGGATGTATGGATTACGTTACTTCTTCACGAAATACAACACGACCGCTTAACTTTAAAAAATCTGAAATTATCGTCTCCGCTCCTAAGATTTTATAGTTTTCTCGTTCACGAAGACCTCGCACCACGTTAAATTAAATTATTAATTAAAGCTAGTCGTCACGGATTTAGGAGGTTCAGGGGTTAATCCGGCTGTTGATTTCAGTCGTTACATAACTGTGTTATCAGACGGTAGTGCGGGCGTGTGCGTGCGTCGTCAAATTATCCCATTCATTTCTGGTGCGTAAATTATTAAAACTGGGAACAGTGGCTGCTGTTCGCCTAAATTATTTAATCCACGTTGAGTTCACGGGGGCGGTAAAAATATTTAACAGCGGTTGTCGTGGTGATTACGTTTACAATCTACGCCTTCATCTTGGTTAATACGATGGGAGAGCGTTTAATTCCGGAGAACTGTATGTTAGCAATTGTTCCTTCATAATTTGGTCCCCTTTAATTTCTCTGAGTGGCATGCGATTGGTATGTATAAGTTTGTTTCTTGTTTATCGTCGACTTATCAGGTCATTCAGCGACCATTGAAATGAGAAGCGCCATGGGGCATTGACAGGACTGTCTTAAAAGTCCTTAAAACAGGACTTTACATATATTATTTATTAATACGATTTATATGTAACAGCAGTCAAGTGTGGCAAGTATAAACAAGTATATAAGAAGTATTTGAGCTGTTTTTGAAAGTGCAACACTTGTCAAAAATGTCCTGTAACCAGTGAAAATCTGAAACCTCGCATTTAGTCCTTCATGATTTATAGCAGACTTCGCAGTTTAACTTATTTGTTTAATACCTATAAATTTTATTTAAAGCATACTTTTCTAAAATCGCCCTAAAGGGCACTCTACTTTTGTAAATTTACTTACTACATATTACATCTAATACATATTTTTACTAATCTTCACATCCGAAGCACTAGATTAAATACCTACAATTTCTATTCGAAACAAAATTTTCTACTAAATTTTAAAAAAGTTTCTACTAGATCCTAAAATGTCCTAAAAAGTTCTTTACTCTTGAGCATATTTCGGTCCGTTTTCTATTTGGCCTTTCATCCAATTGGGTACAAAACTATGTTAACAAATATAAGATATTCCATTCTCCCAAAATGTATCTAACATAGATAAATATACTCAAATTAAAATAGCTACAGCGTCATCGTTCCGTATTTTAAAACGTCGTGATTTTGCTAATGCAACTACATTTACTATAAAATAACATCAGCTCCTAATTATGTCAAAATGATCTACATTTTCTTTAATTGTGTCAGAACTTATTTAAAGGCGTCTCAAGTTAGATCTTATCGGACAGTTATAATTATGTTTAATGTCATCCTACAGTTACAAATCTCGTCATTTTCTTAGAAACTCCTTTACTTTACCCAACATCCAAATTTCCTTTAAAACTTCATGAGTTAAGTTTTAAAATTCGTGTATAAGTTAAAGTGGCAAATTCGTTTATGACTTACGCTTTACTGATGGAAAGGTATGTATAAAGTGGGAAAAATATTTCATATCAACAACTTCAAATTTATGCGCAGTACTAAATAGAAATCTGACAGAAAATCGAATTAACGGTACCTGAATCTGAAAATATAATTATTAACCAGAACAAACTTTTAAAAAAAAATGATGAAAAAGTATCAACATTTTCACAATTCTGATGGGGTGCACCACTAAAGTAGTTCAATATTAACAAGATTCTGAAAGAAAAGATTTGAATATATACATCCCTTACAAGCAGGTGCCTAATTTGTAGTTGTAATTGTATTGGTGTGCGTATATTATATTTGGTGTTATGCTTAAAGTTTTGGCGGAGGAATTCTCAGAAAAAAATTTGAAAAAATATGAGAAGTAGTATCCATACTTTTTCATAAATTTTTTAACAAGTGGCACCACTAAAAACGTTAAAAATTAATCCAGCAAATTCTTAAAGGAAAGCCCGAAATATAATTTTATTACAAATCATGCATTACTTCTATGTTTTAATTACTTTGGTGTACTTCTGTTGCATTTGGTGTTTGGCTGAAAATTTTGGCGAAAGTTAACATACAATGTTTTTGTGGAAAATTTGAGCAAAACTATCCATACTGTTTCATAAATGTTTTGATAAGAGACACCACTAAAGAAGTTAAAAATTTGCCAAGACAATTCCTTAATAGAAACGACTGATTTACGTTACTTGTTAAAGACGTGCATTATTTCTATTTTTTGTTTTCGATTATTTCTATTTTATTCGGTGTTTTGCTTAAAGTTTTGATGTAAATACAACTAGAAGAGATTTTTAGACTATGAGAACAGAAATAGGCACACTTTTTCACATTAATTTTATTAAATAGCACTATTAAAAGTTAAAAATTAGTTCTAATAATAACTTGTCCAGAATTTTTTTATTAAATTGAATGTATCCACACTCTTTTATAACTATTTCGATAAATGCCATTACCAAAAAAAGGTAAAAATTAACGAACGCCGGTTTTTCAAAAAATACCCCAAATACACACATTTCATTACAAAGGGGTTCATTAGTTGTATTTTTTTAAAACTTCTAGCGTGGTTCTACAGTATTCCAACGTACATATTTGATTTATACTTCGAGTTTTGGCGACACATTAAGCAGACCAAATTTTTGAAAAATTAAAATAAGAAATCCACATTTTTTAATACATTCTTTGTATGAATGGCAACCACTAAAGAAAATTCTGTACATTTATTCACAAAACGTGCATTATTTCTACCTTTTAATTGATTTGGTGTATTTCTATCGTATTTGAAGCAATGATGATAGTTTTGGCGTATGCGCTGTACTCTTACACAGGCTTTTGACTTTTGGTCATTTTCTACCATCGTTCCTTATTTCTCTTTTATAGGTTTCGCGGGCCCGGCGGTGTTAGTTTTTCTTTTAATCTGTTAGCACGAACGATCATGTGATACGTGCCGTAGCGGTTTCGACAAAACTTCTCTCATATTTTTAATACATCGTCCTCGAAGGTAACTAGTGTTCAGCGAATCGTCCACAAGATCGGAAGGTTTTATCCCTTTACCACAAAACAAGGTGGCACCCTGTAAATAGCGAAACCGCGAGCTAGCTAGAAATCAAGGAACGCACGTAGCAGGTTGGCAACAGGTAATTCGGTATTTATGAATTTTTAAAATTCACAAGTTTTACCGAAATAATTAACACGGTCGTCAGATAATTTCGTTATTTATGTGGAAGGAAAGTAAAAAATTTTCAATGCCCTCTTTATTTTTCAGTCACTCTTGGAATAACGATGACGCTATAATTGGGATTAGAATGTACGTATCGACTTTTTCCTCGCTATATCTATATAACTGTGTATCGGTGTATTCTTTCTTTTGCGGCGAGGGTTCACATTTATAGCAATATCCATGGAATCCGTGTAAGAGGGTAGCGTTTCATAACGGAATATCGGCATTATCGGTAGTAACGATAGGCCGATGATGAACCGTACCCGTAAAACTAGGTTATCGTAAATTTTTCGGCACGCACGCGGGGGCCCTTCAGGGCGCAAATAAACAATGGAGAGGATGTCGTGAGTTCGAATGAAAAACGGCCCTCGGACTGATTGGCGCACCTTCCAGGGCCCTGTAACGAGTTCATAAAAGCCGGGGCTTTATTACGGTCCTGCGAAAACGTCCCGGCGACGTCCTTTTGGGAATTGTAAAGGTTAATACCTCGGACTATACGGTTTTTAAGGCGGAGATGGTACGGAATTTCTTACAAATCGCCGAAGAAGGAAACGGTATTAAACCTTCTTCGTTTTTAGGTGTTATTATTGCTAACTTTTATTACATACCAGACACGAAACGTTTCAAATATGGCTCCTAATCTCTTACGAGTATTATAACTTACAGTAGGTACATGCTAAGTACATGTACAGGTAGTTTAAATCATCCTAACACCGATTTGTAGTTAATTACACATCCCCCATGAATTTTCCAAATATGATCGGTTTACACGATTTTGTAATGTAATGTTAATGCATGTTATATAATACATAATACAAGTTGATACATAAATATAACTGTGGCAACGAGAAATGACAGTGACTCAAAAACATCATTATGCGTGTGTTCTATAGTCACTGCTAAAGTCTTCCATCTATTCCATCCAAGTTTAAGAAAATAATATACCTTTTTCTTTGCAGCTGTTATAACTAACTTTGTTCTTTTAAAACATTACTAACATATACTATAGTAATAACATAAGAAAGCAGTGGAGATAAGTGAACTCTCTCTCTTACTCTGTTGGAAGTAAGACTTGAGTAGAAAGGGAGATAATTTACTTGTACTGAAATCGGCTATACCTTACCATGTAGCTTACGATCTAAATAAGATTTTAATAACGGCTTTGCCGAAATTTGTAATAAATTATTGCATCAGCCTGCAAAGGGCCACAAATAGGTACCAAATGTTGGACGAAACGTCGGTAAAATAGACACTTTAGTGGCATTTACTTTGATTAGGCAATCCTTATAACTTTCATCAGCTATTTCAGACTTAATTTGTGCTCGATTTTTCTCGAAACATTGTTATAAGCTCTTAGAAATGATCAAGAAATTTACAACTAATTTTTGCTGTTTTACCCCAGGATTATTCCATTAATTGAAAATTGTTTTCAATATTAAAGCAAAAAAGTTGCTTGTAAATAAATGACAAGGTTGGAGAAATATCAAGCATTTGGAATAATGCTGCTTAAGAGTTTTGCTCTGTTTGAGGTATTTCAAAACCATATTAAAATAAACTTATTTCAATCTTAATTTTTGCTCAGTCTTTAGAATTCGCATGCTTACAAAATGTGATCCGAATTTGTTAACTAATGTTTGCTCAGTTTTGACCAAAGGTTCCATTTATTTTGGAATATTTGACCAAAAAAAGTAATTTTCAACAAATGGCGTAGTTTAACAAATGTAAAGCATTTGTGATCCCTTAATTCACTACTGCCCATTCGCTCAAATATTTTCAAAGAATAATTCCAAAATATGGAAATATTTATACGATTTGTTCCTTTTCGGGGTAATTTAATTTCAGTTTTTCCAACGGATTGTTCCATTATTTGGGAGATGCTTCGAGTGTTTTAATCATATTTCACACTTAACATTTGCCCAATTTTCCTAAAGTTTTATTCCCCATTTAGAAAAACGTCTACAAAATTTGGAACTAATTTTTCGACTATTCATTAAACAAAGGATTTAGGAGATACCTGATGTATTTCACCAATAGTTTCACTTGTGGCCATAGGGAATTTGAGTTAACTTGATTACGAAAAATTTAAGTGATACGAAGTACCGCTTCCAGCTGCTGACAAATGCAAATATCCACCTGTATATTTGTGTAAACTTTATGTACTTGTAATGTGCAGCAGAATAATTCGAATGATTTAATTGTTTCGGTCGATGTGAAACTAGTTTTAATTAAATCCAAATTGCAGTTGTTGTAACGATGATTCGAGATTCATCACGGCAGATATTCGATGAAATACATCAGTTAAATCTATTACAAGTTTATTGTAAACATTGTTATTAATAACGATATAGTCCGCGGAATGTTTATCGGGATATTTTTGAAGGAAAAAATGTTTGGAAGTATAAAATTTAATAAGTGGAGGAGCGATTACGGTTTAGTACTCATATAATTGAAACTTGGGAAGAAGCGAACGACCCAAACGGTTCATCATGTAGGAAAATATGTTGGTTAGTGTATTTAACTTTGGTAGAAGTTAACGTGTGTGTTTACAGTTAAAAATAAAGATGATGGCGAAAGTGCTGTTGGTGAGCTTTTGAAAAGAATCGGTCGCGTGCACATTTGAATTTTCTTTGTTGAAATCGCCGTTATGTCGTTAGCAGCAAACCGAATCTTTCGAAAGTGAACGTAAATATTTACGGTGCCCAAACGATTCCGTTAAACGGCGGCGATTTTCCGAAAGGACCGAAAAGTCATCGAACGT
Organism: Cryptocephalus primarius; assembly: GCA_963576515.1. Lineage (NCBI taxonomy): Eukaryota > Metazoa > Arthropoda > Insecta > Coleoptera > Chrysomelidae > Cryptocephalus > Cryptocephalus primarius. The sequence goes on along the minus strand of OY754940.1, from coordinate 5,911,935 downwards.
AATTAGCGTACGCTCGCAAACTATCTCCTAACGGTCGAGATTCAGCCTGTATACGTGCAGGTGTCGATGTTTCTGTGTATTCTGGTAATTACCGAGACGAAAGCACTAATTGGTTGCACGAGCCTCCGAGTAATGTTGGCTCTTTGAATTATGAGCACGAATCAGAGACGCCCCCAGAAAGGGAGATATTCGGCGAATTAGCGACTTTCACGTCGGTGCCGTTACCAAATCATGAGAGGAAGCGAGTCGACCCTTGCCTGGCCGTTCGGATGCGGAAACGGGAGGCACCGAAAAGGCACGGGGCCGATTCGGGATTAGCAGACTGAGGGGGTTCTCAATTTTCCATTCAGGATGAGGAGTTAAACGGGGTAAAGTTGCTGTTAGTTCACGGATCCTCGAAGTTAAGGGTAGGCCTCTGCGTCCTTCACCGTAGATCCGAATCTTTATGCTCTCAGGACTCGCTAAGTAATTGCTCTTGTTGGATCGCATCGCGTTAACAGTTTTCAACTATTTGGAGGTGTAACTTCGGTGCGGATTTAACAGCGAAAAGATAACGCGGAATAGGCGTTAAGGGAAAACCGTTTCTTACAACTCAAACTCCATTTTTTACGGTCTGTCCAATATCCGTCCTGCGGACCCCTTGCCTTCATGGCTTCCTTTTTCCAGCCTGTAAGTGGTCTTCATCATTTTCCACACTTATTTCGGCAATCTATTCTTTGGAGATGTCCTTCTCCTTCCTCCTCTTCTTGTAAGCTTGAACCCTGTTTTCTTCCAAATTAATCGCTCATTTCATCTAAATTCCGAAGTAAATGGAAATTTTCCCAAAGCAATTAGTACAGAAAACAGGAACATAATAATAAACAATTAGGTGGTGCCGTTCTATTAATCCTCATTATCCACACCAAACTGAAATACTCCCTCGAAGGTCCTTAATCCCAGTTACAAACATCTTAAACGTTTCTAAAACCATTGTCGACCGTAGGACGTTACACATACACGGCGTATTGTGTGTGTATGTACACACACGTTCGTGATGTGGAAGGGTAAAAGAAGAAACAACAAGGGTAGAAACAGAAAGGGAGAATTAGAGGGAGTCACGCGAAGTTTTCGCATCTTGTTAGGGGCGCGTTCCGGAAACGACCGGCCTTGAGTCGGAGGGGGAAACAGCACAAAAGATTTTGCAAATTAACGATTAATTTCGCCTCATGTTGTGTATGTACATGTACGTTCTTGCGACCGTACGTGGAGACGAATCGATAGAGACTCGGTTCATTAATGAAAGGAGTTTCGAAAGGGGCTCGCGTTAAAATGGGGAAAAACCTCAGGTGAAACAAAGAAGGAAAGTGATGTGAATCGATGGCGGGGAAATAAAATTGCAATTTCCAAAAGGCTCAACTTTATACTGGATTTGACTTGATTAAACTTAAACATTTCGTAAAATGTTCCAAATTAAAATAGTGTTATATCATCAAAAAATATAAAATTGTAATAACCCAAAATGAACCACATGGCAAAAAATGACTGCCATAGAATTCAACCATTATTTTATTTAGATTTATTTTATTTTATTAGATTTTTAGTTGCCCAGTTATTTTGATGACATATATCGTGTGTCTCAAAAAAGTTTATATATATGAAGAAAAAGTTTATCTTAAGTACTAAAAAACAATTTTTCCTGATGAATCACTTTGCATCATCTGGAAATCCATAAACAAGCAGCAATAATTAAAGATAATTGATGATATACAGGGACAATAAAAATCTATAGTGAAAAGTATACTATGTTTAAATTTGAATATAGAGCAACGTATTGATTAAAAATGTTACTACGAAAACATTATACTCACGTTATTCTACCACCCTTTATGACGTGTATTATAAGTCTGAATTACGTAGGCATAATTTTGCCTACCCGGATACCTAGCGACAATATCTAATATTTGTATTCTTGGGCCACATACCACCTGTAAATAACACTTTTAAAACAATTTCATCAATCACTATTGAGATAATATATGTATCTGTAAATTAATGGAGAAAATTCTCCTTCTATTTGTGTATATTTCACCTACAGCAGCTCCAGGATTTTTCATTGGGATGTGGGTATCGTCTATACAAGATGTTACACCAGGAAAGTTGGCAATTTGATTAAATTCATTCATAAAACCTTGATAATGGAAAGGGTCTTATGGGAATTTTACCACATTCCTCTTGTTTTCTGCTAATGGCTGAAATATTTTTTATTAGAGACACTGTAGATTGTGAAATTCCGCTAAGGTCACCAGCAACAGTCTAACAAATGTGAAGTAGTAGAATAGATTAATAAAATGCAACCTCTATTATTGGGTTTATGGAGACCTTCATTAATCAGAGGCAAAATAATATGTACAGTCGTATTTTTAAAAAAACGATCCCTCCTTATAAATCACGTTCACTATATAAATCTAACGGATTTTGCCGGTTTCTAAAATACCGTTTAGGTAATCGATTTATATTATTAATTATTCAATTGACGTACCCATAATAATCGTTCTTCATCTTGAATCCACTTCTCGAAGCCGTACTTGACTTTTAATATTTTCTGAGGGATACTCAAGGTAAGATCAAACCGACCTCGGCCTCATCCCATCCTTAACGTGTACTTAGTTGATTATAAAATACAAATGGCACAGTAAGTTCGCCTTCAGGTTTGAGGAATCCTCAAGGCGCGATTATAAATTTGCCCGTAAGTGAAAGCTGATAATCCACACATTTAATAAATTGTTAAGATAATTGGCGATGGGTTTCTTGGAAATATTGGCGATAACACATACTCTTTTTATAAATGACTTGTCATCGCTGTATAGTCTCTTACCTCTGTGATCCCATCAATCACTTTTATCTACCTTTAGAAGAATACGTAGCATGACGAATGTGGAAACAGCTATCGCTTCAAGCTGAAGCCATATGTATTGAATTTTTGAAAGGGTCGTGCTGCATTTAAAAGCATTCTGGCATACTTACAAATATTATGGGACATTACACTTTTTCCTTATCGCGTTAATAGGAGGTTGGAGTGAAAACCTCTCGTAAACACTCACACATGCGCACACATGGGGGACGGAAAGTTTTATCCTCACCGACCGCAAACTTAATTAAAATTTTTTATGACCGTCCCGTATCTCCGTCACCTCCGCGCATATACCTATGTATATATTATAGGGCCGAGGTTTTACTGTCGTTAGTCGTAAATTTAGCACTGAAAGAAGCTCGACAATCCAGCAGCGCCGTCGTCGTGCTCCATCATTCGATAATGTTATTTTTTTTACGACATAATTGTCAGAGGCGATCTGCAATAGCCCTTATCTCGAACCGCCACGGTCCCCTTTTCCTGCCCCGGGGGGAATTCCTCCGGTAAGCTCCCCCGGAAACGTCGCAGGTTATGTCACCTTGGCTGATGCTGCATACTCGCAATCACGCGAGATTAACGCCGTAAAAAGGTTTGATGGATAAGAGAGACGACGGGGAATATAAAAGCGCACAAACGCAGGAGGTCCCGTAACGACGGAAGGAAATCGTTGGCTTTTATTGCCGTTCTTCTTTTGAATAGTTGGAGGTAATGAAGGTACGTTCGCAATCTACAAGTGGAAATTACCGCTCGTTGTAAATTTTTGCGGCGGTTTTAAAACTCTGCCAAAATATGGACGGAGATCGTGGAGGGAAACCCAAAAATATGGTAATTTAATCGAGCATAGCTGTATTAAAATAATCCAGTTAATTTAATAAGCGACAGAACTTTGTCATTATCCTTGATATTTAATATCATTGGTTTTCAAATGAATTGACGCTAATTGACGTTCGCTGTGTTTCTAAAGTTTGTACACCATTTCTGCAACTATTTGACATGGATTTCTCCCTCACAATTGTATTGTATTATTCCCAATTCTATATTACAGTCCAATAGATAAATGCCTTTATAGGCCTTTGTAAGTAAATTTTATACTATTTTACGTAAATCGCAATCTACAATTTTTTGGATTTGTCATTACTTTTTTTAAAATTTAGTATTCAAAGATTAATATTTAACTCCAATACCTATATTAGTGTATAATTGAAGTATGTTATGCAAACGAACGAATTGTACATAAAAACGCCCCATGAAGGCGATACGGGTGACGATACAAAGAAAAGCGGCGATATCATTTCTTTCGCCTGTCACTGCACGTTTTATTAACAAGAGGAAATCATGGGATGCCTTCTATTCACATATTTTTCAAGACGTTTAAATTTAATGACTTCATTTTGCTCGACAATACTGTCGAAAAATATAGACACTTATTTAATAAGTGTATAATATACGTTATAAAAAATTAGAAATAATCAGATGTCCAATATAGCTACATGTAAAATGTTCCAATTTATATAGCCTTTCTTAATTCTTTTTTCCAAAATGAAAAAGTTACTTGGTGTTACAATTGTCTATGAGAATTTACCGATTTCAGCTCAAAAGGTTGGCTAAGGAGAGTAATCTGCCCCAGCGAAACTTTAATATACAATTTAGGTCATTAAAAAATATATGTGAAGCAAGTCTTTTGGTAAATTTTCTGTTCCAAGGTGTTATTTTGCTGTCGCTATCTGGACATTGATGTTAACTTTGCTTGGGAATTTTGGTCAGAAAACACTGAAAGTGCCGATCATCTATTTTATACAATTTTTTAAACTTTCATATTGTAAGTGTAAACCTCTAAGTCAAGGGTACTCAAAGATACAAAAAGGAAAAAGAGATTTCGGGCATAGCGAATCCTAAGGACTATAGCGTGAGAGGCGAAGGTGACGACTTATATAATAGAGGCCTGTTTTCCAGATCTTCGGATTTCCACAGGGCGCGGCGGCTCAGAGAGCATCTTCGGGGCGGTGGGTTCTCTTCGGTCTCTTCGTCGACGGACCAACTTCTTAGCCCGGGCACTCTCTCTACTCTCCCCCCAACCGGCCGTCAGGGCCGACCCATCTAGACGACACTCTGGGCAACACTCTCCTCTTCTCGCCTATCCTCTTTCTATTTCTATTCATATTTTGTGTTGTGTTCTTCGCGCTTATTGGTATAAGGCGTGTCGTTTATCGAAACATTTCTCGCCTTGATTGTCAGCATGTTTATAAAAGTTTATATCGCTTCACCTTGGCCTGAGCCCGTGATTCCATTTATTGTTTTGTTGATAGTTGTGGGAATCTCGTGGTCGTAACAATATTATCGTCATTACGAAAACTTTTTAATTTTTTTCTTTTACCAACATTTACTTTTGGAAATCCATCCGCTACACCGCTTAATAACGTTTCATATTGTCAAGCTGATGGATCCCTTTTGACTGTACTCATCTTTCGTCCCTAAAATCTTTCCCGAAACTCGAAGTGAGACAAATTCGGTCCTGCCGCAGAAATCCGACCCTCAGCAGGTACAAGTGCATATTTTCCATAGTCACGCTTCGATAACGAGAAACAATTCGATCCGGCATTTAATCCCAATAGTGAGGTCAGCATTTCTATATAACGAAACTAACGTTTACCGTATTTACTTCGCCCCGGAGAATAAACTTTGCGAAACAGTTTCGAATTTCCCAGTCCGATTTGAATTTCGAATGGGATCAGGACGCGGGGAAATGTCGCGCGAGAATGGAGCGGGACGGGAATGTGTTTCGTTTAAGTGTTAGGGGATTACGGGGGATGTTAATCGGGGGCTCGACCGGAAAAATTTTTGAGGAGTAGACTCAGCAACGTTGCGTTGGCAGAAATTAAATAACTTTAGGGGGATTAGCACAATGACGCGTTGGATATTATATGATAGAAGTGACTAACGTGAAATTACCTTGTAGTTCAGTCTTCGGATTGAGCCCTCTAGGGTTGTTATGTGGAAATGAAAATTAGATTTTCTTGTACAAGCTCATTGCGTAATGGTGGATGTCGGCAGAAATTTAAATGATCAATAGAACATGTCTGGTTGCTACAATCCAATATTAGCGATCTGTACCTGAGATTTGTAGGAATTCATAGGGAAACCAAAAATAACCCGCTTAAATATTTCAATATTTACCCCCTTTAAAGTATATTTTCTCAAAAGCGCCAAGGGACAAACTTCAGTCCGCCAAAAGTAATACAACGTAAACCTGATTTCCGAAGTTTGGTGCCTTAAAAACGTAATAAGTACGTTTAACCAGCATTAAATATAAATTTCCTGGAGAAACCTAAATTCGCTTCATCCTCCTACCGTGTCGCGTATATGGGCGTCGGTTGTTTGCAATAAGCCATTAGCTCCCATTCTCTCAAAAGAAAAATATTTACTTTGTTAAGTCGAAGAGTCGTGTTCTCCCTAACTACACCTACTTTTTCAGAATCGATAAATTTACTTACTCCGCTTTTATTCCTTGACCCATTTATGGAGGCGGCGGCCCCCCAGGATCAATCTCTTTGGCAAACAACCGTCGAGTTATATGAGATTTTATTGAGATTAACCGTTTATTTTCGTACTGCGGAAATTTTTGCCAAATTGAGAAATTCAGAGAGAAGGGAATAAATATCAATCAATGGAAAGGAAGGGGCAGGGAGGGAGGTGAGCGAGGTGGAATGTCGAATGTGGGTTTTCTCACATTCGCGTATGTCATTTTTACGTTCCAATTTGCAATTGGATTGATCGAATCGTCATAACTTACTCGGAAATTGGATATACGGAGTGTTCGGGGAAGGGCGGATAAGCGCGGGCTTGGACGTCGGAAGAAAATGAACGGAAAGTCACTTTACTTTCTAGGCCTTGGGAAAACTCAAATGTTTAATATTAGGACACGTTAAGTAACATTTTTGTTGACAGTTCAATAATAAACTAATGGCAAGTACTTCCCAACATGTCCTCCATAATCACTAAATTTGAAGGACATATAACTGTTAGCCCACTAAGGGTCGCACTAAACACAACCGTCCAATTAATTTAACTAACGATTAATGTCTGTTTCACGATAATAGCTAGCTTCAACGAAATACATTACTTACTATAAGCACCGGTTAAATATACCTTATTGTTGAATGTTGTAGGTACTCTAATAATTCCCGCTATAAACAAATTGAAACTCTAATAATAAAATAGATAATAATAAAATCTAAATAAAATAGAGAGGGGGTAGAGCGTACTGTGAATAAAACAACAGATCGAAAACAAAAAAAGAAGAAGAAAAGGTTTTACTCTCGCCTGGAACGGAGAACCTATAGGTCAGGAGTACTAAAAGATACAAAGTGACAAAAAGAATAAAAGAGGTTTCGGACACAGCGAATCCTAAGGGCTGGAGCGTGGCTACTTATATAATAGAGGGCTTTTGTTGGGACCCTCGGATTTCTACAGTACAAGGCGGGTCAGAGAGCATCTGCGGGCGGTAGATCTTCTTTGATCTCTTCGTCGACAGAGCAACTTCTCATTCTCCCTCTTGTTCCCCAACCGGCCATCCGGCCAGGCGTCGGGACCAATCTATCTGGACAACCCTGCCCTCTTTTTGCCTTTCCTCTTTCTATTTATATTCTTATTTTGTTTCGTGTTCTTCGCTCTTGTTGGTATAAGGCGTGTCGTTTATCTGAACATTACTCACCTTGATTGTCAGCATGTTTATAAAAGTTTACATCGCTTTACCTTGGCCTGAGCCGTGATCCCATTTCTTGTTTTGTTGATAGTTGTGGAAATCTCGTGGTCGTGAAAATATAACCGAGATGGTCCCAATTGCGGACCACTTACTTACGGATATCGGTCAAGTTTGTATCATTTGAGGACCTTACTCCAAAGAAATATTTTTAATATACTATACCATTTCAGGGCATCTAGACAGTAATAATATACCTGCAACCTATAATTGGTCCAATAATTAAAACTTTGACGATTTTAATTTTTAACATTACTAAGTTACCTTTGTACAGTGTGTTTTATATGTACAATAAAATCAAGCAAATTGAACCACATGTAGAGTGGCTATAGTTCGAGCCATTGAAGCTTTGTTTTGCTCCAAGTCTGTAATGACTTCGCCAATGGCAGAATCATTCATTTTGTATAAAAATGTCACGTTTGACAACTTCTTTAATGGCACTGACAAATTGGAAAATCTTGAAATTGACTTTTCCCTTTTTTCCTTTTAACGTACTATGCCAGGATTCCAAAGGATTTGTACTCACACTCTTCCTCGTAGCAATTCCATATATTTTTAATGAGATTGAGGCCAGTATTACGTGCTCTTGAATTTTCAGGGAAAACGTTTCGGCTAATTTATACTCAGGATAGAGTCTTTCAATTGCTTTATTTCCGAACAATTTCCGGATTTAACGCAGGTATTTCTGAAAGAAAATACAATGGTGAAAAGGTTTCGTTTACCGATTTTACCTCTTAGCATTTGAGCAAATATGTTAGAATTAAAATAAATATGAAGGATTATTTCTTATTAAAGGAAATACTTTTAAGCATGATATTAACCACAACTATTAGAAAATCAGTGTAAAAGGGTCAATTGGTAAAATTTATAATTATGACTTTATTTGCAATGAATACAAATTGGTGGCGACTAAACTAATACGGCAATTAGTATGCGATTATTTGCGTTTAGAAACGTTAACGTCAATGTTAAACACGAATTTTTCATGTCTAGTTCAAATTGTCAAATGTTAATTTTCAGATCATTTAAAACCCCGACTGAGAAACAGTGAGTTAACTCAACCAACTTTGCTGTTAGATTTCGGAGATTAGTTTTGTAGCAATATCCGTTAAGCGTCATTTTCGACGCGGTGCCATTGTGAAATTACAGGAGATCCCTATGTACTATAATACCCTACCGAAAATATAACGATGCTCCAAACATCCGTTATTGTCACTCAAAACAACGTTCATTACCTTTATTATTCTAATTCGAGGCGGGTCGATCTTCAGCCCTCTCCCGCGATTTCATATTTTTCTCCCTTTGAGCGTCCCCGTCCTTTTTTACGCAATAACACAACAATATTTGGCGTATTATCCGCGCTTCTCCCGTCCTTCCCCGACAATCGCGAGAGTTTAATAAGGAGGGGATGTTCGTTGACATTTGAGAAATATTTCCGGTTTAATTTTTTCCTCGCCCTCGGATCAAACGATCTTCCAACAATGGGACCGAAAGAAAACGTTAATCGTGGGAGGACTAATTGGACGTTTTCGCTGGGATAAACGTAATTTTAATAAGCTCGGTATATGGATGAGTAGTCCAGTATTCGATTAACACAAGTCAATTTTTTGATAACCATGTTACACGTGTTATATAGCGGGAAATTTATGGCAATTTGTTATCCGGCACACAGATACACAACTTTACGTACATTTTGGCATTCGAGATCCACAAATCATATTTAGCAGGCCGCTGGGGAAATATTTTAAATGCGTTTTGCGCCGTTAATGCGTTGCCCTACACACATGCACTCGTGTACTATCAGTTGAACATGTAATTAGAGTGAAGGAGCGATGGACAAATGGGACCGATGCATATAGGTTGATATAAATCGAAGCTACGAGATAATACTTCCAAATTTGCAAAAAGCTAGAATCTCAAAAATCAAGCCTTTTCAAAAGAAAAAGACCTACAGTCTAATTCGACGAATATCCGGAACCTTTGAGCATTTCTGTATTTTTTTGCTCTTAAATATATTTTTGCTGTCTTTTTTTCATGGATAAGGGGGTTTTTAGCAGATTAAAATCCCCACCCAAGTGACTACATAAACCCTCTTCGCCCATCCTTTGATGAAGTAGCGGAATGAAGATGTTTTCAGTAGAAAAATGTGTCAAAGTATACCGCAGCAGAAGTTGTAGTGGTGGGCCAAGTAGACCAGGATAAATCTGCAGATTAAAGTAACAACATCGTCGTTAAGTCAGCATACTAAGTATATTGGTTAATTTCGACTCTTTTCATATTTTTTCTTATTCGTTATTAATATTTTTTAATGTCACTTATTATTAATATTTCCCAAAATTATTAGTAACATTTCAAAGATTATCTAAACGTTTGATCTGTTTTTAAAACATGATGTTTTACATTTGTGGCCATTATCTTTGATTTCCCTATTGCTTGTACAGTTCTAATTATATTCACTTTACCGAGCGTTTCGTACTTCTGTGTTTAGCATGTGGAAAGATGGCTAGTTAGTCAAAATATTCTGCCAAAATGAATTTTAAAAATTGTAAAATATGGCATAAAAATAAATTGGCATTTATTTGCTTCCATATGCAGTTTTTCCAAATATTAGTCTTTCGCATAAATCAAAGTTATAGCTTTTAGTTAATTTTTGGGTTGATAGGGACAGTAGGACTTTAATTGGGACAGTTAAGTTACTTTATTTTCATAAAAGCACACATTATTTTTGCTCTTATCTAAAAAATACAAATAAAGTTTATTTTACAAAATACTTTTGGGTACAAACGACAGGTTCTCAAACAATTTAATCAAAAAGCTCTTACTAAGAATCTCTGTAAGGGTCTGGTTTTGAGCATCTTACTACCCTTTCTGAGAACTTTTATTGCCACTATCATATCATGCGTTGGTGTACTTACCTTAACATGTCTTGACACGTAACAATTGTAACTTCATGAGTTACTCTTTAAACTTCATGTTAAGTCAATTGCAGTTCATTACCATCTTAGTAAACCTTTTAAACTCCTGCATTTCTTTGAACGATAAGAACTTTTTAAAATAGGTCACAGGCCACATTTCAAACGTCACATGTGACTTAAAATACTAGCAACTCATTTGAGAATATGGTAGGAGCATTACAATTTTAACAAATAACTTAGAAAATCCTCCCATTCTTTTAAAGTATCAGAACTGTCCAAATATATCAAATGTCCTGGAATTTGAAACTGCTTTCGAAAAGCGTGTGTTCTTTACAATTGTTATAAGTTTTTCAGAAACTTCTCAATTTCTTTGGTTTTATCAAAATACGTTTGACCACTTCTCAGGTTACAGATAATCAACAGATAATTTGTGATTTATTTAAACATGGCAGATTAAAAATATAATTTTGTAAAGTCTTCTTAACTTTATTGATCTACAAAACTACTTTCAACGCTTCATGAGTTGCAGTTCACTACAATCTTTAGAAATTCTATAGAAACTTCTCATCTTTCCTTCAATCGGCGCCTAAATTGCTTTAAAAACTTCATGAGTTAGTTCTTGAACTTCATATTATTTGAAGGTAAATGCAGTTCATTATAATCTACATAAATTCTTCATAAGTTCCTCAAATTTTCAAAGGATGTTTCAAAAAATGTCATGTTTTGTTGAAGATATCTGCAAAAATTTGTTGAAAAGGATAAATTTTATTTCGAATTTGTTCACATTTAACGTTCTGTATTGACCACCAAGTAAGGGCAGTTGTAAAATAGGTATATTTCAGCTGTGTTATTTCTTCTTAAAAATCAGAATTGCGTTTTTCGGACGGTAAGGTTATCTATTTTTTAGAAAAATAACATCGTTGATGGAAAAGGATACCTCGATAGAAAACACAAATTAAATTTACATCCTATTATTGAGGTAAAAGCTACAAAATATGCAAAAAACTAAATGCATGTGCTAAAATGAAAATATGTAAATATACATTTAGTATGCATTTTGCACATTTTCCGAGCCCTATTAATTACATACTCTAGTAATATATTCATAGGTTCACATTACATCGTTAAATATACCTTCACCACTTCAAGAAATACTAGCGTACGCATCAACTTCTCACCGCCATTCCTAGTGTGTTATCAAAGATTTAATTGTACTAAATTAGAAACTTATACACAAACGAGTGTTGTAATTACATATCTAAATAATTAAGAATTTAAAATTGTGTTAACTGATTATAAAAATGTTTCAATTAACAGGATTCCTAAATAAAGCTATTAATTAGACAATTAGTTGACTCAAATATAAGGAAACTTTCCTTAGATATTGTCAAAGTGAGCTTCGATAATACCATTTTATTTGATATAAGGACATATAAGGATTTTTCCTACCAAACTCTCTAATCCCATGACAAACACCTAAATACGGTACTGTTTTCTTAATGTTTTGGAAAAGAGTCAAGTTCATACTACGAAAAGATTACTTAACTTTACTTGGGTTCTGAAAGAGGTTCTAAAATCCAAGTTTTACGTAAAGATAAGAAGGATTCATTGCAAACCAAAATTCAACAATAACACTGGAAGGCGCCAAGTAAATACAATACAATAAATACCTTTTTCTCCTTTATAGTTTCCATGAAAACCTTAGAAACCCTATCTGTTTTCAAACGATTATTCCCTGAACTCCTGAATAAAGAATCCCCGTTTTCTTCGTTGACACAAAGAACTTTTGATCCAGAATAAGCAGACACGTCGCCCTTTCTTCCAGGCAATTATTACTCGTAGCATCCAGTAAATCTGAACAAACCTCGATCCACACTGACCAAACCGTTTTCTTCCAGGCGATTACTCCCTGGAGATCTCCCCGGTGATGCTGGACGACGACGCCCGTTACGAGTGTCAAGTCTCGACCGGTCCTCAGGGCCAGACGGGCATCAGGAGCCACTTCGCCAAATTGACGGTCCTCGTGCCGCCCGAAGCCCCCAAGATCGTGCAGGGGGACTACCTCGTCACGACCGAGGACAGGGAGATCGAGCTGGAGTGCATCAGCTACGGGGGGAAGCCCGCCGCGGAAATTACCTGGATAGACGGTCTAGGTAATTATGAACGCTCGAATTTATGTTGGATGTGGTAACGGATACATATATCGATTAGGAGGGTTGCCGATAAGAACAAATGTATCTAACCGAGCAAACTGATGTGAAAACGAAGTTTTTAATTCCTAAGGGGTCGTAAACTATACTTGCTCTAATATAGTGGTTAGATTCGATGTTCATCCCCATGAGGGGTGAAGAGTAAAGATAAAAAAACTGCTACCAAAAAGCGCCATTACTTCTTATAATGGTTATTCCTTAGTAGCTAACTCATAATTAAAATAATTATATTGCAGATATAGTTACATAATTGTATTATAACTGGTTCAAAATATTAAGCTCTACTAAGTAATAAGAGGAGTTTAGGTGTTGATTAAAAAAAATTTTCTAAGTTAATTTAATCGTATTTGCTATAAAGATTAAGTTTCCATTATTTGCTATCACTAACAGTTATATCAACAAATTTGTGTATTTATTTATACAAGCAAACACACAACATTTCCACATATCGAATCGAATCAATATGATCATGAGCGCCGCCAGGAAAAGGACAGGTTTTTTTTATTAAAGGTGTTAGATTAAACTGAAATAAAAACATATCTAACTTATTAAGGTATAATTAATAAAAGCATTAACTCACCTGATTACTGCGTGATACCTGCTGCTTCTTGTCTTAGGTAAGGTTATTTCATAGTTAATTATGAAGTATATTTGACTCCACTCTAAAGTAATTTTTCTTTTATAATTTTTTTAATTGTTTTTGTATATTCCGTACACCTACGAGTTAAGATTAAACAACATTAAAATTGCAAAAATAAACAATAATCGCATATTCTGTGGTAAATAAATAGGAAAGGATATTTCTTAGTAGGTCTATTATTCCTAAAGAAAAAATATCCTGTAATAAAAATGAAACTCTGACAACTCTAAATCTAGATACAAAATATTTATATGTGTACTTCAGTTGTAAGATCTTCACATGTAAGATCAGTTGAAGCTTTAAAAGTGTGAAGCATGATTTTTAAGGTAACTCTTGTATATGGAGTCTATCGTCATTTATATGAGTCTATATTGGATTCTAGACGGTTGTTTTCAAAGACTTCGTTAGGTAATCGAGTAAGTCTATTTCTTAAAAATACTTTAATAAATGGAGTTTCAGTTACTTCAGGATTTTCCTGATGACTTGTTTTACATTGATCGAAAATATATGTTTCACTACCAGAGCAGTTTTTTAAATAGCTCTAAACCAGTTTCGTGTAAATCCACAATTACAGATTCGGCAATCGTGGTGTGATCCTGCGCAAAACCCTTTACAAAAACCGTTTAAAATATCGCCCTACCCGAAAATTTACTTAACATTTGATATCACCACCGCAATTAATTTTCGTTGCACGCGAATTTCGTGGAAAAATTATTTCCCCGGCGTAATACGCGAACGTTTAAAAAATAGCGGCAACAAAAATGGAAACGTTTCCTATTCCGAGACTGCACCGATCCACCCACTAATCCCATCCAAGAATGGAATAAATCACCTCACAACAGCACTTTTCCAGACGCAGAGAATTAAATTCCATGAAACTTCGCATTGACCTTAATTCGGCCGACGCAAACAAATTCGAATCTTTTGTAGGCGACCGAATGGCGCGTTTCTTTCATTCTTCTGCAATGATTGATTACGCTACCTTCCAGGTAAATACGAGGACCTCGCTCGTATAGATAAATGTGTTTATTTAAATAAGTGAGGGCGTGCGGTGATACTTTTATCGTCGGGGGAGTAAAGTATAGTCACTTGTCCCCTTTTTGTGTTCACTAGATCAGAAAGTGAAACGCTCCTTTCAGTAAACATGGAGAAATATTACGTGACGATACGCGATACGTCAACATATGCCCAGCTCATAGGAAATTTATTTTTTGAATTTACGTATTCATAATATGAATTTCTTTAGAGGTTCCCCTCTGGTTAAGGAGTTATATTTTTTCTCATTTGCAGCTTGACTGTCGTATTGTGATTATTGATATCCAATGCTTCTTATCAGGAGAAATCTGTGTCTTTCTAAACGGTCTTAGATCTGTAGTCTTAAATGATTTCTCTATATAACTTCAAACAATAGAACGTCTAAATTACGCTGATGAAACACCCCAGAGGTTCTTTAAGAATTTTCGAAGACCAAGTTTAAAATTTAAAGATTTATGTTCTAGGAGTTTCCGCAGAAATCCTAAACAATTTCATTTTAACTTACACTTTAGAATAATCTTGAATAAAATAAATGTTTTTCAATAATTTAAAATTTCCGAAAGTGCCTGAACATCGAATCTAGGAGGAACACAAGTTATTGTTCCACTCAACGAAAGACCACACTAAATCGCTAGATTTTCCTAAATGATCTCTGAAAGATTATAGAAACTCTCCTTGTAATTTGAAACTGTAGAAAGTCTGAATCACGCTAAAGAAAAACGATAGAGGTTACTTTGAATTTTTGGAGCTCTAAAATGGTTTTAGAATTAAAATCCAAAAAGGTTAATGGAAATTTCAAACGTTTTAATCATTTTTAAATATAAAAAACTTTAAGAATCTAGAAGGAAGATTTCAGTAAATTCAAAATAATCGGACGTCCACCACTACAACACAGCCACATGTAAAATATTTGAATCTTTGATGAATAGGTTGATATTTCACCATTTTGTTACTCCATAGCTTCCTAAATTTTGTATACGAAGGAAATATCACGAAAATTTGAGAAGAAGCCGTATGTAAATAAAATGCAACAAACACTAACGACCAATATTTGATGTTTCTTACAAGGGAACATTTCAGGAAAAACTTCCACATGTCTGAAACCATTCTCCAAGTTTTCATGTTTAGTCTTCGGTTTCTATGTTCCCAATGAAATTTATTCAAAACGTATCATATACTTCCATTACTACGTGGATTAATACGTTTATGTTGTGGAATGCATCGTTTTCAAAATATAGGATAAAAAAATTGCCAAAGAAACAAATTTTAGAGATACTAGCAAAAAGACAACTTCAAGTTTCAATTATTTTTAAAATACCCGTTATTTTTAGGATTACCTTGAGGCTATTAAGAACTAGGTAAAATTTATTAGACAGGTAATTGCATCCAAGTTAGTTGTAGTTAAATTTCGACGGACCTCGTGTACCTGGGAATCGAGAAATCGGTCGATATTTTATATTCGAAGTTTTTGGTGAAAACTTATGGCAATATATTATGGCGTATGTAACACAATAAACACGGAGTGTCCGTCAAAATACAATGAAATAATAATTGGCCACTATAACAATCTTACGGTAAAACAAAAGCGAATTAAAAATATTAAAGGGATTATTGTCAAATGACTATTTGGCAAAGATTACCTGCTGTAATCAGAAATGTGGCAACCTGACATGTCCATCATACATGTTTTTTACCGTACTAGAGATGCTTGAAAGACGCATTATACGCACTGCATTTATTGGACCAACAAAGCAACGTTGCCATATACTATGCAAGTTTGTTAGTGTTTGATAGACTCTGTTTTGACAAACTATGATACCAGAGAAACCTCTCATTTTAACCTCAACAGCCCCTTAGAAGCTGTCGTAAATGTCAATTTATCGTACACTTTTGTCTAAATGTATCAAAATATAACTGGAAAAGTAAAGAAAAATTCGAGGTTCTTCAAAGGAACTGTAGATGCCTTACGAACAATTTAATTACAATTGTAACCGTTATAGAAGGTTCGAAATTTTGCTGATGTTTCAATGTTTTTTACTTTCCCAAGGATCATGGAAAAAATCTAGGTTTTCCTGAATAGTCTATAGTATTGAAGCATTAAACCAATAATAAATATTTGTCGATCAGAGACCTAAGTAATCATACCGTATGTTAAGTATTTTCTGGTAAAAACCTGGGCGCTGTCAAATAGTTTGTGTTTTTAAGTTCTGGCTCTAGAAAAGCGTTTTGAAAAATTCATTTAACACTAATTTTTTAGTAACTACTTTCGTGATTTCCCCAATGCTGGTTAATGGCATCGCATTAAAAATAAATTGTTTATGCAATGTAATGGCTTTTTACTTTACTAAATTTTCATTTTCATCTTACTTGAACTACCACATAGATTGAGGGGCACAAAAATCAGAAAAAACTTCAAAACTTTTAACTTCTAAACGAAACAATTTCTAAGCTAGGGCTAAAACAGTAGCCCCTTAGAAGCTGTCGTAAATGTATGTAAATGTATAACTAATATTTTTTTAAATTTCTTACTACAATTTAAATAGTAAAATCCATCACATATGAAAAACTGCGAAAAATAGATAATGTTCAAAAACCAACTTTCATTGGAAGTCATAGATAAAGTTTCTCTTATTTAGTGCTTCGAATGGTAATTCTCGGGTAGTGAATAGCCCATGGAAGGACAGCCTTACATAAGTTTAACATGCAGACGGGACTTCATTGATTCCTCTTGTCCTATCGCCTGGTTGCCTCACGGTACCTGACGATGGCCACTCATTGTCCGAAACATGTTGCAAATATTCTAAATGATGTTCGATCATCCGCATTTCGTCTCGAGACCTCTATAACGTTTCGACATTTAGAGGGCACACCTCGCTCTAATCTCTTCGAACTTTTCGGGCCGAGAAAATCAAATTCTGACGTGAAACTCCCGGGGAAGTCGAGACGTGCCCGAAAACGTTCAGACGTGCGTCTTCCGAGATATGCTCGCTTCCGCCAGGAGCGTCGGTTTTCTCTCCCTCCCGTTTGTTCGTTTGATGTTCGATTTTGATCCCGGGACTCCCGCCCGCTTAATTCCGTTCCGTTTTTCTTTACCTCAGGTAACGTATTGACGGAGGGCATCGAGAACATCGTCGAAAAGCTGCCGGACGGCCGTCGATTCACCGCCAAATCGATTTTGAAGTTGACGCCGAGGAAGATCCACCACAACACGACGTTCACCTGTCAAGCGCAGAACACGGCCGAGAGGACGCACAGGTCGGCCAAGTTAAAACTGGAGGTAAGTCGAAGGAACGCTCTTTATAAATAATCGATCTGTTAGCAGATTTCCAATAAGAGATACAGAATCAAAGCCCCTTATTCACGGTTTAGTTTTCATTATTCACGGATTAAAATCAATACAAAATACAACGGCTTGTATTCATGGCAGAAAATTTCTTCAAAAAAATACTTCAGAATTTTAGAAATTTATAATTTTTACTGATAATATTTGATTAGGCAACAGTTTGTTCATAAATTGAGGTATGTAAACGCTGTATCTCGTAAACTATTTAACCTGCAGCAATCAGCTTTAGCACACCTTTTCTGCAGTAATGAAAGGTTATTAGACTCTCCTGTGGGTAAATTTTGTTGATAATTGCCGCACGTTTAATGCCAATTGAATGTAAAAATGAACGTTTTCAAGAAATTTTTTTGCACCTCGCTAATCTCAAACCAAATTGTCATAAATTAAATAGTTCGTATTGTGGGTCTTTTCCTAAGCTACAAAAAAGGATTTCAGAAATATTTCATAGGATTCAGTAAAAAGAAGCTAGACGTGAAAATCCTAAAAGTCGTCTATAAACATTTACAAAGAACTTTGATTCTCTGAACATAACTGAAGTCTTATTCTGTGATGGCTTTTCTGTCAAACCCCTTTGAAATCAACTTGTCTCCACGATTTTCTATTCCATACTGCCATGTCTCTGCTCTCGAAGAAAGATTTACGTAAGTCTTGGCGGAACTTACATTTGTCTGTCGCTTACGGGTTCCTTCGAATCCAGACCCATAACCTTTGAATTACTATTTATGAGGTTCATTAAAAATTAAGCGTACTTATTTTGAATTCGTACACACCATTTGGGAATTTAATTAATTTCATGTTAAAGTGCTATATTTGAACAGCTGTTCCGTTTATCAACAATGCAATTGTTTGGATTTTATTAATGTATGGCATATATTTGAATGAAATAAACATAAAACACATACGCCATTAAATTAATGGACGTCTGCAATAAAAATAAAATAAGAGGACAATACCTGAACAAAACAAAAGTGCCACAGCGAAACTTGGAAAAGGAGCTGGATAAAAAGAAGGGGAGCTGAAGGGGATACCAGTTATTGAAAAAATAATCCTTTGAATGATCTAACATCGATTTTTTGAAACTTTTTGTGAAGTTATTTCCCACCTCACGGTTACAGGTACAGTACAGTTAAAAAAGCGAATGTTACTTAACATTGCTTCGGCACTTACTACAATATCATCGAAAACTATAAATTGTATTTTTGAATGAAGAAAACGATCCATATCACGCGGCCTATTACAGTGGAGGTATAAATGCGATAATGCCTAGAGTGTTCTGCTAATACGGTCGTTATTTTTGGTGTAAGACTCGTATATCTATCCAATGAGAGTGACTTTTATATACAGGAGCGTAGTCGACTTCGATTAACTTTGGATAATTTGTTTAACTGACCACGCAACTTATAGAATTAAAATCGGCGAATTCACCAAATTTTGCAATCGTCTAGTTATGGTTGGTGGCAAGACATGTAATCAAAAATGATTGGTACCCGGTTTGTGCACTTTCTTAAAGAATAACATTGTTTAACACCCAAGAGAAAAGTTCTCATTCGCAATGCAACCTCTCTTGTTGAAATAAATGATCGCGAGCAAATATTTCTGTATGTCATGTCGACTGGCAGGGAAAGTAAGCCATTAAGTTTCCCGAAGAGCGTACTCTGAGAGATATCGGATAAGTGAATTTAGTTGTAAATCGTGACTATATTCCCGTTCAAATAAAGGTAGCGAATTGTTTCCTCCGAGTGCCACTTATCGAAAAGGTAGAGACGTAACAATACGAAACGATCCGTTCCTCCTTCACGCAACGCCGATCAAATTAGGTTTTCCGTTCGGTAAACAAAAATATAAATAAGGAAGGGAAGGGGCAGAAAAAAGACGGAAGAGGAGAAAACCCTGGGAGCGTCTCTCCCCCCTGCCCGGAAAACTTTTCATCTCGAAGCGCGAGATTAAATAATGGGAGTCGAGTTTTCAAAAGTATGCGCGTTCCGAACACGTTTCCGGATAACCGAATACATTATTCCATACATATATATATTCACCCAGCAGCGCTGTTTCTGAATATTCGTTTTGTTCCCATATGCGCCGGTCTCCCTAAACTTTAAAATAGATTTCCGCATAACTTTTTTCCATCGAGCGAATACATATACACACGCACACATTCCTATGGAGACAGACAGAGAGGGAACGTAATAATAAATGATCGAGGGATTGACAAATTCGAAGGCAGCCGTTTCACGAGCAGAAATTGTTATTTGTAACAAGAAAAATTAATAACGAAACTATTCGCGAGAATAATATGCTTTGACAGGTCGTATATATCGAGAAGGGGACATTTATCATGCCGGATTATTCCTTTATTCTTTTTGGTCTCGAGCGGATATTTGGAAATTCGACTGTCGAGCTTATTTATGTTTTTCTTTTTAGTTTCGTATCTGATTTTATTAAATATTTTATTGGAATGCACAATTGACACTGCAGAGCTACGCTTTTCAGGACTTTTTGAAAACAGACTATTTTTCTCATGAAACGATTGCCAAATAATCATTAAATTGTGAAGAAATTGGTAAAGTTGCTCGATATCGAATCGAAGAGTGTATCATAAGTTTACATGAGATCGAGTTGTTTCAGAACACTTATTGTCCTATTTTCCATACAAAGCTGAGCCACTGGCTCCCTACTTCTACCTCTATGTTAATAAAAATCTTCCTCCGCGTGTTGATGTTGTTTTGTCCCCTTCCTGGTGGTCGTCCTCTTCGTCCAGTTCCTTCCTGTTATTCTTCCTCCTTGGTGGTATCCAACCCTTTTCAATTCAGAACACTGGAAGAAACATCGATATATCATTTGCATCCCTATCCTGAACATATCCCGCCCTTTGTAGTCATCCAATCAGCTGTCAGAAAACAAAACATTCCATCGCTTTCTTCAGATGGACTACATCTACAGGAACGAAGCAACCTTACCCCCGTGACGCTTTTTACAGGTGAAATACGCGCCGAAGGTGACGCTGAAGACCGTCTCCGGCGTGACGCCGAACGGCCGCATCCCCGAGGGTTCCGAGGTGAGGCTGGTGTGCGAGGCGGACGCCAACCCTTCGGACGTGACGTACAGGTGGTTCCTGAACGAGGAGCCGATCGTCGGCGACTTCAACACGGAGCTGATACTCCACAACGTCACCAGGAGGCACCACGACGCGATCGTCAAGTGCGAGGTGCACAACGCCGTGGGCAAGAGCGAGGAGAGCCAGACCTTGGACATAAGTTGTAAGTATTCATTGATGCCTAACCATAGAATTTGATTACGTTTGCTTCAGAATTGGAGACGGTGGTAACAAAGTCTATTATTATTAAGAAGTCTGCTCACTCTTTTAAGGAATGCGAAAAGCCGGACATCTTTTGCTCCTGGTTGTAAATCATTTCGTTTCACACTCTTAGTGGGTAATACGAGGGTTAAACTACTATAAATAGGAATAATTTCAGTTACAATCACAATACAAGGGATCATGGATAAAATAGCTATAGAGAGTTATACGTTACGAAAATTACGATGTAGCTATTAGCTACATACGATGTAGCGTATTATTATTTTGTCATCTAAATTATGTTACAAATAATTATTAATTTATACAATTACCAATGTACCATAATAATAATAATAATAATAATTATTATATAATAATATTAATAATATTGATATGATAAAAACATAGAACATTAATATGACAAATGTATCCATTCGGAATAATAATATCTGCATGTTATTAAAGAGACACATTAACTGAGAGGTTTGAGTAAATAATATATTTAATCCCTTCGTCTTAAGATTGGGGCCTAATTATTTCACGAAGTTCATAAATTAAGTACAGAAATAATATGTACCAAATAAGCTCTTCTCGATATTAAAGATACCTACGTGTATAATTAAAAACATTGGATAATAGTATTAGTGTCTTAGTAAACGAGCGGATAAAAGAGATAAACAAATGCAAAGTTTCCACCAAATTATTAATTCATTCAATTCATTCAATACGGTGTTCCTATTAATATTATTTCCAAGTTAACAATACAATCGTAGACTGAACCCGCACAAAGTTCAAATAAAACAAACACTAAGTACAGTATAAAAAATTCTATAACTTTTGATCATTTTAAATAAATTTTATGCATTTTACACTTTCTTGCATATTTCCTATATCCACTCAGCTTAATTATAATTTAATATAGCAAAATATATACTTACCTGATAGGGTCCTTAGGGCATCGAAATAATGAGACGTTGTAGATATTCTTAATTGTGGACTTATCGGCACAATAATACTAGATGTGAGTGGCCATTAGGTACAAAAATTTTGTAACCCAATAACTAAAAAACAACAACTAACACAACCAAAACGAGAAAAACGGTCCAACACAACTAAAAACATTGGCGCACCCGGTACAACTCGATTCGAGGACACCGTTTACAAGAATCTAGCTTACCAAGCAAGCATGTGACAGTCAGCCCTTAGGTAAGGGAGGTGAGTCGTCAGAAGGGGGATTTTCGACGAAATCGGGGAGTGAGTGGACTTATTCAACGATCTCTAGACTTTGGTGGTACTGACAGTAAGTAATAAAGGTCGGTACCAGAAGTTTAAATTAGTATGTGGTAAGATAAAGTCATGTTACTTACCTCCTTCATTTATTTTAATATGTTTAATTCCCTTCAGATCTGGAAGTGAGTGAGTGAGATGTATTTTCTCACCTATTGACTTTCGGTCTAGAGCAGTGATCGGCAAACTTTGGCGCATAACAAGAGGTCAAGTTTTGAGAGACACTTTACACCTAAACTGTAAGCTTAATAACAAATGCAATGTTTCAATTATGTTAATATTGCAGGTTTGGTGGTTAGTCAAGAGATTGCTAAGACAGGAAAACCGTGCAAAGTTACAGAACACATAAAATAAATGGCTACAGTACTGTATCAACGAAGATAGTGTTGGTGATAGAAGTTCTCATCATTTGTACTCGTAGAAGTTTTGGATCCATAGGGCGTAAATCGACAGATCAATTGTCGAAAAGAGATGATAGATATGTAACGTTAGTTTGGTTACACACCATATTCGTGATCGTTTATAACATCCTTAACTGGCACCTTCGTATCATGTTTTTGGAATTGGTAGCGCATGCAGAGTTCACCTCCAAAGAACAATAGTTTTACATAACTACATCCGTTTCTTGTTTTTTCCTTTTTTTGGCGCATCAGTCTGAGTAAGTACGAGGAAAGGCTTATCATACAGGACCAACCTAAAAGAAGTAGAACTCCTAGGCAATCACCAGACTAACTGGTGGATGCAACTTGAAAAGAGCCAACCTTATGGGTCACAACACATCTGCCAAAATGCTATGACTAAAGAGGGAACTCCTTTTCCAGTGATACTTTGAAACTTCTTCCCACCAAGCAATAACTTCCTGTCGCTTTCGCTCCTTAAAAAGCCCTCCTCTTTCCAGACGGTCCTCAGTTCAGGATCAGGCCGAGGTCTGTCCAGGCGGAGGCTGGCTCCAGCGTGACGTTGAGCTGCGACGTCGACGGGAACCCGGCGCCGTCGATATCCTGGTTCCACGAGGGGAAGAAGTCGAGGGTCAGCACGGAGCCGAACCTGACGATAGCCGTAAACGAGAACACCTCGGGAAGGTACTACTGCAAGGCGAAGGTGCTGGACTTTCCAGAGATCGGCGCAGAGGCGACTGTTTACCTCAAAGGTAAGCGAGTAAATTCTAGATGTTAATTAACACTTTTTCCCTCCTTTTTAAAGATTATTATTAATAGGCTCTAATAGTCACAATTCAGATTTTGCGTTACGTTTTAAAAAGTTCACGTCACTGTGTAACAGGTAAGGGAATAACTAGTTGAGAGACGAAAATAAGATAAATTAAGTTAATTTTAAAAATATTTAATATTGACCAAATGTTTTTCTCCATGATTAAAAACCATGTTTGTGGCAAGGGGAAGAGGGAATTAAGATATATAGGTTTTGAAGGAAAATATGAGGAAAATAATTGTATTACTGTTGAATCAATGTTTATCTTGAAAAATTAATATGAAACAAATGGTTTCCGCCAATTTGCACTTCAAAATCATCATCCCTAAAATGTAAAGAACACACCCGTGAATTCTTATAAACATTCTCTTTTCCAATAATTTCAGACCACCGCCTCTTCAAAGTTTCATCATTAGGAAACTTGCAACAATTTTTAGAAGGAATTTTACATTCTCTATGACATTTAATTCCCTACTGCTGCGACACTGCTGTGAGATGAAAATTCAGACAGATATAGTTCCTGGCATTTTATTTGAGATTCAAATTGTGGTAAGCGTTGCCCGGACTCCGATTGTATAAGATTATAAACGAAGAAGATGAAGAGGCTTAAAAATTGTTATTCGCTCGTAGTGACAGGGTATTTATATATATTAAAAGACAAAAACACTTAGACTTACTTAGACTTAGATTACTTAGACAAAAACAGTGGCTTCAGGAACTTATAAACTTAGAAAGAACTTATTCTCATTGAATTTAAATTACATAATTACGAGGTAAACTTGTCTTAACGGCGGGTAAGATAGGAATTGAAAATATATTTAAAGAAACGGTGTATTAAAATAATTCATTTTACTCTGATCTCAACTAGTGTTCGTTTCATAATGTTTAAAATGTGGCCTTGATTAAACAGTAAACTTGAAATAAATCAAGAAACAGATTCAAATGAAGAAATATTAGTGGATATGGAATATGGAGTATGGAGTAGGAGAAAAATTAGGTGAGAAAGAATTGGAATAAGTCGACGACATAGAACCTGCATCACAATGGCCTAGACACCATATGCAAAAAAGAGAAAAGAAGATTATAAAATTTTTCCATTCCATAAACTACATGTTTAAATATCACATGTCACTCCGATAGATACGCCACTGTATGTACCCCTCGTTTTCCCATTTCACTTGGAAAACCTAAAAACGTTCACTGCAGTCCTTTGAACTTTTTAGTTTCAGACCGTAAACAAGATTTATTATTTCCTGCAAAACGCAACCTTAATTTATTACGTGAGTTATAAGTTTGCTGCGCGGTATGTAACAAAAACATGATTTCCATTGGCGTTCGCGAGTCTTCGACTCCTCTCTAAAATTGTTTCTCCTATTTTCTTTTTTGTTGTCGCTGCTGGCGTATCAGGTCCGCCGTCGATAATCAGCCACCGCACGCAGTTCGGCATCGAGGGGGACAACGTCCACGTCGAGTGCACGGTGTTCTCGATCCCGGCGCCGGAGCGCGTCGTCTGGACGTTCAACGGGCGCGAAGTCGACCTCCACGACCAGGACTACTCGATCCTCGAGGACCCGCTGCCCGAAGGGATCAAGTCGACGCTGATCATCAGGGAGTCGCAGGAGCGCCACTTCGGCATGTATAATTGCAGCGTCTCGAACCCGTACGGAAGTGACGTCGTCGAGATTAATCTCATGCCGCAAAGTAAGGGCGCTTTATTCGACTTTTTTCCCTTTCTTTTCGTTTGGGCTCTCGAGAGTTCCCTCAAGATGGAAATATGATAATTCTGAAGGACGCGGTCGACCGCAAATTTTCTCCGGTGAACGTCAATGTTTGGGATCGTAAATCACGAAAGTGAAAGCAGCCTCTTATCGCCCCTCGCTTTGTGTACGGTTTTTGTACAACTTACGTAAACGAGCAAATTGTCAAGAAGACGAGGTCTCTGTTTTCGGTGTATACGAGGTGTTTCAAATTATACCGCATCGTGTAACTTTTAGATGACATAATTAGGAAACGTGTACAACAGATTAATTTTCGATAAGTTCGGGCACCGGTCGTTAGAGTGCGCTTTAAATTTTTAACAGATCCCAATCAAGAATATGCCTGTAAACAGTTTAAAAATATTGTTTTTCTTTTGAATTAGTCTTGCTATAAATCTTTTGTTTTATTTTATAATTTATTATGAAACATCATGTCGAACGATATATCGAAGAGCATAACGGGAAGTTGAAGAATTCTCTCTTTGTGTAAAACATTAGAATTTCCAAAAAAAATTCACTCATTCACTTTTGTAAAGTACTTGAACAGCTACTTTACCTAAACCACCATAATATTAATTGTTTCGACACCTATTACTTACCCCAAGCCTTATAGAAAACAAAATCTGTATACTTGTCACAGACAAAAACTTCAATTTTATAAACTCGTCTCCCACCACCATCAATTGCAAGAATATTACAATGGTAAAAATAAATGCATTTGTCTAGATGGTTAGTTTTTGAAAAAATCTCAATTGTGTTTTGTTGCTTTTTACGGCGATTGAATAGTAATTGCTCCTCTTTATTTATAATTTTTGCATTTTCACCGCTTGAAAATAACTATGATACACTCTAAACTGGTAACAAGCTTAACATCAACAAAATAGTTGATTAGAACTTGTTTCATTTCGACCTTCAATATGTCTACAAAACTGTCATTCAAAATTGTAGCTGAACCAATTAACAATATTGTGTTGGGCACAGTTGAGTTTATAAAATTGCCTTTTCAACCCTGCTTCTGCTCTTTTTCTACAAATATCTGGTCCCGTAGAAATTATGTAAAAATAATTGCATACAAAATGTATGAAATTAAAAGTAAACTAGTCCCTTTTTAAACCAATACAGGCGTCATTTTTGAAAAAGATTTTGATTTGTTAACTAATAATAATTTTCTTTTTTAGAAAGTTTCCCGCTGCTGATCATAATCATTGGAGTTATTGGAGCGGTCATAGTCCTGATAATAATCATCATGATAGTTTTCCTATGCCAAAGACAGGGCAACAAGAAACCTCCACCGGAAAGTAAGTGAAACATAAACTGTAGATTATTTATAGGTGCATTACACAAATTACTCTAAATACTTGCTGCTCCCCACTCTTATTATTGGATTCCATCTGTACATTACATGACAAGCCTGTAAGTGTCATGACTTAATAATTAGAAACAGCAATTACTTATTCTTTAAATAGATCAACATTTAATATTGACAACCGGCACCCCTGAAACGACCACATTAAAAATGAAAAGAAATTTACTGCGATTTTTTGTATCCACTGATTGCAATATGGAAAATTGAAAAAGTTTTTATGGGCGAAAAAACAAAAAGCAATTACAAAAAATTGAAAAATGGCGAAACGAATAGAGAATGGATACATGTGTTTGACACGATTGGCGAAATGTTTTAATAAAAGTTTTTGATTAATGTGAGAACTAAAAATACATGAAGTCAAAGGTGATAAGCTTGCTGTTATCGATAGATAGTTAATTTATTGTATTAACAACCTATAGTAGGCCTTTGCTAAGAAGATTTGATGAATACAAATTGATCCAGTCAAGAGTTTCGTAGAGAAGGTTTATGTGTACAATTTGGATTCGGCAAAATGGCACATGAATTTTCTAATTCACGTGAAGATTTATCTATCGACTCTGAAACTTTTTCAAATACCCTTGGTGTTAAAGCAAACTATTAAATTTAGTATACAAGCAAAACTTTTTTAGCCTCACCCAGCTACTGTTCTAATTCTTTATTAATATTTTGCAACAATTATGTATCATTTTGTCAGAAGCCCTGTTGTAATATATG
This sequence comes from Cryptocephalus primarius, assembly GCA_963576515.1. Taxonomy (NCBI): domain Eukaryota; kingdom Metazoa; phylum Arthropoda; class Insecta; order Coleoptera; family Chrysomelidae; genus Cryptocephalus; species Cryptocephalus primarius. The sequence continues at coordinate 5,884,515 of OY754940.1, read as the reverse complement.
CATAAATGATCATTTGTTTTCTATTTACACATACATCTTGTAAATAGGAATGTACATAATGTGTAAATGTCAACGACAATCATTGTAAGGAAGATTAACAAAGCACTATCTTTTAGTTATATACATCTACAGTTAATATGGAATAGAATTTTGTTACTCTTTTAATAACTAACAAATATTCAAATTTATAACTCTGTGTTTTCCTTCCTTTTAGCCGATACGAACACGATAGAGAAGCAATGCAAAGAATCCGACCGCAGCTCGAACATCTCCGACCTGAAACTGGACCTGAGGACGGGCTCATCGAACAGCAACGTCCACTGCGACATGGATTACATCCCGGGGGCCGAATCGGAAACAGGCAGCGAATCGGTCATCACAAGGATAGGAGTACCCCTCGCAGGACCCGTCAACGTCGCAGGCCAGGAGATATATAGATACAGTTCCGAATACACGGAGCCTACGTTCCCAAAAGTGAGTCCGTAGGTTTAGAAATTTGTTTCACACAAATTTTTGTCAGTTTGTTAGGTTCTTATGATTCTCATAGGTGGTGTAAATATGGTATCATATGTGCCACTGTTTCTTATTTATAGGGGCGATATCTTGCCTCTTGGATCCACCTGGAATTGTATGAAACATTTGGTTTCGTTGACCATGGTGATCAGTAGAGCTTCTAAAAATTGTGGTTTTCGATCCTTTTGTTGCAGTTGCGTTGTATTTTATTTTAATTTCATTTCATTGTATTTTATTTCTTCTTATTATCCAAGAATCTAGGATTTCAAGGCCCGAGTCACTAAAATTGTCTTCTTCAGGGCTGTTGGGCCATGGCACAAGTATGTTTTTAAATGTTTATCTGTGGCTGCAGTAGACATCCTCTGAGTTGGTGTGGCAGTGGTCTTAGAATTCTGCTTCGATTTGTACCGATGACTGCTTTTATGTGATCATCCGGGCTTTTTATATTCATCGAGTTGCTCCTAAAAGGAGGTTGTTTTCGTCCTATGGTTATTATTTGTTAAATAGATTGGAAGAACTCACCAAAAGAGTAGTAGCGGGCATGAACTACTATAAAAGACTGAGACTGTATACCACTTCACCATACTGATGTCTAATGCAGATACACGAAACCATGAAAACAGTGCGGCGAAAGATACTCACTTTGTGTTATAAGTCGCATTTTTTTCGGCTTTAAATAGACGTCACACACATTGCGCCCCAGCGGTGGCCATTAAAATTTAAGGGATGATGTCGTTCTCATAGATTTTTCCTTGATCTATATTGACGGCCCTACAACTTAAAATCTTTCATGGAGATATACCATAAACAAGAGAAAAACGGTCGGTTTCTGAAAGATCGGTTTGTGAAATTTGCACCCTTTGACGCCTCATTTCCCCTTGATCTGCATGACCTAAGCTTCAATTAAAAAAATTTTGGTTGTCATGTCAATGTCATTTGACCCATAGTGGCCCTGAGACTTGCATTACCTAGGGGCCTCTACATGGCTTAATCTGACTCACACTGCCCTGGATTAACTGTTCCCAGTCATAGTATAAATTTTTAGCATAAAGCTTCCACTACATATAATTTTTCAGGATGGCCACAACAACAACGGCTACGTACCGTACGTGGACTACTCGAGGGACTACAACCCCCCGGTGATGCAGTCCCCGATCGCCTCTTCCATAGACCCGACGAGGGAGAGCCTCCAGTCAACGCGCCTCCAGCTCAACTCCCTCCAGTCGCACCAGCAGATCATGCCGGCGCCGACGCTCCCCCTCAACGACCTCTCTGACCTCCACGTCTCGCCGATACCGAACGGCGGCGTCGATCCCCGCTTCAGCGCCGCCTACGGGAACCCCTACCTCCGGAACCCGACCGTCGGCCTCCCGACGCCGAACACGGCGATCCCGGCGGCGACGCCGGCGCCGCCGCCATACTCGAGGGAGAACTCCAGGCTAGGCGGAGGAGTGGTCGCCGTCACCTCGTCTGGTTCCAACGGTTCAGTTCCGCAGGTGACGCGTCTACCGAACTCACCGACGAGTCAGTACATAGTGCCCAACTCGAATATGGCGACTATCAAGAGGGGCACGATGGCGACGCACGTATAATGCACGCCCGAGGGGGGTACCAAAAGACTGATACTGGGATTTCGCGAATTTGTTTTTGTTTCCTGTTTTATTAGGATGAAATTGTTCAAATTGATCCGAACAGTCCTGTTGTAAATTCTTTTATACTAGGCAATTAAATTAATTGGAGAAAAATGTTGATTAAAAGTTAATCAGGTTGTACCGTTATCCTGCGGACAGTCACTTACACTTTTACAATCTGACACCTTCAACAGATATGATAAAACGATCTCATTTTATAGAAATAACATTTCAAGTCCTCTATTTGACACCAGATCACCAAAGCTAGTCAAATTAAATATCAAAAATAACACTTTTACTATACCCAGTTAAATTTTACCGATCACACTCTTGATCTCATTGCAGTATTTCTAATAAAATCTAATTACAAATAACCATTATATCCAATCTTCATGTCAATGTGCCATTTCGGACATGTAAAAATAGTAAGTAACTGTCAGCAATAGTAAATGTGCATATCAAAATCGGTAGATTCGAAATACCGATTTGGAAATATGTCAAAGAATGTCAATTCCTATTCCAAAATTTTCTGAAAGTGTTGTCTAGGAAACTCTTGATTACCTTTTATAGTGAAAAAAATCTTATCCTGATAAGTCTATGAGCTTCCAAGAAATACTTAATTACTTAACGATATTAGTGTGTTTTCCATTTCTGATATATGTGGCAAATGTTTTGTTCCGTTTCTTTTCCATTTTGTTTCCCGGATTAAAACCGAGGTTTGCCATGGAATTTGATTCTCTGTTAATTTATGTCAATTGTTACTAAAAAATGAATGTTCTTGTTGAAAACTAAAAAAAAGTATATACCAAAGATATTTTTTTGTATAGTAAAAGATCTAATCAAATATATATTTTTTGGGAAACTTCATATCCAACGACATTTCAATGTTTGGGCCTACTTGATCATTCGTGCAATTATTTTTCGTATTATTGTGTACTTACGAAAATTCAATGATGGCAATAGTTTTGCTTTAATGATTGCTCATTTCTCCTATGCATACATATCTTTTCTGTAATTATTTGTAAATTGTATAATATATTTACTTATTTTGCTAATTTTTATTCTATTAAATATGTTATCAAAATATTCTACGACATCGATCATTTCAATATTTTTTAATTTTCTACAATCGAAAAATTTCTAGTTTTATAATAACGTTTCTGTTGGAAAAACAATGAATTAAAAATGATAGTAATCTAGCTCAACAAACAATTTGTACATATTGAATATATCTGCGAAAAACATTTTCTATACTATTAGAAAGTATTGTTACTATTGTGTAAAAAGTTTTTTAAGTCTTGACGAATAGCAATATTTATAAAACTTTGTGATTGTAAAATAAAGATGCCTAATTCATAGTTTCGGTTTTATTAACCTATTTTTTCTTCACCTACAAACATTAACGATAATTGTCGATTAATTAAAATTAAACTTTCATCTAAATTATCACCAACAGAAGAGAAGTTTATCAGTTTATTTGGTTTTGAAATACTTTTCATCACTATTTGATATGAAAATTATGCTTACAAACTCATTTTAAAAATTGAATCACCCCGATTACGCAATGTGGAAGAAAATGGTTTTCATCCAAGTCCCTTTACTACTTTGAAATTAGCTAATAGTTTCTCTCAAAAAAGATAATGTTATATTAGTACCAATTCAGCAAATTAATGTTAACGTGCTTAAAATGTACACCATACAAGAAATCTTTTAAAATTTGAGACAAATTTCTGAGTTGGAGAAGAGGAGTAGAAAATCCACTGGACGGTAGCGATGACAATAATTAGTATTAATTAATTATTGAATAACGTCAATTACAATAATGCAGTCAATAATAAACAAACTTGGCATTCACTAACACGTTGTATGAAGTCTAAAGTGGATTTTACTATTTTCATAGAGCGACTGGAAGTAAAGCGTTTTATTCCACACCATAGATTTCGACACAGTTCAAACATATCAAGAATAAATCTACACAAAATTGAAAAACAATTAAATAATGTTATATTATGATTTACTGATTAGATATATTTTGATACCCCAAGACACTAATAATTCTTGAAATGTTTCAACCTGTACAAAGAAACAACGGACTTTTTATTACCAAACGCTACATAGCCACCACCTGGTGAAAAATTACACACATTGACATACCCCATCTTCGCCTGGAAATTAGGGAAATTACTGAAGACGCTCATCGCACCGACGTGGAATAACTTCACCGCACTCTGAACCTCACCGGAGGAGAACGCCAAGATTTCCGAAGTCGGATTGAACTTCAGATCGTTTATCGACGTCGTGAGGTTCAGTATCGACTTCCTGGGTTTCGGCAGGTTTGTCTTCATCACCTCGTCAACATCGTAGAGATTTACGACGCCCTGCGCCGATCCTGTCGCTAGGAACTGATTCGATGAAGAGACCGCTATGCTGGTACCATTGAGGCAACCCTCATCGGTGAATTTGTGTATCACACGTCGCATGTTCATGTCCCATATGGTCACCTCGCCTGTATCACTGTGACCAAACAGTACATTGCCTACAAATAAACAGGTTAAATGTGAATGTGTTAATGTGGAAGCGAAAAATATGAATGAAAGGAAGAGTAAAATAATAACAAGGATGTGTCTGTTTAATATACATACACCATACTGTTCTTATATTTATGAAATAAAGAAAATTTGAGTAAATAAATAAATGAAGAAACCAATCCTATGTGAGTATGGTCCTGGGTGATGTATAAATAATATTCAAGTATGTATATGATACGCACTTGACAATAGTAACAACTAACTCGGAGGAAATTTATGGGCAACATATATGTTGAAAGGCAGAAAAAATATTGAAAAGTTTTTATGGCACATTCAAACGTTTTTGAAGAAAAATTTGCTTATACAAATTTAGCTATACAAACCTAAATCTCGCATATCAGGTATATAATGGTATATAATGGTATATGATGATCAATAGAACTTGCTTCATCATAAAGTTGTAAAATAAGAAGATTCAGTTAGATACAGATTTTTTTTCACAAACTTATTAAGTTCTACAAACCTGAAGGTCCATAAGCCAAAGAGGTGACCTCAGAGTCCTGTTTCAATGTGGCGATCTTCTCCTTTGACAGTAAGGACAGCATGTGCACTTCTCCCCATTTGCCTGCTGCGGTTATAAACTGCAGGTCCGGTGAGAGTACAAAGTTCTTGAACTGCGTAAGTCCTTGGGGCAGATTTATACGGAGCGCCTTGGCAGCCATTAGATCATAGCTGAATATGTGAGAATGTCGTGAGCCTAATATAGCCTCATTAACTGAGAATCGGGAGCATAAAATCGGAAAACGTTCGAAATGGACGCTGTGCAATTTATTGTTCTTTTTACCATCGACGGCAAATAAAGACGCCGTACCAGCACTACCTGCCACTAAGGCAACGCTCGACCGCTGATGGAACTCCACAGTGTTTATATAAGGACCTTCGTTGTAGGTCTGCCTGTTCAAATCCGTTACTTGCTTGAACTCCAAGACATCGGGCGAAAGGTTAGTTTTGGTTGTTTTTCTAATAAAACCGTAACTTTGTAAAATCTCATCGTCAGAATCTGAACTGGATATCCTCCTCTTCCCAAGCTGCGCCCATTTCGGAGTACCAACAGTCGACTCAAATTTGTGCTTGAGCAAGGATAGATACTTGTTGTTGCGGCTGTTGATGCCATTCTGAGGCAGCCTACGCCTTTGGGCTTTTAATGCTTGACCCACGTCAATCCCGTCATCATCCTCATCATGCCTGTTGAAGAAAAAAATACAGTATCAAATACATTATCCTAACATTTATTATAATTTTCAGTGATCAGCAGTGGATTAGGACGGTAGATGTATAATATATATGGTGTACAATATAGTTTGCAGTAGTATCTCTGCAGAGTATGCAGACATATCTCCAGTTCTAATTATATGTAATACATATGACACATGTGACCTAATCTCAAATTATTAAGACAATAATAAAAGTGTTTTAAAACATGGTTTAAAAAAAGAACTGGGAGAATAAAAACAAGGAAATAAAAGCTTTAAATAAAAAATTTGAGCAAAATGCCTTGATAAACAATGAACAGTTTGATAATATGAACTTACAATAGTACAGTGAAATAAAGGATTTATCAATACACAAAATAATAAAAATTTATTGCAAAATAGCAGAGAATTAAATAAGAGAACCGATATCTTAAATAACGTTAGTAATGTATGAGTGTGTCTTCATATACATGCATACCCATACTTACATACTTACTCTGGCTTCTTATAAACATGCTATATTACTCATTAGCAAAGACAACATAATAATAAAACATAATAAAGACAATTCTAATAATCTACTATCTACAAATGTACAAAAGTGAAGAACATTATTCTAATGGAATGAGCTCTAAAGATATTGTTGAGAATCTAAAATTAAGGAAGTTCCCAGTTAATGGACTGTAATAGAGTCGAAGTATAGAAATGCCTTGATGCAATATCAACATGAATAGTTTATGACAACGTTGCTTGGTTTGACTAATGCGAGATTGTCCGGCATACGCTCTGTCTACGCTTTATATATTAGATGTGCCCTGTCACATTGTTGCTCTGTTTCTGAATATAACAGATCACATCTACAAAACAGTCAATATGATGATGACGTTTTTAAGATTTTGATTTTCATATAAGTACTCGATCTGTTTTTTACTTTGCTCAAAATGTCTGTTAAATGTGAATTCATTGTTTAATGATTCATAATATTGTAACAAACGCCCCGTATTGGTTGCTGTTTATGTAAAAAACAATAATTGTTATTGTTAATGTTGACATTAGAGTAGAATAAAACCTCTGTGTTATTTGCATGTACATCTGCTACAATATGTTATAACAACTATTGTTAAATGACAGTATAGTTAAAATGACCATAGATAATACAAAACATTGTTTTACGCTACCAAAAAACAAGTAAAAACTTATGTCAAAAAGTGATTCTAATGAGCAACAACTTTCTCCGGTGATCCGATTATCCTCAGTGTTATTAAAATGAAGTTAATTAACATATGCTTGTTAACCGTAATTACTATGTCACATAATGTTCATAAATTTCGAAAATTAATTGAAGACAAATTCAAAATTTTACGGTGCAGAGCAAGAACTTATTATGTAGACAGTTTTAATACACATGCAATAGCATGAATGAATGTTGTATAGTAGTTGGGGACTAAGGGTTGGTAAAATATCTCAGTGTATAAGATGCTAGTAACTATTTAGTACTAAAACTTCGAGAAACGCCTGCTAGATTGTAAATATGGTTTTACAGTAAGCTAAGAGCAATTGTGACTACTCTGTTCAGTTGTTCAGCTCACTTTTATTGAGATGGGTTGCTTCACAAACTTTTATTACAATCAGTGCTCGATAATGTAACTTTGGATGGACAACCACATTAAAGTTACATTACCATACTGCAAGAAATGCAACAACACCCCTTAGCTTTTATTTAAAGCCTATATTTCTTAATTCTTAGCAGCACATATACATATTTCAAATACTAGGAATTACCAGGCAGGTTGTCGGATGGGTTCCTCGTTTTCGCTGCTGTCATCCTCGCCTACGCCGGAGTCGACGCCGGACGGTCCGGCCTCCTCGAGACACTTCAAAAAACCGGCCGGGCCCCCGAAGAGTACTTGCGAGAGGTGCTCCTCCTCGGCCTGCGCCTCTTCATCGAAAGGTCGAAATTTCGCTTTGGGCGCGTCCACTTTATACTCTATCAGTTCTAGGACGTTCTCCTCGTGTTTCCGCTTGCGATTCTTCCTGTCTTTCGGCATTTTTAAATCACTTTTTTGCGAACAGAATTAGCATTGAGCACTTTCTATTTAGCACGGAACGAAAAGAACTGAGAAGTACAGAACATGAGACAGTGAAAAGAGAAGTACAGTGTCATGGGGGCGTTTTGGTACTAGAAATTAAGAGCAAAGCAGTAGAGCATTTACAACTTCGGTCCAAGAATCTCCGTAATGTTGAAAACCACGTCATGTAACCCCAAGGTAAGCATACGAGGGGCGTGTTTTCATGACACTGATTATCCTCCATATTGTAGTTCTATGGTTGTACGATAGCGGCGCGAAATTTAGAATATCTTGTGTTATTAACACGATTTATAGATCAATAACGTTCTGCTTTACAGTAAAGTATTGTAACCCGATTACATTAGAATGCGTTGTTTTCTGATATGTGACTACATGTAGTTGCATGCTATTGGTTAGAATATGTTCGAGCGAATAAGCGGGTTGAGCAATATAAGTAAAACTCCCGTATCCCCAAGAGACTTTTAACCACATGATTATGATTATAGGAGTTACCTTACAACGTGAATTTTCAATAAGTTAATTGACATGCTGTGGAAGTTATACTGCAGAAGTGCTTATCAAACGTAATTTGTATTGCGTCCTTTAATAATTTAGACAATTACTGTATGGGACGTATCGAAATAAATTGCGCATAATTAGGAAGGAAAATTTCGAATTTGGCGGTGGCCACGGTTACCAACGACGCGAGAATCGTGAGAATTCAATACTAGCTGTGAATTCTAGGAACGGTGAGAAGCGCATCAGGCGAGACGTGATCTCGCGCTGAGTCGTAAATTCCTACACACAACACACACATTTCGCCCCCGAAAGTGTGTGTATGCATCGTAACTTATAAAACCTGAGTAGTTTATAGGAAGCGGGATTCGGACTTTTGTTTCATATGCTTTTCTGCGTTTGTCGGGTGAACAACCCGACGCGCATGTGTGGCGGTGCGGCGACGTTGCGCGATCAGACCGACGGATTTTATCAGTCGACTAACTTATACAAAGATAGCGGATTAATCTATTTATTCAGAACAAAGGATTGAAATTTAAACAATATAAAACGATGGCAAATTGTTAGTGGTTACTGGTTGGCGATTTATCAAAAATTAAACAAATCTGACGAGTAATAAGGGAAAATACCGAACGAGCTCTATCGTGATGAATATGAATTATTAACTTACGTTTACATAACGGAGATGGACGTAAGTGCCTGTTAAAGGTATTATAATATCACCTGAATTACTTAAGGGTGGAAACGTGTACGGGTGTTTAAAATAATTGGTTTTATGCATGCACTCCAATATGGCTGCCAATTCGACGAATAACGAGCAAAGTCGCATGCAGTGACGACTCGGGCAGGAAGGGTCGGCTGGATCATCAAAACATAATAAAAAAAATTAACCATTGATTTAGGACCGATATTGTATGGGATGGGATGTTAGGGATTAGGTATTATTACTTTTAGTGGACAAATCCTACTCTATTTGCCAGGGATCGAACAAAACTGTTTCAGTCTGTCTCACGTCAGTCAAACATGTACCGTGAGTACAGCGAAGTTTAATTTTACATGACATCATGGTTAACCTGTGATAACAGAGATAGAGAAGGAATTAATCAACAACCCCGCTGATTAGTACCTATTTAAAGTATTTTCTAGTCACATATATAAAATTTGTCCGATATCTAATTTTATTGGAGGCTATTCCCCCTCTTGTTGATCGGGTGACAGGTGTACAGAGGAGGTCTGTCGGGACGATCCCCCATACACGAGGCGTCACTGGCGAGACGCGCGTCAGCGTTCGAGCGAGGGTCCCGTGATCCCTCGCCCGCCCGTCCTCCGTACGTCGAACCGTCATCGAGGACGATGCGACCATGGTGGAAGAAATAATCGCGAGCGGGCAACGCCGCCGTCGATGTCGGAGAGTCGTGCCATGCGCGCCTCACTTTCACAGTCGGGTCTCGGAAAATGGCGTCGGCTAAGTTTCTCGAGGAAGCTCTGAGTACAGATGTCGACGAATCGGCCGTGAACGCGATAGTCGGCTCGCTGGAGAACCAGTTGGTAACCTCGACGCCGCCAGTATCGGGCCAGCCGGGGGCGACGCTGGCCATAACGCAGAACCACGTAAACAGTGCAATATCAAACGGCGGGACACAAGTCGTCGCCCCACAGAAACACGGGACCATCGCGAACGGTGACTCGATAAGCGGCGGCGGAGGTGGAGGAGGCGCCCAGGCGGCGACGGATGCGACGGCGGCGACGACGGCGAAGGGTAACGCCGCTACGATGATCATCGGCGGCGGCGGCGGTCCCGGGGGCGCCCCGACCGCCGCCTACATCACCAACCAGACGGCGTCCCCCATCGAGACTAACAACAAACAGCAGAATAACGAGGCCGTCAAGATCGTGTACACGCAGGGCCAGCAGGGGAACCAGGTCATGACGAGCACGGGGGCCATCCTCCAAAACAGGGTGACATTGCCGAACCAGTCACTGCCCAATGGTACGATCGGCATACAGCCTCAGGCCGTCCTCCAGGCCGGCAATGCCAAACAGCCGACGTTATTGCTGAAGACTACCGGGGCGCCCGGCGCTCCCGGCCTCGTCACTGTTCCCATGAACGTGACTTCACAAGCGAATAACGTAGGTAGCCCCAGCACTCAATCCCCAAATATCCTTTCCAACCTCCAGGTAGTCAATGTGCGCCCTGGAATTCCTACTCAGCAGCAGAAAGGTCAACCAGCTCGTGTAGTGCTAAGTGCACCTCAGTTAGTAGGGGCCCGTGCTGGAGCTCCAGTAAGTTTTATAGTACAGATACAGTCGAATGGGTAGGCTTCACCCACTCTCACTAACTAACTCTCTAACTAATCTTAACTTTATGATAAGCCCGCCCATTCGATTGTCTTCCTACCTTTTTACTTTCTTTGTGTGTGTTGTCAATTTGCCACACTTGTCTGACAGTCTGAATCAGTTCACTCACTCGGCCCCACTATTTGTTTTGATTCAGTCATTTAATTTTTAGGTTATGAACATGTCACTGAAGAATACTGAAGACTCAAGTGTCAAAACAATCAACATTTTTCCAGATCAATAAAATACATTTTGTGAATTTCAAAGCATCCAGAGAAACTAACTTCCATACTATACTCATTTCATTCAAATTTTGAGTCTTTCATTGGTTTTTTTCAATTTTTAATACCATTTCCAAAAATAATTTCAATCTCAAATAAACACTGTCAGACCTGTACAAGTAGTTGCATTGAGGTATAGTAATTTTGAAATTTAGCCTTCCAAATTATGTTTGTTATAATCATTATCTTGGGTATTTTCTAAAAAGTATTTTAATAGAATATACACTGCTGGTTGTATTTTTGTTTTTTAATTCAATGTTTAGACCTTTTACTAACTCACTATTCTAGTATACATATACTTGCATGTTTCAAAAAAGTTCACGAAACTAACAATACTCACTCCACAAACACATAGTAGCTCACTTTTACTCCAATGAATTAAATTACACTAAATATTAAATTCAAAAATATACAAGCTTTCGCTTCAAAACAGTCACGAAACAGTGTTCGATGTCGCACTCTATGCTTTTATATCGCTTTTGCTGTACACAAGTAGTATTTTCTCTTTTTCATCTTTTTGTCCGAGACAGGGGGTCCATGTTATGTCTAAAGGTGTGCTTGTCGTGATGTTTTAGCAATTAACCTTACAATCGTTTCATGGTTTACAACCCGGTCAGCAGGGAGCGTTGTTGTTAAAGACTGAAAATGGACAGTATCAGTTGCTTAGAGTCGGTCCGGCTCCGGTCAATTCCTCTCAGGCGGCCGGGCAACCCGTCACTTTCCGAATGCAGACTGTACCCACTGTAAGTATCATTTAACATTTGTTTAAATTCACAGTTCCAATCTCGGTATAGTGACTCTCATCTTAACGGGTTTCATTTATGTTTTCAGCAGACAACCGTGGTCAGTTCGGCGAGTGCTCCCGCTCAAGGCGGGACCACGACGGTCACGTCAACGGCTCAGCCTGTACAAGCTCAGGTTACACAAGTCCAAGTACAGGTAAAACAAATCAGTCTCCAATTAACATGGCGAATTTCACTTTTGGAACTTTGCAGAGGCCTAATGACAATACCAAAGAAAAATGCAGGAAGTTCCTTGCCAATCTGCTGGAGCTGTCCAGTAGGGAACCGAAATCGGTAGAGAGGAACGTTCGGACCCTTATCCAGGAATTGATAGATAATAAAGTGGAACCTGAGGATTTCTGCGATAAATTGGAAAGGCTGCTGAACGCATCCCCACAACCGTGCCTAATTGGATTTTTGAAAGTAAGGAGAATTTAGAAAATATGCGATCATTAACAAAGAACAGTGATTTTAGCTTGAAATATTGTCATATGTTACATATTTAGTAAACTGATCTACTTTGCTGTTCCTTATGTCCTTTGCGGAACTGCATAAAAGGCTTTTTTATTCACCAGTGAATATGAGTACAATGAATATTTGTCTCGTCCATATACACAATATACCATCCTTCTTTTCGGTACTGTAAACCTATGATATACACATTTTAAAGTAAATCCGTTTATCATAAACACAGCATGTACACAGCACAAATAAAAATCTCAACTTATCTGTAATTCGTCAGTAGAATCTTGGGTCCCGCTGCAGCTTCGTTTTTCATAAATGTTGCGACATTCGACACAATTTGTCGCCCCTGACTTGAAATAGTTTGCCCTTTAATACCAATAAGTTTCTTAGGAGCCATTTTTCACACTCTCCACGAGCTAATACTTCTGTACAGCCCCAAAAAGGGCTTTTAGAAAGGTAATTAACACAGAAAGCACAATGAAAACAAAGAGAATACAAGGAACATACTCAAACGCACCTCGATTGACCTATCAACAATGAAATCATGCAATAATAGATGCGATATGTGATGCAATATGTTTAGGTTTACTCTTTTCCAGTCAATTGAGAATTGGCTTTACTGCTCATAAATAAGCAATTGCAAGACAAAATCATACAATTGAAATTTGCTTCACCTCTCTGTTTGATTGGTGATGGCAGGAGGTGATATACCTCCTGCCATTTGTAGGGTTACACAACTGAAATATGTTTAAAATATGACAGTGACTATCACAAATTCTATAGATTTGGTAGGTCATGTACAACATAGAATGTTTGATATCAAGAACATGTTTCTGAGCGTCTACCCTAATGACTAGTTTACCCCATTAGACTAGTGAGAATTGACCCATATATTACGTTACATTTTATTAGACATCATTCTTAAACAAATTTTCTGTTAAATTTCAACTTCTATTCACAAAGTACCCATCTAATAAAGGATTTCAAAATTTTTGAATATAATATTATTTCAAAATAAAACGAGTCATTTTTTCCGTTACAAATCATTAAGTTTTGGTATTGTTACATTGATGACATACAACGCACGGTAGTGTTACTTTTTGATTTCTTTAAGTAAAATTTCTTCATTTTTCTTTTTAGCCCTTAAAATCCACAAATAAAAAATTGATGGCGTAGAGGCTCTGCGAACTACTTTTTTGACAGTTTATTAAAAATGTAACAACAGCAAATATCTCAACTTCATGAGCTGCTGAAGTACTCCATTTCCTTATTGTAAACTGATGCTTACCCTTCATTAAAATTTTTCAGAAAAGCTTACCTCTATTGCGGTATTCATTGGCGACCCAGGAGTTATCAATTGATGGCATCCGTCCACCACCAGCCAATGTGGTATTCTCCAGCGCTGGCGCGACGCCGACCGTCCAGACGGTCAGACCAGCGGGCATACCGGCGAACCAGGTCCGGATAGTTGCTCCTGGCACTGCCGTCGTCAGACCTGCACAGGCAAGTAAAAAACAAATAAAGTTGAAGGCACGAAAAAAGGACTTGTAGTTTGAGGGTATCAAACACTTTTTGTATGTGGGAAAGTCACTTTAATTGCATTTGACATAAGTGATCAGTGACTTCTTATTTTTCTACATTTAGTTTCTGTCGTCTGCATATTTATGTTTTATTTTGTAAAGGTCATCCAGCAAAGACTGGTGACGCCGGTCAGAGCTCCAGTTCAGCAGGCAACGAGGATGGTGACAGCGATCAGGCAACCGACCGCTCCTGGTAACAACGTAATCGTGTCAACATCCCAGCCTCCAGCTTTACATCCCGTCTACCCGAACAATCAACAGTTACGACCTGGGGTTAACATAAGGCAACCTGTACAGGTTAGAACATACAATTTTATAAAAAGTACATTTCTAAAGGTGTGGATCACCTATATTTTTACATTTTACATTTTAAGTTTACATTTTATTTTACATTTTTTAAAAATATACAAAATATATAAATTGTTTGTTACCAAGGGAACTGTCAAACAAGTTATAAGTGCTTTAATGCTAGTACCAACTGTCTTAATTTCTGTTGTCACATATTTATTCACATAAAATTGATTCCAAAATTCACATTTACCTTTAAGAAATTGAAAAGGAACTTATTGTAAGTCAGTAAAACTTTATAATTTGATTCCATTCAGTTATTAATTCCATGTCTTGTATTTTTAGGTGCGAACAGTAACACCAGGCCAGATCCGGCAGCAGGTCCAAGTGCGGACAGCGACGCCCGTCAAGATGCAAGGGGCGAAACCATCAGTGCCTTCCATTACGAAGCCGACGGCGAAGGACAAAGAGAAGAAGACCTTCTCGTCGGCGTACACGGGCGACGACGACATCAACGACGTCGCCGCGATGGGCGGCGTCAACCTCGCCGAGGAGACGCAGAAGATCCTTGGCTCGACGGAGTTTGTCGGCACACAGATCAGATCGTGCAAGGAGGACATGCTGTGCTCGATGCCGCCATTGCAGCAGAAGATCAGGCAGGTAATGCAGAAGCACGGCCTCCTCGAACCCAACCCGGACGTCGCTGCGTGCATCTCTCACGCGGCGCAGGAGAGGCTCAAGAACCTACTCGAGAAACTGTCCGTCATCACCGAGCATCGCTTGGATAATATCAAGCTTGATCAACGCTACGAAGTCACGAACGATGTCAAAGGTTTGTTACGTTTTGTTTACTTCGTAATTCACATCTCGTAAAAGGACTTAGTTGCTCTTTTTGTGAGCAATCGTTAGGGATAGACTAACTCTAATGGAGAATAAGTTAGTGCTGTTGTTACTTTGTTTCTAACATTAGTTCGACATATTTACAACTACTGATGTTAGTATTTTATGTGTATTTTACGTTACGTGAAGTATGATTCAAAAATTCCTTTTATCAAAGAGCCTTATGAAAGAATTATATAAGGTTGGAACTAGTAACATAGCTACTACTCAGAAATCTGAACCATGCATCATAAAACTGGAAAAAGACAGTTCAATACCAAAACACATTATTATCGAAATAAAAATAATTATTAACAACACCAACAAATTAAAATTATAAGATACGTTAACGCTCACATTATCATACTCGACTCGTCTAACTTTTATGGATAACCCCACAAAGTATGGTTAACACACAACATAAATCACTCACAGATATTACCAGCCTGAAACAGTTCCAATTAAGGAGACTAATTACATAACCACTAAGGTTTGACTATTCCCCCACAGCCCAGCTGAAGTTCCTCGAAGACCTCGACAGGGCGGAACGGAAGAGGCACGAGGAGGAGGAGCGGGAGATCCTACTGAAGGCAGCGAAGAGCAGGTCGAAAACGGAGGACCCGGAACAGGCGAAGCTGAAGGCGAAAGCGAAGGAGATGCAGAGGGTCGAGATGGAGGAGCTGAGGCAGCGGGAAGCGAACGCGACTGCTCTGCAGGCGATCGGACCAAGGAAAAAACCCAGAATGGACGGGGAGACGACGGGGGTCTCACAGGTATGATCAGTTGATTGGTAGATAATAAATGGTAGAATCTTGAAGGTTGAAGGGGTAGTGTTGTCTTGCTTGGCGATTCGGTAGAAATTTACTGGTCAAAATGGTTGCTTGCACAAAAATAAATTTCAAGTTCTATACAGTATTGTGTCAAGATATCTACAATTTCTTCGTTTTTCAAAATATGTTCCACTTTTGAATTCATTCTTTCGAATGTCGGCATGTCATTATTTCTATGTGCTTTGAGTTATTAATTTAGGCTGATTTGTTTATACTTAGTATGTATGTATTCTGATTGATAACAACTGACAATCAGTCCATCATAAACAAGAAAAGAAGTGAATAGCGTTTCATTTTCAATATTCTCTTCTTTTTCGAGTTAAATTGTTTGAAGAGTGTCCTTTTGACTGATGAAAATTGAATATTTTTCAGTTGTTCAACCTATAGGTTGAAAAGTTATTTGAAGTTCCTTTTTTAATTGATCCAACAATTCATAAATACTGTTTATCTTAGTAGCAGTATGTTTCCATGTTTCAATAGTTCCTTATTTTCCAATTTGAGGTTGAAGAATAATTTTGATATGCCTGCATTAGTGCCTGAGACACGATATTTTTGTAAATTGTTTAACAAGCAATTTGAATATGTGGTTATTATAATTCTAAAAGCCACAAAGGTAGAATGCGCATTTGGTATTACACTATAGTTTCTAGTATTTGGATGTGTTGGTCTAATGTTAAACTATTGTTGTTTCAGGCGAGTTCCGGAGGTATAAACAACGCGATACGTAGCCAGATGCCTTTAAGACAAAGAATGAAAAAAGTGACGTTGAGGGACCTCCAGTTCTTGTTTGAGTCGGAGAAAGACCTATGCAGAAGTAAACTTTTATACAAGTCATATCTTAAGTGATCCTCGCTTCTTGTCAGTGTTGTGATATTTACAGACCATTTAAATGTCTCTCAGTTGTTACTACTATTATATTTATACGTTTCGTGGACGGGGAAATGGGAAGAGTGGCGGCGGTGGCGTCCTCCACGGCGGCCGAACAGTACCTATTTTTTTACACATACAATTCATAACGATGAGTTTTCTTTTTGCATCCGGACGATCATCCATAATGAGGAACCAAAACCGATAAGAACGTGAAAAACTGACAGTTTAATTGTGTTTTGTATCAAAACTTGTAAATAGATGTTATTTCTTTTATTTGGGCCTCTGTTTATAGCTTATCTGTCTGTCGATAATGTCGACCTAGTTGTATCGAGAATTTATTCGAATCCAGTCGATTCGAGGAAATCCTAGTCAAAAATTAAAGGAAAGGTGCAGAAACTATTAAAAAACAATACAGTACAAATCAGAGGTCTTGAAGGGGATAAACTGTACATGCTTACTCATAGACTATTTGCAACTACCATTCTATTTTCATTATTTATTAGTTTATTTAGCGTTCTTTTATTTAAAAGTCGATTGTTTTTTCAAGTAAAATGATCAAAATTGCACATATATTTTTTATGATGCTTAATGTTGGGTGTGCAGAGTATTCGAGATTCCTTTTTGATAACAAATTTTTGATAGGTTTACTTATAATGAATTAGCGAGAGGTAGTGAAACACAATTTCTTTCAAGATGGGGTGAAATATTCTAGAAACGTTTAGCACTATCTTTTATGGATTTTGAAAGTCCACAACACCCATAAAAGATTTTAGAAATTAGATTCATGTGGTTGTTCTTCTTGGGGAGGGAGCTGGGTACGCTTTTGAACCTAAGATCTTTTCACTTTTAAAGAATATAAAATCAATTACGTGATAAATTATATTTGTTTATATATGTGTAATTTATTTTCGAAACGACTAGGTTTGGATTGTGTTCGACATGTTCGCTAACCGGCAAATGATTTCTAAAGAATTTTTCTACCATGGTGATGTAAATATATTGTAGATTTTTCTATAAATAAACATTGTCAGTTTTCTTCATAAGAAATAAAATATTTTAAGCAAGGTCGTGTTAATAATTTGTAATTAGTTGTATATTTGTTTTTTAACCTAAACCATTATAGATAGATATATATAATTTTTGTTATATAGAATAATATTTAATATAATAAAACATGAAATAAATCTAGCTATTGTTTTATGTAAATAAGACGAAATAAGATCAGAATTCGTTTGTGCAAAAAAAATCACTACAAATGTATATTTATTTTTAATACCAAAACTTTTTTAAAATGTAATGTATGCTGTATCAAATTTTTTCCTATTGGAAAACTCTGAACGTTTTTGTTGTTAAAAGTTTTGGTTTCAGTTTCCTTCAGATGCGATATGGAAAAGTTTATTGTTTCGGGCCTTATTATAAATATTGAGAATAAATGATTGTTTGGTTATTACATTCCTTAGTTTTATTTGCATTCATTCATCAGGCGCAAATAACCCCAAGATATGTTTAAAAATGGGTTAAAATAGAAATATCAGACGTAAAATGTGTAACTGTAGACATTAAATAATAATCAGACTTCATGAGTGAAAAATTTTAAATACCAGTGCAAGAATGAAATATTTCAGCTTGTTTGAATACAATATATTTCCAACTGAATAACTGCAAAAAAAATTTGGAGTGGCAATGTGATGAACATTATCACCAGTTATGAGTAATATCTTTATGGGAAACTTTGAAATGAATTATTTATATACATGCAACTAAAAATATACGTGGACTTTAAACTTTGAATAAACTTTTAGCTCGTCTCACACAACATTCAACAACCTCAAATAATTGCTACCAATGCAATCCCATATTATTCCAAAGAAGAGAGGACAAATAAGAAACACATTCAACGTCCGAACAGTACCCATTCAGTACGGAAAATACCTTAAAACCAAAATAGCAATAACCAAACTACAGACTGTAACACATATTTTATGACTCGGCAGAGATTTTGCAAGATCAGGTCTTATAATAATGAATAATATAATAATATGGTCAATAATGGACCTACTAGCTGCATTATTATATTTACTTGATGTATTTACTGTACGTATTGGGTGTAATGTATATTCGTATTGTGTGCATTTTTTTTGGGGTGTAGATATCACACAAATTGTATTCATGACGTGATGTTTTAATGGCTAACTGCTCTCAAGTGATATCTACAATACCTGATTTTTTTCAAAGAAATTTTTTAAATTTTGTCAAAACGAACTCCGGTCTTCCCTACTTAGAAATAAAACGTAAACGACGGAATTATAACGTGCACGGAGAAATGTCTCAAATAAAAGTTGGTCCCGATTTTTCATGAATTAACAAGTACCGTTAACTTGTGTTTAATTAGAAAGGCAAAAGTCGTCCGGGGAAATTTGTTTAACTTTCCTTTTTGGAAATATTTATAAGCAGATTTCAATAAACCTATTTTCCAGTTAAATTGTTCGCTGTAATTCGGCACCCTCTGGCTAAAAAGGGGTGAAATTGCAGGTGGTGGGAAAGTGAGGATAAGGGGGGGGAGTTGGGTGTGGGATGAAAGTCCCGCCACCATCACCATCTTGTTCTGACGTTGAACGAAGAAGTGTACAAGCGTCGGGTAAATTCGCTCGCCCCCCCGAGGCCAATTCGAAAAATAATACAACATTAATTTTATAAACTAATTCAAATTACCTTCTCTCCTTAATCAGAGATGGGAAATTTTAATAATTAACTTTGCAAACTTTTACGCACTCTAGGCGCTTTACAACATTCACAAAATTCAATTTTCTAGGTTTTAATGCCAAAGCTGTGTACCCAACAAGACCTTTTAATTAAAATTTTAAACTATTTAGAAATACCGAACGAAATTCTGCCTTTCGGCTAAGACGGATTATACGATGAGAGGTGGATTGTGTGTTTCTCCTGCTCCTTGCAATTCGGCTCCAAAGCGAAAAACTTGAGCCCTTCTAATCTCGGAGTTCTGGCCCTTTTTAATTACTTCTTACGGTTTTGTCATGAAAAATTGCGATGACCCTCGTTTGCACTTAACGTTACTACCAAAAACACAAATCCAAATTTTACGGGTCTATATTAAACTTTTATATACTAACCATGAAATGCATGTGACGGGAATACAAGCCATAACTCACTTTCACGTTGTACACTACAACTGTAATACTGTAGTCTCTATTGTAAGTCTCATTTCGTAATTGACACAAGTTGGAAATTATCGCACTACCTTATCATAACTTTTTATGTACCTCCATATATACATCTATATGAATCATCAGTACGAGTACGAGTGTATTATACATATGTAGATTATCAGCATGAGTTGTTGCCGCAAGACAATAAACAATGTCCTGTAGTAGAGTGTTTCGTTTTTGGAAAATAAATTTAATTGTTCGGGGTTTCCTGGGGGTAGGCAAAAATGAGGAAAAAGGAACAACCGCCTCGAAATATTAATAATAATAATAACAATCATCGGTTCCATAATAGAGGAAAAAGTCCAGGTCTCGTGCGTGGGGAGAGAGAGAGAGAGACACGAGAGAAGAGTAAGAGAAACTGGAATTTGGAATTCGTGAAGTTAGCTTTAGGGCTTTCGTCGAAACCTCGGCTGGAACTCACAAGGACGGCCCCGGGGAAAACATATTTTACAGCGCGCCCAGGTCGCCCCGGGGCGGCTCGCCCACCGCCCCGGGCGGACACGCTGTATAATGTTAAAATTATTCTCTTTCTCCTTCGGTCTCCCGTTCTCTTTCTCTCCCGCTCGGCGACGTTGCTGCGTTTTACATAAAACAGGAATTTTCATTACAAAAGGATATCTTATTTTTCTTTCACTGTGCGTTATGCCCTGGAGTAGGATACGCCTCATTTCGGCCAGTTCTTTCCTTTCTCGCTCGTGTATTAAAGATGGAAATCGATATTTCATAATCAAGTGATTCCATAGTAACATTTTTTGGTCGTATAGAGTTGGGCCAGTCAACTAATTTTAGTTGAACAAAAATACTTATGGTTGAGCCAATGTAAGATTTTCGTCCATGTTTGATAAACATGCGGCAAAAATTTAATGGGTTATTCCTTGGACTATTCTAAGAATATTTTGTTCCAGCTCTGATACAAGCATTCAATCTTCTCATCATTGCCTGCCAAACTCTTTTAAACACACCAGGTTCGTTTCTAATTGAATTACACTCAGCAATTACCCGATTTCACAAGTTGTCCAAATTTTCCACTGGAGTGCCGTAAACTAATGACTTTAGATAACCCCAATAGGAAATAATCTATGGGGTTTAAGTCAGGGGATCGAGCTGATCATGCGTGTGGTCCACCTCGACCAATCCAGCGACCTCCGTACGGTGCTATTAAAAATTCAAGAGCAACCAAACTAAAATGTGGTGGTGTACCACCGTACATAAAGCACAATGCATTTCTTGCTGCCAGTGGTACATCCTCCAGTAAGCCGGTTAGCGTTTCTTCTAAAAAGTTGCGATACACCTTGCCAGTAAGTCTTCCTGGTAGAAATACCGGTCCAATCAGGCAGTTACCCACAATTCCAACCCAAACATTCAACGAGAACTGATGTTGAAAACGATCTTCTACTATGTCATGCGGATTTTTGTCTGCC
Source organism: Cryptocephalus primarius (assembly GCA_963576515.1). Lineage (NCBI taxonomy): Eukaryota > Metazoa > Arthropoda > Insecta > Coleoptera > Chrysomelidae > Cryptocephalus > Cryptocephalus primarius. The sequence goes on along the minus strand of OY754940.1, from coordinate 5,863,045 downwards.
CGTATACGGGTATTGTGAAAATTCATTATTGCATTCGTGGAGAAATTCGTTTCATCGGTATAAAGAATCTGGTTAAGTAATTGAGGGACTAGAACCAATGTTTGCAAAAACCATTGACATAATGTAACACGTGGAGAAAAATCAGCAGGTAGTAGTGCCTGAACGAGTTGCAATGTGGTATGGATACAACAAATTGTTCTTAAGAATTTTCCAGATGGCCCAATAACTTACATTTAAAGTATTTGCACTTTTTCGCGTAGAACTAACTGGATCTTCGTCTATCATGTCCAGCACAGTCTGTTCCAGTTGTATTGTCTTCCTGGGCCTCCACTTCGTTTCAATGTTTTTGTTCCGTTGATGAATGTTTTAGAAGATTTTTCGCTGGGGGACATTACGGTCAGGAAACCGTTCAATGTACAACCGCCTAGCTTGTGATGAATTGCCATCAGCAAGTCCATACATGAAATGCATGTCAGTATAATTCATGATAGAGCATTTCACCAACCACACGTCAAACAGCCAAACTTAATCTACATAAATAAATGCGACCGATACAAGATAACAACTCATTGTAAAGTTTTTTTTTACGTGCTAAACCCACTGCCGTACGCCATACCTTTATTTACATTAATAATTTTAACAAATATTGAAAATGGTTGACGCAACTTCTTTTTCCACCCTGTATCTTCGAAATGAAGCTGTTTTTTTAAAACCATCAAAGAACAAAATATTCATAGAATTCCAAGGAATAGCCCCTTAAATTTTTGCCGCATGTTTACCTCACCCTGTATAAGACCTCAATAGTATATCTCTACAAGGGAACTAGTCTACTAGGGTATGTATATCTCTACAGGATAAGGTTCCACCTGCACGTTATGGGGGGTGATCCAACACTACATCCGCCTAAACACTCCAAGAAAACAACAACTGTACAATGGTGGTTAAGCAGTTTACTCAACTAAACATGTTTCGAGCAATTTGTGCTCATCTTCAGTCTTCTGTGCTTATTTCTCAAAGTACAAAGCTACTGAAGACATGTCAAGTAAAACAAAATTAATACATTTATACAGATTAGAACCAGTTTGCACCATGCATAAATGGGAACTATTCGTAAACCGCATATAAGCATGTTTTAACAAAAATGGCAATGGCACTCGTGACTTGGCAGAGTCATACATACACAGACTCTAGCGTGAAGTAGGAACACAACGGTTATATGGCGATTTAAATCCCCGTGCATATCTCATGTTGGCAACACTGAACAATGATATCACTTCCTCTCTACATTCAGCTATCTTAGCGTTCCTCTTGATGAGAAACTTGCAACAAACTCAAGATCTCACCACGGAAGTTCCACATCGCAATTTTTTAAATCCATATGTGATCTGAACAAAACGACGCCGGCAACAGTGTTCATCTTCCAACCTTGGTTCGCTGGATGTATCGGGCGGTCATTATGAAATTTTTATTGTTGTGAATAATTTTGATAAGCCTGAATCGATAGAGAACTTTTCGCGATTATATTTTTTGTAAAAAAAAACAGCCGAAGAAGACCGAAACGTACATCAATCACGTTCGAATAAATTCGCTTTGCAAACAATAGAAACATTAAATCAATTTTATTGTACGAGTCACTTTGGATAGTAGGTACTTGTAAAGTAAATTAACAAATGTGATTTATTAGACTCTTTAGCAAATCTTACGTACTGTAACGTCGTAAATCATCGCAAAACAGAAGTCTAAATGCCAAAAAAATAAATCAATCGGACAAGCCTCGCGCAACGAGCCCTATTAAAATGCATGAGCAATTAAAATTGGCCGAAAAAAAAATCGTCGAAATTGTCGAGATGAATCGGACGCTGGCAGTGTTATAATCAACGTCGATAATTACGATTATGATGTAGATTAAGTGTTCCATCGCCATATCTCCCAATTACTGTTTTTAGGGATAATTACTCTTGAAGTGAGGAGTGCGGACTGCATCGTCCGCCATTTTCTACGGTCGATACTTTCATAATAAATTAGTAACGAAATCTGGACCGTAATGTGTACTCGTACATGTATAACATCTTTGAATAACGCTTTGCCAGTTCAATAAACATTGCATGTTTTGAATATATGTGTATTTATTACGTTGAAAGATAAAGATAATTCTGAGCCCTCAATTTTGAACAGTTTTTGTACGGCCAATTTGGTCTCTTCAATAGACTTTATATTTACAGATAAGAGAGGAGAGACCTAACCTAACCTAATCTAACCTGACCTAACGTAACCTAAACCACAATTATGTGCCAAATTATGATCAATTAACAAGATGATAAAGAAAATATACCACGACATTCTTTCTAACACCCTTTCACTCTTGTCTAAGTATCTGACCCCGTATGTGTATTGTCTGTTCCAGATGGGGAAATCTCAATGTTTCGAGAGGTAGAGTCAGGTTAGAGAATTTCATAAAACGTAACAAAATAATAACGAATAAGGGAACGGCGTGTTCATTGTCGAGAATATGTCGCAAGAAGACCACCATTGCGAATTCGCCACCTCTGAGGGTATAAGTCAGGATGAAAGAAAAGCGTTCTCTAACGTTGCAATAAGGAGGTTACAGGAAGGATTTAAGTAGTTTTGTTTTTGTGTCAGCTGTGTACTTTACATCAAAGTAGCCGTAGAAAATCTTAATTCTCTTATCGCATGCACCTGTTTCCCAGGGGAAAGTGGCTGAAAATTTAAAAATTTTCTGACAAACTTTGCCACGTATCGTTTTTAGCACATGGAATTAATATAGAGGCAGAATCTATCAAATATGAGTATCCTTTGGTAGATCTATTAATATCTATCGTTAAAAAGTTTCTATCAAGGTTCCATAAGAGTACAATTTTGAAAGGAGAACTCGGCAGGCATTCATAGTCCACTCCAGCCTATTGTCAGAAGATGAATGCTGCTGTTTTCTGGTGAAATTTTTCAAAATTCCTCTTTCAAATGTGAAAATGACAAGGATGACGTTGGGATAAAGAAGGTTAAAAATTTGTACTACTGCTGTAAGTTGGTAGAACTATTTCGACTAGGTTCTTTTCACAACCCTACTTCAAATTAGCCCAACCCCACTTCAAATGACAAATCCATATGATACCAGGTGATACAGTGATCAAAATTTTGTTAAAAAAAATTACAAAAAGTTAACTATTTCTCTCCGAACAAAACATTTTAGGTTCTTTGGGCCATTCTGAACAAAAACGGGTGTTATCAATTTTTCTCTAAAGTTTACCCTTTCCGATCTATAAACATTTAAAATTTAAGAAGGCGAAATCGGCCGTTTATGAAGCTTTAACACTTAGGAAATAATATTATTTTTGAAGTTACCAAGTGCCTGAAGTAAAGTTCAAATAGCCCATTAAATAATCTTGAAGTACTTTTCAAAATTGTTTGTTGTAATTTGTTTAAAAAAAATTGTTTGAACAATTTCATAATTTCAAGTTTCATATGGACTAAGTGATTAAAGGGCTATTTTGATATATTATTGAAAAAAGGAAATAGGTTACAAAAGGTTATTATACTTACTTAAAATATTTCTAGAGGACACAGTATCAGATGGAGACCTACATTTGTCATAGGTACAGCGTAATATCTAAATTAAAACACCGTCTAATTACAATTCCATTAATGTGTAACGAAGTTTTTCTTTCTACAAACATATTTTGTCCAACAGGGCGTTCATTTCAAATTACAAATTCTGAAAATACAATTAAAATTTAAATTTTTTCATATTTTATTTTAAAATCTAATTATTAAAAAAGATCCAGAACTCTTATGAACTTTTATGAATGCTGTTTTCAGCTAATTTGTTTTTTAACACGCATTTATTAGCATGATCTGTATGTAAGTACGTAACGAAATCTTTCAGTCTGATTAATTTGAAAATTAGCACACGTTTTAAGGCTCGATGACAATACTAGAATTTAATAACTATATCCTGATGTCCCCACCAGGATCATCAGGATAAAAAAATTAATGATATTAGTTGGCGCCTTCGCCATTCCTTATAAGTCGTTGGTAGATGTGATAAGTTCTTTAATATTCAGCTGGCAAAGGCAATTATGTATTAATATGTATTAAATTGAAGGAGTTAAGTAAAAACACATTCACTTTAAAACATTGTTACTGTTATAAAATCCTTCCCTTCTTCGCCAACTGCCTAGTTTTACGATTTAAAGAAATAGTTTCCAATTATTAACTTCACTAGTCGATCGTGAAGAACGAATGGAAAGGAAAGGGATAATGCATACTTCGAACTACATTATAGTTAAGCCGCGATATATACGTATCGTCGTGCTGTTATATTTTTCTCAGACGCCTCGCAAATTCTCTAAGAAAAATTGAAAAGAGGTAAGAAACAGATATTTTTAACACCTTCATTTAACTTATTTTCCTCATTCAAAGTGGAGACTATTAATTCATGGGCATTAAAAAAACTAAAACAAAAAATCAATAAAAAATTTTCAAAGCACGACGACTAAAAACAGAGTATTAAAATTCAAATCCGATTTGATTTAACAAGAACGTTATAAATGGTTAACATATTAATTCTACGATTTCAATTATTTTTCATTGTTAAATACAAATCAATGCATCATACAAAGACAACAATTAAAAAAAATATTGCGAAAATTTGATCTTTAAATTTAGTTCTCAATGCAGTCGGGGGTTGCTTCTGAATAAATCTGTTATTCTCATTAAAGTCTTTGCAGGTAGATGCCCGCGTATTATAAAAAAACTACAGGAGCGAAGTAATGTTGGTGAGGTTTTCGTTCGATTTTGAATTAGGGGTGTATATATATTTTTAATAAATTATACTCTAAAAAAAATGAAAAAACACGCTTTTATAGCAAACCGAACTAAAATGTAAAAAATAATTTTTAACATTTACTACATAAGATGTAAGAAAAATAATGTTGGTTTAATACTTCAATATAGGAGTATATACCTATAGTATATTTAATAGTTTATTATTTTCATCATTTTTACAAAATTTATCAATATTTTTCATAAAAATGTAGCACATAATGACAATATTCGGTTGCATATATTTCGTGCATTACTCATCGTTAGTAGAGACATATTTTATTCAAAAATTTGTTTCCAGATACCAAATCAGGCATTTCCCTTTTACCAATTCAGATTAAACCTTATTACAAAATACCGTTACAAGCATAAGGACAGAAGGTACAAAAGATTTTTCCCGGCTGGTATCAAAACATTCGGTTAAACTCCCCTACGTTTCCTTCTACATATTCGGACCTTAGTGGACCTAGCTCGTATATTTCCGCATCAGCGGTGCAGAAAATACTCCTTTTCCCGATAGGACCCTCGACAACGATCCGGAAAGGGTTTATGTGAACCATGGGTGAGGCTAAATTGCAATTTTAAGTGTGTGTTTTGTGCGAGAGACGGCTTTGAGGAGAAAATTGCGACGGAAATTTTATATAAAAGTACATGTTGGCGTAGGTTGAGGCGCGCAGAGGTCGATTCCTGGATAGGATAGGTACGGGAGAGGGCGTTTAACTCTTTTGTGGTGTTTTTTTAATGTAATCTTACCTATAAAGAAGTGAGAAATAACATATTCTCGAAATAATATATTCGAACTTTGAAGTATAGCAACGAAAATGATGTGAAGATAACCATAAAACTTTGTTTATTAAATATAAAAAAAGTAAATTTTTTTTTATATTATTTATGTATTATATATCTATATTATTATATATATTATATATATATATAATATATATATATATATATATATATATATATATATATATATATATATATTATTTTTATATTATTATATATATTTTTTAAAAATAAAAGTAAAATTGTTTTACCCGATCAAAACAATTAAAACAATCAACTTGTAGGGAATAAAGAAAAAATTTTATAATGAGCTAGTTATGTGGTGCATTCGTTGCAATGAGTTTAAAAATAAGTTTGAATTAAAATATTAATAACTTCTGAAAAAGTAGCTGTACGTCTTGGATTTTGAGTAAAAAATAAGCTCTAAAATTGAATTTGTTTATCACATGCCCCTTAATTTTGCAATGATATTATTCACGTAATAATAAAGTTAGAATAATTCTAAAGTGTCCAACTTAAAGAAAAAGGGTTTTTGTATGAATTTAAATTGCCAAAAGATCTAAAATTTCATTTCAACAATCGTAAAACTACATTCCTAAATTGTAGCACTTTTATCTTATAAATAAATAGAATAACTTTGTTGAACTGACATGTACAATAATAATTTTCTTTTACTCAGAAAGATGGCATCTTTGCACGAATTAAAAAAAGTTACCCTACGATGCTGTGGAACGAAGTTAGCTTTTGTTTTTAAAAAATTCGTGACGGCCTTGTTTATAAAAATTACGAAAGTTCAGTTAAAAAAAAGTTAAAAATTTTAATGTTCAGGACCTGATGTGTTACTGCAAAAAAATTGTAATGAACTTCCTTAAAAATGAGCCCCTGGGGAAGCTTCAAACAAGAAGGGTTTTAAGCCAGCAAATGGGAGTGTGGTGGGAGAACTATACATTTCGAAAAGTAATTAACGTGAATTGAAGTTTTTTTTAAATCTTAACCATATTTCTCTGCTCAATAAGAATATTTCATTAGTTTATTATGAAACTTGTAAATTAATGTAATGTAATTAACGTAAATTGATTTTTTTTAAATTTTTACCACATTTCTCTGCTCAATAAGCGTTTATTATGAAACTTGTAAATTAATCAAGTACCTAATTTGTGTAAATATTGTAATATAATATTTTTTCACTTTTAATCTTTTTCATTATTTACTATGAAAAGTATAGAAAAGTGATATATTGATTGAGATATGCTTAATATAGTTATACAGTGCGAGTCTCTAACTTGGAATAAATTCAGTAAATCAAAGACAGTTTTTTTTTTGTTGAAAATATGATCGGTCAGGTCAACTAGTATTTTGAATTGCGCTCTTTTCGATGTAAGAAATAGTTATACAGCGTGTACCAAATTTGAGATATGGCGTCATCGACCATTTTTTTAAATGGCAATACTAATTTTTTTATGATTACTCTTAAAGGGTATATCGCGTTACACATGCGTACCAAATATAAAATTTTAATCCTTGTCGTTTAAAAGATATTTAATTCGGGCTTTTTTATGGCGTCCAAGAACACCGAAAATTGCAAAATAATTTTATTTTATCGATGTTTTCCATTAAAATGACAAAATGGCGACATTTGTTAAGTTATGAAGTTCGTTTGATAAAAGGTAAATATGCCATGAAGTGAATCGGAACGGAATAAAGCTTAAAAACCCCTTTCTGGCATAATCTGCTGAACATGCGACCAACCGCCTTCAGACAATGGTAACCGTGCACCATGGATACCGACAAGGCGATTTTCAAAAAAAAAACACGAAACGGCAAAACAAAAACCTATACAATCAATCAGATTAGATACAAGAGAAGAGTGAGTGAGCGAGAGACAGAGAGGCGGAGAGAGAAAGAGAGAACCGAAATAGCATATTCAGCGCACGCAAAAAATGAATCGCAAACAGTGCCCGGAGCGATCCGGGACCGTTCAGGTGCCCCGCAGGTATCCAGTAATCCGGCCTTCGTGTTTCAGCCTGCGGACTTTTACATAAAAGGGTTCGTATTTCTCGTGGACCTGATACCGAATAGAAGGCTGGCTGACTCTTTAGTCTGTGTTCTCTCTCTCTCATCTCTCTTTCTATGCCTCTAGGATTATTAAACCCGATTCCGCCTCCAACAAAAAGTAAGTCGAGGAGAGCGAGAGAGAACAGAGGAGATGAGAGACTCCAGTGTCGGATGTTCTCAGGGTTGGCAATCATGGAATAATAAATGAGGAGTTAGAAGACAACTATATCGTGATGTAAATGAAATAAAGGTTAAGGAAAACGATTTTATACATATTTTTTATTGAATTACGTATATCTTTCTGGCAATAACAATTTTTTTTGTCAATTTCATTAGTACAACGATATATTTCAGTGTCATCGAAAATATAAGCCAATGTCCAATTCCCTTTATACTGCTTCCATTTTTGCAAAACATAAAACAATTTTAACGTATTCTCTTACATTCAAATCTGGCGAATGTAAATTGGTGCTCTTTTAGGTTAATGGATATTATGCAAGCGTTCAGTTCGATTTGTTTGCGAATTCTTTGAAATTCGCCCCCTAAGAGGCAAAAGGGATGCAATATCTTCTTTAACTCGATAAAATATCAGTTAGATACTTACTACAATATACATCTTGATATCGATAACCAATGTGTTGGTAGCTCAAAATTATCTTTCTTAAGGGATGAAATGTGTTAATGTCAACTTGACATTTATTTATATTGTTAGGAATTGTGTTTGTCATTTGAGCACGTGGCGATTTCGTTAACTAGAATGCATGCACTTCTTTAATTTTTCTTTCTTTCGTCCTTTTCTCTGTTAGTAGTAGTGGTAGGTATCTTCACTCTTGATTTCTTCCCTTTGTCATAGTCGGTAGCCTTCCTTATTAATGGATTTACGTGTTTCTCCATCCTATCCTATTTCCTATTGCCTTCCTGGTCCTGTCTGGGACCTGATTCCCTTACCTCCTCCTTCTTCGTGTTCTTCTTGGACGTCTTCTGTAGTTTCTGGAGAACAGGGAGAACAGAAAATTCCCCGTTGTTAGCCTCATTCTTCGCAATCGTTCCTGACTGCACGTCCACCCTCTTGGGGGTCTTGTATGTTATTTCTAGGTCTAGGGCCTCGAAGAGACAATCCAGCAAACCTCGCAGCGTCCTGTTGTCCAGCTACGCCAGGGATTTCAGCACCTCGGTGGCATGGGTCATCTTCGGTACCGACGCCTCCTGTCGCTCACTGACAGCCATTCTGCTGCTTTCTTCGTTCCACGAAGAGCCTGCAATCGTGCAGGTAAACAACCCTATTAGCACCGTAGGTGCACAAACAGAGTCGTTAACCACGTCACTCGCACAAGCAACACTGGCGAAAAATATTGAGGGAAACACGTCCGATTTTCTCGAACGGCTAGCCTGAACTTCCTGCTAGTTTTTTTCTTCAGCCTTTTACACTTTATACTTTTACAACACTCTGCATAAGCTTACCGAACTCGTTCGTCAAAATTTACACATTATCGCAGTAAAACCTTTTGTCACAAAGTGTTAGTATGTTATGGATGCTGCTTTTTTACTCGCAGTTTGATTTTAATTAGTGTAGTATCATCTTTTGTATTTCCAAAACACTAATCTTCACACTCCCCCTGGTGATTATCGTATTCGACCGGCCTAACAGAACTCGAGGGGTTGTACGTAGACATATACTTGTGTGTGTGTGTGTGACTCCGCCGTCGCCCGGAGTGCTGCAGGGTTACTATTAGGGCCCCGGGGTGGATCCGAGCGACCTCGTTCCGTGCCACATAATTTCCAAGAGCGCCCGGGGCTCATCCAGTCCCGATAAAATATAAACAGGCGTACGCGGCCGTTCGAAAAATTGACTGTGATATGATATATGAGCGTGTACGTGGGTGAGAGTGAGCGAAAGAGAGAGAGAGAGAGAGAGAGAGAGAGAGAGAGAGAGAGAGAGAGAGAGAGAGAGAGAGAGAGAGAGAGAGAGAGAGAGAGGAGTCGATGATGGTGGTGAGCCCCTGAGGGGGGCAGGAACGTTGAGCCCCTCGGGCCGACACGAAAGGAGAGGTCGGAGCTGTATACGGGGAGTTTCAAAAGAAAGGTCGGAATTTCGCATCGTATTGGATTTTAAAATGTAAAAGGTTCGAGGAATTTAGACTGACATATATTGGATTACAAAGATCTAAGAATTCTCGTCCTGGGTCTCCTTAAGAGTCCTTAGGTCCTTAATATTCGTTCCCATGCTACATATGTAGCAATTAGGACATGATTACTTGGAAAACGTGTGTTCAAATTTTGAGAATTCATTGTCATTATTATATTCTGTCTACGAAATAAAAGGTTGAATTTTCCAAAAATGATCCATTTTGAAAATCAAAATTGAGAAAATTGCCCAGATCTGAAACTAACGACGCGGAAAAGGACGTAGGCTGATTATCTCCATATTGGAAATGAAAGTGGTTTTGTAAATGGTGGTTTGCCACAAATTCAACAAAAGATTACCACGAGGAAATGAAGGTGGATGTTTTTGAAGAATATTTTAAACAAATGTTAGGACTGCTGCCAGAAAATGCTGTTTTTATAATGAATAACGCTAGTTACCATTCTAGACTTGAGGAATCCTTGCCAACATCATCATGGAGGAAAGCAACTATTATCGATTGGTTACTGCAGAAAGATCTCAATCACGAAGATAACATGGTCAAAAACAAATTGTTATTTATTGCGAGGCAACATAAAGCAAACTTCAAAAAGTACGTCGTTGACGAAATGGATGAAGATAAAGGAAAAACTATACTACGATTACCTTCATACCATGCGAACTGAATCCTATCGAGCTTAAATGGGCTCAAGTAAAAGAAAACGTTGCTAGAAACAACATTACATTTAAATTGCGTGATGTACATCAGCTTTTCCTAACATCATTGTCCAAAGTGACCAGCGAAAATTGAAAAAATGTTGTAAACCATGTAATAAAAGAAGAACAAAAAACGTGGGATCTTGATCACCTAATGAACGAAACTATGGAACCTCTAGTTAATTCGATAACGGGAGACTCATTTTATTTAGATGAAGAGGAATTTTGTGAAATGGACCTTTAACATCAGATCACGAATATAGATAACACATTGAGATAAGTACCTGCATAATTATATTTCCATGAAAAAGACAGTACCCTGCAAATAATAAAACAAAAAAGGATGACGCTCATTGTTTTCCATTAATTTTAAATTATATATATTCTATTATTTGCCACTGAAACATTTCAGTTCAGCTTCCGAAATCGTGCGTAGGACGAAGTTATATGTACCTAAGTAATTAAACAACTTACTGAAATAATCGATTAACTATATTACTATTCCAAACTTAATCGTCGTTATTGAAATTTAAAATAATAGTTAAATCATGTTGGTTTACCTAAAGTCGATCGCACCGTCCCTGACCGACCATTTTCCATTGATGCTTTACGATAATTTTATGATTCTATTGTTGTTTACGTTGGTTACTACTTGGTGGACCAAGAAAAGTAAATGCCCCAACATGAAATTCCTATTTAAACTTGTTTATCATTGGGCGATTCTTTCGGCGAAGAGTACACAACCGTTCAGGGATTTGTTATGTTATCTGTTTGGGATTCAAGCATTGTAAACACCTTGGCTCTGCTCTCTCGTCACATTGGATCGATTACGATAATTAATTTTGGCGCAGCATTCGATTAAATGATTACTCATCGTCAGTTATAACATTTCCATTAATAATAAGAATAATTTTAAAACAAAGTTTTCACATTAAAGACCTATCCCAAAGGGAAAGTGGGGGGTTGCCGATTTTACCAACAGGCGGTGTATTCAGAAGTTAAAACCCTATTAACATGGCAAGTTTGGGTGCAGGTGACATAACTAGGAAGTCTCACACCTTGCCTATCTTGTGGCACACCAGACACGGGACGTGAATTTAATTTAGGCACGTCCTTTTCACAAAATAAACCCGTGACATCCCATATGGTTTCTCCGGCGTGCTATAGTTTACTGATAGATTATTTATATTTACTTATAATATACCAGCTCCCATTATTCACTAGATCCCATTAGCACGCGCTCTCCCACCTGTAATGAAAATTGGAAAAGTCGTTTGTTACCATAGAACGATGGATGAAATTTTTCTGTCCCACACTGAATAAAAACCAGAGCAAGCACCCATCACCTACATCAATTCTAAACGAACACACCCGATACCAAACACATCACCCCAAAAAATTTATTCATTATTACCCTCCCTTGTAGGATTACAAGATTATTAATTCCAGCGGAGGCCTGAACCCAAACACAATGGATAACGTCCAGGGATAGAAAATTCCCGAAGTTTCACGGGGGAGGAGTGGCGGGGTGCGGCGGCGGCGGCGGGGTAACCCGCGTATTCCCAATTTCCCTTCTCCTACTTTTCCTCGTGTTTTTGAGAACGGCCCCGGGGGCGACGTCGGAATGAAATTCGCCAAAGGCTCTTATGGTATCGACGCTGCTCAGACTTTAGATGGGATGTGTAACCAGAGGGGCCGGCCTCCGTGATGGCCTATATAGCATTTTATTTTACGAGTGCCGCTCAAGGGATGTTTATTGTTTTCGGAATATATCGTCAAAAAGATGGCAAACGAGAGAGGGAGAAGGATTACAACGCCACCTATTCAAGAGTACAGGTTGTGGGCTTCGTAAAGGAAGACCATTGGAAAGATGCTGAAAATTTAATACCGAATTTAGTTTAGAATTCAGTCAAAATTCCGGTTTCGGTTTTGAAAGTAAGTTTATTCTCTGAAATACTAAAAAATTCGGATAACAGAATAAATCGGAAAGATATATTTATTTGAGAAACAGAATGTTTACTACTAAAATGTTGGTGTATTCATCCCATATCCCATATCCCATATCCCATATCCCATATCCCATATCCCATATCCCATATATTCATCCCATATACTGAACTGTATATTAAACCTACACATTGAATTAATATAGATGATAAAGTTTACTTTGGCATTATTTAATACAGTCTTTGTTAGCTCTAAGCTAACTAATTATTTACATAGCAATCTATTCATACATGCATGTTTTATTTCACGTTTTCTGTTCCTTTAATAAGTAAAACGAATAAAAAAATTAATTGAGAGATGAGATAATTTACGATCGTGAGAATGTAACTAAAAACCATTTCCAGCGCTATGAGGAAGGAATCATTGGTAAAGCCTACTCAAGACTTTTTGTATTTTTACTAACAGATTTGATACTGAAGATAACAACATACTAATAATGCTAAGTAATACGAAGTAATCGTTAGTCCTGTGTTCATTTACTTGACAGACAATACTAAAAAAATGGAAATGTCAATTATTGTTTGTTACGTACACTTACTCACATTTCTCCTTGGTGAATTGATCCTAGCCATGATTATGTCCTAGATCCGATACGAAACGTCGACATTTTATTAGAGATTTTTTCGGGAAACTGAGAATTTTTCCTGTTTTTTTCCATAGTTTAATACGACCCATATTTTAATTTAATGCAACCACTCACGAAATATTGGTACCAAAAATATGTATAGCGATAGTGGAATTTATCATTTGACCATCTTGATCTCTTATATCTCCCTAAGATAAGTTCATTTCATTAGTCAATCTTAAAATAAACATTCATTCCTAATATTTCCTGTGACGTCCACTTGCTTTACACAATCATTATACAATGTACCGTAAGTATCTAATAAAACATCAATATTTAATTCACGATAGTGCGACCCCTGATAACCGCACAGATGGTTTAAACTCCAGTCATCAATAACGACACAACCAAAAATGTTCTCATCGAAATTTGTTAACTTCTTGAGTCTGATTAGTAAAAGAAAACTGTGTTCTCAAAGATGTCCCGAAAAAGTCGACGTGCTCATCATCGGTGGAGGCGCCATGGGTACTTCCACCGCCTACTGGCTAATGGAGAAGACGAAGAATCGCAACTTAAAAGTCCTCGTGACGGAGAAAGACCCGACGGTAAGTGCAAGTAAATAACTCTTCATTTCAATCAACGCAATATAGAGTTTTGAAGTACAAGAAATGTTCGACGGCTCTATCAGTGGGAGGATTGAGGCAACAATTTTCAATGCCGGAAAATGTGCTGATGTCAATTTTCGGAGCCGATTTCATAAAGAACTTAAAACGACGGTTCGGGGAAGATGCCGACGTGGGTTTCCGCCCGAACGGGTACTTATTCCTCGCCTCTCCGTTGGGGGCCAAAAAATTAGAAAGAAATTTCAAGATGCAGGAAAGCATGGGAGTGCTTCACCTCTTGCTAAATAAAAGAGAGCTAAAACAAAGGTAACTTAACCAGAACTAACCTTCGAAGTAATCCACTCAGATCCCTCCAGGTTCCCGTGGTTGGATACTCACGACCTGGAAATTGGATGCCTAGGCTTCGATACCGAAGGTTGGTTCGATCCCTGGTCGCTCCTGCAGATACTGAAGAATGGTGCAGCGGGTTTAGGAACTGAATACATTAATGGCGAAATTGTAGATATCGAGTACAGAACAGGAGATAACGAGCGAACTGTAAACGCAGCAATTGTAAGTCGAATTTACTTTGGAATATTTAACGCTCACATCGTTCCTCTCAGGTGAAGCTACCTAATTGCGACTTAAAGAAAATAGAGTGCGATAGATGTGTTTTAGCAGCTGGTTGCGAATCCGGAGCAGTGGCCAAGTTAGCTGGCATTGGTACTGGTGAAGGCATACTATCCCACTGCCTACCAGTGGAAAAGAGGTAACGAGTCGATCTTCCGACTGTAATGAATTCTTATTTTTCTTTTAGGAAAAGGTACGTTTACAACTTCAACTGCAGGGAGCATCCCTTGGACCTACACTCACCGATGGTGATCGATTCTAGCGGGACTTACTTCCGAAGGGAAGGCAAGACTTACATATCAGGAAGATCGCCAGCAGAGGAGGAAGAACCGTCTACGGAGGATTTAGAAGTGGATTATGAGTTTTTCGACAGGAACGTTTGGCCAGCCTTAGTCAACAGAGTGCCAGCTTTTGCTGGTATTAAGGTGAGCAATAAAAAATATCGTAATACAATTTGAGTCCTTAGATTTTGTTCAAAGAATACAAGATTACATAATGAAGGTTTCTGGCAGGGATCAGTTAATGTTTGCTATTTACTTTACGAAGTTTAGGATTTATAAACATTTGAAATCTAACCAACCAAATGTTGATTGTTTTGGAGTTATTATTAAGTATTAGTTAGGTATTAATAATCGAACTGTACCGAGGTACTGATAATCGGATTATCGTGAATTTTTATTTTGAATTATCCCATCACTATTGTTATTAATATTTTCAGCAATTTTAAAAACGTTCTGAAGTTACCTTGAGTGTAGCAATAATAAACGAATTCAGAGTGACTTATAACAACTATTTTGTTGGAATTCAATTCAGTTGTTTGGTGAAAACGTACTAATTGATTCAGTAAGTTTTAACTCGTTGTTTAAAACAGTTTTAAAAATATAATAAACGTACACAACACTTTTCAACATAAATCAACTTATTTAAAAAATTCGCAAGAAAATTTAAAAGACACATTTTATTGAAGACCTGTATGGTTAAGTAAGGAAATGTACTGAAGATGTGCAGTTAGTTTTAACTCTTTGCCTCCTGGAGTTTGGAAGTTATAGCCACCATTCTACCACTCTACTTCCCACTAGGAATTCCTACTTGTAAATTTAGCATTTGTAAAACTTTGAGTTATATTTACAAATTAGTTAGAACGTTCTATTAAAAAGGATTTGAAGTCATTTGCCTAGCTATCTTCAATGTGACTTTACCCAATTTACATAAAACAGCATCGCTGAAGAGGAAGTTATAAGTGGTTCAGTACGTTTCAACTATCTTTTAGTTAGTGTCTTGTTTCAAAAATTCATACAAAACTCTTCAAACTTGGGGTCCACTGAAACTTCGTAATATTACATTTTGAAGTATTTTAAGGAGTTCAAGTTTTAGATCATTACCAGTGTGATGATAAACACAAAGTGCTCGAAATCGCAAATTTTGTTTCTTTGAACCCATAAATGGTTTAGTTAGTATCGATTCGTTACAACAGTTTTGAATATATGAAGATCTGCCAAATATATCTGATACGTATCTTTTGTATCCTTTGAATGTATGTATTTCTTACTTTGTTACTGCATTTATTAGTCATAACATCGACAAAACTCTAGAAAATTTCTCTTGGGAGGCTCTGCTCTCCGCTTGATTTCATGGGAATAAACTCGTGAAAAGATCAGCGACACTGACAAAACATAATACTCCTACACATCTAAGCAAGCGCGCACATATACAGTACGAGTTTCTAACTTGGAATAAACTCAGTAAATCAAAGACAGTTCTTTTGTTGGAAATATGCTCGGACAGGTCGATTAGTATTTTGAATTGCGATCTTTTTGATGTAAGAAAATATTATACAACGTGTACCAAATTTGAGATACGGTGTCATCGAATATTTTTATCAGTATATCGAGTTGCACATACATACTAAATATCAAATTTTTATTCCTTGCCGTTTAAAGATATTCAACAAACAATGTACAGTGAACGGCAAAAAACAGGACGATTTAAATAAGAACTTTTCGCAGTATGTGGTGCCCTCTACACCATACATCAAATCTGATGCCATATTTAAATTTGTTACCCCAAAAAACCCCATATACCGATTTTTGCGAATTTGTGATGTTTCTCTCATTAAATATGCAAGAAAATTGAAAATAAAATAAAAACTTTGACGCCCTGTATCTCCGTATCTATCAACTTTTGTACTAAGGTAATCTATATCCACTTACGAATGTTTTCAACTATATTTTGCTCTTGCTTGATACTGTCAC
The DNA here is from genome assembly GCA_963576515.1 of Cryptocephalus primarius. Classification (NCBI taxonomy): domain Eukaryota; kingdom Metazoa; phylum Arthropoda; class Insecta; order Coleoptera; family Chrysomelidae; genus Cryptocephalus; species Cryptocephalus primarius. Next base: position 5,846,470 of record OY754940.1, on the reverse strand, counting down.
ATTTCAAATTGTATTTTGGCTGAACTAATAATGTCAAGAGTAAAGTTTTCATGGCCTACAGTGTGGATGTTAACTCCTGAAGAACAAACATCGCTACAAATATTGGTAAAACCTAAACTCCTGTTATATAAGTATATATAAATACTATATAAGGGCTTACTTACACAAATATGGGTTTATACAAATCACATAGATTTTCGAACAACAGTGGGCAAAAGTCCTATTGTTAAATTAGGATAAACATGATCAGAAGGAACAAAATGAATTATCAATGATCTTTATTAAATTTCTAAACCGTATTGGAATAAATAATATTGCATTTTAAATTCTAGTGTGGAAATCAATATCGAGAGAATCGATTTTTCTTTGCAATTTAAGGATATTTTTCTATTAAAATAGTACATTTTTATTTTTTTATATAAAAGTTGAAGGCTTTACGAAAACAAATCAGCTTTTATTTATGGTTGACGACCATAGCTGGAAAGAATAAGGTGAGAGAAAATCCTAACGCGTCGCCTCTATCTAACGTGGTTCAAATTTCACATTCCCATGCCTTTCTCGTACTCATTTTTACTGGACTGTATGCACTTTATATAACAGATATAATGTGTTCGAAGGAAAACGTTAAACGTCGAACAATGCAAATCATTCTCGGGAAAAGAAATTCTTTAAATAAAGCTTATAGAGGGTGTGTAACGTCAGTAAAAAAGTTTCACTTCAAAAACACTTTTGACCTCTTTGAACATCCCACCCTTCTACGACTGTAAATATTTAAATATTGAGTTTTCTTCCTCCATTAGGTATCACTTTTTCTATTTTTCCAGTTAGGAATCAGTTAGTCTTAAATTATTAGTTCGTATGGACTATCTGAAAATGAACCTCGTATATTTCCTACTTTATTATTATAACCCTTTCCAGGTTACGAGCGCCTGGGGCGGTTTCTACGAATTCAACACCTTCGACCAGAATGGCATTATAGGACGTCATCCTTACTACAGTAATCTCTACATAGCGTCAGGATTCAGCGGGCATGGTACTTAAAAACGTAAGCTACGAAAGAAACATCTAAAACCATGTTTGTAGGCATCCAGCAATCTCCTGCCGTGGGTCGAGCAGTATCTGAACTAATATTGGATGGAAGGTACAAATCTATTGATTTGACCGCATTGGGCTTCGAGAGGATAATCAAAAATGAGCCTACGTTTGAAATAAGGATTATATAAAGATACGGTAGTAGCTAATAGATTAGTAAAACTTTGATGTTTACTTGATAAAGAAATTTAATCCGACGTTTCCATTTCTCGATCTGACAGTTGAAAGACGATTTAATCGCATATCAGTACATTAAATTGTCTACCACAAATAAAATCAACAATTCTATCTACTTACACTGATCAGCTATTTTTCTTTCATTACTCCGGTTGAAGTTCGCTTTTATAGTTAATCAATAACTCTGTTGTAATTCGTGATTTCGACTTTCGCGGTAACGAAAAGTACACGTCTGCCTGCCCTTAAGGGCCAGCGAGCCCCTCGGGGTGCCAACATGGCCGCTTTATTGGCAATTGACCATGACAGGAGTGATCGCTGTACAGGTCGATTTATCACGAGAGAAAAAAAATATATATAGAAAAATGGGCGAATAGTTGGAGGCGAACTTTTTAAATGAATGCTTTTCCTTATTGTTCGGAATGGTTGATGGCCGTCATCTTTTGTTGGGTCCGCCTCAGGCGGATGTTGTCAGCTTATTATTTAGCTTACCGCTAGATTTATTTATTTTTATTTTGCCGTCGTGGTCATTTTTTTTATTACTAGGTGTTTTGTTGCTGGACGCTTTACGTTGAGGAGAGTTGGTCTAATGTTTCATTCGTAAATTCAATAAAACTTTTCCTTTTCACTTATTCCGAATTTCCACCTACACCTCCTTTAGCTTACAAAGAATAACACAAATGAAGCATCTACTTGCTGTCGTATTTTGCGTAGTCGATGTAGAGAATTTCCATGAGTATTCGACGAAAACTGAATCAAAACAATGCTTTTAACTAGAAGAGTAGGTAGTTAAAACCTTTTTGACTTTGGAATTAGAAACAGAGGAATACATTTCGGTCAGGTTTGTTCGTAGATTATTCAGTTGAATTGAAAAGGGGTATTTCATTGCAACACCATTAAAGGAACATTATAGTCATTTTTACCTTAACCACATATTTATACGAAAATTTTCTATTCCTAAAGTCCTAATGTGCCTTGCTATTTAAAAGATTCATGTCGACCTTAAATTACCTAGCACATGAACCCTTTTATTTCCATTGATTTCGACATACGTTCACAATATAAGAAATAAATACACCATTATTACTTACTTGGCATCGTTTTACTGGCATTCACGTTGTAACGATCCAAGTTTCAAATTACACGATCGCAGGCCGTTGAAGCTTTCGATACCAGGTGCAACGTAATTTGCATGTATCAAACTGCATTTGACACCTTTAACGTTCCAAACTCTTGGTCTTGACATCGATGTTACATCCAATTAAACTCTGATTTTGTTTTTAAAACGTTTTAGTCAGTTTACACGACACCAAGAAAGCAAGGGGAGAAAAAACTTCGGCTGGGGTCTATGTAATAATAATGTGCTAATTTTGGGGTTATATTAAGTGCTAATGAAAATTGAAGATTCATATTGGGGTTAATTAGAGAGATATTTTATGGTTGGAGATTGTTTATGCTGCACTACAATAAACGAAGACAAATTTATATATGGATGAAGGTTAATCTCCAAATTACACAGCGGTACATTAGACAGTATCAATATTATTGTATTCCAACATTCTGGGTGCATTCTAATTTCTTTTTTGTTTCAGTAATTGATGCAAAATCTATTTTCATTTCTCCTAGCGTTTCTTCCAATTATATTTTCATCTATTATTCTAATTTCATTGCATTGCCAATTCCCACTAGCTTATCTTTTTTGCTTGTCTCTATTGTCGTCTTTAAGTCACTCCTTTTTTCTGGCCATTTTTGGGTAATGTAAGTTATTTTATACTTTTACAAGAGTCGATTAGTAATCAACTGCTTAATTTCTTTTCTAATACCTACGACAAGAATTTATTTGCCAGGGTTTTCTGTCTTAACCAAGATGTGGCAATTTTATGGGGCGGGAAACTCGCCTTTTACCCTCTTCCGTCAGCTACTTAATGCACATCAATTTTACGTCATGTATTGCCCAGAGGTAACGCGGCTCCTGCCTTCGTGGATGTGGAAATAACATTTGTTTATAAAGCTGATAAGGTCAGAGATTCCTCAGACTTTTAGGTATTATGTCAGCCTACATACCCTCCGAAATTCATTACTAAGATCAAACCCCCTATACAATGCATCGAATATCCAATTAGCGAAATTGAATTAGCACAAAATACAAATATCCCACTTCATACAGTTTCCTTCGTCTCTTTTGAGTTTCCCTGGCCCAAAGTCACAAAGCTGGATTATATGCCCGCGGGTTTCCATCCTTCTGTTTCCTCTTTCGATCCACCTGCATTATTCTAATTCGACGTGTACGGTCCAGAGGTGCACCGGCGAGTTCTGTAAATTCGATCTGCATAATGAACCATGGAAAACCGTATGAAGTCCGAATTCTCCAATGCTCCGAGACTACGTTTTCCACGGCGATAGGTAAATGCGCCCAGAACGTTAATTGATTGGAGGGAACAGAGGTAGAAAGGCCTGTAAAGTAGAGGATTCGTTCACAATTTTGTTCATATATGGAAGACACAAGAATTTTATTCAAAAATAGAATTATCGGTAAATCTATGAAGGGTCTAAGTGTAAGTCGACTTTACAACAAATATTTGTTTTTGAGAAAAATGGCTATTAAAATTTTCACATTCACAAAATATTATTGATATTTTTTATACTCATTCAATCATCTAGTACTATTCTTCTCCTTCAAAATGGGCTTCTGAATGCTGCCGTACGATGTCTCTGTCATGGGCAATGGTCATTTGAAGATCACGTGATTAGATGAAAACAATATACTGTACTCGACAAAACTTTCATTATTAGACGATCGAAAAGTCATTTTTTTAGTCATTTTTTTAAAGGGTATACACAGCCAATTGCTGATACCAAATATAAGGTTATATTTAAAAAATCAAAGATTACGGATTCAAGAAGGTGGGCAACATTTGTGCAAATTCACTTTATACTTCTCGCCAATTTTGGTACACGGGAGTTTTTGAGGTCGTTGATTAAAAATCTGAATTCAGGATTCAAAAATTCATGATGGCGGATCCGAGGTGAACTTAAATCTCAAAACCTAGAATCCCAAGGGTCTAAGGCAAGCCAGTTATATTAACTACAAACTTCAGACTCTCAACCATTAACGTTAGATATTCAAATCCTAGACCCTCAACTCCAAGGTAGTTTTGGTAGACCCTGAGTCCATATTTCAGTACCTCTGTTATAGAGTCGTTTCTCTATCCACCACCTAGAGAGGTGTTCGATGCGTAAACCCGACATCAATCAATCAATCAGTCAGTTAGTTAGTCAGCCAATCAATTAGTCGGCTGGTCTATCAGTTGTCAGTCTATGTCGAGTTTATATATCTGAGCCAAGCGCAATGCTTAAAATAAGAGAAAGAAGAAAATTTTCATTTCGAAAATTTTGAAAAATCAATTGTTTTTAATAAAAGCAGTGTAGGAAGTCTGACATTTTGTTGAAATTATATGCGTAATTTCTAAAAGACACTAATAAACATCAGTAGTTGGACCACAAAGGGGTGTCCGTAGACAAACCTGTTAGCCATTTCACAACCCTTTACCAAGCGTAGATACATTTTACTTCAATTTATTTAAGTGTTCTCCTCATTTACTAAAACCGAAACAAATTGAAAAAGATCTTTGTTGTAGTTTCAAGAGGCAGGCTACGATATAAATCGCTATTTTGTCAGCCAGTCGTCTTTCAACACTGAAGTTGCCTAACTATACGTGACATCTTACATGGTTTTTTGAACGTTTCGGCAGCAATATCAGTTCAACAGTTGGCCTTGTGAAGTGATTTTGTAATTACTCCTACTACTCCCAAACTAATTCCCAATTTTTGGCAAATTGGACCTCAAGTTGTAGTTAATGTTCTAAGTTAAACCTATTCTTCTGACTTATTTTAAGGTTTGATTGTCATTTCCCCGTCAAATTTCTATGCCCAGTATTTGCTTCGTCTACCACTTCTTAAATCTAATAATAAATACCTCATATACTAAGCAAGTATAGTTATACAACATAATGATAATCAATTATGGCTCTGGCGTAACAAAAGTGGACTGCCAATCAGCTCGTTATATACGATATATAATGTGCGCAGCAGACAACGCAAAGAGAAGGAATAGAATTCCAAATTTATTTAAAATAATGTAGGCTACGGCCTGTGGCGTTTTATGAGGTAGAAATGGAAGAAGAATCGAAATTAGCCCGGAAATCGCCCGGGGGTCACTTGGCGGTGATGAGAGATGAGAGAGAGAAAGGAGAAAGAGAGAGAGGAGAGATTCCATGGATGAAAGATGAAAAGGGCACGGGCCCACCAGCCATATAAAAGTCAGCGAGAAAAATAAAACAAAATTTAAGAAAGATACCTACCTACCTACTGCTTATATCAACGGGTTATTAAGTTTCAATTAAAGCTACTTACGCCAGAGCGAGAATTACCTAACGTAATTTTCCCAACGGAACGGGGTTAAAACGTACAATTATCGCAGATTTTTCCAGCGGCACGTCGATATGTCTTATAAGAACGGGGATTCAAATCAATCGAGCATGTAAGTTTTGCCTTACGAAATCCATTTTCTCTGCCATTAAAGCGGACACCATCTGTTGTGTGTCTGATCGCCTTGGGGTGAGCTTCTTTTCGAATTCCCTCGAGGCCGTTTATTGTGTATGTACAGTACTTCTCTCTTTGCAACGGCCCTGACTCGATTTATGAATTATAACCGAGGATCTCAGTCGAGAAATCTAAATAACAGAGATCAGGGGTAATACGTAACTGAAAAATGATACGTACTGGAACGTCGCGTCCTTTTGGCGGTTTACGTTACAAAAGAAGCAGGGACTTTTATTTTAGATCCTTAACAGCGTTTAAAATAAAATATTTTGGAATTGAAAGTTGGGGCAATGCAACGTTTAAGCGTCGATTTAGTTTTGTGACAAAATTTTGATTCGCTCTCCTGGAAAGTTTTGAAACAGCGCGGGCTTTGAAAAATTTAAGAATATTTTGGTTTTTAGGGAATTTCCTCTTTTTTTTGAGCCAAGAACATCCAAAAATAGAAATTTGGAAGCATTTGAAATTTCCTATCGTCTGTATTTTTAAATTTTGAATTTAAACCCGCAGGACGTGTCGTGTTAATGCTTTTCGTGATTTCTCCAAGTTTCATTTCGATATTTTAATGTTTTTCGAATTGTAGTGATATTAATAACTAACTAACAATAATTATTAATATTTAATAACTAAAAAAGGACTTAAAATATTAGCATCTCGGGAAGCAAATGCTTCATGCATTAATACTTGCACTTTTAGATTTAAGAAACGTTTTCCCTTTGTATTTGTATGGTACAAATCAAATGTCAGAGAACTTTTTGAAAGGATTAAGGACCAGAAAGGATTAAATCTTTTTGAAACTTTGAATTTCGAGAAGAAACTCTAATGTGGTAATGCAATTTAGTAATGTTAACAAATTTTCCATGCTAATTTGACTATTTTTTAAAAATCTACTGATTTTTTTCAAATCTTTAGAAAGAAAATTTTTGAAAAATCTGTCATATCGAAGAAAGCAAACGTTTTTTGAAGCATTTTATGCACTATTGGTTTTAGGAACCCTTCCCCTTTCTTTTGAGCATGAAATTTGTAAAATCAAGTTTTGAAGTATTTATTGGAAAAAAATTCGAAAGGGCCAATTAGTAGACTAACACAAGTTTAAGGAAGAAAAAATCGAGCATTGAGGAGACCACAATATCTGTGGATAAATTGTTGGTACAAAAGTTTTAAAGTAACCCAATGTAACCCAATAATTTATTAAGGCTGCCTACAAGAAAGTAGTCTCGAAAAAAATAATGGAAAGTAATATTTTGCAAACTTGAAGGTCTGTAGTACTCTAGTATATAATTCAAAATATATCATATTCACTGAGGTTCTGTACCTACACCACTAAATCGTACAAAACTTGTCTACATTTCCATAACAACTACACCTACCCGATTGTCGATTAAACTGAAATAAAATTTAATATCGATCTCGTTTCATGACCAATGAGTTTCGATAGCTCGCGGGCTCAATAACGAGGCAAACATGAACATGAGAAATAAAAAAAGGAGAAGAGATCTTTTTATTTTCGCTAAAAAGCGCCTACAGGGAAGTCATGAAGTCGGGACCTACTTCCATTAATCATGTCCCGTAATTAGGGCCGTTGCGACCATCAATCATCTGTCTTAACTTTTATAACCCAGAGTGGGTACTGCAGGAAAAATTTCAGGCATTTAAATTACCATCGGTTCCGTTGCGGGAGGTGGTCGAGGTGCGAAGTCTGCATACGGCTATTGTGTGGGAAAACGGAGCTTGGGAGTGAAATAGTCCCGCGGTTGACAAACGCGACCCAATAAAAAGGTTAGAGACCGTGGATAGTGCAGTGCATACGTACGTTTTCCCGGTATTTCTTGAGAGAGATCTGTCGTGTGAATCGTTCCAGTACGTCAGGTTTAGAGAGGCAGTGAAACCTGTTGAATTTAATGGCATCGCCAACGACACAATAATGGACCACTTCGGAGAAAAGCTCGCCCAACGACGCGGAAAAAGCGGTAAAACTCGACGTCTAACACGACACCGTCGAAAATATTACGAGTTACGTCAAGATAACATCTCTTGAGATATGAAACGTCACACTCGAGAAGACTAACTTTTCTCCTTATTCTTCTTTATGATGCAGCACTGGAATTGAGAACCAAAGTTGGTTTGGAAGCGACGTTCTTACCGCTTACAAATAGTCAATCAGTAAAATTGGGGAACAAAGTCATCAATATGTGCGTTACATTAAATTACAGGCGGCGACCGAAATCGCCAATGAATTCACTTTGAATCCGAAAGTATATGGGCAAATGGCACATCAACTTTTCCCAAAATTTTATTACAAATAGTCACCAGGTTTAATTTTGAGCCAAACATATAAATTACCATATAGGAAAGAACACGAACATCCCTCAGCTGTACTGAAAATTAAGTTGGAAGATTATTTCTGACGCAATGTCCTTTATAGTTGTTGCCTTCGTATTCATATATGTCCATCACTGAACAATAATTTAAATCTAATAGTTTGGAAGTTCACTACCTTGTTCTCTAGATTATAAATCGATTTTGGTTAGACTCCGAGCAGTCGTGTTGTTTCATTCTTAAAAATTTTTATTTTGATTTTTTTGACCCTAAAATTGATCTTCAGTTTGTCTATTTACATATCACGGCTGTGAGGTAACATATGGATACGATAACGATATTGAGAAAAAAATACCAGACTACACCAGAAAGTATTACACAGTAAATAGAAATTTAAAACAATGCAGACGAAATACCCAATTAAAATTGGTCTAGTCAACTTTACTGTACCTAAGTGAAGCCTGGGTACAATCGGTCGAAATGAGATTGTTAAGAATGGTAAGGAGTTGCATTGGAGTAGATCATATCCGCAAAGTTGACATTTGAGATGAGCTACAGATTTTTGCTATTAATGGCAAAATAAAAGAATATATACAGAGATGGTTTGATCATGTATGTAAAATGGAAGATGAGCGCATCCCTAAAATAGCTCTCAAATATAAACCAATAGGGCGAAACTGTGTGGGTCGCTGGAGGCCGAGGTCCCTATGGAATAGGGAACAGGCATAATGACCTAATCTGTTAAGATGATGATGAAACTAAGCAATTGACCAAGATGGAAAATATAACAGCAACGGTGTTATAAGGTGATTATGAGATGTTTACACAAAACTTGCTCAATTTAACCTACCTTATAAATACCTTTATAAGAAATGGCGAAGGCGCTTTCAACTGGGCGTGCTAAGGAATTCGAATTATTACCGAAATAATGAAAAAAGAAAATGGTATAAAATCTGTAATTAGATACGCGTATATACAGGAGTGAGTAAGGACACAAACAAACAAAGTCAATTTTGAATTGAAAATAGAAATGAGTAAACTGTGATTTGTACAAGGTTTAAATGAAGCGCTGATTTTCTATAATATTTCAATACCCTTCTACTACTACAACGGTTATAAGTAAAGTGCTTCATTGCAACCCTTGAGCTGAAGGCTCAGTTTAATGTACGACTATTAATACGAGATTATGGGTTACAAACGAACAATAAATTTATGTTCAAAAAAAATTTACGATGTGTACATCGTATAAATCTCTCATATAGGGCACTTGCTTAAGGTTTTAAGAAATTCAAAAGAATAAAGTGATCGAGAATAGAATAGTTTTAGGAAAAAAATGTTTCAAGCGAAGCTACAAAATTTGACAAAAATCACTAGGGCCGTTTCGAAGAAAATTAAGGAAAAGGAAGAATTCTTACGAGTCAAATGCCTTTTAGGGTGATTTTATAACACAATGAACTAAACAAAGTTATAGGTACTAAATGGATAAGTCAGCTTGCGAAGGTTGAAATAAATTGCTAAAGCCGTTTGGGAGAAAATAAAGAAATATTAAAAATTTCGTGGGTAAAGTACCTTTTATGGTAATTTAAAAAAAAATGTTTCTAACAAAAATTACAGGTACAAAACAGCTAAGTCAAATTACAAAACTTGATATAAATCACTAAAGCCGTTTTTAAGAAAATGAAGAAAATGCTCAAGAGTAAAAAGTCCTTTTGGGTGTTTTAAAAATATTTCAAACAAAAAATATGTAAATTAAACTCCAAGTCTACAATAAATGACGAAAGCTGTTACTAATAAAATTAAGAAAAATGGAAAATTCTCAAGAGTAATGTGTTCTTTAGGGAGCATTTAGAGAAAAATATTTCAGACAGAAATGTAAAAAATATAGGCAGTTCATGCGGTAGTTTACGTGTTGACATGATTTAAAAATTAAATGCTGATTTAAGTAGTCTAAAAATAATAATATGTTCGGTAATAAGTATAGTATAAATATATATGATAATGTGATAATGAATGGTATAGAATTCAAAACAATAAAAAATGTAAAACATCTGAAACTTTATTTTGACGATGGTTTAAATTTTAAATCATTATAATTGTATTTTGAGTAAACTCTTAAGAATTAAAAGTAAAGTAAACAAAGTTCATATACATTTTATACCCAGTAACTTGGTGAATCCTAGTATAGAATAATGTTGGTACGGGAATTTACTTTCGAGGTTGGTATTGAGTGAGAGCTGTTAAAAAGGAGCAAGAAACTTCGGGTTTAGCTTTTGATGAGATAAGTTGGGCGAAGAATAAGTCAGGAATTCTAATTAGCCGGGCTATTGGTTTGTGAGGCCGAAAATTTGTTTGTGCCCTGCTTAAGTGACAAGAGCTCGGGCGTATAAGTTTAATGAATCGCATATGGAGTGTGGGATTTCCAGTCCGAAAAATCAGGTACCATAGCGCAAAACCCGTCTACAGAATCTAAAGGATTCCTCGATAAACTCACAATTCACCTTCTCTCGCTCACGTCGTACAGTAACCATACCTGTCCCGTTCCTCTCAATTAGCCTTACGCCATAGCGGAAATCGAGATTTCTTTCGACAATCACTTAAAGTTGAGTGGATAAATCAGATCTGACACCATCTGCGAAGCGTCAGACGATCTGAATAACGACACAACTGGACCGTGAAAGGATGCAAAAGAAATATAAAAGAAGACGTACTGGTCAAATCGTCTCGGCAGATGGGCAACGGGTAGGCTCGATAAGTGAGTACATAAAGCGGAAGAGGAATCAATTCATATATCACAAGCACATCTAGGGGATTTGAATAATGGCTATTAGAAATTAATTTTCTGGTTTTTGGCAAACTCAGTGCGGGGCTTGTTCGCCATAACGCAAGAGCGCAGGCGATGAGTAATTTAACCCAAGCGCGTACTCGCTTTTTAACGGGCAAGCCTTAAGAAGAGACAGAGACGTACGATAACTTCCATAAGAACGTAAATAAATCCAAGTGGTTTAGTTTTTGCAACTTTTAGCCTTGTGCGAGACATAATTGTGCTGTACGGGCGAGGAGGGATGGATCAAAAATAAACCGCGCAATGTGCAATTCTGACCTTCTACTATATTTTTCACGCAACACCTATATTCCTATATATCGATGATATCATTAACCGACACCGACGGTTCTTCTCTCTATCATATTTACTTTTTAATAAATTCTAATAACAATTTATCGTTCGGTTGCTCGGAGCGATCAAAAAATTGTGATATCCAGTAAATCACACGGACTCGAAGGCTTTTAGCCCGATGGTAACAACGCCATCGTTTCGGATTTAATGACGGCTCGTCACGAAACGACACCATATAAGCCGTAGGTGGATTCCTTAGTTAGGTGTACTTAAAGCTATTCGCTTTATCTGTTCCATGGGAATGTAAGTCTAGACGTGAAATTTGAATATGGGAGATAAAATATTGCCCGATGGGTAATTAGCGAGGATAATGACTGAGTTCGGAGTGAAAAGGTGATGGAAGGGAAACGATGAGAGATGCGGTGGAATATCAAATTTGGTAAAAATTTGAATCGGTCACATTACGTGTGGATAATATGAGCATGTGAGGTATGGGACGTCAACTTTGAAAAGAGCATATTTTCTCCATTATCCATTATGAAACTTATGCAGTAGGTACCTACTTTAATTACGGACAAAATTGGAATGAAAGATTAAAGACGTTCTCTGGTAAATGAGGACTGCTCAGTGTAATATATATTATTGAGGTTTTTATTCACGGGAGGAAGGTCGAAATTAATTTGCATTTTTAGTTTCTTTTCGTAAAAAATTCTACTGTTGATACTTTAAACCGTTTTCTCAATAATCCACCACTCACCTACAAATGGCTACTAAGCTCAATTTTGAGGCTGAAAAGGATGACACCATCGCTTGTATGCCACATTTTTGCTTGAAAGCAACATTGTAGCAGATTGTGAAAAATATTTTGGAAAATTAGAGATTTTCTCTAATAATCCAAGAGGTCCCTGCGGTTTACAAACAACCAATAACATACATCCAACTTCTGAACAAAAACAGCGTCGCGCACAGCGTCCTGAAGGGTGCTCGTAAATGCGCATAAGGGTCGTAGCTCAAATGGAGGAGAGCAGGTGTAATTAATTATTAAGGGTCAATCTATACTTCAATAATATATTCATTATACCTTGTTTCTACACACACTATTTCCCTTGGGGGAGGAAATCTAAGACATAACTGGTTATGGGAACTGGCTGGAGAAAAATGAAAGTAAGTGATTTTAAAAGGAAATAGACAGAAAGTGGCTTATTACCGTTCCATATTTTCAGGAATTCAAGGAGCAGGCTGTAAGGGAGCGGCGGCTGCATTCATCTTTTCCCACAAACTCTTCTTATATAATACAAGAGTGTCGACTCGGGATTGATTGTTATTAATACTGACTGTTTTCAAGGGCGCCTTACCGATTAATATGTTTATTTAGCAGAGTTAGGGAAATGCATTCGTGGTAACAATTGAACGCGCCTTTAAATTGTGTCAGAATTTCTAGTTAGGCAGCAGTGTGCCCGTGATAATTTTAATAAATTACAATTGAAATCTAAAATTGCTTAGAGATTTTTTAATAATTCAAGAAATGTCTATTTTTAACTACGTTCCAAAGGATCATAGGGTAACTTTTTTCGTTGATCTTCTTTTAATTCGTGCACAAATGGCAGCTTTTTGAATAAAAAAATATTACTGTCTATGTCAATATACAAAAGTTAGTGTATTTATTTATAAACCTAAACATACTACTACTTGCAATGCAGTTTTACGATTGTTGAAATGAAAATTTAGATTATTTGGCAATTTAAATTAATAGAACATGTGTTCTAATTTGGACGTACTGGTACTTTTTCAGAAGTGATTAATAATTTAATTTAAACTCATTTAGAAAAAAATTCGCTATAATCATGCATTTTTGACCTTTGTCTATCTTTAAAAAAAGTACAATTTTTTTTAAGATGTTGTCATACGACTTTTGTTACTGTGCACCTAAAGTATTAAAAAAATCAGTCAGTTCTTTTAGTCATTTCCCTGATTAACAGCTTTTATCGACATCCTTCCATCTGTGGTAATGTTAGCTAGAAATTCCAACTAAAGCCTGGCCTACTATTACTACTAAGGCTCGTAGTAAAAAAGGGAATGTTACATCCACATTCAATGATAATTTAACAAATTCCATAATCAGTTAATGTTTTCTAAAAATGTAGGTGGCCGAGTTTCTAATTAGAGATTAACGAGAGAATATAGCTGGTGACAAAGCTGAAAACCCCCTCTTCCAATAAATAAATTTGTGCACATGGAATCATGTAAAGAGTATGGATCCAAAATAACGGTTTAAAATGGTAAATATGTATTACCTCCATATCATAGGTTCCCGTTGCACAAAGTGTGTAGATTAAACTTGAATTATGAATTTGATTTGGAATTTAATTCTCGACAGTGGCGAATGTAGAAATTGCTCCATTAATAAATAACGGACACGCAAAAGTCGGCTTGGTAGTCTCAGTTGGCAAGCAAAATGAATGTGCCGCGACGTAATTTCCTCGACTTTTAATAAGTATTTGCATGGGCGTTTCTCAAACATGGCGACATAATTAATTCCGAAACGCACTCCGAAATGACAATTGCTGGAAAATCCAAGAGGAAAAGTTATATGAGAGTAACTCAAATAAAGAGTCTGGCTGGTGGGTATTAAATCTAAAGCGCGCGCTTATTAATTTCTAGGTTCTGTTAATAAAACAAAATTACCAGGTCGGTTAATTATGAGAATTTCTGCTGGAATTGCCTTTGCTTTGCGCCCGGGGTGCATGTCAACTCTTCCAAGCAATCAACTGTTCCCCCCAAACAACATTTCTATTTACCTGAGCCGGTGGAACCGGGAAATTTTTACTCCTTGCTAAAACAACATTTACACAAAATACCAAAAATATCAAGCGTATCAGTCAGAACGTGGTCAGGACAGACAACTCAACTACACGTTTCAATAGGTACAGAAAATCGTCTGTTTAAAAATTCCATTTGTGACGTTTGACGAAGAAGCCAAAGTAGGCAGATATGGGCACATTCTTTTCGCCATAAAGATCGATTTTTAATGGTCGATACACACACACGCCCGTACAACAAAGACGACAAAGGACTTGTGGAGGTGTCGCCCATAAAATGCGATTTGTATGTAAATTCACGCTCACTTTATTGAGACGCTATGTTCGTTCGAGTTGAAGGCGAGAAGTGCCAGAAGAATCCGAAATTTGTAAAACCTTGTTCGATCCCTATACGGAGATTAAATAATCGAAATCAAAGAATTCCCAACGTCTCCTTTCCCGATCATTATCGATTGTTAAAAACTGGTAGTAACGAAACGTACCTCTTCGATTCATCTTGTTAACGGTTTTTTCCTGAGTGTGTCCTTTTTTTGTTGCGTATCGCGTGCCGAGCAGACGTAAACATAATTTAACGACATTATCTACCAGCCTTGATTGTAAAGCAAAAGTTTCTTGAATACAATTAATTAGACGGGTAATGCCATTTCCAAATAATAAAGGACTTGTCAGTTGAAGTGTTATCTTTGTAAGGATAATGCCACTAACGCGTTGAATGATTTAATAATGATTAGGTCACAATGGAAAACTTCTCTAAGAAGTATTTGGAAATGTACGCGGTCTTAACGATTGGAATGTTTTAATACTAACTGTATATTCACTTTGGTAAATATGATTTTACAAAAATTTACTTTAACTTTTCAAGTAGGGTGTATGGAGTTAAAAGCGATAATTCAGGGTTGATTAATTTCTGTTATAAACTAAATCAAATGGTGCCATGAACATGTTTAAATAAAAATCTCTAAATGAAATAATTACAATAATGCTTTCTTCACTGTGAATTAAAATCATAAATAATTCTACAGTTGTACTTACCTAACACATCAGCACTACTATTTTCTCAATAATCGCACGGATAACATTAAAACAAAATGTGTATCTAGTTGATCTAAATAAATAATATGGAGAAGATGGAATATTTTGTACATTCATTTCATTTTCGGAAAGATATGAAGATGATTAAAAATCAACAAAACATGCAAAATCTGATATTTACGTAAAACCAATATTCTTTCCAAATCTTCTTTGGAATCTGGAGTTAATCCCTCCATAACAATGAGCTTATATTCCCTTTGCCTCTGAGCCTTTGTTTCAATTTTTCCACAAATTTTGATGAAACACAATTATATTCGGAATTTATCAAAATGGATTCATTTTTAAAATGTAGTAAATAGTCGTCGCGAAAGAACTGTAAATATCTGATGACAATGACTGAATATTGATTTTCACACTAACAAGATTTTCCTTGAAAGGGAGTAATTTCGACAAAATCGTTGATAGGGGCCATTATTTTTATAATATCGCTAATAATAATATTAATATATATATATTAATATATATATATATATATATATATATATATATATATATATATATATTTGGTGACTAGTTGAGCTTTTGCGAAGTTTCTGGCGTTACTCTTCCTCAAATATTGATACAAATTTGAAAACGTAAGTGTCGTTGAAAAGAGAACTTAACGTCCTTTAAAATGATGAGTAGTACAGTAAGCGGGCTACTAACTCACTTTGACCTTGAGGTTTACACGTGTGGATATGGAGGAAAGCGGTTGTCCTCAAGAGTGGCCACAAGATGGGTTCTTGTAATTAGTATATAAGAAGTGATTGTCAATTCTAATTAGTTTTGAGATTGTAACTAAACCAGGCGACACGCAGTGTGTTTGCTGTTATGTAATTAAGAAGAAGTTTTGGTCAACGGAAGATACTTAATTGTGCCAGTTAGGGGCGTGTCCCCATCTACCCTGGTGATACCAATTGTCGTCAGTTCTGCCAGTAAGGGGTGTGGCTCACTCAGTAGTCGCCGCTCACGTTTGGTCAGTTACATTAGAACAATTCATTTACAATTAAGTATGAACGTATTAATTAAAAACGTTGAGATAGGGACTTGTGACATTAATTTTTAATGTAAAGTTATTATTATTTTCCAAAAAATTAGTCGACTCGTGTCATTTTAATTACAATATAGCTGTAAAATACGTAGAAAATTCAAATGATTCAAAAATAATTCAAATTAAAGCTTTTAGAGGTTGAAGCAAAGAATACTGAAAACACTTACCAACATTTTGGAGCAATGCCTCTTGATCTTATCCCCAAAATTATCTGTAAAAGATGAAACGTAGTTATTAAAAATATTCGTAGGATAAACCTAATACAGTTCGTTCAAAACAAATCTGGTATGACGTCATTGATGGACATGCTAACACTGTTGCCAAGGTTTCTAAAAATAATGAGATCAAATTTGCTTATAAAACTAATATAAATGTAAATTAGAAATAGAAAGCGAAGAAGATCGATAGGACGCAGACAGCAAAATATGTAAGAGATCGAAAGATGAGGTGACGGAAATTGTCGAAGAAAGTTGTTGCAAATTGCAAGCTTTCTTTGTAATGTAAATATTAATTGTTATGACGGACGGCAAACTTCCCCAAAAGCCTAGAATCATGAAATACCAAGTAACGATGTTTGTATATTTTTCTTTATTGTGTGTTGTTAAAATGTATTGTACGTGAGGAATCGTCCTTTTAACGGGCAATTAGACTCTCATTTATTGGTGATAAATGCGAGAGGATTTCGAAAGGTATAATTGTATTATCCTTCTCAGAATATCACAAGGACGGTTCCTCGCAAGGGTAAGCCGGGAATTTCCAGAGGACATCGTCGCGCATATGTCACTCATTGGTCGAGCCTTAAACATTATGAGAATCGTGACCAATGAGAGGGCATAAATTTGTACATCGAGACGAGATCCCTCTCTTCTTGTTCCTTTTTTCATGTTGAGGACGAGAAGAATTCCATCTAGTAAATTTAATTCGATTTCTGCATACGATGAAATAACATCGTTTTTTCTTATTTTGTAAATAGTTGTGTATAAGTGTAAATATAGTGTTTATAGTTGGACATCGAGTTTTCTTAACTCACAAAACAAACACGAGGCAAATTACCGAAAATTTGTCTTCGAATTCTTTCAAAAGTAAAACATTAGATCAGATCAAAATCGAAGGGAATATGGACGAAGAAAAAGGAATAAGATAAAAATTGTTAAATTATGGAGAACAGGGTAAGTCGTATATCAGAAATGAATACAAATGACAAGATTGAGATCGGCGAGTTATCTAATATGTATACCAATGAGATTAAAAAAATGTGTATTTGCAAATTTAAGTAAATTGAATTTTTGAATATAGATTTGTTTTATTAACCTGAATCACTAGTTGGCCGTTGTACAATAACTGAAAATTGGGTATCCAATTACTATAATTTTTGTTCAACAATTAATTTTATGGTAACCCTTAAAGATTTTTTATATCTCCGGATTTTCCATTTTTCTACCACCTTCCTTATGGAGCCCCCTTACGAGTCATTAGGTAAATTAGGTAACATTTCCAAACATTCAGTATCTCATCCATTATTCCTCCGGTTCGACGATTGTTGGAACTTCGCCCGGAGTATATTTCTTTCAAACGTCCCCAAGGACCCGATGAATATGATGCCCTCCCGACTCGACTTTCCATTCATTCCATTCGCAGCTAATGTTTACAGTGTACGTGTATGTGTGTGTACATGTGTAATATTATACCTACAGCCATACAGGATTTCAGGGGATACGTATTATCCGGCAGTGTGTGCCTAATATTAATTTCTGATGAACGCATTTTACTGATGAAAATTTGACAGTCGGGAGATACGAGGGAGAGAAACAATGAAACTGTTGTATGACGCGTTGATTTCGAAGCGATAATTGACGGTTCCTAGACAACACGCCCGACTATCCATGTAATTCCTCCACTACGTATATGGTAGTCGGCGTACGTGTTAATCTATGATGCGTCGTTTCTCACTACTACCTGAACCGCACATAATGAGCCGGCGTGGGCCAATAATCACTATAATCTTCTGTAAATGAGTCGACCAGCCTTCACTCACGGAAGCCGCTTAATTTCACCTCCTTCGAGTACCCACCTATAGATCTGATACCACTCCTAAACGGCTTCCGTCCAGGAGACGTTTTATAAATGGAGAAAATCGTAGGAATTTTGATGGGGTTCTAAACCAGCCGTAAAGATTAAAAAATGACTAAATGTCAGGTGAGAAATTTACAATAATAATAAAATAGCTATTTAACTTTAGTATTTAATTTTGCAGAGAAAGATGGGATCTTCACAGAATAACGCACCAATCATAAACCAACTTGTGTTTCTCCTTTATACAAGGTGCCCAGAAATTAATGTGACAAAGATTAACTGAAGCTTCCAGATGATAATTGAGGGTGGTTGGATCAAACATATTTTAGCACAAAAGTACCCCACCATCATTTCAGATAAAGCCAAATATACCCAGCGTACAAGAATTGTTGCATGTTGTAGAGGGGGCTGCTTACAGCTTTACTGAAACGTTGTATTACCTCAGAAAATAACAGTATCGTATTTTTATTAAATTCTCGCACTTTGCACGGAAAACATCACAAAACTGATTTTTGAACTTGTCTTAATAACAAATAAAAAATTAACAACTCTTAGAAAACAAACTAATATACTTCTTGCCAGGTCTCGGTAATTTCCCAATCTTTCTCCATACCTCCCCACAACGATTCATTATTCAAAAGTAAAATTGATTTAAGTTGGTGTGTAAAACAAATTCGGTAGTTACCTGCCACGAAATTTATGGTTTCTAATCTCAGATATGATTTAATGAGCAACGGAATATACTGACCATTAATTACGACTTTACTGCGTAAGGAGAGATGATGATGCATAAACGTATCGAATGATTTATTTGGTAATTATTTCAGGAAACGTCCGTGGAAACAGGGATTTTATCATTTAACTACTATTATGAGTAGCGGTGTGTTTATATCAAGGTTGCGTAATCTTCATGAAACAGAGGATACGAAAAATCGTTGGTTAAAATTTTTATAAAAGTGAAAATTGTAACAAGAAAATCTATGGTCGATAAAAAATTTCATAACGTTATTTCTTTATATTTTGCTTGATTTGTGAACAACCAGGAGAGATTCAGGAATTCAGGATTCAGCGTTTCCTAGGAAATTTCCAAAAAGATGGGAAAACCTATGAAGGGAGTAGAAATCATCAGAAAGTCCTGTTGTTTCATCATATGTAGGGAATTTTCCAGAAAAATTGCAAAAACCGGCCTATGAATTCGCAAAGAGCAAAAAATATTTCGCATAATTTTCCTTGACAATTGAAAAGATCCGGAAAAAATCAAGAAAAATTAGGAAGTCACTTTGTTCCATAAGGAACGAGGTATGTTTTTCAGGAAATTTTTCTCACCAAGATCTAGGAACAGCTCAGAAATCATAAGAAAATCTATGAAACTCGACACGCTCTTGGAATTTTCCACTTAAAAGATCAGAAAAGGTTTAGGAAATATTTAAAAACTACTAGGTTAAAGTGGGGAAAATCAAGAAGCGTTCAGAAATTATCAAAATATCCTGTGGTATCGCAAAGAAAAATTGTTTAGGGAAATTATCTAGGAAATCCTGGAAAACTTCAGGGTATATCAGGAAGATACTCTTACCTACTGGATCCATAAAGGAGAATATATGGTTTACAGAAAATTTCCAGGAATGTTGGAAATATCCTCGATGGATTCGTGAATCATGAGAAAGTCTTGTTTCCATATAAGGCGAGAGGTCATTCGGGAAATTTCACCTAAAAGTTGGAACGATCCAGAAACCATCACAAAGTCCTGGGTTTCATAAAAGACAAAAAAAATATTTGAATAATTTTCCTTAAAAGTGAAGACGTTCCAGGAAAAGTTCAGGAAGCGCAAGAAAGCCACGTGGTTCCATAAGAGACAAAGTGTGTTTTCCATGAAGTTTATACGAAATTTTAAGAAGGTTTAAGAAACTCCTTTAAACTTTCCACTTGAAGAATAAGAAGTTTAGGAAATATCAAGAAGTTACTTGGTTCCATAATGGACAACATGCGTTTTTCAAAAAAATACCTGGAAAGTTGGAAAAAATTGGGAAACGTTCATGCATTATCAAAATATCACGTGATTTCGTAAAAGGAAAAATTTTGTCGGGCCGTTACCATTATTCACTAGATCCGTAAAGGAAATGATAGGTTTTTGAAAATTTACAGCAATGTTGGGTATATCCATTATGGGTCCAGAAATCATTGGACAGTTCTGTGCTTCTTTCTACTAGTACACTGGTACTATATACTGGTATAAAAGTCAAGATGTCAAAGAATTTCAGGAAATTTTTAATAATGTTGAGAAAATTCAGGAAGGATCCCGGATTCACCAGAATGTTCTGAAAATGGGAAAAACCACCCAGGGAATTTTTCAGAAAAGTTGGGAAGCTCCACAAGTACAGGACTTGTGGTTTCGGGAAGCAAAAATGTTTCTGTTCGTTTCTCAAAAAAGTTGAGTAGACCCACGGGAATTTCGAAAAGTATCAAGAAATGACCGTGGTCCATAAGAGAACGAAATGTATCAGAAAATATTCAGTATGGGTTCAGGAATCATCAGAAAGCCCCATGGTTTCATAAAACACGTGGAGCCGCTCAGAGAATTTGACAATAAAGTCCCAACGAAAACTTATACATCTAAAGGAGTGTAAGGACGTTAAAATAGGATAAAATGATCACATTTCATAACGTATTAATCTAAATTCCAATTAACCAAATACTATAGATTAATAAAACGCTTAGAAAGAAATAAATGAGACCAATTTACTCCACAATATTAGATTATAAATCATCGATCGAAATTTAATTAACGATAACGACCCCTTTCAAAAAATGCCATTGATCATTAAAATCTATCGATCAATCTAAGGAAACGAATCAAAGACGCTACCGTTGCTCATTTGTCAGCGACACGCTGCGAATACCTCGGAACGTTTTTTTATGATCATTTTTTCTCCTTCCATCTCTTTTTCTCTAGAGAAACAATTCTACCGAGTATGTTGATCTTTTTCCGTCTACGGCGCGTTGTTTGATTTTTTGATGGGAAAATGAGAGGACGACAAAACTTGAAATATTGACAATGTCAAGAACATCAAAGGCGGCCGTTAAAAAGTTTCTACGATAAATGCGGAATATCAAGTGACGCGCTCGGCTCTCTTGTGGCAAAAAGAAACTTAATGCGCGGCGCGGACACACATGGAAACAGGATTGAGATGTACAACATAGTAGTGATTGTGGTGAATTACAAATTAAAAGGAAGTTTTAGGTCAACTATAAATTATAATAGAGAGGTGATGTTTGTTATGTCAACCATAAGAGAAAAATAATACAAAGTGGATTTGAACAAGTTTACAAGGTTTTGTATCAATGAAGTTCACCTAAGACTATAGTGACAAATATGTGCAACTCCTCCGAATTGTCTGATGATCACAGAATCCACATATCATGGAAAATAGTGAAAAAGATCAAGTTGTGGGACTTTTACATGTTCATTCAATTCTTACTTAGTGAATACATTATTCAAGTGGCACTTTTGTGCTACGAATATCGAAACTTCAATTATGTAGAGCTGAGCTCAACAAACTAAAACCTATATAATTTTTAGGACAGTTTCATCATCTTCCAGGCTGCTATCCAAAGTTGTAATTTTCGTAATTTCCCAAAATGTTTATAATTTTCCTGTATTTTTCGACCAAAATAACTAGGGATAATGAGATATGAAAAAAGTTTCAAGACTTGTTTTAAATATTATTTAAAATTTCCCCAACAAAACCACCTAAATCTATAGAAGTTACGTTACTCTCAAATCTTGGATGAAATTTTCATAACAGACACTCAAAATATTACACAAGCTCTTAATGCGGTCTTACAGAAAGTTTCCTAGTTTCGAACGTGTTCTGAAGACGATCCAATGTCGAAACCTTGAACTTGTGTAAGTTCTGGAAAATTTTCCGGATCTTCCGGGAAGTTTAGCCCACTTTCAGAATTTGTGTGACATCATCTTAACAGGAAAATCGCAGAAATTAGGTCTAGATGAATTCACTGGGAAGTTCGACTGGGAATGGGAAAATTTATAGAAGAGTTTCCTGATTTTCCTTCTCTTATATTTTGCCTAGAATATTTCTTAAATATATCCATTAGAATAGACAGCAAACACCTGGAAGGTGTAGAATAGTTATAGAAGAGTTCAGGCTGTAAATTTCGACACGTCTTAAGATATACGGGAGAACTCTATTTCAAGTTTTGTTTCAGTGAGTTACAGAAATTTCTTAATACCCCAAAAAATATGTTTCTGCTGTATCTTTTCACACAGAATAATTAAAAAAAAATAGAAGTTATAGTAGAGTGTCGACTTCGAATGGAGTCAGATTCTTATTCTTATTCAAGATTCTTAAAATTTCCAACGAAACTAGCATGAGTTTAAAGTAAAAAAATTCACAAGCTATGGATCGACACGCAAACAAATGGTCCTAATTATTTGAGATTTCTATATGAAACATTTTTAAATCAATGAAAATTGTAGTATAGTTTCAGGACCTTCCAAAAAATCCTTTTTGCTTTAAATATCGGATGAAATTTTCCAATCAAACAATCGAAAAATTGAAACGCTCTAAAACAGTTCCTGCAGGAAGTTTCATAATAAGCAACGTAATCTGAAAATTTCCCAACGCAAAACTTTCAGCTTTTGACAGTTCTAGTTAAGTGAAACCATACACCTTTTATACACAGTATTTTTGTTTTGTTTTTTGTTTTTGCAATTATAAGCCAGAATTCCACGTCAATAATGAGTTTTAAATATATTTCAGCAATTAAAATTAAATATCAATTATCGCTATGAATGTTTCATTCTTATGTATTAACTTTGTAGCCAATTTTAATTAAATTAACATTAGGCGTTATATGCCATATTGACTTCTACATTGGACTTAATTAGCTTACGTTTTGTGGCGGAAATACGGCCAGTTCATGCCGAATATTAATTTACGACGCCATTGAGGCATTCTAATAACGCCCAAATGCATCGCTCATACGTGACAGGACGCATTATATAATCACTTTGATCAGATACCTGAAAATACAGACATGAGATGGTTCTTAAGATTATTACAAAAAAATTGTATCGAAGTAATTATAACGTACGTTTATTGAACACTGTCAATATGTTATCGCATTTAGTAGTATTTTCCCAGGGAACGATTCTTGCGAAATATAATAACAATAACACTTTAAATTATACTGCTGAGTGGTAAATATTCTTTGGGCGAAAAAACAGACTACCTATATATATCATATATCACAGACTTAACCACTTAGGAGTAACGCCTATTTATTAATAAACATCGATGCTCTTCAATTTGTTTTTCCGAACCACTTGTAGATTAAGTGTTGTTACTTATTAATGTGAAATAATTGATTACTTAAATACCTGTTTATCTAAGCCAACTCTGATAGTATAAAGGGGAAATAAATACCGATGACATCAAAAAATTATTTAAAGAAAAGCAATATCGTCAGATGTGTATTTGAGGAAGATTAATCTCCACGGTTTGCTAGTATAATGTTAATTTTGCAGTGATGGTTCCTCATTGTTTCTTAAATGTGTTTATTGCCTTCCCCTCTGCTTCAATTTTGACAATGACAATATTTCCTTATTAACTAACAAAGAGACTTAGCTGTACTCTTAGATATACACATATCTCTAAATTTCGTCCCCGTTAAAATTCTAATAGCTTCTTTTTTTGCAATCTAAACATTTTAATGTCATTTGTTGAGTCTCCCCAAAGTAACAATTCATAGGAAATGTGAGACTGGAAAACCTTAATGGACTAGTTACCAAGATGTAAATTTAGTTAGTTTTCTTCCTTCTCATGATTTCTGTTACCATACATGTGTACACATAACACCTAACACCTAATTGAGTAACCCATCCAAACTAATTTGACCAGCATTAATTTGTTCAAGGAGTATTCAGTATAAAGTCATTTAGTGGTCAAGTAGTTTTTCCAATGGTGAAGGTGTTTAACCAACCCTGGATCAGAGTCCTGGAACAGAAGTATCACGGAATAGTTACTTAGCCGTTATATTATTAACCTTATTTTATATTTTAACTCTCTTTTGGACAATTTTCATATAAATATGGGCATACACGAAAACACAATATACGATATGGTTTCCAATCAACAAAAGCTTACAAATATTTCGATTAAATCGGCATAAAATCACAAGTATATGAGGTTCTTTATGTCGGTAGCTTTTCTTACAAAGCCGCATTTCTATATTTCCTTTCTGTATTTAAAACATCCTAGACGCTTTCTGGCAATTGACAATTTTGCTTGTTCCTTTGTTAAGATTTACGGTATGAAATCGTTTGTCAGCAGTAGGAAATGTAAGTATCGATTGCCAGTCCAGATAAATTTCTCTCTCGCTGATCCAATTTATTAATAAACAATAGGGTTTTTCCATTTCGTAGTCTCGTTAACCGCATCGAGCGCGCAACAATCATTAAAGATAATGGCTTCGAACACAATTCAGCTACTTGTTTCGCCATAGCTACGAGCACTGTATAATATATCCTACCTAGTGTGTATAAGTGTTCCTCGCCTGTTCTCGATTTCTTAATGCATGCAAATACACAATTACCTCGCGAGCATTTTAACGTTAATTATTAGTCAGTCGACTTTTATTGGCCGTAGCGAAGATCCCGGAGATAATTTCCCGGGACGTTAACAAGTCGGGCTACTGTTTCACGTCGACGTTTGACGTGTTCTGTGCGCGTTAATAGCAACACCGGGGGATCTTCAATGGCCGAGATGACATATCGAGAGGATTTATAAGAAAAATCTTTATACAATTAATTCCTCAAGCTGCGCGAAGCAAACGAACGTTGAATTTGTAAATTTTCAGAACGCGGAATATGCGTCATAAAATATGTAAGGTCCATCCAGTCCGAATTGGTGCAGTTGAAAAAAAAAGCAATAAAATTTAATAACCATAATAACGACACACAAAGACCGAGAAACCGCTCCATAGGCGCGACATATTTAAAGAACTATAAAAGATTGTTACTCAACGAAATTTTATGACGAAATCCCAAATTTGTGCCTCATTTGTTACTGTAGCATTATTTGTATTGTCTGTAATGTCTATATCATTGCCATTATTAATTTCGTTCATGTCGAAAGGTATCCAAAAAGATATTTTAAAATAATGACTGAAATTGCATATATACACCACTGAACTCTAGTGACGACTGAAAATGAACACGTGTTCGACACTCAAATTTAATGGCTGTAGTGGACCTGTCTAATTCTCGATACTAATAGTTATTTCATATGTAGGCAGGTATTATAGTGACTAACAACTCTGAATACTCTGATTTTGTATAGGGTAAATCGTATTTTTTGAATGCGCGAGCCATAAAGTTGGTAATTTTTTTGTTTTTTAACTGGACCAACTCTGATTGGATGGACCTTATAGTGATATCGACGATTAACGCAAAATCATTCTATTTGTTTATATGCATCACTGAAAAACATTGATTTTCAAAACTAGGTGTAATATTGGGGAGATTTTAGAACACCTTGGATATTTTGTTCTGTTCTTAGGAATTGGATAGCGACTAGAGAACAAATGATAACAGTACCTAAAAAGTACCATCTTTAATTATTGCAGAAATTGCTCCTATTTTCGGGATGAAAAGTTCTCAAAATCCAAATAAAGTACAAAAATAACGATCAATATGAAAACAATTTTTACCGTATTTTTTCCATCAAATAAATCTTGGTGCAGCAAAATCATATAAGGATCGAAAAGGGTGTAAACGCACCCTTAAGCCCACTGATGGTGTGAAGTCCCCTAGAATGGAAAAAACCATTTTAAAACTCATGAGAATTATGGTGGAAAAACAATCTTTTCCTAATTGTGATGAGAAAATAACCCCTAGAAAGGGTAAAGTCACCACAAATCAGGAGAAAATAATGAGAAGTCATTGAAATAAAGAAAATATTTATTCACAAAGGAATTATAATCATAATCATTCTAATACACTTTGGTTAAAACTTAGTCTTCTAAGAGAGTGAAATCACCCCAAAACATTGAATAAAAAACATTTTTACTAAAATTCTGGAAAAAATATTTCAGTGCTTAAAGAAATAATTATAAAATAACCATTTATCGCCAGTTCTGATAATAACCCCTAAGAAAAGAAAAGACACTCCCAGTTAAAAAAAAACTTTAGAAATTGTTGATATTTCACTCCCTCAGAGGGCTTAAGGATGTATTTTCAACCCTTACTAATCCTTGTGTCTTAAGAAAGTACATAATTTTGCTTCACTAAGATTTATTTGATAGAAAGAAAAACGGTAAAATTTGTTTTCATCCATATATTCAAATTTATCGGATAATTCAACCGACTTTTAAGCCCCTAAATTAGAATAATTTCTTTAAATTTTCGAAAAAAAGTTACCTTGGTTTTAAATGGTAAGTAATTTGATACTTTAAGATCTTTTTATCTTTTATCCCAAAAAAAGGCGTATTTTGCAGTTACCTTTTTATTAATTATCTAATAAGGAAGATGCAGGAAGGTATTGAAACTTCTAAAAGACACTTCTATAATTTCTGTATTTTACAATCTCTTCTGAAAGAAATATCACCAGAAACATTCAAGATATCAGGGAGTATTAAATTCACCGAGGAGGTGACGAAACACTTGTAGAATTTCTACGTTCTGTTGGTATGTTCTGATGAAAAAGCTTCAAAGCTGATTTTGATATCGTCATCTCATTTAGAATTGATAAAGTATGTGAAATACAACAAGTATATGTACAAGAGAAAGTGGAGATGAAGTTTGTAGAAATCAAAGAATTGGAGGCAAAATTGTGTATAAGTGTTGCAATATTGTTAATGAAGTAGATAAGTCAAAATAAATGATCATTAACCTCTTTCCAAGTCCTTTCCACTCTGAAGTCCTTTCCATTAACTTTTGAGTGAAAGTCAATAACGAATTATCATCATATGAAAGTTATGGAACGAACTAGACACACTTTTAGGATAACTTGGGTTGTTTAAAGAGGGCGCCACCATCTCCAAAGTTTTAAATCGAAAGTGGGAAACGTCTCATTTAAGAGGTTATTGGCTGTTCATATAATAATATATAATAAATGCCTGAAAGCGACTCACATGAAGCAGCAGTAACAATTTGAATCTGCTAACTCCTTTGTATGTACTTGAAAATTGGAACGCCCCGGAATGACTCTTGTAATGCCACAACCGTTGGGAAAACCCCAGGAAAATTTTTTGAAAAAACGATTCAATTCATGGACGCTTGGAATTCGCGTTACGAGCCTCATCTGTCGACACTTTTCCTAGGGAGACGGGCCGGCTCGCGTTTCCCAAACCCGTCGATGGACGATATACAAAATAAAAAAATGTGACTTTCTGCTGGGAACGCTCGGCGAGATGGAGTCGCCAAAGGCGCTCCATTCGATCACGAAGGACGGTCGATCACGACCGTCCCTCACTCGTGTAATCCTCGGAGAGGATTTTCGCGCAAATGAACCACGAAAAATATCCTTACGCAACTCGCGATCAGGCCGGCATTCCGTCGAAATTAGAAAGATGATAGTCGATCACACGGTAAAAAGTTTTCTAATTTGCTCGATTAACTGCTGGATTTTATAGAAAAATGAGCGTTTGATGGGTAATATGGGTTCGTGTTCCATATTTCACGTTTGGAACTTATTATAATGTACTAATTACCCAGCTAATGAAGAATCATTGCAAAAGCGCAATATTAATCTCAAACAGTACTTATGTTGATCTCAATATAAAATATATAAAAACAAATTTTAGGCTTCGGTTTTATTAGACCGAAAATTCATAAACTTTAGATAGAGAGATAATTTATGAGTGTTAATTTATGAACACAAAATAAGTATCTAAGCTTAAATTCAAGTGTATTTGAATTGATCCAATATGGGTCAACACTTTCAGTAATTCAGTAAGCAAAAAAATAATTTAAAAGCAATTTATGGATTTATGTCCATTCCACTTCACTCCATTTCCTAAGTCCATGTCCATGGAGTGGACATGTTCCATGTCCACTCCATTTCATAAGAGACAATTCAGCTAGAAACAAACAAGAAACATGACAGAAATATATTGTCTTGAAATATACAGCACCCCACGCTTTTATTTTTAGCTAAATAGTCTCGGATGAAATTATTTTTTAGTCAGTGCATTAATGAAAATGATCAGGTTTATTTTCACCTTTTTAGTACATTTGAATTCAAGCATAAGTACTCGTGTTGTGGTAGTAATACTAATAAATTATCAAGTTTCTAGTATCACAAAAAAAAATTGTGTGTTTTATTTTATCAGTTTTCAAAAAATCGTCGAATTCAAAATTTAAATGCGGTATCACTTGACCCTTTTTCCTTATTTAAATATTAGGAGCGTAACTCACCCTTGCTGAAGGGCTGAAGCGACAGGGTTGAAAATCCGCGCAAAATGGTTCACCCTCGAAATAAAAATCGACGTGTCCCACCAATTTTTATAATTGTCGTTACTTTTAAATTTATACCCGATTGAAAATTTTTCAATTGTCACCTGGTAGATATTGCAGAGTATAGACCACTCAGTACAGGTTTATTATCAATTATTAAATTTTCTTGGGTTTGATGAATACCAAGACAATATAATGCAGTCCTGAAGCACATATACGAATACTACAATGATTTTGAAAAAAAAATCATAGAAAAATTAAGAAAGTCTCACATAAGTCAGAACAAATCTCATTATCAATTATTACCTGTAGTCAATATCAATTATTATATATGTAATCATACACTATATGTAATCATTTAGTATATGTAATCATTACATTATGTGTAATCAGTATCAATTATTATCGGTAATTATTTTGGAATCGTTTTTGAAAACCTGTAGCCTTGATACCCGTAAATCCACTTAAAAACGGAGATTCGAGTATAAATACACAGCAGGTACGATGATTTCTGTTAAATTGCGTTAATCTCTGCTGTTTCAATATGTTGAGAGTATTAGTTATTTCCGCCGTTTTTTACGCGGCAAGTGCTGTCGATTTCCAGTTCGTCAACAATGAATCAGGAGCGGTTTGGGTTGGAATACAAGGAAACAGTGGGAAGGAAAACTTGAATAACGGAGGGTTTATTTTGGAAGCGGGAGCATCGGTTAGTACACACAAAATGTAGAAAGATTTAAAACTTTTCAAATCGATAGTATTGAAACAACCACTAATTAAGCACATAACCTAAAATACTTAACCTTATTATTGTTTGAGAACCATTAATCGATTGCCACACTTATTGTTACTCTCTTTCACCAAAATCTGGTTATGGGTTCAATTTATTTGGTTCACTAAAAACGATGTGTTCTAAAATATTGGAGCCTATAATGCTTGCGGATTATTTAAAAAAAATCTTATTTTTTTTCCTTAGATGACAGTAACAGCTCCAGAGGATTGGGCCGGGCGTTTCTGGGGCAGGTCCTGGTGCGACCCCGTCACGAATTTCTGTCAAACTGGAGACTGTGGAAGCAAACTGGAATGCGCCGGCGCAGGTGGCAACCCGCCGGCCAGTCTCGCTGAAATCACCCTGAAAGGCGCAGGCGGGCTGGACTTCTACGACGTTTCCTTAGTAGACGGTTTCAATCTTCCAATCAGCGTAAGTGGAATTCCAATCAGGAAATATTTATAAATCCGAGTTGAATGTATTCGTATCCAGATGGAGCCCGTGGGTGGAACTGGCGACGGCAGCACCTACAGCTGTAAAAAATGCGCCTGTTTGCAACACCTGAACGACAATTGCCCGGACGAATTGAGACTGAACAACGACGCCGGTACCATCGGCTGTAAATCCGCCTGTTTGGCGTTCAACACTGACCAGTACTGCTGCAGGAACGAATTTGGTACACCTGACACTTGTAAGTCCTCCACATGGCCGGTGAACTATCCGGATTTCTTCAAGAAGGCCTGCCCAGACGCCTACAGTTACGCCTACGACGATCAGAAGAGCACCTTCACTTGCCAAGCCGAGACTTACATTGTAACATTCGGTTATTAGAAAGGATGATTTTTTGTTAGCATGAAAGTAAAGATTTTGTTTGTGATAGAAGTTTAAGATTTTTATTTTACTTCCAAGTAGAAACTAGAAACTTAGTGCGATGTCACTAATGCGCGGAATACACGTAAAATGTACATGTAACATACGTAAAATTTCCTTATAAGTGTGATTCTGTCGTTTTCAGGCTATATTTCAGGCTATTTTACTAGATTTTATTTAATTCACAATGTAATTTTAAAATGTGTTTGTCAGATATTTCTCGATTGATACAAAAAAAAAAGGTTTTAAATAATCTAGAGATTTTATATGCAGATTTCTGATATATTGATTACAGATTCCATGCTCGATTAATCATTTAGGCTGGATTAGGAAACGTTATTATGCAACAAAATCTATGTTGTGAAGACAATTTATAGATAATCAAGAACTATCAAATCGAATGTATTTGTTGCAATGATGCAGCCCGTTGATTAAAAGTCTGCCAAATGAAATTTGTAGACTGTTGAATAATTTCCTTATATCTTTCAAAATAACATATCAATCGTAGATTAATCCTTGGACATAAATGGGATTGTGAAACACTTAATACTTCAATTAATGCTGTATTGGTTATTAAAAATTATTCATTTACGTTTGCTGTTTTAAATATAGAAAGAAAAATTAGAAGAAAGTTCCTTAATACAGGATTGTATCCTTGATTATACAGCTCCTTGAAATGTAAGGGTGAAATTTTCAAAATTCTTTAAATTATTTCAATTTTCAGAATACTTCAAAAGATTCATGGCTCCAAATATTATGATCAAATAAAAATACGAATCGTTCCATTTGAGGAGAATACTTTAAGACACAAAGACTTAATAAAGATTTAATATTTTAAGAACATGTTTAAAATTTCATGATCTCAAATATATGTGTTGCGATGCAACATTTCAGGATTTTACCAATTAATGGGTGAGCTTCATCCTTGTCATACCCATGTTTTCTTTTTGAAAAGTTAGGCGAAGTTAATTAAATAGATCTAAAAGAGCAATAACTTAAAATCGTTAAATTAAACAATTGAATGTTCTCATACTCTTATCGTTTTACGAAATGTGCAGAGATCAATCTCTATGTTAATGTGCCATTTATGATTCAATCTCCTGTTTTCATATACCACAATTATTAAAAATTTTATTTTAACTACTATAGTTTAAATGACAATCCTGTTTTTTGGCGCAATGCGAATGTTCATGGGTCGCAACCAAATGTCAAGATCGGCCTGCACGATACACATTTATTTTTGACATTTTCGAGATTTCTCTTTTGCTAATGAAAGCGTAGTGGCTCCAGCATGATAGATTTTAATTATATCCTCTTGTTGACTTCATTATATGTTGAACTTTCAATTTTCTACCCTAAAATTGTATAATTTTTCTCTTTCAATCCCATCCTTGATGTTCTGCTTTCTTCGTTTATTACTTGATCACCACTTTATTATTTCGTATTAACCACTTCTGATTTCTACATCCTAATGAAGAAAATTATGTTATGAAAGGATACTTTGAACTTTTTGCACAAAAAATCTGCAGCCAGCCCCTTGAAACACGAAAATCTTTTTAATTTCTTATCTGTTTTAGTAAAGGAGGATCATATTTAATATCTTCTTTTCGACTTCAATAGAATTGTTGCAGTCGCGTTATTCTTTTTGTTTAAATTGTTTGTATGGAATGTTTGTCAATATAAAAGTAAATTTGAAAAGTAAATATTATTATTAATCATTTAAAGGCGACATAAAGACATATGCTTATTAGATTATGTTGCACACTTTTGTGTTATTTAAGAATTTTTATTTCAGAAATATTAAGAATGTGTGAAGGCAGTGGGTTTAAACTTAAATATAACTTTCAATTCTACGTAATATTTCTTTGGCATTTGGCACTAAAATTAAAATAAATAGTACTTCTCTCTTAAACCAAATATCAACGTCTTCATCTTTTGACTACCCTGTACGTGCTATTTCAATTTTTGAGAGTGTAATATTATTTTATCTGGAAGTAAAACTCTTTATAAAGAGGAAGTTTTTTCGTAAAGTTAATAATGAAAAAGCCTTCCATATATACAGAACTTAGGTAAATACACCGTATAATAAACCTACATATAATGTAAAATACCCTTCACTGAATAATTATTTGAGTGATCCGTTAAGTTATCTAGTAGCTGAAAAAATAACTGCGTTTAGCATATCTTTTGAAATACTTATCAAGTCTTTAAGGTGGCTACTGTATATTATTGGTATTTTAAAATTATAATTATAAAACTAATGACAAATGTATTTAAATGTATACATTATGTAAAATTTTAAGTACAGATCGCGTCACATGTCGCCTGTTACTTTATTATGTGATCCGATATGATTGTTGTACTATCACTGTTGAAAGTGCACTTAAGCATTATTTTATCATGTGTGTGTTCATATGTTAAATATGAACGCCGGCCAGAAACCCCATGTAACGTGCAAAGAATTTCCAAGTTATCACCAGAGGCAACAATAACAAATGATAATTGCCGTATTTATCAGTTCGCAATTATTTCAAAAGCACACGTTGTTAGCTTCGGAAATCCCTCAAAAACAAATTTCCAAATATGTATAAATACCGCTGTTAACCTCCATGGCCATAAACAATACCACCTCGACTCCAACAGAGAACAATGCTCAGTACGTTAGTTATTTCGGCCGTACTCTGCGCCGCGCATGCGGTCAACTTTCAAATAGTTAACAAGGAACAAGGGCCCATTTGGGTCGGCATCCAGGGAAACTCCGATAAAGAAAATATGAGAAACGGCGGGTTCGTCTTGAACACTGGAGCGTCGGTAAGCACATATAAATGTTCACAAATCGTAAGGGACGTCCTTTTTTCACATTTTCTGTAGGCAACTGTGACCGCTCCATCCGATTGGGCTGGACGTTTTTGGGCCAGGACTTATTGCGACCCGAACACGAATCACTGCCTGACGGGAGATTGCGGAAATAGGCTCGAGTGCGCAGGCGCAGGAGGCAATCCGCCCGCCACCCTAGTAGAGATCACATTGAAGGGTTCGGGTGGACTCGATTACTACGATATTTCTCTCGTTGATGGATTCAACATTCCAGCCAGCGTAAGTACATGAACACTCGGGTTTTTATATAACTGGCGTTGTTTCTCCTCTGCCAATCTCCAAACTTACTGCCTTGAGTAGAATCTATTCTTCATATTTTTCTCTTTCATAGTTGCATCTATGGTGTCTCGCTAACTTCTTCTAGGGCGCCCTTCTTTTCTTCTTTCGACTTGTGCCCATTGTAATATTTTTTGTAGTTATTCCGTTGAAGTGCCCAAACCATACCAACTGCTTCTTGTAAAGTTAATGTATTTTGTCTCTTTATAACTTCACTCTGTTTCTTACGTGTTCATTACCTTTATATATTCCTTTACTATTTTCTTCTTTAGTGAATAATACTTCTACATATTTTACCTGCTTCTATTTGTAATGTTTCCCAATGCTTCTTGAGCTAGGTTAAGTATTTCGAGCTGCCATTTTCGAAGCCATTCAGAGCCTTACCCTATTTGTAGTAGTATCTTGTGTGACCAAGTTTGTTTGTCGATTTCTGAAGTATTAGTATATGAAGATTTTCTGCTACCAAATGGTGGTCATTTCCACAGCCAAGTCCTCCACTTACTCTGATCTATTTACTCTACTTATGTTTTACTTGGTTATATTATAATCGATTTAGTAGGAAATTCTGGTCTCTAGATTGGTGGTGCTAGGTGAATTTGTGGATATCTTTGTGGGCAAAGATGGTGTTAGTTATTCTAAGATTATATCAGTCGCAGAAGTTCGCCAGCCCTTCTTCGATATTATTTACTATAGGTTCGCCATGTCTTCCCAGTTAGTTAGGATGTTAGTTGGTTGTTCCTGCTCGACTGTTCAGATTGCTTGCTAAGATTATTTCATAGCGACATGGTCCAAAATATATCTAAGAAGTGTTTCAATGTCCTTTACTTACTGACTGAATGTCATTTAAAGCACTGATTCCCAAGATCACTATTGCTTGTCCTTTAATCTCTAGAGTTAATCTGATGATTAGTTCGTTGATACCTTTTCAAGACTGTATCTGTTGTTATAGTTTTTTGTGTATTAATATCGATACTTCTGCTTTTAAATGGATTGCTCTACCTATCTTATTATAACGGTGAATATAATTCTTTATTATATCACATCCATTACCTTAGGTAATGGTTGCTTTTTCAATAGTATGTTCAGCGTACAAACTAGAAATCCAATACTTTCGATATATCATAACGTTGAAAGTGTAATAAGCAGGTTTCATTGGGGGAAGTATTAATTAATTTATTAATTTGGAGGCTTAATTCACTGATCCCTTCAATATACACAAATTGCTAAATAAAATACATCGAATTTCCTTTTATGTTAGCCTTGTATCAATTTCTTGGATACTAGGGAGGAACATAGCAAGCTCAGTACATCTTTCTGAATAGTGGCACTAGTCCATCTTTTCTATCCTCTGTTCACGTGCACTCTTAAACTATTACACTAACTTTGGATTTGTGTAACCCTTATAGCTTGTACCAGTTTCCTCTCCGTTCTAATTCTACGTAAAGTTTTTGGAAAATATACCGCCATATTTTTCTCTTAGATTGAGCCTGTGGGTGGTTCCGGAGACGGCGGTCAATACAGCTGCAAAAGGGCAGGCTGCCTGGTCCATCTGAACGATAACTGCGCCCAGGAGCTCAGGTTGAACACCCAGTACGGCACCGTCGGCTGTAAATCGGCCTGTTTGGCGTTCAACACGGACCAGTACTGCTGCAGGAACAACTACGGCACCCCGGACACATGCAGGGCTTCGACTTGGCCTGTAGATTATCCTGCTTATTTTAAGAAGAGCTGCCCTGATGCTTACAGTTATGCCTACGACGATGCGAAGAGTACTTTCACTTGTAGGTCTGAAAGTTATTATATACAGTTTGGCATTTAAGTAATACAGTTCAGTCAACGAAAAGCGTTAGAGTATTTTATCTTACTAACTACACTAATGCCTCCTTAATAAAATCATATATTCGAGATGAGTATTTTAGTAGAGCTAATTCGCAACGAATTAAACTCTAGACATTGTCGCAAGGTTCTGTGCCTGCAGTCGTTTAATTTGAATCAATATCTATACAAAATTTGATTAAATGGACAATCCCTTTTATTTGATAACGATACCAACTACTTCAAAGTAATCATTTGAGAACTTCAGAAAAAAAATTAAGGTAAAAATTTCTAGTAAAAATGCATAACGATAAATTCCGTCTTAGAAAAACAGAGATTGATAATTACATTGTAAAAATGATATATGTTATGACGTGGACAATTATTTACTGGTGATAAGAGTTATCATCCACTTAAGTTCAATCAGACAATACTTGATAACTTTAGAGAAACAATGTTGAGAAAGGCTTGATGCCACCGAAGTTTATACAGGCACTACAACATGTATCAACTCTAAGGGGATCAAAAATTGACCAACTTATGACCATCGTAGGAACAATGTGCAGCTCTCGTTTTGGACAACCCTCTCTTATCTTAAAATTTTATTTAAACTCTTCAAATATTATTGTGAGATAAATCAGTAGAATATTTAGGATCCACAAATTTTACAAAAAAAACCGATATCAATAGAAAGTTCAGCATAATATTAATCTTTCCATTTTTTCCTTTACATTCACCCTTAGGCACAAATGCCCTGTATTCGTGAACAGGACATACAAACTACAAAATCTCTGTAGCATAGCCGACGATTTAGTCGTACGTTCTTATCTGGGTTTATGTGGACATAAATCGGACGGTTTCGATATGTGACAAGCGAAATTTATGTTTTCGTTCTTGTAAAAGACAATCGGAGAACGCTGAGAACTCACCGTGTGTGTGTGTGTAACTATGCAAGTGTGGGCGAGAAGGTATACGCGTGCTGCAAATAGTTTCTAATTTATATGTTGTTGATTACTTATCGAACATGTTCTGTAGAGCGAGTAAGGGGATACAAGAAACTGCGCTAGTAGTAGTAGTAGGAATGGGTACAAATCCAGTTAGGTTATACTTTTATACGTAGTCGTGTAAATGGTGTCGATGATTCCATTGCATGTCAAAAACTGACGGATTTTTTTTCTTTGATTATTCACCTAAAGCCGTCTGGTGCGTTGTAGAGACGCATACTGAAAGCGATTTATTTTCTATATTTCACCTACCTCGTACACCTATACTAACACGTCACAATCCCCACAGCACCGTTTATAAGATTTGAATACAGGCCTTCGCAAAAGGGTCACCTGGCCCTCATTTACATAAGTCCTTTCGGTATTATCTCCCAGTGTGTGTGCGTGTGTGTGTGTGTGTGTGTGTGTGTGTGTGTGTGTGTGTGTGTGACCGAAAGTCAAAAGGAGAATGATATCTTAAGCCTCAGGTAGAGATCCTCCATATCGGGATCTAGGAGTGGTAAAAAAAGAACGACGGACGTCGTAGGCGTAGGTGGAGGAAGAGATCGCCTTCGGGGCCCTGGGAGCGCGGGGGTGGAGTCGGAAGGGGAGGGAGGGAAAAACGTGCAACGAGCCCACTTTCGAAACCTTCTGATTCATCATCATCATCATCACCATAAGCCACACCACGAGGCGATCACGGCCACACATTCATAATGCGTCTGATGGGACCAAAATTAGAATATAGGTATTCAATATTCTGCACAACCTAAAATTTTATAAGTATTTCTTACTTACAGGAACTGCGTTAAAAATGCTCTATCTGCTGTATATAAACCGCTAGGGAGCATTCTGACGTATCATTATTACATGATTAATGATATAAGCAACTAATACAACAAAAAATGTAATGTTAAAATTGTGTTAAGCCACCCGCCTACAAATAACATTTTACAGACACCCAAAACTAATAGGCTGCGCGTCCTTTGTATGGGGATCCATACCTCAACGCTAGGGGGCGTAATTAATGACTAGAATTTTAAAAACAAGTATTTACAAAATGTGTCTCATTAAAGTCCATTGAGAATCCAAAAATTGGAATCATCGAGAGTTTCCGATTATCTTCATGAGTTTTGCTCTATCTTGTCAAATTAGAGGAGATTGAGGGTACGCATCCTGTTTCAGAAAAAAAATGTCAATTGGTTAGATTATCCTTAATCGAATTTTGCAATCTTCGCGTTATTTAAATACAGCTTGTGCAACAATGAAATAATTATTATATTTAGAAATTTGTACCAATCTAACCAATTACGTGAACGCTATGGTGCTATAAAGCTATTTATACTAAAGAGTTAGATAAAGAAGAGAAAACGGTACGTCGATATCTTTTTTGCGATGAGATAACTTCTTCATAAATGACATAGTGACTTGCCTTTCCCATCAAGCAATTTTAAGGACTATGTTCGACGTGTAAAAGACCGTACTAAATTCAGAATTAGAGCTTTCATTCGTCCGGATAATTGATATTATACAAAAAATCTGACGAAAACCTATAGTAACGATTTTTATAGCGTAAATATAAGAATTTTGTTTTCTGTAAGATATAGAATAGCATCGCCTCTAATCAATCTACTGAATGCATGTATAAGAGCAAATATTTTTCCTAAAAACTTAAAGATATCCCGGATTTCTCCAATACATAAAAAAAGGGTCCATCGACGATCCCAACAACTACCGTCCTATCTCAATAATTCCAATTTTCCAGTCCAGATATTCTAAATCGTCTTTCGGTACTTCTACAAGCTTCATGACGATTGACTGTGTGAACGGAAACCTCTTGAAAAAAATATTGTTATCCTGTTCAGTACAATCATTTTTCTTGTATAAAGTTTCCTGAAAAATCTATTTTCCAACATTTCAATACATCCAATAATCTATAGACGATAGAAAAAATATGAACGATCATTAAATTAGCCATACTAGCGATAAAGAGGTTAAGTTACAACGTACATGCAAAAATGCTTATAGGTCAAATGTTGCTTAAGCTGAGGAAAACGAGCGTTTAACTAAGGGTCATTTAAGAACAGCTTACGTATACGGTGTAGTGAAATTTTCAAACATAAAGAACCCTTAGGCTTAAGACGTTCTTAAGTAGGCTGGTGCAACCGGCCGCAGATATTGATTTGTGGAACAAGAAAGCGGATGGTGTGACTATGGATCTGTGACATTGGCCCTTTCAACTTTGATCTAATCCAGTACCTTCAACTTTCGAATTCATTCATATTCATGTCCGACATGCAATTCGATGACATGTGGGAAGAACAAAAGACAATAATAAGAAGGTAAATCAAGGAGGCGACATTAAATGATGAAAAGAATAAAAAGTATATGAGGCAGGTAGGCGAGCCGTTTAGCCGCCAGCGAAACTTAACCAGGCGACATTCGACATTCCTTTGTTTTTAGGATTGGCAGAGACGTCGGAGCCGAGAAATAGCGTTCAACCGTACCGTCACAATAAGGATTTGAATAAGTTCTCAAGAGATTTAAATATCAATCACGGACTATACAAGGGGTATCCTGAAAGTTGTAGTCCCAAACCCATTTCGGATAGCAATTTAATCGCCTAACCACAGTACCTTTTCATATCAAAAATATAACCTTCTACGAGTATTTCCCGGGGTAATCGTCTAATGTCGTAATTAATTTTCTGAAGCGAGTTATAAATTTGATTCACCCCGAGGCACTAACGATCCCGAGCTCTAATTTGAATATCCACGTCATGACTAATCGCCTTAAAATTGCTTAATTTCTTTCTTTTACTCACATAAAATACGTAAATACTCGTTGTTTATTAAGTTCAAAGTTGATGGCCGGCGGGCGGATCGTAGCACATGATTGTTGGTTTTTTCTAACTGATTATCTCGCGTTTTTCAGATAATGTGTCTGTAATGGTTAGGAATCTCGAAAATGAGATGAACTTTTGATCCCGAGGCTCAGGGAGGTCGAGATTCGTCGATAGTTATAATTAGGGTTGTGTAATAAGCCGGGCCGTCATTTGTCGAAAAAGAAAAGCGGAAATTCACTGTTTTGCCTTTTGCTACGTCCCTGCATCCACCGCATCACAATAGTTGCAACGAAAGAGAGAAGCAGATCTTTAGGGGGGCCCTATGGCTCACTCTCGGAGCCGTTGTCGCCGTCTATGGAAACACATCGCCCGAGGGACCCAAGGTTCAGCCCGACGACTCTCCTCTTATGGTCACACACATGACTCTCTTGAAGGCGTAACGAGAAGACAGCTCGAAGGCTTGTCCCCCTTTATTACTGATTTTATTATTCAACTGTACCGCGAAATTATGGAATATGGAGGTCAAAGTTTAATTGAAAAGTCCTCCGTCTCTCTCTCGTTGACTCGCTCACGCACTCTCTTTTTCTCCGGAGGAGCGCTACCGGATTGTTGAACGGACGGTCACTCATATATTTAAGCGTACACCGATTGAAATAAATTTCTTTGTTACAAATATTACTGTAGACTACGACTTGAAATGGAAAAAAATCCTGGAAATGATTTACTCAGTTAACTAATTAGCCAATCACCTGACGTTGCTTGGGTATTACACAAATGTTACACACACTATATTACACAAAAATTATTAAATATTTGATCAATGAAAACTGAACAATTGGTTGTCCATGTTGAATTAACGTTAATGTTTGTGATATGATTCTTATATATAACAATAATAACCCTTGGGGGTTTTCATCAGTTCCTCCAATGAGGGTTGCTCGTTGGTCTTAATATTAAACGGGACAACAGTTGAGATGATATTCCGGCAAGGTGAAATCACAATTTATTTATTCGAAAAGCGCCCATCAGCATAATATACATTATGAAGTGAAGAGTAATTTGAGCTTAATCCCAAATTTTTATGCCAATCGATGCGTTTTGAAGTAAGGGGTGGTTTTTAAGGGTTGAAAAGTTGCAAAATGAAATTAGTTATATTTTAAGTAACATATATTTTAGTTGACATTTTTGGATTAAAACGTTGTGGTAAATTAATAATTTTTTCAGGGTAAATATATTTTTTTTTTTAAGCTCAAGGGTTACAATAGTCTGAAATAATGTTCTCAACTCATCTGAGCCAAATTTTTCTCACCTTAAGCTTTAATACATCGTTTTACTCACCTTAAGCTTTAATTTATAGCTTCTGGCAGTAAGGGGTCGTTTCACCCCTAGAAAATGAAAAGCGTACAGCGGCACAATATAGATTTTGCAGTAAATTGGTAAATTGAGCTAATTTTGATGCAAATCGAAGCTGTTTAAAAAAATTGCAAGGTATTGCCGCATTTTAAGCTTCGTTTCCTGGACTGAAACACACATTACATTAAAGGTGAGAGGGTACTAAACGGTGATTTCAACCAAGAAGTGATTAAGCCCACTATTAGGGGTAAAAATCTCGCATCCTGTTGCATTTCCAAGAATAAAAGCTGCGCTGCTGTCCAGTGTTAACTACTTGTTCTTATTTTGAGAGATTTTATTAAAAAATTTTGTATAAAGTTTTTCTATTTGACCTCTCTGAATTCGCGCTATAAGCGAGCATTTGGCGCGTTATATAAGGTCTTCTTATACATGGTTCTTATAAATTCGGGGTCTAATCACCATCCTATTCGTTGGTCGCCCATAAAATAAGTGATAACTATTTTGATAGTAGGAGTATAATTCAGGTGAAGTGGTAAATTCCAAAAATCCCACCAAAAACATTACCTGCGGCCAAAATTATATGTCATTAGGTGAGCCCTTTGCTTTGGGATTACTAACCAAAATTACATGAGTTTACTAAACATTGGAATAAAGTAAGATTATCACACAAACAAATTAATAAATTGCGAGATAACGCAGTTCAATGATTAACGAACGAAATGACAAAATAATAATTAATTAAGCATTTTAATAAAAGGTGGCTCGCTACGTTACACCCTCGACTTGTGTTTAGATATAAATTTTTCATGAGAATCATGTTAATAAGCACGTAAAATTAACGTTGTCCTTTAGCGTGCCGCCCCAAAGCATTCTCCGTTTCTTAACCGCTGCTTAGCATGCATATGTCAAGGCACTCTTATGTGAAAATATACTTTACATACATCGAAATTACTGCCATATTATTGTTAATTATAATCCTCATCACTATCGTACTTATTTCTTCAAAGGAAGGTTAAGGGTTCTTGCAAAGCAATGAGGCGCTACCAGAACTTGCTGGAAGCCAATCGAGGGCGCCGTCCTGATGCTGCAAAGGACGTCGTTTTGGTGTAAGGGAGGAGGAATTACGTTGGAATGTGTACGGGAATCGCGTGAAAGCACCCCTTAAAGGATTTTCGGTGTATGTTAGTAGCGGTTTGCCTCTGCACCGAGTCAATTCTCCACGTATTAACAGCCACACTAGATAGATCGTGTTGTGTTGTAAAGAAATAGGTTTATTTTTTGAATACATTTCGCGAACCATTTATTTATAACTATGTATACATTTTCTCAGTCGGAGGCCCCCGAGGCCATGTCGCGGACCGGTACGAGAGAGGAGGCGCCGACGAGGCGACACCTCGAGGCACTCTTCCACCGACCCTTTCCTCCACTGCTCCTCGTCGTTCTTCTTTCTCTCTCTCCTTCGTCCACATTCCCTCGGGCCATCCGACGGGCCATCAGTAACTTTCAAATGTCCGACGATTTTTGTCCAAAGACTTCTCTTTTGCTTCGACTTTTTTTCTCTCATTTCGTCCGTTCTATATTTATCTTAAGGAGACCGAGATGCGCGTAGGAAAGACGGAGGACGGGGGATCTGGCCAACGGCGCCCGAGAGATGGCGAGGAGTTGACAATTCGTGTTTTGAGGATACCAACACTTTTCGGAGAGGAAACGAGAAAGTGATGTCAAAGGTGACATTTCTCAGAGCGAGTTGCTCGGGTTTTTCTCTCGAAAGGAACGCGAAATTTAAATAATCGGCTGGTCGCGCGTTTTTAAACCAGCTCAACGCAAAGTTATTGCATTACCACGTTGAGTGTCATCGTACAATAAAAATACTTTAATATTGCTTTCACCACATTCGATAAATATTAGAATAATGTGGAGAAACCATCAGTTTTAGAAAAAATTATACCGTAGTTTTTCAATCGAAGAAGTAATAAAACCTAGAAATGAAGAGAAGACTTCGGTACGTATGCCTTTACCAGAAAAGTACAAATTTGAAATTTATTTCCATAACTTTATGAAATTCACATGTCTACTAATAGGTTGTGAGTCGCCCTCTTGAAAAATATTTCTGTTCACTACACCATTCATGGTTTGAATGTACAACGTATATACATGTTTATGGATAAATACTCAAAAAAAGAAATGCAGAAAAATAATATTTAAATTTTACGGAAAAAAGTGTTGTTTTATGTAACTAAAATTTAACGTAGATTTATAATCAAGATATCTATTATAACATTTTAAAATAAAATACTCGATTATAATAAACGTGCACAGATTTTTTCCGCATTTTTGTAGAAAATAATTTTGTATACGGAAAAATCATTTAAAATATGCACAATTAATATCTCAAATGAATATAATTCAACCTTTCACGTCAGAGATTTTTTTCACACTAAAACCTTTATAACAGGTAAAATGCAACCTTACCATTTTCCAAATTTCCCAGTTTTGAGTCAATACGACGTCTTTGAACTTACGATTACGATGTGTGCTCTTAAAAATTCTTTGCATGCATATTTCACAAATAAACGATTCTACTGCCTCTCTTTTTTCATTAAATTAAGGGTTAATTTTCCTCAAATAACGACACAAAAATTAATAAAACCTAAAAAAATTAACGAATCACAAACCACAATATATGACGATTTTTGAAAAATTGACAAATTAAAAATTAC
This sequence comes from Cryptocephalus primarius, assembly GCA_963576515.1. Classification (NCBI taxonomy): domain Eukaryota; kingdom Metazoa; phylum Arthropoda; class Insecta; order Coleoptera; family Chrysomelidae; genus Cryptocephalus; species Cryptocephalus primarius. The sequence goes on along the minus strand of OY754940.1, from coordinate 5,803,178 downwards.
AAAAACTAATTAAAAAATTTCGATTTTAGATGCACAAATAATAAATCTGTCTTATTTTGAAACTATAAAGTATATTGACACTGATAAAATATACTGAAACTGTATATTTAGAAACGAAATAAAGCAAAAATAAAACTAACGTTTGCTTTTCTATTTTGTGTATAACCCCTTTCACTTAAAAAAAATTTTTGGACTAAATCTACAAAGTCAAATGGAGGAGCAATGTAGAATATATAACATATAACGTAATAGACGAAGGGAAGCATTTATAATAGTCGATTATCTATAATAGTAGGTTAATATTATTTTAAAACTAATACACAAAAATTCAATTCAACTTTTTGTATGCACCCTCTTAAAGTAAATTTTGATTTTGTAGAAATATTATATACTATATATTATATATAGGCATGCAACTTTTAAGATACATCAAAAAGTTTTAGGTTTTTTTAACTTTTCTTCGAAAATCCCTCATATTTTTTCTGCCAGATGATTCAGTTGATTATAAGCATTATTGGGGTTTGCACTTGCAGGAGAAGCCCTTGCGTTTAGGGCGTAGATTCTGAAAGAATCTGCCATGAGGTAATAATTTTTTTTTTCCATAATTTTGCCGTGTAGCGATTTCGTTTTTCTGATGAAAAAAACTACTAACTAAAGAAATAAGTATGCTCAGGCCAAAAATATTTTTCTTGCAACAAATAAATGGATCTTCAGGGGTCCCGAGAAAAAGCGCTACTGAGGGTTTTCGCTGTCTGACTCTGCATAAATAATAAATATACGAAATATGAACGATGAGGTAATCAGAAATATTTTTTAATGGGAGGAGCACAAATACTCACTACTGGAAACCAAATTTTTTTTTAGAGACGAAGTATGGATAGTGTAGTGCCAATATTTTTATACCTTGAATATTATTTTATTTAAAATCCCCTTTTTAGATAATTAATCATTTTGCATTTATGCATGCATAAAAGTAGAAATATTATATATAATAAATAAGCATTTAATAAAATATCAGCTGGATAAAGTTTTCCTCGGGCGTTATTAGATAACATATAGATGTTTGTAATAAATGATTTAATAATTAATGAAGTATATTCTTTTTATTGACTATTTCAAAGAACCTATTATTCCAAAATTACGGATCTCCACCAGTACAGCTCTGATAACTCTGAATATGGCACAGCTATATTAGAAATCGGCTGTCCAATCCAATTTTCTTTGACTAGTCAATAGCATCATAGTTTCATATGATGGTGGCCTGCGGCATACCGTTGCAAGCAGCATCTGTTTAGTGCAAGTTACATTTCTTATTTTTTAAAAATACGTACATTTTTCTTGCTTTAGGGTTTCTAATAAGTTTAATGTTAACTGTAATACCAAGTATCTCGAAAAAAAATTTACATCTGCGTTCATGGATCAATTTTATGATTTTGAATAATAAAGGTAACTGGTAAATTTATTTAGCAATCTTTATTTGTTAATTTTTATGCTTTCAACCGAAGGTTCGAAAATGCACCCGAGTCAACACAACTGGAACCCATCGACTTGCAAAATAACGACAATATAAAAGATATATTTTATGGAGGTGATTTATTAGACTTTTATTGCTATGTCGACATTAGCAAGTATAAATTGTTGCTGGATAATGCATCAAAATATGAAAGTCTTTTCAGTTCAACGTATATTCATAATCAAGATTTTTCAGGAATGAACATTAATAAGTCAAAATATAGGAACCGTTGGAATAATGAAAATTTAGTACCAATTTTGCGATTTTCTATTGAAATCAAATATCAAATCGATGTTGAAATCATGCATCATAATTCCCATAATTCCTTGCGAATCTGAGTAGCACATGGTCTATAAATGTTCCTGCATCCCTAGTATAACATGAAAAGGCTAGTGTACAGGCGCCAATATTTTGAAAATATAATTACTTTGCAAACTTTCAGTTCGACTTTTATTTTAGTTGATTATAAAAAATTATGAAGCAATTTTTTTGCTTAATTTTGAATCAGTCAAAATTTTCTTTCATTTTTCTCCATTTTCAGGACAAAAATAATGTCCGACTCGTAACCAGCGCAAGCAAAACATTTTAAAAATTCGTTCCAACGATTAGCAGTCAAATGGTCAACATATACTCAATTAAGGGGTAGTTTCCGCTCGTATATAGCACGTGTGTACATTAATCAAGATAATGAAGTTCAGATCAGGGTATAGAGTATAGAAATTTTACACAAAACAAAAATGCTCAGTAACTTCTAAATTAAAAATATTCCATTTACCTGAAAGTTTTTTTTTGGAGAAAAATGGAAACAAAATTTTTGACAATTGTTTTAAGGATAGTTAAAACACAGTAGTTGGGTATTCAGAGCCAAGTGCTGTGGGTAGATCTTGAATATAGAAATTTGTGACATCAGCAACCCTCTAAACTTTGTAGATGTAAATAGAAATGATATTTTCGAAATTCATGAATCTATTTTCTATTTTATAAAAAAAATTTTAGTTCTTCATGTATGTTATACGTTAAAATCCAAAAAATTATAGAAGTCGTTAATATGAAAAATTCGTAGGTACAACATTAGAGTTCTCACATCGACGGTTTTCAAAAGATATCAAAAACAAACTTTTTCCTTCTCTGCAACATTTTTGGATTTTTTTTTGAAGCAAATATATGAGTGAAAGGTAATTCGTGTCTGCATTTAACCAATTTCTCTCAGATTTCAGTATTCTTCGTTATCGTTCCCCTTCTTGAGAAAATTAAATTAAAGCTTTAAGGATCCTTTCTTTTTTAGAATTATCACAGTATCTGACAGGCTCGATTAAAACGGATGTTTTCGAACATCTCCTTAAATTTATTAATCATCGCCTTGAGTCGACCACAGCATATGGCCTATGCTATAACGTATGTGTATTGCGTTTACACCTGAAATTTACATTAAAAACGTTCTGAATTTCTTCGGCACCGCCCCGGGCTGATCATCAAACGTAGGCAGGATCTCCAATCCATAATAAGAATATTTTCTAAGCCTAATTAATAGTACACTTTCTATAGGTAAAAATAGCTCGAGTTTTAATTAAATTATATCTCGAACATTAATGTTGTTTTTTTGATTAATGGCAGTTATATCTGCTTTCGGGACGTGACCGTGTTTATTTCCTTAATCTTTGACTTACGGTCGGAGTTCGGAAATAAAATTTGGGTTTTCGAGAAGTTTCGAGACATTTATGAAAAATATATTTCCAAAGGTGTAGTAAATCATTCGGAATTACTTTTGTGTTGTTCTCCTATCGTTACTCGGATTTATACGCCCCCGCCGACTGGAATCCCTCGATAAAAGTTACGTTTCCACTCGGGGAAAGTTAGGAACAATAGGAACTCATAAAGTTTTAAATATTTGCAGACTGTGCCATATTCACTGTTTAAAGAAATCTAGAAATATGTTATTACATGATATAGATTTAATAGTTACTCCAAAAAAAATCAACCCTTTATGGATGGAATCTTTATAATCGAATTACATCTAATCTATTCTAAGTTGAGTGGATTGGACAGTTGAACTGATTTTTACTTTAAAAATGTTAATCAAAATAATAATTTCACTATGCGCTAGTCCAAAAAGGTGAGCGTAACATTTTATTAAACAAAATGTGAAGAAATCTCGAAAAACTCTTCAATTTTTGCTTTTGGCTCAGATAGCTCAAAAACTATTCGATTTAGAGAACAATTGAGAGGAAACAAGTCTTGTGATTTGTACACTTGATGCAGGTGTACAATTTTTTTTTGAATACCTATAATATTCGTACGACCTTCATATTTAGTAAAAGAAATCGTCTTATTGTGATAAATCACCATGAAAAATTCCAGCAAAATCTGTTCGGCAGATTTTGCACAATCATTTTGTAATCCAAGTATGTTGAAAGAAATGGAAATTATTGCAATTCATAATAAGCCTAACAAAATCCTTTGAATTTTTTTGGCATCTATAAGAGATTTCAAGCCTTGGAATGCTTTTTTAAAATGAAAATCGGTTAATTAAGAGAGTAACTGCCACTGCGATGATGATTAACAAACCAATAATCCTCGGATGTTTGGCCGAAATCGCAAATGTGCGATTGGTCCCTTGTATGATGTACTTTGTTGTGTGTTCACCTTCGCTTGTTGCAAACCCTTTTATACAGGCTGCACAGTACTGATGAAGATCAAAAATCAGAAACGAGTGCCAACGGTTGCCTTTTTTCACACAATTTTTAACATATATAGAATTTCTAGAAGAAATTCCTAATTTCTCTAGACGGTTCTAGAAGGCATTCTAGATATATTTTGTTAGATTTTTCACAAGATTGTTTAGAGTTTTCTATGGGCAATTCTGAATTTTTGTGGAGAAAATTTAAATTAAATTATTGTCAGTAAAACTAAAAAAGAAGGTTGTGGAAATAAAAATGACGTTAATGTTTTGTAAACCTTTAAGTAGCCAAAAGGTCAAATCTTTAATAAGTTTTGGGGGGATTTTAAACACCTTGAGTATTTAATAAGTCTCGATTAAAAAAAACCGTTTTTATTCATTAGAGAATGTAACGCATGATGGACTTTTTAGTTGGCGCAATATGAACCTGACCTTACCCACCCATAATCTTTAATTAGTTATTTGTATGTAATATTTAGTAAAACTCAAGAGGATAAATATCAGTTTTAATTAACAACGCGCTTGCGGGAATTAGAATTACTAAAATCTCGACCTACTGAAAGTCGTTCTTTTAATAAGGTTAATCATTTGCATATTGGACTGGCATGGATAAAAATTCTATTTATTAGGTAAGAGAACCAGGAACTTTTCCCCACAAACCGAAATTGAAATCTAATGGCTTTTCATAATTCAATAGAAAAGAGTGCATTTTCCCTCACTCGAGGCACGCGTCGCCTCTACTCCGCGTGAGTTACAAGCATTATTCACGTCGGAAGCGAAAAGTTGTCCGTTCCTCTTAACCAACGATCAATTAAACGTCTTGGAATTAAAAGAGGAACAGAACGGATGATCTCGATAACATTCGGCCACATCATTAATCAAGTTTTAATGACGCGTTGCCAAAACGTCGAGGTGTTTACCCATTCGGAATGGTACGATTAGGAAATCGATCGGGGGAATCGATCTACTAGGAGAGTCGGTCCTGTTGTCAGGTCGTCGAAGGGAAGCGCCGAAAAATACCATGAGGCATTAGACCTCGGGGTCAAAAGTGAAATCTTTGCGTGGTTGTTGATGGGTGCCTACGCGGTCGAATTAACATAGAAAGTGTGAAAGATTGGTGGAACAGAAGAAACCTTATCTTTTAAAAAAGCGAAGAAGATCCATTACACCATGCTCAACAAATCCATTTAAGAGCATTTATGACAAATGTGAAACGGTTTACGTGGTCAACTCTATATAAGCGCCGGATTAAAACCCCGTAACACTGCGCTCCCTCGAACCTGATCGGTTTTGTGCGGTTTTACGCGGCATCAATCTGGGTCGAGGGTTTACAAAATATTCAAGAACCTTCATACTTGCATGGTTTAGTTTCGGTTTAACTGTATTTATTGCTCACCTATTTTGTAATACATATTTTTTATTTAAATTGTGTGAGAAGACCTGAATGTGGACATGGTTTGCGTAAGCGCATATTCTAAAAGTACATGTGGACTCTGGACCCACGTAGAGTGCGCATGTGATAATTACCATTGCATTTGTCACAAGTGTGATGATGAATCCGACTAGAGATCAGTATGTTCATATATTCATAACTGTTTATTTTTTGAATAGTTTTTGTTACAGTTTAGTAAAACTTTCTCCAGTTGCCTACAGTTTATCTAAGTTTAATTAATGTTTTGAATGATTGTAAGAAGGCTGTTGTAATAACGTTAGATGCTACCAGGTTATGAGTATTTAAGCATGTTGTCATAATTACGGTAATTACGGTTAACGTTTTGAGTGATTCTAAGAAGACTGTTATTATAATAACGTTAAATGTTACAGTCTATGAATATTTGTTAAGCATGTCAAAGTTACGGTAATTTCGATCGATAAATAAAACATTTGAACTGATTTTAAAGAAGATGATTATAATAACAGATGTTGCAGTGCATTATTAATTGTAAGAATAGAGGTAATTTTAGATTTAAGTTCATTTGCTTTAATTATGAATGTTAACTATTCACAGAAGACAGTAATGTTGTGTTATGTTACATATTTCTAACAATACAAGTGATTATAAACCATTTTTAAGTATGTTTATGTCTGTCACTACCGACCCCACCACTGTCACAACCGTCCTTGGGGTGTGGTCGGTTGTGACACTTTTTCTTTTTTTTAATTTGGTGCTATAACTAATACAGCGTATTTAGGGACAACATTTTGGTATTTTTACGTAGACAAAATTAGAAATTAAGATTTAAATTACTTTTCTCGCAGTAAATTAACAAAACTATTGACGATCAAACCAAAACTGTTACAACCGTACCCAGCTTACCCCATCCTTACTGACGAGCCGAAATTCTTTGTTGCACATGCGCACATCAGGCGCGCTTTTTGAACTAGTACCTTTGATAGAACGGGGAACTTGCAGGTCGCTAATATAACCTGCAATTGTAAGCTGTCAGAGATTTTCTGTATACGATAATAAAGATAGTCCTCGGAGTTTGAAGGATATAAGCATATATTAATTGGGATCACGTACAACTAACGTATTACAAAACAATAATACGATCCTCAAATTGTATTAATTCACGTCTATCTTGGGTCCCATGTTGCATCGCCATTGCCAACACAAGCTACCATGTTGTTTATCTGATATCTTGGAAAAATGTATTATTGCCGAATACAGTATATGAAAATATATCATATACAAGTGTATCGATTGTAAGCAACACGTACTCAAAAATAAACTACTGTGGTTGGCGCAAGTAATTATGAAGTTAACGTTTTATACACACTTACGTCTCATGAGTGTACTTAGACGAATAAGTTCGAAGCCAAACAAAATATTCAAATCATTATTGACACTTGCTGTGCTGGGTCACGTATTTATTTTTTATTATAGACACTCAGGGCGAGATGATTGATCGAAAGCAATAAATGTCAAAGCTTCATGGAAATTATAATTTATAGTAATCTTTCAAATATAGCTATTACTGCAATGTCTTTATAGAAATACAACGTGAAAGCTACCCGCAATAAAATTCGAGATGGGAACATTCCATTCCTTCTAAATGCGAAAGAATATAGGTTTCATTAATTTAGTTTACTTCACTTTTCTTTTACGTAAGAAAGATACGAAATCAATTGTAATAAAAATTACGTTTACGAGGCCTATCAGGTTTTATTAACTTCAACTATTGAATTTCAAATTAAGTGTTTCTCTTTTAATAAACTAAATTAAATCTAAAATAAATTATTTTGTAACGGTCATAAAAAATAATTTAAATTTATTGTGACAGGAGAACACAAATTTACCAATTACAGAATGCAAATCGGCTTTCGGATAACACGTCGAAGCGAATCAATCAGCAATATATTTTATTGTTTTTTAATTATCACCTCGATGAATACACCCTTTGGCTAAAAAAGCGATTAGAAAGCGAATTTTAGTTTCGTATGCAAGCTAGCCCGGGGTGCAGGATGGAATTGTAAATAAATCGATTTTTCTTGCCGTTCGATGGATTTGCAATTTAAAACCAGAGACGATTTACATGTTCGAAGTGAAAGTGAGGAGAAAATTACTCTTTTTCTTTATAGGATCTATATCGTGCTCGGCCCGGATTATTGACGAATGTCCCCGAAACAAATTATGCACAAAGGCACGTAGGAAGATGTTTTTTAATTGTAATTTAATGTTAATTCGACTAACAGTACAACTATTCGATTCTAATAACAAATTTCATAAACGTTTACAGTTATCGTGAATTTATTAAAATGTGTATTCTGCATGTTTAACACGCAGAGTCTGTAATTAAAATATTAATGTCTATTGTTAACTCATTTCATCGGAATCGTTTATCTTGTCTTGACGGTTGAATGCATAACTGTCGGCATAAAAATTCATAAAGTGTACATTAAAACATTATCTCTGGGCCGTTAAAATATTAATGCTGTTATTCCAGTTTGGGACAGAGAAAAATGAATTATAAATTTTTCTATTTTTAGTTCGCCGTCCCACTGCCAAAAAGCGTAATAATTTTGTAAGGGATTTTTATTGTCAAACGAAAGATGGTGACTTCCTGATGTGCAAGAATTTTGTTTTCAGGACCCTTAAAATTACGAGACAATTACGATTGAATATTTACTCTATTCTTTTTAAAAAAAATCATCTTAACTCAAAAAGATACATCTCATTTACATGTCATATAAGCATTTTAGCGAAATTTAAATATTGGCTCTTTTAGCCACCAAAAAGAAAGGAACGCTGGCATTGTTTTCAAAAACCTGTCTAAAATCTGATTTTCGATTTTTTGGTGGCAAATAAAACAGGATGATTCGTTGATACCAGAAATGCGTACATTTCGTTCGTAGGTCACTTACTTGCCAAGTTATTAATTATTGTAAATTAATTACTTTAAATTTTGCTTTATGACACGAAGCATCTGGAATATCCACGGTCTTTCTTGTCTCAATTTGTTGTACTGACATATGGAAATGACAGAAAACGTACCAAATTCAGTACAAGCAGTAATGAACCTGACCTAATATGTACTTGATGTGATGAATTGTGTACACGTTAGGAGATGAAAGGGTTGAAAGGAGACGTTCTTGTATAAACGTGTAAAATTTTTAATAGTTTCATAGAGCCGCTATCGGTCTATTCGTCCATCATCAGTATTAGGTATAATGAGTATAAAATATAATATTGTCGATGATGAATATGGTTGGCAGGTCGCTTATGGTACTTGTCATTGCAACGTGTCTGGGATGTCTTAAATATGAAGATTGTTGTTCATCATTACTTCAACACTCGTCAAAGTTTTTGACCAACAGTTCAGCACATCCATTAAGAGTCGATACTAATTTTTCAATAGTTTTTTGTGTCCACATTTAATTTTTTCGTTGTTTTACTTCAATCCATCTAGAAAATCCATCATATATGACTATGAACAATTGGTGTAATATCTTTTGGTTCTAATAATTATATTTTTGCAGTATATTATGTTGCTAAAAGATCCTTTTCAAAATGATTTTAAATGATAGGGCGAAGTTCATTGGGGGGAAAACTTAGGGAAATACATTAGATCACATTCACACATAAACTGAAAAAATAAAAGTTTTCCACCCTACAATTTTCCCCTTTGTTCGCGTGAAAACTCCAGCCTATTTTACCTACAAATCCGGCCCCTAGTCACCACCACATTTTCATTTTCTCTCGCCCCTTTCCTACGCCGTCTCACTTTTCTCGATTAAGGAGATACGAGGAGTTTCCATATTCGGGCCGGCCTATGCCCGTCGCGCTTTCATCCCTTCCCCGGACTAAATCTCTTTCTCTTCCTTCGGCCTGTGTGCGTGTGTGTGTGCGTATGTGCGGACTAGTCCGGAGACCGGAGCGGAGTCTGTGTCTGCGTGCAGTCCGGAGCGAACGGTTCGCTCTCGACGTGTTTTCAGTTTAATCAGTCGTCTTCGCGTGCTGTTCACGGCGACTTCATCGGATTTTGAGTACTTCGTGCGAACTTTTGTCGAAATGGCGAACTTTAGTGTGTCCGTGAAAAGAAGTGTCAGTGACGTCGACGATCAGAACCTCATCATGTACAGGTGAGAGGCAGAGTTTTAAATGATAAAAATTCAAAGGATTTTAGCACCCTTCTAGGATCTAATGTTTGCTTTGGCGAAACTGACAGGTATTTTGGTGGGCTTAGCATTTTTGTGAGTGTTTCGTAATTAAACGGGCCATACCGAAACTGTCGATGATTTCAATTGTGAAAAACGATGGATTTTTCATAAAATTTTAATTTTCGATATGACGCGAGATACTCCATATAAATTTATAAAAGTAGTTTTGAAGCGTCTTTCAAAAATCGAGATTCTACTACGAATACTTTGCGGAAAAAGTGCAAATATGGTGTTTCGAAATAGAACGGTCACATATAAACCATTACGAAACTGAATTATTCAATTGGGCAAAAATCCTCTGCTACCATAACATTTTCACGAAGACGAAAGTTAAGCGATATAAATTTAAACTTATAAAATTAATTTTGACCCAAATGTGTTTTATCAAAACATGAACGTTTTGTTCAAATTTGACACTTTTTTTTTTTAAAATATCGAGAGATCCTACGTAGGTACAACCTTTGCAGAAAACACATAAATACAGGGTGTTCTAATATTTTATAGCATATGCAAGGCACACATTTGAATAGTATCCTAAATCCCAAAATAGTTTTTCGTCAATGTTATCGCCTTTTTGAGTAAAACTGACGTATCCGCTTAGAGGTGTATGTAATACAACAATATAAAAGTAATTTTTACCCAAATTCATATGTACCAACGACACATTCAGAGACGAACTGATGTAGAAAAGACAATATTTTTACAAAATAACACTTTCTTTAATTTTGTTTCGCTTAGTTTTTCCTTTCTTCAGCATATAATTACCATTTTTCGAAATGTGTTGTCAATTTTCATGTATCCTTTAACATTGTATTATGTTCTTTTTTATGTATAGCAATAGTCGTGATGTCTCTCCAGTATATGGTGTTCCTTAAGGGCATGTAAATGTATATAATGTTTTTTGTATGTTGTATCTTATTTTGTGGTTTGGTTTTCACGATTTTTGATGTTAAGGTGTTTTCCATTTTGAAGTTTTCCTATTCCTTTCTTCTTCTCTGACAATTCTGGATAACGTAGTATTGATAGGAATTATGTGTTATTATGTAGTTTCGTAATTTCTGTCATTCTTTTTTTGATGAAGTATGTGGAATATTTATGAAAATTATTTTTCTTTGCTACGTGGATAAGACGTTTTCGGTTCGATCGAGTAGTTTAAATAATTTTTAAGAAAATAGAAAAAGTTATCCATTATATATTAAGTGATTATTAGATTCACTACATGTGATGATCAGATTTACAATTTAACCATCAATTTGTGTATATCTATTTTCTTTCTATAAACATTGGTGTTAAAAGTGTTACTATTACTTTTTTCCATTAATATTCTCAGAAAAGGTAACGGTAAAGGTAGGTTATTTGTTTCCATTTCTCTCTAAATTTTATGGTTCGTTCTTTACGCCCAACAGTTTGTAAGTAATTTCAATAAACTTCTGTCACTTTTGTTTTTGCTAATATATTACCATAAGTACTATTTAATGATGATTCTACAAAAAATCAACAAAAAACAAAAAAAATTATTATTATTATTATTTTTATTTTCTTAAACTTCGTTTTATTTTTGAAATCTCCATCAATAAACAACTTTTTTTTGAATAAGAATACATTTTTTGCTTAAAAAAAAAATGAAATAATATGGTATAATAGAAAAATTGATGAGAATTAACTATATGTGGGCACATTAAAAAAAATATGTACATGCAAAGAATGCCAAGTTTTCGAGGTATTTATTAGAAAAAACTAAAGCAATACCAAATTTACATCGTTCTCAAAAACGCAAGCTTAAATTTAGCAGCACTGTAATTTTTTTTACATTTTAGTACATGTTTAATCACAAAATTGCTAAAATAGCGAAATAGGAGGGAAAAAATGGATATTTTTGCGATTTATTTGGACTTCTTTTCATAATTATTTACACACCTTTTCTCATAACGAAATAAGTATTGTAAATGATATTCTGAGAACTTTTAAGCAAAAAATTAACGATCATATAAAATATATATTGCCTAAAATATAATCAATTATAAATAAACGATTATTATTCATTACAGGCGTTTATTACTTATTATATTCTTGTCATCTACATAATGAATTTCATGTATCTATGGTGTATGGATTAATTAAATTGTAAATTTTGTAATTGCTTTGTATTCTGTATTCACTCACTACATGTCTCTCAAAAAATAAGACACGGTGTTATGTAAATTTAAATTGAAATCATATTAGATCTTATTTTTAGAGTAGGTATTAATTCCAGGAAAACACGCTAGTTAAGCCACTGTTACTAAACATATAAATGCTCAATATTATCAAGATTTTTTTCCTGTCCACTCGTGTTACAACTTTTAAAATGAGATCCTGAAACATCTTTACAGACTTTGCAGAGGAAACATATATTAATACACATACAAGCTCCATGTTAATACACAAAAATGTCAGTCTTTTGAAATTCAAAGTGTTTTTTCGCCATCTATCGAAGTTTTGGAAAAACTGTCATATTTCTTAAAAGGTAATAACATGCATTATATAACTACAAAAGTAATTTGGACGAAAATACATATGTATTTCGTCAAAACAGGACCCCTTTCTGTACAATTTTAAAACGAGAAATCCGAAAGTAGCTAAATTCTCAGCAGAAAAGATATATAAACACAGTGTGCTCTGAAATTGTTCAGCATAAATCTAAATAGTTCCAGTCTCTTGATGCCCAAGATATCTTTCAGCGAACCTTACTAAATTTTTTGTAAATTGGAAAATAAACTGACATATTCTCTATGAGGCAGTAATATGCAAAATATAATTTTTTATATGCTATAAGTTTTTTAAAGATTTCTTAAAAATCGAAAGATCCTACCGTAGATATAACCTCTGCAGAGAAGAGGAATATCAATACAGGGTGCTCCAAAATTATACATAAGCCTCAGTATCAATGCCATAAAGCCGAAAATATTTTTCGCGAAACTTTTGGAATTTGTGGTAAAACTGGCATATCACCTAAGAAGCATTCATTTGAAATATAAATTTATAAAAATAAGTTTTACCTAAATATGTATTTTAGAAAAATACAGCCTAAGAATTATTTTTCAAAAATGTGGCATATATTCTAATTTGATTGGTTAGAAAATTAAACGCATCAAATGACAGTTGCAGAAGAATCAATAAAAGAGTTTTGGTCTTTTAATTTTGAGCGGTTACATAATGTTTTCCTCAAAACTACCCAAGAAAATTACCATTTCCAATGAACTATCACTCAAAATATCAGGTATGATTAATTGCTTAACTAAACGAATATCAAAATGTAACTACAGCACCAGATCGCTTCAAATAGAACAATAGTTAACACTAATTACCTAGAAAGATGAATCGAACGAATTTAACCTGCAGCAAGGTCTCTCAAATTATCAAATGGGCCATTTCTGGGCAATTAGTATACTAAAATGCTGTTCGTGTCGAATATAAATTGGCTTTATTACAAGGAAAACTATTCAATGTTGTGTTGAGTTAATAAAAAATATTTAATGTGTCCCAAATTACAGCCTTACAGGGTAAAGTTATATGTTGTATCGCCGTAAAGTCGCTCTAAAAATTTAAAAACCTAAATTTTTGATGCAACAGTTATGAGTTCTGAGCATTTTCAATTTCTGCTCTTTTTGCATTTTCTCAAAACAGGCTTCTTCGATTTTGTTAAAGTGATTAAAAAGCAAGTAAAATTACTAGTTTTACAATTACAATTTCTCTCACAGAAAGAACTACTCTGGAGGAGAACATCTTAATCGATTAACTTTCATTTATCTTTGTGTGAGTGTGTGTATATGTGCATTATTTCTGTGACGAGAATACATTTGTGTTTTGTTATTATTCAACTACCATATGTTTAAGCCGATTTTAAGTTTTGTATACGATAAAATACCCAGATGCGTATTTATAATAAATAATTGAGTTCACATAGGTATGGAGTATAAAATGGCATGACACCGTTGCGCAACTACGCCATCTTAGATTTTCGAATTGAAGTGATACACAGGAACGGTTTGCACGTAGCAACACGAGTCTACATCGCCGCATGAAGACGATACGACTGGCGGCGCAACAGAAAGGCAGCGGTAGCCTTTATGCTACCCAAAAGACACGTTTTATTGCCAACAGGAAGCCATCGAATGCCTCTATTCGCATTTGTGCATCATTTTTCCATTGAGTTTAAATTAAATGACTTATTTTGTTGGATTCTCGGTATATAATACTTCAAGGAAAAATAGATATATATCCCTAATGATTCCTGAATCCTGGAATCGCAGTATAGTATACTAGGTTATTTAACAAACACGAGGATATTGTTGAGAGTAGAAAATTTAAGTTTGCGTAGAAAGCAATCTTTACAGACGGGTTCACCTTATATAATGAATTGATTTCTGTCACGTGACTTAACGGCCACATGTATTAGCTGGAACACATTTATACATAATTTCTGTTATATGCAGTCTAATCAATTAGGAAGTTTAAAACGGGCTAAAATTTCCAAACGAACTACCACTTTTTTCCAAAAAAGAATGACAATAATAACACGACCTTAAATTCCATTCGTTTCCCATTTGTTGGCTCGACTATCCACCACATACATGCCTTACAGGGAACCCATAAAGATACAGAAACTTCATTTAACGCGACTTAAAAGCTGAGAGAACCAAGTCGCGATATATCAGATAAGGCGAGTCATCGACAATTCTCCTAATTCCCTCAGCCATTCATATTAGCTGCGAGTCGTTAAGTAGAAGACCAGCGGCCAACAATGTTTTAACCGACGTCTTCTTTCTTTCTTGCCCGTTCGTGACCGAAAGGACGCAGATAGTTAGATAAATGGTGGAGAATGGGGCTTTTGTTTTCTTGAATGAATCATTTCGGGTCGTGCTTCGATCTCCGGAGGAGATTTTCAATTATTTATTGGGCGGTCTGACTGGAATGTAACGAATGGCCAACTAGGGCCACTAGGTTCGAATACTGATTTTACCCCCTTAGACTCTCTGCTTCAGAGAGTTTTTGATACTAAAAAGTATTGATAGAATTGTGGTGTTGCATATCTTTCTTGAGTCGCCACTGGTAAAATGACTTGAATATGAAATGCCTGCTAGAAATGCCACTTTCACAAATTGGCTGCTAACTTCACATCGGTATATATCGTCGATCGTCCATTCGTTTTTCACCATTGTTCTGGTCCTTGTGAGAAAAGTTTTATTCCGTTTTCAAGAGCTGGTTTGACTAAGCCGCATAAATAAATGTACTGTAATTCCATGCGCCTAGCTGGGGGGCTATTATAGTAGTTCTACACGGGCTTTGTGGAGGGTCCAAGTTTACAAGAAACGAAGCAGACTTCTCATCGGTAACAGACGACAAGAAAAACCTCCGCGTCAAGATCGGAGAGCATAAAACCCATGAAACTCCCCGGGAATCTTCGAATCGCAATAAACGAAATCGACGTGATTGAAACCTACGCGTTCCCCCCGGTTTTTTCGCAAGGCACTCGTCCCCATGTTGGGACGGGCATTCGTGTAACTCTCGTTGTAACGTATCGGACACGGTACAGTTACAATAAAGGTTCTCCTTTTATGACAATATCTTAATGGTTATGCTCGTTGATATAACAATAAATCGTCATCGATACCTCGACATTTTTACTGTAAATGGTGTTTTATGGTACGAGCGAATTCCTCTACTCGTAGCTAATTGTCGGGAGGACGGATATGGTAGTGAAACTGATATCGTGTGGCATTGGGTGTTTTGATGGAAAGTTTATGCTCGAGTCGAAGAAATTCGAGAAATTCGCGACGAGGATTCCTGGACAATCCTGAAGTCATCTCGACGCAGCAGTTTGATATTACGGACAATTCTTCAAGGTGTACACGCTATTCATTACTTACTTATGATTAGGGTAGGATTGTGTGAAAACATATAAGCTACTAAGTAAGTGTCTATAGGCCATTCTCTTATTTATTTGAGTAAGTGATGGGGTTGAAAATCTTGCACAAAAGCGTCAGCTCTACCGCAAGGAACCGTTGACAAAAATGACAGTTCTTATTAAAACGAAGCCTTCATATGTTGCTGTAGTAAAAATGAAGCAACTGATAATAAATCTGAATGTGAAAACGATGATAATATGAATTATGAAAATGGCTGATCTTTGGGTAAATGTGAGGAAAACTGTTAATGGAAACTTAGTTGTAATATTGGGCAATGGCTAAATAAAATAAAAGCTAATTTAGAAATTAAAACTAAGTTGGTTCGTCCTGGACGACTTATTAGAGTAATTCTTAATAATGATATAATTTAGTAAAGAATGATTTAAATACAGGTGATGAAGCTATCATGTAATTACCATAACAAGTCTGGAGAACTTTACTAAAGGTATTTTTAGAATTATACAAAAACTATCAATAATTGGTTTAATTGATCTAAGCGTGTCACATCATTTCTAAAAAATATACTTAATTTGGTTTTGAAAAATGTAATGGTGTTGATCACTGTCATATTAATTCGATGTTTCAGATATAGCAATTTCGGTCATATCGAAAGCCTTTGTGAAACCACATGGTATGCTATAAATGTTCTGGCAACCATAACACCGAAGGATTATAAATTCAAGATACAAATATGGATTTTGAACAATCCAATGCTCGTACCCATTCTAAAGATGCCACTGATCACTAAGCTAGTGATTACAGCTCTTTCTTTAAAAAAATACTTGAAGCTATACATTTATCTACACCATAGTGACGTTAACGTAAGTCATATGATCTGTAGCTCACTAGTACTATATGTTGATAATTTTAGAGAGAACGTCGTCAAGGAAAATTATTCACTTGTGGCGTGATGAACAAATAGTAGACAGTAACGTGAAAATAGAAGATTATAAGATAGTGAGGAAGAATCTAAAACAGAAATGTGTTAAGTTCTTAAGTACCTGTATTAAATTTGTATTTATTTTCGCCGAAATAGAGCGTTTGTAATCAAGCCCGAAACTTCGCTTTTATTCTACTCTTTTTGGACTCACGACTTTCTCTCCTGAGTACTAGCCAACCGATTAGATAGAAAAACTTTGGAACTAAATCGGATCCTCTTTTTTCGACAACTGAGAGAGGTGACGTCTAACGATAAACCCAAACCTGATAGAAAAATGCTGGAAAACATCATATCGATACCAGTTACAATAAAAGTAATAACCTTTTGTCAAAGTCTGACCGTTGACGATGACGAAAGGCTACTACAACATACAGTCGATTACTTTTGGATGGAGCGCAATCTGGATCAATTTTCTGAAGATAGTGAAACGGATATTGTAGATTTTAGACCCATCAAAAATATAAATTTAGAATGATGAAGATACAGTTTCAGTATTATAGTATATAACAAGGGGTTTAATACAATCAATCAATTAATGTTACTAGCGATACTTCGACAAATAGGCTTTTCGCAACAGTGGACATGTTTAGCAGAAAGTCACTTGCATGGACTGCGGATATTTCGTGTGGTATGCCCCAAGGTTTAATTCTGGGGCCACTTTTATTCTGCATCTACACTTCACACCTCCACAAGTATTGTAAATTACATTCGTATGCTGATGTTGCTCAGCTCCACCTTTTCCTTCCTGTGCTTCGTGTGATGCAAGCTTAAAAATTAATAAAAACCTGAACAGCCTTTTGCGTGACTTCAAAAATCGTTTGCAGCTCAATCCCAAGAAATGTGGAATTATGACATTTGGCAAAGAGGGTGCAAGGAAAAAAGTAATTAGTAGTAATATTTCAATAAAAAGTCATGACGAACCATTGCCTGGTAAACTGATACAAGTTTGGTGTTGAATTAGATGCGTCATTAAAATTTACTAACCACATCAACAAATCTATAAGTAAAGCACTGGGGAGTCTGAAATTGATTTATTCACATACGAAGGCACTAAATAAAGATTTAAAAGAGCTTCTATTTGCTCTCACACTACGATTACTGTGATGCATAGCTCCTGCTTAAGTAAGCAGAATTCCAACAGAATTTCAATACTTCAAAATTCAAGTGTTATGCTGATTTGTGTTATAAAAAGGGAACATGTATCACACAAGGAAGAAAAGGAAGAAACGTTGCATTGTTTCGTTTTATATGATGAAAGATTTTTAATTTATTTTAATGATAATTTCGAATAACTGAATTTAGGGCCTAATAAAAAGGCCATTTATAAAAAACGTAAATTTATGGTTTGAAGCGAATGCGAACTTGCTATTAAAATTAAACATAGAAATTACTTTTTCATTTCAATCAAAATTGTAAAATATGCCCGATTTTCTGTTTAGTCGAAGGTTAAAACGATATATTACGTTTTTTAATTAACTGCATTAACAATCAAACGGTTGTGCATATGTCAGCAGGGTTATGTTGTTAAGCAACATTTTTTCAGGCTTCAAATCCAGAAATGTTATAATATGTACGCCGAATTGCTACAATAGAATAAATATTATGTTTCGCCACGAAAAAACTTGTGAAATATTTATTAAACCGGGAGATATTTAAAAACCTTTTCAACACGAGTTTTAATTTTTTTCCTTACGTAAACACGCCTTTCAATTTTTTTCCGTCCGTTAAGACGGGTAGGTACCTCACGTCATTTATAAATTAACAAACCGAGGTCGGAATCCCAAAAAATTCCTTCCTCTCACACAAAAGGAAACAAGGGTTAACAACCTTATCCAAATACAATTTCAAAATTAATGAGAGCTATTTCACGAACCAGCAAAGCGTTTTATCTGTATGTGCACCCTTTTCCTCCTTCCCCGATAAGCTAAGGGAAAGAGCGAAAGAGAGAGAGGCAAAGCGAAGGTTCCGCCATATCCGATGCCATTATTTTCGTTCGTCCAGTGTAACAGTATTTGTCTAAGCTAATTGAAACCAAAATGAGAGAGAGAGAGAGAAAGAGGGAGATCTGCAGAAATACGAATTATTCTTCAACACGCGCGCCTTCACTACAAAGCTAATATTTATTTTGGGAAACGACAAAATATCCCTTGTGGTGGTTCTACGAGGACTCTTTTTGTTCGGAAGGCGATGGACGAGAAAGAGAAAAGGAGGAAGGGTAGGAGGAAAAAGTGGAACGATCCTAACAAAAGAAGGGAAAGAGAAAGACCGTTACGACTCGACGGAACTGTTTGATCCGAAAATTAAGGAAATAAAAGGATACATGTAAAATAGATTCCCTGTGAACGACGACCTGGATT
The DNA here is from genome assembly GCA_963576515.1 of Cryptocephalus primarius. NCBI lineage: Eukaryota > Metazoa > Arthropoda > Insecta > Coleoptera > Chrysomelidae > Cryptocephalus > Cryptocephalus primarius. Next base: position 5,784,082 of record OY754940.1, on the reverse strand, counting down.
CACATGAGAACTAATTGGCCATCAAATAAAGAGTTTAAAGGAAGAATTGATACTTTAAAATAATTCACTCAATCAACACTGTAACTGTCGTAAAAAATGTTACCAAACTGAACAATAAAATCAAATTTTTAATTTGTGTCAATGTAAACTGTACAGTGTAGCTTGTTACCAGAAAAAATGTCAAAGTGGTCAGCTCCCAATCTACATGATGAGTTGTAAAAACACATTGGATTTAAAAAAGCCACATCATATTCACGTAAACCCAGTTTAAGGAACCAAATTCAGATAAGCAATAATTGGCAGCAATGCCCCAATGATCATTTAGAAAAAGCAACAATAATAACTTAATATTGTAACTTTAAACGAAAATTAAATTGCTTCCTAGAGATTTATAAGAAAAATCTTTACTTGATTTCATTACACAGTAAAATTTGGAATGTCCTTATTAACCAGTGTATTTGCCGATTGAATAGAGGAATAATGTATCAGGATAAAATATATCCATTTGGGAGAAAGGGGACCTTTAAAAAATGAACCATTCAACAGCTATTAGTTTCTAGTAAATTATGCCAGCCAGATCACATCAATAATAGATAGTGGATTTTGGAAATTGCAGCCTGAGGGCTGGATCACTAGGGAATGATGGGAGTTTTTTGGGAAACCATTTACCAAAAATAAATTGTCATGATGCTCATGTTGACATGAGTTATTTCAAAGATTTCTGAAATTTCAGCCTTAGGTGATGTTTGCTTGTGGATCATAGAAGTGGTTTTACAAAATCGGGAATTAATATTTGAACAGCAATCATTTAACAGATCATATTTATACGAGCTATTTCAAGGATTTCTGAAATTGAATGAGATGATTGAATGATATTCGTTTCTATTTTTATGAGACGATCTACTTTTTACTGTGATGACCGAGAATAAATCCGTTTTTAGTTTCTTATGAAAAATTCGACAGCCACTAATTAACAATAAAATATGCCACCTTGATGATATAAGATTTCTTATTATATAACATAACTTTTATTTTTAGGTCCATTATACTTATCTACTGAGTAAAATAGTGCACGTTCTTTTTAATGTCTTATTCTCACGTTTTACACAATACAAACACGAAGCAACGAAAAACTAGCGCACGGTATTTTTGTAAGTAACGAGTATACGGAGTGCTTTTCCAAAAAAAATTTATTATTAATGTAGTAAAATATATTTTTCTAAGTAAAGAGTATACGGAGTTGGTTTTCCAAAAAAAAAATATTATTAATGTAGTATATTTTTATTTTAGTAGTGAGTACCGCTAATGCATTATTTTTTGAAAGCAACTCTTCAAAAATTAAATATACAAATACAATACAAAAAATACACAAATACTTTTTTACCTGTATTTTTTATCAAAGTTTTGTGAAAGTAGGTGGAAAAACACTGCTTTATGCACTAATTACGTAACGGGCAATTCTTATAGTAAAAATAACCACAATATGATGAATTAGTCATTAATAGCCACCTAATGAGTCCTGACCATGAAATCGCTTAGAAAATTTTTTGGATATTTTTTATTATTGCAGCAGTCTGCAGTGAATAATTACTACGGTGCCTTCGTTACTGTTTACGAGCTTTTCAGGTTTCTATGAACGCATCACGTAGAAATGGAGATTTTTCTCCAATTCGACATTTTCTAACATTGTAAAGAAAATAATGAAATTCCAACTAAAGCATCTGACAAAATAGATTATACGTTCAATATAAATCATCAATCACACTTCGTTATTACATACCACACATTCAGCTTGTTGCTTCGGCCACGTGTCTTCGTTTGGTACCCTGCAACAAAAATAAATCTTAATCAAAACCTACTTCCCTTCTACAACTGAATTTTTTTCTTCTAAAAAGGCCTCCTGAATTCCGTTACATTTTCTTTTGTTATGCTTTTTTTACTGGCCGCTCTTAAGACGTTCACGTAGGTGTTAAAATCACATTCGGTAAACCAGATGTGTCAATAATTATTTATTTAAATAAAGGTGGAATGGCGACATTCACGAGCGAGATTTAATGTTGTTTGACAAGTAGCAAACAAGCAATGTTAGCTGGGTCCATAACGGTGATCTTGCATACAATGTACACAATGAATTCTAATGGAAAATATTATAAGGTTCCACTCCCACACGATCAAATTCCTACATTTATAACATGATCCGCCTTTCTGTTTCAGGAAAAAGACTGAGCTAAGGAACGACGTGGACAAGGAACCCAAAGACTTAACCAACAGGACGATGTTCCCGAGCACGCAAATAAAAATGAGGTAAGAAACATTCGTAGGTTCGTATTAAGTCAGCAAGAAAAATTGAACAGTTTTAGTTGAATAATACGAAATGTTTTATTGGTTGGTAACTTTCTGTTGTACCTCGTAGAGCATGTAACGAATACCATAAAACAAGTTACTGACCAAAGCCTGTGTATGCTTCCATTATTTATTAAACAGATTTATTGTAACTACCAGTTTTGGGAAACATGTTTTAAAATATGTGTGTATTTTTTGTTGAAAAATTAATGCTACACGAAAAATTTTGTTGTAAAATCAAATACATACCTCACGCAACCAGCATGCGGCTGACTGCTTTTCATGTTATTAGTCGATGGATGAAATCAAACATCAATTTGAAATTAAAAAGAATCCGGGCGCCTATCAGTTTTTCATATTTGAAATTAAAAGCAGGCATATGCATTGGTATGCTGTATACATGAAATCAAATATTAAAATATTTACATGAGTATTTCAACCGAAAAATATAGTTCAAATTTTACACATACATAAAGTTCTAAAGCCTAATAAGTGTACTTGGAGATCTGTATGGTGGTTTAACGTTAAAAATTAAATTAAATCCCAATTCTCACAAAAATTACGAAGAAAGTAGTTTCGTTTTCAGTAAACACCTTACAACAGAAATATTTCTTTACGGTATTACTCCCACACTTTCTTCATAATTGAAGCACAAACTTAGCATTACAGGTATAAAAAGTTTATTGCATATACACCATACAGGGAACTGTAAAATTATTGCAGCATCTATACATACTTTTGCTTGCAGGTTTTAAACAGCTGAAAACAATTTTCTTTATAATCGTTTCCAGTGAGCTCTGCAGTTCATTGAACGCAGAGTTTATACTATCTTCCAATAAATAACCAAAATTACCAAAATAAACTGAAATTTTTACTGAAAGTTGGCCAATGAATATGTAATTTTTTAATAAAGGTATAGGCAACGGCGATTTTTTTGCGCGAATGTGTTGGAAATAATAAGAAGGACCTGTAATCTTTAGTTTCAAAAAAAATTCCGCGTCACCACTTTGTTTAAGCAATAAAATCGAAAAAACATGTTTTTTTATTGAAATATTGGAAAAGCTACCTATTTTAGAGAAAAAATGTTGTACGTATGAAATGTGCGCAATAAAATTATCTAAAAAATCCAAAAATTGAGAAAACTTTTCCAGTTTCCTTTTCCATAGATTGGCCGGAAACCCACTGAACCTGGGTTATTTTATTCGATGGTTATATAACACGCAAAGAAATTTCGTAATGGAAATTATTTCCCGCTCAAAATACAATTTCCCCTGACTATTTTCCTTGTGAACGAAACTACTCCTCGAATTATCGATTCATACCCGTGAGATTGATAATGATACTTTGGTTCTGCGAAAAAGGTTTACGGTTACGCAACTGTGAAGTTGTCTTACGACTCACGTGAAGTAATGGTGTGGGAGAAATTATGCCGTGAATGGCGTCACGCAAGAAAAGTAATTAATAGCATTACATAGAAGGAAAAAAGGACGTGGAAGTGTGCGCGTTATAAATAACCCAATAAGACGATAAAGATTAACGCGGACGTGCATATATATAACCTTAATGACTAGTGCAAATAATTACTGGGATATGTACGTAAATCATTTGAGATTTAAAACTTATTCGTTTTGGTATTTTTTTTCATGAAACGTTCTATTTATAAACCGAGCGAAAACAGCCATTAGCATAATATATGCGGCATTACGGGGGAATAATGTTTTTCAAAAAGCCGCCTCAGGCCTGGTATTCTTGTGTGGTGCTAAAAGTGTTACATAAAACAAACTCGGTACGTTTTTTGAATAGAAAAAAATCTGAATCCGCCGACACCCAACTCGCACAATCCAAGCCGTTAAACATCGCAATTTTCTTTTACCGGATAAACCGAGGATTTGTAATTCTCCTCTATTATCGCCAGAGTATATCGATAGTGCTCAGAAGCTGTAATTTAGATAATACCGGTCGTTAGGGTGTTAAATGAATTTTAGGTTTATATTAACTGTCTGTTAAGAAAATCGACATTTTAATCAGTGGAGGGCACTTAAAGCGATTACAGTACTTAAACGAGTCCACAAGAAAGATAGTATAGTATGTTTTTACTTCAAACAGTACTCGTACTGCAGTACCAAATGAAAGAAATTAGCTGTGCGGAATGGTGCGAAAGAATGAGGAATAGCCAAGTTTATAGTTGTTTTTTTTTGGTAGATACAATTTAGCAGCAGACGGACCAAAAATATTTGTTTAAAATGGAACAAAGATGAACGCTTTACAAACAAAGATGAACGCGTACGTCGCATTTTATTTGAGACAAAATTACAGTAAACGTGGTACAAGACACCCCAATAAAAGGTCAAAAATTATTTGTTGAATGGGGAAAGGTGAAGTGCTTTATTGCCGATTAGGAGATGGTTTCGAATGGTCGTCTGGGATATTTGGACCGTACTGGAATTTTTAAATGATCACAGACAAATTAATCTTTTCCACACCATAAAAAAAATTAAATCAGCTCCTTTTCTCTTTTTTGCATATGGTGTCTAGGTCGTTACTATGCAGGTCTTATGTCAACGACTTCTTCCAATTCTTCTTCGCCTAATTCTGGTCCTTCGCCATACTCCATATCTTCATCCACTGCTATTTCTTCATCTGAACCTACTTCTTGATTTATTTCAAGTGCTCTATTTAATCAAGGCCGCCACATTTTAAAAATTATGAAACGAACACTTGTCAAGATCAGAATAAAATGAATTTATTTTAATACACCATTGAAATATATTTTCAGTCCCTATCTTACCCACCGTTAAGACAATTTTACCTCGTTATTGTAGAATTTAAATTTACACCACGATTCATCAATGAGACTAAGTTCTTTCCAAGTTTATAATTTCTTGAAGACCCTGTTACTGTCTAAGTATTCTAAGTACGGTCCATTTAATATATGTGAATACCCTGTCACTATGAGCGGATAACAATTTTTAAGCCTCTTCATCTTCTTCGGTTATAATCTTTTACAATCGGGGTCCGGGAGACGCGTACCACAATTAGAGTCTCAAATAAAATGGGACAAATTATATACTGTTTTATGCTGCTTAAAGCCCTCACCACTCAGCACGAAATGCGAAATCACGCGTTTCACGTAATTTTCGACGTCATTTTTCGCACTTTTTTCCAAACGTATATAAAAATCCAAGATAGCCAAGTTTTAGATTTTGATGTCCTCTTTCACAAACCGTTGGAAAAATTAAAATCGGCCCAACTCAGTTAACACGCCGAATTTTGCAAGATGTCAGTGTATATTGTTAAGAAGGTAATTGTGCAAAAACTGTTCATCCGACAGCATCCAACTTTTGCATGCTTAAAGTAGACATAATAACCTAACATTTCACCTAAAATTAGCGCTTCAGCTTCAAAGCTTCACAGCTGGGCAAAGCTGTGAATATTTGAAAATGGGTCCATTTTAACGGTTTTTCCAAGTTTTCTCAGTGAAAAATGCCCTTTCACCTTTTAGAAAGGCTCATTTTGAAGGTCCTTTAGTTCTCTACAAATCTACAAATACGATGTATTGTATTTCCGCCAAAAATTTTCACGCTATGGTCAAAAAAGGAAGCTCGACCTGTTTTTTAAAATCTTTATTATTTAAAAAATCGCAAAAGCTCAGATTTGTCTAGATTTTGGGTTTTTATCATCTTTGATCCATTTCAAACAAAGTTGTTTGTCCGTCTGCTGTTAAATTTTATCTACAAAAACAGCTTTTTTTTTTGTCGAAATGCAGAAATTAGGTAACGAACTTATCTTACCCGTCTCTTCAAAACTTCCATGTACATGATGTGTACACTTTGTTTAAACGGGGTGAAAACTACCCCTCATGAAGAAATGATAGAAGAACATAGATTTCTTATTTGCGATTTACTCATTTCAACATTCCACGTATCGTTTTTGAGAACCCTTTTCTTACCAGATAAATTCTACAAACAAATTTTAGGTGCCCCTATGGGAGGTAAGGGATGATTTTTGCATCATGTGTGATGGATAATGTAATCAATACTTGTTTAAAAAAAGTTGCATTTTCGTCTTTTTCTTTTATCAAGAAAAACGTAGATGATTTAATTTGTACTATTCCAAACAATACTGAACTATTAAATACTTTTAACAGTTTACCATGAATTATAAACAGAACAATGCATTCCTTTCTCAGGCACTAAATTAATCAGAATTAACGATGATAGACAAGAGGAACGAAGGAGTTTACCAGGGCAGGAACCAGAGGAAAGAAGTACCAGCACGAAGAAAACTTGAATTTCGACCTCTAATAAATTATAGGCACAAATGTTAAATTCAAGTAACATTAACTGATCGGTCCTTGGAATGCCAATAAAACGAAACTTTACAGAAAAATTCCCTTTCCCACATACTTATCCAAAAACCTCAAGTCATCCCATGTAAATAATCCCACAACTCACCATTATCATTACATCAACCATTCTACACTTCTATACCTTATATACACATTATTATAGCTCGGTGTTTTCAGGTTTCACGATGTTAATTAACTTGGAAAATAGACGACATAATTGAACATTAATATAATTACTTAAGACATGCGAATAAGCGAATAGCAGTTTGCATCCTGCTATTAAAAGCACAATCGATTACGGAGTTACATCGTCTAACCGACGTTTCAATAATTGCAGTTAGTATAAAAAGGAAATCTTGTAAATTAAACGGGGGACCGCGGAAGCTCCCCGGGAAATCTTTATCTAACGTTAATAACAGGATATGAAATAAAATTTAAACGGAGAACTTTTGAACTCTCCGAAATTGATTGTATTAAATATATTGTTAGCGTCATTAAAGTATGTTAGTTAAATGATAGTTCTTAGTTATAGTTCTAGTTTTACGTTTATAAAGATCATTAATGATTTAATTCTTATATTAATACTTATAGATAATAAATATGTTAATGTTCAGTTGCATTTTTGATATTTTTTTTTCTATTTAAAAGTACTTTTGTATTTAACTTCCGGTATTGGTTCCATTACATTTTTACAAAGTGGTCAATTTATTTTAAATACAAATTATGTACGGGTGAACGTTCCTTTGAATGCACTTTTATATTGATGTACCGTCAACTGCTTTACAATATTAAATTAAATCTTTTGAAAGTTTTCTTTACAATTTGTATTGAGTATGCATGAATCGACGTTTATCTGAGAGTATTTTTATGCTGACGTACCGTTCATCGGTTTCTTCAGAAAAATCATATCTTTACCGGAGGTAATTTACAATTCAATTAATTTGCAAGTCGAGTTGGAAACATTTACGGTAATAACCTGTTTTCAAGAAGTAATGTGATAACTTCGTTGAAGTTTGTTTTGTTTATTTATTAGAAACAAATTATTCAAAGAAGTTCATTGCAGCTATATAGTTGGTTTTTTTTGAAAACATGTTTATATTTATAAGTAGCTATATTGAATCAATTAGAAGAAAATTGAAATAGACCTCAAAGGTAATTCAACACTTCAACACTTAGTGACAACTATAAAAATCACTTCTAAAAATGGTGGTAATGTCGGTGGTAATTCTTGTTACCATGTACTAAAATCTCAGAGGCTTTCCTAAATACCATCTTCATCCCCACCAAAATGTATATCTAAATTCACTTTTATTAGTTGCAAGTTAATGAGTTAAGTTCGATAGTTAAGAAACCCTTCGTTATTCAGTTATTTTAGACGCGTTTTGACGTAATCAATTGACACACTTTAATTCTCTTTTCATTATTTAGATCGATAAACAATATCATTCATTTGTGTAGCTAACAAATTTCTGTCCTTAGCTTATTGGCCTAATAATATACTTAACATTATCAAATAATCCAACGAATAGCTTGTCCAGCAAAAAATGAATGGCTTATGCAAATGTTCTTAAGAATGTTTTGGTAAGTAAGTACCATAAAAGAATTTACCTGCTTCGAAGGGCCGTAGATAGGAGATTTGTCGTTATCCTTCGACCACTTACGGGACAATGACCACTAATCCCTTTTGACCTTAGAAGTCATTTCATTTTTCACTAGAGAAGATATACAAAGTATAGAGAAAATATACAAAGTATCTATTATTTGATTTGAAGTAAAGACGGGAGTTACTCTACTTAATTCCAGGAAGCATTATTATTTGATTATTATTATTTTGCATTATTTATTACGTATTACATATTACCGTATGAAATAGATACAGAACAGAACAGAATTAAAGATGAGTTACTCAAACGTTACTAAAGTGCCATGTTTTAAAAATATACCAAGGTGTTGTTTAGAATAGATTTGAAGAAAATTGAAATGAGGATATGTAACGTATTAAATAAATCACGTTAACTTTAACCCAAAAGCTTAGTTTTGGAACAAGAATCTACTTTTAATTGTATTGCTCAGAGGTAGTTAAAAGAAATTAAGAAACGATATGAAGTAATAATTAACGGTGTCTCGTTACAATGATGCCCTTTAATGAAAGCAACCAACAATATACGTTAAACAATGATAATAACAATATTATAATAACGGATAGAATCAGCTCAACATTACAGGTTTCTCATTCTTTCCTCTTTAGGTTCCAGACCTAACTTTCCATTGGTCGAAACCTAACATCGTATTTCCGATATCACAAGTCCGCCAAGATAATCGCTTATGTATGCAGGTACGACTGGCTTTACAACTTACATCAGTTCTTAGAATAATATCTCGGAAACCGTTTCCGAGATTTTCCATTTCCCTTTCCACATACTTGTTTGAATTTTAATGGAGATCTTAATAATTACGAAGGTTACAGAGTTGAGAAATTTCTTAGTCGAAAGAGGTTAATTTATAAAATAGTCTGTCGAACAATAAAGTGAATCCGATAATTAAAGATAATACAAAAAAAAAACAATTACTATTAAGGGAATTCGTCCCGAATCACACTTTATTAAGTAGTGTGGATTAATCCCCCAAGAGGGGGCCATTTTCAAAGGGCACTAATTCCTTTGGAAGCATTTTCGTTTAAGTTGAAGTTACCCAAAGTTAAGTTGAATTTTTACCCAAAAGTGTTCAATTTCATCTCCTCGGATGAAGTCTTGTAAAACGTTGCTAGTAAACAAAATGGATCTATAATAGATACATACTTTCTTATTGCAGATTAATGTCACCGAGCAATTCTCCAGCGACTTCTCCTACGATGTCATCTTCTACTACTAATTCTTCGTCACCCACACCTCCAGCCATAAACTACAACAAAATCACGGGAATACCATGCGTAGCTGCTGCTTCTAGATATACAGCACCTGTGCATATAGACGTGGGCGGGACAATCTATACGTCTTCACTTGAAACATTAACAAAGTAAGGAAAATCATGAATACTATCGTATGCCCGCAGTAACACTCGGTATTGATGCAATGCAGTACAACGGTTTTATGTAAAAAAATGATTTTACTACAATTTGAATCATTTAACAAATATCCAAAATATCAATAAACGAGCAATAGGAGAAGTAGGTAAAATAAATTTCAGTTTTGCGGGTGAAAAGTCATTTTTGAATTCAATTTTAAATCGTTTGGTACAAGCCCCATTAGAATCTGTTCAAGAACAAGATCAATTTTCTTTGAAAAAATACTTTCTGGTTAGCTCATGTCTCATAGCAAATTACTAACGAATGACTTGGATTTGAGATGGACTAAACTGGTGTAAACTTAAATGGGTTATTTACAAATAATCGAACTGATGACCTACAACAATAAGGTTATGATATTCGCTAAGTTGCAAAAATATACAAAAGAAAATAGAGTAGATGCAAATCGTTAGTGAATTATCGTAAGTGGTAATTTGATCTGGCTCTTTGTTGTGATAGTTTTATAATGTGATAATGGGTGGAGTATCTTTCAGTCTACAAAAGGTAATGGGTAATTAGAAAGGCGCGTTTTTTATTAATTAAGAAAATGGGTCAATATGTGATAAATTCAACGTGATTAGCAGAGCGTACGTCTTCACAAATAAAATATCAGTAAACCTCATCAAAAGTCAGATTTCATCCAACAGCATCCAACTTTGCATGCTTAAAGTAGACACGATAACCTAACAATTCACGCAAAATTAGAGCTTCAGCTTTAAACTGGGTAAAGCTGTGAACTTTTGAAAAGGGGCCATTTTAACGGTGTTTTTCCAAGTTTTCTCGGTGAGAAATGCTCCGATCACCTTTTAGAAACACCCGTTTTGAAGTTCTTTTGATTCTCTACAAATTATTTCTAGAAAGTATTGTACTTCCGTCAATAAGTTTCACGCTATGGTGAAAAAACGGAAAAACGACCTATTTTCTTAAATTTTTATTGTCAAAAAAAAATCACAAGCTCAGATTTGTCTAGATTTTGGGTTTTATCGTCTTTGATCCACTTTAAACAAAGTTTTTTGGTCCGTCTGCTGTTAAATTTTATCTACCACAAAATTTTCTATAAACTGAACTGTATGTTCTATATGTCTGTATGTCTATAATAATATGCTTGATTTGAGTGCTTTTCCTCAATCTTTTCTACCACTGAGAACTTCTCGTTATTTCATATCCGCTTACGAATTTCTCTGTTGCTCGAAAGAAAATTCCCGCGGTCAGATTGCGAAAATATTACAAGGCTGACCTAACTCCTCCGTTCAGCATGTTTTTTCTTTTAAAAAACGTATTCAGTTATATCGCGCCCGCGGCCGAATTCATTAATATTTATATCGATTTCTTTATCCTTTCAATTTTTCGGTTTTCCCTCCGGATCTCGATGAATAGCGATATCGAGATATTTTTAAAATTCGAAACAAACACGCCAGCTACAAGCGAACCACCTAAATAAAATATTTTTTTCGGGAAATGCACAAATGTGCATTCAACTGTTTGCTAGCGACAAACAACGTTTTATTAACATAATATCCAATATTTGTGTTCGCCTCTAAATATGTATGTATATACGTTCGTTGGACAGTCGGATTAAATTTAAACACAAAACCTTGCATTATATTTGATTTTATGACGGGATCTTACCCAAAAAACCACCAATTTACCTACACGGACCGGATTAAACGTGTCGGTGGCCTCAAGTACAATTAACGTTCAATTTCGAATTAAGGTCGATACCAATGCATTGACCTTAATCCACAAATCAACAATTACATATGCCCATACAACTCGGCGAAATATAAAGTAAGCTTTAAATCACCGTGCATTATGGAGTTTCGATTAAAATCGATCAACAGATTAAATCTTACTCCTTATTAGACATAGGCTAATTACATCCTTTGTAAAGAGCAACTCCTTTGTAAGGAACTTCCATTAACACACACAAACAAAAGTGAAATATGAGGAAAGCTTCTGCGAACGATAATTACGAGCGCTAGCATCAATCGCAGTCACACAAAGTAACAAGCGTAGATGATGACAGATAACGCTTCTACCGGATAATTGACCGAGAGAAGAAATAAATTGCTTACGAAAAAATAGAAAAAGAATTGTGAACTTTTCTCGTTTCTAACAGGCGCATCGTGATTAACTCTCGGAGGCATATGGCAAACGACCGAAAAAAGGAAAAATGCGGGGAGTACGTCGCACTTTTAACGTCGAATTGACTCTTCACGGAATGTTTCCGCGAAGATGCGAAAAGGAGGTAGATCTGAGATATTAGGTGAGATCTTGTAGAGGTAATGGTACCCGGCTCTTTAAGATAATTCAAAGAAAGTCGTAAACGTCGCAGAAAAGTAGAAAATAGGTTGGATTTTGCACAATTCCAAGATCTACTAAAGTTAATTTACGAATGTGGTTTTTCAACAAAATCTGGTTTTAGAATTTGTGAATGATTTTTTAACCACCAGCTATTTTTATTGTCTGTCTTTTTAGAGGGGAAAATCCTTTATACACATCAGATGAGCTAAAAGACATAAGAAGAAACGTAGTGAGTTCCAACTTTCGGATAGATCGTTTATTACATTTGACAGTGTGGTACTCTGCACATCGCAGCGGTTACCGAGATTAATACCTCATTTCCACTTATCCCAGACCGGTAAACTCCTCTTTAGCGTCTTTTAAAAAGATTATGTCGTCACCAATAAATGAATTTTTTAATTTAGGTTTTGGTCTACTCAATTTCTATTGCAATTTTTGCTTATTCTATCTCCTTCAAATAATCGATGTGTAGAAATTTTTTCTGAAATAAATTTATTAAACCGCGTGCAATCTAATTTTCTCAAAAACAGCCTTGGTAATTTATTGTAAATTTTTTAATCATTACAATTATAATGTTGATTGCCAAAATAGTTGTTTTTAAAAATAAATTAATATGGAAACATCGAACTGACTTTCGAAGACATCCAAAACGACGTGTTGGATATTATCTAAAACATAACCGCAATAAGGGCACAGAAATTTCACTTTTTACTCTCCCATATGAAGTGCTTATATAATGAGAAAGTACTGTTTTCGGGTCGATTTTCGGAATTTAATATACTGACTTTCTGGAGGTTTTGAGGTGTTTGTATGTATGTGGGTATGTACGTGTGGTCAACTTTTTCTAAGAAACTGTAAATAGTGAAAAGTTGAAACTTTGTATTCGTCATTAATCCCCAGAAAATTCGAATCCTTGCAATTTTGCTTAAAATCGGTTAAGGGAAAAAAGACCCCAAATATTTGTATGTTATCTCGAAAATTAGTCCAACGTTTATTTTTAATATTATTAATAATTTTGAGAATATCATTTGCACAAGTTTAATATGTTGTACTTATATTCGTAGTAATATATTTCTTCCTCCGGATTTCTTTCCTGATGTGTTTACGGTCGCGACCATTTGGTTGCCGCGGGATCCCCGGCAGGTAGCGCGGGGAACTGACACTGTGTCCCACATTTATTGTGCGGGGAATTGGTATACTTTTTATTGTCCGCGGGGAACTCTAATACACCGGCTCCCTTAAGATCCTAACGTTCTCCTTTTTCCTCTTTCGTATGAGAGGAGAAAACTTCTTGAGTTCTATTTACATAAAGGTTCATTTTCAGAACCGTGAACTTCTTATCTCGCAGGAGATCATTCTTCATAATCAAAATAGATAAATAAATTATTATAGTGCTTCACATTTCAGATTTTGTATTATGGTTTTCAGCTTTCACGTTATACTAACATGTTCATAATTACTCGGTTCCGAGTATTTTAATAGTCGGATGAAAATCTGTCGATGATCCGATTATTCTCAACACTACATATCGTAATTTACATGTAGCATTTAAAATTGTTAGTAGGTATCCCATTTCCTTTCCTTAGTTCTCGATTCCACTTAAGCACCTGCGGCGTTACGAATGACGCGTTGAACTGTCAATAAATCCAAACAACTTCCCAAGCAGAGTAACGCGATTATCCGCGTACCCTCGCCACTTGAGGAAAAATTTATGGACGCGATCCTACCGACGGAAGAGATACCTGCTACGTTATAATTAAACGACGCCGTGAACATCGAGAAAAGTCACGCCTGACGTTTAGACGCTCAAACCTCATTACACGTCATTTTAACCGACCCATTATGTGAGCTTCCAGTACCTCCCGATCAGCCCGAAGATGAAAATCGAAAATGAAATAGAGAAATTGATGAAACGTGTCACGCTGCTCGAGGCGCAAAACAGCCGTTTCAAGAGCCTGTTGGACTCCGCGCTCGAGGTGACGAAGCAGTCTCTGTCGAACCACAACATCCAGAAGGACGAATCGGAATTCCTACGGGAGACGATCAAGCTGATCGAGGATGAGAAGCTGCGCATGCAGGAAGATCTCGACTTCCTCTCGTCTGAGGAGTCCGAGACGGTGATGTACAAAGTGAAGCAATCCGAGAACGACATCATCGAGCTGCAAAAGAAAGTCGACGTGTTGATCAAGCAGCTCCACAAGCAGACCAAGGAGGTGGAGCAGCTCAAGAAAGAACACGCGGAATTTAAGTTTCTCTTAGCCCAACCGAACAACACCTCTCAACTGCTGAAGAACATAATGCAACTCGACAACTCCTCGTATGAAACTCCGAACGTCTCCCTCCATAAGGAACGCACACAATTACAGAACAAAATTCTAGTCCTCGAGAAGAAAAAGACAGACCTGCTCGTCAGCATGGAGAACCTGAACAAGTCCCCGAAGAAGAGCCCCACCGATGTCAAAACCGAGCTCGAAAGGGCCCTCTTCCAGGCCATAGACAACGTCGCCCGACGAGAATACGAAACGCTCAGCTTTAAAGTGCTGGAACTGGAGAAAGAGCGCAGCAAACTCCTGAACGAACTCCAGAACGTGCTGGACAACTCCAAGAGGGAGATAGCCAACGAGTACCGAGAGCTCCAGAGGAAAATCTTGGAGATCGAAACCCAGAAGGCAGAGTTGCAGTTGACCATAAGCTCTATAAAACACGCGACTTCGAGCACGGAGCAACTGAGGGAGGACGCGAAGATTTCTGATGTTCAGGACGAAAATAAGATCCAGGTCATTTTAAATGCTTTCTCGAATAATCCGAAAAATGCGCCGCAAGTGGGTACAGCGGGAGAATTCGACTACCGTAATTTAATTCGATATATTCCTCTAAATGTGACTACTTGCAATATTTTATGAGTAGTAAATGTTAACGCAAGCGTAGCTTTTACTTAACTTCACTAATCGATATGTCCGCTCGAGTCAAAACACTAACCAGGTAAGAGGGGTAAAGGTGCCTCCAAACTTTTCTAGTATAACCATAAACTAGTATAACCATTGGACAACATCTCAGCTTCCTGGGTGCTCAGGGGCCCGCTAGGCGCCCAATTATATCTGCAGAATATGGTTTCTTAATATCAATTGCAATCCGGTTGGATTCACTTTTTTGTATTAGTCTTCAGAGGCGTCACAACTAAAAATGTTTTCAAAAATATTGGTTTGTGGCACAAGGCACGTGTTCTTCATAGATTTACAAGCTCTTAGTAAATTCCCAAAAGTAAAGTTCTCTATAGAGAGAATTTCGAAAAGAAAATATTTCAAATAAAATGAGCCTACCTATTAGGCAGACTCAAGTTCTAAATTTTGAAACAAATCATTATAGGTGTTTTGAAGAAAATTGAGAAAAATAAAACTTCTCGAGGGCAAAGTTCTTATACGACAGTTTTAAAAAAAAATGTTTTGAACAAAAGTTGGTATTAAATGTCTAAGTCAAATTAATGAATTTGAGATAACTCACTAAAGTAATTTTTAAGAATATTAAGAAAAACTAAAAGCGTTCAAAGAGTAAAATTAAAAGGTTTCTAACAAAAAATATGGGATTCAATATATCAGTTCAGATGTAAAATTTTAATAGTAAGAATATATAATGCATTTTTTAATAACAAATGCATAATTAAGGCAAATTGTCGTTCCATTACAAAAATAATTACATATCATCACCATAATCGGGATCTCATCTTTAGTCATTTGGTGTAATAAAATACTATGTGTTCATCAATAATATAATCTATTTTCGGCAGTTACTTTAGATACCGCTTTATTCAAAAGTGTCCTTACATCTTCTAATAGGAATGTAAAGCCCTTTTTCACCCCTTCGCCCTTTACTTGTGCCTATATTAGTTCTATAGCGTCCAGTTGGCAATGGTGTGGGGATAACAATTATGGGGGGTACAATTTCCCTGTGACCTTTGGTCATTTCGTCGATTATGTTTTTGTTTTTGTAAATTTCAGTTTATTTGTTTTAACGATTTGCATAAGTCCTTTTTTTAACCATTGTATTATTAAACGTGATCTTTTACCATTTTCACTAGTTAATTATGTTGCATTAAACTGCACAAAACAATTAACTTTAAAGTATACGATTGCACAAATAGAAATATCACGACACAACTCTGGTGTCTGGCGCAACTGGTGCCGCTTTAGCAGAGATTATATACTTATGGTAAACTGACTCACCGACGTTATGGTACATGGTTTAAGTGTACAAATTTTTCTTGTATTACGAGCCTATTTCTGCCATATATTAAGTGTAATTTCCAATAATTATACCAGGCACGTTGGAAACGAAGGAATTACTTTAATTTAAGAATGGGTGTATTTACTCGTTCCGATGTATTTATCACCGTGAAACCGTACATATTGATAAAAGAAACAGGTAGAACAAAAATGCTGGGCGATAGCATTACAAGTAACAAGGAAGACGGTTTTCCTTTGAAATAAGTTAACAATTATCGAAAAATAATAAGTATTTTTTGATATAATAAGTTTTTTTGATATTAAAGCATTTACCACAGCTTTAGATAGTATATTTGGAAACTGCATTCGCTCACTCATCCATGCATTCGCGTTGGGCAAATAAAATTATCTTTTTATTCTAGATAAGTATGATAATTTATTATCGTAATGGTAGTGATAGTGTTCCGTTACAGGGGGCATTGGCCGCACTTATTAAGAATTCCCACCCCATACTAACTAGTTCAAGAGTTATTCACTAGGTGTTTAATAAATATATATTTTTATATCAATATGAAACGTGTTTTTCTTTGTTTCCTCCTTTTTGTACAAGGGAGCATCTGTTATAATTTATAGGAATTATCTGGTGTGAAACAATCGACGTTCAATCTATTCCGGAAGCTCTAGTTAAGCCGTGTTCTTTTAATTTCGTTTAATCAGGCGTAATGAAATTTGAATTATATCTATTCAATCTATTCAATCTAGTCTAATCTAATCTATCTAATCTATGATATCTAATTTCAATCTATTCCGGAAGCTCTAGTTATGCCGTGTTTTTTTAATTTCGTAATCAGATCGACGTAATGAAATTTTACGATAAGCATTTAAAAAGGAATTATTAATATTTTAAACATATTTATTCCGATATCGACATCATTTCGACTCGTCTTAATGTTCCGCTCTCTCCACGTCCTCCTCCAGCTCATCCAAAGTAGCGTCTTCTCTCTCGCCGGCGATCTCAACCTCGCCCTCGTCCCGTCTCCTGATCCCGTCGAGTTCCGTCTTAAGCTCCAGCTTCATCATCTCCAGGTCCACGATCCTCTGCCTCAGGCTGTCGATCTCGTTGGAGAACAGCTCGTTGGTCGCGTCGTCGAGATTCTTGTGCGCCACCTCGCACGAGGACTTCTCCCTCATGAAAGTGTTGTGGAGCTCGCTCTGGGTCTGGAGCTGCCTCTCGAGGTAGCGAGGCGCCGCGTCGTCCTTCGAGGTGGAGGCCTGCGGGGTCTCCTCGGCGTCGCTCAGCTCGACGGGGTGCATCGGGACGTCGGGCAGGTCGAGTTCCTCTTTCAGCTTAAGGATCCGCAGGTTGTAGAGGAGTATGGCTTTCTGTATTTCGATTTCGTTGACGAGATGTTTCACCGCGGGATTTTTGATGGTTTGCTTGATGGTCTCGACTTCGTTTATGGATTTCTCTAGCAACGTTTCCATCTCGTGGTAGAGACGTTCCTTCTCTTGTTTCAGCTTAGAGAGTGCCACTTCGGAAAGGGCGGCGATAGAGAGCTTGGATTTCACAATTTTCATTTTGTCTACGACGTTGGTGTTGGATTTAATGATGGCTTCGCCCAGTTCCAGTTGCTGTGAGATGTTCGCGTTTGAGTACTTCACGAGGTTCACCAATTTTTCGTTTTTGGTTTCTAGATTCGATAGTTTTCTTTGCATCGCTGCCTCGTCTAAGTTTTCGATGTACTCCATGTAGGCTCTTTCGAGATTCTTGAAGTTTGAGTAGACGTTATCTTCGGAGGAAAATTCTTTCATCTCCTTCGTAGCTAGCACCTTTATTATGCTCGACTTTTTCTCTTCGACTTGCGACAGTTGCTCTTGTATCTCCGTTTTCACTTGCGTCCTGTCCTCTTCCTTCAAATTCTTAAGCCTTTCGAGCAGGCTAGATTTCTCCTCCTCGAGCTTGCTCAGCGCAATCTTCAGTTCGGCGTCTTCCATCTTCAGCAGCTCGATCTCGTTCGTCTCGCTCTTGACGTTCGACAGTACCTTGCGCAGCTTTGTCTGCAGCTCCCTGTGCTCCTCCTCGAGCAGCGCCAGCGTCCTCATGACCTCGCCCTTCTCCCCGACCAACACCTCGACAAGCTGATCGTTGAGCCTGCGTTTCCTCTCCTCGAGGCCCTCGATGATCCTCGTCAGTTTGACGGCCTCGGTTTTCAGCTGCGACTCGCGGGCGGAGTCCTGCGAGTTCATGTCTTCGGTCGTGCTCAGGAGACGCTTGAACTTCACGTTCTGGTTCTCGAGCTGCTTGATACGTTTCGCGGTCTCTGCGGCGTCGTCGCTCAGCTCGTCCGCCATGGTCAGAGGGACGCTCTGTCGCTACTGTAGATTTAACGGTCGAGTCGTGATGTCAAATGTTTGAAGTTTGTACGGGGGAGCGTGGAAAATGGACGAGTTTCGACATTCACAGGTAGCTCAGAGAAATGGGCAAAAAACAGCCTGTCGGGGATTGTAGCTGTAATAGCGGGCAGACCTTTACCTTTCCGCACTTGGAATTTTGATAATAGCTATTGGTGACTAGAAAGTACATGAAATAACTAGTTCGAAAACATCAATAATAATTTTAGGAAAAGAACCGTTCAAAAGTTATGGCCTTTTGAAAATGCGATTTTCCATAAGAGGTTAACAGCGTTAAAATTAAAAATGTGTGTAACAGCGTGAAATTTTCGCCTTTCCTTTTGCTCTTTGAGAACAAAAAATTATTTTTCATCTAACCTCACTTTTCCGCGAACTACTACCATATCTCCGCGAAGCACACCCGCATTTCAAATTTCAAAATTGTGAAGGAGCGAAAACCGCGCCGTTTACAATCGTTTTTTCACTTATTTCTCCACACTTTTTTCAAGAAATTTGAATATCGGCGTAAAGTTGAATAGCCAAACTTTATTATTATCATTTAACCCATGAGAATAACATACGAAAACATTTAAAAATTTCACTTTGAAAACCGGCAAATTTTGCAAAATTCTCACTTTTTTTTCCTCAAAAACTACTGGTTTCCTAAAGTTAAAATTGTTTTTTCTAGCACCCTATTACTGTCCTCTTTTACTACAAAAATTGCCATTTTTGAGATCAAATTGAATGAAGAAAAATCTTTACCGATTTTAGAAAGTCTGTAAGTAAAATTGTTGTCCCTATCAAAAACTGAAATTATCATCTTGTAGGGCTTTAAAGAACATTTGAAATGAGCCTTCGTAAAAGCTATCGTAATAAAGCCGTAAATTAATAACTTCTAAACAAATAATGTGTAAAAATTCAACTGTTGTGGTCACAATATGTGATAAAAATTACAAAGTGATTCATCGAATAGTTTATGCGAAAATTGTTTCTCTCATGCCCCTTAATGTTAGAATAATAAATATTATTCTAAAAAATGTTAATAAAGTTAGAATAAATCTAAAATACCTATATCAAAGAAAAAGAGTTTTTCTATTAATTCAAATTGCCAAATGATCCAAAATTTCATTTCAACAGTCGCAAACAGTCTGACATTGTAATTAAGCCTTTCTAAACAACTCGGCTATGTCGTATGGCCCTAATGGTTGGTTGCTGTGCCACGGCCATTGGCGGACATACTCGCTAAGTTAGTGCCCATGGATGAGACTTAAGTGAATATTCGTACATCAATTATATTCAAATTATTACACATTGTTAGCCGAGTTCTACATACAAAATTAATTATTTAATGTTGAAAAATGTCACTGTTCTTATATAGTAAATCAATAAATTATTATGAACCTTAACGATTTTAAACTAAAATGATTAATCGATGTAAAGTGAGTGGCAACAAACCACCAAGGGCTGGGCAGCATGGTTTTCCTTTTTCAAACTTTTCCAAACTGTTTCGTTTCGTCTATTTTCTTCTGCCAGTTTACTTCTACCGCTAATTTTAGGTAAACACAGGAAAATTCCACATACACGCGCACACGTAGACAAATTAGTCTCGACGACTGCACTGCTGGAATATAGCTGCAAGCCCGAAAAACACACATGTACAACCCAGTTATGGTACACGTGTTGTAACTACCCGGAGGTGGTCTGGAACTCACGGAATTACACAAATACCCCCTTCCCCCCGTTTAATTCCAGATTCATTTATTATTAGAGCGCGCCTGTTGTTGTTTACGGAACACACAAAGATATTTCATATATTTTTACGAGTCTCTATCGCCCATCTTTGCCGAGCAATAAATTGTGGTGACCCGAAGGGTCCCTGGGCGAGCACAGAACTTTAACGTTACATTTCCAGCAATTAAAAAGAAATGAAAACGGTTACTAAAGGAGTGCGCTCCAGACTTAACCCCGGAGCGAGTGTAATTTCGAGATCGAGCCATAAATTTGCGCGAAATGTATAGTATAATATATCTCTTTGCTTTATTATTCAGACGATTTTATCCGATGGAAAAAATCTCTGGCGCAATGAGAGCTTTGCCATCGTTTACTTAAGACGATAACGGTGATTCACGATTCCTCCGGGTTAGTTCCCCCAGCGAAATTTTTCGATATAGAAAGGAATTTAACAATTATTGCTACTTTTTACTATTTCCCATTGTCCACGCTGCATTAAAACCTAATACAAGACTCCTGTAGAAAGCCCGTTTTCCGACTTTCAAATAATGAATCATAAAATGATGTAACAGTGAATTCGAAAAAAGTTCCTCATGACTTATCGTCTAGGTGATTTTAATTGCGCTATAAAACAATGTAGAGTGGGCAGAATGCCTGTCGTTAGTGTTTCCATTTGGGGTTCATTAGCAAGAAATGCATGATTGTTCTTATTTATTGTCGTTGGCTGTAAAATTTTGTCATAAAAGATTTATACCTTCCATACGTACGAAACTGAATCGTAGGTGTTGCGAATCAATTAAGATATTTCTTCGAACCGAGATGGAAGAGATTAAATCTCAAATGGCATTGGAGAAATTGTTAATCTTCGTAGACTTGCTTCAGGTTTGATTTTAAACTAGAGACATTCGTAATTACCACAAGCAACTAATAATGGATTAATGGAATATTAATTTGGAGATCACAGTTTATAAGATCACTTTAACGTAAATTTAAGGTAAAAAATTTGTACACTTTTGTCACGTTATTTCGTCAATTAACTGATTTTGTCTAAGAATCTTTATGAATATAAAAACCAGCTGACGCTTAACTAAATTTAGTAAGTATTTAAGAACTTCTTTCACAAATTATTTTTAGTACCAAAAGAGTAAGATTGCGTTCAAGAAATTTTAAACTACTAAAGAAATTAATTACAAAGCTGTAGAAGAATACTAAATCTATTTAAGTGTCAAACAGTCGTTTACCTTAGTGCCAGTTAAATACTAGTATTAAAGTACACTTAGTAATTAGTAATTAAATTAAACATCAAAGTTATTGCAAGGTACCATAAACTGTTGAGGTAACGGATAGTTCAACTAATCAATAGAAATAGTTCGGGAAGCTAAACCTATATGGGCAACGGAGGAATACGCAATTAAAAATTTTATAACCCTCTGCCGCAAATAAATAATTGTTGCTATATGTAAAACGTAAAGTGGATTTTCTTGCTATTGAAAAAGATGGTGATCTGGAGATTGTTGAACTTGTTGAATTTCTCGTCAAATTTTATAAATTTAAATACCTTACATATTAAAATTGACATATTAATGTTATTACTACAGTAATTATTAATAATAATTAATATTAATATTACAGTCCGACTAAAACTCTTTGAAATCATAAATCACTTATTTTTACCTTCAAAATTATTCAGAGAAATACCTAGGTATCCATTAATTATCCTATAAGTCAATTGCTAACGACGAGAATTAGAGTGATTAGGACTAGTATTAACGACAGTTTCTCTTATATGAGATCCCTCTTATGGCCCAGAAATACCACTAAATGTCTATTCCGGCGATGCTTAGGAGCTCTAAAATCGCTATACGTTTAATTTAACAAATGTTGAATTTCCGGGTCATTCGCACGTGCTCTGGTTCAAATTGTTTCAAGTAAATTAAAAAGGAGGAGATTGTAAATGCACAAATTAAAAAATAAACACAAATAATACTTCCTAACTTCATACAGTGCATCTCTAACTTGAAATATATTCAGTAAATCAAAGGCAGGTTTTTTGTTGGAAATTTACTCGTACAGGTCAATTAATATTTAGAATTGCGCTTTGTTTAATTAAGAAAATGTTATACAGCATGTACCAAATTTGAGATATGGCGGAATCAAAATATCAAAATTTTATTCCTTGTAATTGAAGCTGATTTTAACTTTATTAACTTACATTATTTTTATATAAGGTTACATCTTTATCGTGCTTTTCAGACTTTGTAATTTAATTAAATATCCATTAAATCGCTTATTTGAAAATTATTTAAACATTATATAATTATTCTAACGTTTGTCTAAATACACTTTCTTCATCGAATTAGAATCATTCAGTAAATTTAAGGAAGATTTCATAACAAGCTGAATGTTGACTTAGTTTATCACGTATAAAATGATAAATGTTATGGAAGCATCACATCCACAGTTTACTTTAAAATTATAGCTTCTTAAATTTCTTATGAAACAGCTTCAAGTCTTTTACATGAAAAATTTATTTTGATTCGACTGTAGTTTTGTGCTTCACCTTATTGAAACACTTTCTCGAGAAAATATATTTCTTAGATCGTAAATCAATAAGGATATGCCTACAGTTCTCCGATTTCTGTTAAGTTTATTTTGGACTTTGAATTATTCTATTGCTCCGTACCATTACTACGTTTGCCGTCTTATTCGGACTCTTGGATGTATATCCTGCTTTCTTCATCAACAGTTTTGCGTGTAAAACAAATAATAATAACTGTATTTATTTAAAACATAAGTATGAAACTGTAGGATTCATATAAAATGTATCCTGTAGTCCAGTGATGGAACAGCCCGTGGGGTTATCCACCCTGCTCTAATTTACCTACTTTTACCTTTACTAGCTACACTAGCTACCTTTACTTTATTTAGTGTATTATATATGTACATTCCTAAAGTAAATGGTTCTTCTCTTTTCCAATTTCTATTTTTCTTTTGAGATAAGTCAATAACAACAATAAGTCACAACGTATACAACTATAAAGAAAAATGTTTAATGTTTAATGATTATAATAAATATTACGGGAATGTACTGCTATTAATAATTGAATGATTTCTTGCGATGTGTGTCGGTAAATAGTTCCAAAATATTACGTTTAAATTTGGAGGGTGTCGTATTTTTATACCCGTTTGGGGAAAAGTTATATAAACTGGCTATATTGTATGTGAAACGTCTGTAGTAACTTTAATCCTTTAATTTTTCTATAGTTAGTAAATGAAATTACATTTCATGTACATTATTTGCTGAAAACGCTTTTAGCGTCATAAAGATTTCAAAAAGCGAAACGCGACTATGCGTTTATTCCGCATATCCAGTTCTTATCGAATATTATAAAGAACATCCTTGGCATTGAAACAATTTGTCTGTGGGCCGGTACGTCGAATAGGAAATATCTTAGGGAGGCCGACACCACAACCGTTCCCATGAGGTACCCATGACACCCCGTGGTCATCACGGCCGGTACAATTTTTTTCCGAGACTTTTCCGACTCACACCCTAAGGCGAGTGTTAATTTTATCGCATTAGAGATGGTATCGCTGCGGTATATCGTGCCCCATCAGAATTTCCCATAAGAATGCACCTACGACGTACGATTAGTCCTTAGCCACCAACACAGACACTTAATAATTCCAGAACGAAACCACTATAGTTCACTACTAAGAAACTGTTGGTCAACTGACCTAAAAGGTAAATAACGTCTCCACCAATGCTAAAACCCGATTTTCCCTCTCGCAGGTACCCGGAATCGAGACTTGCGAAATTATTTAACGGGAGCATACCGATCGTGTTGGATTCCCTCAAACAGCATTATTTCATCGACCGTGACGGCGGAATGTTCAGGCACATTTTGAACTTCATGAGGAACGCGAGGCTCCTCATTCCTGACAATTTCCAGGACCTGGACTTGCTGCTCGAAGAGGCCAGATACTTCGACATAATGCGTGAGTATAGGGAATAGGTGAATAGGAAAAGTGACTTTAAATTTTAATTACCACACAACTAGAGACCGGAAAATGTGCACTAAAATATGCATGCGATATGAACAAAAACGAATATGGTATGCAATTGTTATACGTTCTAATTTTCATTATTAATATTATCATAAAGGTATGTTACAATGTATATTTCCAAATTCTTTATTTATTTTAAAATGTATTTTACGGTCGTTTAAATAATGCTTGTGCATCGAAAAAGGTCCTTCTACATCAGAGGAAGTGACTGGAGCGAACTTATAATTAATTAATTCTCCTGAATCCTCGTTGCAATTTCCGTTATCAAGGATTTCTTCAATATGTTGTAATTCGATAATCCAACATTTTTCGTTAGCGTATGCTTTAATTATAGGTTCACTTCTTCGGTAACAATACCATGATTTTAATGTACTTTTTTTCCATTTCTGTATGCATTCTAATACTATCATATAACGACAAAGAAATATCCTGTAATAATTGAGTGTATGCGATTTGTGTTGAAACTAAATCGTCCTCAAAAGTACCTAACAGTCGACAGAGTCCTTTTGTCGATTACAAATCACATTTTTGATGCCCGTGTCTGCCAAAAAATTGGCAGCTTCTAGCAAGGTTCTCAACGAGCAATTACTGGATTCGGTAGTAATATTAGTGCTTTGAGGAAATATTTTTTTAATATAATTAATTGAATTATTTGCCATTTATACTATACTGATAATCATATACAATGAATCAATTTAGTCCCTCTTTTCTGGGACATCTTCAGGGGTGATTGTTTGTATATTCTATAAAAATTACCTACATGCGATGTATTCTCGGATTTAAAAAATAAAATTTTTGTACAATCTATACAACGGACGTCAGACTTTAAACATCATAATTCTTCTCCGTAAAACCAAACTTAATACAATGTTAAAATATGCCAAAACTGTGATCAATTTTTCTGATCAATGAACTTTCTTTTGATAATATTATTAAATTACTCTCTATGTTATGGATATTAATTATACATTAACAAAAGCTCATGTGTACGTGTCGACATTGCTAGTTTTATGTTAAATATGGTCGTCAACCAGAGAAAAAATTTTAAATCATAATTTTATAAAGTAGCATCAGGGTGCGTTCTATTTTCACAGCCATCAAGAGAAACGAAACAAATAATAAAATAATAAACAACAGATATCATGCAGGGGTTATGTGTGATATTTAATTAAAAGATATGAAAATAGTAACGAAAGGAAATTATCACTTTAGTTTATTGGCATTATTTTAACAGGTTCCTATTTATTTGAGGAGTCATATAGAAGTATTGCTGTTTATTTGTGTTATTAGAATTGTCTATAATATAGCAAGGTTCAATAAATGATCTGTTGAAATTATAACTCTTATGGCTTAAAATTTTAGTATTTTCAAAATCAAAAACGTGATTAAATGTTAGACAAACTTCTACAAGTCCAGAATTAAAACTATTTTTAAAAACTAAACTATTTTTTTAGAGCACAGATGTATAAAGATGCTTTACTTAATGTGTCTTTACCATTTGAACCTGTAAGTACTACATGGGAAATGTGGTTAAATTGTGTGGATTTAATTTAAGATCTTTAAATCGATCTAATAATAGATAATTTATAGGGAAATAAAATCGCAGTTTTGACGTAGATACATCTGATGTAATATAAAAAATTTTAGACGTTTCCAAAAATTCATTATTGAAAAGACACATAAACAAAATTTGTTTATATTGCTTCATCAATTACTAAATTGAATCAACGAAACATTTCACTCGAAGAAAGTATTGAAATCATGTAATCGATAATAATGAGCTAAATATACATAAAATCCAGTCTCTGAACATAACGAAGACAAAATTAACAATAAAATAAAGCTGGCCAATTTGGCAGAATTTGGAATCTTGTTTGATTTAGGATTTTTTCTGTGTTATACGTTATTGAAAATTGTCTTCAATGCAACGTAATGAAAGCTCCACCATACCTCATTTTAAAGTCGGGGGGAATCACAATATTTCGAAAATATAATTTGGTGTCAATTCACACTGCGGCGCCTTCGCCATTTGCACAGTAAAGTATACCGAAAACGTGCAATTTTTAAAGTTGCCGTAATATAATAAAAATAAACAGTGTAGCTCCTCCCTATTCCCAAACTGACTTAAAGAGTTACAAGGAACAAGCAGAAACAAAAAAGTACAACGGAAAATATTCATCATTTCCACCTTGAAACTGTTTAAGCCGCCTTAAAATTGTGGAGTTACACCGTTTGAATTTAGCAAGTCAAGTTTCTTTGATCCACTACTACCAAGATGGAAATCTGAAGAGGAAACATGATGTGGTTCTTACAGCAACGTCTACATAACACGGTTACGCTCAATTCGTATCTTTATATTCAAATATTAACTCATGTACCACTATCCGAACACTTGATAAGGCAAAAATTATTTGGTTGAAGTCAGACGTTAAAGATCATTACAAGAGCTGATTTTTTTTTGAATATTATACTTAAATTTTTGTACTTCAAACTGTGTTGACAGATTTCAATATTTTGCCTAATGCTTCCTTTACTTTGCTTAATAATAAGCCCTTGAACAGTTGAACGTTTAAAATTGTTCTAAGGAATTGTCTGATTTGGTTAAAATAATGGATTTTAAAAAAATTCTGATGATAATTCTGAAAATTCCAAGATGATATGATTGGACTGATCAATATGTTAAGAGAATTAATTAAATTTAATAAGTTACGCTATTAAATATCCAGGAGAATGAGGAAGACATTTTTAAATCTTCATATTCCGGAAAATTCTTTTGTTTCCTTTAGACGTTCTAAAATCTGTTCCCCAGTACCAACAGGAGAATTTTAAGGAATATACCGTTTAACAATAAAGCATTCGTGGCGAAGACATCATTTTATTCTTTCTTGTGAAAACTAACAGGCAACAAGCTTCCATATGATTGCCTCAAATATATTTAAATTTCACTGAGAAATTCCTCTTGAAATTCATCACCCATATTTTTGAGTCATGGACTACTCAAAAATGTCTAGTCAGTACTTCAAGAAAATTACAATACACTAAACTGTATAATAGTAGCTGAAATGTTTTAAATACAAAATAATTCGATTTTTCAATTAATATGTTCTAAATACGGTTACAAATTTCAAAAACTCTATGAGATTTTTTACGAAAACGTGTCTATTAGAGCAACGACTACGTCAAAAAAATTTTCAACATTTCAATAAAACTATTTTGAAATCTCGTTCATCATAAGACGATCGAGTCCTCAAGCTGATTCGTTTTGCAGCCATGGTCCGGCACTTAGAACAGCTGAAGAAGGATCGTCTAAAAAACGGGATAGTCCCCAACAACATAGGCAAACTGAGCGGCGGCGGTTCCTCTCAGGCGTTCAAGCACAATTCAGACAACCCCAGGTTGGGCCAGGACATGTACGAATGTGTCGCGTTGCACGTCAACCCGGACCTGGGGGAGCGCATCATGTTATCGGGGGACAGGTCCCTGCTGGACGAGGTCTTCCCGGAGACGAACCAGGCCGTCATGGACGCCAGGACGGGGGCGGCCTGGAACCAGCAGGACGCCCACCACGTCATCAGGTAAGAGAAAACCGGTCACATTATACCCATCAATCCTCAATACCCATCTTTTGTTCATTATTTATAGATGATGTGTAGTTAGAAACTGGATTAGTTAATCATACTGCGATATTTACTCGTAACTCAGAAACTCAGATTCAGTTTGCAATTGAATTGAAATTGAAGGTTAGCCAAACAGTTTTTACCTTCTGTCCATTATTAATAACTGAAACTCGTTCGTTAAGTAGCCTCTTAAAGTGGGTGACAGAAATAAAAATAAAATGGCTCAAAGTGTCCCGCTTCAGTCGTGATAAATTATATCGACTAAATGGCTCAATATAAGTGGGGTGATATCTATAGACTGTCCTCGAAATTTTAGAGGCGCGCTTCTAATATTTTTCGATGCTTTTCTACATGCATCATTGAATAAACTGTTTTATTTCATTTACACTTGGCACTCTCTTCATTTCTCCTGCGCACCCCTGCATGTAGTCGATTATGAACCCACCCATAAGCCACGCCAGCTTTTCTTTCGTGGCGAGCAGTATACTTATTGCACAAACTCCCTTCGTTGATCACACGGAAGTAATTCTTCGTTTCTTTTTAGGTTTCCCTTGAACGGCTACTGCAAACTGAACTCGATGCAAGTAATAACGAGGCTCCTGAACGCAGGATTCAGGATAGCTGCCAGCAACGGCGGCGGCGTCGAGGGTCAACAATTCTCCGAGTACCTGTTCGTCAGAAAAGTCCTCCCCGGTTGACCTGACATCTGACCACCTCCAATTCATTCAGGTCTCAAACATGTATGCCTTAATTTTATTCTGTCAGACGAGCGAGAGCCTGCTACAACGCTATTTTTAGTTAGTTAGGTTAGTCTTGTTTTTATCTTACGTGTGTATATATATATTTTTAATAATCGATCTTCACTTCTTATTCGATGATCTCACTAGATCCTAATCGACTGTGATCCGACAAAACGCCCACTTGACGCTGTACAGGGTACTAAAGTATATTTCCAAAAGTTGCCGTTCTAGAACTAGGATGATTTATCCCCCTTTTCCTCTTTATATTACTTAATAAATTCAAGTGAGCATATCATCCGTGAAAATTGAATTACATCTGAAAGCTATGGATTACTGAATGTTCCAAGGGAATAATTTAATGATGTATTAATATCGTCGTTAATATCGTTAATTTCCGTTGTATTCGATTACTGTAAATTCTTAGCGGATCTGTATCTGTAAAGTAATTGTATAAAAACAAAGAAGCAAAGTATGTTTTAATTCCTAATAAAGTTATCAATTCGACCTTACGTTTCATTCTCCGGTTTCTGTGATCGTACCTCGTATATTTCGGCGTATTAACAACGCCACTGAAATCGTGCCCGGGGCCGGTGTGTTTCAATGATCCTTTTACTCATTACTGCGGCATTCTTATTCCGATCGGATGCCCGCGGCCCTTTTGGGCTCCGCAACCACCTGGAGCAATCTTTTACAGAAAGCAGAGGCGGAGGAAAAGTAATGTCGATCTAATCTTCGGTGGAAATCTGTTACAAAGGACGAAAATGCGCCCCAGGAGGATATTTAAAGACAGGCGAGTACTAAAAATGGAAATATACGGTATATTGAAGAATTACTTCGCAAAAATCGATAAATGTCTCATTTTTAAGTAACGAATATGTATGAATGAGAACAATACAATACAATATTAAATTAGGCTTAATTTAACATAGGGCAGTCAGGCAAAAGCTGACTGAAGCTTCATTTGACAAAGCAACAGAAAAGCTAATTACAATCAATGGAAACAAAAAACCCGAAGGCCTGTAAAAGAAAGAAGAGATGGCGTCACAAACGATTTCTTGAGATGGGAGCTTAAATTGAACCTACTAGACATTTAACGACTAAAGTGATATCTAGTATGCCCTAATGAAAAACCAGTAAAAGATTACTGCAACCAAAGCCAATGAAGTGTCATCAATAAATTTAAATTGCTGATAAACAATTTAACCGCCGGTTACATGAGGATGCACCAATGGGTAATACCGCCGTACATATGGGTTTTTTTCCACAAGGCGACTTATTAGCTTCCAACTTTTACTCAACGCCAACACCATCAGTCACTCCTAATTGGACCTCTCATTGAAACTCGCAAGGTTGAAACCAGGTGGAATAGATACGTTATAGTCTTGCGAACAAAAAACATATTTTTTCCCGAATAGTAGGTAATTTGTTATTACCAAAAAAGTTGCAAAAATAAAAAAGCAAAAAACGCCCGGCAAACAATTTTTTAGGTTAATTGAAACAAAATAAACACTTTTTGTCTCTTAGCATTTTTTTGAAAATGCACTCCTTTCGTGTTATGGGCGATTTATGATCGAAAATTGGCTAAAAGTGGCTAACTTCAAAAATTCATATCTCAGCTTTTAACACGAAAAGTTACCTGATGATGGAGATTTATGTTTTATCATTTTACATTTTTTATATTGCAGGTTTTGATTGATGGCAGTGATTGTTGAATCCCAAATACTGTTTTTATTCTTTTACTTTTGCATTATAAATATTTTGAATCGCAGGGTTCATTTATCTTAGGAAGTATCGTAGAATTATCTCCATTCACTTGCCATTCCATCCATTTGCAGAAAGTTTTTTTGAAACGTATATACAGTTAAATCAAAACCTAAACTGGAAAGAAATCTTGAAACAGATAAGTAAATTTTGTTTTTAAAGGGCCATATTTTTTACATCAAAAATATTTTGGACATATTGATTATTCTAGTTATAACGTCAATCGTTTAATGGAAACTTTTTTGTTTTTGAAAAACAATGACACAAAAATCAGTACGTTAGATAACAATTTTTCAGAGAAAATCATGAATTAAAAAGAAAACAATTTATTGCATTACCTTGTCTATTCACACTGACGTTTAACTGCACTTCAGTCTTTGTCAAGAAGTTTAAATTATTCTGAAATATTATATATATTTATGTTGGGCAATTTTTTTACTGTTATCTTATATTCAAATTATTACTTTTTATTGTTGAAACTTTAACTACTATGCATTTCTATAAAGTACTGTCATTCTGAGTACATTAAAAACCGAAATTTTTCTAATAATCGAATAATCTTTCAAATAAAGCATCTGAGGCTTTAAGGATAGTTTCGCTGATTTCAATTTTTAAAATCTGCAAAATTGTTCTGTCATCAGTTCGTAAATGCTAATTAATTCCGAACCCTCAGCCATAGTCGAAACCCAAACCCCAAAAATGTTCCTGTTAGTTGACTTATGAAAATCAATTCGGGTCGAAATACTAATGTAAGAGAAATATTATAGCGAGCTAAGCCTCTCGATTGCAAAGACTCTACGTTAATGCAAATACGTCGAGGAATACATCAATTGTCACCCATTAAAATATAGGTTGACTCTTAAGGAAAAACAGCGGACCGTTTATTTTCCCTCTCCGTGTAAGTTCCACGTTTCATGTATAATTTCCCATTAAAAGGCACTTAATTCAAATGACCAAACTCGTGACATTCCCATCAAGACTCAAAGCCCCTTGAAATTTTTGATCCGATGGATCTCCGTATCAGACCCCAGCGATTAGATCATAAAATAACTCCATGCTTCGCACACCGAAACCCGACTTTTCCAAAATTTCCAATCTCTCTTCCCCGATCGAGTTTTTCCCGTAATTAACCCTCTCCCGGGTCCGTTCCCCTCCGGTTTTCGCACCATCTCGCCCGTACCCGAACGTACACGCGTGTACACACCGCACACCGATTGACAAGGGAAAATAATTTCCTTTTGAATAAGTCGCCATGGCGACCGAAAACTCAATATCGTCAACAAAGAACCAATCGGGCCGGGGAGACCGCCGCGAGCAAAACAGGCACGGACCTGGTACGACCCGCGGCGCTACAGAACACCGCCGGGGGCTATCAGAGAACGGGAAAGAGAGAGAGAGAGATAGGGAGTATAAGTCCCCAAGGGTAGTGGGACAGAGGCGGAGGTTGAAGCGGAGAAAACGAGCGAAAATTGCCGGGGATCTCCAAGCAACTAACGAAAAAATTAAGATTCGTGCGAACTTAAAAAATTTCCCATATATTAAGCTCGTTAAGAGTGCGTAGACGCGGTGGAAAGTTGCAAGGGCATTTTGTTGACTATTATATATATTGGATGGCAAACATAAATTTTCGCCCCTCTCGAAAAGAAGTATCGCGAAACAGAACTATCAAAAGCCACGGTTTGTTTGTATTTCATCGTACTCATAACCTTTCTTTCACTTTGACAGGTCGACAACATCAAAGCGTCGACGGTGTGGCCGACGCAACAAAATGCTCGTTGTTCATTGGCCGGCCTTCAAATTCCTCGAGAAAAGATGCACCAAAATAAGCACACGCTCTATTCACGGAAATGTGCAGCAATTTCGCCCTTGTGACGTCATATTCCTCACCGACTCTCCCCATGCCTTTTCCCAGACAATCATTTAATGGGAGTTTTAAGACCTCAATGTTTAAGACAAACGTTACCGCCTCAGTTTTGTAAACAAACATAATTTATTAGCAATAATGCTATTATAAACTTTTCAGGAATAGGTTGGAAGGAAGACGTAACCGTGGTCAAAGGTACCGTGGACCGGAGTGGCCAAATATGAGTTGGTAAGGAGCGAGATTTTTTAAACTGGCAGAAAAGAAAAATTGGGGAAGAAGTAAGAGAAAAAGAGGTTTTCGGTTGGAGATTTGGACGCTTCAAGTTGAGTGGAACAATAAGTTAAAGAGATTATTAATTAGTTGGGCAATTAGTTTATGATTCAGAAAATTAATTTGTGAACAGAAATGTACGATAAATAAACGGGCGGAATTGATGTGCATTCGCCAAAGGTTCGAAAGCGATACCTGTAGTTGTAATGCAATTGCGAATGCACCATAATTTTGAAATAAGGTCTATTTTTCCTAAAAGTGTTATACACTGAGAACCCAGAAGCTTGTACCGATTAACTATTCTTCCAGCCATTTTTTTAGAAACAGTACTTTAAACAAAGAACCCGATTCATAAATTTAAAGTTTAACCTGCTTCCAATTCGTTTCCTACAAATCAAATTAAATGGAATCAATTATCCAAAAAAGATCACATGGCTTCTATCCAAGAAACAAATATTCTGGTCAATTCTAGAAACTGATATATTAAGAAGTGTTACGATTTTCTATTGTAAACCATCTTAATGCGAATTATTAAGCTGATTTTTGAAAAAGTAACACAATGACTAGAAAGATCGTTTGGTATATCGAACCGATCCACATTTGGAATTGTACTGTTATCGTTCTCAAAACCATATTTTTCATTTTTCGTTTCCTTTTGTTTACAAAAAATAAATACGATTAAAAACAAAACATACTAAGTAAAAAGTTAACTTCGAAATCTTCGAAATTATCACTAAGGAATACCTTTCTTTTATTTTCTCTAAAATTACTGATCCAAATTTAAAAAACAAAAAACCGTCCAATTTAGAATTTGATAAGGTTTAAAATTAGGTATCACACTCTTCCCTATTTAAATTTTAGGGGTGGAACTCACCCTGGCTAAAGGGTTGAAACGACAGGGTTGAAAATATGCGTAAAATGCTTCCCCGTCAAAATAAAAATCGACGCGTCTTGCCAATTTTTACAATTGTCGTTAGCTGTTCCAAATTTAAACCCGACTGAAAGTTTTTATATAGTCACCCGGTATAAACAATTAATATCTCATTTTAAAAGTGCAATGGTGCAATGGACATTTCATTTTAAAATAAAACTTCGCGTGCTTAAGTGTCAAAATAACATCTACTTTACAACTTTTGAAGGAATCTAGTAGAATTCTCAATTTTGATTTCGACGTTGCGTCAAAAATACAACGAAAACACTTACACTTTCATTTCCATTAGTTGGCCTGTACTTTTGTAACCTGTTATTTCAGGAGATGGTAGAAGTACATGTCATCAGCTAACGAACGTATAAACAAACACATCGTATGTAATCAATTTAATGAAAATGTGCTACGC
This sequence comes from Cryptocephalus primarius, assembly GCA_963576515.1. Lineage (NCBI taxonomy): Eukaryota > Metazoa > Arthropoda > Insecta > Coleoptera > Chrysomelidae > Cryptocephalus > Cryptocephalus primarius. The sequence continues at coordinate 5,750,024 of OY754940.1, read as the reverse complement.
AATTACCCTAACTACTTAAACACAGTTATTTGTCCCATTCGTAAAATTAAAAAAAAACATTGTTATATCCATCAAGAAAATTCCCTTTATTCCATCGCGATGCATCTTCTGAGCAACATACCGATTCTACTCGTGGGCATTTTAAGCTGTTCCAGCTATCACATTTTAGATAACTTGGAACATCGAGAGAAACTAGAAGAACAATTACATGAGTATAAAGTGAACCTTAAAGCGCGTCACGTATCCTCCATGATACTTTTCTACGTTAACAACGCCCCGGAGTGCCATTCAATCATCACCAGGTTCATCAAACGGAGAACACGCACGTTAATGATCACCTCGGACACCTACACCTATGGCGAAATGTTCCCCGATGATATTTTTGTGTTTGTAGAAAGACTGGAAGACATTTTGGAAACTCTGGACAACTTGCTACTCGGCAGGCACAGCAGAAACAGGTCGAGGTATCACTTCGTTGTGTGCAAGGAGTATATAGGAGAGAAGATATGGGTGAAGTCGATCATGAACAACATTTGGAAGAGGAAAATTTTTAATTTCGTTCTGTTGATTGTACATGGACGACTGCGGGTTCTGGCGTTTAATAAATTTCGAGACGAATTTCTGGATTACACTAACATCACCAAGGCAAAAGGTAAGAGAGATCTTAGAAGTTGATCTTAGTTGATTATGGTTTGCAATGGAATTACAATTTCAAATTTGGGAAATGGATTATTTTTTTCACACAAAAGGCATTTGAATTTGCAATAAACAAAGAAAAAAACCATAAATTATTTGGAAACTTGCACAAAAAGTTGACTTTTGCTATCCTTAAGATTCTCAGAAAATTTGGTTCAAAAATATTAGTTAGTGTATGAATTATTCTATTTGTTTATTAAAAATGTATTTTTGCAACCTAAAAAACGCGGTTGTTGCTGCCATAGTAGAAAACTTTATAAGAGCTCATTTTTTCGTCTTGATCTATATTTTCAAAATATTCAATTAGAAATTTAAATTTCAAAAATCCTCCCCCCCTACAAATTCTGTCTAATTTGTCTATAAGGTTTTTCATTAGTAACATTAATAGGTATACATTTATTTTAATTTCGTTTTGATATTTGTTTTCTTGGTAATTCTTCACGAATTTAAAAAAAGTTGACCTAGGACCATTTGCAACCGAGATAGCCATTTTTCAAGATAGCCTAATAAATCAGTTCTTTAATTTAACAATGACCATTGTGTATATCGAAAAATATCTATTTTATGGACCAATTTTAAAATTTTTTTGGTTTAATTTGGGGTAGCACGTGAAAATAATAACAACTGCACGGTCCTTTTTGCAATAATTATTTATTAATATGTTATAGACAATTCTTTTTGATTTTTTTTTATATTATTGAGAGAATTAATTGTTGGCAATGACACTGATTCAATAAACATATCGAAGGATATTTTTTATTACAAAAATTAATCCCTCGTATATATGCGTTTTTAATACATTTAATAAACTCATTTTTTGCAATTTTCACCATTTAAACTATGTTTAAACAATGGCGCTGCCATTTTAAACTAATACTTTTTGAAAAATATCTTTTCTTTTTACCCAAACTTAGATTTTGAAAAAGGTTTCAATCTGAAACGGAAAGCTCTGAGATTACGTTTATTAATATTTTATTTGACTGGGTTAAAAAGGATGCCCATACTGAAAACTTACTTTTCGTGACCCGAGAGTCAACAGGAAATGTAAACTGATTCAATGTTTGTTTCAAATTTTTGATGTGCGTTTTTTGTCTTTTTTGACTGACTATAAGCTGTTTAAATGTGTCTGCCACACAATAAATAAATAAATAACAATTTTTTCTTTAACATCACAAAAAGTTAAATCATTTATTATAAGAAAGTACTGTTAATAATGTAACTTTGGACATTCTCCAAGAAATATGAAACTTATTTCATTTCCAGGAAACCTATTCCCCAACAAACTATCCAACCTACATGGCTACAAACTGAAAGTGGGAATGATCGATGACGGTGTGTTGAATACCAGAGAAAACGGTATCTGGCAAGGACCGGACGTTAGGGATCTAAATAGATTTATAAGGAGCATAAATGCAACTGTACAAATTATCCCTATCCCGTTCCGCAGAGACTTCAGCTCGATGTACGGTAGTTACATAGATTTTCCATTCTGGCGCGCCTTTCCTACCCTGGAAAACTTAGCTAGGATCGAATTCATTCCGCCTAGTCACAAAGACAGCCTCAAAGGTATCGTGCCTCAATCCGAGATGATTCCTCCCATAACCTACTTCTACATGTTGTACAATTGGGACTGCTTAGTCGTCATCTTCATCATTATGATCCTCGTGGGGTTTATAGCGAAATTAGGCCGATCGATGGATCTACTCGAGTCAGTATACGTCGCGATAATTTGTGCGGTGAACGGTAACGTTCACCGCTTCTGGAAAAGACCGACGAGTACCAAAATATTATTCGTCTCCTGCATGCTGTTTTTCCTTATAGTAAACGTCTTGTTTGAGTTAGCCATCACCACCATGCTATTTACTAAGCAGTATTACCCGGACATCGACACCATACAACAATTAGACGATAGCGAGTTAGAAATCTTCGTCGACAGTACCCACGTGCACATATTGCCGTACTCCCTGAAAGATCAAATCATTCCTCTGCAGAAATCTGAGATAACTAAGCTGATTGCTGCGAATAAACGGAACGCGTACGTCGCCACGGAAAGTTTCATACTGTGGGTGATGCAGAGCGAAAAGATACAATCCGTCATAAGGTTCACTGAAAAGTTCCACGTGATGAAGGAGAGCGTCGTGCTTGGTTATAACACGTACATTTTCCCGAAGGGTTGCCCGTACATCGAGCAGATTTCGCACTTTTTCCAGATCTACACCACCATCCAAGACCACAGGTACTTACAACACGTCAGGAAGAGTATTGAAGCCAATACGGATCTGAAGATGAAGATGCTTCGTACCGACCACTGGTTCGGTATACTACTTATATTGGTAGTGGGAAATACTATCGCCGTCGTTGTGTTTTTCATCGAAATAATTTTGTATAAAGTTAAAAAGTAGTCGGGGAGTTGTAACGCACTCATTATTTTGTTGTGGCGTTGAATTGTAAAATTAACACCCTTATTATCAACCGCTTAACATTCGATTATAAAGGAAAATTATCATGTTTTGTAACACCCATAACAATAGGTTATATGACTTGTGTCGTGTTCTCACGTTTGCATGCAAAAGTGAAAGGAAAATTAAGGGAAGAGTACCTATACCTCGACTATACTTGTACCTGTTCAGCAGCCCAAATATTTTTAATATGTCCTTAAAAATGAGGTTAAGTTAACCATTACCCTTCCTAAAATTCCTGGTTGATTGGCACCTTCCTCACATATACGTTAGAGTGCAAAGCAAAAATTATAAACCATAAGAAAACATTATAGTAAAGGTCCCTAAAATGTACTATTACTTAAATGTCTAATAACGAATTAATATGGCGACTCTACGGCAACATACGAGTGCAAACGATTAAATATTCAGCAGGCGTCAAGAGACAAAACGTCAAACACTGTTATAATGTTTAATTTTGGTCAAATGTCTGAATGTTAATTTTCTAATTAAATCTGTAAAATCTAATATCATTTTTGGAAAACTTTCTAACCCGTAAGAATTTCAAGCCAAAATACAATACCGGTAGCATCATCAAAATTTGACCACATGTTTTCGAGTAACAGTGTGTGATATTGTCACCACCACGAGATTTTTACAACTATGAAAAACTACAATAAATCGGATCACGGCTCAGGCCAAGGTGAAGCGATATAAATTTTTATAACACGCTGACACAACAAGGTGAGAAATGTTTCAACAAACGCCATCCCTTATACCAAAAAGCGCGAAGAACACAAAACAAAATATGAATATAAATAGAAAGAGGAAAGGCAAGAGGAGGAGAGTGGAGGAAGAGAGGGTGAGTGTTGTCCAAAGTATCGTCCAGAGGGCCGGCCGGTTGGAGAAGGGGAGAGTAGAGAGAGTGTCCGGCCTAAGAAAGTGGTCTGTCGACGAAGGGTTCGAAGGAGAACCTACCGCCCCGAAGATGCTCTCCGACCCACCGCGCAACTGTGGAAATCCGAGGATCCGGACAAGCGCCGTCTATTGTGTAAGTCTCTTTTTCTGTTTTTGCCTCTTTTGTTTTGTTTAGTGCCCCTGACCTATAGGCTCTCCGCCCCAGGAGAGAAATAAGACCTTTTCTTCTTTTTTTGTTTTCGATCTGTTGTTTTATTCACAACAAGCTCTACCCCCTGTGGCTACCAACCCTCTACCTCACGCGGCCGTGAGCATAGGGTCAAGACGTCCGGCCCGTAACAATATTACTTAGCATAGGAAGAAATATTGTGCCCAACATCCTTAAAACCACTAGATTGAAATGTTTCACATTCGAATATTACCTTTAAAAAACTTAGATAGTTTCGACAAGTGTAACATGTATTTGGAAATCGATGAGATTTTTACCATCGTTTTGCTTAACCTTTCATATTATTAATCTCACACAGAAAATTAATATTTTATTACTTTTTCATTAATTGGAGTCTTTAGTATTTCCCTATATTTAGTATAACACAAAAAATACAACCGTCTCATTAAGGACAAAATAATAACCAGTAACACGTTATCGAGGTGACAATCACCGCCCCTTCAATTTACGTAATATCGAGTTCGTTAAAATAAATATCCCGGCTTTGAATTTCATTTTACAGAACGCCATGTACGCATTACACCTCATAGTAGTTACTTTAACCCTAGCAAATGGCGCAATTGGTGATAATAAAATAACACAATACGTCATAAACCCACAGGACGATGTAATAGAAAAATATTTTGAGGACATTAGCCGACAACGACTGGAAATTAGGTATATTATTTATTACTGTTGGTGGTGCAAATACGATGTCAATTGCAGGGATAAACTGGAGAGAGCCGTAAAACCGAAACGTGATATTATACCGCGGATTGTTTTATCGCAGGAAAACCGGCATCTTCTTAAATTAGAGAAAATTCTTCTGGTCACCTTCGTACCAACTACAAAAGAGTTCGGCAGAGAATTGGAAGAGGTGCGTAAATTCTGCCATAACAGAGCCTATTTCGATTTCGTCATTTGTTCGGAGTTAAATTCGACTTTCCCGGAGAAGAAGTTGAAAAGAGCCTGGAACCACGGCGTCTCGAAGGTAGCCGTGGTTTTCGTTTCAGGTAAAACGTTAAACATCGTCACGTACAACCCATTCTACAAAACCATGAACGAGCTAAAATTTTATGACGACAGGTTCAAAGAGATGTTTTCGGATTTGAACGGCCACGTGTTAAAAGCCGTAGCAACGAGAGATTTCCCAAGGAACTACTTCGAAGAAGGAAAATGGATCGGGTACGACATCACGGTGCTGAATTTAGTGATAGAAAACATGAACGCGTCATTGGAAATAGTCGAGAGCGATTTCTACGAATCCGCCGCCGTGCTTTTAGAAGTCGGTGCAGTCGAATTGTGCGCCATACCGAAACTCTACGACTTACACTTCACATCCGTGGAGTTCTCCTACCCCTTCAAGACGGATAGCTTAGTCGCCGTGCTACCCAAACCGAACCGCAGGAAACCTTACATGATGATCTTCCAGTTCTTCTACTCGAAGATTTTATTCGTCATTTTCGGTTTGCCGGCCATCACGTCTTACTTACACTTCAAACTGTCTAAACGTCCGAAGTATGGCTTCGACTTGTTTTTTGATTACTTCGGAATCATTTTTGGGATCGCTGTGCCGCGACTGGAGCGCAAAATAACGTTCCTAGTAGGCTATTGGCTGGTGTTCTGCCTGGTCGTCTCGGTGTACTTCAACTCTTCCCTTCTATCGGACCTTGTAAACGTGAAATTCGACGGGGAAATCAAGAAAATCTTCGAGCTGAGAGCGGCGCCGATAAGATTATACACCACGTCGCTTCTCGCGGATCTTCTGCCGGAGTCTTACAGGTTAAATGACAAGTTAGATCTCGTTTCGCTTAAGGAGATAAGAAACATGCTCTTAAGTCAGAACGCGACAAGGACTCATGGATACATTATACCAAAGAGCACTGCGAGGAGTTGCTTGAAATATGTCAAAAAAGTATATAAAACGACTCAACTGAAAGAAATGCCCACAACTTTAGTGACTCACATGTCGACATTTATGTTCAGAAAGGGTTCCGTGTTTTTGGAAAAGATAAACTTGAATTTGTTACGAGTGACTGAGAGCGGATTACCTCCTACAGATTTTATCAATAATGATGATGAATTGCATAGCAATATTTTGACGTTTTCACACCTTTTGGGGGCATTTTATATCATTTTCATCGGTCACGTGATGAGCTTTTGTGTATTTCTCTTAGAGTTGTGGGTGTATTATCGTAAAGAATTGGGATCAGTTGTGATCGAAAAACTAAAAGGTTTTGCTTCACACTAAATATTTAAAAAATTAACTCAATGTACCTCAATGTTTTAAGCTCAGATTTATTTTCTCATATCTCGTTATATATTTCTCGTCTCGTCTCGTCTCGTCTCGTCTCGTCTCGTCGATATATTTCTCATATTATCTCATATATCTCGTATAGCTCGGAATATTGTGTAAATCGTAATTTATAGTTGATCATGCTCTAAAGAAGCACTTATTATCTATTTTGCAAGGTAAAAAGTAAATAATTTTGAGATGAATCCCATTATCCTTGTTTACAATAATACTCATATTCACAGAATTCCTTAGTCGGCGATTTTATTGCGAATGAAATTTGGCAATCCTGTCGAATCCCATCATGCATTAAATATACAGGGTGTTTGGTAAACATGGTGCAAAAAAATGAAGGTGTTATTCCTTGGACTATTCTAAGAATATTTTGTTCTTTGATGATTTTAGAAACAGCGCTCTGTTTCGAAGATACAGGGTGAAAAATTTTGCGACAACCATTTTCGATATTTGTTAAAATTATTGATGTAAATAAAAGTATGGCGTACGGCAATGGGTATAGCAAGTACACAAAAATTTTCACAATGAGTTGTTATCTTATATCGGTCGCATTTACTTATGTAGATTGAGTGACGTTGGGCTGTTTGAATGTATTGTATCAAAGCTGGAGGAAGTCATTTTGAACACTTATTGTAGATTAAGCAACTTAACATGTACGTTTTGATAAAAAATGTTACTCTCGCAAATTTTTTTCACCCTATATCTTCGAAATGTAGCGCTTTTTCAAAAATCATCAGAGAACAAACTATTCTTAGAATAGTCCAAGGAATAACCCCTTCAATTTGTGCTGAATGTTTACCAAACACCCGGTATATTTAATGCAAATCGTCGACTAAGGAATTCTGTGAATATGAGTATTATTGTAAACAAAGATAATGGGATTCATCTCAAAATTATTTATTTTTTCCTTGCAAAATAGATATTAAGTGCATCTTTAGAGAATGATCAATTATAAATTATGATTTACACAGTATTCGAGAAAATAAAAACATATTTTTAATGGGACTATCGCGAACAATCAACAATTTATTCTACAAATATTCTAGAATAGTGCAAGGAATAACCCCTTAAATTTTTATTTAACTAAACATGTTGGTAAACCAAACACCCTGTATAATTATATACATATGTGGATCTCACCTTCTTGTGTATTATATCGGAAAATTTACCTAGCGTGAAGTATCTATAGTATAAGTAAGCGCTCCGTTAATTTTAGTTTTAGTTTTTGATCTCCGAGTTGTTCATTTTAGATATTACTATAATTCCAATGATTACATCATATTCGTTTACTCGAGGCCAGAACCTAAGGTTCTGTTTAGAGAATTCTTATGTAATATATGTATGTAACGCGATGTTAATAAAATGTAAAAAGCAAAAAGAAAGCATTTACTTCGTCAACTTAAAGAAAAAGAGCAACGTCCTGTAGAGCAACTCAAAATGGTTAAGTGAACCATAAGTACATAACTCTTTTTTTGAAATATTGAAGAAAATACCAAATATAAAAATTTAAAAACTCCCTACCTTTGCTCCTCTTTCAGCTCGCAACCCCACTTAATCACTACGCGAGCCCTACCGGCGGACTTTTAGGGCATAAATCGTCTTTACGGCACTCGCGACGCGCGACATCGTTTTGTTTTTCCGGACGGCACACGAATGAGGAACTTCGAGTTTTCAAACGGAAGGTCGGCCCAACCTGCAAAAAAAGATGTAAAAACATTGAGACTGTGTAGCCCGAGTGAGAGACGTGCGTTTTGCCACACGATACGCGTTAACCACACACATTTCTGATAATAAACGATACCTACAACAACAAAAAAAGAAGCAAAAAAGGCAACGGTGGAAAAAAATTACTTGAAAAGTAGCACGAATTATTACTTTCACGGTGTGGAGCGGATATTTCGTAGTGTGGAGTACAAAAATAGGAATGTGTATAGGTTTTCTTATGCTCCCCAAAATGAAAAACCAACCTTTCAGAATGGATATCCATTCCCAACGTTTCGTCACTTTTTCAATTGTTTAAATGAGTGGGTACACTACGAAAAAAAGAAATTTTTATTTTTTCTTTAAAGACATTTTCCAAAAAACACATTCTATACTATATATTATATATTCTATAATATATAGAAAATAATTTTAACTGTTCGGCTGCAATTTTATGCTTATTTCCATAGAAATATAGATTATTGCCGAGAGAGCAAAACGAGTAGTAATATATAATAACTATATAACAGTATACAATTAATAATAATATATGGATATCAAGGATATATGTATAAATAACAGAAGAATCTTCCTTCTGAAATGCAGAAACAACGGAGTACCTTTACAACCCACGAACTATTCTAGATAGTTAAATGTCATTAAAAAAGATTTTTATTCAAACTTTAGAACAGATCCACTGAAATTGAAATTTGTACAATTCTGTAAATACTATACCCACTTCCAATTTGCTACGTTTTCCAAATTTTAAAGTCTTAAATGTTTTAATGCCTAATCGAACAAACACTCGTAGCTGGCGAAAAGCATGTATTCCATTAATTTATCCTCGACTGATTTTGTTTAGAATTTTTCGATGAATTTACTATTTCGATTAATTGAGTACGAAGAATTACGATTCGATGAATTGAATTCGATTAATTTTCCCCAAACCACATTACTGACATCAACACTACCAAGGATCCCCTAAGAAAAAAGCAGAGAGAATTATTTTCCTAGCTGCTTATTATTATTTTCAAAGAAAACTAACTTGCCCCACACCGACCCCCGGAGCAACTGCACTTTTGTTGCATTGGCAGACTAACAAATTTGTAAAAATGTATTCGAACAATTTTGCACACGACAGTTTAAGCATTGCCCTATGAAGTCTTGCTAAAATAATTCCTTAATATTAATAAACAATGCTACAGTAATTTTAAAAAAAATCTATCTCGACTATTATTGGTAAGATCGACTTTTTTGTTCGTAAAATTCGCGCAAAAATATCAGCTATCACAACCACTTACCGTCGTTTCGATAGCATTAATCGTAGAAGAGTTTCTCTATTTGTTTATAACGAAAACATGCACATCAAATTTCAAAGCTCATTTAAACAATTGAAAACAATGCTTCGGTTTGTTTAAGTTCGATATGAGTAGTATAAAACTCCCAAGTTTCATTTGCGCACCTGCAGATCGCCGTAGGACCCCCTTGTTGAGAGTAAACAGTCGAAAAAAGGAAAAATATTTTTGCTTCAAATATTTCCACGCGAGTTGTAAATCGCAATGGGCTTATTTCGCCACAGCGTGGAGTTCAATCAGTGTGTTTTTGTATTGTTTATTAACAATGGAAAAAACAACTACTTTAGTATGTTTTTTCAAGTAACTTTTTTGTTTTTAAACTAAACTAATCTAAACTGAAACTCATTTTGTAGATATTTTTAAGGTACAACTTTTGTTTAAACCTTTTCTCGAAAAAGCTGTAGATTTTTCTACATCTCCAAAAAAAAACATTGTTTCTGATCTTATTTGTTAAAACAATAACTTCCAACAATAAAAATGTTACATCAGACACCATCTCATTTCCATCATCATCCTCAACATCCCGTATAAGCCTGATACCCGGTGGAAATTTTTTGTTCTACAAAATGAAATATTGTCGACGACCGTCCCTAGCTGGACACCCCGTATATGTGGTCCGACTGGCCACGGAAAAGGCCGATTGGTGCGTATATTGGCCGGCTCGGAAATCGTCTGGATGATCCGACGAGCCACGGGGTGAATGAACTCTTTTAAATATATTTGGGTTCCAAATAGGAACGGATCGGAAAATCGCACGAAAACGTCACAAAACGGGTTCCTTGGATCGAAATATGACGAAAACTTCCTACCAAAGTACGTGTACAAGTGCATATGCATATGAATACACACACCTTCGGCGCTTATTTACCATGAAGATTTAAACGGATAAGAAAATCTTGGTTGCTCCTTACGGTAGTAACAACATAAGCAGCAAAGTAATGAAATAGTCACGTACTATACTAGAATCGCAAATAATTACAGAACTGACCTGTTGACGTAGCACCCTCCTCCTCCACTAGAAAGTCTGCAATCTCACTCACGCACGTACTCCATAGCCCGAAAATGGCAGTTATCAATGAATAAGCTCGACGTTCTCGCGTACGACACTTTTCGCTCGCGAAAACGGGAAATATCCGGAGAGAATCAAAATTACATCCATAAACAACGCGAACGCGACAACCTGCCGGACGATAAGGATGCGAACTGCGAGTCCCATCGCGAATGCGACAGGTGTCGCAGGGCTCGCTTGAACCTCGACGCCTGATTGGCGGTCGCGAAACGACCGATTGGCCGGCGAATTAGCCGGCTCGAAGGCCTTCAGGATGATTCGACAGGCTTCTGGATTTAGGTATTACTTCTGAGGTGTATTTTGATTTTCAATAAGAGTAGACTGGAACATGACTCGAAAATGTTACCAAACGAATTCCTGTATGGAAAAATGAAAGGCACCAACGTCTTATACAATAGATAAGTGTATAATATCTATTCAGGATAGTCAAAACAATTTTTGCGCCAACCTGGTAAAATGTCACGAACTGCCACTGATAATATCTATATATATAAAAGAAAGTCGTGTTAGTTACTCCACTTATAACTCAATAACGGCTGAACCGATTTAGCTGAAAATTGGCAGGGAGGTAGTTGAGGGCCAGGAGAAGGACATAGGAGACTTTTTATCCCGTTCGAAAGCATTCCCGTGTGACTTGACATGAAACGTCAGTCATTATAAAACGTGGTATAACAAGAAAGAATCAGAATTGGTATAACAAAACGCAAATGACAGCTATGTAATTGACGTATAATGACAGCTATGTAATGACGTATGGATGACAATTTGATATTTGTAAGAAATCAATAATAAAAAGAAATTATTTCTAACTACAAAAATAATGAATGGTTGAGTGAGCGAGCAATTTTAGCGGCTAAAAATAAAGATGTAGATGACCTAAACTACATAATTCAAAATAAGATCATTGGAACAATGTATTCATTCAAATCTATTGACTGCGTCACAAATGAAGATGAAGCCACCAACTATCCAATTGAATTTTTAAACTCTATGGACGTGCCTGGCTTACCACTGCACAATTTACGCCTAAAGGTTGGCTCCGTAGTAATCATGCTTCGAAACATAAACCAACCAAAACTGTGCAACGGTACGCGTTTGGTGGTTAGAAAATTGATGAACAATGTAATTTACGCTACGATAATGATAGGAAAATTCAAAGGTGAGGAAGTTCTCATTCCGAGGATACCGATGATCCCAAACGATATGCCGTTTGAATTTAAAAGACTTCAATTTCCGATACGTCTTGCATTTGCCATGACCATCAACAAATCACAAGGCCAATCCTTAAAAGTTTGTGGTTTAAATCTAGAACATTCATGTTTTTCCCATGGTCAATTATACGTGGCATGTTCACGGGTCGGAAGACCATCTGCGTTGTTTGTTTTTGCGCCTGATAATAAAACAAAAAATGTCGTGTATCACAAGGTACTTAAATGAAGAGTACTAAGTCTATGTACTAAAGTACAGAGTCTATATACTAAAATACAGAAATAATTATGAATTATTAATGTAGGTATTTAATTTTTTTGTATTTTTTCCAATTAAAAAATAAAAAAAAACTGCTTATTTATTGCAATTAAGGCGGAACAAAGTTCGCCGGGTCAGCTAGTTCATAATAAATGTTCAACATGACCACCGTTGCTATGTAAACAAATATCAATCCGGCACAAGTAATTGTAATGCATTATTTGACAAGTTTCTATATATCAATTGTAGAAGGGAATACACAAACAACTCTTATACAGAGATTTAAATTCATGCGCGTATTTTAAGTTGGCAACAATGAGCGATGGTTCAACTGGACTGCGATTTGAATTACATCTCAATATTTGTCTACATTAAAGTTCACCACTTTTAACTTCATAATTTCTATTAAACACAACCGTAAATGTTGTTAAGTTCACCAACTGTCATTTTAGGAACATACGTGTGAACTGATTGCTGAATATGTATTCAATATTGTATGTTGTATGTATGTATTGAATGTGTCAAAAAAGTAGTCATTGTCATTTATATTCCATCTCAATACTTTTTGCAAACTTTGGCGACAGCGTCAGCATCGTCATTGATGAGGTGCAACCAATTTACTGCCTTACAATTTTAATTGCCAGTTACATTAATCTGACTAAAAAACAATGGATTATTCATCAAGAACCTGAAAAAACTTGTTCAGTTAAGCTTGAACATTTTTTTTTTGAATCTGGCGTCATGTGAACCAAAACTTTCAATCATCGATTACCTATTGTAATATAAAGATACTTTTCGATTTTCATTTTCATAATGGAAAGCAACTTCCACAAATGTCAAACAGCACACCAAGGACTGAAAATCAAACACGTTTGATTGGCATGGTGAAGCCTTATGCTTGTATGTGACGTCAGAGATAAATTCATGACAATTCGTTCACATCAGTATTACTTTCAAACACTACTTTCATAGGAAAGGAAAAAATAGAACAAAATGTGTACGTACGCCTTTGAAAATTGTTTAACAATATACAGCAATATAAGTTTCTGAACATAACACCCTCAAATATAAAATATAGTATGTATCTACTGAATTATGTGTTTTTAATTGCAAGAATAAAAAAATTGAAACTGAACAACACCTATCATAAAAATTTATTTTGTACACATTACACTTACAAATACGTCTAAATATGTATGTAAATATCTAGTACCTAGTAAGTAAACGAACCAGATCACTATAATTCCAAATACTTAACAATCACTTGAACTAAAAAGCCTAATCACGATCTACTTACATTTTACAATTCTTATCACATGTCTCACTATTACTACCGACAATCCTAAAATCACAAACCAACGAGAAATGATCCGATGGATACGCGAAAGAGGGCACCCTGTGCTCCCCAATATCACTGCCGGAGGGCAGCTCGAGCACCGCCTCCACCTCCATGCTCCCCGTAGAATAGAAGACGTAGTCTATCGTGTGGCAAATCTCTCCTTCGTCCCTTATCTTCCACGTAGTGTACGAGGGTTCCCTCCTCCAGGAGGGCAGGTCCAGGTTCACCTCGCAATCGGCGTAGGCGCTGCCTAGCCTCAGTGGGTTCGTCAGGATGGTACTGTAGACTGGTTCGGTGGGTTCGGCGTTGAAATCGCCGCAGATCACCAGGGGACGACCCTCGCAGTTGGATTGAATGAAGGTGAGGAGGTCCTTGCCCTGTTCGTTCCTCAGGGTTGAAAGGAGGGCGCCGTTGCGGGCTTTCAAGTGGGTGGTCACCACGCAGATCTCTTGGTTCGTTTCTTTTACTTTAAGTATCATGCACAGGGCAACCTGGAATTGTATGATTAATAATGCATTAAAGTTAAAAGCATAGTGCTTTGTAGAGCCAGAGATCTTGCTTCACAGTGTAGGATGTAACATTACTTGTTACCATAGTACATTTGTTACATAGTCAGACATTTACCTGATTGCTTTGTACTCGCCATATCTCCAATATCCGAGTATCAGCTCTTATCAACTCAAATTTGTCGGTCCTGAAGAAAATTGCGCAACCATCGGGACCGTTGTTGCCATCTATATGTATACAAGGGGAGTCTGGTTTGGGGAAAAACATACCTTTATAACCTTGGGTTTCAAGGATGTGGCTGAGAAAATTAAAGTGGTCCACTTCCTGAAAGAAAATGAATGAAAACAGTGATAAGTTGAAGATGAAAGAGGGGTAAATGGTGAAGCTAACAGCATTTTTCGTTTGCCAACAGCTGGGAATTAGTTAGGAACTAATTAGTAGTATTATTACGAACCCCCTTCACAGGGCCAACTGTTCAAGGTATAGTTGGTAAATCGTTGTAAAATGGTTAGTAGTTATGTCTATAAACCTCTCCTTTTGGGCTAACTACTGACTGTTGCTTCTATTTTTCTGATAGCTCAACTAGGAATAATCAATTTTGGGCATTTTAATCATTCAAAGACATGCGCATACGCATCCTGCTCTACTGTTGCTCTCTACTGTTGTTCTAGTTCTAGGAACTAGTTCAGGATTTTGCTGGAACAAACTTTATATACATAATTCCACTCACTTGAAGGCAAATGACGTCAGGGCAATATTCGATAAGTTCCTCTATAATTAAGTATCTTCTGGAGTGCCATTCCAGTGCTTCGTCAGGACATTTGGTGAAGTGGTCGTTCATTTGGCCAAGAGCTATAAACAGAAGTGTTGAAAACATTAGTTGTAAAATAGAGAATAACTGCGTGGTAACCTACGTTTCTAACTTTGATTTAGGAAATTCTATTGAGATTAAATTTAAAATTTTGGAAACGTCAGCTTTGATCCCCGATGAAATTTAATTTGGAAGACAATACGAAAATGATGCTTCTAATTTGATTTACCTTGAGACAAGATATTCCACTGCAGCACGCGTAGATTATGCGGACTCGAATTGTACTCACTGCAGCCTAAAATAAAACTAACTTCCAGTCATAACGCTCTATGACAACACCGAAAACTCACCTTTGGTCACTCTATTAAGTTTCCTGGCTTTCAACTCATAATTTAAATCGGGATCTTTCGTCTTCCAGTTCCTCTTGAACATCGGATGGACTTTCGGTTGCCTCTGGCAGTGCTGCAGAAGCTCGTTCCTGCTGATATTCCTCGGGAAGTTTACATCGTTGTCCAGAATATCGTCGTTAAGGATCTTCGGGGTGGACGTGAAGCTTCCCATCCTGGAAAAGCGGAAGAAATCACTGGTAATTTCACATTCTCGTTGCCTAACAGGTGACAGTAAGTGTCACAGTCAGAGTGACGTTACCGTCGTGTCTTGAGAGGTATTTATGTTTGTACTGTAGTTTGTGCATATGAAAGGGTATGGAAATGTTGCCAGTCTGGGAGGCAAAAGGTTACAGCAGGAATGTTTAAAAGCAGTTCAATCCCTGTTTAATACAAACGAATTATATTCGTTTGTATGATTTGTTCAAAGATTAAGAAGCGAAGGGTATAAAAACCGTTTCTCCCTGTATGTTAATGGAGAGGTATCAAAAAAATATGTTGCTAGATCATTCGTTACCGAATATGGCATTTTGTGGCTAGACATCGAAAAATTAACCGTTGTGGGTAATTTCATGATAACCAGGATCTAACTACATTACCTACTATAAATGATGAGTGCAATTACAGGTTTTATTGCTGATATAATATTTTAGTAGCAAAAACAACTATTAAAGGTTTGATTAAGAAATTCGTCGTTGCAGCAGTTTTTTTTTTCAATAACGTCTGCAGTATGTTAGTTACTCCACAGAGCATGAAAGGTTTCAGAAATGTTTTCAAAGAAGGTTTCATTGAAAACCTTTTGGCATCTTTCTGAAATGTTTCAAATTCTGCTTTCATAATATAGCAGTGAAACCATTCATAAAATATTTGACACATTTGCGAAACACTTCAAAGGATGAGCGTTTCAAAAAAGTTACAAAAAGATGTTAATGAACGTTTTTTTAAACTTTTAGACTCTAAAACTTCTAAACTCTAAAAATGGGGTCCAAATGGAAACCTGTCGAAAATATTTCACAAAGGTTTCCATGAACTTTTCCAAAAATGTTTCAAAAAAATATTTCCTTGAATTATGTTCTAAAAATTTTGGACTTGGTGATTATATTTGAAAATATTTCAAATTAGATTACTTTATAATGTGATTAAATTTAATTTTTGATACTTCCTTTGTGGTGTGTAGGGTGTGTGCTACAGCGCCACAACCCCTACATATCTGCCACCACTGAACTATAATGTAGTAGTTGGTAGCGATTTGATCAGAGGTCTAGCACAATTTTATTTATTATCTTACGCAATGAGAAATAGAAAACTATCTACCCTTTTAAGATTAGTTTAGAAATCATTTTGAGCATTTTTTTAATGAAAGGTCACGGTTATTTTTGAAACGGCACCCATAAAAGACAACAAATCAAAATTTTGGTGATCTGCCAAAGTAAATAAGCCAAATGTAAGAACATAATTTTAACACCGACGCGCCAAAAAAATAGCACCACAACAAGGAATAAAACATTGGTTCTTTTTATAGTCCGCATTACTTAATTGACAAATTAATCGATAAACATACCCTATTCCTGCTTGTATTAGCCATCTAAGGAGTGCCCTTTCCTGAGTCATTTTGTCAACAGTTTTCTCCCCAATGTACACCTCCATGTTATAAACAAGTCGAATTCGAATATAACACTGCAAATTCGACGACTTTTCTGTTACGTATGTCGCGGATTTGTTATTACTCGTAAGCGTTCCATTATTGATATAACAAATCCGGATCGTCGATAAGCCACAGAATACGCGGAAAAATTTCGAAACTTTGAACGGATTGCGGAATTCTATCGCGTTTCAAGGAATAACGTGTGCTTCCCCATTTTTTTTTTCAATTAGCCACGTTTGTTTACTTAATTGTTACTCCTCTTTTCAAAAATTAAGTACACAAAATTAATGAGTCAACAGAAATAACAGATTAATCGTCCGTGGAGCAAATTAATTTCGATTTCGTTCTAGAAGTGCAAATAATAGCTTTTGAAGTTTTAACTTAATTGTTCTTCGATAAATAAGCAAAAATTACCTGCTGTGTACATTTTCCATTAAGGCTATTATTGCAGGTGCTAAAACGAAATTTCAATTAGTAATTACAGCAATTATCAATAGTGTGCGAATTTATACTATTTATAACAATTATCAATAAAGTCGACACATGTTCCTTTTATCTTTTATTCGAATTAAATAAGATATTCCATAAACTTGCTGACGTCTCAAGTGAAGATAAAATGAAATTTCCAAATTTGGCCACAATTATCAACTTTTGAATCCAACACGTAAAGTTAAATCCGATCGCTATGCAGTCGAACTGATATGCAATTTAGAGAGTTTAACTAAGCAAACTGTCAATATTAGATTGACATTACTACTATGTGAGTTTACACTAAACCTAAACCACACGTGTAAAGGGACGTTAATAATGAGCTCGGAAAATATGCACTAAAAATATTTCGTATTTAATTTGGGTGAATGATAATCCACAATTTTGTTTCCTAATTTTTCTATTAAATTAACACTTTGCTTAAGTGACACATTTTTTTCACGCCAATTATTTTATTGTTTCAGAAACCCAAACAAATTTACTCCTTTAAATACTGTATTTTTCAATCAGTTTGGAAATGTCACGTTCAAATTTAAACTTAAATTTGATGATTTTCCCTTAAAAAATGGGATAGAAAATTAAAAGAAATTAGTAACGTGCTCCATCTTGTAAAAATTGATACAGGTATCAAAGGCAATTCTAGCAATTCACTTTTGTTATACACAACTGTACTCGTTAAGATGTCTTTATGATAAATTTTTAATTTAGAAATTACAATATTGCCAAGAGTGCATTCTGTCTGAATCTGTCAGAACGACAACTAAGTAATGTAGGACCTAGAATAAGGACATCTCGGTGTTTCCACTTCTGTCGATAGTACAGCGAGTGCAACGTTTTTTTATATATATTTTATAAAATCTGAAAGTATTTTGAACATAATTAAACGGTAAAAACGTTATCTTCGACATCTGAAAATATTTCTAAGGCTATGGGGCTCGTTGAAGCAATAATATTCATATTAGCCATCAATAAGTGTCTACCCACATTCTTTGGGCTTTCATTGGGGAGCCAATCTCGTAGAGGCACAATGGATATATCAGGTGACCCACCGAAAACGTAACACCCCGGTTTTTTTCGGATAATAAAGTGCAATGCCATGCAATAATGCCTTCTGACCAATACCGACAGTTATGTTGGTTGACTACGCCATTCAAAAAGGAAGAACATTCGTAGGAAAAACAGATATTAAAAAGAAAATTAGGGTCGTTATCGCATAATATCACAAATTTCCAAAGGCTGATTATTGTCTTCATTTAACATTTGAACTAGGTGAATTAGGTGTGAACTATGTATCTCATAATGGATAAATTTATATTTTTTAAGTGTTTTTTGGATGCTGGTACGTAAAGCACCTAAAACACGATTTTCTTGTACTGAGAGTAGGATCTATTGTAACATGCCCTAAAACAGCCACTTCTATTGCTTCGATTTAGTAGGATTTTCAATTCCTTTTTTTAAATGTTTTAAATGTCGCCATTAGTACATGAGATGTAGTACATTTATCTGAATACATTTCATTGAATAAACGAGTTGCAGCTAGGGCACTATAATTTTTTTTTTTTTTTTTTGAAGAAAAGAGACAATTTCAATTCGCTCTGCAATGGTGTACGACATTTTTTACAATCAAGACGAGACATTTGTTTTTAAAAAACCAAACAGAAGAAAATGTTCTTTTTTGTTGGTTACACAGGTTATTTTAGAAAGGAAGCGGAAACTGTGGTCAAGAATGGTTCAACCTCATTTAATTAGTTATTCGCTGGAGGTCAGGTGGACGTTTTAAACGTTTTATCGACTAAAATCTTAGATAACTAGTTGAGATATTTCGAAATTTACTTCTCTTAATCTACTGATACAAATTTGAAAAAGTAGATGACGCTGAAAGGGGAACTTAACGCCGTTTAAAATACTGTATTGCTCAGCACCCCTTTCCAGTTAAAATTCCAGGGTTGAAAGTTACCCTCGGTTAGGGATTGTAGTTTAAGAGTTGAAAATCCAAAAAAGTGTCCCTTGTACAAATAAAATCGACGGACCCGAGTGTTTTCCAATTTATTATCCGAGAAAGAAAAAAACGGGGTGGGAATGTTTAGTGGGCCACCCGGTATTATTAATAGTGGGTACCCGCTATATTAACAAGCAAAAGAACAAACGTAACGCCTTGAAATATTAAAAAAATAGCTAATTTGTTCAAGAGAAAGTAAATATGTTAAAAAAAAAATGTGCGTTTTATTTACAGGGAAAACTATTTCCCGTTTTAAGCTTTTCTTCCATTTATTTACCCTTTTTAACTTTTTGAGCGCTTTTATGTTATCTAAAATCCGCTCCTTAGTAATAGTACTCCATTTTTCCCGTTACATCCCAACCGACAAGGTTGCCTAATATCTCCCTTATTGTTTAACATATATGCAGAATATATAATAAGGGCATCACTTCAGGAACGACCAGAAGGTGCAAAGATAAATGGAGTGGTAATTAATAATCTGAGATATGCGGACGATACTGTAGTAATCGGAGAAACACAAGAACAACTACAGACGTTAATGAGTCTCCTTACAGAAGCAAGTTACCAAGCCGGACTGGAAGTGAATGTGGCCAAAACTAAAACCATGGTGTTTACAAGGAACGAAATAAATCTTGGTGGAAATATTACCTTGAACGGACAGATCCTTCAAAATGTCCACAGTTTCATATACCTAGGCAGAGAAATTAACGAACATCTTGATCACTCTAAAGAGATCAGACGACGGATTGAAATCGCTAGGTCAGGATTTATAAAAATGAGAAACCTACTATGCCACCCTAAATTGTCTCTAAGCACCAGGCTACGTACTCTTAAATGTTACATTTGGTCCCTTCTTCTATATGGATGAGAAACTTGGACACTTAAACAGGACGACATCAAAAAGTTAAACGCATTTGAAATGTGGCTCTATAGAAGGATGTTAAGGGTAAGCTGGACAAGCAGAACAACCAATGAAACGGTGTTAAACAAGATGAATACTAGGGCACATTTAATCACTACCATCAAGCTTAGGAAAACATGCTATCTAGGTCATTTGATGCGTCATGGTGAATATGAACAGATCCAACTTATTATAGAAGGAAAGATCGAAGGAAGACGAGGCATCGGTAGGAAAAAAAAATCGTGGCTAAGAAACATCAGAGACTGGACTCATACAAATGGAAATGACCTACTTCATAGAAGTAAAGATAGAGAAAGTTACGCCATTTTAATCGCCAACCTCAAAAGAGAAGGCACCTAGGAGGAGGATCCTGAATTAAATGTTGAACAGCAACACACAATCCATCAAATTCTGGAGTTATTCTCGCTACGGTCGGTCCTGACCTGACTAGTCCAGGCGACAAGGTCAAGTTAAAGGACGCCTCACACGTTTTACTAAAACTTTTCCCAGATTTTTCCTTACCTCGGTAGAATCGAGCGCCGGTACTTGTGTACTCCTCTCCCTATGGTCATCACGCAACGACTGCTTGCCATTTTGCGCGCACAAAAGTCGCACGAGTTTCGTTCACTCCGCACTTTTACGGTAAAAATTCTAAGCAAATAGCGCACTCCAATTAATTACTGACGTTATCGATTGTCAGGTAGCGCGGCCGTTGTCGCGATTATCGTAAACGACGATAGCCGCCGGCTTACTTGTCGAGGTTCCAGCCTGAGGATGAATGAAATTTTTCGTTAATTTCCATGAATCGAGATTAGAACTGGTGACGATTGTGCGGGCTAACTGTCCCCAACGAGATAAACTTTGGGAGATAGCAAAGGGCTCGAACTTTGATGAATATCGCGGATTAATAGTATAAAGAAAAATCTCGCCTGAGAAAATTTTACGAACCGAATAATTTTAAACTGATATTCGAATGAAATTCATAAACTCAAATTGATCAGTAAAAATAATAGATAAATAATAAATAAATTAAATAATAAATTGAAGACAGCAGAATTCTTTAACAGTTCAGTTGACAAATTATATGTACAGGACAAGACACATAAAAAGACCCAATATATAAGAATATAAACTGCATGACAAAATTTTATCAGAAAAACTGTCAAATAAACGTTCCGCAACAGGCGATTAGTACAGTCGTTAAAGGTTTTCCGCTCCCAATTCTTTGAACCTTAACCAACTTATGTGAAATTTGGTGGGTAATTAAGATGACATAGTGCCCATGTGTGCTTTTGCCCTGGGACTCTGGGTGGGTGAATGCCATCCCCTATGGTGGATGGAACGTTTTTCGCTCAAAATAACCCCGGAAATCGAAAGAGGGATAAATTTTAAGCCAAATGTGTTTTATAAAATTTTGATTTTTCATGTTAAAAATACGTTTTTGGGCAATTTTTCACGAATAACTCAAAAAATATGCATTGTATCAAAAAATTATTTAAAACAAAATTGAAACTTATAAAAAAAAAAAAATCGGTTTTTGTATAAATGTTTAAGAGTTGCGATGGAAAAAACATGGATCGCTCGAATTTTTGAAAGAAAAGTGAGAAAAAAGAGAAAAGTGAGAAAAGAAAAGTGACTTAAGAACCTCACGTCATCACGTTCTTCCAGTTTAATTCAGAGGTCTTAAATAAAAAGCGTGTAAATTTTTCATCAATCCAAAAACTTTAGTACTGCTCTACGCCCCAATTAAGCTATTTATTGATGAGACTGGTTGTGTAAAATTATAATCTAATAATCACATATTAACCAAAAAAGGTGCTATTATCATTAGGAACAACCCATGTGCCGTGGTGGCTATATATCATAATTAAAATTCTTCACTCCATCGATGAATTTTAATTTTTACAGCCACAATTTATTTTAATGATCCAAATTTGCATTTCCCAGTCGACAATTCACTTTCTAATAAAATTTACCAGATAAGTGGAAAATTTTGGAAGTCTCAATCTACGATTTTGACATAAGATATTAAAATCTCCCTGAATTCCGGCTTGTTTGATCCTCGAATTGCGAGAAAAACTTGCCACTTTGACAAATTCTCAACGCGCGCATCACAATGGAACGTTACGCATTCCGAAAGCTGTTTAAACAACCATTAAACCCGTTAAATCTCTTGTTTGAACTGGAATACTATAAATAACGCAGCAAACATTAACGGTAGCCGCGGATAGACGTCATACGGTTAAATTCTTAACGTAAAATTTGACCGAAAAGTAGCACGAGTAAAAGTAAAAAAGATACGGGCGACATTAATTACCGATTTAGTTCCTGAATTGGACCGGATTATATAATTTATACATATCAGTCCAAATGACGTATTGCAACAAATTAGAAATTAATAGCGCCACAGTTCAAGTCAAAATTTTTGTGTGTGCTGTTGAAAGCACGTAGGCGTAGTCGGAACAATGTGATTTGATTGACAAGGTCGGAATCAGATATTCTAATTCTTACGTATAAACAATCTTCAAAACTTGACCTCTAAATCTAACGAAAAACGTCCCATTAGAATTATCGCTATTGGTTCCTTTGTTACGTGACGAACGTGACTCCTTAATACAAAATTCTTTTATTATTGGGCGTGCTTCCGATTTCCGCTTCCCGATTCGGAAAAAAGAACTGCAAGCGTAGAACGGGGCGGAAATGCAGATTTATTCATAGGTAATACATATTTATCGGAACTTATAAGGACTGCAAATGCTAAACCAGACGAGTTACAATTTTATAACGTCGAACCTAACCTAGCTACACATTTATGATCTCTTACTTGGTATCTCGAAATTCGGTTTTAACGATCTCACTTATGCTGCGGTTCCTACACTAAAGTCAATGTTTCTTAAACAATTTTATGCTGTTTAACTCAGATAAAGAACAATGCAAATGTGATAAATATATATACTTTGGGTTTTGTCATTTTTCTTTAGTAATCACCTTTTTGTACTGATGAACTGCGAAAAATTCAGTAGTTCAACGAACTAACGTGCAACGAACGAATCAATTTAATGAACAATATGACAGATTTATTAGATTGTTAATGTTAAATTGAAGTTCAAACGAATTCAATACTTTCAGGTCTCCTTAATTATTCAAAATTATGCGTGTTTTATCAATGTGGAGAAAGTGTTTCAGTAAAATAAAAATTCCTATGCTCTACAAGAAGTATTTGGGGAAACTCAATTCTTCAAACAGTCAAATATTTCAAAATTTTATAAACAACATACCGCATCTTGAACTGTTGTCTACAGTGCGAGTCTATAACTTGGAAACTATTCAGTAATTCAAAGATAGTCTTTTTGTTAGAAATATGCTCGGACAGGTCGATTAGTATTTTGAATTGCGCTCTTTTTGATGTAAGAAAATGTCAAACAGCTTGTACCAAATTTGAGATATGGCGTCATCGACTATTTTTTAAGTGGCAATACTAATTTTTTATGACTATTCTTCTTAACGGATATATCAAGTTACACATGCGCACCAAACATCAAATTTTTATTCCTTGTCGTTTAAAAGATGTTTAACAAACAAACTAATTCGAAAAAAAAGAAATCTGATCAACTGATCTATCTGGTATCAACTCAAATAATATGTTTCTTCAATAAAAATGTTGTAAAATGTAAAATATTGTTTTTTAGAAATTTTCGAAAATGACAACGAACTAAAGCATGAAAACCATAGATGAACGTTCGTATTGCGGAAATTTTAGTACAATAAAAGTATTGAGCTAAAACCTACTAAACTTCATAAATGTACCCGAGTTAATATATGTGTGAAATTTTAATAAAATTACAATTGTCCTAACATTTTTATCGATTTTTGAAAATGATAAGAGGCATAAAAATGCGCTTCATATTTCGAAAAGTTGAATGGATAATTCGCTGAAACTTATTTAACAACTAAAGTATAGTTTAGGTAATAAGCATGTGGAATTTCAACTGAATTGAAGTTGTAGTGGACTTCTATGCCTTTTTGAAATTGACAGTCACTAGCGATGAAATATTCCTGGAAGTTTGTGAGGAAATATGTTGCTACTTTGTGCACATCGCAATTGTACTTCAATTAACAATTAGGAGAAGTTTCAAAGAAATCGGAGTTGCAGTAACTGTTTTTACAAATTTTTGAAAACGACAACCAAAAAAGAATGGAAACGATAGATGATTCGATCGTATTTCGTAAATTTTTGGAAAGCTGTGAGGTGAAACTTACCGAACTGCATAAATATGTCCGAGTTATTATGTTTTGGAGTTTTTTTAGGAATTTTGGAAAATGACAACAAGCGAAACATCGAAACCTTGGACGAACTTTCATATTTCGATAAAATTAGAGTAGTAGCAATAATTTTATAATTTTTTGAAAATGACAAGAAACTTAAGTACCGAAACGAAAAAAGTTCATATTTCGAAAAGTTCGAAAGATACTGATTGGCTGAAACTTACCAAAGTGTGAAGTTTATTTTATTATGGCACTTATGAATATTAAATAATAAATGGATAGGAATACTTTGGACACTACTTTGGAGTGATGGAACTCGCCACAACTAAAAAGGTTAGTAAAAATTCTATTGAAAGCAGTTACTCAGTTGTTATTATTCAAAAATTATAAAAATTTGTTGTAGCCTGCGTAGAATGTAATAAAAATATTTTTAACCATACTGACACCACTAGTAGGTAGCATAATTAAAAGGCATGAAACTCCTCGAACATTCATCATATAAATCGAATACTGCTATCGACATAAAATTAATTTGAAGGAAGAATCGATTGAATTGCAAAGACTGCATAAGTGTCACCTAGAAGACTACAGAGAAAAATTACACCTCCAATTCGGTTCGCAGAGAAAAGTTAAAAATAATTATTCACCTCACTAAAATCATAAGCAGCTGCTTCGGAGGGATGAAACTCCCCGAGTCGTCGAAGACCCCAAACTTCTGCGCTATCTTCCTGTTCTCCCCCGTCAGATTCATCCTCGAGAGGGATTCCGCGAGGGCGAACTTCTCGGGGAAGTTCCTCAGGTTGATCTCGCAGTCCTCCTCACTCAACATCTTCGATTGCGCGACGCGGATTCTTCACGCTTTCGTCGCTCGACGATATCAAAAGTCGAACTGAGCCCGTTCCGTTTCCATCGAGCTGTTTTTATCATCAACGAGAGTATTTATTTACCTAGCGTGTGTGGATGCGAAGATCTAAAGCGGCGGCCTTTGGTTGCACCTTCGCCAGGGACGTACTGAGGTCTCATTCTTTCTCTTAAAAGCACTTCCGAACAGAACGTCTCGGTAACATTGATCATAATTACTAGATAATAGATTTAACATTTACGTCGCGCAAGGTGCGAGTGTAAAAACAGTCTCCAGGTGCACACTCCTTGAACTCCTACTCAAAATTTCTGTCTCCGAACTCCGAAGCTGATATGCTAGTTTGGAACTACTTTTCATATGGGGAAATAAGCAAAAAATACCCCTTTGGAGGCTGTGGCACAGACAAGTAACGGACAGATAATACAGGTAAGTAAGCCTAAAGAAACAAAAACTAACTGTTAAGTTACAACGATTTCGTTAAGGTGTTTCAATCATTAACAACTAAAGGTCAAAAAAATGATAGTTTAGCACATGTTGACCTATAAGTTAGAATTAAAGTATTTGATAAAAATCTTGAAATTATCATATCAAAATTTATCAACAAAGTTCACGATAGTTTTAAAGTCGAGACAGTAATTTATTGCTTAGAAAATTGCGGAAAACTAATGAAATCAACATATTATGCAACAAATAACTGTATTGACTTTTAAAACCGTCGTTTTGGGCGTTTTTGATAAATTTTAAAACGGTAATATCAACATTTTTATCAAATCCTTTAATTTTAACTTACAAACCGAAATGTGCAAAAACTCCCATTTGTTAAATTTTAGTTAAAAAGTAGTTTAGTCTTAGTTTCTGTAGGCTCACTGTACCTGAATCACCTGTCCATTATCTATCACTCCGAGAATCCTGGTGAAAAATTCATAACGCTGCATTATATGGTAACAATAACCTAACATAATGAGCAATTATTTTAATGCTGGTGACAAATTTGTACTGGAGCAAAGCACACCTGTCGTTTCTAACTCCAAGAAAATTCTTGGCATAAGACAGTCTTATGGAATACACCTTTAAAGGAAGCAGCCTCGTCTTCAACAAATCATGAAAATATAATCGAGTCGTTTTCGGAAGGCGAAGTTTTAACTACTAGGGTAAGATATAATACCTCGCCCTTACAGCCGCGGACGGTATCTCGAATTTCTTTCATCTCTGTTTAAACAGCCTGTCAAAGTGTATGGAAAAGAGATAAGTAGTAAGATACAAAGGGCGCTGACACATGAGAAACAGCACATCTTTACTCGTAGTAATTGCAGAGGCGAATTCAGAGATTTGACTAGAATTTTTGATGAATCTAATAAGTCCTTATAAGAAGGGTGTACTTAACTGATTTTCCAAAAATAAAAAGATGTTCTGTCTATTATAAATGAGAAATTTTAATAGCATTCGTATGAACTTTTATATTTACACAATACCAAATAAATTACACACTAAGCAAAAAACAAAAAAATCTTTTTTTTCAATTTTCAAAATATTAAAGAAATTATATAGAATGTCAACTTTACAAATATTTTGATAATTTAATTTTAATATTTTCCACGTATTACATAAATTTATGTTAATATTAGTTATATTAGTGTTACACTTGTATCTGCTGTCTCGGAGACAGTAGTGTATTTTACGAGTACCCAAGCATCTTCAACATTTAAAATACCTCGCTGAAACAAACCCTAAATTTTAATCTTTCCCGTCTACTATTCGGTAATGGTACTCACTAAATTTACTTCGAACAATAAAAGATAACGTAAGAAATCTTGTTATATTCCGCAATTGGGCTAAAAATATTTACAATATTTTCTAAGATAACATCTCTCTTACCTTTCAAAAGGTAAATAACATTAAATCCTACTTACATACATTGAATGAAGACAAAGTACAAAATGATTTATACCTATTTCTATTGTTTTCAACTTAGACGTTACGTTTCACATCATTAGAATCGTTATAATTTGCCTAATCAGTATTTGACAGTTTTTTTCGTAAATATTTACGAATAAACTCTGTAAATATTCGGATAACACTTTTACACTAGTAAAAAAACCGACATATTACATGTAGTGTTATCTCGAAGGACATTCTGATTTAAGACTTTGTACTGTAACTCAGCAATAACGTTATCATTTTTGCAGTACATAGTATAAAAACACAAGTGTTATTACTTCTCGACCTACTGAGTCTTCTTCCCACATTACATAACGTTAACGGTTTTTGTTTTATTAAAATCCACCAGCATTGTAATCAACTACGTGTATCGTTAACATTCTAATGAACTATCGTAAACTATTCGATGTAATTAAGTAAGTCACAATACGTTTACTTTAGAAAGTTCTTTGAACGCCACATTTGAACACAATGGCGCAGATCGTGAAGATAACATCCATCCAGGCGATGGCGTAAAAATAAATTTATCTGGACGATTTGGAATTTAGATGTTTTCGGTGTGTCGCATTGAAATGAAAATGATTAACGGTTATTACCTACTCGATTTCGATCATTTATCAAAGGCGAAAGATATTTCAGATCCACTAGAATAAAAGTCGAACGAGGTCGGTAATGAGCGCGAATGTTTGTTTATAAATATATTTGCGGAAGTGTAGTTTTGTCGAAGAAGGTCTCTCAGGTCACCGTCGTTATTTATAATATAATTTTTCTCGAGTAAAACTTTCACACCACGATGTTAAAGTAGTTTGAGCCCTTTCAAAAAACGGTACTTGTTGCACATAACCATCACCAGCCCTTAAAGTACAAGTAAAGAGCGTTATAAAATAATTTTTCCTGTCCTTGACATATATTTTCAAACCAGACATCAGAATTCTAGCAAAACAGCGTGACTCATGGACTTGAAAAATAATTCCATAATCCGCTCCAATCTGGAAACACTCTAGGGAGTTGAGTCCTGTTCAAAACCAATTAGATGTACTATTTTCTTTGCTTAAAATTATAACTGCAACTGCAAAAACTAAAACTATAAACTTACCATCATGGTCCCGCCTCAGGGTCGCCAAACTTGGTAGAACTCGTCTTCACACTGCAGAGAGCTCTGGGAGCTCTGTTCGGGAACAGAAAGAATTATCGAATTGTCAGTGACCTCAGTCCAATCGGGTGTGATTTTTTAAAATAGGCTCAAGCGGACGATAAGCTGTTATCTTCGCGTCTATTGAGAGCTTTACTCGCCGATAATGATATGTGCGACCCGTGTGTTTATGTTTTGCTAACTCATCACCATGGGGGTCATATTCGCCGATTATATTTAGATTAAGCGGGACGAGTGCCAGGAGAGACATCGTTTTTCCGCATGACCGAAATATTTTTGTCCCCGAAATGAGGCGAATTCGCCTCGAAACCGCTTCTACACTTTCTAGAGTCAATCTCAAAACGTACAAAGTTGATATCTCACAATACCAGAATTGACTCACTTGATCTGCTAGACCAAATACACAAATGTTCCTTCGTCAGAGCCAGTTATGAAGATTATTTATTGGAAACATTGGCTAAGGCGTTTTACATTTGATTTGGATGAAATGTACAGAGTGAAGGGAATTTATGATACTTACAGAAAACTGCAGACACCACCAAACATTGGATATCGTATGGATATCCATTTCACGTCCATCATTTCATTCATTCAGTGGATATCCACAGGTATGTCCTCTCTCGAGTCTTTCCATGTCGGACCAGTCAAATACTAACTTGTTTACATTATGTGTGTATCGACTAAGGTAGACAAACATGAGCAACATCATGGTAATCATATGAACAATCAGCTCAGGATCGTTGCCAGCTCAGTTCACATTACACTGACCGTTCAGTTAGGACGATAGGACGAGGAAGTATGTTTCTCTGTTGATTTTCCAGTCAAGTTTGTCATCTTCTACTCCACTATCTTTATCTCGTCACTAATCTTTAATCTCGTCTTCTCGGTTCTGACCTAATAAATAAATAAACGATTGTCACTAAAAAAGTTTTGGAGACAATGCCTATATAAAAGCACAAAAATGAAAGATGTATGTAAAAATAAACTACACAAACAATCCATAGGTCAAAAAATACATAAACAATTACCCAAAAGTAAAGCAATCAGGAAGATAATAAAATAAAAAAGAAACAAAAATTAAAAAACATTTGAAAAGAAAAAACAACAAAAGAATACAGACAAAAGTGGGCGTAGGATTAAGATTCGAACCATTCAGTAACAGTGTACATTGGTTCATTTGGTAGGTTTAATTTGAGTCACACCAAGTTTTGACTAGTGATAGATCATGAGATAACACATCACAGAGTAAAAGGATTGAGGCTGTTCCAGATAATGACTGTATCGTCAGCAGAGTAAATTTTCCTTGGATGTTAAGGACACTCAAATGATTATTAAAAATAAGAAATAATATGGGTCCAAGGACAGAACCCTAAGGAACTCCATATTGTAGAGATATATAGCAAACAGAATCACATAATCTGAGTCACAAGTCGAATCATGGAGATGAGCCCCCTCTATTATAAAATCCCATCTAATTAATCGAAATATACGGACTGGTACAATCTGCCTTAACAGTCGCAGAAAGCAACAGCCGTAATATGTCAAGAAGCCAACTGAGCTTTGGAAAGAGAGCAATTTAGATTTGACTTATTTCTCTAGTAACTTGGACATGGTAGGTAGTAAAGCAAAGGCCTGTAAAGCAATAGCGCATTCTTTTTGGCACCTTTGTGAAGCGGGAGGACCGGGACAGTTTTAAGGCAGTCATGATAGGAAGATACCTGAGGAAAAAGGAGTATCGATAATTGAAAATGCAATAATAGCACACTCCGAAAGATGGGTAAGAATTCTGATAAGCCATCGATTCGAGGTTTTATTTTTAAAAGTCAAGAGGGTATTTGGTATCTTAACATTGTCAGTCATACAGGGAAAGGGTGTTGAAGAATTGAGTGTTTAGTGTATAAGAATCTAGTGGGGGAATACAAAAAAAAATTGTTTATTTCTCAGATTATTAATAATCGACCATGGTTTTCTGGCTGGACTTTTGGAGTCAGTTAGTCTAATACAGTATTATGTCTGCTTAGAGGCTTTAATCACTGGATAACATAACTTCCTATATGATTTAAAATAAGGTAAATAATGTGAGTTATCAGTGAATTTTTTAATACAAATCAATGAACGTAAATTTTTCGCTGACGCGATAATACCAATGGTGATCGACTCTGGTTTTTTAACTCTACTACGCATCATTAGAAAAGCAGATTGATAGGTAAGGTAATTGTTTACAATCACTCAAGCGAGCAAATTTGTCATTAACATTTGACATTGGGGAGGCCTCTCAGGTAAATTGTCCGAGATTGAGAAACAATGAAATTCACAGGAGCAAAACAACGGCTAACTTTGAAAAGAGGTGTATGAGAGGATAGTAAAACAGCCAAAATATTGGAAGAATCACTTCATGATTCCAAAAACCTATTGAAATGATACTGTGAGTGGACAGGGGCAAATTAAAATTCCGAATAGAATTTATACCGATCGAATTCAAGAAGTAAAAATTTGTCGAACCATTTTACGAGGGACTGCTGTCAGTTAGAGTTCCAAAACCTAACCTAACATACCTGAACTAAGTTGACAAAGCCCTAATATTAAACTAAACTTGTAATTGTATTTGTTTTATAAAATCTCATTTATTACTTATATTATTATGAGCATTACTTTATAAAGATAATAAATATACAAATTTAAAATGTCGATGAAAAACAATTAAAAAGAATAAATTCGCTAAAAATGTATGTGTTGATAAAGTAGTGGTAAAAAGGAGGGAAGACGGCAAAACACTAATACTTCAACGTCACATAACACATTAAAATAATCTAATAATTATAATCGATAACACAGTGAATTAAAAATTATTACTTTGCAATTATTGGTATGTAACCTACAGGACTTGAGAAATACACAGCAGTATTTGTATATACAAATATAAATATTTAATAAAATAGAATAAAATCATTAATTAAATAAAACCGAATTAGGATCCTCGTTATCCATCTGCTTTATGTGCCTGAGGACGTCCTTCTTCGTTATCACACCTAAAAGTCGCCTAGAAATAACAAAAAAATATTATTAAAAGCTATAAAACACTTTTTAACCTATTACCCGTTATGTGTAACTAGCGTCTGTCTTAGTCCCAATTTCCTAAACATATCTACTACAGTCTCCATTGGTGTTTGATCAGTAATAGTAATAGGAGCCATGTCTAAGATCTTCTTGAGTTTAAGAGGTGGGGGGCCTAAAGTCTGTGGGGTGTTACCTGATGTGAAAAGTACTAGCGATTGACCACATATACCGTCCATCATTCTTTTCTCATTTGCTAAAAATAATGTTCCATAAGTGCCAAGCAACAGATTATCCATTTTTCAGTTACCTATTGCTAAATTCAGATCTCTCCTTAGCACAAAACCGACTAGGTATTGGGATTCTCTTGAAACCACGACTGGATATCCGTTGTGTTCAGTTTCTTTCAGGAGCGCCTCTATATCGTCAAGCGTCATTGAATCTTGAGTTATGACACTCAATGTTTCATTGCGCCTAAAATAGTAATATGTGGTCAGTTACAAAATTAACTGGCTACTTTTGAAACACATACACTATTTTCCAATATTATAGCAATAATCACATCTTTAATGTTATTGTGTAATAATGATAGTTGTAAAATGGTTCGTTAAAGGTTATTCGCAATTTTTACAGTAACAACAATCACTTAACGAATTGGTTACGTAATTAGTATTTAATGTCATATTCATTGGCTCTCATAACCATCATAGGTCTTCTAGTAAGACAAATAAGCGGGACAATTAAGAAATTGAATTAATTGGTTACACAACCTCCACGAAAAATATACATTTTATTATTCCTAAACTTACAGAAGAAGAGACTACAAGACTTTTTTCTTTCCAAAACTGCCATCCTCTCACACATGTCTCACGTTTACACCGCATCCTTGACATCTAGCTCACTTTTAACTGTTTATTTATTTAACATACTATTAACTATGTGCCTTTGCATTGAATTTATATAATATTACCAAATAGCACTTTTCCCTATTTTAATTTGTTCACTTATGTTATTTTTTAAAATATAGGATGAACCAATATATTTTGTTTGTATATTAGTAATTATTTATTTTCATCTTCATTGGTCTTATTTTTATTGATCAGTTTATGATTTATCATTTCATCAGTAAATATGGCTTTCGAATTATGAACCAACTGTTGATCATTAGCGTATCCAAGAAATGATTTGTCACGTGTTTAACAGAATCCAGCAATAAAGATACAATTTAAACAGCTTATTAATCACTTGAGTGTTGTGAACATTGGCCATGAGTCATCCACAACATTATTGCTTAATCGACATTCCCCTTGTAACAAATCATACTTAATTAATTAATTACAAAATTATGTATCACGCCCTTGCGCAGTTTAATGAAAACGCAATGACAAGCACCCATTTTCTACTATTAGATGTCAATTTTTTTCGTCTCTTGCCCCTATTACACCTCTCCTACAAGCGACGGTTGTCAACCAAACAGATAGGAATTTCTGAGTAACTTGCAAGCATTAGTTTACTCCATAGTCTGTGCCACGGTGTGAACTTTGAGGTATGTATCCTCAAACAGCGCTGTGAAACACCTAATAAAGCAAGAGGGGGCTAAAAAACAGCATCCTTCTGGCTGTGGCAGACAGAGAAAGCTCTTATTACAGAGTGAAGGGCAAAAAGTAATGAAAAGGTTGTCGACGCAACTACGCTTTTAAGATAGTACGCCCAATTACTCTGCTGCAGATCTTCAGCTGCATATATCGGCTACGCTTACAGACTGTTTCCGCCACACCTTTCTTCATAAGGAGAAATAAAAACATCAGTTATTGCATCGACCCGTATGCGCAAAAAGTAATTAATCGCCTTGCTTTTCCTTTAACATCTCGTCCACATGTATATCTCTGTTTTTATTAGGAGAGCTTCGCCTGTCTGTCACACCTACATGAGCCCTGATTTTTACCCACTCTTATAGTAAACGATCCATATTCTAGTTCACGGTCTGTGCATGTCCTTCAAGAAGAACTTACTTCATCCTCCCTTGTCATGCAAACATCCCACTTAAAACTAAAACATACTTTGGCTGCATCACGTCAGCTGCCAACGATGTATGCTGGAACTCGTCCTTGCTATCCAGGAATGGATAACCGTTCAGCGCGATGTGGGCGTCATATATGCCCTGCCTGCCCAAGGCGTCCCCAACCCATTTACTCGCCATCGCGGCGGCCATCAGCGGTACGATGTAACGGACGCCGCCTGTCAGCTCAAACATAATGACCACCAGGGAGACAGTCATCCTGGTGACGCCGCCGAGAACCGCGGCGGCGCCGACCATGGCATACAGACCGGGCGTTATGCAATCGTCGCCTGTCGAACATTCGCCACTGAAGAGCCAGATTTTGCGGTACTTGAACGCCAACTGTTCCATACCTGAAACAAGCCGATGAATTTGTTTATTATCATTAAATAACAATCAGAATAGGTTTAAAAATGACCGCGGGGCATAGGAGTCGAAGTCTGTTCTGAGTAAGCTTCTTCAGCGAGATAATCACTTATACCTTTACTCTTCTCCTTGGGTATCATATTTATGACGGAGATTCACATACTTTCAGTCTTGATTCATTTATTACTTTTAACAAATCCACTTCACCATATATTCAGTGTTGCTAAGTACTAAATACATACACTTCATTTGTATATAACATTTTAAATATTGTAGTTAAAATTCAAATATATTTTTCAACACTGTTGAAACCCTTCACTTGCTTATCTCTTCCCCTTAACTTCGCATTAACCCCTGGTGCAGGTAGAAAGCTTTGTAATCGACGCGAATGGTTACTTTGTCTACAAATTGTTTAATTTGCTGTTTATCGTCTCCAGCGAAAAATGAAATGACTTCTCAGGATAATGGACCTCTATATGACCTTTAACTCCTTAAAACTATCCCACTTAACATTGATGACGCCTGTAACATCTTTACTCCAATTACCATCTGTTATGAGATGCATCAACACACATTTAAACTTTTCTTTTTGATTTTCAGAAGTGTCTAAATTCACCCTTTTTTACCTATGCCGAAGAGTCTCCCAACGATGGCACCGAGGCACAGCGACGGGATGAAAAGGCCGCATGGTACCTTAATGCCGAATGTGAAGATCGTCATGGCAAGTTTCAGGATCAACGCGAGGATCAGCAACCAAATCGCTTTGTGGACGCCCGGTCCGGCCTTAGCAATCTCTATAGCTGAGTTTACATCCGTGAAGTTACGATTATAATCACTAAAAATGTAAAATTGTTAAAAAGTACTTGAATAAACGTTCAAATTGTATACCATAAGTCATCTGAATTCGAGATGCCGCACTGGCTGAATAGCAAATAAATTAATTGGCTGGTGTTCATCCTGGTGTAAGGGTTTGGATAGGCAATTATCGCTGTTATAACAGTGATCACTAATACTTCGGTCACAGGATATTGACCCAGTTTGGAGAATTTCCTGTATTTACACCAATATAGATTGGCCTTTATGAACAGTGTAGCTATTATTCCCTGCAATATGAAGAAATAGTAATTCTTCAATAAGCGGTAAAATAATGTTTTACCCCAATGATCCCTAACGCGATGAACGGGATGAGCTCGAAAAATATCCACGGTTTGTTGTATTCTACGTAAAAAAGAACAGAATGTTCATTACCAAATGGGTTGATGGAACGTAGTATGAAGGCAGCTATAAGGGCACAAAAAAATGATCTCCACAATGTTTTTAGCGGAAAATAGTAACTGACCTAGTAAAATACAAAAAAAAAATTAGGAAATCATTTTTAAAACGACTAAAAATCTGTTTACCTCTTCCAGACTGAACAAAACACCTCCGATAGGCGCACCAAAAGCTACCGACACGCCAGCTGCCGCTGAAGCAGAGAGAATCTCTCTCTTCTTCGCCTCATTCTTTCCATACTTCGGGAACAAATATGAGAAAAAGTTACCTACAAGCGAAGGCAATAGTCAAGTAATCATTATACACAAAAACTTCATTAAAACAAATCGTCAAACGACTGAACAACTTGATTCTTTTACTTACCCACACAACACGCGATGTGCACCATCGGACCTTCTTTACCTAAGCTTAATCCGGATGATACAGACAAGATCAAACCGACACATTTGATTATTAATGTCCATTTCCCTAAGTAGCCTCTGATTATGAAACCACTGAGGATGGTTTTTATCTGGAAAAATTAAATAATGAGTCGATAGCGCAAATGATACCAAGCGCTGACTTAATCATCCTTACCTCTGGTATACCTGACCCACAGGCGTATGGCGCAAACATACGAACAAGTGACGCAGAAAGAGCAGCAAATAATATCGCCCATACTATGTAGAACAGGTATGAAATTATATAAGGGACTGCGCCAGATCTTGATTGGCCCAAGACTTCAGCCCAAGTCAACCACTGAAAACACAAAAAACAAGCTACTTTAAAAGCCAGACTCTTATGCATTTTTTTTAACTTTCTCCTAAACGGCTTTTGCGATTTATTTCAAACTTCGCTACTTGCCTTATCTGCCGAATACCTATGACCTTCATTCGATTTTTTTTTAAACTGCCCTAAAGGGCAATTTACTCTTGAGAGTTTTCCAAGAGCTAGTAATGACAGCTTAAGTGTTATTAGTAGTAGCTTTATCAACTAAATTATCAACTAAAGACCATAAATTGGAAGCCTTGTCACCACGTTTAAGACAGTTTATAAAATTCGACAAACAATTTATACTTTAAAAAGTGATAGGTTGTAGGCACAACCCTTTCCCTTACTTGGGGACAGTTCCCTCCTTCGAAACTGGTCTCCTTTGATGACCAACAGCACTGTTCCTGGTTCAACCAGAATGCCTGCGGGCATATCCC
Source organism: Cryptocephalus primarius (assembly GCA_963576515.1). Lineage (NCBI taxonomy): Eukaryota > Metazoa > Arthropoda > Insecta > Coleoptera > Chrysomelidae > Cryptocephalus > Cryptocephalus primarius. The sequence continues at coordinate 5,713,630 of OY754940.1, read as the reverse complement.
GAATTTCAAATCTGTCATCCAGCTCGCTCCGATGTCTATCACCCCTGCGATGACACCCGTGAAAACTCCCACTAGGAGCACGCATAACCAACCGGACCACGCGTCGTGAGCGCCCTCTATCAGGTTCCAAAGGGAGTCTTGCTTCCTTTTCACGATATACCTGAGAAGAGACGATATGATAATATATTTCCAAGAAGGGTAACAGGTTTTGTGGGATTAAATTTGTTAGTGCATTAGTGGATAGGTAAGCCTCATAGATATAGTAAGTAGATGAAACATCTCTTTTCAGACATTTAAATGGAAATTTAGAGATAAAATTATGTTTAAAGGAAGGTAGTTGAGATTAAGCAAGTTCTGCTCATAAGGTAGTTAGTAAGATTCAAATTGCTAGTCATAAACTTTCAGCATGAAGTCAAGTAAATAAGTTTCCTGAATATTTAAAAATATACACTGGGATGATAGCAACAATTTATTTATTTATTTAGGTCACCTTGTCATTGATATCGTTCTTTTAGTAATAGAATACGTTACCTATGTTAATTTAATATTTTGCTTATACCTGTGTCGCATGCGATCCCTGGCAATGTCCCTCTGCCAGTCGATAGTGTGGAAATCGTCATATTGTCCGATACCCGGAATGTCAGCGGCATCTGTTTAAATTTGCAATTATATGTAATTGATTGAACACGACTAAATTGATATCAGTCAACATGATGAATTAGATTATGTAACATTAGCCATGAACGACAATAATAAAAATGGGATACTCTTACCGTGTGACCCAGAGTAAGACACTGAATCTGAAAACAAGAGAGGGGAAATAATTAATCTAGTGACTAACACAACAAAAACAGTTCAGTTTAAATAATCGATTAATTAACAGCTGATAGTGTACAATGATAAGTGCAATTTATACTTGATCCTCACCATCCTCGTTTGTAATTGTGATGGATGTATGGAATTACACTGATAATAATTTGAAGTGTTGGATTTGAACTAAAGTGAATTTAGAAACAAAGTGAATACTGTCAATGTTGTTAATAAGTAGGATAAGAATTGTTCTACTGTTGAAAAGCTTCAAGACCGTTATTAAATTATTTGACTGATCAGAAAGGACAAAAATTGACTCAACTTCACAATGTGTCATGTTCCACGTTACAATGTAGCCTGTTCTATACTTTACAACACCAGCTCAGTAATGACCTTTTGACAGACCTAAGAAATATATGGGAAAGCTTAAAAAGTCACTTACAATGCGACAGGACATCTTCGTCCTCATTCAATCTTGTAATCCTTTCTCCTGAGGCTCCGGTCGCTCCCGATGTGTTGATGTCGACCATTTCATCTGGAGAATTCACGTAAGTTGTCGCCTTGGAGTTTCCGTTCGCGTACTAAAATCACCATCGAGAAAAGAAAGAGAAAAGGAAAAAGAAAGAATGAACGCATGAATGGAAAAGCTCAGAGAGTCGTAATGGAACGTGGACGCATGGAAAAAGGAGTAGGAGTGGGAAAAGCTAGCATGCGCGGGGAAATCGATACTTTATCGGTATGTTTTCGAGTGTACGGAGTATCCCGCGAAGGTAAATAATAATAAACGGTTCTAAATTAAGCACTTATTGACAAATACCGGTAGTAAAATGAATGTATTCGTGGGGATACCTAATTTTGACTTTATCCTTATATATAAACCGTTTCTTTAAAAATTCACATTTTTAGAGCCTGTTCAGGATTTCGTGGAGTAATTTTGCATGAATTATTAAAATATGACGTACAGCGTCCAAGAATCATGAACTGATTAAATATTGGTATTTATAACAAAACGTAATTTTCACGATAAAAACTAGTACATAAATTAATTGGAAACGATTATCAGTACTATCAGTAACTAAATGCTTTTTAGTAATTACTATTATAAATATTTTACATGCCCACATTGTTATCCCAGTCAAACTGTAATCAATAAAAAGGAAATTCTTCGAAAATCGGTGATGTTTATATCGACGCTAACCATGATTGTTAATCGAAGCTGCTTTCATATAAAACTGTTTTCCGTAAGTGCAATTTAATTGAAAGTATCTTTAGAAACAGGAGCTTTGAATAAATGTTTTTGAAATTTTTAAATACTATGAAAGGTGAAAAGAAAAGTTGATTTTCATGAAAAACTGGGTGCGTTATACGATGGGTCAACCCCCTTTATACTGTGGCAAACTAATTTTCAGGAAATTTAAAATCCTGCTTATTTCTGACACAATTTGTGACTACTAAATTGTAAATATTGAGATATAGATCGTTTACTTTTATAACTACAATTTTGGCTCCCGAGAATAATTGTCTGTTATTTTTTGTTTTTCCTTATCCATTGTCATTTTACTCCTTCCTATCCTTTAACATTTTGTTTATTACTTGATATTTCGATGCACTTTCAATCCTTGGTTTTGGAATTCCACGAATTGGAATAAGAAATAGTGATATCTGGATATACCGGTTGTGAAATGAGCGTACTCGCGGGAATATCCAATTTTGATTTTATTATCATATATAATCAAATTCAATGAACATAAAAATTTTAAAACCTGTTTAGAATTTCGTGGAATAACTTTGCACGACATATTAAAACGTAAAGTGAAGCATCTGAGAATCATAAACAGATTAGTTAGTGGTATTTATAAAGAAACGTTAATTATTACGATAGCAATTAGTAAATAAATTAATTGAAAGCGATTATTAGCAATAAGTAGGTCAGCCAGTTGTAAAACTAAATATGTTTTAGCAATTATGAGTATCAATATTTTACATCACCACCTACTTTCATTTATAAACTTAACGAAAGTACCTTTAACAAGCACAATTTCTTTGTTATGTATGTGCAATTGATATGCTTTTTCTTTAAATTGCTTCTGTATCATTAATGCATTAAACAAAAACGCAGTATAATACCTATCACACTGATGATTCATGTTACAATAAAAAAATTAAAGGAGACAAATGTCTTTCAGGCTTATCCATATAAAATGCAAAAAAATTGATTACGGCACATAAATATTTCAACATAATTATTTCAAACCTCACACAGATTTTTGCAAAACGTGTTGATTACATTTTTTTTATTTAATGGAATTGTTATTCAAAAGTTATTTGTGGTTGCTAATATTTCATTTACATACATTAACTATACTTAAATAGCTGCAATATAATCCAGACTACACTGCAAAATATTCTTTCATTATCGCTCCATAAAACTATTGTTTGATAAGGAAATAGGTTCAGATAATTTGCATTTCAATTGCCATACAAATTTCTGTTTAAATGATTTAATCGTCCGTTGATGTTAATGTTTAACGTTACGTCGTTAACTACCTAACATTGTAGTTCAATAGAAAATTACAATTTTTTCTGTAATATTCTTTAAATGTTTCCAATACACTACTATCATTGATCGTTTGATACAAAAATGCAATTCTATGCAATATTTTTGGTAATATTCCAAATTTTTACTATAACTCGGTGGCTTTATTTCAAAAAAACTGGTAAAGAAATGCCATTAAATGAAACTAAGTTCCCCAAATAGCGCTTCCATTACCATTCCACTAAATTTTTCTCCATAATATTGATTTCATGAAGTTTCTTTCGGAAAATACATATTTGTAAAGATCATGCAGTCTCACTTTTAATTTAGGAACTACCGAGTTGTACCATGGCTACCTGAATTAATCCCAAAACTGAGCGGAATGGGATTAGAGCAATGGCTGACTTGTACCAAGTTGTTAAAGGGAAATACCACCGATATAACCAATAATTTTTCTGGGACAGGATTAACATATAGATATAATGAGAAACAATATGCAATCAGGGGAAAACATCTCATTATTTCAAACCTAACACCTTTTTCACTTAACATGATTTTTACTTCCATTTTTTTCCCCAGAAATTTCGGACTTTTGCCTCGCCCGACCTCCATGGTAAACTGTAGAGTAGGCTTATCGGTTTCATACCCTCCGTGGTACAACTGACTGCCCCCGTTTAATTTCTATTGCCAATACTAATCTCTATTATTAATAGAAGTAGTATTACTACTTCTACTACTTCTAGAAGTAGTAGTATCTATTAGTATTAATTTCGGTTGCACTCCTTGCACCACTTCCTTTTCTTACTAATGTAATGAGACAAAAGTATAAATACATATACTGAATAGTTTGACATATTGTGTAGTTAATCGTAACTTCCTTTGAGCCATACAACAGTCTATTGCTTTGATATAAAATTTTTATCTATAAAAATATTAGTCAGAATTGAGTTCCATAGAATCAAAACAGATTAGATAACACATTATAAATTCTGAAGGCCAAAAGAATGTAAGGTTATTGGCTAGTGACTTGAAGTTTTCTACTGTATATCTTTAGCAAATGAGATGGCTGGTAACACTTTTCATAGATAAAGGAATAAATAGATTAAGAGATATCTATTGCCAATCTGTTAAAACCTGTTACCAATGAAACGGGTGAGATATTTAGTATAATCTGAGGCTCAATTTGTTTAGGCTATTCTAGTTTACTCCTTGGAGCATCCCTAGTTACTGCACAACTGCTTCTTTTCATTCAAAAAGTATACAACCAAGGTTAGACTGATTACCATTGGTTACCGAGCATCCCACCAAGATTTGGTTTAACCAACTCGGTTTCTTTGCTAAGCAATATTGTCAATTTTTAGTTTTGAATGGTTCCATTTCTTATTAGAGTAACAGTTAAGTTAAACCATGCTTAAATTGCAGATGCACAACAGGATCTAAGTCAAATACAAGATTACAATCACCTGGCCGAAACATACACAAGTACAGATTAATCTATAGAAAGTTTATAGTTCTTCGGTTCATAACTAATAAAAAAAAACGTTTTATTCGTGAATTGTTTACAGTAAAAAATATTATCGACACATTATAACTTCCTCTCAAAATTTTCCATGACCATATCGAAATGTTAAAATGCATTCCCAATCTTTACACCATAATCTGTTTCTCTTTACAATTACAAAAGCGAGGCGACAGGCGACCTTCTCTTTATGTTATACAAGCTGACACATGTGTTACCTTTTTGTTGACGGACTGATAAGAGGGCGAATTTTGAGCCGACGGCGGGCCGAATCTGTTCAAGGGGAATTTTTCCATTATCACACCAGAATCTAGAAACAAACACAGCGTCTATGGTAACATTACACGGGTAATTATCGGGTTAGGAAAAATAAGAACCGTTCCGATTTTTTAGTGAAACGTATCTTTTGGTTCATTGCACCGACTGACGACGAAGTGAAAGTCGCAAGACTCGTATGGACTACGAGATAAGATAGCGAAGTTAACAGATATTGTAATGATTGTTATTTACCATTTTAATCTGCCTTGCGGAGTACGCGAATCCTGTCGAAACCACTTTATCGCCACTTTTTTTATCGACGAAAGCAATGAGACCTGATGGAATCACATATACCACTTTCGTGCCACCTACAAACTACGTTCACGTTTGACAACTTTGACGTTTAACGCATGGATTAGGTTTTAAGATGGGACAACTACAAGGGATTAACTTAACGCTTTTGTAGTTAACGTTTAGGTCGCATGTGGCAGCACTTGTGCATCGTGATATATTCGCGGGTTCTTTAAAATCTATACTATTAATCACTTTGAATTTCACACTACTCAAAGAAAGAATTTTCATTGTAACAGTTGCTAACAGATCTATAGACTTATAACGCATATGTCTAGAAGACTATGGAGTGGCCCCGCACAAGCATACACGTTGTAATTATTATCTTCTCTTCCATTGTATCATGGGTAGACCTACACATTGTCTAATCTGTTCTTAACATATCTATGATCCGGCCCATGAATCACAGATTAAACAACTACTAATATTAATGAAATAACAATAATAAGGGATAATAACAATTTGAACGTTATGTGCAAATGGATTAAGTTTATCGTCACGTTGTCATAGATCACATGCGTACGTCATTTTAACAGAACTGATGGAAAGCAGGGAAAACTCTTGACATGAAACAAAGTATTTTCGTACCCAAGCAACCCCAATTACACCTTCATCGTGAACTTGTTCCGTGTCAAAGCATCGCCATCACCGTCAAAAACGCCAAAGTCATCAGTTCCTTTGCCTCATTGGCGAATTTTTCACTTTTTCATTTTTCTAATTTTTTTTTAAAAGTCGTACACATGAAAGATGGTTACTAAAACTAGGACTCAAGAGAAAAATGGATTAGCACCGGCTCCCAAACAATCAACGGCGTGGTCTAGGGCGTTTCAGGCCAATTCGGAATGGCCGGATAAAGTTAGTTAACTCTAATGGCCTAGTTTTTTATAATTTAATTGTGATTATCTATTCCAGGAGGAATTTTTGGACGTCATCTATTGGGCGAGGCAAGCTCTAGGAGTACTCTTAGGAATAATCTGGGGTTTACTACCATTGAAAGGTTTTTTAGGATTAATACTGTGAGTTTCCTAAATCCAGTGGAGGGAGGTTATTACATCTCGATTTTTTCCAGGTTTGCGATAATAAACGCTGGTGTGATATATTTCTATTGTAATAGTTTTCAAAGTGTGGACGAAGATGAATACTGGGGCGCATGGGAACTCACCAAGGAAGGTTTCATGACTTCATTTGCTGGATTTCTCGTAAGTCAAAACTGTTGTCATTTATAAATTTAAGTACAAGACATAATACTAATACCCGAAGCGACAAAAAAGTTGGGTTTCCTGCCCAAACAAGATTTGAGGATTTGTGTCCAATGCAGCTATTATTTTGGTATATCTGACATTAAGTACATTTAGTGTTTTGAATGAGAAATTAGCTGGAAAGGATAATTTTTCAAAAAAAAAACTCTGTTAGGCTAGGTTATCTTTGATAAGTATTAGACCGTCAGTTCTCCATTGTGTCCTTTTGAAGACCCGCTTCCTTTTATATACGTGTTTTTTGACCATCAGTGGGAAACTGAAATGCTGACAACACTGAGTTAATAGTTTCCAACACTTGTAGATAGCCTTTGGAAATTTTTATAATCTGGGAAATGTGGGGAAATCTGCAGGGTGTTAGAGGGCATTCATAATCAATTAGTTTTAAATTACACAGTAGTCTTTCACTTTATTTGATACAACTGGATCTTAAAACTAAACCACTAACCACCACTAAATAGTGTGAAAGTCATAGAATTTGAGAAACTTAAAAAACTTTGAGAACATTCCAGGCAACCTGAAGCTAATCCTACAGTATTCTTATGAAGTCTTTATGAACTTCAAAAACAACCCTTCAAATGTCACTTCTGGTATTAGTATTCTGCGAGGATAGTTCATAGATGAATTTAAATGAAGATCTTTGTTTCTACTCTTAGGTCACCTGGATTATCATCTACTCAGGATTATATTATGAAACAGATAGGATACCCACCTAACATAGCAAACACCAAATACAAATTCCAATTTTGTACTAATTTTAAATACAAATATTTATCACCATTAATCGAGTTTTATTCCCAAGGTAGAATAAAACATGCTGAACTGAAATAATAATTTTATTCAAAATATAAAAAGATTACATAAAATGGAAGCATTTTTTACACTGGAAGTGTATAAAAATCTTGGAATATCATAAAGAAGTGATACAAATTTCATACAAGTACATAAGAAAAAGTAAGCACTACCTCACAAGAAATGAAAAATTAAAAATATAATATATGGATATATATTGTATATTCATACAATATATGTTAGATATATACAGGTGCAGAATAAAATCGAAATATTTGTCGGAATGGAAAAATAATACATATATCACAAACAAAATCTTTCTTTAGGTGCTGCGTCATGGAAAATTTACTTCATACATCCTAACATGAGTAATATTTGATGTTTAAATTTAGAAAAAATTTCATAATGGCATTGGAAAACCTATCAATAATAGTGATAAGACTAATATTTGTACTATTTTAAATAAGCACAAAAAGCAGTTTAATATATCCACTGTATGTCAATGGACAATTTAAAACAATATATATAAAAAGCTTGATGTTGCTAGTATTGTTATTTGTCAGAAAAAATTGGCTGACTAAAAGATACACTGTATTTCAATAAAATATTACACCTATAGCAACCCTAGCAACAATCTCAGTCCTGCTATAATCATATCTAATAAAAGAGAAATCGAAAAATGTCAATCTATTAAGAAGAAAGGAGACTCCTCTTCACTTCTATCCCTAAGATGAAAACTTTGTTTGACTTTATACATTTGAACACTAACAATATCCTCGAGATGTGTGATTAAATGTTCATTTCCCTTTAATTACCTACCAACATTACTCTGAGTAATAACAATCAACTGAACCTAAAGTGTATCTAAAGGTAAACTGTGGAATGGAGTAAATTAGAACCCAACAAACGAACACTTAAAATATCACGAGAACTGCATAAGAATTGTTCATGTGGATAAAAATACGTGAGTCTAAAAAATAAATTTGTTTGCTACCTATATTAAAAACATGGCAGTCAAGAATACCGTAATACTAATTAAAACGTTATTATTTCTCTCACATTTTTTTCCTTTTGAAAATAGATGCCTACTATCAAAGCCAAGGTAACAAAAATACAACAAGAAAATCTTAATCTACGCTAGATTAGGTCTAAACTTTCTCGTTCCTCCTATGCTCATCTACCTATATGTGCATCCTCTGCCCCTCTACAGTTGTAATTACTGTCTCTTCTTTGCTCCAAGTAATTCGAGGGATATTCTGGTTTATGGGACGTTATCCCCTAGAAATATGTTTTTGAACTCACAGAAACCAATGCTTAAAATGTAGAGTTGTTATTTTATTTTTTTAAGTACACATGCATGTAGGGTGTTTGCAAAATGATAAATGACATCAAGCAAAAACCAATTAAAATAGTAAACATATATAATAATACCTTGTAACGTGCCAAAAACTTGAAATCGCCACGATCTGGAAAATAATTCTGCAAAATGCCTTGCAAAAAGAAAAATGAAATTAAAAAAACCCAAAAAGCGGAGAATACAATGAGACACATTTTTTTACAGCCAACGTAGACGCTTTAAGCGACAAAATGCGATGGGTTGTGATGACGTAAGCTGTATGAAGTGAGTGTACATATAAATGAACAGTGAAAATACAATAAAACTTTCCCAAAAAAGAAACAAGCTGTCTGAATTGTATTTCTTCCTATAACAACTTGTACTTACCTCCACCGCCCCCTCTCTTGAGCTTCAAATCTTTCGACAGCTTACGATCGATGGAAGAGGATTCCGAACTGTCCAGAGCCTCAGCGGAATCTGGCGTGTTACCGGTCGAATTATTGGGGGACGAACCGTCGGACAACAGGCTCAGATCGGCGGATTTCGTCTCCGAATTCGAATTCACCATTGACCATGGCCTTGGCTTCGGAGCAATTGACGGACAGGACTTCAATTTTTGCTTTGACAGGTCTGATACATCTAAAAACAAAAAAGGAGATGCGACACTCATTCGTTAAGTGCATAAATACTATAAAGAAGGGTAACAAGCTCCGTGTTAGTTCTAGGTTTCGGTGGCGTAGGTTACTTATCACTGATGAGACTGTTAGTGGCGCCTTCTTGCACTTGGGAGCTGTATGGATAATAACTTCCAGCAAAACTTTTATACTTACACATTTATTTCTGTATATACAATTCATTTTAAAAAAATCTGGTTGCACCTCATTGGTGGAGGGGCTAACACACCGTTGCCAAGGTTTTCAAAAGATACTGAAGGTTCAAGATCCTAACTTTACTTTTTTCGCGCCATTAAATACACACGTATTCAATATAATCACCTGACAAATATGATCTTAAAAAGACAGCTGATAAACTGAACAGCTTTGATGACTGCATTTAATGCAAACTATAACATTAAAAAAAGTAATGTAATGTAAACAAATATTCAGATGTACGTCAAATAATAGTCCAGCCGGACATAGAAAGGAACTGACAATGTAGCTTACTGTTGCTGACATGAAATAAATGCGCGAATTTGAATCGGCATATAACAGTTTCAATTCATTAACAATTTGTTTTAAATTATGTAAGTTTTTATTTTTATGTTTTCCCATGTGTCTTGCTGACTATTTCTTTCTCTCTCCCCCCTCACTCTCACCTCCCTTCTCCATAGTATCCATGGTCAAGTATCAGAGGAATATTGAATAACAGTTAACTTCGTACCTGCTTTGGAGCCATCAGGCGATATACCTTTCGACAAAGTACTACCGGGAGAGTGATCATAACTGGACTCGGCGGCTAGACTGCCGTCGCTGCTCTCCTGCGATATTATACTTTCACCTGTCAATCTTCTAGTCAGCGGCGACGCCGAATCCGAAACATTCTTTCTTAAAAAAGATGGTGAGAACTTTTCCAAGTTGTCTATAGATCTAGATCGTGGCGTGGGGGTCATCAGCCCTAAAAAAAATGAACTTCATGAATAAATTGTTACAAGAGAAAACCACCTTTTTATTTCTTTTCTTCTAGATACAAATTACACAGGAGGTAACAATTTACCCTGTACAGGCCTATTTCACAATAATATGAGGTCGAGAAACGAGTAATGCCTATGAGCTAAGTGGATATGAGGCATGTGTACATAGTAAAGGTACAAAGTATACATACAAGGTACCATACCATGATGATGACTTTATGCTAGGTTATTTAAACTGAATGTTTTAAAAATCTTTTTGATGCTAGATCACTTATGTATACTTTCAAAACCTACCTCTTAACAGAGGAGAATTCCTACTCAACTTCGGCGTCTTCCTATCCTCACTTAATGTTGGCGACGAGAAATCGTGATTTGGACTCCCCGTAGTGTGGAACGAGTGACAATCATCCGACGTCGGCGTCACAGAGCCTGGACGGAAGAAAGAGTCCAAACCTTCAACCAAATCCTGCGAGAGCGAGTCCGTCATGTCAGGTGGTTTAACCACCGGTCTGGTCGGCGCCCTGGTTTTTGCTCTCCTTGGTCGACCTGTAAATATGCCATGGAGCTTCTCGACTAGACAAATGTATGTTTTACTTTACCTTTGTTGAGGAATATTCCTTTGACTAAATGCTGTAGCTGGTGACTAGTATTTGGCAATTCGGTGACAGAATCCTCCTCCTCCGAGTTACTGGGAAGAGATGGCAGTAAACTGGGTATATCATCAGCTGATATACCTTCTACGCTATCCACTACAGATTTAGGCCGTAGTTTCCTTCCGTGCAAACTTTTTCTTTTAATTGACATATGAGGGGTTGCCTGGTAAAGAAAGTCTGATGATTCAACGAACACCAATAGGTACAAAGAAAGATCCAAAACTACCACAACAGAAGTGCAATAAGAAAACAAGTGCATTTAAACCTCTGCGTGTATACTTACTAAATTCAAATATTCCAACTTCTGCATTGGAAAAAAAACAATACTTTTAATAAGAAACTTTTCGTTTTATTAGTACAATAATCTCACCAATGGGGAATGGTCTGACTGATGGCTGCTGTCCGTTATAGAGATATCACTAGCACCATGTCGAGAACTATCCGAACTACTTAACCTAGACCTCCTCGGAGGCGAATCTATTCTTATTGCACTGGCATCACCGACTAGTATCTTGTAACTTCTCATCAGGGTATCATACACTTCATCTGTCACCTGCTCCGATAAGTGGGCAGCGACCATCAGATTTAATTCCCTAAAGTAAGGAAAATTATTAAAGTTTTGGAAAAAATGGACATTACTATAATGTAATAAAAAACAATTATCGAACATGATGAATTTTATTAACAAAATAGAGAAAGACAATGTAGAATTAAAGGTTGAATTATTGTTTCGATGGTTGATGGATTTTGAATTGAAATCATAAATTTATTCAAAGGCTCTGAATCCAGTGTTGCATCCACAAACAAATCCGATCCAGGTTATCTTGCAATTCTTCCGGTGTTTGACTAGACAGTTCATGTACAATTTCCGATTTGTAGGAAGCCTTAGCCTCGTCCAGGATGGTCTGAAAGATCTCGCACTGCACGTTATCCTCCAGTTTCTTTCCCGAGTAGCCTCTGCTAACAAGTCGATCATACAGAGTGGTGTTATCGGCACGCAACACGAACACTACGTCGAACCACCTCTCAGGGAAGAAATCGCAGCTGAAGTAATCCACAATGTTGCCCCCCACGCACATGACGTCCTCGAGACCATCCAGCAGTTTATCCTCGTCCAATACAGGGCACTGGTATTCGTCATCGAATTCCTCCAGGCAGTTGTAGTCTTTCGCTATCTTCGAGATTTCCAACCACCGCAAGCCGGTGAGTTGGGAGAGTTTTTCACATAATGTCGATTTTCCGACGCCGGGCGTTCCGGTTATTAAGATATTTGGTGCTACACGTTCCATTTTCTCGATAATTCACCACAACATAACCTCCAAAACACATGTCAATCGAGAAACACATAACTCAATATCCTGTGACACGGGAGTCAACGAAATTTAAAATTTTCAGTTTCTTATTGGTATCGGGGTTCAAAATTCATTTTACATAATTAGATGGTCTTACGACATGCATGGTAGAATAGAGCTTGTAAACTCACGAAAGGATCATTGAAGGATCATGTAAGGTCCTTCGGAAAATAACCCCTATTTTAATAGAAAATAACCATCTAAACATTTTGATAAAGAAGTTATTCTGTTTTGGAACATTGTGTTATGAGGATTTCAAATATAATTCTCTAATGAGATCTCTAACGTTTAAAATGCTCACTGCTTGCTTTGTCATAAAAGCCATTTGCATCATAAATACCATTACTTTCCTAAATCCACAGAGAACACCGAATCATAAATAAAAATACCTTTCAGGTAAACAACACATATTGAGGAAAGGATAAACTTATATGGTTTCAATGTGCATTCAAACTTTTTTCACTTTTCTCGTCATGTGGTTTACATACATACTTCTGCAATAAGAAAAATTAATTCAATTCATATTTCTCTGCAGTAGGACTAATCAGCTCTTTTGATATGTTATTACACTCATTTGTTAAATTACCTGCATTAGTGTATTTATAGCTACCTTTGTGCACATAGTAAATAGCTTCCAGCACAACTAAATTAGTCAAAGTGAGAATTTCTAACTCTTAAGTAACTGGTTAACATGTAACCTTCTATTATTCACTCTAGTTCTATAACTCTTTTCTTCTTCTATGTTGTATATGAAAATGAATCAACCCAAATTACTACACATAAAACGCACTTCCCATTTGCCTTACAGTATAACACAATTACGATCAGATCTGAATATATGACTGTAGCCCTGATTCGAAAAAAACATTCTAAGCTTTCCTTACCTTGTTTTGTTCATGATATCCACACCAGCCTGTTGCTTAATACAAGTTGTAATAAAATCCAACGAAATTTGTTTCTTCTTTTTAGTCTCCTTTTTGATTTCCTGAACAATCTCGTCATCATGTAGAACATATGGGCACTGTTCTTTGCAACACTTTAACATCTTCTCTGTGGTAGTCTACAAAATTAATTTTCACAGTAAAATCTACAAACAAATAATCGAGATGCAACGTTTACCTGCACAAAATCGTACAAACTAGCATGGATCTCATTAGCGACATGCTGCAATTTCTCCTCAACAGGATTTTTATCATCCCTATGTTGTGCGACCTCCTGGAGCCTGACGAGCAACTGCTTGGCGTTTTCGGCATCCTGTATCACTCCTGTGGCATGATTAATATCATTATTGGAAGCTATAGACTCGGACGTAAGATTCTTTATGGCTTCTTGAGTCTGAAGGACGAGACGATCCAACGCTTGTAGTTTAGAGGTGAGTAGGAAACCAGGTTGCAGTGGAAATGTCTTGAGTAGGTGTTGTTTATATGAGACATTGCGGTTGAGTAAATCCTGAATTTTTCTCATAAGAAGATCAGTCCTTTCAGCATTTGCTTTCAAACATGGGGCGATGTCAAATATTGGAAATTGCATATATTGCACTGTTTTATTGCTCTCTAGGGCGTATGCTATATCTGTATAGCCCTGCAATGTTATATTGTTCCTATCATATATGATAGTTTTTAATTTATTATTGATCTGCAGGGCTTTTGCTAGTAGCCTAGCACCTGAGTCTCCGATCATATTTCCACTGATATCTAAAGTTTCTAATGATTTGTTATCGCCGAGAGCGTTGAGTAGATTGAAAAGATCCGATCGTAAGCGGCAGTCAGGTATGATCAGAGACTGCAGGATACATTCATCATCCTGAATGATTTGCACGACTGAGTCCATGATGAGGGCCATGTGCTTCTTCATACTGCGAGACATATTCAAATGTTTCAATGACCTGTTCTTGCTTGTCGCTATCACCACATTGCACAGATCTGAATCCATATCTGAGAACAACAAAACCCACATTAGAAACAGATTACTTTACAAAAAGTATCTGCCATTTACTCACTGTTTTCAGATATATCAAGACTAGAAATGCAGCGAACCCCATGCACACAGGATTCCAAAACGTGGGCCCCCTGACTTCCTAAACCACAATTACTTATATCTAAGGTCATTTCTTTGGTAAATTCATTACAGGCCAATCCCAACAGTAGATTTCTAAAATATTAATTAATTAATTAATACATATTATCAAGGTTAAAAATCAACTATTTCTTTAAAGAAAATCGCTGTTTCAAAATTTAAACCAGATTAATTTACTAATGAATAAACCTTTATTTCATAAATATCTAACCGTTATGCATTCAAATTGTTTACAGTAATACATAATACAAAACCCAGACACATTATCAATTAAAAAAATGGTATTTATATCAAGATTTATATAGAATACAGAAGATAGAATATTATAATTACAAATCCATACGCATGCTGACTAACAAAGAAAATCCCCACAATTCAATCCAACAGATCGGTTGGAAATTTTAATGAAATACTGGGATTTTAACAAAAGATGAGTAAAATTTGATATAAAGTTTGTCAATGTAACTGCTCCCTCTGCAGTAATAATTTAAGTACGACACAAACGCCTAGACCTTTATGTTTATATCCATTTTTTTAATGCTAAATAATAGGTCAAGATGTGTTTTTAGTTTCATTATAATGTAAAACAATGTAAGTAATCTTGTAATAAAAAGGTACATCAAAAATATACGTTTAGATTTTGATCAGTGAATCGTTTAAAAAACCATCTGATTTAAATAATGCACTTTAAAATTACCTCATCCTTACTTACTTAAGTGCCTCCTGGGGTAGTTTGCAGTGTGACATGTTAAGATACTTAAGATTAAGGGTCGTACTGAAGAACTGCTTTAAAGCTATCGGAGCCTCTTTGTTTTTCTTACTGCTAAAAGGGTTCTTAGAAATATTTAAATGTACTAGGTGAGTCGTACAGCCTCGAACTAGAGCACCAAAAAGCTGAAAACGCTCCAGTCAGAATTTGATTCGTACTTAATTTACTCGCCTTACATTTTCCAGAATAATATCAGTTGCGGAAATATCCAGAAATTGCAGAGCATTTGGTTGAGACAAGAAATTGTGAAATTGCTGCAAACAGAAACGAATCATTTTCGGAATCTACTTTTGAACGTACCCTTACCACAATATCATCCTTGAGACTGTTGCCACACAAATTAAGATAAGTCAATGTGGAGAATATGTTTGAACAGTTGCAAAACGCCGAAAATAAGTTATTGATTCCTTTAGCACTTAAACCGCAATGACTCAAATTTAAATGGACTAGACCTTTGTTGAGCTTTGGAATACAACTTCCTAAGTAAGTAGCACCTGAAAACAATTGTTACAGAATGTTCTCGACCGAGATAATAAGTTACCTTTGTCTTCAATGGGATTGTAAGACAAATCAATAGTATGCAAGGCTGAGGCAAGGTTGAGCTTGAGAACGCCGGACAATTTGTTCACAAAGTCAGACTTCAAGCCGAGATTGTCAAGATACAATTCTTCTAAATTGAGAGATTTCCTTAAAACGTGTAGAATTCTATCAATGTTATCGTGAGAGAGTTTCACTTGATTGGCACGTAACTTTGTGAACCAAGTGTTATACTCCAGGGCGCTTATAATAGGAATTAAATCCCTGAAAGAAAGAATCCACTATATTCCCAGGAATCGTTCAGTTATTGTTTTCTACATACTTCTGGTCTAAGTACTCGAAATCCTTAAGGCTCAGTTCCCTGGTGTTCAAGGCGACGTATATATTGTCGATGTCCCATGCTACTTCTTCTCGATAAGTCAATCCATGGAAATCGCACATACAAGCGTACTGATTTGAAAAACCACCACAGGGCCCTACCTCCCTTCTACTACTTGCTATTGCTTCTAAATCACGTAACTGTTGCAATCTTGTATTAGGAATTACCTCAATCTACAAATAAGATGAATTATCTCCCTGGCAGTGTTGTAAAATATTTAAATACATGTATTTGGAGTTGTATTTTATAAACTTTTAATGTATTTAGATACATAGTTAAATACATTAGCTTAATGTATATTTACGGTGTGTATAAAAAACATTGTTAAACATATATTGTACATAAAGTTCGAATGCATTTAATTTCTCGGCAATGCTGACATTTTTCACTTGATTATTTCTATTATATTTACATGGAAACAAACATTCCTCATAACTTACTCTTTATAGAGACTCTTATATTTGGCTCTTGTTAAGAAGGTGTTTATGAAGGTAGACAAATCTAAACAGTACAAAGAAATAAATTATCAGATAAACATTTTGAAAATTTATTACTTTTAAGAAGCCATTTAGATATATAGTAAGTACTACTTAAATACATAAAGTCTTTTCTTAAATGTGTTTATACCTATTACGAATGGCTTACTTACCTAGGTATCTCGGTAGATACCTACATAACTAAGTTGTAATATTAAATAACATACACTTATTAAAAATCCATTGTTATTGTTACTACAAAGTTTTATAGCGGTACAATTGCCTAACCGTCTTAATACTGTGGAATTTAAAAAAAAATTAATTACATATTGAAATACTACTTAAACATAAAAACATTTGTATTTAAATACATTGCCGAGTCAAGCATTTAAAGCAAAATGTAAATACATCTTTTTTAAAGTATTTGTATTTAAATACATTTTTAAAAGTATGTTTGACAACACTGCACCCTAGTTTACTTTTCCTTTTTTTTTTCAAGAACTTATGTTACCTTCCGGATGACGTGTTGCAACGGCACTGTAGGAAATATGTTCCTGATGGCATTGTTGAGTGCCCCTATCATATTATCGACCTCTGTACTACATGTCGAATCCTCGCCGACGAGGAACGAATAAACTTTATCGTTCACGGTTAAACTCAATTGATTGCCTCTTTTGCTCTCCAACGCCTGTATTTCCAGATAGTGAAAGTGAGTGTCGATCTGGAATTGTCACATGGTCAAAAATTTGTTGGAGATTAATGGGTTCTTCTTACTTTTGTTGGCACCTTCGCTGTGAGCAATAGGATTCGGCATGGTGAAAATACCTAGACATAATTGAATAGTCATTTAATTATGACAGGTACTCAAGGATACTATTTTCCAAAACTGAATTATTACACATTAGGAAGATTGTTTGGTAATAGGACAGTTGTGATTTATACATTCAGGTAATATTTAGTAGACAGGATAATAAATTAATTACACCATGATACTAAATAACCACTTTTATTGAAATTATCACGTTTAAATCTTAAAATTAATTTTGTAAAGTTGATTACAATAGTTTCATCATCTAAATTTAATATAAATTACTTTTATGACTCGTATAATTTTGAAATGTCTTCATACTGAACTCCAGCCACTTTACGCCCTTTAAGCAACCCAGAAAAAATTTCAATGTCCACACAGAATTTCTTCTCATCGAGAGCTAGTAAAGTAGCAGTTTCTCCCCTGTACGCGCCATTAACGACTTTAACCAATTTTCCAATCGCCGGAATAACAGTTTCCAAGTGCTCCTGATCGATTTTTAGTTTCTTACCAGTCTCTAGTAATTTAACTATCGCTACATATTTACCAATTACTTCTCTTATAACACCTTTTTGTTTATAGAATTCTTCCCCCAGGCTTTTGGTGATGACTTTGACAACGATTCCCTCAGTTAGCCAATAGTCCCTGCGATTCATCTTTTCCTTTTTAATTTCCTCTTCTTCTATTAATTCTTCCAAGGCAGTTTTCTTCTTAGTTTCAATTTTAAACTTTTTCACATCTTTTGTATCTCGAGGTTCGGCTGGACGCTTAAAGACAGCAACTGGTTCAAGTTTTACTTTGTTTTTCAATTTTAAATCTAACTTTAAAGTTTCATCACTTTCTCTAACAAAGTCTGTGAAGACAGGTTGCTCAACGGGTTTGGATTTTTCTCGGTCTAACTGCGCTTGCCTCTCTACAAACTCCAACCGTTTCTCTTCATCATTCTTGTCCATTTTTAGCTTCTTATTTCTCTTTTCCTCCCTTTCAACCGTTTCTGGAGTTCTGTCGATGTATGAGATGAACCAACCCTTCTCCGTTTCATCGACTATAGCCTGGCCGGTCTTGCCCAGCCACTTGACGAACCCAGTCAAAGTGACCCACCTCGTGCCGTTCATGTGAATGTGGTCCTTGTCGTGGATGTACTCCTGGTAGACTCTGTTAGCATTGACACGTTTGGTCCCGAACTGCCTCCTCAGTATCTCGATGTATCCCTTCGCGAATTGATAGGAGAAGTCGTCGATGAACCTTCTCGAGTTGTCGGCGAAGAGAAGCAGCTGCCGCTGGTGGGACTCCGACGTTGTGTGGCATTTGAAACCGTTCTCGTCCCTGCACTGTTTCTGGCACATTTGGCAGTACCAACGTAACTTCTGCAGGCCTTTCGCTTTCATTTTGTTAGCGAGGTACTTGGGGGTACCCACCTCGGCCCGTTTACCCATTTTGATAGAGTTTAATTCAACGCGGACAATTAAGCAAACAAATCGATTTGATGTGTCATCAAAAGTCACAATACGAAGATTAGGTTAGGTTGTGTCAACGCGAGTGAGATGTTCGGCAAGTTTTGGAATTTTACTTAAAATTCCGGTGGATATGTCTCATTCGCTGGTGAAAACAAGTTTTCTATGAATTACTTGGGTATATAACGAAAGTTCTGGGTGGTAAATGCGAGAGAAACAAGGTATATAAGCGCCACCTGGTGTCTATTTGATTCAAGGCGATGCAAAGTTTACAAAAGAAAGCGGGAAATTTAAACAACCTGAATTATTGATTTTAGTTATAGCGGTTAATTACTACTGTACAAACGAATTATATCGTAATTTTCTATAATTCTATCGAAGGTATTAATAGAATTGCGAGTAAAACGAAAGTTTAAAATTATTACTTACCAAAACCCTATTTTCAGTCTTGTCTCCTTTGGTTTCAAGCCGAACCACATTTTTGAAAAGGATTTTCACCTTATTTCCAACAGAGGACTTTATGCTTTCTGTAAATGGCAAAACAATAATCCGTAAGTACATAAAAAAAGTATCATGGTTGTTACTTATTTTAATTGCAATAAAGGGTTCTTTAGATTGATTTCCATTTCCATTAATGCAATTAAAGCTAATAAGATAGTATGACTACTAAGGATTCAATTTCAAACTTTAGTTTCGACCAATGAAACATTCTAACTTAATCATCAAGTGGAATTCCAAGTTTTCGCTGAGGCAAGTGAAATCTGTTAAAAGTGAATCAATTGTTCAAATACTGATACTGATATGCCTAATGACTAATTGTTTAAATGTGGGGTTTAATATATTTAAATAACTGTTCAGTCCATTAATGGAGTGTAGATGCCTTTTGCATACAAAGTAATTACTATTTAATGTGGAAAGTTCTCCAAATTGCAAGGTCAGTAGGTCATCACTTGAAGAGCCCAACAATGCCGAAATTGGAAAAATAAATTCGGGGAACTCAATTAAACCGCTCGTTGGCCCGAACGGTCGCGGATGACTCATAAATTTAATTACTAATACTAATAACAATGCAATAACAAGATGCTTTCCAATGTAAACAATTTTCGACGGGAACGACGTCGAAGACCGAATTTTCGGTGAGTTTCCCATCGATAAACATCGACACTCCCCTCTATACGGACCGTAAACAATCCTGGAGAAATCCAGGAGAGCGGAGCCCCCCATTCAATCGCTTACCGTTCAGGTCCTTCGTGAGTTGTGAACGCGTAGACATAATTAGAGGTTTTCACGCACGAACGCCACATTTATTAATTATTATCATTAATCATTTCGCGAATCTCAACAAAAAACACCTTTCTGTGTCACTGTCATTTTCTTATTGGGGTGGTGAGTGAAAGAGCGATGTGAGCTGCATAAAGCACTGGAGGAGAGTCGGTCGGAAACATAAAATGTTATTCTCTCGACCCACTAATTGTTCTGTGATTGTCTGGGTATAATCGAACGTTTCATTCAAAATTTCTGCGTGCTTACTAATGTGGACTTTTTACTTGGCTCGGAATTCGAAGAGCTGGGGCCCTTGCGTGTCAAACTTGAATTAATTGAAAGAAAAATAAGTATGGGGTCATCATCTTTAAAGAAGAAGAAGAAAAATGCCTGCAGAAAAAGGTCAATTTAGGATAACTATGCACTACCACAGAAAGGTGGATTTATAAAACTCATTGGCACTAGGTAAATGACTGAGTCTAGTCTACAAGGAGGAGAAGGTTACAAATTTATGTTTTATTTTAAAAGAAAATCGTTTATTTATTTTCGTTCCTCCCTATACTTGAGTCCATCATCTGAATATAAAATATAATTTTCACTTCATTTGCCTAGTATTTGCTATATTTTGCTTCATATTCCACTTTATTTAGTTTTATTTTGTATCAAATCCAATCAACAAATTTAATTTTGTGAGGTATTTTAAAACTTCAATTTATTTAGTTTCACTTTATTCGGTCTATTGCATATCTAAAAAAACATCTTAAAATTTTAATTTTTACCATCAGTCTTCATACAAACAGTTAAACATATTTCAGAAGCGTATAAGGGTTTTTCGTCACATATTCTTCATCTAAAATTCGGTATTCCCGTGAGCACCTGTTCCTTTCCAACTTCATGTCCAGGAAATTGTACAATTTAGCCTAGAAACACCGGTATACTCAAAAATGAAAATGTGTATTTGATACTTCTTACCTGTAAGTAAAGGACATCTTTCACTCTGGAGTACGCTTCGACTTTCATAAATTCGATTTTTACATTTTCCAACAACTGAGCACAGTTCGATATGATAGTCGCCCTCTTGCTCATCACCAATTTACTGGAGTCCGCCACCAGGCATTTGGCGTATAATAAAGTCGCTCTTGCTCTATCGTAGCAGCCACCATGAGCTAAAATCTTCCAAAATCTTCTAAAATTTTAAGTTCTCTCAAGTTTTAAATTGGTAAAAATATGTAAGCATTTGCCCCTGCTATAATTTCATGATTAATAATACTATGAAAGAAGGTATAGATATAATACCAATCAATGTTCCAGCAACGAGTATACATATATATTGGCGCATGTTTAATGTGGACAATATCTTTCCAAAGTTGTCCCTAGGAAATGTATACAAATAAGGCTCGTCACCCAACAGTCGGAGGCGCTGATGTACTTCGCGTGCAATCATAAAACTATACCGATTGGACCCTTATGGCCAGTATATAAATTATATGGATTGGTTTTATTAATATTAGCGGATTTCAACTATAAAAACACTTTCTTTATCTAATGTACAATCCATTACATAATTTCGGAAGTGGAAAAAAATTATAAGTACAAGTGATAAACAATCTCGAGAAGATTGAACTGGTAGCCAAGCACTTTACAATTAGACCACAGTTGATAAGTAAGCTGCCCCAAAATTTAAACAACAACGCCACTAGTAACTTGGAACCTTGTAGTCGTAGTAATGACATGCTATTTATTTCTTAAAGCGTGCGTATGAGTCTATATTCATTGATTCCACGATTCGCCCGATTAAATGTGCAACATGCAATTGTTATCTTACCTGTACCAGACATTTATCCAATATGGCCACAGCTTGACTAGTCAATCCTATGAGAAGCATACAATTCGCAATTTGCATATGTATTAATGCCGACTGATAGTCCAACTGGGACGATTGGAATTCAGTCAGACAGTTGTCCAAAATGGAAATTACGCCTGTCGGGACCCAATCCGGGTAGCTGCTAGCGAACTGAATCTCAGCTTTAAGGATCTTTGCTCTAACATAATAGTAACTAAAAAAAATATGAGTAACTAACTTGAAATTTTGATGAGTAGCATTCAAATAAATACTGATTTCTTTTGGCTAGTTAAACATGTTTTAAAACTTTGCACAACACACTTTTATTTTAGCAATCATGAATAAGTTAAATTTATTTGGATGCTTATCTGGTTACACATTATCCCTTACTTGTCATTGAACTTGTAAGCAGTATTTTCCTCATGCTGGGTGAGCAACATCTGTATGAAATTATCCGCCTCGACATAATCCCTTTTATAAAAGTATACCTCGGCCAATCTAAGATAACTCTCCCTCTTGTCAAACACCATTATTTTTTGGGCTGCAGATTCGGCCTCGGTAAAATTTTCTCTGTACAGCGCCCTAGTGAAAATGAACAAGCTTTCGCAGAACATCCAGATGTGTGAGGTCGGCTCATCTGGAAACCTCATCTTCGCAAAACCTAATCCACAATGAGAAATGTAAATTCAAATTTTAAAGGATTTTTTTTAATTAACTACCTAATATGCAATTGACTAGAGAATATTCCCCTTGGAGGACAAGGTGGTTTGCTATGTTGCAGATAGCTAAACAGAAACCTTCGCCATAGTAGGTCTTAGTTGGAGATGTCGAGTCCATGTTTTGGTAGAGAAGTAACTGACTCCATAAAGATGACATTTCGGTTTTTCCGTAGAGTTGCCATAATGACGACTTCATGGCGTAGTTGTTTGAAATCAGATCCTTGTAGTTGTGCTGACAGTTTATCATATCGCTCTTCACTAGAGTCTGAAAATTTTGTACCAATTTTCAAAAACTAAAATATCCAAGTTATGATTTAAAAGGAAGAGATTATCAAACCTGATACTACTTCTTTGCCTTACCTCAAATATCTCGTAAGTCTTCCCAGTATATAAGCAACAGTACTGTCCAAAAGTCTGTAGTCCCAATGACGCCGTATAACTCAAACTTAATTCTGAACTTTTCAATATACAGTGTATGATTAATTGACCTTCGTTAACTGTAGTCAATCGATACAACCAAGAGAGAGCATGCTGAAGGCAAATGTTATCGTTAGCTTCTTGAGATATTTTGATAGATTCTTTTAGGGCGGAAAGAGCCTCGTCACTACAAAATTGTGTAATAAAATCTGATCATTCTATCAAAGCCTTCTTACATGTGGCCAAAGTTGTAATGCAAAATGGCCAAATTCAGAGCTGCAAACCTGTGCCGCTTACTCTTCTCATCATTGAAACACTTAACGTCTGGATCAACATTCCTATCAAAGCAATGGGTCAGACAATCCAGAGCTCCACAGAATTCGTCTACACGTAGATAATTCAGGTATGAGAGGAAATGCTAAAGATGAGAAGATGTAGTTATCGACATTTGAAGTTAATTTAGTACTCACTGCTCCTGAAAGGTCAGGATTGGATTTCAATATGCTAGTGATTTTCTTTTGAAGTTCTGGTGGCGGTAATGCTTTCTCCTTATTGTTTGACAACAAGGCAGCTTGGGTGGCTATGAATAGCTCAGCCTGCCGCTTCGACCACTGTTCTCTATTAGAATACCTTAAATAATGGGACAAAATAGATTTTACAATAAATCTGAGGAAGCATAGTATTCACCAAGTAATGTCTCCTTCTTCTTTATTTACTACATCGTCATTTCTTTGCCCTTCTTCATAATATGTTTGGTATTCCTCAAACAACCTTGTTACTTCGGAAAAGTTAAGTCTGTCAAAGGATATTATGAATCTTCTAATAAAATATCCTGTAAAAAAATTATGTTGAGCAAGATACATTCTAATATAAAATCATACAATTAATGGCTTTAGTATATCTCAAATCGGTATACCCTCAAATTTATTCAAATTGGAACTATAAATAAATATGTATTACTTACCAACAATACTAATCTTTGCAATAAAATTAACTCCATTGGAGAGTATCGACTTATTCTCACTGATACTATCCGACCTGTCAGACGCGAGGATCTTCTCCAGGCTATCAACAATATCGAGCAAATTCTCAATGCCAACAGTATAGAGTTTCGACAACGATTGGTCAAAAATATCTAAAACAAGACTAGGAATGACATATTTATCGTTCCGAAGCAAATTCCGGAACTCGGTCAGTGACAAGTCAGGGCTCTGCAGGAGTCGCAGGATGAGAACACAGAAGTCCCTCCTGTGCTTGCAACGCAGCGACGTGTCCTGCATATCCTTGAAATCGTCTAAAGGAAAAAAAGGGAAATTTTAGATAGGCTGTTTGTTGTGTAGAATCGCTTGTCTTACGGCTGTCTCTGTAAACGCAGAAGTTTCTGATGAGGATGGTTATAGCTAATTTGTGAGACGTGACGATTTCTGTGTTGCACTTCTTCGGTACGACAGGGACCTCTTTTCCAGACATTTTCAGACCTTAATTTAATAGATGATATAAAAATACGTCGTCAGTCCTATCTTGTTGGTATAAAACATAACCATAACATAACCGCAATCAACTTTTCTCAAGGCAAGGACATCTGTGCACAAAACATGTACATTAGAGTACTATGCAAAGAGTGAAGATTTAGAAAGTGCGCATAAGAGACAAGATACCTAGCCCACTCTGGGTAAAAATCGGCATGTCTATGCCATGTGTCTGTGTGTATAAACCGCGTGGTGGTGAAAGCCGTGAAAGGTTATGTCCTTTATGAGCTGTTAGGTTAGAAAGTTGAGGCGTGCAGAAATTTTCTATTCGCCTATACAGTCATATACAGTTACAAAATTTGTCAGCATGGTAGTGTTCACATGCAATCACTGCGGGGACAGTTTACATAAGCCCAAAGTAGAGAAGCACTACAGTTTCGTATGCAAGACCGGAAAGTCTCTAACTTGCGTGGATTGCTTGAAGGACTTCAGGTAAGTTAATAAAGAACACAAAAGTTTTCATATTAACTTCATTTCCTCAAGGGGGGAGGATTATGTGGCTCATACAAAGTGCGTGACTGAAGAGGAGAGATACAGCGCGAAGGGTTCCATTCCCGGCGGGATTGTCAAGAAAGGAGAAGTGAAACAGGAGTCCTGGATGGAAATGCTGAAGAAAATTGTTGGGCGGGAGGGCTTAAGGCCGCCTATTCAGAACTTGTTGAAAACCATGCTGACCTACAATAATATCCCCAGGAAAAAACCAAAATTTATGGTAAAGTCATACCAAAAGCAATAACAATTCTGTATTTAGCAAATTATTTTTAGAATTTCATGAAGAACTCCTCGGGAGGGCGTGTGAACATGCACGATGTTGAAGAAGTATGGAACATCATAGAGAGTTACAAAAATGAGAAAAAAGCTGTTGAATCTAACGGAGTTCAAGGTGAGAGTAACATTGACCTCAAAGAGAAGAGCCAAGAAGCCAATAAGAGGGACAATAATGAAGTTGACACTGGAGAAACTAAAAGCAAGAAGAAAAAGAAGAAGCGAGATTCCTCAGTTGCAGAGACCAACAGCAATAAAGAAAAACCTAATGGCGTTCATGACGACAAAAATGATGAAAAGCATAAGGAGAAGAAGAAAAAAACAAAACGCTCTTTAATTGAAGGAACTGAGGACGGATCTAACGGAGTTCAAGATGAGAGTAACATTGACCTCAAAGAGAAGAGCAAAGAAGCCAATAAGAGTGACAATAATGAAATTGACTTGAAACAGAATAGTATTCAAGATGGCACTGGAGAAACTAAAAGCAAAAAGAAGAAGCGAGATTCCTTAGTTGCAAAGACCAACAGCAATAAAGAAATACCTAATGGGATTCATGATGACAAAAATGAAGAAAAGCATAAGGAGAAGAAAAAACCAAAATGCTCTTTAGTTGAAGAAACTGAGGACCAATCTAACATTATTCTGAACGACGATGATGCCACAAACATCAAAGAGAAGAAGAAGAAGAAAAGACGCTCATCAGCTGAGAAAATTGAAGACACAACTAATATTGAATGTACCGAAGATGGTGCTCTAAAGGAGAGAACAAAAAAAGGCTCATCAGTTGAAGACATTATTAGTATTATTACAAATAAAAATGGAATGGTTAATGAAGAAAAGAAGAAGAAAAAGAAACATTCTTTAAATGAAATCAACTATCAAGACGAGCTAAACAAAACTATAATTCAGAATGGTGACAATCTCAATGAGAAAAATAAATCAACTGATAATGAAGCAGATGAAACAGTCCCTGCCAAGAAACTAAAAATGGGCACTGAGAAAGCTACTTTCGATTTGAAGGAGAACATCCTGACCATTCTGACTGCTAAAGAGAGTATTCCTTTAAAGAAATTAGAGAAGAAAGTCTTGAAAGCTTATAAGACCTTTTCGGGAGAAAGCGAATGTTCTCCAAAGGTTATAAAGAAGTTTAATAAGAGTTTGAAAAGGCTTGATAACATAGAGATTAATAATGATTTAGTTCAGTTAAAAAAATAAGTGATTATTTCAATTGAAATACATGTTACATACTTCGTCAAGTAGAAAATAAAAAGTGCTGAAACATTTGGATTTTTTTATTTTATAAAAACATATGCAAACAATCTTATTATGGTTTTGTGATTTTAAAACACATTTTAAACTAAACAGTTATTATAGTGAAGATACTATAATCATGTAATTCAAATAACACATAAGAACCTAGTTAAATGTAAAATTTTTTAGTCTCGCCACTTTAAGAGCAACTATTTGGACATGAGTGAGAACATAGTTAAACATCTTGTTTATAAATGAATTCCTCTTTGTATACTGGACCTTCTGTGCAACTATCTGAGCAAGTATAAATACACAAAATGCCCCAATCGATTACATTTTCCTTAAAATAAGTCAATATCTGAGGCATGACCTGACATTCAAATTGTAGTGGAGCATTACAGTATTTACAATTGGGGATGTCTATAAGTTTCGGCTCTTCGGCCATCCAAAGCGGTTCTCCCCCACGATTATACCTAACCACCTGATCAGGATTTTTATCGACAATTTTCTTGAATTTGGCAAATACCTTGTCAGTTTTTGTGAGAGCAAGCCACTCTAAATCTGCTTCAGTCGCTTCAGGTAAAGTCCCAGTCTTTCCTTCGATTTCTAGTCTCATGAACTTCTCTACCTCTGTTTCTTCATTGACTTCGGTGCTGTCTTCTAGATCGCCCTCCTCCTCCGTTATTATTTCGTACTCCGGATACAACAGCTTGGAATTTCTAGTCGACGCCTTTCCGCAATCGAACCGGTGCCTCTCCTTCCAATCCCAGACCTGATGATCCCGGCAACAGTAACTAGCCTCTTTACACTTGGCACACTTTTTGTCCGCAAAACAACCACAAAGGTGACACAGGCTGACTGATTTCTCCAAAGATAATTCCTTACCCGGAGGCTTGCCTTCCTCCAGGGGATAGTATGGATAGAAATCGTTCTTTCGTTCCAGCGAACACCTCAGTACGAGTGTGCTTCCCTTGTCGTTGCTGGACCAACAATCGCCATTCCTACAGACGAAGACAAACAACGTCCTGTGGAAGTTTTGCTCATCCTCTGGGATCGGGGCGTAGAGTTGGCAAAGGAAGATCATGGTACGGGCGCAGTTCCGGCAGCGGAGATCATCGTAACCGGGCACGCCGACAAAGCTCAGCCAGGATGGTTTTCCGCCAGCCTTTGAAGGAAAGAAGCAGCTTGCCACTTCCCAGCTTTCGCACTGTTCCAAAAAGCCCAATTCGCACAGTTCCATCTTAGCAAAAAATAATGTAAAGATATCGAGTTGAGGTTAGATGGATGGAGGGTATATGAATATTGTGGCGTTCGTTTCATAAAGTTGGAGCTGCCAGGGGGGGGGGGCAGAGCAGATATGTCCTTGACAGGATTTTTTTCATAGCAGTTGGGAACTGGCTACATGGATGTTGCCAGACTTTTGCTGACAAACATAAATTTCCAGCGCGAAACACAAAATTGTGCTGAATTTGTGGGTAAATCTGTAATTTTTATTTCCACTGGCAAACGGGACCAAGCTGCTAACGTGGCAGACTCGCATACGTTTTCAAGTTGACCTCATAAAACTATACATGGTTCAGTACTAGGGTTTACTGGTTGCGATGGACCTCATGAAGTCCACCCCTATTCCCTGTCTCCTATCAGAAAGAGGGGAGATGCCCTTGAATCTCCCAGGGTGGTTATGGGCAAAATTTTTAATAAAAAAACTACTCCTACAGGAGCCAGTTGCTTGTAGAAATCACTAACCTACAGTTCATAAGAAATTCGTTTCCTGGTTCATGGAGATCGAACAAAATAAGTACAACCTGTGTTGGATGCCCTAAGTTTAGTCAGGCGTTTAATTCATAAAACCTGTTGCGCTGAGAACATACCGTGTTATGAGACTCCTCTCAATCTCTTCCTTAAATCTCCCCAGTATATAAAATGCCCATTCAAAAGAATGGAATAGGACAACTTTACTTTTTTACAATTCCTTGACGAGAAATATCATAACTACAAGTTTATTCACGGATGGGTCTAAGGATCGACATGGAAGAAGCGGCTTTTCAATAGCTGGTGCAGAAACATTCGCCATCAAGCAAGCCATACCAATTTATTGAAATAGAGAGTGTAAGCAATTGGGTGATCTGCTCGAATTACCAGGCTGCACGGAATAAACTGAGAGGCCCTAAGATAACCACTTTGATCCTGTACAAGTTTCTACAATTGTCGAATATTAAAGTGTAACGTGACTCAGGAAACATAAAAATTGAAGAATTGGCGGATGCAGCGCAGGCCAAATAAACTTATCACACGAACGAGGTTGTGGTTGGTTGCCTCTTCCCCTATAGGGGGAAGGGGAGAAGGTATCCCCTATAGGTTTTGTGAAGGAAATAAATTAGACTGAATACTAGTCGATTCATCACGTTTTACAAACGTATCCTTCGAAGTTTACTTGTTAGCGCTCTAGCATTAGTGCGGACTCGAGGTCATACTGAAAGATATTGCATGTGGAATCAACATTATTTGTACCCAAAATATTGATCACACTACCCCAGATTATATACTCACATTGACTTAACGTTAACGTATACATTTAGATTATTTTCTATACTGATGGCTGCGTTTCTCTACCTGTACCTATGCTCGACATACCACTGGGAAATGAAAATCAGTGAATTGATGTTAGATAATAAAAATAGATTGAGGGACTCATCTTCAGGCTAGTTAAAAGTTCTCAATCTTACGGGCGGTGGATTTTTCTGAGAAAATTTATCTTATTTTCTTGAAGTTATGGGTAAATCACCATCTTTTTTACATAATGTACAAGTTTATGAAATGCAGATTAATAATCACACTTTATATTAGAGTTTTAAATGTAACAAAATCAAATTATTCTTGGTTTATGGTAACAGTATAGTAACATGACATTAAGTATTAATACAAAAATACATTTTCTATTTGTATAAAAGCATAAATATTTAAGGGACCATCAAGTCAAAAACACCCTAAATTCTCACTCATTCTCCATGAGATACTTATCACAGTAAACCTGAATAACAGGCCGTTCGATTTCTTTGGCCGCCTGGAAAATCTCTCTAGCAATGTTCTTGGCTTCATTGTCCTCCTTATAAATCCCGGCGCTATGCAGTGCCAAGAGACACACCGGATCGCTACTCTGTTGCCGTAACAATTCCTGGCAGAACTTCAGCTTTTCACTGCAAAGATGGTATCTAATTGACAGGTAATGCCGGAAAACGTCTTGGAAAATCTGGAAAGAGAATGGGCCGACCTCATTCAGGATTTCAGTAAGGACTCTGACAGTGTGGCCAGCTGAACCATCTCCGAGGTAAAGTCTCAGGTAAACATGTTCCCAGAATGAGTCGGTGGTAGAGAAGTGAAGAGTCCAATGTTGGTATATTAGTTTTTTGACTTCGGCTGGCAGCGACTGTGAATAAATATATTTTTAATCCCTCAAATAAATTTTGTTTTGGTTAAGAGAGATTAACGCAATAAATAATTCAATTTTGTAGAGATCAGCACTTTCTATACTGGATACTTAACTTTGCGCACATTCTAAATTAAACTTACTTCTGTGTTGGTTAGAGACTTGAAGAAATCTCGCCGTTCCCTTCTGGTCAGGGCGGGGACTCTCGCAAATGCCAGTTCAAAGTTCTCCTCTCGATCAGTGGTTACTTTTTGGAGCACAACCGCCACGAGATCGGTGATCCGGTGTAAAGCTTCTCTCCTCTCGATGAAATAGTTCTGTATGATTTCTCGTACAAAGCTCTGCGGTAATTCCAGCAACAAAGTATCGCTTGATAGAATTTTATCAAGTATCCGATTTAAGTACCCGACGATCTTCACCTGAGACTCCTTAAGGCTCTCATAGAAACGCCAACACCTCTCCAGATATAGCACCTTGTACTTCTTCGGCACGTTCGCCGTCACCAGGCTCTCCAGACCCTCCGTATCATATTTGTCAATGGTGCTCATGTTCGCCATGAGGAGGTCCAGCACTTCCAGCAGTGGGTTCTTCTGGAAATACTTCAAAGTGGCCGAGAACAAGTGCTTCTGACTAGAGACCTGTTCGTGTTTTGTCCCTGATAGAGTCGCGGTGACGCTCTTCTGGTCCAAAAGTTCGCAGGTCAGGAACACGGCATGTTTTCTCGCCGACAGTGCCCTCTTCGATAGATCGCCGAGGTATTTCGGAAGCAGCTTCTCAGGCGACTTGTAAAACACACCATACAGCCCTGGTAGGCTCGACTGCAAGTAATCGCCAATGGCGAACTTCATAACAATTGGTAACATCTTATACGGCTCCTCTACCCGATGGAGGCACTGGGCCAGCTTGCACTGGAGGTGGTACAGGGCCATCATCTTCTCGTCAGTCAAATCCAATTTCTCCTTCTCAGGTAAAAAGTATTGTGTAACTAGTACGATGTAGTCCTCTGTCGGTAACAAGCGCCGTAGGATTACCATGAAATTGTCTTTGTGGTCGTGAACTTCAGATGCCAATTTTAATTTTAGGAGTTCACAGAGTTGCGTGTCATAACCGAAATGGGAGAGGTACTTAACAGTCTTGCAGTCGACTGTCCCATTTATACCATGGAAAGCATTAATGATCTTCGAGTAGTGCGAGGTTAACCTTTCCGGCTCATGTTTTAAGAACCAGTTGACGATTCGTAGGTCGGGGAACTTATTGAATATTATGTCGAAGTAAGTGTTGATCAAAGCCTCCTCGAAGCTTGAATGGCTCTTTTTGAATATCATATGGATAAAGTAGTCCAACAAATAAAAATTCTTGGACTCCAAAACGCTGTGTTGTATCACTTGTAGTATTCTGTCATCGTCAATGCCTTCTAAGCTATCTGGAAATACTGTACGATAGTGCAGGAACAGTTTGATAATATTATGTTGCAAATTATCATATGGACCATTGCTCTTGAATGGTAATAATACCATTTGGTACAACTCTGGAATAGTGGATAGTTTTATCTGGTGTTCAGGGTATTGTATATTAAAACTGGCAATAACATCGACTAAGCGGTTCTTATGGTACATGGCTTTCTCAGTAAGTTCGATGATGGGTAGAGCAATTTTGAGCATCTCGACTAAAATCCTGCGTTCCAGCTCTGGATTGTCTAGGTTCCACCGGTGGAAGTTCTCATCAGTGATGATGTCATTGATGTATTCCTTTAAAGCCTCTGAGGATTCTTTATTGTTCAGAATTAGGAACTGTATATATGCCTCAGAGTAGCGTAAGTACCTCCACAATGAGTACTCCTTTTTGATCCGTAACACTTTGAGCTGATCGTTGACGAGTGTCCAGAGGTTCTCGCTGAAATCCTTGAGCTCAAAATTGGTCGCAACCATTGCCAAGATTCGATGGTGGAAGGCCGGCAGCTCGTTTTTGTGTCGATGACTGATATACTTCATTACCTGTTCTAGGGCATCTAGATCTTTATTGTAGGCACATGTTTCGAACAGGAGCATCACCAGGTTCTCCCGTTTCGAGATGTCACTTGTAACATTGATCTTCTCCCGGATGATTGGGATTGATTTTGAGGCTAGGTAGAACTTGAGGTACTGATCTTGCTCTCTAGCGTTGTACTGCACCTCGGCCCATTTTCGGATTAGCTCGTCGCCAGGTGTCAAGATTTCGAGTTCCCGCACACTGTTCAGCTGACCTAAAACGTTCTCCAGATTAGACAAGGCAAGCTTCCTAGTGGAAGTATCATAAAACAGCTGCCAACGTTTTGAACGTGGGTAATGTTTCAGAAGCGTGAAGGGTTCGCTATAGAAATTCAACTCGCCAACACTTTTCGGGAATATGTCATAGTAAATTTTGGCGAAATTCTTTCCGAGCCTCCTGACCAAAACTGAGGTATTCAACAGGCGATTGTACTTATAGAAATCGTTCATGACATCATTCTGCACCAAATCGAAGATCTTTTTGCTCCGTCTCCTTCCAAGATTGAAGCAGTCTAACCGACAGTCATTGAATAGGTCTATTAACATTTTCGGGTTCTTGTTGGCCATGTACTCAATCACTTTTTTCTCCTGGTAACGGCCGCCGAAACTGTCATTGTGATAGATTAGGTAGCGTCTGAAACTCTCAGGTTTCTTGTCGAAGAGATGCTTCACTTGGTTAGGCTGGAGCTTCAACTCTTCCCTCTCGAGAATGAACTTGATCTTCTCATCACTGCAGAGGTGGAGGAGGTTTGATGCTAATGACAAGCCATACCTGGAAAAGAAGCAATTCTGCACTATCTGACAAAAACATACTTTTAGCCTGAACTAAATGTGCAGTTGACACTGGTTATAGACACATTCAGGGAAAATAGATTTAAATAATGAAATATCCAACACACACAAAGTATGCACGTGTTTTCAATTGTTGTAAGTATTTGAACATTTTGAGCATTGTCATCAATGATTTGTTTCTTATATGTTTTTAATACTTTCTTGGTAAACATTTACATATATAACAAAAATACATGATTGTGCCGAGAAACTAAACGAAAAATTTATATATGAAAGAAATCAACAAGTTTCGATACAAAAGTTAATTAGAGCAAAAATGGGACACTTTGTGCTTGGAATAAATAAATAAAATAAACAAATGCTATGGTAATGCCAGTTAACAAATATACAAACTTTTTAACTGCTTAGTTAGCACCCATTGTAACCATTCTTACCGTTCATGATAGGCGGTAAACAACTCGTCCACCTTCTGTTGATCATCGACCATCTGCATGAGACCCTTGATGAACTTCTTACGTATCGCATATGACAAACAAGGCAGAAACTCGTTGACCAAGTACTCGGCCGTGTATTCTTGGAATGCCTCCCGCAAGAACCATTTCTGCCTTAGGATTTTGCTGATGAAGACCTCATTCCCTTGCCGGAGCAGTTCTAACATCTGTGGTATCTTCTTGAAGTAGATCAGCGCTTCTATCCTCAGCAGCGACTCGAGGTAGTTCTTGGGCATGAGTCGGTCGAGAAAGACGTCGACGCCCCCAGCTTTCGACACAGCTCGGAGAATCACTGAGAAATTCTTCTTCCTCTCGCCAACGAGATTACCTTTGAGGGAGTAGAACTGCTGGACGAAGTCCGGGTCGCACACCGTGTCTCCCATCTTGAGACTGTATAAGCTATAAGGAGCAAGATTGCAAATAGGAACTAACCTATTATTTTAGAAGTTCTAAGTTGGTGTGAACGCTATTGGAAAATTATAATGTGGGCGTTTTCCTCAATGTCGCACCGTAACTTTATCTATACAATATAGATATAGATAATACAGATAGGTATTCAAATTGAGATAATAAATAAAAATAATGTATTACCAATTGTAAATACTGCACACCACGATCTATGAAACTACGACTGCAACCAACGCTACTTGAAACTGCAATCCATCCGATGAGCGCCATCTGTGATACATTGACCAAACCATAGCTCTTAAACAAGTCCAACCCAATGTTTTATAGTTGGACATGGTCTAGTAATGTAAGACATTTTTATTTGTTTTTTATTCCTTGAGTAGTGTGGGCATTATTTCATTGTCAAAGCGTGTTGTTTACTGGCAGGGAGACAAAATGACACCATTTTTGAAGTCCATTAAAACAGATAAACCAGAACATTCAATCAACAGAATTGGAAACGATTAGCAAATATCTGTGTAAGAACTCATGAAACAACCAAATTTCACTCTAATCATAAGTAAACTAAAAATATTCTATGAAAGGGGGAAATAAAACCATGATTTACGCTTGACTTCTCAGTATATTCATGGAGACCTCTGGTCTGCCACATGGGTGACTGTCAGAGCACTCCTCAACTCCTCTTCAGTGGTAATAATGTCGCTGTAAAAGAAGACGACCCTAGAAGCGGTTGTTTGCATGAACCCATTGTCGGAGAAGTGCCCGTCAATATCGTGTGCGTCCAACCAGACGAACAAGGCGTTCTTGTCAGTCGTGGTGGTGATTTTGTAAACCTCCTCATATGGCAGCTTACTCACTGAGAACTGCAAAAGTTGAAGTGATCGTAAGTGGATGAAATGAATGGGGAAATCAACAATGGGTGAAAGTCATGTGATGAATCAGTTGAGAAATGTGTCAAATGTATGAAAAGTTAGCTGTAATCTCAGTTTTTACAAATGACAGTTACTTGAAGGTTAGGCTGTCCTAAATTTGACTCCTTTAATTTGGCCGGCAGAATGAAGTTCTCTGGAGCAATCAAATCGTCATTTAAATCCAGGGCAAGGGTAATGAAGCAATCCTGTCTGGAGCAACCAGCCTCTAGCATAAACTCGTCTAGGTCCGAGATCTTTTTGATAACTTTGGCCGACCCAGCATCCTAAAACGCGAAGTAAACAGACTTCACCGAAATATCGAAAAATTTTCATACCAAATCTATTTTCGTCAGGACAGTTTGATTCAATGGCCCCAATTCGTCATATCTGCAGATGTTAATCGTAGCATTCGCCCTGTACAGAATTCTAAGATCAGTCACTACGAAGATGTTTAAGGAAGTTATGTCGTTTTTCGTCTCTAGCCTTCCAGATATAATGATGGGATCGAAGAATTTATATGCATAGTACTGCAGCATCTTCCATTTACCATAATAATCTATAGAAGTAAAGTAAAAAAAACCTATAATGAGCATTGCTGAGAAATAATACCTATCCCGGACCAAGATGGAGCGGTCCACACGTCGTTGAAGTGATAGTAAAGTGTCCCCATTGTGTAGCCATGAGTGGACTTGGTAGAGTTTCGGTAACTCCTGTACAGTTCTGTCTGTAGTTTCATAGCAACAGCTTGGATAATCTACAACAGATATTTTCTTTATCAATAAAAAGTTACTTCATATAATGCAACAAATACGAAAGGAAAGGTCAGTTTCTCCTAAGAGGAGCCCACAATGAATACAAAATTAAAAACATTATGATATCCAGTATATAATATAAATGTGTTTTACTGTATAAAATCTGTTATAATGTTCCTATGCACTTCCTTCCCTTCTTTTTATTTTTGTTAAATATCACAGACCTGATCTATGTACCCTTCATTTCTCTTACCTGAGAATAATATGAGAATATATCGTAGTAGTTATTGTCACTGCTTTCTGGTAATTCCAGCTGGTGGCCTATGAGGGTACGCATGACGTTATAACCATCCGTGTAGTGTTGCCTACTCTGCAAGAACATCCCATCCAGTTGTAGGTCCGACACGTTCCCAAAAGTGTCCCTCAGGAATGATTCCTTTGCTGGCAGGGACTGGACGCCATAGGCTGAACAGAACCTGGGGATCTTATAGCTGGTGAGGTTGAATGGGTCATTCTCATAGTTGAAAATGTGAGCTAAAAACGGCAATTTTTAAGTAGTAGGTTTTATTTAACACAAAATTAATGAGTAGAGATAAAAACCTTGTTAGGTAGAGCAGCAGATTAATTGTCAAAATGATAAGCCTACTATTGTCAATACGACAGGCATTAGTAGTTCTTATTGAGTAGGGTGACTAATACAACTGTCCTACTTACTGCTTATAACTTATGTAGGTTTTAAAATCTCTGTAGAGCTTACCATCGCCTGAGGAAAGAGCATTACGATCGTCGTCAATGGTATCATCATTCAGTTTTCCATTGGTTGGTGTTGATGAAATGAAAATGCCTCTGTTGCTAGTCAGACGAAGGTATTCCGCCTTTATAGCGTCCATTAGCGAGATGTAGTTACTCACAAAGTATTCCTTAGCCTTCTTGATGTGATATCTAAAATTAAATGAATGAAGTGAATTAAAAATTAGATTATAATATAAATTTAACAAAAATTAATGTTACTGTATACTAAGATATGTTAGTTGTGTTTGGATTAGGCGCGATTAAATTAAATAAAAAAAAATATAGATTTTAATGAAGTGACCACTGACGAGTAATGTAAACTTTACCTATTATCTGCTATTGCCTGTTCCCCTTCATCATTACCACAGAATAGAATCAAGCTTGGATGTCCATAAATTCTCTTCACTTGGTACCTAACCTCGTCCAGAACGTTCCTAAAATATAATCAATAAAGTTAGTCAACCCATTATAATTTTTTAAACGATATCCCGAAATCAAAAGTATTCATTCCTAAGGATACTAGATAAAGGAAAATCCAAATAGAAATGCGACCGTCAATCATCTCTGATACAGTAATAACAGTATTTATTTCTCCCAACCAAGAGAAGCGAGGCTGAAACAGTGGGCATAACCAATATAAACATCTGAGCATCAACTCAATCAACAGAACAATTTGACAAAGTAGTTCAAAAATGTCTACACGTCAATCCCCTTTCTTTTAGCTTTTCCTTTAATAATTCAAAAATTTTCTATTTACATTTGAAACAAACATTAGTTCGCAGCTACACAATTACATCTGATCTTACTCTAGAAAATCCTCATAGTCTGTGGGGTAGCTGTAATCGGTGAACATGAAGTCTTGCCAGACCATCAGTCCAAGCTCGTCAGCTATCTCATACAGGGCGTCCGATTCGTAGACCCCACCGCCC
This sequence comes from Cryptocephalus primarius, assembly GCA_963576515.1. Lineage (NCBI taxonomy): Eukaryota > Metazoa > Arthropoda > Insecta > Coleoptera > Chrysomelidae > Cryptocephalus > Cryptocephalus primarius. The sequence goes on along the minus strand of OY754940.1, from coordinate 5,676,322 downwards.
CATATCCGGATCATGTTCATGTGTTGGTCGCGGGCGTAACTGAGAGACTTGTAGATCTGTTGCCGGTCCTGTCCCAGCTCGGGCTGGAGGCTGAACGGGACCGTGACAGTACCCTTAACGAATATTGGTAGATTGTTGACTTTGAAATAGAATTTGCTACCATCATCTAAAACAAACGAACATGAAAATATCACGAAGTTTGTATAAATGGTTTCCTACCTAGGTCTTCCTCGACGAGCTCGATTTTCCTGAAGCCGACCCTCACGCTCTTCCAACTGGTCTCGACACCATTCGTGAAGCTCACGTTGAGCTTGTAGAGCTTCTGCTCGCCGTACTCGTTTGGCCACCATGAGTCCACCTCATCCTAAAAACGAATCGTGAAGATTAATGGATAATGGATAAATCGTGGATTATATGCATATTCCGAATTTTTTTAGGCACAAAATTCTAGCTCTACTGATAAATCTGTCTTACTGATTGACATAACCTCACCTTCCCGAACATCCATGTAACAGTTTGTACCATTTCTTTATAGTCATTTGGTACAATGGAGACATCATAACTGGTTACATTGGTCCAGTACGGGAACTCGAATTCCAGATTCAGGCTCCCCTCAATCTTGTTCCGGTTATTGGCAGCGAAATAGACGGTCACCACCAACTGCCAGGAGTCATTGTCATAATCTACCGTCTCAGTCAGGACATGTCTTATAATAGTCTCGTTATAACCCTCGACGTGAGCGTACCTCCTGAGAGAACAAATGAAAGTTTCTACCTTGCAATCTTTATCAATCTGAATCATATGACATTAATTAATCGAATTCTTAGCATGTGCAAGCATTTTACTTATTTTATTTTTCTACTTTTCTGTAAACTGACTAATTTAGTCTTACCATATTCCCATGGAAGGAATGCTGGGTCCAAAACTGGAGCCGAAACTAGCCTGCATCTTCCTCAGCATGAACACATAGCAGTCTCCATTGTAAGAGTCTGGCGGACAAGCTGGAAGTAACTTTTGTATACTGGAGTGTGCCTTGTAGAGTCTGCCAGCTTCTGATACAGGTGCATTAAGTTTCATTTCAATGGTATTGTACCCATCCTGATAACACACAAATATTTTATTGGAGAACTGAAGAGTAACAAATCTTACCCAGTATAGATGTTTCATATCGAAGACATACTGCTTAAACATGTTGTTGAGAGTGCCAAGTGGGTAACCTTGGAGGAATATCGTGCCGATGGTGTCTATCCCGTTCAATACCAGGTTTATGTGTTCATACTTGGAAATATCCGAATCTTAAATAAATGACCCCTCAAATTTTAAAACTTGCACCCACCGATGAATAAATAAATTACTTATCTTGTTATACATAGTTTAACAAACAGTTATAGTATTTAGATTAGTTATAAATTTTACAACCAAAGTTAAATACTTTGCTCACCGAGGAAAGTGCTGGTGAACGCCCACGTCTTAGTCGACAGCCACTTTGTGGTAACTTCGCTGTTTTTCTTGTATAAGAATTCATCCTCTCCTACTTCCAACTCCTGGGCTATGCGATATATCCCATCTATCCCCTGAGCCTTATACTCCGAACCTCAACAAATAAATTTTTGTGAAAGCGAACGCATAACACATACCTCAAGTCTTACTGCTGACTTTACTCATCCATACCGAAATGTTGGTCACTTTGGCACAAAGGCAAGGATTTAATAACAAAGTAAAAAAGGCAAAGATAAATCTAATGTTCATTTCGACGTTGTCAAGCTTAAACTATGTACTTTCAAGCTTGGGATAATTAAAAAACTATAGATCAACATCTTAAGATAAGCTTTGAGTGCCCCTACTGGGAGTTACATAAAGATGTTCAAAGATAAGAAAATGGAATTTTACAAGTGACAATTGAAAGATATTAAGTAAAATGAAGAGTGTTATAGTACTTCGTTTTTGTAGAGGACGCAATTAAACAATGTCTGCTAGATGATCGCAGTATATTGCAACAAAGTTCTACGAACAAATAAAAACTTTCATATTTTCTTTTGCCAAACGAATCTTCAACACAGTTACAATACAAAAATAGAATATATATCATAAAACTCAAATGTATGTTTTCTAACGCCGCTAATATCAACGTAAGTACGTGTTGTGTTTAGTAACAATCTCATATCGTAGGAGGAACAGATTTCTCTCGAAACATTTCGTAACTTAAATAAAAATAATTAAAAAACAATCACAAGAAAATTTATAAATAAATAACTAATCATTAAAATTAATTCAAGATTGGAATGCTTCAAAAATCGAACAGTCTAAGTTAAAATTTTAAAATCTTTAGCTAAACATATTCTGCTGCGTTGCGTCGTTTTCGAAGTCGCTCCATGCATTGTTTAATTCCATAAATATTAACTTGGCAAGGTTTTCGTTGGTGGTGCCCACTTGCTGCAGAAAAACGAAATGACATAACCTCAGTCGAATGAATAAAATAAAAATTACTTTATCAGGATGGACAGCCAGGCATGCCCTTCTATACGCTTTCTTCACGTCGGATGCCGTTACCAATTGGTGCATATCGCACTTGTTCCACTTGGCTCCTTCCCACATTATCGTGTGCATCGAGCACAGCAAGGCCCTGATGTTATTGGTCTTGCCCTCTTTCTGCAAAGCATGAAACGTTAAATCAATACAAATCTAACTTTACTAATGGTAACGTATCACGCATGTATATATCCCTATAGATAAAGTTATTAGTTACGTTTTACTTTTGAAAGTTTGTGAGATTTATTACTGGGTATGCCTCAAACTTTTAGTGAAAAGATTTAATATCATTACAAAGACATTCATAAATCCTCACCCATTCCGAGACTTTCATCTGCTCCGGATCCATGTATGTCGCCATCTCCTCCTTCCTCATGGCGTTGATCGTCCTAGGAGCGTTGTCCTTCTTCCCGGTGAATGAATATCCCTGGGAACCTAACAGGTCCCCAAATATATCATCACCCTTCGGCTTGTTCTTACCATCGTTTTGCTGCTGCTGCGGCTGTAGGTTCTTACCGACGGTCTCAAAATGTGAACGGCTATAATCGGGGGACCTCGCTTGGTGTTTGGGGGAGGTGTTTGTTGAGGCTCCGTGCTGGGGGGTTGTCGGAGGTGCGAGGTTCGGGGTGTGCGTGCCGCTCAAGCTCGAACCTAAATCACCTAAGAAATGGTACAGAAATATTAGTAAATAAGACACTTACAGGTCTTATTTATAAATGCATACTAATGTTAAAATGGGTTTTAGCTTAAAATGCGTTTAGAATGCATTTTTACATGCATGCAAAATGCACTTTAACATTAATATGCGTTTATAAGACCGCAGGAGTCATAAGTAGAAATTGGAGATTAAAATTTTTGAATATCTGCACAACTATTCAACCTATTGTCGAGCAATTAAGATTGTTATAATCAGCGATGCCTGATTTATAAAGATAAGTGCCAATTTTTTGAAAATATGCAGAATTTTCAGTTGCTCATATCTCCCAAATATGAACGAATATGCAATCACAAAAGACATCTGGTATTGTCTCCTACCAAACAGCTCGTCAGTGTTCTGTTCGACGACCTCCTCTTGGACTTTTGTTGGAGGAGATGTGAAGTTACCCCAACCGCCTAACAAGTCGTTACCATCGCCCCCACCGCCAATGGTACTAAATGGATCGAATGGATCTACCGGTTTAGATTTCTGCTCGGAACGGTAATCGGTACGGGATATGTCGTCGCCTAAGCCGCTGAGAAGATCAAAATTTGAGCTGGAACAGGCAAAAAGGAATATTATTTATTGATTAGGTATATTACTACCATAGGTTAGATCATTTATATGTTCTGATCAAACTTAAGTATCTATTTCTATAAAAATACCGCTATAATGCAAGTTACAGTAAATTAAGTCGACGGATCTTTAAAGACCCATACGCATTTTCAGTGCCTTAGGCACTTGCTGAAATCAATACTCAAGTTACTGAACCAAAATATTTAATTTTATTATTGCATTAACAGATCCTTGCACTAAAAAATCCTGGATATCTTTCATGAATGAAGTAACTAATTAGATTTATAACAGTAGATATTAAAATTATGTTGAGGAGGTTTATTTTGTACTTCCACGATTTATTTTAAAGTACACCAAAATCTGTTTTTTTTTATTTGTTTTAGTAAAGGAGGAGAATACCCGAATTATTAGCCGAGTAAGCCGAACCGAGAAATTGCCCAAGTAATTAGATTTATAGTCCTAGTCTTGTCCTAGTCGAGTCCTGGTCTGAGAACCTAACTGTTCTCCAGGCGTAATCATTAATCACCAGCTAACAGTTACTTTACAAAATAAAAAGTTCTAAGCATATGCTTGAAGTTGCTGACACCACTTACTCTGCATTGTAACTGACAAGTCTGACAAGACCTTGAACAAGAAATATGATCACCTCAATAATAGCCTCCAGAACTTATGTAACAAGAGTGAAAAGAGGAAGTTTGTCTTGGATCATGTTATCAGAAGTCAAGCGAATATAGTTTAAAAGTTGCATGCAAAGTTGTATATATAATTGTGATTACTTACCTAGGTGAGAGATTTGAAGTGGCTGCATTCTGCACCTGAGAAGCAGACCCGAGATTAAGCAGATCCACTGACTCTTCCAGTAATTTCACTGGTTCTTCCGTACTCTAAAATATAACAATTCAATATTGAAACCGTCACTGTTACACTTATATTACAGTCATATAATTATTTTGGGCATCAACCAGTTTAAAGAAAAAAATGTTTATTATGACTTACCACTACAGGTTCACCGTCTGAGCCACTATCAGAATCTCTCCTATTTAATACTACATGGGATGGAGGGGCAGGCTTCGGCGGCCTCTCCGGCGGTCTCTTAACATTAACCTGCGGTTTCCTAACTGGTTTGCTCGCTATAACAAGACAAAACTTCAAATCATGAATCCACACCAAATAAACTTACTACCGAAGTTATCTACAGTTTCGTCCTTTTCCAGCTGAGACGAGAATACAATGTCTGGCTGTCGAATGGTCTGGTCAGTCTGCCATGGTGCTGGTTGAGACGGTCTCTTCTCCATGTCTGTCACAAAGACGTTCAAGTACACGGTGAAACGGTCTTGGTAGTGGTCCTGGCTCTCAGCCAGATCATCCAGATCTGACCTGAAAAAGATGCAATCAGTCACGGTTTGATCAAATGATCTGGCGTTCCTACTTAGTGAATTTCAAGCTCGTCTCATGATCAGTAATGTAACCGGTGTGAAACTGTATCTGGCAGATCTTGATGCCGGTTGCTTTGCCCTGCGTCAGGGCGCCCCCAAGAATGTTCCTGGCGTGGTAGACTATGAGGCAGACATCACCACACACCGTCGCGTTAATTGGAAGTAAACACTAGGAAAGTCACAATAATTAATAGTAAATATGAAAATAGTTGTTGAAATTCTGAACTACAGCTACAGTTCATGTCACTAGTTACCTCACTATCTCAAATTATTTACTTAGAATTCAGTATTAATGAGAGTATATTTAATAGAATTGCAAGACTTTAAATTTACCTTGCCTTCAGTAACATTATACAACCTCATCCTCTCGTAATCCTGAAGTGTCGACAATATACATCGGTTCTCACTATAAATTTCAAAGTAAGGACGGCAACCATCCCTAAAACAATTGAATATATACTTTTGAAAAGTCGATTACTATCGCCTTACCTCATTTTGGTAAAAAGTGGTATGGGTTGCATTTGCAAGGAGATCAAAGTTACAGGCTTATAATGAGGGTAAATTGGGGGATCCCTAAGGATATCAGCAAGATAATAAAGGTATCGCAGTTCTGAAGGCCTCATATTTGGCGGGCAGCGTTTTATGGCAAACATCTGAAGAGCGTCTTCTGGCACCTCAAACAATCCGGAGTATATCAATAGGCCACATACCAAAGTTGCCGAGGTTGCTTTCCCGTCCTAAAATTATTCAATAAAGAATACACTGTCTATCTATACAAACTGCTTCAAGGCAATTGGCACACTAAATCATTCGATCATCACTGGCAAATTGAAAACAGTTGGAATACACCATACACCAGAACCTGTTCAACATGTTTCAAAAAGGTTAAAGTCTATTAAAATGATTATTTGCTAGCTAAAGTACCAATATCCTTTGACGGCATCACAATTTATATTTTGTTATTGTGGCCTTTAACTTTAGACTTGTGTATATTAAATAAGTTAAATAAATAAATAAAATAAATGCATACACCTGAGAATGAGCATTTCGCTTACCGTACAGTGTATCACAACAACGTTCCTACTATCACCCGAGAGATACTGGAAGATATCCTCGCATAGCTGATATAAAGAGTTCAAAAGTGGAGCCCTGAAATGTTCCGGATATGCGAAACTGCAGTCTATGATCCGGGCTGTACCGAATTTACCATGGTATAGCTTTCGAGACAAGTTATACACAGAGAACCTCGAGTTTGGATACCTCGTCTCCAGGAAAGCCTTGACATCTTCTATGTGATTTGTCCGGTAAGTCGATTCAAAGCCTTCTGAGGGGTATGGCATCACTAAGATTTTCGATGTGATATAGCTGATGTCCAAATCGGTCCTACCCATAGTTCTGGAACATGACAAATTATAATTAAGTACTGCTAAGAAAAAAGAGTATTTACTGTTTATACTGTCTTACTTTGTGTGAATACTCTACCACAAAGAACCAAAACTTTTAGCAGTAAAAACAATTACATGAGAAGTATCAGTTTTCAATAGCATACATCCATACATATTATACAGGTCTAAACAAATAAATATCTTACACTGTATCCTTTCAGACTTACTGTTGCACAGTGGCCATCATCTTTGAACTGGTGTCTTTAAGATTCTTAAGGAAGCTCCCTGCTCCTCCTCTGATACTGGAGAACAGCCCTGAGGACGTCTGTTTATAATCTTGTCCTCTCTGGGATTGCTGCGGAACAACTGGCAGAGGTCTCTGAGGTGGCGGAGCTGGTCTCTGAGGAACCTTCAAATGACGCAAATAAATTTTATGTTATTGACTGCATCCAAAGACATTACAGGAGGCCTGACTTGTTCCTGTGACAAATGAGGAGGATTCGGCCTAGGCGGGGGTGCGGAGTTGTTGTTGTCGCTTGGAGGAGGAGCGTTCTGGGATAAGACGAGGGGCGCACGTAAGTTGTAGCTGTTCGATTCGGCTATGGCCGCGACTCTTTCCAGCACGCCCGATATTGATAGTCTTTGGTCTGGGTTCGCAACCAAGCAACCCCCTGGAAAATAATTAAATTATACTTTATTACCACACTGTGTGTGGTGAAAATTCACTCAAGGATTAATGCTGCATGAGTGCATGTGGGACGAGATCATATCTCCATATCAAACAGATGGACTTATGAAACTTGATATACACCCATTCTCTGAGGTTACAGAATGAAATACATATCGCAAAAATAAAAATGGAGGAAATTTTTAATGTTCAAAAACCTTCCTACTCTCAAAAAAACATTTAATTAGGCTCCAAAGAAATATTCTTCTACCTGTTGCTTAATCTTTCCTTTTACTTTTACTCTATCCTAATCATTATCTCTTTTTACAATTTCATTAGAAAGAAATGTCATACTTACTGATTACGTCGTGGAAACAGGAATACCTCGGATCAGGCGGCAGTGAATAATTAGCATTAATTATCCGCAACTTTGCACTGTCTTCGAACGGATGTTTCATATAACACAACATGTAAAGTATACAACCTAATGCCCAGACATCGACTGGTAATCCTACGCTATAATTATTCCATGTATCGACCATTTCCGGGGCACGGTACATCGGTGTCGTGAAACGAGCCATCTAAAACCCATATCACCATTCATACCTCCATTTTACAAAGTTTCAATCTTACATTCTCCTCTAGGCTGGTGTGTTGGTTGGCTGACCACGTCAAGTCCGGTCTGAAGACTTCGGTAGTGGCTGAGCCAAAATCGCACAGTTTGATCGTACTCTCAGCGCTAATTAGAAGGTTTTCGATTTTTAGATCTCGGTGAATTATTGGAGGCACCTGGGCATGCATGTGGGAGACGGCGCGACACACCTGGTAGAATATGCGGCAGATCGTGTCTGTATCAAATGGCACAGTGCGATTCTGTAGAATGTCCACCAAGGATCCACCTAAAAATGCAAAGTAAGTATTAAAATAATCACAGATGCTTCGTAGAATAGTGGGCGCCAATAAATTTCTATAATTGACAATACATGAAGGTTAGGTGTTAAGTGCCTTTATATTTTAAAAAATTTGTGCCAGTGACCTGTTGACTTTAAAATAAAATTTAGTAATGTGAGGACTGAAAGCTGGGCATTCTAGTGGTTAATGTAGACTTCCTCTTTTCCAAAGGCAAAATCAAGATTGTAACAAGTTATACTTACAGTTCAATGTTACATAGTTATGTAATGTTCCTAGATGCAGTGTGAAACTTACCTGGGCAAAGCTCTGTAACAAGTAAAAATTCAGACTGGCCATGTTGCGTTTGAGCTTTGTCAATAAACGTAGCTGACAAATACTGGATTATGTGAGGATGATTAGACAGCTTCTTCAGTATCCCTATCTCTCGCATTATATTAACCCTAGCCTCTTCGTCGGCGGCAAGGAGTCTCTGAAACGTTCACATATGATAAAAAAGTGAAAACCTCCTACTTCAATGCAGATACCTTTAGGGCGTACTCCTTCCCCGTAGCGATGTCCTGGGCGACGAAGACCACCGCGAAACCGCCTGGAGGGTAAAATTATGTTGAAATCAAAACCCACCAGTCACAAAATCAACACAAACCTTCCGCGAGGACCTTTCTTATCCTCAGTTTCACGTTCGATATTTCGACGACCTGACCAACGAAGCTGTTCTCCGATTGTCCATTCGCAGGGCCGCTGAAATACTCAAAGGCGGATTTGAAGAGTTCACTCATGTTTCGACCGTTTTCTTGGTTTCTTCCGTGATGGAAAACGGTTCAATGTATCGATGACACCACGGACATGTCTTTTTCTTAAACGTCAAAGTTCAATATGATTCACAGGACAAAATATATCGACATATTCCAAATATAATTGGTGTCCTATGATTGTAACCTAATTTCTGCTTTATCTATTACGTGATTATTTGTAGAGCACCACTTCGTGTAGAAAAAATTATTAAAGCGCCTTCCCTTGAATTTATCCTATATTTTATTCCAATATTATACACTTTATTTCGCTTTATTAGCAGGTATTAGATTGTGCCTCCTCATATTATTAATAACACCATCTAAAGAGGTTGTCTTCTTTTTCGCGCTCCCTTTAAGTGTTTCCTCGCCTTTATTCCGAATTTTCAGCTTTGGTGATGTCATTTCGTCCATAAAATCAAAGTCGGATTGTTCCTCAGGCCTAAAAAGTAAATCAATTACCACCTAATTCTAAAATAGTCAAAGCGTTATTATTTAAAACTATTCTTAGGAGAAGATTTCAAGGGATCATACTCCTTCATCTCGTCATCCTGCTCAGGCTCTTCCGACACCTCTGGTGAGGGCGATCTATATCCAGGACACTTCCAATGCAGCTCCGGGATTTCTCCCTTCTCTAATAAAGTGTACAGGCGGTCTATCTCTTCTGGTGAGGGCTCCCAGGGACCCTTGCAATTCTTCAGCTCATCGTCGGAGCACTCAATGTCCCAGTCATCGCGGTCCGAGTTGGTTTCATCCATTTTTTCAATTTAAATAAACTGATACGGAGTTAAATTTATTCAAACCTCATTAAAGGACAGTTAGAACCCTCAGTTTGGCGTTACGATCTATGGTATCATTGTTATGGTATTACTACATAACCTAGAAATCGAAAGAATAGGTTATTCACGTAAAGGTGTTTTTCAACTTACTGCATTTTTATTAAGGCTAAATAAAGCATAATTAAACATTGTTGAGGTATTTCCCAGTAATCCTATAATTTAAATAAATACTGTTATTGTTTAAATAATTACTGGATACGCAAGTATATCGAGTTGCTTGTCAACTATCATCACTAAGACAGAAAGGTTTGATACCTCGACTGGCTTCACTAAACAGGACCAATTACTAGCGAAGCTAATAGTTATTGACTAATTTTTTGGTATTGTTTACTTTAAAGATTGAGGGTTTTAGTTTGGTCACTTTAAACAATGTCTGTATGCTAAGGTGCCTATCTCCCAGGCGCTAAAATTTTTTAAGGAAATGTGACTTAAAGTTAGTGTCTTCACCTGAAAAAACGAGTTATATCAGGCTTCGCCTTTATAATGCGTTAAATAAAAATAAACCAATTAAACAATCATATTTCGGAGATCTGTTATTTAAGTTAAATTTAACCTTGATACTGCAGATAGATCGGCATCGACAAATGGCGTCGTCCGGTCCACCAATCTTGCACCGTCGTAGTCGATCACATGACAGACTCCTCATCCTCCATTGGCCGATACGAATCACTGCTTTGGGGGAGGAGAGGGACCTGTCACATCGTCGCTCTCTCGACCCCTTTTAAAAAATTAAAACCCGGGGGAATAATAATAGTATAGTTAAGCGCTCCCGTTTTCTGTACGCTTCGGTTGCGGTCAACTGAAGGTTTAACCTCTACGGTGAGGAAGTGTCGAAGGTGAGTGTCGTAACCGAGGATGGCTCTTCATTTGATTTGCATGAGTGTCGGTGGCTCAAATTACATTTTTAGAGGCTCAAGATAATCCGGAGGATGGCGAGTTTCGCCGCTCAGGCTGCCCTCAGGGCTAAGTGGAGCTCCCTGGTGGAGGAGCACAGCATCGAGGTACCCCCAGAGGTGACCAGCAAAGTGACCAGCGTGGTTGGATGGCTGAAACAGGTTAATATCGGTATTACTCTCGAGGCTTTGCACGAGGCATGTAGTTTGTAGTTGTTTAGCAGACACAGCCCTCAAGGTAAATACCAGCTAAAAACCCTAAATTTTAATAAAAAATTATTGAGCAAATATTTAATTTAAAAGCAACCTTGTAACTTTCCTAGTTTAGTATGAAAACGTGTTGATGATAGTGGAATAATAATAATTACAAAATTTAATGGTCACCAAGAATGCATAGGTAACTGACTTGTCAGAAATTTTGTCCTGCATATGAATCAGCACTTGTAAAATTAGAGATTTCATTAATATTCATTGGATCGAGTTCAATACAAATTTGGAGCACACTTCCTACGTTAATTTCATTTTAATTATTTGTAACATTTACTTTTTGAATATCAATTAGTTCTGATTCATCATATGAAACAGTAAGTGGGTCCTTGCTCACATATGACCTTAGAAAATTTTTATTATTGATAAGGTATCAGTCAGATCACTTTGGCAATTGAAAAAATATAACATAATATGTATGTACACATGAAATTTCTTTAGTTTATATTTGCAGGCATCGTTGGAAGTGAGGGCGGCAGGTCGAAGAGCTGTGAACACGTTAGCAGGTAGCACGATGTCCCAAAACTTGGTAATATTGCATTTCAATGATGTCTACAATGTGGAGTCGAGGCCTTCCCCAGAGCCGGTTGGCGGAGCAGCGAGATTCACCACGGCGATCAAGAGCTTCCAACATTTGAACCCTCTGATCTTATTCAGTGGAGATGCTTTTTCGCCAAGCATGCGTAAGTAAAACATTTTGTCACTATAGTAGAACCAGACTGATGGTTCTTTTGTTTTTAGTCAGTACTTTCACTAGAGGCGAACAGATGGTGCCGGTGTTAAACGAAATAGGTACTCACTGCGCCGTGTTGGGAAATCACGACTTCGGTAAGTATCCAAAAAATTAAAAGGAATCGATTGTGCCCACTTTAATCTGTCCATATGAACCCCTGATTTTCACCTAACCTAAAACTTAGCTAAACAACCTTGTCGCTTTTAGATCATGGTCTGGAGGTGCTCTCCCGTTGGGTAGCTCAAACGGAGTTCCCATGGCTTATGTCGAATGTGTTGGACAATGAAACAGGTCGCCCGTTGGGCGAGGGGAGGATCACCCACGTGGTACATTGGAACGGCCGCAGGATTGGCCTGGTTGGACTCGTAGAGAAGGAGTGGCTCGACACGTTAGCGACGATCAACCCAGAAGAGACGACCATCCTAGACTTTGTCGAAGCCGGACAGAAACTCGCCGCCCAGCTCAAACAGGAGGTGAGAAGGGAAAATTTAAGTGTGTATTGTGGTTATTATATATAAATTGATGCAAGCTTAACAACGATAACAGCTTGCTTACATAATAGGCCCCATTATCCAATATGCAGCAAAAAGACATGTCATACTCTTCAAACTCCACCATTTTGACGTTGTGGTTTTCTTTTTTCAGGGTTGCGATTACATTATAGCCCTGACACATATGAGGACACCAAACGACATAAAGTTAGCAGAGAACTGTAATGACATCGACTTAATTCTCGGCGGTCACGATCACATCTATGAAGTCAAGCATGTGAATGGAAAATATATTGTAAAGAGTGGCACGGACTTCAGGCAATTCAGTAAGATAACAATCAACCTCGATAAGGGTGGTAATGGGGCTCCAGAGGTGACCATTGAGGAGATCAATGTCACCTCACAGTACGCCGAGGACCCCATACTCAAGGAAAAGTTGGAGAAGTACACAAGTAAGTTTAGTGCTGTATTTGATGTAAGATATTAAGTATGGTTAAATCATTTTACAGTGATGATCGAGGGTAAGATGGACGAAGTGCTGGGTTGCTTTGCTGTGCCATTGGACGGGCGGTTCACCTCTATAAGGACGTCCGAGTCAAATCTAGGAAATTGGGTAAGACAGTTTCATATGAACGTTTGTTGTGACTAGGAAGTCAGCACCCATGGCATTGGAATTTTGAGAATTAAGTAGAAATTTTAATACTAATACTGTTTCATATAGCAGTCGCGAGAAGCGCTGACGTTTTCAGAAGTAAAGTAGTCTTTATTTAAAATATTTCTTGGTAGGTCTGCGACATAGTATTGGCCGCGACAGGGGCGGATCTGGTGATCTTAAATTCTGGCACATTCCGGTCCGATCAGGTGCACCCTGCCGGAGACTTCACAATGAGGGATCTCACGAATATTATCCCGATGAGGGATCCGATAGTAGTTCTTAAAGTCACAGGTGAACTTTAACACTATAATTATTATCCTCTCCTGGGAGTTTAAGTAGTGTTGTTTAGTAGATTTAGAGTGTGGTGAAGTCAGTAGGGCTTACACCTATGAAATGGACTAGTTCAGCAAATAATTGATCCTATAGTTTGGTGTGTAAGATAGCTCTATAATTATATTTATAAAAAAAACATTGGTTCCATCATAGGTCAGGTCATCCTGGCGACCCTAGAGAACTCAGTCTCGATGTACCCGAAGCTGGAAGGACGTTTTCCACAAGTGGCGGGAGTGAGCTTCGCCTTCGACCCACTCAAGCCTCCTGGGAAGAGGGTCGACCCAAACTTTATTAGGGTAGGCGATGAATACCTCAAACTTGACCAGTACTACCGATTGGCCACCAAGAGTTATATGCACTCCGGTTGCGATGGCTACACCATGCTAAAAGACGCTGAAGTGCTGGTAAGACGATGTCACGCGATTGATTACTCAAAATTTACATGTTTGGTTGAACAAAGGTGGACGAGGGGGAGTGCCCGGAGCTGGGGCTTGCCGTACAGAACCACTTCTCTGCAATTAATATGAGACTGGGGAAGACAAAGAAGCATTCCAAGCATCGGCAGTCACTGGTCACACTTTCCAGGAGGTAAGACACACTAAATGTGAAACGGATACGATATCTGTTTAAAAAAGTTTCTAATTATATTCCTGAATGGCTTTCATCCTTATTTTTAGGCACAGCCTGGTGAAGATGTTGGACGGCAGCGAGCTGGACGGTCCGCCGCCGTTGCGACGCGCCAGCACTGTCGAGGCATCATCGAGTCCACCGATGCACCATACCTCTAGACTCACTCGTCGGGCCTCTCTCGATGATCTCGAGCAGGAGTCCTGCCAGCTCACTCCCAGGATAGACCACAGAATAGTTGTCATCACCAATGATGAGGTGAGAGGCTTTTTATGAAACGCCAAGTTCAACGCAAAAACACAATACTTCGAGTGGTTTAAAATTACAATTATATTACAAAAGGTTTTACATTTAAAATCGAATTAATTATAATTTTTGTGTACAAAATGTTATACAAATACTAAATCAAACTTTTGAAAACCCAGATTAAGTTATCGATAAAACGAATTGTATTTTTGTTTTAGAAGTGGCAAGAGTTGGTTCTCCAGCGCCAGAGAATAGAGCAAGATTCTATAATTGAGGAGGTGGACGACGAGGGCTCTCCACAAAACTAAATGGCCGTTTTTTTGGTTCCCGTTTGATTTACTAAATTGCGCTGAACGCCTTCCAGAGAACAAAGACACACACACTCATTAGCACACTTCCGACGAAACTAGCAACGAAATCAAATTGGCTTGAGTTGATGTTTTCCTGACTTACACTAATGTCTGCTCATTAGGTAATCAAATTATTATACCATGTAACCTTTAACCTCTGCTTCATATGGGACATATTGTTCATACAAATTTATGGTTAATGAACTAATTTTTTGCTTTAAAAATTATGTAAAATTATTATTTTTATTGATCTGATATACCTGTCAAATTTGATGGATGTAAGAAGTTAATAACAACAAATGTCATAAGTTTACATTATATTTACATAGGAATAAAGCAAAAATGGTTCATATAAATAAATATAAAAAAGTTGCCTGTGATGCAGAGTTTAGCAGTAACAAAGTATATATTTAGTGTAATTATATTTTTAATTGCAAAGGTTTGAAAGTATTTGAGCGATAGTATTACGAGTTTGAGAATGCCTAAAATTGTCTGTGCTTACATTAAGCAATAGTAATATTAAGTTAGAAATCAATTTATTTTATCGCACCTATAGGTACAGTTTTTATTTGTTACCACGTAGTCTTGGTAGTTTCTAAATTATTTTTATACAACACATTCAAAATTAAGAAATTTTCAGAGGCCTTTCGATATAAATACTACCATTTACTCAATTTGATCCGTCATCTGTGTATCCTTGTAAGTTGAATTAATTGCCAATTGATGTTATTTCATGTAGTTCAAGAGCACATCACAATGATTACAGAAAATTGACTTTATACCTAAAGACGTCAATTATGTAAATAGAGACTTCAGAGCTTTAAATTTGTTACTGTTAGCTGTAGCATTCCTTGTTGGTTTTTGTTGTTTCAGTATTATTTCTTGCAGGAATGGGAGAAAATATATCTTTTGTTTAAACCCTATACACAAATCTTTTTCTTCCCTCAGTATATTTATAAATATTTCACGTTATATATGTACAAAACCCTATAACTAAATTATCTGTAAAATGAGTTTTAATATATATACAACCTAGAGATCCGTTTTAGGACCCAGCGATAATGGAATGGCCGCCAGTTCTGTCCTGAGGCACAAAAATTCGCCGCTAACACACATTATCGTAGCACAGGCAACATTAAGTGCCCACCACGAGAAAGTCGTTGGAAACTGTCCATTATAGAACCAACAGATTATCAAGTGGACAAAGTGCCATGTACAACTAAAATCCATGCACTGCTTCGTCCTCTCTACAACATACCATAACGCCACTGCCCTAAAAGAGTAAACAAAGGGAAAATAGAAACGGATAATAAAAGTACAATGCGGGGAGATTACCCTATGAGGGAGTTAAGTACGAAGCTGGCAATCACCATCCGTCCTCCGGCGTCTCGCACTTGTATTTCCTGAAAATGCCGAATTAATTTAAACAGGCCACCCTGCCAGGACCGTAAAGGTGTTTCGACTTACGTGATATTCGAACAGGTGGTCCAGTGTGCGTGAGTCTCCTACTAATGAGCCCAAAACGAAGAGTATAGCTCCCAAGGAAAAGTACAAGGAAGTTTGAACTGACATTATTTGGGCGATTATCAGCCACGGATCCCATTGTGTGTAACGGAACGAGCCGGTCAGTTTCTTCATTTTTCGAGGATTCCAGTTTACAAATCTGAACTTATATTTTAGCGACGCATCATAGACCGAGAGGTTCATAAAAGTGAGGTTAAGGACTTTTAAAGCACAAAACATAGGTTTAAAGACCGTCGATTATAACCAATGTAGTTACGGTCTGTGGGGCGAAAGGAGCTGGCTGTAAGAGGACGGCAACCACATGTAAATAGAGAGAGAGAGGTAAACCACTGTTCGCTGACTCCGCGTTACAACACTCTGGCCATTTGCATTGTCTACTCTTAATTTGTCCATGCTTTCTATGAGTGATTTTCGTGCGACAAATGAGGGCGCTGCTATTCGAGCTGTCGGTTCCGTGGGCGTTGCGTTCTGTGTTCAAACACCTCCGCCACTTTGGCCGAGTTTCAAATGTTTAATTTTCCACAAAAACCACCGTCGGCGAATGACAGTAACTCGGCGAAGTTCACTTCAACCTCAACCGGGACGACTAGTACGGACAACGCTGATGCATTTCCGATGGACTTGTAAGTATCAAAACAGGAAGTAAAGCAAAATAACAATGTAATCTGATATAGAACCAGCCAACCCAATAGCAACGCGGTCCGTAAGCTGCATTACTGTTACAACATCTTGGAGTATATAATGACGGACCCGACCGGGGACAGCCTGATGCTCCCCATGAGGGAGCTGCTATACGACCTCCAGATCTGTATTACTCAGGTGAGAGACCACTTGACTCACTTGGCAGCCAAGGAGTCCAACGACGTCACTAGGAAGATTAACGATATCGTCTCCGACACGAAGATGAAGAAAAGCAAGAGGAGCGACAGCAACAGCGGTTCAGTTGACTTACACATTGAGATCCCGCGCGTGAAGGGCCTCTCGTGTATAGCCGGCCTTTGGGAGACGAAGAAACTGCTGATCGTGTCCGTGCTGCTGCCGCTGCGACAGCCGCAGCTGTTCACCGACAATTCCAGTGTCAACAGCGTCCTGCTGTACGGCCCGCCGGGCACTGGCAAGACTAACATTGTCCACGCTCTCGCCTTCGAGTGTGACGCGAAGCTGCAGTGCGTCAGCGTCGGTAGTGTTATCTCTTCTCTAGTCGGAGAGACCGAGAAGAACCTGCGGGCCGTATTCGAAGCGTTCACGGAGAACGATGAGATCTCCATACTGTTTATCGATGAGCTTGATGGGCTCTGCAGGAAACGCTTTGAAGGCGAACAGGAGCATACAAGAAGGTAGGATTGTATTTTTTTGTATTCTCCAAATATTTAGCTGTATTAAATTCAATAAGTATTGCTCGTTACAATCTGAAACCTGTACTACCTAGAGTGGAATAACAATGATAATAGCTAGATATAACATGCTCTGAGATTAATCTTCACAGCCACAGTTAAGTTTCACGTAATTTAACTAGTAGTATGGTGGAGTAATCTTGGGTATAAGAGGTGATTATAATTTTTCTTTTTAAAAAATCATTTATATTGCAATATGTAAGTACAGTATAAATTGATTTCATAACAACAGTACGTTTAGTTGGGTGTCTTTATCTCTCTCAGAGATCTGATATAAAGCTTGTAGTTTGAAAGAATCTGAGACGTTTTGTTCTCTTGTATAACGTTCTCTGTGTGTTAGTTAGTAGTTTAAACATCCATTATTTTTAGAGTGGGAAAATGAAAAATCTGTCGTCATATTAATTTTAAAGATTAATATAAAAAAACTTAGAAAACTTATAATTGAAAATGTTGAAATTTTGTGGATGTGGAAGTAATTTATCAAGAAATCTAGAAAATTGTTAAAATGCCATTCATGATGTTGCGCTCATAGAAACGTGTTCTTACAGATCAAAATTGCCTTTGTTTGATTATGGAGTAAATGCTAAGAATTTGGTATATGGCAGAGAGCTTTCAAGACGTGAGAATAACGAACAAACCGTGAATAGTGTGTGCTTCGCACACTAATTCTAAGGTTCGTTGGAACCATTCAATACATATATACTAGCTGAAATAGAAATACAACAAAATATAAATCTAATATTCTTCTATATCTACTATAAAACTTCTATTTCATAAACAAACATAAAACACGATTCCCTGTTGCAGAAATTTTATAAAGCTTTGCTTGAAATGTCCTATAATTTTTGTATTTCACACGATACATATGAGCCAGAGTCGCATATTTACTCCCAATACAAGTACTCTTCACATGATATAGAGAAACCTTAAATCCAGAGTTATTTCCCTGTATTAAAGATTGTTAAACTGAGAAACTGCAAAAAATAACAACTGAGAGAAAAATATACACAATCAGACATGCGAAAAAGTATTCACTTTTGTCGGACAGTCCCATGAATACCACACTCGGTTTTTATATCCATTTTTTAGACACATACAGACCTATCCCCATCTCCCTATTAAGATATTAGTCTCACTCGATTAATTCTGTTCCTCAGACTGAAGACTGAACTGATGTGCCTGATGTCGAAGATGGCGGAGATGCGCAATCGCTTCCTGATCTGCGCCACGAACTGCCCGTGGGACCTCGACACCGCATTCACGCGCCGCTTCCAGAGGCGCGTCTACATCCCGCTACCAGACGCAACCGAGCGCGTCGAGCTGCTGAGGCTGTTCGCCGGCGAGCACTGCGCGCAGTTCGACGCGACCCAGTGGCAGGAGTTGGTCGACGGCACGGCCGGCTACTCGGGCTCGGACCTGAGGGGCCTCGTCCAGACCGCCCTGAACGCGCCGATCATGGAGCTCGCCGACACGCAGCTGTGGAAACTGTGCCCGGACGACACCTACCAGCCGTTGATGCCTACTGACGACGTCAGCGAGACGACCTGGATGCACATCAACTTGCAGGGGCTGCCCAACGGGAAGGTGAGGGCGAGGCCGGTGCGCCCGCAGGACTTCCTAGACAGCATGAAAGTCATCAAGCCGACGGTTCCGGAGAGCAGCGTGTTGCAATTCGAAAAGTTTCATTTCCGTTCAATGAAATAAGGAGACGGTTGGAGCATGGAGATATTAAGGGTCACTAGAAAGGGTCAAGTAAGCTAAAAGGAGTAAAAAATGAGGACAGCAACCGCTTTCTTCCTTCGGCAATGGCATCCTTACATTACTTGTTTTCTTATGGTTGCTATCGTCACTTTTTCAGAACCCCAAAAGTCTCGTGATAAGTTTAAACTCTACAATACCAAACTAGTTATATAATTTCCCCCACGACGTTTCGTTCTTGAATAAAAACTCTTTCCAAAGCGTAAAATCTAGTTTAATGCAATACTACAGGTCATTTACTACTCATAATCTGGCAGAATATTTACATAATATAACGCAGTATAAGGAATGGGTCCAATCGGATCACACAGCCAAAACGAAAATTATTAATATATAAAAGAGTTCAAGCCACGTCACATTCGAAATACAAATAAAATCACAGAAATCATTTTTTAGAAAATTTCATTTTCTTATCGACTAAACCTTCCGCTTATCCACTAAGAGATTTTTTTAATCAATCTGTGAATCATGAGTTAATTAATTACATACTTAAATAATAAATACAATAGGTGTATTTAACCGGCAAAAATACAACACTATTACCTGTTTGCCTGATTATGCCCACACTTCTCAAATTTTAATATCATCAAAACAGACACTCGATTAAGTCATAGGCAGATTATATCAATCGAAAAACAGGGCTAGGGACCAATGAAACTCCCATTTCCCGGTACTAGTACGTTCATATACGTGTGATGTATCAAAATTTAAGGCCTTTTGAGAATCAAATTCAAACCAATATCAGGTCTGCAGGTATACGGAGTTAATGCCCTTAACTCCTGTCGGCCCGAGAGTTAGCGGTGGATTCTTATTCTAAATCGGCAAAAGCATTTCAGTGGTTTTTTTGAAGCCAGTTACTCGTTTGGTAAAAACAGTTTGGTTATTTTTATAAGTATGGAAAATGCAGTTACTTTGAAACTGGTTTCAACTGACTGACGCTGACTCTCGGTACTCATTTCATGTGGTGCAGAAGGGACTATGCAATTTTGTAGTGTCACTGCTTGGACCGCATTTGGAGGAGGTGGTTTCGTTCTATCACGTGGATAATTCTATTTTAACAGGTGGCAGGGTGGGTTGGCCCTGGGGTAGGGAATTTCAAGCGTGTCTACTTGAAATTAAGGGAGGAAGTAGGTGTAGGGATGTTTATAAATTTGCTCTAGAGAGTTAAACAAGACGAATGTTACTGCTGTTTCCAACAACAAAAACTATTTTTCTCATTGTAAACTTATATGGACTGTCCTAAAATAAGAAATATGCATTGATTTTACTTTTCATCACAGATTGATAGAGCATAACCGATTGGGCTTATCGGTGCACTCTGCATATTTTTTTCTTTTTAATAAGGCAAAAAGAAATCATTTTATACATTCAATAATTTGAACTGCGAGAAACGCCCGTATTTAGACTGCATTGATGCGTGACGTCACTCGTTGATTTGTGATTAGGAAGTTTTGTTGCTGTTATTCTATTTGAAAAAACAGCCACTACCTGCAAAAACGTAGTTGTGGTGTTCAGATTACTTTAATATGAGTAATCCCTTAGGTCCTGTTATATTCTATGGTTTCTTTTAAATTAAAAATGGAAAATTGGAAGTTGGGTATCTAATAACTACTTGGATAATTAGGTAAATCGTAAATCATGGTTCTGATACTATAGAGATGTCTATGTAGATGTCTTAAGTATGCTTACTGACAAGTGACGTCACGTCAAAAACAGCATTG
The DNA here is from genome assembly GCA_963576515.1 of Cryptocephalus primarius. Lineage (NCBI taxonomy): Eukaryota > Metazoa > Arthropoda > Insecta > Coleoptera > Chrysomelidae > Cryptocephalus > Cryptocephalus primarius. The sequence continues at coordinate 5,655,501 of OY754940.1, read as the reverse complement.
TTCGCAGTCACGTAATTTAAGGAACAATTTCTAACGCCTTTCAATGAGATGTTAAAGGACAGCTTTTGGTTATTTTTAAAAAATATTTGTTCTATCACCACATCTACCTACAAGAGGAACAATCTGATTTATCTGAAAATGTATGAATGTTCTTCATTGCTTAGTCTGCTCTGCCCCACTCTGCAAATTGTAATGAGAGTTAATAGTAACGTGAATACGTTCGCTGTAATTTTTCACGCGGTGGGTCACCCTCCACGCTCATACTGCGCTAAGAACGAGACCCACTCTCGATTCATGCACAGCGAATGTGTTAATCACTGATTTGACAAAATTGTTGAACCACCTGTTACCTTTAGGGCTCTGCACGCTGCACAGTGGCAATCACTTCAAACTCTCATTACACAAATGGCTACATAATATTGTACCACCATTACAACCTTTTCTTCATCTGCGATCCATTCGGTACAGTGGCACTATGCAGTTTCAACCTTCGATGGGACTAACCAGGACTTCCACTTGCCGGAACCTCGAATATCCTCTTAAAAACTACTGACGCTGTCCCCATCGACGCCACCGCCTCTGTTGACGGCGGCGCTGGCGGGCTCGAGGTGGGGCGCACTACCCCACTCTTTCGCGCCCCCCATCGCCCTGTCGTCATACAGTGAAAACCTCGCTGCAGAGTCAGCGGCAGCCCTGCCCCTCGTTCTCCTGACGGAAGGCGGCACATCGCCAGGCGTCTTAACCCTCTGCGACGGGTCCTTCAGCCTCGAGAGCTCGCTCGTCGACGAAAACACCTCGCTGAAGCGCTCAAGCGAGGCGCTATCGCTCCTGTGGACGAGGCGAGAGATGCCGCTCGGCCGATTCGACGACTCGACCGGCCCGAGTGGCAGCGTCGAGGGCCGGCGCCGAGGCAGGAGTGAGGAAGCGCCGCGATTCGCCGCCGCCTTCGCGTTGGAGTCCTTCGAGGGGGCGCCGCCGCCGCTGGAGTTCCTGTTGTTCTTGGAGTTATTACTGCTGCTGCTCTTGTGGCCGAATATGTTCTTGAAACCGTTCCACTTGAACTTCGACCGGACCGGGGTCTCGGACGATGTGTCCCTGGTCGCGTTCTGACGTTTCGGGATGCCATAGACAGCGTTCTGGAGGTATGGGATTGGCGTCGCCCTGTAGTTTACCTGTAGATGAAAAACAATTTAGGTACAAAATTTACAAACTGGCATGACCAAAGAGAAAATGTTACACACATGTTGCACATTTCTAGTCACTCACACATTTCCTCTTCCACCATTACCATTGACGTTATAGTCAGCATATGAATGCGCAAATGAACATAAGTTTGTAACATCAATTTTCCCAACTGGAGCAAACCTGAGAAGTACAAATCAGGTAACTAAGTACAATGCTCAAAACGTTGCTAAATGTTGCAGAACGCTAAACAAATACAACTAATATACTCCAACCATCTCACTTACCTGAAAGTTTAGAAACTCGTTGGGTATAAGGCTTTGCAGCTCTGAGCTGCCGCAATGCTTTGACGACTTGTCGATCAGCAGGCTGTCACTGGAGCCAGACAGCAGGTTCCTCTCGAGGCACGGGTTCCTGCCTTGGTACGGTTGCAGGGGTGTTCTGCACACGGCCAGCTGGTTCGAGTTCTTGCAGTTCTCCTCAGAGGGCGAGAGGAGCGTCTCCATCGTGGCGACCGTCGCGTCGATCTGGTGGTCGTGCAGGTGGTTGTTGTTGATGAGCGACGTCGGGCTCGCGGGCGGGTGCATCGGGTGGAGGCTTCGGCCCTTTAATGAGGGGAGCTCCAGGAGACGCTCGACGACACAGAGCGTCGTCAAACGGGCCTCGGCGTCCTAGAAAGGGGGTAATAAGTCAATTAGGTATCAATAAAGTGCTACTCGCTTTGTCGCGAGTAATAAAAATTACATTATTGTAATATTCAAGTGTGTTCTCAAAGGCTAATCTACTTATTCTACAAAATATTAGTGGCATTAACGACTACTGTTTGATGGTAATGTTTTTCACATGAGTGCTGGGGAATGTCATAACACAAAAATCTTAAACCAAAGCCTAATTATCTAGTAAAGTGTCAGAGCTCAGTGTCTGAGCTTTCCATAATAGCAGCTATATATTGCTAGAAGTGTATATCATCAGTTTGCTTTTCAACTCTATGCTGACTTCAATATCGTCGTATTATTTATTTATTTGTCAAAATTTTCATACATAAGAAATACAATTTATATTACTTGTTACATTTGTGATAACTAGTTTACATTTTTATCTATGGAAACTTAGTTGTTTTTATGAGGCGTGGTCTTTGTATGTTTGAGATAAGGGCAGCAGAATGATAATTAGTTTCAAGAATTTTGCTGCCGCTTTTATATATTGGGCTAACTTGTGCTACTTTAAATTCTGCAGGGCGTCCACCTAGTTAAAATATTCTATTTATTACGTTAGTTACTGAGATAACAAGGTAGTAAGCTATCTTAGAAGTCATTATGAACTCATTCATGTCTTATTATATACTGTACTTTTATATCAGTCATTAATAAAAGTTGGTTTTTGATATCAAGATCGTTGTGTTAGGATATGATATGATTACGTTTTGCTGTGTTTCTGTAAACTTTTTAGTTATGACATTCTATCAGGAAATGAACGATAGGTGAACCAAGCGATAGGAGACATTGAACATTCCCTTTATTGCGAACGTAGTAAAACCAAGTTATCAAACAGTACATACACCTGTCAATGTGTATGTCTCACCCTCATCAATGAAGGAAATAAAACTTCAAGTCGTTCCCCTACCTGATCCCAGCAGTCCTCGGCGGTCTCGCAGAGCAGCCTCGCGGCCGACGTGTCTTTCCACGATATCGGCCATAGGGGCCTCGCCTTCCTCCTCGAGACGAGCGTCTGCATCTGCTCGAGCGATGGGTTCTCGCCCGCCTCCTTGTAGAAGGGTGGAGCATACGGGTGCGGCTCGGCGTTCTGCATGTCGCTGCACCTCGAGCCGAGCTCCCACAGCACGAGCCCGAGCGCGTACACATCGATCTGCTTCATGGCGCTCTCGCAGTCGCGAAGGTTGACGGCGCCCTCGAGCACCTCGGGGGCCATGTAACGAAGAGTACCTATAAGGCAAATATAATATATAGTATAGTAATAAAAAAAATGTAGTAATAGTAAAGTAGTACAGTATAATACGAAATGTAAGTAGGTTCATTACTACAGGACATTGTCATTGTAGTATCAAGTAATGTCAATTATCATTGACATTGTACATTATTGTCAGCCAATAAATGAGTGAATCGAAATAATATGTTTTATGCTTGCTGGAATAAACCCAGTGCATACAATTAGTTATTTAATAATCAGATACAAAATTTTATATTAGTAGTGTAATTAATGTAAGCATTCAGAAACGAGTCGTTTTGCCTATCGCCTCTGGTATTTTCATAGCATTGTAGGTTTTATTCATAATACTTGAATCAATTTCATTTTCGAGATGCCATAAAAATTGCTAGCTAGTATAGTTACTGAGAACGCAACTTGTATTCGCCAAAATGCACCTTGTTAATATGTAAATTAGTTACCTTACATTTATACAATACAATAGGTTAGAGGAATGACAAATATTTCAATGTGGCAACCACGGGGTTTCTTTTTTTACAATTTATAGAGACTTTCTGTAGTATTGCATGAAATCAATATTTTTCCAACTTTTTCTCAGGTCAATATTTGTTTTTTCCTTGTTTGGTTTTATAAAGAATTATGCATATGTCTCTCTGTTTGTACACTGAAGGTCTAATTATACCTGAAAAACATGGCATGTTCAATGAAATTCAATGAAATAATTCATAAATTCTTTTATGATAATTTTATCATTCTTTTCTTTTTCAGCAATTTCTTTTTCTAAAATATCTTTGTTAAAATGTCCAATTATATAGTACTTTTACTGATTTTGATTTAAAAAATACTTTTGTCTCTTATAAATTCAGTTTTAGGAATGTCATGAGATCTATAAATTGCTGAAGTTTTGAATATCTCCTATTATTAATTTGTCTATAGACGACACTGTAGATGTAAATTTTGTAACCAATGCTAATGTCGCCTATGTGTGCCATGCCTATTGTAAAACAATATTTTTCTCTTGTTAATTTTCTTTGATAAAAATGGTAAAAACAGTTAGAAATCGCTTTAACTTCCGACGAGGGTATGCAATGCACATGGTAATGTGATTTGTTTCAAATTCACCAATCTATGACTCATCACTGTTCCAAAAATGTATAGACTGGTCCCTCGTACTAATTAAAAATTGGTGTACTAACGGTATATGGTGTACTTTACCTGCCTCGCTGATTGCCTTGTTCTCAGCTCTCCTCGGTATGACGGCGAGCCCGAGATCGCAGATGCAGCAAGACAGGTCCGGCCTGACCAAGATGTTCCGCGTATTTATATCCCGGTGGGCTATGCAAGGCTTGCCAAGGTCAGAGTGCAGGTGGGCCAGACCCTTGGCGATGCCAAGGCCCATCCTGCTCAACTTCGGCAGATCTACTGTGTGGTTCCTTAGATAATCCTGGAAAGTTATATTGCTCAAGTCTGCATACAACGTTCCAACACTCCCTGTTACCTGTAAGCACTCCTGTTCCAGACTTAGCAGTAAAATGTAATCAGGCCCAGAGGGGCTGATGGTGAACTCGCCGCCTCCGAAGCACTTCAGTAAGGCGGCATTCTCTCCTGAGATTTTGTACATTTCGTGTTCATTAAGGAAGTAGTTGCGGTGATGGGCTGGGAAGACCTTCACAGCGACGCTCTGGTCTTCGACGACGCCACGCCACACACTACCATACCTCCCCTGACCTACACATGGAAACCATCAAATAAAGAATAAGGTATCTAAGATATTAAAATGGAAGTGCATAATAGTTATGGTAAAGTCAAGTCACAGTGCATCATGAGATCTTTACAAAAAATAGTGATGGATGTAAATTTACAGATGGCAATGTACATCATGACCATGTCAATTATTGTGATCAACACTGGTAGAGACAGGAGTTTCAAAGTACTTATTCTGCTTCATTGTGGCAACAGCAAATATCAGCAGATAGCCCAATGAACACATAATTTCCTAAAAACTTCGCAAAAATTATTATGGGGATAAAAAATTGATTTTTAGTTTATATCTTTTTAAATAAGTACAGAAATGTTAATGTTAGTAATGTTAACTTTACTGTTTACTGTGTGAAGTAATGTTAAGTACAGAAAAATGTTTCAAACAAAAATTGTAGCATGAGACCTTATCTCCATAACTCATCTGAACAATTTCCAAAAACTAGCGTTTTTGGACAAAAATTTAGCATTAATTTCTTGCTGTAATTTTATAAAAACCAAAATTGGTGAGAAATGTTTCAAACAAATGTTGTAGTCAATGTATCATTCCACAACATTGCATCAAAAACATATACAATCTTTATAAATCATTTAGAAACTTTTCAACTTATTAGAAATATTAGATCTGGTTCAAGGTGCCTTACAAGTTCTTTAAAAATGCCATTGACAAGCTACAGTTGTCATAAGTTACTTAGAAACTCATCAACTCCATATCAAGAGTTACATTTTTAACTCCTAGTTATTGTAACCATTCTAAAAATTTCAATCAATGTGTTACAGTTGTCTAGATCTTTCTAAACTTCTTAGAAAACATTACTATTTCATATTTTCAATATTATATTTTTCTTAAGGAAACTCCTTTAAAAAAGCAGTAGCCATGTAACAATTAGCTATGAATTCCCCATGTTTCCTGCAATGCATCAAAATTCCTTATTTCAAATTTCATAGTTTTCTTAAGACACCGATAGCCTATGTTAAATCCATAACTAACCAATGACATTCAACAACTTAAGCTTCTCGAGGCTGTACTCCTCCGGAGGGGGCAACTCGTGTTGGTTGCTTTCGGCGTCGTTCTTCTTCGGCCTCTGCTGCCAACAGAAGTACGATATAACGGCGAGCACGACGACGAAGAACAAGAAGACCAACCCGATCACAATGTAGACAATCGGGTTGAGTTCGGGCTTCGCCGACGGGACGTCGTCTCCAGGACCCGATGCAGCCTCCGGCGCCTCGACGTACACGTCGGTGAAGTTGGAGTTGCACAGGTCCGTCGAGCAACAACAGAACTTGGTGTTGTTCATCAGCTTCGGAGGTTTGTGGTTTGAGACGCAATCTTCTTGTTCACACTCGTTCGAAGGCGATTGCCAGCAACCTTACAGAAAAAAGTAATGAGGTTAGAATAACATGCATGTATGGTCGTTTTATCGGGAACCAGCGTGAGATTTCTAAGTAGCACTTAAAGTGGATTAACGTTAAGTGGTACTTGACGTTTGTAATAAGCTATGTGGCTTTTAATAGTTAAGTGAGTTTTTTAGTCACATTGCGTGATATTTCCTTGCAAACTTTGAATGTAAAGATTAAATGATTTGCTTTATATTTAATATAATATAACTGAATTTCAGTTTAATCAAGTAAGGAATTGTTTTGAAGATCATAAAGAAACCGTTTTAACAAATATTAATTTTTGATCTTATAAGTATACTGTCCGCAAAAGTCAATGTCAAAAAGTCAAGAGTCAGCAACATCTAAGACTCGGACAATACCACATCGCCTTTGAGGATGTTCTCCATAAATGGAGACGAAACATCAGGATGCAACAACCTACAGCATGGCCTTATAGCCGAAAGAAATTTCACTACAACACTCTAACAGTGAAAGCCTTCACACAGGATAATAACCACTTAGTCCTGATATCCTACTTTGAATTAAAGTCCAACACAAATTCATTCACTACAGTAACCTCTGAAACCAGTAATCGATCATATTTTCATAAAAAAAGTTATGGGTATTAATAATTACTGCTTGATTTGATCTTTTGTATCATTAAATGTACCTCTACTAAAATTGTTCCTTTTAAAAAACATAGACAACTGAAACTTTCAATCACATATGGAATAATAGAGGCTATTAAACATAGATAAACTGAGAAAACGAAGGATAAAGAATAAAAATGACCTCAATCTAATCCAAGAATACAAAATGTAGAAAAATCATCTGAACAGAATTACAGGAATTACATCTAGCACCAACCTTGGTCCATGATCCTCGCACTGGTCCCATTGGCCGGGTCGACCTGCCACACGGTGAAGCAGTAGTTCCTCGAGAAGCCATTCGACCTCTTGCACTTGTAACGCGACTCGGAGCGGGCGTCCTCGGGGACTCCGTCCTGGGCGAGGTGCGGGATGCCGCCCCTGAAGTGGGCGCACACGATGTACCCGTCGTCGGGCTCGTCGAGCGTTCCCGTTGACGCCAGCGCCACCAGAAGCGCCCACAGGCATAAGCAGAGCATCGGCGACATGTCCAGTCAGACTAGGGGGCTCAAGGGAGTCATGTCCTGGAAAAGGAGAGTGCAAGTCGTCAGTGGAAAATGCTATACTAGTTATATGAGTAAAGAATATAATAATAATAATAATAATAATGCCTTTATTTTTACGTGCTACACAACAAAAACAAAAAGAATGAAATCGTGAGGCTCAAATAGAATGTAAAAAAGGTGAAGTCTAGTGATGAAATAGCCTATAAGCTTATCCAACCTGCTCTACTTAATTTCACCTAGAGTAGAATATTTATATTTAGAATAAACATATCTTCTCTTTTTTTACTTCTAATTTTTATTTGGGATAAGTTAATAACAAATTGTAATTGTAACAAATAAGCAACCACTGTGCCTCATTCAGATCCTGAGAGATTCGATCAGATATACAGATTACATAAATGAAACAAAGACATGAGTTGTGGACTTTTTAAATTCTGTTTTTCTGGTACTGCATTAAATAATCTCCATAGGCGACTTCATCATGATTAATAAGGAGAGTACAAGAGAATCATAACATTTTCGGCTTATTTTAATAGAAACACAGGCTATTGTGAAGAGCAGCATGACGGGACTTCGGAAAAATATCAATGCAGTTTTTAGTTTTGGGGTCCCTAGATGTTAAAACCACTCTGTTCAAAAAGATTATATATATATGTATCCAAGAAATACAATGTGTATTTCTGTAGGAATACAAATGAAGTGAGGTTTCAAAGCCACATCCTCTAAGAAGCACTTTCATAAAAGATACTTTTGGTTAAATTGACCTTTAGTATTGACAATCACCTCTAGTATTACATGTGGTATCTTTTGTCGGTAAATTTTCTGAACATACCACAAATTTGTCCTTTTGAATAAAATATGGGCATTCAAAAATTTGTAATTTGAGTTTTATTACGACCAGGGGTTATCCTATCTGTACAATCCCAACTTCAAATCGGTGGTGTGGATTTGACACCTACCGAATTCCAATTCGAATCTTGTTTACCATTGCCGAGTGATTTTTCTTGGAACAGACTTATTAAAACGATGAATGAAAGGCGTTTGAACTCTCCTAAAAAATATAAAATTTCGATATCCAGAAACTTCAAAACAAGTAGCATTCTATCAAATTGATAAGTCATCCAACGTACATAATTACGTTGTTTCGCGACTTATCTCCAGTCAAAACAAAAATATTGATTTTTTTCCAAAAGAAACAAGACTGACACGCGAACATTCCCTTGAGACAGATAAGAGGCGGGCACTGGCACCGGGACCGTTCGCTCGTCCTTACCTGTTAACGTTGTCCGAAGAAAAAGTGAAGAAACAGATACACCAAGTCGGCTAATGCCTCTTCTGTCAGGGTCTTATCCTACGATTCTATTGAACGATCTGAGGAAATCAAACGCTCCACTCCATCCTTTCCGTTTTCGATTATTGATGCGCGTCGCCCGACCGCACATAGACAAACGTCGCAAGTTCCGCATTTACAGTTAATAGACCCGTCTCCATAGACAAATCAGACAAATTAAGAATACACCAGGCAAGTGGCCAAATGGCCAGAATATTGTAACGCGGATTCAGAGAACAGTGCCTCTGGTTTCTCGCCCACCTCCCACCACTAGTGACGGAGACGGTAGATCGTGTGCATGTGAAAGATAAAGGTAGACAGACCCATAGACATATTAAGGGTAGACCAGCCAAGGTATGGGCCGGTCTGTGCAAAAAGGTGTGACACCGATTTTTACCCCGAGTGATCTAGCTATCTTTGTCTTCTCTCACACGCATATGATCGACTGCATATAGACCACCGTTTGCTGATTCTGTGTTACAACATTCTGCTCACCTGCCTTACCTACTTTTTATATGTCTATGCTCTTCTCACGACATGAAAGAGAGAGAGAGAGAGAGAGAGAGAGAGAGAGAGAGAGAGAGCATGAGCGGCACTTATACAGATACTTATGGGATAACAAAACGCGAAGCTATAGATGCGTGCGCTGATGGTGGAGTTGAAAGTCACTTTCATAGAGCCCATAGCGTCCCAAAGTAGGTCCCAATAGAGTAATCTTTTCATGCAGGCCGACCGATACCTTGCCTGGTCTACTCTTCAAAGATCTATGCATAGAGTATTGTTCTATGGTCGTCCCTCAACGCATTGGTCGAAGAATACAGGTAAACATTTGACAGTTCACAGCTTAGTGTTGTGTTCTGCGACTCCTGACGTTTCGAAAGCTATCAGTTTATGCGTACTGAACCGTGACGTCACGTCAACCGCCATGACAGATAGGAGCGTTTTCGCGCTAAAATTCAAATCAATATGAAAACTTCCAATTTTTTTTTTAATTTACATGTTAGTATTTTTTAATATGTAGTCAATCCTAGTGAATATATTTGGCAACAAGTCAAGTAAAACATTACGGTATGAAACACTACACCAAGTCTTAGTGGAAGTGTTATAATATTAATAAAAACTATTTGGATTTGGAAACTATTAGCTCGGATGCTAGGAAACTTTCTGGTACTATCAGAATATTTTTTCAGAACGGTTTTGAAGACATGGCCAAGACAATCAACTATCTCTTATTAAACGACCTCTATACCGGTAAAGTACTTGTATGTCACTTATTAATTCCAGAAAAGGAAAGCACAGACTGTTTGTTGAAAAGATTAAAAAGAATGCAATAATTACATAGCGATATATTTTAGATATTTTAGTAAATCATTACATTTTTTTAATATACATTTAATGAAAAATAAAAATAACAATAGAAAGTAGAGGAAACGGAGGTTACTCACAGAGATGAAATATGACTAGATGAATGTTATTCACTATTAGAAAAGATCAATACAATAGTACATTAAAAATAGAAAAATAATTTGTAATAATTCACTTACTTTCTAGCCTAAAACAACTTCAAATTGCAGCGAAACATACATGTATTTACATTAGTTTGTTTAATGTAAAATAAGTATTACTTGGTTTAAGTATGAATGCAACTTAATATCTCCCATTTCTGTCAGAGTATTTCCCAGAGAGTTTACTAACGGAATATCTATCACTATACTTGTCGTCGCCATACTTCTCCTCGGCCTTATAATGAATCTCAGACGAACCTATGTTCTTCTGCCAGTAGTGAGTCCAGTAGAGATCGTCTGGGTTTACTTCACTAGGCCGCCTCACCTCTTTGCAGATCACTACACAGTAGATGAGACTTCCTATTAGAGTCAGGAAGCCGAATATCAGGAATACTATTCCCAACACCCTGGAAATAAATGATCAAGGTTCACTTTTAATGAAAAAGTAACTATTTTCACTATTTCAACACACTTTGCATCTACTTACCACACGAATAGTGGCTCGAAGAACTGAATAACAATGACGAATCCTAATGTTATCAGAATGATTCCTAAGTTCAATAGAAGCATCAAACAGCACATCCCTTTGATGTTAGGACAGAAAGGGTTGGGCGCGACCATGGCCTCCATCGTCATTCCTGCTTTTCTCTTCCCTTTGGATTTCGAAGTGCTCGCCACCGAAGGTGATATAACACTCCCAGCGCTCCTGTAGGAGTAGTGACTAGGAGCTCTAAAACACAGTTTGGGTAATTTTATATATGGATAAATATCGAACTGTTAAAATAAACTGAAACGCCTGTACATTCAAGAGCTAACAGATGTGGGGAATGAGAAGAAAATGTTGGTAACAATAATCGATCTACCAGTGTATATAGTATGCTACTTACCTGATATCTGAATGAGCTTTGTAAGCACCACTTGTTACGTAAATATCGGAACCATTGGTATCGTAACCGCTACCTCTGCTCATGGCTGAAGGGGCTCTCGGGGAGCTCATGTGGCCATTGTGGTAGCCACTATTTTTCTGGTGGCTTTGCCCATTCACCACCGTATATGGCTAAAATACAAAATCTTGAAAGTAGATATTCATTAGAGTTTATCATATTCACTCACCACTGATGTATACTCAGACAGGGTCCTCTCTGAAGGGGCCCTCTGGCTTTCTTCCCCATCCGAGTAAGCGAGATTCCTGGATATGTGCACCGGAGTAGGGGAATGGTTCAGTCTTGGAGTGGCGACATAATGGTTCTTAGATACGCGTTTCGCCATGTTTATCTTGTTTTGATTCAAAAAGATGCCATCCTAGGAGAAAATTGATATAATTAATGGGCCAGGAATGTAAAATAAATGTAATTCACGACAAACAAAAACAGTGCTGCCCGTGTTTAAAACCATTTGGTGTATTCGACCTTCAGTGCTCGAAATGTATGCATAAGCTAAGGGAACACCTTTTCTCTTATTGAAGATGATGTCATCGTATTGTTGTAGTTAGTTATTCATGTGCACACCTGATACTCTTGACATTGTATGTTATTTTCGTTCAGGTACAATTAAGTAAGTATAATTTCACTTGTACCCTTTCGAGTTAATCATATCTACATTTTTAAAATTACGGTTATATTAGTAATCCTACGCTATTAATAACTACTACATAAGTACTCTCACTCATTATATGTGCAGTTTCATAACTTTCCACATTAATTAAACGTTAACTGCTCATATGCTTATGCAACAAACTAAATATCAACTTTTTTAAAGTTATGTAAAATCGAATGAGAATTTATGTGGTGTGAATCAAAATTCCTTGACCTTTTTCATTTTATTGGTCGATGACAATAAAATTATACAGGAATTATTGCAGCTAAACATTCAGAATGCAATTAACCGAAATGTAATTTGGGCCGTTTTATTACGAAAATCTGAAGAAACGGTAATTGAAGATCTCCTTATACTGAACAATCCATTCATTCCCTCGTTTCGCAATGCATCATTATTGTTAAAACAATTTTTTAACAATAATAATTGTTTCACGTTGCGTCAGTAATGGGAAACTATATAGAAATGGTACTGAAAGCAAAAAAATAATATGCCATGATGGTGATCGAACGAAATGAACTGTTAATGGAGTAATTTGGAGTAAAATACCTTAGATGAAACTCATAAGGATACATTCATTCTTCACAAATATAGTCCGTGAATAGCACTGGACCACCTTGTACACTCTTTGTCTCACCAATATCTTTACAGGACCATTTTAGGCGCATCGACCGTACACAATTTTATTATTATTTATCTCCGTTTCGTACGGTCACCGAGCCCAAGGTAACGTTACAGTTATTCCCACTGCATTAGAAAACTTAAAGGAAAACTCACTCGGGAATGTATAGGAAAAGCGCACACACGTCCACTCTCACTTTCCCGTTGAAATTCCGCCTTGTTGTTGTCTCACGTGTGTAGGCACCAAAAGTGGAAACGTTACGTTACCATACAAAGGCTGTGGCGGTTCTGAGGTCGAATAACGAGTCGCCTTGCGACCTGTTTCTCTGGTGACTATGAGGAAATCTTATGGGAGTTACGTCACAGATTGTTGCCACTACCATAAGTCTGGATCGCTTCGCAATCGTGGAAAATGGATATCGTCCGGGGAAAATCGCGGAAAGCGGAGACTTCGACGAGGAGTCACGCATGTAACCTTGCCGGAAAGAAATAAAAAGTTTGAACTCTATTCGGGGAGCATCAGCATCTCTTTGTACGTAACAAGTTATTTACTGAGAAAGTGAGAGAGAGAATAAACAATTCTAAGATCCCCCACGTACAAGAGATAGAAATGGTAAAGTTTTTGTAATAGCCATTGAAAGTTCAGAATTAACATTTTTTGAGTTTTCTTAATTTACTTACTCGGATGTTGTTTTTGTAATTTTTGTTTGGATGCAATTTGTTAATATCTCCGTTAATTGTAAACGAATTTTGATTATTTGTATAAACTGGAGTAATTTATTGATTTATATTGGTGACATACTATGTCACCTAAGCTGATTATTACAGTTCTAGAATACGCATTAAAAAATCGAACTGGGAAGAGAATGGTATAACCACAGATGGAAAACAGCTCAGGTTTGCAGATGATATAGTGCTTATATGAGAGGGCATTGGCGAAGCAAGATTGGTGCTTCAAGAACTGCAGACTCTTTGTTCCAGCGTCGGTCTGAATATCAACATCCCAAAAACAGAATTTAAGACAAACTTGGTACCAGATGATAACATCCATATTAATAACAACGTTGTCGGATTAGTCCACTTGACACTGGACATCTATTTTGTGATGTTATACTGAACAGTTATATTCTTTCCTTTTGATTCTTGGAGTGAAGTTAGGTACTTATAACTAAATGGGTGTTAAAGGTTGTTAAGGATGCCCCCTTATGTATAGCTGATGCCAGTGCAAATGGTTTACTTGTAAATTTAAAGTTTCGTATTATCAAGAAATGAAAGGACGTGAACCGTGCTTTATAAAACTTTAAAATTATAATGTCACACTATTTTGAGGGTTTTGTGTAGAATCCTCGGAAGAAACTAGAAGTGAAACTCAGAAACCCAGTGTAAACCTCCTAGACTATAAATTTTAAGCAAGGATTTATTTATTGTTATTATTTGCTTCTCTTGTTAATGTATACTACACTATTTTTCACCTATCCTATTTGGTTTGGGGCACGTCTTCATTAACCGAATGGAGTTTTTGGCGAATTGCCTTCCAGGTTTGATGAATTTCACGATCTGATCCATATTATACCTAAAACAAGCCCTGAATAGTGTGTGCTTCGCACACCCAAATCTAGGATTCGTTGGAACCATTATAGTTTTGAATTATTTGTGATAAATAAGAAAGACTATAGTTTATATCGGAAAAATTTGTAACATAAATGAATACATGATTTAAATATAATATATAATAATATAATATAATGGTATATTATTATATATATTATATGATATATATGTAATATAAGGTGCATTTCCGAAAATTCTATTCTAATCTAAAACACGTTTTCAAAGAGAATTTGTAATTGAATATTTTTTAATGTATCATTTACATATTTGGGTATGTGCCAACACAAAAAAATCTGAATGAAAAATAATAGATAACGATCATGCAACTCACTGTTGTTAATCGAAAAGCACAGACAATTCACATTTATCTCAACTCTTATAAAAGATAAACAATCGATAAATGAACAATTTTAATTACAGCTAAAACCCTATTAACATGCACGGTTTTGAAGTTTTCTTTAAATATGCAATTAAACAATGTATTTATCCAACAGCTCTTCATCCGAACTAATTTCCATCTTAACAAGTACTTAAAATAGCACTCCAGCCTTATCCAGCTTATCATTAAAGTGTTATCACCTTCAAATCGACCTAATTATCACTGCTATAAAATAACCAACGGAGCACCATTCAAATACACCTACAAGATGCATTTGCACTTTAATTTTCTTCTTCTTTTTACTGCAGTTCTAGCAGAGAAGGTCCGCTACGACGATTACGCCCTGTACAACTTGATCCCGCACAATGACGACGCGTTGGATTTCCTCCGGGAACTCGAACACTTTCCGTCAAATTACAATTTTTGGTCTCCCGTTGGGAGAGTCGGGATGGCAATCCAGATTTTGGTGTCGCCAAAGGACAGGGAAGATTTCGAAAGATTATTGGATGGGATCAATGTGAACAGCGAAATTTTGATGGAGAACGTGCAAGAGGTGATCGATGAAGAGGAGATGAAGCTTAAGTACCGGGATGGAGAGTTCGGGTGGGATACGTACCACGATTTGGAAGAGGTAAGAGGTTCAAAGTTTTGTTAAAGGTTTCATTAATTGGTCATGTTTGCTTTCAGATATACGACTGGTTGGTGAGTTTGAGCGAGAGATATCCTGATGTAGTTACCATTGTAACGGGTGGAACGACCTATGAAAACCGCTCTATTATAGGAGCAAAAGTGTCCTTCAGTGAGGGCAATAAAAATAACGCGATTTTCATCGATTCCAACATCCACGCTAGAGAATGGTACATCTAAAACAATGCACGAGCGACAAAAATTATTTATTACAATTTCAGGATAACCGGAGCTGTCAACACATACATCCTAAATGAAGTTTTAATTAACAAGGATGAAGACTTCAGGAACCTGGTTGAAGCCTATGATTGGTACATATTTCCAGTGATTAATCCCGATGGTTTCGCTTACACCCATAGTACAGTAAGTAAAGTTACTCTGTTACATCTTGGAAGGTTTATTGTGTCATTAGGCCAAGCTTCTACTGATATAATTTACGTTTAACTTTGCATCTACTCAAATTTTACTACCTCATATAATGAGAGTGTTGCTTTCGGGTCGATTTTTGAAACTAAAGATATTCGCTTTTCTGAACGTTTTGAGTTTTTCCGAACATCTCAATTTTGATAACAGATTCGTAATTAGCGACTCCAAAAAATTCCAAGTAGGTTATTTGAGATCGTCTACAATACTCAACTATATTTAATAATAACTAACTCAATAATCTACTATTTAAAATTTCTATTTGTAATAACTTTTATTCAAAACATTTTTTTCTAGAATCGCCCTAAAGAACACTTTACTCTGAGAGTTTCCAAAGAGATTGTAAATTTATTTAAAGCACGTGCCTCATATGCCAGCTATATGATGGACACATCGCCAATTTTTATTTCCAGGATCGTATGTGGCGTAAAACTAGAGTCCCTTACGGTAACTGTGTTGGTGCTGATCCAAACAGGAACTGGGCATATAAATGGAACACTGGTGGTGCCAGCACTAATTCCTGTAGCGAGACCTACAACGGACCCAATCCTTTTTCCGAACCTTGCACTCAAACTTTATCTGACTTCATATCTACCATCGGAGAACAACTGAAAATTTTAATCAGTTTCCATTCCTATTCACAATTATTGATGGTGCCTTATGGGTACACAACGGATAAATTAGATAATTACGAAGAGACTGTAAGTAACAAACTTGAATTATTTTAGGAAAACATAGACCAACAGGAAGACACTTAAATGATAAATTTAGTACCTGTAGTGCCTAAAAATATAAAGCACCATGTTAGTTTGAGAGGAAAACAGAACGATTACTTTTGTACGAGTATATACTAAGCTTCTATTTATGGATTTCAAAAATAATCAGCTTAGTCAGTTATTGGGACTTATTTTTACAATATCTACCATGCACATTCTGTAATAATAATTAGGTTTCAGTTGGTTTACAAGCAACGGCTGCCTTGGCAAATCGATTTGGAACTATATATACAGTCGGAAATATCGGTGAAACAATATGTAAGTACCACAAGTAAATTAACCTAAAATAATGGTTTCTGTCTTCAGATATTGCCAGTGGTAACAGTATAGACTGGGTAAAAGCGAATTACCTCACACCATTCGTTTACACATATGAATTACGCGACACCGGTAATTACGGTTTCTTGTTACCTCCTGAGCAAATAATACCAACAGCTGAAGAGACTTTAGATTCAGTATTGGTGATACTGAGAGAAGCCAAGAGAAGATTAAATCCATAAAAGTTTTACAGCACAATCAAACAAAATTTAAAATAATGTATTTCAGTAATATGTATAATGAATAAATTTAACACATAAAAAATAATTTTTTTAACATGAGTTTTATTGAGATTTTTATTATAAACACATTTCTCAAAAAGCCTAAATAGACCAATAGTAATAAATCTTACTCATAGTAAAAATTTGCAATTTAAACAACAAACCTAAAACCTCTTAGCGAACTCTTGAAAATACAATAAAAATATTTGCACATTCAATAATCTCAGATTAGAAAATCACATTTTTTTTATTAATAAGTAAATATAAAATATAAGGAAATTTCCACTCGTATCATTTTTATTTTTGCTAGAGGAAGAGAGATCCGAGAAAACATCGATTGGAACAAATATTATAGTAAACTCAAAAGCTCATCAACTAGACACCACATTTGATCGAGCCAAAAAAACACAATTATAGATTTCCCTTTTCTTAGCTGTTTAATCAGAATGAGCTTTTGTGTACTAAATAGAATTCGCAAGCAGATCTGTGATATATGAATCAGCTAATACTTCTAGTACTAATATAAAACAAATAACCTAGTAAATAGTACAAGAAAACGAAAAGAGGAAAGAGTAATGGAGTACTGTGATGATATGTTCATAAATAAAACAAACAAAATCGAGAATGGTATGTAGGTAATGCTGGTAAAATAAAAACATCGCCAAGCCTCTACCAAACAAACACATTCAGTAAATTAAATTTAAATATCACAGATTGCTTAACATCAAATGAGGTGAGGAAACACTTTGATCATAAATTTTGGCCGTTTCCTTTTGAGCGGGAAATCGTAATTTCAAAGAGAGACCCAGGCAGTTGAAGTTTTCAGCATATTACCTACATACGACATTAAAGAAAAAATCCAATACATACGTAACTTACGCGTGTCATCGAAAAAGGTAACAAGTAGTAAGATACAAATATTTATATACTATGTATTTCAATCACGGCCCTAGTGCCTGATCCTCTCCCAGAACGCTTGCCGAAGGGCGGACCTCGTCGGACTCAACTCGCAAGGGCTGGGAGTCGGTGGACTGAAACCTTCGTCCGCTGATAAAGTTAAGTCTTCTTCCTCTTCTGAACTCAGCAGTTGTTCTAAAGCGGCTGTTCCATGAAAGCTCTAGGAAAACAACATACAATTGAAACAAAAGTATATTTCGAGTAAGAGCTTTTCAAATATGTCATAAAATTTGAAAAACCCTTAATGATGATTTCAATAATGGTAAAAAATAAGTAAATAAGAAAGTTAGTGCTAGTGTTAGTGCCCAGCTTACTTCGTAACCCAGTGCGTGTTCGGATAGTTGTTAGTGTGATTATTTCGTAGTGCTTTCGAAATCTAACTTACAAATATTAGAAACATTCTATTAACTGTCGTGAAGATTGTCAGAAGTCACCAGCAACCACTATTGTTTAGCAAAGTAGAAGACACCTATATAAGCAAATTTACATGCTGTAGTACCAGTAAGTTTAAATGTATATGGAATTAATAATAGCTTTAATTTGAAATTGGGTTTTTAAAAATGTGGCACATAAACCAAAAAAATAATCCTTTTAAAATTAGATCAAACTTGCACAAAAAAGTACAAATACACATGTCCTTCGATAATAATTTCTTGAGAACAGATTTAAAGAGGTAATAAGGGCATTCTTTTAATATTATTAATTGCTGTTCAAATATAACACACCACCAAATTTATACTATTTGTAACCTTTACCCAAATGATTTCCAACTGAAAACTACATCTGAACAGTAACAATAAACAAAGATTTAGATTTCCCATTTTAAACAACTATAATTATAACTTATAATTCACATTACCTGTGACCTATGAACAGAACTAGAATGAGATGGAGAACTCTCCTGGCTGTGATTCGCTTCCGTGTAAGACTGAGTCATCTGATTCGGACCTACTCCGAGGCTTTGCCTCTTTGCCATCTCCTTCTTCTTTCCTTCGGCAGCGGCCTTCATCGGGTCGTAGCTCTTCCTCCTCTTCCAGTTCTGGAACTCGACTTCCCGACTGGAGAGGGAGGAATTACTCCGGGCACCTCCTTGTTTCTTACCTGAAATGATAAAACAGCATTGAATAAAGATTTAAGTAGTAAGAAGTCAGGATTTGTTGTTTTCCACCTGATAATTTTCCATTAGCTAAGCATGAGATTAATAATTTTTCTTTTAAACAAAGCTGAAGCACTTGATCCACTACATCTATTCAGAGCTACGGCATCATAAGAATGACTAATCAAGGTACTTTAATGATAGATCACACAGTTACAATCAATGGGGCAACTAGCCTGTGGGAAAGTATTAATAGGTGTCCCTCAAGGAACTATCCTAGGGCCTTTTCATTCAACCCATTTATAAAGTGTCCACTAATTGAGTATAATGACGATGTGCGTTAGACTTCTGAAGTTGAGGCGGGATAATCACGTTGTGAGTAGATCTAGATATGAAATCCCACGTGTTTCTGATGGAATTTATATCAGGCGAGTTCCCTGGCAATTACACCTGAGTACTATTTTCTTCAAGTGTCGCCTGAACCCTTAATAGATAATAAATAAAGGTAAATAATGGGTCTAATTACGTGTCCAATGTAATTTTCAGTAAATTTTACTGGACATATTCTCTAGTATTAGTGGAGTTTGTCAGTTGAACATTATCCCATCCCAAAACACATTATTGTACTTCCTTGGAATGATTGGAATGTAATGCACAGCAATAATTTTTGTTCTGTTTAAATAGGATACTTCATACCCTGGCAATTTAATTGGAGAAAATTACGAAAATCGCTTGGCCACAATGCGAGCAAAACTGACAAAAAAATCTTAAAATATTCGCACTAAGTGAATAACTTATCTTAACTTGTTTTTACTGGATTTTTTAGCCACAGAAACTAGCTTGTTTTCATAAAAATGGTAAACATAGTTCAATTCGAATATATGGAAGGTCCAATACTTTGGGTGTCGTGTGTATTTTTGCTATCCTTAATTGGAAGCGAAAAGATCGACACCCAACCGAGTTTGAAGCACGTTTTTCCACCGCGACCTGTCCTCCTAACCACGTATGCAGCTCGAAATTTTTATATTCTGCACTCAGTATTTGCACTGCGTACAAGTCTTGTAAATTTTTTAACTCCAGAAAAAGTGCATGGATAAAAGGACTGAACTTTTTTGTTTCAAATGGCGGCGACATCATTTAGAAATTTCAATAAATAAAGTGCTATTTATTTTTTAAAAAGTTGTTTTTCGAAAAAAATTTGTCGTAGAGTAAAAGTTTTAAAATATATAGAACATCACTTAAGTGCAAATTGGATGTTGTGGGGATATGTAGACCGATTTCGAAGAATTAAAATTCAACTTGAAGGCGAATTATGCTATAACCTTGGTAATGAGTACAATTACGTAGAGTGTATAGTTTTCGAGATATTAAAAAACATGATTTTTAGATTTTAAAACGTTGTTTATAACGATTTCTAAAATGAGATTTTGCACACTTGTTCCTCATTGTGATGAAAAATAATTAAAATTGTCAAGAAAACCTGTATTATGAAGATGGCACGTACAGTTCTTGGCGTAGAATAGACAAATAAAAATATAGAGGGGGATTTTGTTATTCTATTTTATTTCTGAGCATCTACTAACGTCACAATTACATCAATAAATTCCTCAGATTAAAAAGGATTAAATCATAAAGAGTTCGATAACTCAATTCGATTATTTCATGATAAAGTGATTGACCCGTGATAAGACAAACAATTCGAAGATTTAAAAATTGGAATTGCTGATTTATAGCTCCGAATATGGATAACGCAGATTCTAATTTGGAACTCTGCCGTCACAAAAGCCTCATCCACCTGACGAAAATGTGGGTGTAATGTAAATGGCAAGGTAATAAAAAACCACACACCTTTCATAGCATTAAGGAGTCTCAAGGTGATGCCAGATGATGTTACTGTAATTAATTTAATCAGACAAAATAGACACGATACAGAAGTGCCAGCAGAAATGAATAATGATCCGACTGTCAGTTGTGATAACAATTTCGCCAATCACGACGTTGCTGCGTCGGTTATTTTTCTACATTTATTTAACGCCGAAAATTTAATTATGGAATTGTACACAATTGCTCAGCGGACCGAAATAGTCACAATGTTATATACCGTAACTATTATTGTTCTCTGGTTCTGACACAGTGAACATACGGCTTTGCAACGCGTTTCATCAGTGATTACAGAAATATTAAATTACGGCGGAAAAAATGTTTCGAAATCATCCACCTGCTGACCCATAAAACGACCTCAACATTATTAAGAAAAAGACGGGTTTTGATTCGAAAATTATTTTTAGCTCTTCGACCTGAATAATTTTCAAAACAAGCCGTTTAAAAACGCCCCGCATTCCTACATTACGCCACAGGTATTAGTGACCTCCAAAAACCTAACTGTTAAAGTGAGAAACCTGTATGGTAGATATACCATAATGAAGAAACAATGGGCTAGAATTCTCTCGACAATTATACCGTACAAATTCACGGTTCTAACGTACCGCTAATTAAGTCATAGGCGACTTTATACGTAATTAAGTTACCTAATTCGCAAACGTTGCAGTATTTTGTTTGCACTGGCTAATACCGCGAAGTGTTTATTATTGAAATTAGTGCTCTTTGTGCCATTCGAGGACGAACATTTCTAAGGATTCAAATTATTTATACTTTCGTAACTGAGTCACGATTTCCTTCTCTGCAGCAAACGCTGCGCTTCCTTCTTAAAACCTTCCTTATAGATTGTTTACATTCGTTCGGGATAGGATAATAATTTTGGTGGTTTTAATCGAAGAACTCCGTTGCCCCTGAAGCGTAGGAGGAGGATGAGTATTTTTATTCCACGCGATTATAAACACAAGTTTCTATTTTTTAACGAACCATTTATCATGTAAACAACTCGAATTACACAAGAACGATATGAAATTAAACAACCAAAGAAAGTTTTTAATTATAGAACGGAGTACTGCAGAATGTAACGACCACACGCGAGATTTAAGACATAAAATTTTTATTTTAGAGTTAATCCATTATTACTCTACATTTTAATTCACGTGCGGCACGTGCTTATCAAAATTGTTGGTTATAAATTCTCATGAAAGTTAATGTCAGTCCAGAAATAGATACCAGATAGTGGATAATTGGCTTTGGAACATCTGTACAAACACGTAGGCTGCTTAATAAAAATTACAAAATAGAATCTATACAACTGTATCAACTTCACTTCCAGGGAATGAAGTTTAAAGGAGTTTCGCTCTACGGTTTTATCCTACTGTTGTGTAACCTCCTGTATATGAAGTGCTGAAATCTTACTACCTCATATCTTCTCGAAGTTATTTATTAGTTTGTTTTTATCTATTATCTACTAAGTTTATCACATCGTTTCTTTTCTTTCTCGTTGGTCTTCCATTACTTCCACTTCTGTAATTAAAGGGAGAATAACATTGACAACATATTGCTTAGTAAATATACAGTGAGTCTCTAACTTGGAATAAATTCAGTAAATCAAAGACACATTATGTTATCGGAAATATGCTTGGACAGGTCGATTAGTATTTTTGATGTACGAAAATGTAGAAGCTAGAGTCTGAAATATACCATTCATATGTTGCTGGAATAACTTAATTAGCTAGAAAATAGTCCAAAGGCGACAATTATTGGAAACTAGGCATCTTTTAAGACGTGAACTAGCATACATACCGACACCACTGTTATCAAGAAAATAACTCAGATGTGACACTTATTAGAAACTATAGTAACGTAGTGCTGTTAATATCATAGTAAGAAGTTTATCAACCAATCTACAGCACATGAAACCCTTAAATAAGGTGAAAGGTGCAACAAGAGTTACGAAACTGCGGAAAAGCCTCTTTGCGCCGCCCAAGCGTATAGACTTTCCTCATTATTCCAGACAAAAGACGGAGTTTCTATTTGGTGGGAGCCAGTCTTCCGCGAAATCGAGAGAAACGTCGAAGGTTCGGGAAGATTCCAGTAATCTTACCGGAAGTATAAAGACGGATCCATCTTCGAGTCCACAGATTCACAGATTTCGAGGGTAAATAGCGACTAGTGAATATGGCATCGTAACGTGAATGAAGTTAAGTAATGATTAAATAAATAATAACGTTTCATAAGCAAAGAGAATATTCATTGAGGGAAAATTGATTTTTGATTCAATATATTTTGCCTCACTACTCGCTATACAGCAGACACCTATGAAACAATCAATTATCATTATTGTTGTTATTTCATACAAGAGGAATCATAATAACTCACCCAGAGTACTATACCCTCATTCCCCATAACAAATCATCTTCATCAGAGCAGTTCTAAACAAAATAACTCCCAGAAGACACCCAAATAATATATTCCAATCAGCTTTGACAGCTTTTACATTTAATTTATGGGTTTTTAATGTGATGTTTATGATTCTTTTAATTCGTATGTGCCATGTCTCTCAGGGCCTGAGAGATGACACGAATTGTATGCTAGCAGCTAGCCTTTTTATGACTTAATAAGCCCCAAATGAAGTAGAAGTATTAAAAACTAGGAACCTGTATTCGAGTTAGCGGTAAATTTAATTATTACATAGCTGGAAATGTTGTTCAGGCAACATCCGGTGGCTTAGACTTTAGTGGTTTGTATTTATATGTTAAATTAAAACTGCCTATGTGTATAAAGTGAGAAATATTTAAAAAACATTTAGAAGTCAGAATTTTAAAATAAAAAAAAGCCGCACAAAGAAAAACCCTTGAAGTGGTGTATCACTTGATACCTGTTTCCATAAAAATTTATATGACGGTCCTCTTTAAGGTCAAAGGGATTTGGTTGTAAATAATTAAACCAAGTGTCATGTTTCACATAACAACTGACATGTTCGAGGTTGCTAGAAAACTGATTATCATATTCAAAAATTTCAGATGTTTTAGATGACCTATTTTGTACATCTACAATATAAAGGTGTATGTCCAAAATGTTATAACATTATGTAAACAAAAGTTATATTGTACTCTCTGAATATTTTGAAATTTTTTTTTAAATTTTTTTATTTGTATTACTGTATGCATTATTACCACATACGCATACATCATTAACAAAGTTCAATATTATTTCGATATGTCAGTGTCGAAGACACTCGGCCATACTCAATATGTAATTTGTAGTTTAAAATTGAATAAAGAATTGAATTTTATTTTTGAATCAGAACCATCCTCGATTGATGAAATAGAATTCTGCAAAATAACTGCTATAAAAAATAATTTGAATATAAACTTGTTTTTAAAACGCACTAAAAAGTATTTCTCATAAAAAGTATAAAATAATTTCTCCTAGCCCACTACAGATTTATAAACCCATACAGATTCCTAACCCCATATAAATTATTATGAAAACTTGTGATTGTGAATTTTGGATAGTTGTGAAAATACAAGATTAAAAAAAACGTAGGTGTATACATGGTACGCCACATGAAGTACATGGGCTGTAGAGAGTGAAATATTCATGCATCAATTATCAATATACATGTCTTATCAACTATTACATGTGCCCCACGTTTTTCATTTTAAATCTTACAAGTGTTTTCATAGCTGTCAAAAATTTACAATTACAATTTTATAGGACAATCCGTATTGGGATTAGGGATCTGCGTGGGGTTAATGTGTACTGGGCTAGGAAAAATTATTTTGTCATTTAGTGTGCTTTAAAAACGAGGTATATTAAAAAAATTACACATTCAAATGGTGTTCTATTTTTCAGTCTTGCTTGTCTAAAATGTTGCATTCGATTTTAAACATCTTATAACAGTCTAGTGACAGCCAGATTCGAAGCTCTAGCTTCTCGCCACAGCCAAGTTTTCCAGTAGGTCATATGGATATGGACAAGTTAGTTTAAAATCAATTGCAAAATTGCAAACAGATAAAAGACAAATGGGAGTTAGTAAAAACGTTATAATTACAAAAATTCTCTTACTATTGCCATCCTTCTTGAAACCCTTAGGTGCGCTATTCGTTGTCGGCGGTTTCGTCGTTCGCATACTAATCCTACCACTATCTGTCCTAGAAAAAACTTGAGCCCTATTAAGCGCCGTCTTCGTTGCACTTCCCATCTTTGGCACATTCTTCCCGTCGAGCTTGACGGACGGCGGCGGCGTGGACCTCTTCGTGACGTTCAGCAGATACCTGCTTTGGATGTCATTGGTCTTCATCGGCTTCCGATCAACCGATATCGCCCGTTCCTGCTTCACCTCCGTTCTCCTCCGCATCTCGGGGGTGTTCGGGCACCTGAGCTGCGCGAGCTCGTTGTCGACGCGCGCCCGCCTCAGGCTGAAAGTCTTGTTGCATCTCGTGTTCGTTATGGTTGACAGGTCTTTCCTCTTCTGCAGGCCCTTCTCGAAATCCTCCTCGGAACTTGATTCCGTGTCGCCAAACTGGCCGCGGTCGATCTTCTGGTGTGGCACGACATTAGTCCTCCTAGTTATGAAATTTGGTTTGATGGATGCTGTGGAAGAACTCCTTTGGATCGACGTAGTTTTTCTTGGTATATTTGGAGAGTTACAAAAGTTGGACTCTTTCTGGGGTAACGTAATATTAGTATTCTTTGGTGAGTTTCTGTTGGAGAAGCTAGTCGATCTCCTAATCGGGGAGTTGTTTGGGGAGTTCTGGACTTTTTTCTGGGAGTATTGATTAAACAGGTTTGTGTAAGTTTGATCAATACCCTGTAGGTTTTTGTTTTGGAAATGTTCGAGTTTGTTAGATATATTCATCGCTCTATCGTCCAAAGAATTGTGCCTAGTATGTGATGCCTTCTGTTTCAGTAAGTGCGCCGTGTTATTCAATTGCAGACCACATTTAATGTCATAGTCACTGTCTGGATCACTGTCGAGGGACAACCGCTGCTGGAGCGTATTGATGAAGTTCTGCGTAGGCTTGAGGATTAAATCAGTATCAAACCCATTATCTAGGTACTCCACATTCGAAGAGCTTAAGCTGTTTCTGCTGCGTGGCTGTGAAAGCGTGTGTATAGGTGACGGAATTTTCGTTGGAGACGTTTTTCCAGTTGGAGGTAAATTTCTGGATGGACTGCCGGGCGATAAGTTAGATACTTTTGGATCGATGGCGTTCTTGACTTCGATACTCTGTACATTCACTATGTTTGCGGTGAGTTTTACGGGCATTTTCTTACCGATGTCTTTTCGCTCATTCACTACTTCACTGTACATTTTGTTATCGACGAAAGCTTGGACCTGAATTTCTGATTTAGTCAGGCTGAATCGTCTCAGTTCCTTTTCAGGTTTAGGTTTAAAAGCACCACTCGATGTGACTGAGATCACGGCGCCCTGGTCCTGAAAGCTATGCTCTAGACCTTCACGTTTCGCGTTTGAGCTCGGAAATATAATTTTCATAAAGGCCCTGTTTTGTGAGCTATCAATATTGTTCAATGCTGGTTCAACAGTGTCAGTAATGGACAGGTGTTGTGTAGGTGACATGATAGGGGAGAGTTGTTTCTTAGTTTTGGGAGTTAGGGGGGTTAATTGCTTTCCACTAGATGACAATGAG
Organism: Cryptocephalus primarius; assembly: GCA_963576515.1. Classification (NCBI taxonomy): domain Eukaryota; kingdom Metazoa; phylum Arthropoda; class Insecta; order Coleoptera; family Chrysomelidae; genus Cryptocephalus; species Cryptocephalus primarius. Next base: position 5,629,026 of record OY754940.1, on the reverse strand, counting down.
TTTGGAGTTTTTAGGTCATCTTCAAAGGTCATACCGTTGGATTTTGTGCTATTTTTGAAAACACTGGAACAAAGGCTCTTGACATATTCCTCAGTCTTTTTCTTTACTGATACTTGCTCGATTTTGAATTCGCTATCGATGCTCATTCTGGCTTTTTGCTCTTCAGAATAGTTGTCAGGGTCTAAGGTGTAGGTGCCTGTGTCGCTGGCTGTGTCCGACTTGTCTAAGTCCAATTCCAAATTTTCTAACAAGTCTTTCTCCTTTCCAGGAGTTTTGACATACAAATTAGCAAGCTCTATATCGGTGTAATGATTTTTTTTCACCTCAGGACCCTTCCTCTCCTCAGGCGTTTGTTTCGGACTAAACGGGCTTATGAGGTCCAGCTCAGGACTGGAGATGTCCTTCAATTCTATCTCAGGGCTGGTGATGCTTGGGAGGTTCGAGTTAGGAAACGACTGAGTCATCCTATCGGTGGTAACATTTTTCAAAAACAGCGTTAATTCGCTACGTTTTGGTGTAGTGCCCCTGGCAGCGGGGGTAGCGCTCTTCCCGCGTTCAGGTTTCTCGTCCGACGAGAAGTATCCGTCCGACTGGAAGCTCGACTTCCTCGGCAGGTTCCCGGTCAGCGGGTGCTTCGGCTGGGGCGCCGTGACCGAGGGGCTCTCGGCGCCTTCGAGCTTCGAGAGGGACTGCACCCTTTTGTGACGCTTCTGGAACTTCTCGGCGAGCGCCTTCTGGCGCTGGGTGTCGACGTTCTTGTCGCCGAAGTCTATCGTGAAGGCGAGCGGCCGTGGCGATTCCGGGACGGAAGAAGGTTCCGCGTTCTTCTCCATGACTCACGCTGCGAATTTTCAACGGGGGTACTATCAAACGTTCGCCCGCATTTTATCGAAACGCCCGACTTTCGACCATCTACGGAATGAATTGCACGTACGATTTTTTTTTAAGTTTTTTTTTTTAGCAAAGGGTTTTTTAACTACATTTTCGGTTCAGGCGCGACACAACGTATGAAAGCAGTTGAAAGCAGTAAGCAGACTATTTCAAGGCGACTATCAACTGTACTGTGTCAAATGTAAAGGAACCATTTGATGTTTGACAGACGTCAAAAACTTTTTTCATAAGTCAATTGATGGTTATGCAACCAACAATTTGAAAGTAGTTGATGTCGCTACTCGTTTATATGCAATTATATATACATATTAGTCTATTAAATTCATAGGTGAAATTATCGAAGCTTGGCATGCCCTGCTAATCGAAAACTGTGCAGTGGTGGCCGACGGCCCCTACTTTATGAATAAAATATAGAAATTTATTTCTCTCAGCAAATAGATACGATTTCTGTTTTAATTATCATTTTGTATTGCAATAATTCAAGAAACTTGGTGTAAAAATGTATGTCAAACAAAAAGTGAACAGTGGCGCTTCGTACACGCAATTTTAGGATACTAGGATTTAGGATACTAGATTTAGTAATTAAAAACTCTTTAAAGGAATATTAGACAAATTAGTATGACAATATTGACAAAATCTACAGATACTGAAAATTTATCATCTCGTATACCATACCCTTTATTAAACATGATTAAGTGAATATGTTTAGTAGAACACATTCTAAGGTGTCAAAGGAACCTCACGTGTAATGCAGTGATAACTGTAAGAAATCCAACAGCCTATCGTTCCCGGTAAAGTAACAAAACACAAAACTTTGCCACCAAAAAAGCTATATTAGATGTTAAACTTTCGAGCTAAAGTAATTTTTGAAATGTGTTGAAAAGATTAATCTAAAGGAGCCTGGTTGCATTACGATGCATTTTTAGATTAGAGTAATTAAGGTTAAATCGACGTAAAATTAGTATTTGGGGTTTGGCAATAGAGAATAATACACCTTGTATATAGCAACCGTCATGCTATAAAAACATAGATTTGCTAGAAAAGCGTAGACTTATGCCACTGTGGTGACCAAGACGAATTACACTAATGAGGGGACTCTACCGCTTATACAGTCTCTGAGAAAAATTGCCAAGAAATATTTGCAATAAATGCATCAACAATAAAACCAAATTTGTTTTATACTTAATTAATCAATAATGTTTAATAATCATAAACCTATCGCCCGAGGTTTCTCTATAGCAAGCACAAAATGTGATTCTAGTGCATATGCTTTATTTGATGATATATATTTTTTTCTCAAGCAGCTTATTGCCATTTTTTCCAAGAAACGATAGACGGTTGATTCCCTGGTTGCTATGATTAAACAAAAAGACACCTGTAAAATGTTATAATTTATTTGTAATTCATGACCTTTAACAAAAATCTATCCTTACAACATATATTGAAATATTACACCTTTTTTTTTTTGGATAACGGAAATCTTTTATATTCGCACAATTGCAAAAATTTATTTTTAAATACAGGCACTTGAATTATAAAAAGTACATTTATTATATTCCAAAAATGGTAATAAAACTTGTGTATTTATAGTATAAAGAGCATGAAATATAACTTTCTCAAACGTCCCACATATTAAATAAAAACAAAAAAATATATAAAAAATATTCGGAAAATATTTTAAAAACAGGGATTCCAATTAAAAACTAAACATAAAAGCAACAGTGTACGAAACTTAACAAAACTATCTACACATAATAAATAATATGATAAAATTTTAATTCCAACTTACAAAAAAGAAACAGTGAAGCATAAAAATGATATCACTCCAGAACATATTAATGGGATAAGATACAGAGCTCTCTCATGAAAGCTATAAGATAAAATTTTGTGCTTGATAAGTAAATAGAAATAGTTTAAGTATTATACCACCCGTTTATAATTTGAATGAGAACCATGGTAACTGCGTAGCATTCAGTAAAACGAGAAGTTCCTATCCGTCCAAGGATTCGTAATGTATGATCTGAAATTTAACATTAAACCGTTATTACAGACATAAAAACATTAAAGAAAGCAATTGCCAATTAATATATAGGGAAACATAAATACAAGCTGGCATAAAAAATATTACAAAACGAAATAAAGTTTAATGGGCAAACAAAAAATAAAAAATAAATCCGAAACACTCAAACAACATGTAATCTTACCCGTCATTCACTTAAAACTGGAAGCATGGATCTAAATGTGCATAAATAAGTGTCATTAGTAAAGCTCCATCGCCTACTTATATCGATTAAATATTCAATTAAATGAAGATAGTGCTTTTATTTATATTTTCAATAAAATCGATTTAAATACTAATGAAAACATTATTGTGTATATACAGTATCCCGCCGGGGTTCCCAAAACCTTAAATAATTGGTATAATTATACTTACAGCTCAACATTATGTATTGTAGAAGTCGGACAGTTATCATTCACTTTAACATGGCAGTGTTTGTGACATTTTATAGAACAATCTCGGCATTCGTACCCCTGTTTTCCAAACCTCCTTGCTATACCTTTACCACAGACCTGGCAAATGGTTCCACTACAAAATTAAAAACAATAAAGTTGAAGATTTTAAAGGTTCCATGTTCTCACCCTTGCAAATGCTTCGCGACGAAAGTGTGATCGTTGAAGATGTGTAACTTGGTTCCTTTCTTCCTCCACTTGGACTTTTGTGCCAATGATAATGGGACGAGATAATGCTTCTTTATGCCGTTTTCCAAGGTTTCCAGCACTAGAGTGCTGGCTTCGTTAATGTAAGTCCTTGTCGACGCGCTGCTCATACCAGACGCTTCGGATAAACTTGAACGCCTCGAGGTCTCATCCATGGATCTCTGGCCTGGTACATTCAACCTGTAATCTAAGCAGAAACATTTAGTTATGCAAATGGTACCGAAATCAGGAATGGGTTTCCTTCATTAATTCAAAAGAAAGTCGTACATAATTAGAGGAAAACTTCATGTGTAATAACTGTGTTATGATAAAAATAGTCTAGGTTGAGAATTTTAAATCATTTACTTTCATCGTTTCTGTTTCTGTCAGCAGACACAGATCTGCTGAGGGAGTCGTCCCTGCCTGCATCGTTGTTTTCTGGGCCGGCAGACTTAGATCTGGTCTTTGATTTCCCTAATCTCCTCTTTATGGTGCCGAAGAAGTCTCGCCTCTTCCTCGGCCTGCCTCTGAACTCATAATCTGTTGGTAATTGGGATTGATTGACGTTCGTTGTGGAATAATCGCCAGGCTAAAGAAGGAAAATTTATATTCAGTTGAATTCATCATAAAAGGCTATTTATAATCCGCTAATTTAGTTTTTAGGACAGTAGAAAAAAAGCAGATCAATACATATCTGTTCTAGAATTATTGGAGAGATATTGCAGGTGTATGAAATGTCCTGTAGATCTTTTTTGACCACGAAGTGTACACAGTTGCATTTCAATATATGGTCATCTTAATAAAGATGTATCTATTTGTAACTGGTAGATATGATAGATGGTAGATGGGAACCTGATAATCCTAATGGAGTTGATACATTCAGTTTTAAGTTATTGTTCGGTATGTTTGTATGTCAATATAACATTTTTCCAAATTAAAACAAATAATTTTATAGGATGAATCTAATAATAAAAGGGCATCTACCATCAACTGTTTAGAAAAAGCGAGAAGTTTAATAGAAGTAAGATAGATAAATGAAGAGAACATCACACAGTAACGAGAATAACAATATTTTGATCTTTAATAATGCTTAGTTGAGGAAGTATGAAGGATGTAAGGATTATAAATAATATTCATAAAAATTGATGGTTTTCAAAGTTGAAGTTTTAAATATTGAAATAAAATATTACTAAAACAGTTTCAATATTAAACTGAAATTATAAATATGAATTATCCCTAAACAACTACTCGCATGGCTAATACCACTCAAAGCACTGAATTGAATGATTCATATTTAAAGTTCTCGCCTTTACGACGGCTTAAAGTGAAACATCATAAGAAAATGAACTTTAGGAAAAGGTGGTTAATAGTGGGACCAGAACAGTTTCTTTATGGATTAATGATTAGTTTCCCCAGGATGGACCAGAAAGTATTCAAGGATTAGAAATAAAATTGCCTAATATATCATATAACACTCTTTAAGATCCAAGGAATCATATGATCTTCATTTAGTGATAATGATAGTGCTAATTACTACTTTATCAAAACTAACTTAAATTTTGTTTGGAAGTAATAACTTATTTTGCAATATCTTTCCGTTGTTTCAATTTACTGCATTAATAACGTTTAGCAAACAAAATTTGATAGAAGTGAATGTTACCCCTTTTAGCCAACTGTTCTTTTAAACTCGTATTAGTACACACAAAACGGAAAAAAATATGTTAAAAATCAAACCTTAGGGTGCTCCTCCTTCCCCATTATATCATCCTTACTTTCAACCACCGCATTACCAGCACTTTCCATTACAACGTCTCCATTGGTTCTTTCAACAGTTTCCTGTATTTCCTCCATTAGAGGTTTATTCAGTTCCTTCTCGTCTAGATTAATCTCCACACGTTCGATTTCCTTCCAATTGCCGTCGCTCAGCTCGACCTTTTCAGGTTAGTCGCGATAAAAGAAAAACAACGCAGCACACAAAAGTTAGAGCGAAAGCACTCGGGTTATACTTATGTGGATGTATAAAAGTAGTTTGCTTACCTTTACTAACCGCTGCGAGGGTTGCTAAAACGAACAGAAGCGAATTTAGCCACTAATCGGTTTACGGGCCAATTGTACTTACCCTTTGTATACTGTGGATAACCAGAGAGCTCTTGTTTGTTAGGGGAGCATGTCTGTTTCTATCGAAGTCCGAGTGCATCATTGATGATTTCATTTCTGGCAGATGATTGCCATTAGTTAAATTGTCTGAAATGATAAATCATACAGTGGATTAAATGGTAATCGAAGCAATATTACTGAACATACCGTTATGGAACGTAGAAGTACTTATTGGCATTCTAACTTTATTTGGAGATGGAGTCCTTATTGTTTCCTTAATTTTATAAGGTTGATTGGAGCCTATATTTGGTATGTCAGCGCCTTCGATGAATAGAAACTGCAAAAAAAGGCAATACATATTTCCAAAAACGACTGGATTTCCATTCTAATAAACGCATTCATCTATTATTTATTGCATAGCTCAATATTTACTTCAAATAATATAATTATTTTCACCTCAACTGTAAGTGTTCCAGAAACAGGGTCACTCTCATACGGCCGGCTCTGCAGCGTGATGATCTGCCTCTGAGATGGATTTATCAGCAACTCCTCCACGCCTACTATACCTAATCCTAGGAACTTATGTGGTTTCACAGCATGATCATATATCTCGAATAGAAGCTCAGCAGTGTTAGCGTTCAAGTCGCTGAAATACAGGAAGGGAAACGATTAGGAAGCGTCGTGTAGAAGCGTCAGGTTACTTACAAGAGGAAATGCTCGTCCCAAAAGGGAGAATTCGTATTCTTCTGAACGGAAGTCTGATTTTTCTGAGGTGGCTCGTCCATCTCAACAACACAGAACGGTTCAGCACAGCCATGTTCGGCACCGAGTTGTGCCGCTCTTATCACTTTTACCAGCAGTCGTTTCTCTCCGGGAATTTGTCCGGTGTTCAACGATAAGTGGGTAGGGGTTGAGGCGAAGGGAGTTTGCTGTGAACAAATTAAAAGGAATATTAACAGTTTTTAAAGATAAATATATACCAAAAAGAAAGAGGGCATCTTTAGAACTGTAGTGTCAGTTTGACACTTCAGCGACTAGTGCCAGGTGGTTCTTTATGGTCACCCTGAACCCTTCTTATGACGACAGGTTGCGCCAAGGATAATTAAAGAATTGTTAGCAGATGGAGAAGGGCCATTTTCAAAAAACATGGGATTTGTAAAGGTCTTATTAGTTGACAATTCACTTAAGACTTATCCCCCTTACATATGAAATAGGAATGTACTAAATAGGTATGACATACGAGACATACTAGAAATATGTATATACACGGAAATGGTATGTATTTATGTTACATAAGCATATTGCAAGTTTTCAAGAATATTATTTCATAAATACTATTATTATAGCTATACATTATTACATAAATACTGTTATAGCTATTTTACATCATTTTCTTGCATAAATTATGTCATGATATTTGGAAATATAATAGCTATGAGGATTATAAACGGATGTAGTAAAATCTGTAAGCTTGCCATAGCTCAGAGTATTTAATTTAATATTTACCATGCTGTCATAGTGGACAGGTAAGATCTGACCTGGGGTAGCAACATGACGTATCAACCTAGGGCAGTTCGGATATTGGGCTAGGTTTAGATTCACCTCCGTGCTTCTGAATGCATTTATAAGGATTTCACTGAAACCAAAAGAAAAATACTATTACAGGAAAACATAATTACATTTTTAAATCTAATTAGTGATTAATATGGCACACTGAAAAGGATCTTAGAGTAAGATCTTGAATTAGAGTTACCAGATGGTTAGAAAATTGTGTGCAATTATTGTGATATTACGTGCAATTCTTTAAAGTTCTATGTAACCACATATGTATGGGTAATCAAGTGTATGGTATGTGTAATAGGTAACGTAATATTTACCTAAAATATTTTTTTTTAACAATAATTTGTATTTCTATATTCGTTTTAAAAATATCACTCAAATGCCTCATTATCAATTTTAATATAGTTTTCTATCGTTCATCCAACAGTTGGAGCTGGAATTCTAACCTTGACCCTAAGCATGTATCTGGCAACCCGAAGTTTAAGTGAAGTCTCATTTCCAAATTTATCGAAACTTGTTTCAACCTTCCTTCGATGTTCATTATATTTGGTAGTTAGGGATTTAATTTCGAGTGGATCGCAATTCAATGCTATTAAATAATAATTAGAATGTATCGAGTTGTTTCAGCGGTCGCAATCAATGACGCGTTCGGTGTTCCTCCATTACCTCAGTAAATAGGTTGTGAAACGACCGCTTTTAAGGTAAGGTAATCCAAGGTATCGGATCCAACCGAGGAAAAAATCATTTCTAACCGAACACATTACGTAACGATTTCACGGACCAATGCAATCATCGAGAACGATCTGACCAGTTTTTATACTTTCTACTTGTGCGTCTCTTACATGATGACCTCCTGGAGCTGACTCTCGTCCAGGTTGTTCTTGATGTTCCCGACGGGGGCGAGGGCGATTTTGATTTCCGGCCACCCGTCGCACTTCACGTTCGCCTGCAGCTTCTCGGACACGCAGAAGATGTTCAACCTGGCCCTGAAACGGTTCACGTTGACGCGATAGTGGGACGTTTCGACCTTGTCGCCCTTCTGGCGGAAACTCTTTAGCTGCAAGGCTGGAGTGCATTCACAATCGCACGTAATCGTCTGAAAAGGGAATATATAAGTAAATTACTTTATGAGTGAAATGAAATACTTAATAAGTTTGCACAATGACAGTGTTTTGTCAAGTTCAAGACAGTTTTCTATGAGTTTCTTCCCCAATATTTGATACCAATAAAATGAATAATTGCTTTTATTTTATCGTAAAAAGGGGTGGATTGTTTCCCTTATATTCTTATCTTAACTCTACTTTTACAAATTGCATAAAGTCCGTGCGTTTGCGGCTGACAGCTCAAATTATGGGTCCTAACAATAACATGATAATAAACCATAGGCGTTACATAACTTATAAAAGTGTACCGTGTACCAAAACTTTGTTTCAAAGAGGGAAGTTGCTATGAATATAATGCAAAATGTCTTAATAAATTATCACCAACTACGATAATCTAACAAATCTAAAACAGTAACAAAAGTTCAGTAACAAGTAATGAAAGTTGTGCGTTTCGTACACGCAATTCTAGGCTTCGTTGAAATTGTTTTACCATTGGGTTGTTGTACTTACATCGAATAAGTTGAGAAAAAAATTAAAAACAGCATGTGAATTATAATCACAAATATAATTATATCTTAATGAGTAATTTTGGTTTTGTCCGTGAAATGCCCAAAGGAAAGAATAAATTTCAGATATTCATCTCTTATTGCAAAAATTCAATTTCGTACCAATTTCCTAAGTGTCTCGTCCAGGAGTAGATTTTATATCATTTGCATGTTTCTGAACAAATAACGTATCCGGTGACATGTGATTGCTTTTATCTTTTCAAAAACTTATCAGAAATATTTGGTGGAACTTTTGAGATATTAAAAAGCAGAAGGCAAAGAAAATGTTGATGAAAACTTTTTGAATAATTAGTTACCTTTTAAATTGAGGGCAGATTAACCGTTCAGTATCGGCAAAGAGAAAACGAATGTAAAAATTGTGACACAAACTTTAATGGAAGTGTGGAAGTATACATATACTTATAACTCCTAGACTTTTAGGGGACTGATAAAACTGCAAGTTTCGTCTGTTAATGTATGGTTTATTTAATATTTGCAGTAGGGCAGCCCCTTGAGTCGACAGATCATGGAGTGACTCTCGTAATGAGTTTTGTAAATAAAGTTTTAAATAAGCTCGATAAAATAGTTTATCTCTGCATAGAAATGAACTAGTACTTAATAAATGTAGAAGTCAAAGGAACTAATGCTAAAACAGCTGTTGCTCTTATTGTTAGTAGCATTTTTTACATTGGTAAGTGACGGAAATCACAACAAATGATGACAATTTGTAAACAGTTAACAGTGTAGAGTATTTTAAGATATGCTAAGAAATTGATTACTGTGTCTATGACTGTGTTTACATAGGAACATGGCAGCCTTCACTTAAAAATCATACGACGACGCCATTACTCGAAACGTAATGACGTCACTTAATTTTAGTTACTTTTACTTTTTTAGCAAAAATGATGTAGATAATTTTAAAAAGTGAAATCGACCTGTCCGAGCGATTTTCTGATAAACGTTTAATAACGTTGCAATAAATTACACTTCACAAAATTCAGGGCCGGCATAGAAAGTTTAGATTCAATTAAATCGAGTTGTACATGTTTTGACAAAAAAAATTGTAGGAAAAATTTTCACTTCACATTATATTTTATGTGCAGTTAAGAAGATTTGGATTATTTCAGACCCACCTCGTACATGTTTTAGTAAACTTTACCGTGTATTTACCTATTATGCCTGGAAAATCACTTTATGGCGATAAATATAATAACGATAAAGTAAAAAGTAGAGGGAACTAATTATGTTCCTATTTAACTAATGAGAACTGGAATACGTCATTTGTTCATTAATCATTTGCTTATTGATATTTTTTCGTTAGCCGACATAATTTACTACGAGTTTTTCTTATAATTTTTTTAATAGTAAGTGTAAAATGGTGAAGTAACCTTGATGTATAATAAAATGTTTGTTTAAATTGCCATATAAAATTCTCGCGAGTTCGAGTATTAATTTATAGATATTTGTAGATCGGAGCTGTTGTTAAATACCCAGTGAAACACCAGGAATTCACAAATTTCCCTGATAACCCACAAAAATTATTTATTCAAAAGTCAGATTTCTATTGTTCGGCACAATTTAAAATTCAATGAACGGCACTACACAAGAGCGCCTGATGAATAATCTCAAGGATAAATCTTAGTCAGTTACGGGTACCATTAAAAAGTTTCTCCAAATCAACGGTATTTAACAGCTTGACCTTTCAGCTGCCTCGATTTAACTACTCGCAGATTGACGTAATTCATTTAAAAGGGCAAGTTAGTCATAATTACGAAATAAACTTTAATTTGAGTGGATTCGCTCTGTGTTTATGACTCCACTGCGCTCACCCTCAAATCCAATGAGCCTACCTTCTCTAGTCCTGTAGATTGGTTACCGCTGAGTCACTCTATTCAGGTGTAAATTGAATAATGGCTCCCTATGCACTTCTGAAATTATTTGAGCCTTAATCGTATTCCCTTATAAATTGGTTAGACCACCAGCGTCTGGTCCTGACGGGACCGCTGGGATTTGGGATCTATTTTTATAGGGAACGCCCCAGGTGGATTTTGGTTTATTGTAGCGGCGCTTTGAAGTTAACAGTGTTCGAAACTAAATTTGCAAGAATTAATGGAATACGTACAAACTTACCACGTCATCCTTCGAATCAGCTTCGGCGAAAATGTTGGATAGGGTTGGAGGTTGAGTTTCTGGTAAGATTCTTATCAGTTCCACGCCGATCCCTTGCTGGAAACAAGAAAATTAGTAAGTTTGAAGAAAATATCTCATGAGACGTAAATAATTGCAAGTGATCTTCAAATTTACTATCTCTAGTAGTACTCATGACACATTCGCTAATACAATCAATAACTAAACTAAATTTACTTAGCAAAATCTATCATTAGGTATCTCGAGCATGAATTTTTCCAGAAAATCTCCAGTCTCTCCTCTTTGATTGCAGACAATGACATCGCGTCCGCCCTATTTTTAGGAGGCACAGCTAAAACGGAACGGTGACGGCATCGATGATGTAATTTTTTTCGGTCAACATTAAAGCACCTTTTGTTTGGATTTTAATATAGACGGGATGTGCTGGCCGCCTCTCCCTACCTACTCGTACAGGTGGGAGGAGGTTGGGAGAAAATATCCAGTCATCCAGTGCCAAGATCCAGGAGGGGAGAAAGGCAGGGGGGTTCTCACCTTTACGAATATTTAAAATTTTGTGATGTGCCCAAGTTATGACATCATAGCAAATTTCTCGACTATGAACTTTGAGTTGAAATGTCATTTATTGGGACAGTAAATATTAAAAGAGACCAAAACTTCGGTATATTGTTAGAATAATGGAAATTTTACATGGAGCACAATGCCTGCTACAGCTACGAAGCAATGTACATATTTATTTTATTTCGTGGAAAAAGAAAACAAAACAAAAATAACTGTTGGCAAAAAATTTGTAAGGAGCTTATGTATTGTTCGTCAAAAAGGTCACGGTTAATGTTTGTCATATGTTCAGCCGTTAAATATACGCTGAGGGCACGTAGGAAAGATAATTACCTAACCTTTCTTGGAGTGTTTTAACATTTTATGTTAGAGCAAGAATAATATTGTTATACAACAAAATTTAAAAAAATAATATTATTAATTAGCAAAAAAAAAATTTAAGAAGTTACCTTAAGAAACTAGTTATACAAGATATATAACTTGTTTGTGACATAATATTTTACACTGCGCTGTTAATACGTAACTATTTTAACCTGAATAGGTTTTGAAAGAATTAGTGCGTCCATTTTTTTAATGTAATTATTTATAAAATGCATGTAGAAATTTATTTATTAAATAAAATTTGATATTTTCAAAAGTATAAATTTATCTACATAATTATTATAAACTTAGAAAGTTTTATATTTTTTGTAGACAATTTTTTTATCCTATTTATTAATGCAAAGAATTTTGGGATTTTCTACGTAGATCTAGTGCATAATTTTTTTTATCCGTGTTTGATGTTGATATTTTTATAATATTGATACAAACCGATTTAAAATTCAGAAAAAAATTGACGTGTATAACGTAATTTATAATTTCAATATACAAAATTAATTTAACACTATATTTATCAATAAATTTAGTAATTTCACAGACAAATTTTGACATGGGGGGGTCGTAAATCGTCACTTTTATAGGTAGTTGAACATTCAAGAGGGGAGGACTTTGAAATTTATGTGAAGAGGTTTGGAAAATAATTATTTATTTTATGAAATACAAAGTTTGTTTAGTATTAAATACTATCTTGAATTTTTACATGATAATAAATACTTCATCTTCATCTAATATAACATGTGTTACTGAAACACCTCTTCACTTTCGCTCATGTCATCATCTTAGTCGTAACCTTGGAGCTGATGGTAATTATTATTTTTAGAAATATTTAGATCATCGAGTGTATCATCTTCACCATTAGAATTTGTGTCAACTTATTTGTCATTTCTGCAACTGCTAGTTTGACAGTGTCGAATACAACTGCGGAAGGTAGCCCAGATTTTCTGCAACTGCTACCTTGTTTACATCCAGCTCTGAAGTTACAGAAGATCATGTTTAAAATTTCTGTTGGAGCTGCCTCTTGAGAAATTTTTAGTGGAAGTAGAATATCTTCTTTTTTCCAACCACAAGATTCAGGAGAAATGTTTGACGACAGCCAGAGATGAATCTGGTAATATACTTTAAATAAATGCCATCGAGCAGCGTCAGATGGTGGAGTAGATAAATTTACAACTTTTCTTAAAAACTGTTTTAGAAAACATTATGTACCGTCGTCCATTGATGCATTTTACGTTTTTGAAGCCATATACAAGTATAAGACATCTAATGCCATTTTCAAAAATTTTCGTTTTATTTGCATTTCGCAGTAAAAGTAGCTAATACAGCACATTTGAAACTTGGTGATGATTTTTTTCCCAAAATGATCAGACTTTTCTTCCCTTTATTATAAAATCTTGATGTAGCGTCACATCCTAACATTACATGTAAAAACAAAATATTTTTTTACAAAGGATGAATCTATGATATAACTTAGACAATTTCTTGGGAATATTAATTATATTCACCAATTATATCAAAAGTTCTTGGAGTGTAAAATATTTATCATCACCTCCTTTAGGTAATTATAAATTTTTCCATACTGTCAGAAATGTTGAGTTTTGGAAATTCTTTATAAAATTGTGTTGACATGCTCAATACAAACGTCTGTCAACGTCACTACCAAATTTTCTTGAAATTTAGATTTTCACTTCGACTACAAATGAAACATTTTTATCAATTCCAAAAACCCATCTTGTGATCAATGGAGCTTCTTTCCAACGAGAGTAAATTTCCAAACACTGTGGTTCGGAGGAAAGTGATTTTCTATTATGTTTTTAAATTTTCTATTATGTTTTAGTGTATATTGTTGTCTATACTTCACATCTACATTAACACTATTCAAATCCAAAAGTATTTTATGTCGATCATTCTTCTCCTCAATCCTCACATTTTTACAAGTAAAACAAGCATGTAATTAGCTTCTCCACTGTCCAGACTAATTTTCAACATTAACTATATACATTTAGTTAAAATATTAACTTTAAACGAATGAAAAATAACTGCAAAAAGTCTCACTATACAAGTATGAGGCAACGTGATCAAATTTAATTAAAAAGATAGATTTCACATTTCACACAAATTTGCTGTGTGACAACGATAAATACACTTTTCGATGATTTTTCAGGAAAGGAGTAGGATTTTTATTCAGATGTATTTTTATTTTTGTTTCAATTTGTGAGTGTGGTTGCTTCCCACCCAATGTGCCATTATTTAAAAAAATCCCATGTATTGTAAAAATATATTATTCCTCTTGAAAAAGATCTTGAAGAGACACAATTTGTTCTTAGAAATGCACTAGGAACTAGGATGGCACTTTTTGCACTAAATGTTTTATTATAAAAATGCCGCGACCAATGAAAACACGTTTACAAGTGCTTCGTGGATTTCGAGAAAGCAGTTGATAACGACAACATATCAAATTCATGAAGGTATTGAATCTGTACTGGAATCAAATCGTAAACGTAACTACCACCATTTATGTGTCATCGTCGGGTTGTGTTCTGCTATTATTTGGATGTTCCAAGTTAAATGAATGGAAAATGTAATGAAAATGGACATGTCCATAGACATTTGTTAATTTATACGTGTTATTGTGAAATATCATGTTAAAATTAGTGCGATGCGTGTAGAAGACATTCCATGGATGTAGCAGAAAGAGAAATTGGTATGCCCTCGTACTTGTCATATCGATTAGAAGTCGACGAGATAGCGGTACGCGGAAAAGTGAGATTAGATGAAAAATATTTTCTTTCTCAATAAGTAAAGGGAAAGGCGAAAATTGAATGGGTACGTCGTTTTCTACGGTTTCTTATTGATCAGTGGTGATTTTTTGGTGAGTTTTTCTTTTATGGAAAATATTTTATTTTTGTTTTTTTCCTTTATGGAAAATCGCATTTTCAAGCGGCTATAACTTTTGAAGGGATCATTTCCTGAAGTTATAATTGATGTTTTCGAACCAGTTGTGTCATGTACTTTCTAGTCATATATAACTTTTATCAAAATGTAACGTGCCATAAGGTAAAGGTCAGCCCAGGTTTCTATCGATCAGAGTGATAAGGTCGATATATTGAATTCGGTGTGTACTAACCTCCGCGACGGACCTCTTGGTGAACTCGTTGAGGGAGTGTATCCAAACGGCGAGCAGTTCGTTGACGATGACGAAATCATTGTACAACCACTGAAACACATCGTTCACCCACAGGACACATACGTTGTCGGGTCCGGTGCACGTCGGCGCCGGCACGTACTTGGGCTTCCTCGCCTCGGGCGCGGGGCTCTGCCTCGCGAGCCTCTTCCTGACCGGCGGCGTCGGGGGCACGTAGCCGACGGTCGAGGCGACCGCGGCCGCTATCCCGCTCTTCACCTGAGGAGGGACGATCTTCTTGTCGGCCACGCTGTCGGTCGTCTTGGCCGGCGCGTCGATCGGCTTCGGCTTGGCCTTCGACCTCTCCTGCAGCTTCTCGTACACGAACCTGCCGAGCCAGAGGACGAAGAGCGCGGCCAGGATCCAGCCGAAGGCGAACATCGCTAGCGTGTCCATCGTGGTGTCGCCGGAACCGTCGAACGTGCAGATCAGGTCCTCGACAACTTCCGCTAGATCCATCTCAAGCCGGCCATATTTCTCTCTCGCTCTCTCTCGTCGTCGCCCGACCCCCGGTCCTTACGCCATCCGCTACTCTAGAAAAATTTCAAGTCACTACTTACTACTCCCGTCTACCCGCTTGTGTGTATAATAATCCCTACTGTACGTGTGCGTGCGCGTGTGTCAGTGTGTATGTGCCTTCTCTCTCTCTGTCTCTCTATAGGAACAAATGCGCTTGTTCCGGAGAGTTGACTAAAAATAAATTCTCCCAGATCTCCACATAATTATAAATATCGCTGCTCCAGATCTGTAAGTGTAGCGCGATTATCGTCGCATCGACACAGGCTGTATGGAGCCGCAGTTTTCGAAGGAAACGGAATAAATCCACCCCCGAGGGATCTATCGATCCGACGCACACGCTCGGAGTTCTCCCCTCTTCGTCGAGGTAAATGAACACGAATCGATTCGGAAGATTTTAAAATGTCACACCGAATTATTAATACAGTGATCTAATTTCATAAAACCCGCGAAATGCGCAAACGACAAAACGAGATATAAAATAGAAAGAGGGAGGGGGCGATATGAACGCATATGAATGCAGCCGTCCCGCAGATACAAATTTTTGCGTCAGAAAATGATTTTCTTCATTACTAAATGGGACATAAAACCTTGCTTTTGAATGTACCTAGACTCGCAATGTAGCTGGTAGCTATAAGCATATTACAAAGTTTATATTATTGAAACAATTTTAGATGCAAACCTTGAAGCTTATCAACCTTTTAATGAAACGCTTCGCTTTGAAATAGCTTCATCAATCTTTTGGGGAAGGGTTTCAATTACATTAATACTTTATTTCAGTTTCATACGCTCAGTGGTTTTGACATAAATTGGAGTTTCAGTAAACTATTATAATTTTTTTAAATTCAACTTGGTGAGAAAAATTTTTTAAGTTCATCTCTTTGAAACTAATTCAATTATGGGCTTTAAAGTTGTAATCAATCATAGTAAGTAAATGTATAAAAAATACTAAACGGAATTACAGTGAACAACTTTACAGAGTTTCAGAAACCCTATATTAAGGTTTTTCCTTCATTAGCTTAATCCTTACTCGACAATGATATTTAGGAAACATTTCTGGTATTTTTAAGAATTATAGTGTATTAATTGAAATAATTTAATTGAATGTTACAGAAAGTATCTGTTTATTGTTTCTATTTCGATAAAAGTTTGGCCAACTTAGTCTTACAATTTTACTACTATACCCTTATAAGAGGTGATTACGCTCAACAATAGATCGAACGCCTATTGCACTGCCCATAATATTTTTCTGATTACTCCATGTAAGTCGCTACGGTATAAAAGTAAATGAAGCATTTATAGCATTTAAACTGTACACAAGCAATAAAAAACAAAAGCTTGAGTAACAACCCACAGTTAGGAATTTCCAAAATATTCCAATAATTTCACATTACACACAACAGAAACGATGAGCAAGGGAAAGAAGGAACGAAGTCAGTTTTGGGGCAAATTATTTTAAAGCAAGAAAAATAGTCAAGGTGATAAATTTAAACATATTCAAATTGCAGGGAACATATTCAAGTAGAGCAAGAAATTCCCCAACAAGGGTCATAAAAGAATGAAAACTAGAAGAAAAGGCGCACCGAGACAAAGATAGAAAGACCAAGTAGAGAGAGGAGGGATTTACTGAATCATCGAAGTAAATGCCTAGAAAAGAATATTAAACAGTAGAAATAAATGGAAACGGATAGTAACACAAGCGAAACGATACCAAAGAACCTTGGAGAAATTATGGACCATCGTATCATGTAAAATGGGCTAGAATACTTCACAAAAATTATTCATTTACATATGGCACACACTACATACCCTTATTATCGAATGAGTGTTACGGAACATGGGCATATAATCGAGGTTTTTAAATGGAAAGTTTCCTGTAATTATTGAATCATTAGTATGAAAACCTGTATAAATCAAATCAAAAAATTGATGGATCTTTTACGGCAAAATATACCACTTTCATTCTAATCGCCAGTTCTCGAATTCTGTGTAGGTATCTGTGTACTTTGTTCTTTAAATATTGAATGTACTGTAAAAACTACCTTGATTATAAACATAATTAACTTCCTCTGGAAAATTTTATAAAATCCTAGCAACTACGTTTGAAAACATTGAGTGCATTGCTGTTAACGTAAGTACCCACACAATTTATAGTGCCTGTATAAATGCAATTTTATGCTGCAATAAAGGTATATTGAAATGACTACCTCAATTATATCGACCGGAACACGAGATTAATAAGACAACAATAAATAATGCAGGGAGTGTGCATTCCTATATTTACCTCTTGAGTCATGAACGAAATTTTTTCTTCATTATCATAATTTAAATATTCCATCATTCGTTCTAAAAATAAACAGTTACGTTATTTAATATCGTTGAAAAATAATTATCCAGTTCAATGGCAAGAAAATGATATATAATTTCTCGAATGTATTTCAAATGTCTCAATAAACTGATTTAAGGTCATCGCAGTTGATTCGTACCATTCTGCAGACGGAAATTTTTTCTCGCCCGATGTTGATCAATTTATATAAAATATCGTTTATTTTTCTTTAGACCATACGGTCCCTGATTTACACGTGTAAAATATTGTTAGAATGGGAAGATATGATTTCCGTTGCTGATAACCGCGTGTTGTTGAATTAGATATGAGGTACGCAATGTAGGTGTACTTTCATTATAATCGGCGGGAAACGAAGTGTAAATTTAATTAACGAATAATGTCGGCGTATGGGCAAATTAAATAGTAAATGTTCACGAAATAATTAAGTATACACATTGGAAAGTATGAGAAATGAAAATGAAATTATAGTTTGTTTGATTGCAAAGACAACAGTTTACAGTTGCTGGGATTTTTTTGCACCGGAAATCAATTAAGCCCAGATGACCTAATTTGTTTTAAGAACTGTCGTTTTTGACTTGACAAAAACGTGCTGTTATAATTTTTAAATTGGAATTAAAATTTTCAACAATCTATAAATAAACCGAAATATTTTGTCGGGCAATTCGAGATCACACAACAATGCAAAAAAAATTGGACTTGCCGCGCGCCTTGGCGCTTTTGTCATTTCGAACGAAAATAACGCCAATATCGCTGTGCGGTATTTTCTAGCCAAGCATGTATGGAAGTGTCCATTTTGATCGTTATTGCCCACAGGTGAGGCCGCGGTAGCTTCACTACTGCGACAGTCGCCCTCTTGCCATTATTACCTCTTTTCGTCCTTTCACTTCTGGTCCTTCTCGTCTTCACGAATGTAAATAAATAAAAACGCACGCCACACACGCAACCTGCATAACAACGGATAGTAATAAGACGCTGAATAACCCACTCTACTACCCGACCAAATATCGACTGGTGCGTGTTCAAATGTTCTTATTTCTAGCGTATAAAGTCGATACTTTATGTCAGCTCACTAGCGCCGCCAAGTTGGATACGGGGGCGAGCAGAAAAGTAACCGAGGTCCTTTCACCAGCAGCTACGGTTTTAGAGAAATGAGAAGCTGCTGTAGGCAATTTGTATTTAAAATTATTTAGAGTCCACTACCCTATCCAATTTATGGCGGTTGAAGGAAGTTCAGGGGGGTAATGCGGGGTAAACTTTTCTTATTGAATATTGCGCCTGTAAATGAGACCTTTTCAGTAAAAAGAAGACAGTAGAGGAAATGGTTCAAAAACAGGCTACCACTTTGATTTTAGACCCGCCGATTTACTTGCTTACTCAATACGGATAATTTTGGTGTAATTTTCTTCTAAAAACATTCCTTAAAGTGATATGAAGTTTAAAAAGGTTCAGTTGGTTTAATGAGTTCAATAAATAAAGACAGCCAGTCGGTGAAAACAGGTGAGTTTGCACCCAGCCAGACGGATCTTTCATGAGTGTTGTGGCCATGTTCACCCTTGAGAAAATCACATAAAGAGGAATGAAAATCCCGGAAGCACTCATGCAAGCAATAACTGTGATAGTGATACCTCTTTCTGTAGATGTCAAAGTAGCCACTTGCTTTTGCCCTTTTCCTGAAATGACGCAAGGATGTTTGCTCTGAACTATTACCAAATCGGTTTTATCAACGATGAAAACTCTTTCTGAGGGAAACTTAAATTTATCATCTTCCAAAATATTGAAGAAGGCTTTAACGGTTCCTTTGTTGAAGCCAAGGGCTTTAGCAGAAGTGGTTCCGAACGGTTTTCATAGGACAAACGCTCTTTACGTCTTTTTATGTTTTAAATGTACCTACCTGCATCATACGTAGCACGCATGCATAAATATAAATGCACC
The DNA here is from genome assembly GCA_963576515.1 of Cryptocephalus primarius. NCBI lineage: Eukaryota > Metazoa > Arthropoda > Insecta > Coleoptera > Chrysomelidae > Cryptocephalus > Cryptocephalus primarius. The sequence continues at coordinate 5,609,076 of OY754940.1, read as the reverse complement.
AAATAAAGTTCAACAGTTCATTTTTTATATTACGGACAGTTTTATATCAGCACAGCGATTTTATAACGTGGTATCAATAATTTAAACGTGTTTTGAACCATGTCAAAATAAAAATGAAATAAATTGTGTTTATAATTATGTAATTCAACTCCTAATCAGTTATTCTCGAATTTGTACTGAGAGTTTCTGATATGCGTTACGCTGATCATATTCATCATATCGTCTTCTGTGTAAAAATCGTCTTCGCTGTAAAAATAAACGGTTTTCGTACGGGTGATCATCAAAAATCCGTTATCAGAGAACTTCCCGTCGATGTAATGGGCATCGAGGTAAACGAATGCGGCGATATTTTCCGCCGCGATAACAACCTCGTATATGTTTTGGTACTCGAGTTTTTTGACTGATTGCACCTACAAACAATGATAATTATGTTAAATGATTTTATGTAACGAATTTTCTACTTACTTCTATATAGTGAGCCACCAATGAACAATCCTTCAGTGTGGCTGGTAATACGTGATTAACCGGAGCGATCAAGTCGCCGTCTTTTTCCAGGACCAGGTAGAAGAAGCAGGTCTGACTCGTGCAGTCCACATTTGCGAATATCTCGTCCAGATCACCGGTGAACTGCACCTGCGCTTCATTCGGCTGTATCTAAAAATCATCGGTATAGGAATTGTAATTGACAATAATAATACAAGCGAGGAACATCTTAAATTACTGAAGTTGTTCTTACTGGGTCTATCTGAGCTTCAATTTCATCGACCACGTTCCATGAGTCCCATTTGTATATCTGAATTCTGAGGGTTGCGCCATGAATTGAGTTCAATAAATCCGACACGACATATATATTAAGTTCTGAACCGGTTATTTCCCCTGTCACGATAACAGGGGCGAAGGAGTTCTTCACGAGGTACTGCCCCACTTTCCACCTACCATAATAGTCTGAAAAAGTTATGTGCGTTAGCATAGTTGCTAAGTTAAAAGTTAAACGTACCTATTCCAGACGACGTTGGAGCACTCCAAACATCATTCATGTGCCAGTACATGGCGCCCATTGTAGGTCCTTTACCTTCCGAGTTGGAACCGCTTTTGTGCCGTCTGTAATGCTCGATTTGAAGCTTCAAAGAGTGCCCTTGAATGACCTAAACGGATCTTAGCAAGTGTATGAAATTTGGACAGCAAATGTTCACCTGTGAGTAGAAGAAGTAGGCGAAGAAGTAGAAACTGTCGTTCGTATTAGGTAAAACGAAGTTCGTCTCGATTAACGCTTGCATCTCCTCGTAACCCTCCGATTGGTGCTGGCGGAAGATCAACCATTCTGCGTTAACATCTAAGTAGTAAGTGCTGGACATTTCCTTCAGGAGAGACTCGGTGTTGGGTAATGATTGAAGGCCGAAAGCGGAAGCGAACCTCGGGATGGGATACTTGGTCACGTCGAAGGGGTCGTCGATGTCGTTGAAATAGTGTGCTGGAAAAGGGGTTAATTTGACTTAACTGTTATGGTTTGTTTCAGTACGAGTTTGATAAAGAAATTGCATAAGTGTATATTTGTTGAATGATTTTACAAAATGGTTGATTGTCATCATACTCCTGAATTACTCTGAAGGAGTTTCAGTGTGGAACTGGCTAAAAAAAATTTGGTACATTTGTTTGCAGCCTAGAGATATTGGAAGTTATTGCTAATTAACATTTATTTATCATTACAAACTATTTTGGAAACACTGGAAACGTTGTATAGGGTGCGTTTAGATTAATAATCCCAAATTAATTAATGGTACAGTTCCGATAGTCATCATAACGAATTACTATTCAACCAACTATTGGTTGGTGATGTTACCAACCACTTGTTCAGTGCATAATTTACTTCAGTACCTGTGTTGCTACAAGGTTTACTTACTGTCACCGAAGAGTTCGTCATTTGGATTGGCAGAGATGTACCCTTCGCTTTCTGACCCTCTTCCGTTGCTCGGACTCGAAAGGACGTAAATGGCGTCGTCATGAGTCACCCTAGCCAGCTCTTTTTGGATCGTGTTGACGAATAACTGTACGTAGTCGGCTCGGTACCGGGTTTGGTCCTCTAGCTCGAACCTAAAATGTTTCGTAAGGAAAAAGATTTGTACTGCATAAACCGACGTTACCAGTTTTCAGCTATAGCTTGTTCGACTCTGGAGTTTCCTGAAAACAACGCGAGGCTCGGATGATTATATAGTCGTTTCGCTTGATAGCTGACTTCCGCCACTACGTTACTAAAATAAGGAAAATTGTGAGCAAGAAATTCAAAATTTCTAACCTACTTTAAGAAATCTTCGTTGGCTGGATACAAAGAGTCGACGAACATGAATTCCTGCCAGATTAGAATGCCTGATTGGTCGGCTAATTCGTATAAATAATCGGCAGCGTAAGTGCCTCCTCCCCATATCCTTAACATGTTCATCGAGGAATCGACAGCATCCTTAATTAATCTTCTAATGGTGACTTTGTCTTCGGAGTATTCCGGGAGTATGTCTAAAGGGACGACGTTCGAGCCTTTAATAAATATCGGCACGTCGTTGATCTTGAAATAAAACGACAATCCTTCACCTAAAAGAAAAGGAATATTTTTGCACTGACAAGTAGTCCAACACCGGTCGTACCTATTTCCTCTTGGACAAGCTCTACGGTCCTAAATCCAATCCTTACAGTTTTCTGATCGCCTTCCAATAAATCTGAGCTGTAATATTGCACGGTTAAATTATACAACGGTTGTTTACCGTAACCGTTTGGCCACCACAAGTCCACCGTTTCCTAAAGATATAAATAAATAACTTCCTTCTTGGTTCTAACAGCATTCACCTTTTCTATCTCCAGAGGATATTCCCATATGTACTCCCCGTACTCGTTAGCGGTTACATCTAACCACCAGTTACCCTGAGTACCTAATGAAATACCGTTAAAAATAAGATTCATTCGACCGTATATGTGGTCATCATCTCTGTTCTTGGCTAAATGGGCGTCGATGTTTATTCTCCAATAAGTCTCATTTAAGTCTTCGACTCGAGTGACAATGTGTTTGATGTAAGATTCTTTGTAGCCTAGAAGATAAGCTGGTCTCCTGAAATCGTCCAAAATATTTTCATTTGAGGCATGCAGTTTTTCGACATAGAGAGCAGTAACGATGTTATACACAGATTGAATGAAGGTTAATGTATGTAGTTTGGTAATCTAAAAAGGCTACACTTTAGCCTTTGGGCCTTTAGACGACCAGTGAAATTTAGTTACTACCAGTTTCTTAAAAACAATTTTACAGAGCATAGGAGCGCGAGGACTCAATAGAACATTATCCACGTAAGTAAATTCAAATCAGATCTCCATGCAAATATGTATGATTCTATATCCCCTGACATGTTGGATTTATAATCTGTAACGTATTTAAGCCTATAAAATTGCTTCCGATTATTTATTTTATCTCTCTAAACGGCCCTTTACATTATTGTTTCTAATATAGCGTAGGTTGAAGAATAACAGGTAAAAATTTCTAATTACGTGCTCTACAAGACTGTTTATTTCAGAAGAATGGACTAGCTAACTTAGGTTAGAAATATTTAAAGAAAAATTCGTAATAGTACCGCTGCTGTTCTCGTTTGAGGAATCAAACGTCACCAAATGACTGTGCTAATGGGCCAATTAGTGAGTGTTAAAGAAGACATACGAACGTATTATAAAGAATCCACAGCTTTCTCCGGTATGCAATACACAATACACATGGATGGAGTATACAGGGTATGATAATGCTTCACAACAATTTAGTATCATATTGGGTAATACTTGAAGAGTAACATTTCATGCAATATTTGTATTCCCAATTCCTAAACGAATATCCTTAACGTCCGGCAAGCTTCAAATTTGAGACTCGTTTATAACCGTAAAAATTGTGCCCTACATCAATTTACAAGCTTTTAGAAAATTCTCAAGAGTAAAGCACCCTTTAGGGAAATTTAAGAAAAATATGCTTAAATGAGAGTTATAGGTATTAGATATATAAGTCAACTTGCAAAGTTTGAAATCAATCAAAAGATAGGTATCAAATAGCTAAGTCACATTGCGAAAGCTCAAATAAACCCCATGACCGTTTTTAAAAAGATAAGTCCTGAAAATTCTCAGGAGTAAAGTGGTTTTTGCGGCACGCTTTGGAAATAATGTGTGGAACAAAAATTATAGGCATACTTCAGTTATAATGATTAGTAAGAATATATGAAACCATTTTGGAGAGAAAATTGAAAAGAACTGAAAAGTCAAAAGGGAAAGAGTCTTTCAGAAAAGATCCGTCACAATAACGATTACGGTAGTCAATATGAATTACCTACACAGTACATTAATTATACAAAGTATACAGAAAAACGTTGTACTATTTTATGAGATAACACAAAAATGACAAGAGTAAGTGCCCTTTGCTCGACTGATTTTAACTAAAATCGTATAAATTCAACTTGTCAGGGCACCAAGCTCAAATGTCAAGTTGTAGTTTTTCAGATAGATTTTTACCATATTCCTTCAGATGGCGCCGAAGGGCCGAATGAGGAAGAAAATGAAGCTTGCATCTTCCTTAACATGTTTACGTGGCAATCACCGTGGTAAAGGGGTGGAGGGCACTCCCTGGGGATGCTATAAGAGGAGTTTTGCTTGATATATGCGCTCATAGCACTTTCTAAAGGGGAATCTGTTAGGATATTAATGGTGTTCGGACCCTCCTAAAACGAACAAAAGTAATATATGATAAGTTATATTTCTAATCTTGTTCACCTGTAAGTAGTCCTTGACATCGAAAATTTGTTGTACAAACATATTATTGGTAGTGCCGATGGTGACGTTGTTGAATAGTATTTCAGCAGTTGTATCGATTCCATCAAATACAAGAATCACATTATTTCTTAATAACATATCATCGTCTAAAACCCGTTTTTAGAGTCCTTAAGAGAATTTCACTTTAGATAATTATTTTACCTGCCATTTCATAACTAAACCTCCATTTTTCGTATGCGATCCATTTTGAGGAGTTAAACGTGAAATCGTAATGCAGCTTATCAATCAACCAGTCATTTTCCGATATCGAGTAAATACCATTGGGTGCACCAGATACTTCGAAAGTATGATTTTCATAACCTAAACAAATTAAATATTTCCTATTTGAAAGAAATTTATTGCCACTTACCGTAAATATTTGCTAGCCAAGTTTGCAAATTTTCGGCTTTTATGGGATCGGCTATGAGGTAATCCTCTCCGAAAATCGGAGAGATCGCGCAAAAAATTATAAATATACTTAAGTTCATGGCGTTAATAAAATTGTTCGACTATGATACGTGTGCAGTTTTATTTTATAATTCGAAACTTTCCTATTTGTGACATCGAAAGATAACCATTTTCGAGTAGTAGGTAATTGATAATCGTTTAATTATATGGAATGTAAGTAATTATACTCAAACTTATCTGAATTTGAACAATTAATTATCTGAATATAACTGATTAATTCGTTAATTTTAACGGTGTTGTAATTAAAAAAAAAACAGTAGTAAAAATCACTGATTATATATAAGTAATTAGTCAGGAAAAAAGCAGGTAGGAAAATGAATTCTGCAAATTATTAAATGGCTTCACTTTTTACTTGAAATGTGGATATTTTATTTTTGTTGCTCTAGATGAAATTTTGTGGTATTGGTAAACAAATAACGAAAGTAATGTAATACACTTCTAAGAAGAAATTTAATCTAGTTAAGCCATTTACTTCTTGACCCCTACCAGATAAGATAATTTGTAATTGTGGTCACTTGTAGAGCTTCCAGGCCATATCTCGTTAGTAATGCTGCAAATATGTGTAACAGCCGTGCCTTTAAAGTTTTGTGTTTGTTATTATTTTTCGTTAATGTTTCATACGCCGTAAGTCTACGCACTATTCCTGTGTAACACTACCTAAAAGTTTTCTTTTGTATACCTTTAGATAATTACAAGAACCCAAGAAATTTCCAAGCCTTCATATACCTCGGGCATAAAAACAAAAAACTGGCAACAGTCAGACGCAGTCCAGACCCATCAGAATTACAGCAAAGTCCACGTACATAATCAACCTGATGCCCAATACATCATAACTCAAACGGAGAGAACTATAAAATTATACCCTGTATATAATGGTCACTCTTACGGCCCTAGGGCAGAAACAAACACCCCCAATGTCTCTACTGGAGAAAGTCGTGCAATTTACAAGAGGAAAATAGAATACAAGACTTTAAACGTATACGAGAGGTGTCCCAGCGGCGAAACTGGTCAGTTCGTTTATTCACTGTCATGTAATCAATACTTGAACTGCTGGAAAGGCAGAGGTTCACCACAGAACTGTGCTCCTGGAACCCTCTTCAATCCAAAGACGTTAGAGTGCGATTTTCCCAGTAAAGTCGAGTGTCTAACAGGTAAATAAACAAATCTCATGTTATTTGCAGTTGATTTACATTTGCAGGTCCTCGAGAGAACACCTTGGGGAGAAGAGTCTCAAAATCCGTCAGACAAGCGACTTGTCCCGATGACTTCACCGGTTTAATACCGAATTATACTGATTGTTCCAAATTCATCAATTGCAATGCGGGGCAGGCTTACTCCATGGATTGTGCTCCGGGTACTCTGTTCGACATGAACCGGAACATTTGCGATCACCCCAATCATGTCGCCTGCTTCAACGGCCAGAATCAAGGGGCAACTACACAAAGTCAAAGTGGGCATTTCATCAACACAGAGTATGTATTAGTAGTGTTTGAGGCAGCTTGTTGGTAAACGTGTTGTATATTGTAGGTGTAGTTCTAATTGCGATTCAAGTAATAGACAAGGTATTAAGATTGGAAATGCCCAAAGAGATTTTACTTCAGACCAACATGTGTACACTGGAGGCTATCATGGTCAAGGACAAATCCCTTCCGGGTCGAAATATTATGGGACTACTCCAACCCAAACTCAAGGACAAAACTCTTATGGCCAAGGACAAAACTCGTATGACCAAGGACAAAACTCTTATGGCCAAGGACACACCTACAGTTACCAAGGGCACGGTACCACCACACAGTGCGTACATATAATACATGAACTGTTCCTCTTTCGGGACTTCTCGTCTAGTGACATGTCTGTTTTTACCTCCCCTTAATTGAATTGTGACAGTTGCCTTTAAAGAACTTTTAAACTCTTGTAAAATATAAGGGTTTTTCATAACATACAATTTGTTTCTAGATGTGACCCTACTAGACAAAACTGTGGCCAAGGCAATATAGTGGGTAGCTCTTTCAGTGAGCAAGGTGTTTCAACTCAAGGACAAGGTCAAGGGCAAATCTACCGCGGCCAGGTTGGAACTATTCACCATAACCATGGATATGGAGGAGCTACCGCAGGACAAACTTCTCAGGTCCACGGACAAGTCGTTACGAGACCGTACGTTAAATATATCGTGGTATATTTCAGACTCAAGAATATTATTTTAGGTGTAATCCCCAAACACAAAACTGCGGTATAAGTTATGGGACCGGTTCCAGTGGGCAAAGCGGTCAATCCACTGGATATTCTTATGACTACGGTCAAGTAGATTCACAACAAGCTAGGTGTGACCCTTCTACACAAAATTGCGCCTCAAGTATAGGACAAGCTACCAACACTGACAATTCTCAGGGAAGGTTCCCTTTCAACCAACAAGGACAAGTAGGAAGTCAAGTTTATCCAGGTGTCAATTATCAATCTCAAGGATCGACAAGTGGTTTAACTTACGGACAGGCGACCAACACTGGCAGTTCCCTCGCTGCAAACCAGCAAGAGCAAGGGGGTCGTCAGACTTATCACAATCAGGGGTCAAGTCAGCCGGAAACAAGCAGTTGCAATCCCTTCCTACAAAACTGCAACGCTCAAAGTAGAACAACTGCACGGCCACAATATAATTACAGCCAATCTGGCAACGGGCAGACGAGGTGCAATCCTTTCCTACAAAATTGTAACGAAAATTATGGAACGGCTGTTAATTCGAACATTCAAATCGGGAGGACGGAGCATGCAACTAAAGCAACTAGCGGACAAGTCAGTTGTAATCCTTTTTTACAAAATTGTAACCAATATTCGGGATCTCCAAGTCAAAGTGAAACCACGCAGCAGTCCAGCTACAGTCACAATCAAACGCCAAGTAAATGTAATCCATTTGTACAGAACTGCAACCAGCACATAACCTCGACAGCCGAACCAAACCGTCGTTACAGCGAATGCGATCCGTCCATTCAAAACTGCAATCGAAAACCCAATTGTACTGGTCACAGTTGTCCGAATTACGACACCATCTGTAACATAAACGAGCCTAACTGCAGAGGGTCTCATCAAATAATCGCAAAGAGTACGGAGTACTCCTCTCCAAAGTGCCCCGATGGTTACCAAGGTATCACCAAGCATCCGTGGGACTGTAAGAAGTTCTTGAACTGCGCCAACGGAATGACTTTCGTCCAAGATTGTGCCCCGGGGGCTCTATTTAATCCCGCCTTAGGAAACTGCGATTTCGAATATAACGTCAAGTGTACAGTCGAAGGGATTTCTGTCCAGGAAACAGGAGATTATGGTAAGAGCTGCAATTGATGGTGATATTGAGTTTCATTTACGTCTTCTACAGGTCGTCATGAGACAGCATCTTCAACCTATCGCCCGGTCACACCTTACACTCAACAATACCAAGGCTCCTCCACGGGTAGCTCGAATTACGTCCATAGGAACCAAGGCGGTTTCACTCAGAGGCAGTCTCAGATAGACAGCGTAACCGAGGGTCCGAACCTGATCCAGAATAACAACAATTTGGATTATATCGACGTGTTCAACCCTAACGAGCAATCCTTTGGGTTTAAGTCGACCACGCCTCGTACCTCGTCCAAGCAATGGCCGCCCCCTTATCCAGACTCAGACGACTACGAGTTCGAGTATGAAGACGGCGAGCCGGTCACTTTGAAACCCAAGAATATTTTCTACGGCGGTGGAAGGAGGGAGACGGCTTGTCAGGAAAAGGATTTCCACTGTACGGCCGGCATTTGCGTTGATAGGTCTTCCGTTTGCGACGGCCATAGGGTAAACTCTGTAAACGCGGGATATCCTATGGATATCCAATTAATGGTCATCGTTGGCCCTTAAGGACTCGGCTCAGGATTATTGCCATACCAGTTTATACTACATTGACCGTGTAGTTTTTATAAATAGCATCTCTTCATATCCATTGCCAGAGAGGCAATATAAGTCCATAAAGGGTCCATAAAATATCTTATGTCCCGTCAATGTCCATTAAAATTTAATTCAAGTTCAATACGTGTTCATATTTTGTATTAAATTGATATCCATTGGATGTCACACTTTGTGAAAAATAGATATCCGTTGAGTATATATTGGGCGTACTTTAGATAATAACGAACCTCCTTTTGCTTATCCAAGATATCCATCGCGAATATCTATTGGACGTCCATTGGATGTACCACTGTTATGTGGGAAATCACGACTTACAAGTCATGACGATCTTTCTTAAGGCATCAAATTAAACTTGTGCTTCTTTTAAGGATTGCTACAATGGTTTGGACGAAACGAATTGCCAGGAGTACACTGGGAGGTTCGACAAGCAAAAGAATTACAGACTGGAGGTGTTGGAGAAACAAAAATGGATCAACGTGACTGCTAATACGTGTGCCTACCTCTGCGTTCACAACACCGATTTTAACTGTAGATCGTTTAATTATAGGTAAGTAATATGTAATGAATAGGATTTATTTTATTACTTGCGATATTTTCGTTTGTAGTAAAATTATATTGTAATCCATCACTTACAAGTTTGTTCTTTTTAGGAAACTCGATAAGACATGTTTCTTATCAGATATGAACGTCGGTCTGACGGGAACCCTACGTCTTTACTACCCAATGGACTATTTCGAGCTCAAAACTGCCACCATACACTGTTCAGGTAATCCTTGTAAGTAAACGCCTGGTTTAGCAGTACAATTTTCGTTTGTAGACCAGTCGAGGTACTTCGAATGTCCAACCAAGAAGTGCATCACTAGGTCCCAGCTATGCGACGGCGTCGACGACTGCGGTGATAGGGCCGACGAGAAAAGTTGCAGGAAAGAAAATTTCGGTTATTCGGTGAGACTTGCCGGATCCACGAACAAGAACGAAGGACGTGTCGAAATTACTGGTACGGTTAATGCAATGAAATCGTATTTTCCGATGTATTAACCCAAGAACTTGATTAGCTTTTGGAAAGACCGGCTACATTTGCGACGACAAGTTCGACATATCCGACGCTAATGTCGTCTGCAGGGAATTAGGTTTCGAGTTAGGAGCGGTGGAGGTCAAGGGACAGTCTTTCTATGCGACCGATCTGAAAGTGAAGGACGTATCCTACCTGATGGACGATCTGGATTGTATCGGGAACGAGACGAGTTTGCTGGATTGCGACTTCTCAGGATGGGGAGTCCATAACTGTCGAGATTTAGAAGTAGGCAGTTCGTCTCTTTGTGTTGAATTGGGGTCTTCAGCTCTGTTTTCAGATTGTTGGAGTTGAATGCAAAACCCCTCAAGATAGATGCGGGCAGAACTATTGGAGATGCAAGTCCGGGAACGAGTGTGTACCGATATCTTTCGTGTGCGATGACCTGTACGACTGTACCGACGAGTCTGACGAAAAGGACGAATTTTGTAAGGTATGGAAAACAGCACCGACACCACCGGTGTCGGATTGGTCTCATCTCTTCTTACTTTTCTCTTGAATTTCCATTCCTGCGAGGGATACACTATTTTGAAGCTTACAGGCTTCCACAGAAATTCGACTGGTCAACGGATCGAACCCACGCGAAGGTCGTTTGGAAATCAAACATCACGGAGTCTGGGGCACAGTTTGCGACGACGATTTCAACGAGGACGCAGCTAAAGTCGTTTGCAAACACCTGGGCTTTAAAGGGACACCTGTGATCAAGAAGGAAGCGTACTTTGGATCAGGCGAGTTACAAATTAGTTCAGAAAAAAATTCAAAAACTTTGATAGTATAGAAAGGTACGATACTTTAAAATTAATTGCAAAACAAATATAACGGACCCTGTATATAGTCTGTCATATGGGGCATGCGTTCTATATAAGTTTACACGAATTCTCAAGAGTATAGTGTCCTTTAGATGACTTTAGAAAATATGTTTCAAGTGAAAGTTGTAACACAGAATGATGAACTAACCAAAAGCGTTATTCCTCACCAATTCCATGGTTTTGCGAAATTTTCTCAGCACTCTGCCTGAAGGAAAGCTCTTTTAGTTCTGAATCTATTTTGTGACCCTCTCACATAAGAAAAAGGGGTGGAAAGAAAAGCTAGAGAGGGAGAACAGATATATTAAATCCACTTTCGTCTCGTCTCGTGACGACATTTACTGAAATAGTCCTCAGTGAGTCTAATAAGAAAGCATAATAATGGAAATTGCACAACACGACTTATAAAGTAGATAATGCGCTTTGGATTATATCCACCGTTTGACTATAAATATCTAAAAACTTTTGAAACAGAAACTGATGCTTTCATGAAGTAGTTCTTACAGCAGTTCCTGATATTTTTATAAGTGACCTATAGAATCAAGCCAGTCACCTTATAAGACTAGAAAATCTCCTCAAAAATAATTTGTAGCGGATCACACCATCTCACTGATTTCATATTAGGTGCTGGTCCAATTTGGTTGGATCAAGTCTCCTGTTATGGTAATGAGACTTCGATAGAGAACTGCACTCTTTGGGGTTGGGGCGAGCATAACTGCGTCCATGATGAGGATGTCGGGGTGATCTGCAACGCCAAGCAGGAGCTCATCCAGGTCCCGGCAGAAAGGCACTCTCAGCACGTCTTCTCCGCAGACTCACCTTTCAAGTTATCGGCCGAGGGGAAGTGCGGGTTCAGGAAGGATAATCAGTTCTTGGGTGACGATTTGGTGCACGCGAGGGTGGTTAATGGTTACACCGCCAGAGCAGGGGATTACCCATGGCAGGTAAGAAAGTGTCTAGGCGATTCTGGATAAGGTCCTGAAAAACGTTGGTGTCATTTCAGTGAGAGTGCTTTATTCTATATTTGATCATGTTGGAATTTCTTACTTTCATATGGTTCAATTATGAAAGAAATAAGATTTGGTGGACAATTTCCCAAACGATTCGAAACTTTTAGGCTGCCATAAAAGTCAAAGTAAAGGACAAATCGGCCCATTGGTGCGGGGCGATCGTCATCTCGAGCAAATGGGTCCTGACTGCGGCGCATTGCCTGAAGGGTTACGCGAAAAGCGCCTACGTCGTGGTGGCGGGTGAGTACAACACCGACGAGAACGAAGGGACCGAACAGCAAAAGTACATAGAGGAATTCTTTATACACGAGAACTTCAGGAAAGGGCATAAGATGAACAACGACATAGCCTTGATCAAGCTTAAAGGAACGGGATTCATATTAAACGATGACGTCCAACCGATTTGTCTGCCGGATATCGATGCTTTGTACAACAGGGAGTTAAATTGCACCATTTCCGGGTTTGGATCGGTGAAGAGTGGAATTGCATGTACGTAAGTTAACAGAAATTAAGAACAAATAATTAATAAGTCAATTATTTTGGTAGCTTATTCTCACAACCTAATGGCCGCTTGGATACCAATCCATAGGGAAGAAATCTGTAAGATGCCGCATATTTACGGCGATGCCATTTCAGAAGGTATGCTGTGCGCAGGATTCTTAGATGGGGGCGTTGATGCCTGCGATGGTGACAGCGGAGGACCACTAGCGTGTCTTGATAGAGGTACTTATACAGGGTGTCCTATAATTAAGCCTCATCCCGTAACGGTAGTGCTCTCAATAAAATGAAGACTGGAGTCTTTTTAACTTACAATTAAATGAATAAGAGTAAATAGGAGGGATTAAGGTAGGGAACAAGTATTATGAATTTACTTGAAAGAGATTAAGGCATGATACAGAATATACATAGTCAACATGTAACTTCGCATTCATATCAAGTTGTGCAATTTAGACAGTAATATGATGTGGCATAGAATGCAAAATGGCCGTATCAACAATATCATAGTGCGATGTCTATAGTATGTCCAGAAACTCTACCAACAGCAGAAAGTAAGAGGTTCATTTTTGGCGATTTAATCTTGTTTGAAAATGGTAGCGCCCTTTGAAAAGAAATGGCATCATCACAACATCTTCTAAATGAACTTTGACCATGTTGTCACCAACTAACTTTTACCTAATTCTAATTTTTTAAGAACTTGCCCAACTGGAAATCGAAATTTGATGTGCAAGGCTGTTTTTTGAACCAAATTTCGCAGATTTTTCCAAAAATCAGATGAATTCGAAATGATTGTCAACCAAAAATCTGACCACAAACAGGTTTTACCTGTTGCAAGAATTTCATCGGACGGTCGCCACTGCCATTAATTCGGTAAAGCACGTACATTATCCGAAGATTTGGTGGCGGCGCAGGTGCAAAAGGGAGCTTCGCCATTTCACATTCCATAGCTTCGTAAATTCTAGTGTAGTGGAAACTCGTTCCTAATTGTCTTTGTTACTATCTGTTACTCTGTCAGTCTATAAGCCAAACCAACTACATGGATTAAGTTGCTAGAACCTTTTCTTCTTAATTTTTGCCTGTTTTTATCATACACGGTGCGACATCTAATACGAAAAGTACAATTTTTCCAATCACAATAATTTCCAATACAAAAAAATTCGCTCAAGTAATCTGAATAAATCGAGCAATGTTATTATTGCCTTTATCTACCAATTTAGACCATAAAAGGGATGATTTATTAGGACCATTTTCTCTAAGTATTCCAAACATTAAATGTGCCATATATCGATTGCTAGCATCCGTGGTTTCATTAATAACAAAATATGAACAAATATTATTGTTGCGTTTACCTGCTTTTACTTGTACAATTTCTTTCTAAGTAAAAAGAAGTTCTTCAAAATATGCGGAAAGAAATAAAACTAGTCAATTTTGTAAAATATGCAGTTGTAGTTTACAGTGCTTCAACACCATCTTGCCAACTATTCCGAATCGCCAAAAGTCAAACTGCTTCCAGTTTTCCGTAACATTTTTATATAAAAAAACATTGGACTTCTCAGTATTTAAAGTCATACCACAAAAATCAAGTGTCCAGCTGAACTTTTCAATCAAAACCCTTTCTTTCTGTATAGGTACTCTTTTTTAAGGCTTTTAATATATGTGCTGTAATTTCTTAGAGGAAAGAATATTTAATAAAAAGTTTTCTCTGCTGCAGATTTCTTGTACGAGAGTTTATCGCACGCTTAGTTCGGCGGAAAAATGTATTTTTCAATTAAATGCAAAATTTGACATTTATACCTTTTTATTATGAATGGTTTTTAGAAAGTATTCATGAAAAACAATTCTTATCATAAAATACCATCCGTATTGCTTAATTTTCAACATTATAATAAAAATGAAATAAAAAATGAAAAGCTTTCTGGAAATTTGGAATTTGAAGTTACTCTGTTTTTTTAAAGAGCACTCGTCATTTCATTTATTTCTAGGAGTATTCACTTTGTATGGTATAACCTCATGGGGGCAACACTGCGGCTACGCCAATAAACCGGGGGTGTACGTGAAAGTCGCCCATTACCGAAAGTGGATAGATGACGTTATCAACAAATACTCCAGCTAATCATTAAATTATAATTGTAAATAAAAAACCTCTCTTTACATCCTTTACATCAAAACACTATTTAATTCCCTAGCTATTCAATAAAAGTATCAGTCTTGCACCTCTCCTCTTCACCGAAAATGTACAAATAAAACCTGGTAGCTAAAATCCAACTTTAGAAACTTATTTACATGAATTTTCCAATATCCTATTTAATTTCCGACGGCTCTCTGCAGCCGCTGGTATTTCCCGATGGCGTCCTGGACCATGGCGGCCGCTGCTGATATCTTATCTGGAGTCATCATCGATCTGACCGATTCCTTGCTGAGCTGATTGAATCCCGGGAAGGAGATCACGCAGATGGGGGTGAGGTAGCACAGCACCGAGGTGAAAATCCCGCCGACCAACAGGAGAGAGGCTCCGCCGAGGAGGAATAATCCGAACTTCGCTAGGGCCTTAAGGGTGAACTGCAGGGCACCCTGAAAGGAAGGAAAACGACGAGAAATTAAATTATGATTAATAAGGAGGTAGGTACTATGTCTCATTCAAAAGCTAATCTGTATTAAGTGTAAGTTAAAGTTCAGTTCAGTGTAGCTTTAATGTGAAGAAGTTTAGTAAGGTTCAAAGTGATTTAGAAACATGATGCAATTCATTTCGTGTAATGCAACATTATTCTCAAGTCGAGATTGACACAACTTTAGTCTCCCTAATATAAAATAAAAGTTCCAACTCACCAACACTTGTAGTAAAATCACAATTTTCGAAACCACCTGAAGATACAGACAAATCATCTTTCATTCCCGTTTCTAACCATCCCCAAGGTAAATCGAATGTATCTGACTTACTTGCGTCGCCGGTATTATGGCCGATACGTAATCCGATTCGCTCCCCTGTTGTTTCTGCGGTACCGCCTGCGGGTACAAAGCCTCGTAAGGGTTGTAAGTGTCGAAAAAGGAGTAAGGCACGTGCGGCTGCTGCACGTAGACGGGCTGCGCTTTTGGCGAGGGAGGCTCCGTGGGGGATGCTTGGGGAGTTTTCTCGTCCCCGATCGCCTTACCGTAGAGAGAGGCGAAGAGGAGGACGAAGGTGAAAAGAATCATTGTTGCTAAAAAATAAAAGGTTTAAGTACAATGCATTACCGTTTCAACAATTTTTACTTACCGCGATGCATTGCTTGACAGTTACTCACCAACTAAAATAAATCCCTTCGGGATATTACTATTTATAGCACTTTGGTACTTAGGGTTTCCTATTTCCACCCCCTCCTGTCGATTTATTACCGGTGACTTACCTGATTTAAAAATTTATCAATGGGGCTGTTTTGAGATAATGATTTCCGAAGGATTCTTACACAGGGTGGTGCGTCAACAATGGGAGGGAGAATAAGAAGGAATTTTGTACTTTAATCCATAGTGCGAATGTGCAACCGAAATGTATGCAATCATTTACAAAAAATATGTCCTGCAATATGACAAGCAAAGGACTAAAAATATTAAAACAAAGAAGTTGGAATACTTTTCAAGAATAAATTGTGATGTTTCTGAATACGTGTTTCAAAAGAAAACATTCCATTTTAAGTTGGTATACTTGTTAATATCCAATTATGATTCATGTAATCAGATTCAAATCACATTTTTATGCACTTTTTGCAAAGTTATGTTGCCAAATTTTAAGGTGGCATATCTCTTCACATTTTATTTGTTGACACATGTCTCGAATATATTTGCGTTCATCTTCAGTCAATGTAGGCACATATCTTTGAAATACATACTTATGGAGGAAAATTTTAATGTTAGTGTTTGTGAACATATTTATGGTAGGAGTTACATTACACAGTACGTTAAGAATGTGTTTCCAACGTTTGAAGTCAATGGGAGTGAAACTTTTAAAAAGAGATCCTTTTAAAATTTCTCTCATTGAGTTCGACCGGCTGAGAGTGTCACAGGTATATCCAGGCAGCAGCTTAGGTATTTTTTCTCGGTCTTTGTCGCTTATTTTTTAAGGTTTGTCTTTTGTAAGCATCCAAATTTCCATGAAGAATCTTAGCATCCGCTCGGAAAATTATCATGATTCGGTTTTTTGTAAAGTTCAAACGAATATTTGCTAATGTCCATCTATATCTGTAGCCAGCTTTATGAAACTACATCTAAATGTTTTTAATTTTCTATCTGTTTTAGTAAAGGAGGAAAACATCCGAATCAATCATGGAAATACAAAATAACCTTCCTCAACATAAGTTGCTCCATTATCTAAACAACAGTATTGAACAGATTGTTAGCTGTTACAATTGTAGTTACATACTACATACTCAGCTTAAACTAACTAACAGAACTACCCCTACTGGATAACATCAGGGAGGAACCCCACCGACGCTGCCGGGAAGCCTACTCCCTACGACATCCGGCTGCAGAATTCCAGCGCCCCCCGATCTCCAGGGACTCCTCCAGGAGGGTTGAAAGGGGGAGTCAAGAGGGTTCCTCGCTTGATCGAGCATAGGGAGTTCCGAGATAAACTTGGATATCTCAGCTCCCCGACCTCGTAGGGCCGCCAATCTACCACCACTAGACGAAAAACCTCGGAGCGCATCCCTGCAACCACCCCTGGAAAATCTTCGGCCATCGCATCTTCTGGAAGGGGTGAACAACCCCTACTCAGGGATTTCATTCAAAGTCCCCGCTAGTGCCATCAGGTAGCCTGCCACCTCCTATACCGGGCCACAGCTTATCAGCGCCCCACTATCATCAGGGACTCTTCCAAGGGGGTTGAAAGGGGGAGTCTGAAGGTTTTGCGTCTGATCGAGTTCCAGGAAAAACTTGAATATCTTGGCTCCCCGACGTCGTAGAGCTGTCATCCGACCACCATTGGACGGACAATACTGGGACGCACCCTCCTAGCTACCCCTGGTTTATCCTGTGACACTAGTTCCACTGAAAGGGGTATACAACCCCCCTTAAGGGCTAGAGGAAAGAAACTTCGTCCACGCCATCGGGGAGTAAGCAACATATTACACCAGGCTGCATACTACCAGAGCCCCCTGACCATTAGGGACGCTCCAGAAGGAATTTGATAACACCTGTCTTCGCGGACAAGTAACTACTGGCTTTAACTCGAGCATAGACATTTTAATGAGAACCCCACAAGTGATTCTGTAGCTGCTGGTGCTGTACCCACGGGAGTGCTCCCCTAAGCCAGGATGGAATTCCAATGCGAATGTGGAAAAACGTTCACATCATCGCCAAAGCGGAAACAACACCGACGATATTACTGTCGCGGCCCTCCCAGCGAGCAAAATGCAAATATATGTGCCTACTGCAATCGGGAGTTCCAAACACTCCAAGGGCTCCAAGTCCATAAAAGATTTTCCCATCCTACCGAATACAATGCTGAAAAAGCAAACATGGACAACAGGAAATATACTCCTTGGTCGAAGCTTGAAGACCTACACCTTGCCAGGGCGGAGCTAGCTTATACAGGCCTTAACATCAACAAACATCTCGCTGAACTATTCCCTGAAGGATCGTTAGAGTCGATAAAGTCCCATAGAAGATCGTCCCAATACCAACTACTTCGGGACAGGATTCAAAGCGAACTGGAAGAAGCAGGTCGAGAGGAGGGGATAGTCGAAGACGACGTGTTCGAACCGCAAGAAATCGAACAACCTTCAAGAACAACAGCAAAAGCAGTAGACCAACACCGACAACCCCCATTAGGAATCTTTCACCACCTCACGTCTCTCCCAACCTAATCGACGATCATATTAATCGAACTGAAGAAGCCACATACCACCAGCCACATGAGGACCCAATTGGACTAGCAGACTTCAGGAAGAGTATATAATCAACATTAGCGCGGATTCAGAAACCGATTTAGACGCCATATCCTTAACAGACCAAGGCAATGCTGAGACGGAGAATAAACGCCATCCATCTATTTTTGAAGAAATTGCGCTGGCGCAGATGCACGGAAGTAGCCCAGGAACAGAAGTGTCTCCCGCAGCCCCTGATACAAGAGATGACACTGCTGGCCCATCTACTAGATCGCAAAGAGAACGAGCACCTTGGTCAATATTACTTCGAAGCTTGGATTTCCCTGGGCCCTCAGCTCCAACGGAAACGCCAACGGATGCCGATGACATACCCGATCCTGTCAAAGAATACATCACTGAACTGTTACAATCAGACTCGCTCGGTGACAATATCAAGAACGTATGCCGACCCCTCTTTGTCCTTCCTGAGCAGGGACCAATCATTATACGTAACTTGTTAGAAGTAGCTGAAACATACATAGTCCGGTCTAACAACACCAGGAACCCTAATACGATAGAAGAGAATAATACGTAGAATAATATGTGATAAGACCTGTGACGATTGCTTGTAAGTGCTCATTGTATCCATTAAAGTTTGACTGAAGACCATAATGAAAAAATACTTATTTACGTGATCAACTTAACCATTTTGAATAAAGTATTATTAAAATTGGAATTAATCAATTCCTAATTATTTTTCATAGAACTAAATTACAATTTAAATTTTACCAAATATTTTTTAATAAGGACTGAATTAAGGTAAGACGGACTAAATCGGAATATTAAGGATCGCTCTGTATTTCGCTTGAACACCGATCTTGAAGCATAGTTAAACACATCTTTGCATTTTACTTAAATATTATCTTCTGTGTGTACCTCCAGGAATTTAAAAAAGTATGAAAGATAACGTTTACCTGAAGTTATAATCTTAAGTCTAGTACACGACAAAGTACTTAGTTTTATTATCGGTCGAGTAATCCTCCAAGGAAGATTTTACAATTTACCGTCATACCTGGCGAGAAGAAAGGACCCATTTACCTGACATCCTGGAACCTACATTCTTAGAAACGGAGAATAAAAAAATTATAAATCTTGGTCGTCTAATTTTAAATATTTCCACAAGGAAATTGTAGTTTTAATCAACGGGCTTCCCGTTCTGTAGGATATCATTACCGAGACGTTGACTGAAGAAATTAAATCATCAGATATCGACATACATAATTTTATTTGTGTACCGTCGATTAAAAAAAATCTCGACGAATTAATTACGAAGGTGTAAACGTTGACCGAACGACGGGTACGCTCGGTGGGAAAACCTGACGATTATCGACATTTAAACTCATGCAAAAGCATCATTATTTCAATTGTGTCTCGAGACGTATAAGTGTGACGGAGAGAGAAAACTAGTGACAGGTTAATATGAAAATTTCGTGGATTGGATGAGTGTAGAGGTCATCACTAAAGGTATCTATGTGTTTACACAGGTGATATGAGTGTCAAATCCGGAAAACTGGAAGGTTTCATATCTTAACAGTCATGATAAATGTGTGTAAGTGACATTCATTTTCGCCTGAGAAATTATTCAACTGTTACCGGAACTTCGTGCTTGTTTAACATCTTTTGCGTTTCTTTTTTGTTAAATAACCTGTTCTAATAAATGACAAAGATGCAGATTTGGCAAACTTGCCTAGAAATGTGATCAACTTTTAAATCGACGGATTAGGTTAATAAAAGTTTTTAATAGTAATAAATAGTTTTATCAGTCGGTTTGGGTCGAACAGTTCACGTTAATGAAGTAAATTAAAGCAAATTAGTTAATTCACATGCAATTAAATAATTATATTAAACAACGAAATTGCTGTCTCTTTTTTCAGTTATGTAAAATGAAACCAATCCTGTTAATTTATCTACTGATAAGTCTCTCCGCTGGTTTAAGAATACCTCCAAATCCATGCCCAGACGTGTTTTCTTATTACAAAGACAGGAACGGTAACGTTTATGGTGAGGCTGTCATCCCTTACGACGGAAGCAATAGACTGCAGTTCAGCGTAAACGCGTCTTTCGCCGGATTATTTGAAAGAAAAGTGGTAAGTAGAAAGATGACATTAGTAACTTTTGTCATTTGGGCTTTCGCAGGAATTGAAGGCACAAATATTAACGCCTCCAACGTCTACAGCATCCAAAGAAAAGCTTAAATATTACATAACTTTCCCTTCGAATTTAATCCCAAGGATCACCCAACTAACTTATAATGGTAGAGTTTACTGTTCTGGACCTCAGGAACAATGTAAGCATCCCACGTTTGATTTATCCGTTGGTTACATTTCCCATTTTTCTCCTAGTAGGTACCAGTGGTGTTACAAACCTTTGGTACATGACCTCATACTTCTTCTCCGGTTCTGGAGGACCCCCTCAAGGTCCCGTCTCCTACGATATGCCTAAAGTCGAAGACACCATATCTGATGCTAATTTACCAGTAAAGGATCCTATGACCAACTTCGTTCATAAACCGGTAGAGCCACAAATTAGCAATACGGAAAAAATCGATACTAGCAGAAATTCCGAAAGTGTTTTCACGAGGTATCTGTTCCGAACCCCACAAAAATGACCCTTCAGTTTTCGTTGTGTTTTAGCAAACCTTCATCGGACACGAGGCAGCAGTGTGAAAGCTTCACGATATTACCGCTGATCTCTGGAGGAAATAGCGTGACGAACGGCCAGTACCCTTGGTTGGTAGCGATGTTTACCTACCAGGAACCGTCGAATACCTACGGGTACAAATGTACCGCGAATCTAATCTCAGAGAGACACGTCATAACCGGTAAGACATCTAATGATTGTGACTATCTCCAAAACTTGTTTGAATCCGCACTTGCAGCTGTATAAGGAAAATAAATTACAGTTGAAAAGTAAATATAACGTAAGGCAAGAGGAAATGTTAAAAAGGCGTAATAAACGAAAAGAAAACGGCACACGCAACACAGAGGTAAAAATGTAAAGTAAAATGCAAACACGCTAGAAAGATTTAATCACATATATTTGGTAAAAACTTAATCCAAGTTATCCATATCATGCAAAAATATACTCAATTGCATGGTTATTACATAGATACGTAGGTACAATGTCCATAACCCTAATTTTAAATTATATACTTAAGTATGTACATATTTAGCACTGGCTGAGTTAACTTTCGTAAAAAACCAAATTTTTTTTCAAGGTTGTTTTGTAAAAACTTAACCTTATGTCTGATCACATTTCTTTATAATGTAAAAAAAGTCGCTCAACTTCGCATTACGTCACGAAAACAAATTTTGAAACGGCAGCTTAGTTCACATTCAAAATTACGGAATCAACCTGTCCATCACAAATTTTTGCTATTTTAACTACTTTACTTTAACTTGTCTAAAGGTTTTTTCCAAATGGACGAGGAGCTTTTCCAATAGAAATAATGAACTTATTGAAAATATCAATTGACTCCACCAAAAAGGCGTTACTAACTTCTAACATTCCTATTCCGTCGTGAACAAATGGAAAGTTAGATTTAATAAATGGTAATGTTGTTCTTGAGTTGTTTTCACTAATAAGCAAGTTAGTATTGAAGTAATTTATTTACACTTAATACAGTACAACCTCTAATTTATTTTAGTATTTGTGTTATGTGTACTAATTTACGTGATTTTTTAATGTAAAATTGACGCGACTGTTTAGCAGAAAATGTCACATTTCTAGAGGTCTTTTATTCACATAAACAAGTCTGTGGGAGACGTGATATTTATACGGAAATGGCCTGTTATTCTCGTTAATATTTCGTCTCTAAAAGACGTGGTATTGACGTTGAAGATGTTACATGTTTACGTAAATAACACCGGCCTACACGATTTTTGGGTTTGATTTCTAAATGTCAAATTTGGGTTTCTTCTACGTCACTAATAAAGGTAATCTTTTTGATCAAAGTTTGCTTTTGTAGAAACTGAAGCAGTTTTTCGAATTTTAAGAATCCTAATAACTGAGGTCTTCATAATTTTATTATAAATTAGAATCAGAAAGAATTTTGTTGAACAACCAAGTCTCTTTAATTCAGTAATTCAAGAATAATGAATAGTAATATCATACAATTGTAAAATATGAAGTGTAGAAACATTGAAATTATATCACACTAGCTGACCCGGCGAACTTCGTATCGCCTAACAGTCGATTCTTTAATTTTTTATTTTTTTAAGTTAATAAGTCAACAATTACATTATGTCAAAAATTAAAAATTATAAAACTCACAAAATTCTTTTAATAGTCACTAAAAAATCACAATGAAAATCACAATTTCAGATTTCTTATTATGATACCTACTTATTATATTTGATTTTATTTTTACTTATTCTAAATCAAGTTTCATTTTTATTGTAGTACTTTATGGTACACGATATTTTTTGTTTGATTGAAAAAATGTATTGTAAAAATGTATATGGGCTATAATAGTTATGATTAATTAACATACAACTGCAAATATTATTACAAACCTTAAAAGTTGGCATAAAATTTTCCCGAACTACTTTTGATGCTCCAAATGAAGTCATTTGAAAGCAGTCGTTATATTGTTGAATATTCTTTAAAAAGTGTATTGAATCTGTTCCTATTCCTAAAACTAATGAGTACAATGGCTCTGGAGGTGGAAGCAATGGTATCAATTTCACCTTTCCATTTGCGCAACACAATCCATTGGCTTCATTTTTGTATTTCAATGCCTTCAAATATTGGCAAACTGAGTTCATAGGTCCAATAGCAACACAGTTGTAGGCACTGTAATCAATTGACATATCGTAACAGAAAGCAGCTCGATTCAAACTTGCACCATTATTAGTCGAATGTCGCGCTTCACGGGTCTGTCTTAAGCGAATTCTTTTACGTTCATTGCGATCTTCACGTTCCTGGGCAGTACGATTAGATTGATAATGCATTTGATTTGTTGCATTTCGGGTTCTCCTGCCTAAATTTGTCCGCCGCCTTATAGGAGGCATATTTAGTAAGTCACAAACACACAACCCTTTTTTAATTTTATAGAAATTTGTGTATTTTAGGTTTAGTAATATTATAGATGCACAGCAAAGAGATATTTACATTTCAAGTGACATTTTACACAGACAATTTACATTTTACCATAGACAATTTGTTTCTGATTAAAAAAATAAATATTGACAAATATTGACATTAATATTTATAGGATACTAACGTCACTCAATTGTTTTGCCTTCGCAGAACCTCTCCACTAACACAAACTTTATCGTATGGTATTAAAGTTCAAATTGACTTTTAAGTATTATCACAAATCTATTGTATGGGAGTATAGAAAAGTGTTGTTTTTAGACTTTTTCAGGAAATTTAAATTTTTTTTTTTTAGTATTTTTAAAGTTCAAATTGACTTTTAAGTATTATCACAAATCTTTTGTATGGGAGTATAGAAAATTGTTGTTTTTAGACTTTTTCAGGAAATTTAAATTTTTTTTTTTTGAATTTTTCTCTCCGTAAGAACCATCCTCGTACTTCTAGGAATATTTTAAAAAAGAATTAGCGAAATCGGTCCAACCGTTCTCGAGTTTTGCGCTTAGCAACACATTCAGCGACTCATTTTTATATTATAGATTACTGCGATATTTCAACTCGTCACTAGTTTCAATAATTATTACATTTGTGGAATTATTACCTTAGTACTTTTTGGAATTATGATTGATTCATTGATCATCTCATTTTTGCAGCTGGCAGGTGTGTGCAGTTCTACAGAATACAAATAGTTAAGACTGAAGACATCATGCTCGTATTCGGTAGGAATGATCTTTCCAATTGGGCAAGAAGCGGTGCAGTCACAAGAGGAGCCGTAGACGTACAAGTCCATCCGGACTTCATGGAGAATCCGAATTCTGCTCACGCAGACATCGCCATAATAAAGATCGGTAAAAGTACAATGAATATACAAAAACCAACAGATATATTCTATCTGATCCTTACTCCATACTTATTTTCCAGATGAACCGATTTCCTTTACGAAGACGATTAAACCGGTCTGCTTGTGGGGCGCCATGAACCAAGCTCTTGATCAGTTGGTGAACAAGAAAGGAACCGTAATCGGGTGGGGAAAGGAAGAGAACTGTAAAAGCGCCACGGGGAGCCTGCATATGCTACAGTCCAAATACGTGGATATACCAGTCGTCTCACAGTTTAACTGTTTGAAATCAGGAGCCGAACTCCTGAACATAACATCGGATAAGACGTTCTGCGCTGGTAAGGAAAACACGAATGAGTTTTAAGAATTTTGGGAACTGGGGTTTAAAAATTCCCTCAGTGGAGAATGTACAACGGCTAGATTTGTGCAATGATAATTACTCAGAGAAATATTCCATTACGTGTTCAGTTATGGCGCGTCCCAAGTACTTTTCATTTCAATTGGATGTAGTTTTGTTTGTACCATGTTCAGAATTATTTCGTTACTTGCTACACGTGCTTGTTACATCCTATAACATTTTCTGGTACTGCTACATCTCACTCACAAGTATCATTGTATCTTTCTCTTAAAGTTTAACCTTCACTATCCTTTTAGAAGTATTGGAAGACTCTATAAAAAAGTGGAATGTTCTCTAATCACAACTATTCAATATGCAAATACTACGATTCAAAAAGTACCCAGAAACCAATTCTAAATAATCAGAAGTCAGCTCCTCTCTCGCCATCTTTTGATTTAGATAAGCTACAATGATTGCATCAATGCAAACAAGAAATCAGTTATGTGGTTCATTAATGCAGGCTATGGAACACGTAAGCATTTATCAGGATAGTCTATCCCGGATGTTTATAACTCTGTTATCATGAAAGACGCTTGGTTAAGTGAGGAATTGGATGTTAATGTCAGCGGTAGACTAACATATTGCCTATATTGTAGCCCTTAATACACGGAAGGCAATTTCTGGGCGTTTGCTTGACAAAATACACCTGTGATCTCAACCCAAATTTACTTAACCAAGTTTGGGTTCAAGGGTTTTTCATTTTTTAACCCATATTTCATTTTTGAGAAGGAGGTAGATACAATTATATGCAGAATTTCTTCTATAAAAACGTGGCTTTAGAGCTCGTTTGGACTTCCTAAGTAAATAACGTAACACTCGAATTTTTATCCATTTGCAAGTAAAAATTTAACCTAAAATTTTGACTTAAATTTTTTGCAGGTGACAGGAGTGGTAGTGGCCCCTGCGTAGGGGATAGCGGAGCCGGCATAGTCTTTCCAATAAATGGCGTATATTACTTAAGAGGTATCGCCTCTTTCATAACCGAAAACAATTACGCCATATTTTGCGACGTAGCGAAGTTCATGTCATGGATAAGTAGCAAAATGGCTTCCTGAACAAGAAGAACGTTTCAATAAATGAACTAGAAAAACTGTATAAAAATACTCTTATATTTAATAGTAGTAAAAAAAGGCAAATAAATATTAGCTAGTACTATTTACAAGGTTCCCTTGTCGGGCAGGATGGAATTAAACGCGTCGTCACAAAAACTCGTTTATGAAATGAAATTATTCAGCCACTGTGTGAATTTTCCGGCGTCGGTGAACACGACGTATTTAGTCAGATCGCAAGTCCTGGAGTTGATGTCGGAGATGGAAGTCGAGACTATTCCCCTCAACGTCCAGACTCCGTCGACGTTCATGACGAATCCGCTGCCGCTGTCTCCATTACACGGACCGGAGCCGTTCCGATATCCTGAAAGGATAAAAATAAATCT
This sequence comes from Cryptocephalus primarius, assembly GCA_963576515.1. Taxonomy (NCBI): domain Eukaryota; kingdom Metazoa; phylum Arthropoda; class Insecta; order Coleoptera; family Chrysomelidae; genus Cryptocephalus; species Cryptocephalus primarius. Next base: position 5,582,819 of record OY754940.1, on the reverse strand, counting down.
GCTTCGAAAGAAAAGGGCGTCATAGGCTCACCCGCGCAGAAGGTCCTACTGGAAGTGATCTGCTGGAATCCAGCGAAGCTTCTCAGGCACGTCTCCTGACTGACTATCGGTAATGAGGTTTGTTTCGGTTCAGCTGTGACGAGTTCCCCGGACTCGTCTTTGCCCCAACCGACGACGGTCCCCAAATTGCCTAGAAGATAAAAGTTGCATTTTAAGGGCTTGCAGGAAAAACGTTGCGTTCCTAGCAGCAATTAAGTTACAGATTAAGTTACTTATCTTCAACGTACACGTTGTGCAAACATACACATCAGTCTTTTACTTCTTCTGCAGCTCAATTTGTCTCCACGTGGTACATTAGATATAACGGTTGCATTAAATTCTTCCAAGGAACTTTGGTACTGACCGTCTAAAGCTATCTTTATTTGATTGTGTCATGAGCCATGTCAAGTCCTCCTGCATACAGGCTTCTCCTTGAATTTTCCACTTTCTCTTGTCTTGGGCTAACTGGTGCCAATGTCGTTCCACCTTTGACTTGGTATCGTTTAACCAGCGTTTCAGTGGTCCTTCTGTATTCGCAGATACTACCTGGCTCCATTTCATTTCTACGAATTTACCTATTCCACCTTCTAATTGTCTACTCCCAATTTCTTCTTTTCGAATATGGTCTCCTAGTGGTATGCTCAACATGGCCCATGCTATTTACCTCTAAGAGTGTCCTCGTTTCAATAGCGTAAGAGAGAATTGGTAGAATACGATTATTAAATAGTTTGCTTTATAGATTTTTTGGTGTTTCTTAAGATTTATTAGAACACTGTTGAATTTTCCCATGGCGGGAAAAACTGGGTCATACGGATTCTTGTTGACAGTTTGGTTCCGCTGACCCAGTGTTACTGTATATCTTTGATATACGTACTTAGTGATTTTCTCGATTTAAGTACCAACTACTTCGATTCCAATATTTTATCAAGTGTAGACGAGGATACATAGGTAGATGAAATTATATGCTATACTAATGTAGCTTGGTATAAATAACATGGAAGACCAAACGAAAAGAGATATTTGCGTTAGAGAAAAGTTTGGTCCGAGGGACAAAAATTACTGTCACTGGGCCATTGAAGTAACTCCTGAGGCCAGAATTATCCTTTTAGCTCGAAAACCAGTGTACATTGGATGTGCATCGTCATTGTGAGGCATAGTATTCGTATCCTTCGTTGCTTTAATTGTCAAAAATTTGGACACTTCGACTGCTGGAAAGCGAGATACCACTAAGTATAAGCCAAAATGTTATAATTGCCAAAACTATTAAAGCCAAAGCAAAAACCTTTACTGTGTACGTGTTTAGTTTAAAACTTTTGCCTTCGTAAGAATGATTTTCATTTTACTCTACTACCTCTTTCCATTAAGTTTAAGTAACGTTAGTCCCAATGTTTGCAAATGGGACGGAACGCAGTAAATTGTTAAGTAAACCTACCAGGTGAGCATAAATTCGTTAAAAGGACTGCAAATAAACAGTAAATTCCTTTACCTTCTACTGTAGCAAGGTCGCTGCTTCCCCTCCACAAGCAAATCGGTCTTATGAATTTCGTGAATTGCACTGTATCGCTCAGTACAATGACTGCTATGTCAGCGTCGGCTGAAAGTGGTTCGTATTCCGGATGTACGTGAATGGTCTCTGCTCCGACATTATTTTCCCCGTCAGATCCAGTCCACTTCTTGATGTTCAGCTTCCCGAGGACGATCAGAAGGTCCTTCGGGTTTATGACTCGTTTGTCCATCTTCACGCAATGGGCGGCTGAAAAAAAATAGAAACAGGGGTTATACTTTTGTGGTGAAACAGGGGAAACAGCATTGCCCGTAATCTTCTTGAATAATTTTAACAGTATTTATTCAGATTTTTCTAAGGCTTTCAATCCCATCACACAAGTGTGATTATTTCTCTTACCAATTTTGGAGCTCTCCTTAATGACCTAACTTTCGCAAACAACTAGGATACATATTTATTGGTTAAGATAGCTGAATAGGTGCTATTCTATTTTCAGTGACTTACCAGTGACGACGTGTTTATTTGAGATCAGAGACGAGCTGCACCTGTAGCTGAGGTTCACCCCCTGGGATGCCTCGATGAAGAACAGCGCCGCCAACCAGGGGAACGCGCCCCTAGGTACCGTCTGCCCATTGTAAACTAACGAATTGACCGCCAGGGGTCTTCCGCAGATGTCATTCAATGATCCACCGTCGACGTTCACCGCTGGTCTGATCTCCAGCTTTGGAGTTACCGGGATTGGTGCTGAAGTGACAGAAGTTGCTGAACTCAATAACTGAGTTTTAACAAGGAAAATGGCATAATTTTGAATGTATTAGCTAGAGTTTAAGTTATCTGAAATTAGAAACAGTCGCCTTTTCTTCGTAGTGCTCCAAAATGTAATATTTGTCTGTTTTATTGGAATATAAATAGAAAGTTTCTATTTATATTCCAATCAAAGTAGGCATGTAGTGATTGACCAGGTACACTGTAAAATCATACTGAAATTGACTGACGTTCTAAATTTCAAACAGCTCTATGCCCTCTATAAGCTTCCTTTAATTTGAGAGTTGAAGACAAGACATTATCATTAGTAAGCACTTAAATGTTACCAACTTCTATGGTACTTAGCTAGTAGCTTTGTTAGCAAAACAGGCAAAATATGCAGTAAACTTGAAGAAAAAGGCAAAAATACATTGGTTTAATATCACTGAAGTGCTGGGAGTAATCCGATGAAAAATAATTAATAATGCAATTATCAATATGATTGGTAAACTGAAAAGTCTGATATGTAATATGTACAAAATATGAAATTAATGAAATGTATCGATGAAATATGAAATGATGATGTAATATATTGACAATTCAATAATATACATGTTATAATGTAAACATAACATAATAACGTTGGTTAACCTTTCAAATCAAACAAATAAACACAGGCTGACGATGCTGGGCATAAATTATGATGGCGCAACGTTGCGAAATTATCTTTTTATTTTTGTATTTAGTTCACATTGATTTTGTTAGAAATATATATTAATTTGTATGTGGTGTAATTCCTACATGAATGGTTAATGCAATTTAAAAAATATTTGTTAGAATTATGGTAAAATGGTAAAATTTTGGTGGAATATTATTGAAAGGGAAATATTATTTTACCAAATATAATATGTACTTGAAAAGATATATTTATTGACTACCAGATCTGAAAGCTAAAGTAGAACTAAATATTTTTTGAATAGGAGAGGAGTTATTGAAAATGCGAACTTAGGAAAATTATTTTGGCTACATTATTCAAAAAGTAATGACGTCTTAGACTTGTAATCTTCTGGATTATTAAAACACCCTCTCTGAGAGCAAAGGTATGGCAGAGATGCTTAAGTATTTGATCGCTAGTGTATTTCTAGTAGGATATTTCTTTTTTATACTTGCTCCGCCACCTTAATGAAACCTTTTTTCCTACGAAAATATGTCAGAATATTGCTCGACCATTAAGCTTACAATTGATGTTAACATAGAAGATGTGTTCACATTTGAATTTTTACTGTCAAAGTGCACAGAAGTCAGAATTAATCAGATCAACCGATTATTGAAACACTCGTAAAGAAGAAACGTTCCGATTACTCGATTATTAAAATCATCCGATTGTTCCCAGCACTGCAGTAAAAGTTGATCAGGTTTGCCAGCTTGTCGGGCATTTAGGAAAAGCAGGAGAAGTTAGACATTTTCTGGCATAGAAATGTTGCTCACCTGGTTGCCAGTTCGACACCAAAAACGGCTCGACTTCATTGCCCCCTCTAGATCCTTCACCTCCACCAAATACGTTACCTCCACGTGAGCTAGAGCTAAGGAACGGATTGCCTGGGAACATCCACGCAGAATCCCCTTGTACTCCTACTGTATTTACAGAAGGCATCTCTACGTCCCCGTATACATTACCTCGCCAATTACCGGAGGTAAAAAACGGATTACCCACGTTCGTCCCGTCCTTATCGCGGGTAATGAAGGAATTATACACGCTGGGACTCTGCGCCTTCTGCGGGAACCTACCTGGTTGCTTGTTGGACGTGAAGAACGGGTTCTGCGGGAAGGCCTGGTCTGGATCCGCGGCGGTCGGCCTCGGTTTCGCAGGAGGCTCACTAATGATTTCGTAGTCCCAATTGGGGCGTCGGTCGGGAGGAGGACGATGTGGACGTTCCCTCCGGTCGTCGAAGTCTGGCGGACCTCTCCTGTCGAAGTCCGGGGGACCCCTCCTGTCGAAGTCCGGGGGACCCCTCCTGTCGAAGTCCGGGGGACCCCTCCTGTCGAAGTCCGGGGGACCCCTCCTGTGGGAGCCGTGGGGTGGTCCCCTGCGGGAGCCGTGGGGTGGCCCCCTGTCGAAGTCTGGAGGCGGCCTCCTGTCGGAGTCGTGGGGTGGTCCCCTGTCGAAGTCCTGCGGTGGCCGCCCGTCGAAATCCGTGGAAGGTTGTGAGGTTTGGGGCACGATCACGTTTACGTTTGGTACTTGGGAGTCTGACGACAGTTGCTGTATGTCGATCCGGAGGATGTGTTGGAGGTTTACGGTGGTGATGATGGGAGTTACACCAACTAAAAATGATAATCGATAATCATAGGGAAGATATTAGGGACGTTCGTTGCGGAGAACGATTTTCAGGGGAACAGACGGAAAACTCGTATGCTTGCTCAAGAGTAAAGCGCCTTTCAGGGCGCTTTTCATGACGACGGCAAGAATCGTGGAAGAAGACTCTTAGAGACCCCTCGTTAAAACCATTATTATGATGTTCAGGACATCATATGTTTCGCCTATAGTCTGCGACATTATCAATATAAAATACACATACATCAAAAGATTATCACAGCGATGCTTTACAGATGTCTTCTTGATTGCAATTATTATTATTAGGCAAAGTACCATCGACCCATTAGGTCAAAAATCTCCCATAAAATGATCACAATGTTGGGGAAATTGATTGAGTCCATCTTGTATGAGACAGTTTGTTCAAATGATCGCAATGATTGGTAATGATGGTGGCAACACTTAAATGTATAAATTTCACCTTTTTTGTGTGGTGAGGGCTGTTTCTTAAGGACTGATTTGTTCTAAATAAATTATAAATTACTTCAGGGCATTTAAATGAAGTATTCGAATATTTAAATCTGTTAAAAACTATTTTTTATTCAAATTTGATCTCAAAGGGTTGTTTATAAGGGTTGAATCGCTGAGAAACATCTTAAAATACCTCCCAAAACATAAAGGGAAAATTATTCTGCTCATAAAACAAGATTTGGGCATATAAAATTTTACTACTTTGCTATTTGTATCTTTTAAAGAGCAAGAAGCGCCCATCGGCACAATATAACTTTTGAAGAAGAGGGTAAGATTGGCTTCATCCCAAAATTTCATAAAAATAAATGTTGCCCGAAAAAATTGCGAAGTACTACCCCATTTTTACTGTAAAACGCATCAGCCTGAATTAAACCAAGTCTAAATTAAAATTTAATCAGTTTCTATCTTTGGCTAACCTTCTTGACTTCCAGTTTCATTTTATGTTTCATTGTCATTTAAACTTGTCAATTGGACGTCTAGATTATTTGGTAGTCCGAATTAAATAGTTTTATTTCAATTTTGGCCGGCTTCAGTTTTACCTAATACTATCTTTTCTTTATTGATTACTCGTGATTTTATTGATGTTCACTGTTTGACTGTCAACTGGTCGGCTAAATTAATTGACGATTTCAATCCAGGTTTGACTTCCTCTCTTTTTCTTTATTGTAATTTCAATTTCAACGCCTACCAAAAATTTATTGCCTGAGTTGGTCAGCCAGCTCAATTCACAGCTTGACTAAAAGTAATTTAAAATCTTCCAATTCTCTCTCCGCCTCTAATGCAATATCTGTATAATTGATAATTTGTTGTTATTATTATTTAGTATCAATTAGATAGATGTTGGTTCAATTAATTCAAAATTTAGACTAAGAGTATAATTGAAATTAATAAGTGAAATAAGTTTTAAAGCAGTCGTGAATTCCCCGTGTACATTTTCCTTGTATGGTTTTTCCATATTCATTGTGCCAAATTAACAAAAAAAGTACTGTAAAATTAACTTAATTAGCACGTTTTTTATCAGTCAGTTGTTGCAAAAGTGATGAAATACTAATTGCTTATGCTTAACCGATGACCAATGGGTACTTATTTACCAACAAATGTAACTGTGTGTATAGATTTTTGTAAAATCATTTTGTATTAACTTTTGAGTTTCATAGATTTAATTTCAAACCCCGCTAAGTCCAAAGTCTTGAAAATTTGTGAAGTAAACCACACGACAATTGCTCCGAAAATATTATCTGTTTTGACTGACTTTCATAAAAGAAATTATTACATTGCATGGCATCATAGCCGGATGTACTTACGTAAGAAAATCAAGCGATTTAGCATCACGACGGATCCACTCATATTAGTCCAAAACAACAACTTCTTCTCACACAGTCGCTCACCTAACTGAGCGAGACATCATATCTAATTAATTTAATTGCCCAAACTACCAGCCTAACAAGTTTATTTATACTAATGATGAACTTACAGGTGATTTTTGGACCGGAACACATCACATTGCCATTGAATACGATTTTCGTCACCTGGGGCGGGATGTTTTCCCATCTGGGGAAATGTATGTTGTACTGGATGATGCTGTTACCGTTGAAGTTCATTATGTTGTAGGAGTTCGCTAGGGAGATTTTTCCCTTGTCGGTCTGGAACATAAAATGGGAAATATTAGCTTGTTTCTCTAAAAGACTGGTGTATGCAAGGGTTGTCACGGCCTATCTTTGGAAACTTTGTCATCCAGACGAGCTAAAACGGGAAATAACTTTTATACAAACGGAAGAGACGATGTGGAGAGTTTATTTTCGATGTAAAATATGTAAACGAAAATAATACCTCCATCCAACAACTGAATACAATCATTAAAGTGTGATTTCAGGATGTCAGAAAAATATTCTCCCACAATTGCAGTAGATTCGTTATTAAATGGCAAAATGCTTTTCAACAAGCGGTCTTTTGAGGTATGTAGCGAGGTATAGGCGACTGCATTTATGTTACCAACCAACTCGTATTTTCATGCGTTGACTTTCATGATTCATGAAAACACTCGTGTAAAACATTACGTCAAGAGTTTTAGATAATGCAAAACTAAAAAGTGTAATGTATTTTACTTCAGGTTTTAATGGCGCCGCCTCTGTTTGCATCACAATTGTCATTCCTGAAATCTTGAAACCTAAGGGACAAAGGGTAAAGCTGAAATTGACCGCTGGAGGTTTTTACTCAAATCCATTAAAAGCCTTTTTTGGATCACATACAATAAAACTCATGTCGTCTACAACCAAATTAACTCCGCCACTCCAGTCCTAAGAAATTAAACGAAGATCGATAAAAACCGCTTGAAGTAGAGGCAAAAGTTATAGAAAAAGTACATAAGACATTTTCGAAATCTCTGAATAAATGACTGACCAACGTAGGAGACGGTCACCAACGTCACCGAAATATTCTCTGTAACATCTTAGTAAATAGTAAGTCCATGAAAAGGTGCTTCAATTTAAGTTCGTCGGGTATCTGGTAAAGATCTGGTATCTGCACAAAGGTGAAAAATTCTCTTTCAATTTCTTCACGTTAATCACTTACTCCTATGTAATTCCCAATGGAGAGTTCAATATCGAGTTGCAAGATACTGCTGCCTGTATTCCTGACTTGCACGAATCCATACAGTCCATTGTTATTGTCCATTTTGTACTGGAAGACTTCCGGGCAGGGGCTCTGTAAATACTGGCACGTTCCTCCCGCCAAGAAGACGATAAATGCCAGCACCGTCTCGTACATCCTTTATCTTGGCGCGTCAATAAATTACAATAAATTAAGAGGAAAAAATTGCGAGGTCCGTGATCGCCTCGAACTTATAAAGCTATTATCACAAATTAATCACAGCGGGGATTCGTTAATGATTGGTCATACGATTGATGAAAACCATTGTTTCTGCTACATGCGGTCTGATCCACCTGAAATATAAATGGATTCATCGAATTAATGACGGTGATTATTGATATTATTGAGAAGTGAGGCGGGACATTGGCGGAACCGCCGTTAGATAAGACATTATAATTAAAACGTCTGGGGAATCCGGGAGATTTATTTGTTTATAGGTTAGCCGAAAAATGAAGATTTTCCTGGTAAAACAACACGTCTTTCATTTAAATCAAGAGATGTGAGAAAACAAACACATGCGCATATTATGGTAATCATGTTAGCTACCGAAATTCTTGTGGTATACAAGGGGTAGGTACCAAGTGACCTTTGATTCGTTTAAAGTTAAGGCAACTCATTAATTGCTCTATTAGTGCACGTATAACCGAATAAAAACGCTTCGTCCTTTACATAATGACTGTTTAGAAATGCAGTACTCGTTTTACAATGTATGCTAAGTTTATTATTAAATTAAACAACTTTGCCGCATATATACATACATAAATAGACATAAACAAACAGAGGTACGTTTCAATTTTCCTCAAATTATATCCTTAACGATATTCGCGAAAGAAAGGAAGTAATTTGCGTGTAACAAATCTACAATTGAAAATATTCTCAGCAGAAGCGCATTGTCATACCGCATAATACAAATACCCAACATTCGTTCCAATTCGGTTGGATTTTCCGAAAGACCGGGCTTTCCTTTGTTCTCCTGGCTCCTCTGTGAATACCCTTGGAGTGGAGTAACGACAGGACTAGCCTTTAGAAATTCAGATTTATTTCATAACTGTCGGAATGCAAATTAGACCAGCCAATCCCAGGGAAAGAGAAAGTGGCAGAATGTGATGTTTTAAATGAAAAATTCGACGCATTTGAACTTTCTATTGGTATACCTCTCGCCCATATTTTTACCAAAGTCGATTGTCGTGTTAAATCAGGTATGCGATCCTTTTGTGTTTGTAATTTATGACATCTGCCTACACTTCTGAAGAAGAGAAGAACCGTTACGGATGTTCACTATACCACAGGTAAATATTCGGATTTTTCGGTCCGGTGAAAGTTTCGCAAAGTGGCGATTTTACAACTGGGGAAGTACAAGAAGGAGAAACGGTACAAGAAAAAGATTAGAATACTTTAAGAGACAGAGCATGTATTGTATCCACGTGGAGAACGATAATTCGGAACACAGTGTCCACTTGAATAAATTTAGTTTCAAGAGAGTTTATAAATAAAGGAGAGGAAAGGAAGTTTATAGTTTCGCTTAAAGCATAAATACAAATTTACAATAAATATTTCTAGTAAAGGATATTTGAATGCTAATATGCATAACCACATGCTAATGAGTAAAGTAAGGTAAGTAAATCTGGCGAATTAACACTTTGCAAGAGTAAAGTGCTCATTAGGCTCATTTTCTTAAAAATAAATCAAGCTAGGTATTTTTAAGATGGGATAAAATATTGAATGAAATATTTGTTAATAAGGGTTTTTTTGAAAAATGTCTGGAAAATCTGAAATTCGCAAGAATAAGAGACCCTTACGGCTTTTATTACAGGAAACTTTCCAAGTGAAAAACTGAAGGTATTTGATAAGTTGGAAAAGTACAATTCCTTCGACTTGGAGTATTGGTTTAAATTGGACTTTTGAAATTTTGGCAAATATCAAAAATGTCGATGTAAAGACGACAAACCTGGGAGGTATTTTACACAAAGCTCATTTATTTTTAAAATTTGTGGAGTAAAATTTTAGATAGAATATAGTTTAATACGGTGTATTAACAAGCCTAAATATTTCATATATTTAAATAAATTGCGTTCTTTTGAAGCTTGGTGTGTGTTGCTCTATGGGATCAAATGAAATTTTAACCGATTTGCACAATAAAATCTGAAGACAACCCATTTGTATAATAAATATTTGCGTACTTTAACTTCTCATATTTTAAAAAAAATCACATTTTTCCTAATTTATTAAACATGTTTCAACAGGGCCACAAGTAATATGGATTAATGTAAACCTTCGTTATTAATAGTGTAAGCGGTTTACGAACTGATTTTGTGGTTTTAAATAAGGTACAAACTTTGATAAAGAATAAAATTTTCCGGGAAATCTCTTACAAACAGACATTTGTATGTGTCATGTATGTTCCAACATGTGAGTAATTACTGGTTTAATTGTGGTTAGTGAAGATAACTGGATATATAAAGAATTGCCGATCTGTTTGTAAAGTTTCTTATATAGCTGTAGTACACATTTAGCTACTGAAGATGTAACAAACATTAACGCAATTCGACAAATTTGGGATTCATTACATAAAATTCGTGATCATTCACACATGTGAAGTTCAATTTTAGACAATTTAATACGGTGCATTAGTAATACTAAATATTTGACATCCTTCAATTATAAAAATGCTTATTACATGAACACAAACAGATTTTGAATTGGCACTAAACGTTGTGCCAACTCAAGAATTGTTAATGCTAATATTTTATTGAACTCGTCAACGACAGGACTGATTAACTGTTTACATTGACGTGTAATACCTACTGTTTATATTAAATATTTGAATGTCACCTCGACGTGTACTTATGTATGTATATGCGTCTAATTCTTGGATTTTAAATATTAACTATTGTAGTTGTTAACTTTGATAGTTAATTCAAAATTAAATTTTTACATATTGTTGGTTCGCTTGTGTTATGTAAATAGTTGTCACTGGTGGTACAACCGCGAGTTTAAAATTCCTTTCACATTAGTTATTAAAAATTTAAATGATTTCTCGGTAAAAATAAATTTCAGGCATCAACTCAGACGTTATGAAAAGTCCTTGAATATCGATTAGGTACAAAAATTTACGGTAATTAATTTAAAGCGACAGAATACTTACTTCATTTGAATACCAAAAGCGAGAAGTTAACTATCCATTTTGTAATGTTCCTGAAGAAATGTCAATATGTTTACAACACTTATTTACGTCAAAGTCTTCACGCAGCTAGGTACATCACTTCAGGCACTTCGATTACAACGCGATCGCGTCGTCTTTGGCTGCACGTCCAAAATCATCAGTCATAATTGAAGGTTTTATTGACTGAAGAGATCCTCTCGCCGACCAATCGAGCGATGCGCCGCTATCGAACGCGCAAATCGTGTTACGCACGAGTGTAGTTACTCATTGCGGTGAGGAGTCGGATTTAAGCGCGGTTTTTTGCACGTGTGCGCGTCCCTCGCGCGCGCACCTCCACCATAATACTCACGGCTTTGGGGTATTCCGGGTTACCGGAAAATCCTGCGCGCGCCAGTGGCGTATTCTAGAGTGTACGATCATCAATCAAACACGGACGTACGCGCGCCATCCGGCGATATGACGTCCAGAGGAATTTCGGTGGTGGGTGATGCCTGCTTTTGTTTTCGGATAACGTATCAAAGGTATTCGTTAGATTGGGTTGATATACTAGTAATTCCATTAAACTCAGAGAAATTCCTAGGGAATTTTTCGCCTTTTAACGCCTATAAGTTCAATACGTTGCTTTCTGATGCTGTTATGAAGGGCATTTTTCCCTTGAAAATTTTTAATTTTTCTTAGTTTCTTTCCAAACGGCTTTAACTAACTGTCTAATACTGATGAACTTTAATTTGGAACATTTTTTCTAAAAATTGCTCTAAAGGGAACTTCCCTAAGGCGCGTGCCTCATATGAAAATATTATACGAAGACACGGCGCCAATTTTTGCATTTGTCTCATACAGAAAGCTGGTGTTTTCGTATATTATTTTAAACTTGCATTTTAGTTCTCTTGACATGACTCTTCGTGGACGATCTACGTCCTACGCCTCTCAGACTGCGAATTATTAAGTAATTACCTAACCACAATCCTTTTTCTTAAGTAAGGTTATGAACCCACCTACCAACTGTCGTAAAAGCTTTTCCTCGTGAATAATATTTTTCACGAGAAGGAATGTTTGTTTGGTAGGCGAAGGTGAAGTTAAATAAAACGCAATACCGTTAAATACACCGAGTTTCGCGTTCCACACATTTTCCAGGAACTTCATCTTCAAATTTGTAATCACTATTGAAATTTCCGAAGTTATATTCACAGCCAAACTCCTGCAATCCTGAGTTTCTGAAATTAACATCTTTTAATTTGTAGTAGTTTATAAATCGAAGTTAACTCCTAAGGTCTCCAAAGCAACGTAGAAATTTTTATTACACTCTGTCAACCCAAAAGTCCATGGAAACCGTTTCATAATTTAAATTTAGGTAATAAACGACGAAAGAATGTTACCGAACGGATTCCCCCTAGTCAAATCCCACTATGGATTAACTTCTATGATTCATACTCCACTCATGTAATCCGTGTTTGAATCACAAGTGATTCACTCGTACTAATAACGTGGATTTTACTGAAAGTATAGATATTATTAGTAAATATCACATTTCTCTCGTCTATTAATACCTATTTCAATTGTCAACTTGTTATCAAATTGATAAATTAAAGAAACGAACCGGTTGTGGTAAAAACTAACGTAAGTTGAAAGCATCATGAATTCCTTCCGGAACGGATATTAACCCAAATTAAACGCGTTGATGAAATCTGAAGATCCATTTGAACCGATAGCTAATGATGGATTTTATTATAGGGTGAAATCACGTAAGTGCACTTTTCATATCTACAAATTTTATTTCAAAAAACATTCTAAAACTATCTAATATCATGAGAAACGGGCCCGGTAATCGCAACGTGTTAATGACAAGTATTAGAAACTAATATTACAAATAACGCTTTTCGCACTTTAGATTCTCGGACCCGTTATAAGTACACGTAGGTATACTAACGTAACGTCCACATAGGCATTAGTACAAATTGTATTGTAGGTGTAACATACAGTATTACCGATGACGTCCGCGATGCGTTACTGCGGATTTAATACTGCAAGGGAAATTTGAAGGATTTTGTTTCGTTTTAAATATATCGTCGAATAGCACTGAAAACATTTTGTAATTAACTGGAGAAATCCATCCTCTGCATAGGACATCATCTTTTTGCTTTATTGAGACAATGACCACCACGACTCTTGTCACTGAAAAAAGGATATACAATCTTTTTTCTTAGAGATTCTTACCTGTTTCTATGTTTATTGGCTATGGTAAGAACATGAATAGCTTTCACCCTGTGTTCTATCACACAGTAAAGACACTGGGTGATGGCAATTGATATGTTTTTAGTCCTATTTGAATTGTAGATTAGTACATAACATGCAAAATAATGCACATAGCTTATGGTCAAATTATTTGAAACGTCTGCTTGTCATCATTAAAGTAGGGCAAAAGTAAGATAACAATCATCTACCCCAGCGTGCTCAGTTTAAAGAGCACATGATGACAGGATATTTCCACGGTACGATGGAATTAGCGACACGATCTGGATGGGTAAATGCAGAACTATTTTTGAATGTTAGTGAGCATTTCGTTATATATCCACTCTCTTGCTGTGTGATAATCATGAAAGCAATCTATCAATCGACAGCCTGGATGTTATCAAAACAAATAATATTGCAATCCACAAATTTCCGCATACCCTGGAAAACTTTGTTTATTTGTTACCAATAGCCATATCTCACTGTTCTTGAGGTATGGGTGACAGTGAGGCATGAATCAAGGATTATATCGACTAGAAACAATAAAAGTAAATGTATGTACAGAGAACAGTTAGCTCTTAGTTCCATAAATGTATAGCGCTATGCCGCAATTGAAACTAAATTTTTCTTTCAAACAGAATCATAGTAAAAAACTGTTACCCAGTCACCCCCACTGTCACTGTTTCGTGGTTTAAATGTCAATTAATTCGTGTAATTAAAGATATCTAACATAATCCATGAGCATATAGAGCAAGTAATTGTAGAAACTCCATAGCAGTCTGATAGCATTGATTTAGTAGACTTATCCAGAAATTAGCAAATCAGTCAGAAATTAGCTTATAGTTATGGTACGTGGTGATCTTGTTTTAGACAAGTAAAAATACTTGGTCTGGAGTTTACCAGCTATAACTTATTGGTCAAAATAAACAGAAAATGAGGGAACGCTATAGCGAAAACAGCAAGTTTGATTAACACCCACTTATCGAAGAGTAGCGATAACTGTTCACCTTCTTATGACTGTATTAGGGTTTGTAACGTTTTAAAATCTCAAAGAAACGTTAATGAAAAAGTCAAAAACTCCGTTATTGTAAACTTCAAAACTTGTCATTCGCTGATAATAAGTCGTTGCATGCAAACATACTAGAAATGATTTTTCAACTGAAAATCGATTTGCCTTCGAGTTGTACCAAGTTATGCCGTTATGTTCAGGTGCTCGTAAATTATTTGTTTCAACTTTCCCGCAGTACCAACACACGCGAACGTCACTTAACACGAAACTACCCAAAACAACAGTCCTTTAACAGTTCTTCTCGACGGCCTCGTCGGTTATAGCGATGAAACTGAGGTCGCCTCCTAACAAACCCATCACAAAATTATTAACGCTATCGACAGTTATCTCGACGCCGTACTCCATCACTGCGTACCTCCTGTTGGGCAGGTCCATCGCTATTAGTAGGGGTACGACGTCGTCCAGACCTACGAGATCCCTGAGGATGTCGGCCGTTTCTCCGTCGGCCCCTATCAAGAACTGGAGGTGAGGGTCCTCTTCGCAGTTGAGGAAGAGCTGCTCCTGCGCGGAACTGAAGTTGATGTTGTGGGTCTTGAAGTAGTGGTCAGCGGCTGGGGTCAAGACCGATTCAGCGAACTGGATTTCTGTATCTTCGTTATCTAGAGTAGAAAGGGGGCAGGTGAGATGGTTAAAATAAGCCAGGCGGATAGTAGTAGATAGTAAACTATGTATAGGTCAAAGTCCAACGCACTAAGGCACCTCGGTCAAAATTCCTGAGATAGCTTTGCAAATAGGTCAACCATGGTGGGATGTAGCGTCAAAAATTAATAGGTATTAGTGATCAAAGGCAGCACTTCAACAAACAAGAATGCCTCATTGCTTTTAAAGATTTATCTGCATATCCAGGAAAGTCCAAAATCAGATTTATTCCGCTTGTATTAGCTATTTACGTACCACCGTGACCATAATGTAAAAGGAACCGTAAATTGGCTATCCAGAAATTCCTTCATAAGCTCCCCAATGGAAAAAATATCAATGGGAACTTTTTTCGATAGATTCTTGTGGGGATGCAAGCAATTCCTTAAACAATTGGACAAAAGCAATTAAGAATACTTATAAGGATACCAAGCCACATATGTAATCAGTATAAATTTTTCCTTTGTACAGTACCACGTTTGGATTTACCTGGGAGTACAAGCAGGCCCTCGAGAACCTGACCAATTGCAACTAGGAAGATATGTATATCGAGCTCTTAATGGAATTAGACTTAATCTGTGAGAAATGGTTTAGTGAATGCTGCATTAAGTTTGGATTTACCTGGACATTCTCCTTTCAAATAACTAGTCAAGAACATCGAGAACACTGAATGTTAAGTTTTCAAATAAATGTATAGAGTCGTGAAATTTATTGTTGGACACCAAACATTACCAAATTAAAGTTAATTTGGAAATACTAGCAGACGTTTAAGCAACTGTACAGGAGAAAGTACCACACTACGTGATTGCCACGTCTTGAGAGAACTGAATGTACTCGATTAGACACTTGTTGATGAGTAGATTAGCAGGTTTTAGGAAATATGTAATTGACTAAGTGCAGCTTGGAGAATCTTGCTTGCATGCCCTGCCGTTAGCAAAAATAGACATAGTAATTTAGATATCGTTTAGCGGTTAGAGTACCAAGTTGGAATTCAAGCAGTTTCTTAACTAACTGCCCAAGAACAACTAGGAAGCTGGATGTCAAATCATGGCATAAATAGACGAAGTAGGGATATTTTTTGGTGAGCACTAAACGGTATCAAATTTGGATTCACCTGTGTATGAACGCGTATTCTTAAGCAATTGGGCAAAAGCATATAGGACATTCCTACTGGAATGCCAAGAAATAGAAGTACTTGGTGAAATACCTTTCGTTAGTAGAGTACCAAGTGTGGATTCACTTGAAAATATATGCAACCTTTAAGTTACTAGTTAAGAAGAATTACATAAATAGACGTAGCCGGAATTTGTTTACTGTATACCTAACAGTACCAACTTTAAATTAATCTGCAAGAGCAAGCTGTCATTTAAATAACTTAACTGAAAAATACAAGACAGTGCCTGAATGCCATGTCATGAGAGAGATAGACGTATTCGATGGGGTAATGAATGGTATTCATGAATGCCAAGCGATTACTAGAAATACACTTTTTGAGATGTTTTTCAATTTATTTCGTAGAAGAATGCACATGTCAAGGAACCACTGACCAACCTCAATTTTTAAAGTAAATTGAAATATATTTCTTAGACGATTAACATTATATACTCACCAACAAAGAGCACAATCGCCGGAAAGTCGTAAACCTTGGTCAAATGCCTTTCAGTCAAGACATTGACGGGCCTAGGTTTCCATGGGAAATACTACAAAATACATTAATGATAACCAATCATTTTATATCCTTGCTAATTGTTGTTAATTGCTAAAAATACAAGTTCTCCAAACGTGTTTTCGGCAATGATTCCTATCTAATAATTTATTTAGCATTTTTAATACATCTTCAAGTCGACTATTTTAATGTGAACACCACAATTTTTCCAATGAATTTCGTTAGCGTGTTTCTATTGAACTGTAATGGATACATATCGAAATTTATACGGTTTCCTTCGATATTACGAAATAACCGGTTTACCCTTGTTTGAAAAATAAAACACTTTAATCGAATTACAACCATGTCGAACTAATTGAAATGGAAAACAAAATGAAGGAAATCTCCAATGGACTCTATTAGTCAATTCCCTATGGGCAGGCTCGGGATCGGTTCAAAAAATAGTTACTAACGACGTTATTTCCCGATTTACCATTGGATTTGAAGATGGATTGAACCTTCCGGCTCCTGCTAACGCTCTCTTGAGTTCAGAATAATAATCTGTTTATTTTTACTTTCAAGACAACAAAAGTAATCGCATAACACGCGTGTAAAGTGCATCAAACTGAATAGTCACATAACCTAACTCTTCGGTCTCTTCTTTTTCTTCTGAGAAAGTTGACGGCAGAATTAAAAGGTAAATTGTATCTCAACAGGATTTACTTCCACCGATTTGAAAAACAGAATAAAAAAATGGGTTTCTACCTGCGCAGAGGGATCTTCGGCTAGCTCCGTACGCGCATCCATGGTTATCACGTGACCGTTGTTGTCCAACAGGAGCAATGTGGGAATGCCTCTGATGCCGTACAGTTCGGCTAGTTCGGTCCTTATGGCGGTCTGCTGGAATGGTACCGATAACCACGGCATGGTCTCCACGTAGGTCCTGTAGGACTCTGCGCTTCTAGATGTAGAATTGAAGTGGAAATGATAAGAGATAGAGAAGAGAGAAAACAAATTGAGACTCAGAATTGTACCTAGGACTATTCAGGAAGATCCAATTGTGTTCTGTGGTTTTCAGGAATGAAAGGTAATTGAACTCTTTAGTGTTATTTTCGAGTCTATATAATGTTTAATATTAAAATGCAATGATGTGATACGTCTGTCAAGCTTCTAAATTTTATTTCTAGGCAATTTTAGGTATTCTACAAACTTTGTCCTATATTATGTAGGCTTTTTAAATTTCAGAATGAAAATGGAGCAGATCAGGAATCTTAACAACCTTCTAGATTCAAGTTAAAACTATTTTTTCCAATTTATAAAGAAACCAGTGGCACATTTACCGGTGTGCTAGTTCTTACTGGTTACAGGACAGCACGAAAAGTAAATATTTTATTTGAGTCATCGCAAAATTTTGTTTGAGTTAGCGGCCGTTGTTGCGCCACTGTAATAAGCTATGATGCTATTAGATGGTGTTAGTTTGTAGTGGCAGATTCCATCATCCCTCTCGCAATTTCAGGCTATATCAGATAATAATTATGGAGCCTTTTAAGCGATACTCCCCCCTTATTGAAGAGCCCGATCGTCCGCACCCCTGGCAATACATTAATCCTCTCCTCTCGCCCTTCTCCTCCAGTGCCGCATTTTCGCGCACCGGATGGCGCCGATAAAAATACGAAATCGCTTTAATCCCCGAGGTGGAAAATATAACTTACACCATCCCTTAAGCGCCCGGATAAAATGGGTTTTCCCCCGCCCCCACTCCTCCGGTCCACCCTTTCGGAACCTTTTGCCAGATGAGGCGTAGCATTAAGCTGTTCTGGAGCGGGCCAGAAGTGGCTTTCACGGCTCTCCCCGACCTTAATTATTTAACGTTGTAACATTTCTGCGACGCGTAGTCTGGCTCGATTCCAGAAAACGCCAACAATCCAGAAGGAGCAAGCCGGGATACCGGAAATTGCTAGGAATGCTCGCCGTTTCAGATACATTACGGTCTTTGTGTCCCTTTGAAGATTCTTGGGAATACTGCGTCACGAGGGTGATTTTTAAATTATTGCAAGGAATCTTGCAGCATGCGACGTGGAAGGGCTCGGTTTCATACCGGGGAACTAATTTCGCCTTAATTAAAATTACAGCTGTGGAAAATAATAATCAGCGAAGCTTTATAATTAACGGGGTTTTTAAACAACGTCGGCGTCAGATGCGTGGAAAGCTAAAGGATAGCTCTCGAAAAGGAATTTCTCGTGAGAGGAAATGTACGATTCTCTGGCAACAAATAAAAAATTAAAAATCCCCTTTCTAAAGAATTCTGGTAATTTTTAAGTTTCCATTTAAGATTTCTACAATCCGTTCTCGAAAAACTACCCAGTGAATTGTTGTAATAAAGATAGTGTTTTGGCAGAACGACAACAACGGAACTACACGGACGAACGATACATTTTCTTGTACTAATATTCCATGTGCCTGCTGTACTATTCAAATGGGCAATCTCACTCATAAGAATCACATACATTAACATGCAGTCATAAATATGAAGCACCTCTAACAACTACTCACAGGGCTAGTACCTCTCAAGGCAATGAATTACACGAAATGATTTATATTTAAGGTTATCGCTTAAAGTTTATATTGCCTTTGAATGAATGAATTAGTGTAAGGCCTATGGAATATTTTATCGCAAAATGAATTCATCCATATCACCAACGGAAAATATCTTGTTACTCATCACAAAGAAAATCGATTCATCCTTTGACATTGATGATAATTTTTGAGATTATCTGAAAAACGTTATGTAGGAAGTGTTGACTATATTTTATATGACTTCAATAGTTTTAGTATAAAAATCAAGCTATATAAATACACTGCCTACTGAGGCGATGCCCCTATTTAGTCGAAAACTCATACTCGCCATAAAGCAAGTGGAAAAGACTTATGGGCAGTTGTACTGGTGAATAATTTCAAGTTTGGTAAGATAATATCATGTCTAGGTACTTTGAATTCAAACTTATTGTAAACATGACTTAAATATGTTTTACAAGAAGAAAAATCGTCGATTTAACTTATAGGTTGTATGGGTTAATACGGAAGACTACAAGAATTACCAAAATCGACGACACGTGCAAGCTGGAAATGTAATGTTGCGTTAAGATATATATCGACATTGAAGCTATCTACATATGCCTTCTACACCACTGGGTTTTGTAATATGAATACAACTACGACGCAGAAGTAACCAATGCTAAAAGTAAGTATGTAGTATGTAATGGGCACCTTTCAATACATACAGCATAGGAAGTATATACAAACTGGTTATAAATATTAATATATGGTTATAGCAATGGTTTATTTGCCTATAAATACAACTGGCGCATTAATTTGTACAGAATGGAAGGAAGAAACTGTGAAACCATTATTGTGAACCTTGAAGCTTATGAAAATTCTGAAACTATAACTGTCAAAAACTATTATTATAACATGACTCAATTTTATAAGAATTGCGACAATTCGCCATCTTGCAATTTCCTGAATTTTGCCTTCTACCCCAGATATAGGTTTGTTAAATTACTTAGCTTATAGACCTAAAATCGTAGCTAGTGTAGTTCCATAACAATTTTGTCTGTTGTATCTATTACATCTTTACTAGTTTTTGAAACATTTTATTAACACCACCATTTTAGGGGCGAATTTTACTACCTTGATCGGTATTTTCCTTAGATAAAAAATGTGTCTCTTATTTGTGATGCCACCATAATATATTGCAGTACCATAAAAATTGAAGAGAGTATTTAGTTAATTTGGATTATCGATTTCTGAGTAGATAAAAAACACCATCTGTGAGTGTATGGTCGTAAACCTTTTGGCGGGCAGCATCTAAAAAAGCTACTTAAATTTACGTTTCTAGCGCCCTCTCGCGATAAAAGTTTATCTACATAAGATATCTATGTGACACAAGGAGGAACTTTGCCGAGGAAAACAGAAATAATGTTACACTGATTTAGATTATATAGTGAAAATACTAATGCAACTTTGATGCTTTCATGTTTTATTTGATTTTATTGCCTGCAAATGTCTGCTTCAAAGCTTACTTCATCTAATTCTCCATTTTATATTACCTACAAATCTGATTTCTAGTCATTATATTCACTCGAGTGATTCGAGAGATGATGGAAATACGGAAAACGCAACGTTTCAGTTTTCCTGAAATATTTTAGAAACTGTGCCAGTGAAAATATGCAACCTTTTCGTAATTTAAACAACTTACCGGTCTTGAGTGGTGGAAATCGCAAAAGTGACCATTACTTGTTTTGTTTGTTTTCCTGTAGGAACGTAAAGCAACATTGTAAATACAGGTGGAATCTTTCCACCACACGTCGTTTCATGTGACATGAATTGCCCTGGATAAAAAGCATTACCGACCAGGATTAATAGAGACGTCCGAATCTTCCGCACACACGTACACATTTACGATAACAGGACGTCTATCGATTTCCAATTTAATCCCCCCGGGATCTGCTCTGATAAATAATTTCGGAAGGGGGGACCGGGGAGAAAAAAACGACCTGACGAAATTAGTATCGACCGGGGTTCTTTTAGGTCAGATCTCCCGGATCGCTAACGGAGTCAAAGGATGCAAATGACAGGGATTCGTGGTTGAATTTGGGACACTTCGGCGAAGGCAAAAGCTGGAACACCTGCGAACGTGGAGTTTATTTGCATGAAGGATTTCCATTAGGTCTCGATGGGTATTAGTCGAGCGACCGTGGCATAATACTTTTTTAATTCGAACTCGGTACGAGAAAAATCAAAGAACAGTAGTGCCTTTGCCGCGAAAGACGACGTATTTTTGCTTTAATCATTTCCTTTGATCTCAAAAGATACAAGAAATAAATGACAAAACGAGCCGTTCGAGTTTTCAAAGCGCCGAAAGGGCTCCCGCGATGAAATGCAAAGCCCCAGCCAAACACTCCAATCGGAATATATTCGCTTGTGAGGAAAAAAAATCGCAAAATATTTACAAACTCGTTTATTATTTCGCTGCATCGACGTTCGTGATTAAATTTGGCTCCTAAACAAATAAATTAGAGGAGGAAAGCCCCTGCGATAACTTCAACGTGTACTTTATTCAAAAACCTGATTTACTTTGCAGTAATAAAGGGGATTGCGTGAACACGTCATCTCACCCCAGCAACCCCTGTGTACACCTAAGGGAGGTATTTTTTTTTGTTGGCCCGAGCCCTCTCCCCACTCGACGATAAGCTCGCCACCTATCTCTCGCGCAATAAAGAAAAACGGAATGAAAACATTTCTTGCAGGAAAGTCATCCCTTTTTCGTCATTTGTACTTTGTTTTCAGGAGGGAGGAGAATGAGACAGGACCCGTTCGCATCGACGCGAGTTGGAAGGCGTTTCATTAAACTGAGTAGATACTCACTCACGTATCCACGTATAGTGGATACGTGAAAAACACGGGGTAGATTGTATCAAGTCGAATTTATGGGTCTTCACGTGAAAAAATTAATAGAGTCAAGACATGTTAACCAGGATCGATATGATTTAACGTATTCATCGTAGTGAGTCATGACGAAAAATGAGAAATGAGAGAATGAGCCTCTTACTCTCTTTCCAAAGTCAGTTGAGACGATGACGATTTCAATGTACCGAGCGCATTTAAAAAGTGGCTTGGTGCTCTATACCAAAACACAATAATTTATTCACTGATAGTTCCTCTTATAACTCAGGTAGTTCAACAGAATAAGTAATCGATATTACACATCTATATTGAGTGCGTGCTGTTTCGAGGGTCCATATGGTCGTAAAAATTTTACGATTGCAAAAAACATGTAGGTACCTTCTTCTTCGTCCCCTGTTTATGATTTTCATTGGTGGCGCATGGTGAATGATAAATATTTCTGTTAAGTTTACTCACACGTTGTATAAGTTTCTAACATTATTACTATTGAAACTTTGATAACACACCAGAAAAGGTAGTAGGAGTAGGATTATTTTAACGAAAAGTTCACAAAACATGTTACCCAGAGACGTACAAAACGCCTATAGTGAACATGATTTCAGCCGTTAAGAAATAATATGAAAATCGAGGGTAATTGTAGCAAAAGGTAAAACATCATGTTTTAATCCCCTATTTGGGGGTGTTACGGACAAATCAGCCCAGGTAGAGTACAGAGTGCTGAGGTTCTTGGGCAGATTGTAATCTGCCCCGTATCATTTTAGACAAATTTCATATGAATTCTAAACATAGTTCTCTACTTTCGTAGAACGGTATAATGGAACTAATCGTACTTTATTCGAATTATAATTATAAGAAATTTTGGGGAAAGATATCAGATGATTTTGCTTCAGGACATGGTGTGTGAGTTCAAATATTGAATGAAATAGCTCGACAGTACGAAAACATTGCACTACCAGTTAGAAAATTATTTAAATATATGCAAAACTTGTCAATAAAACTGCATCATGGTTTAGTTTCCAACCTTATTTTGCATTACTACATGAGTTCAAGTTGCCATGTTGATCTGACTGACTATGAATCAGACGCTGACGGAGACTACAAGGTTGTTGTAGTGTTTCAAGATTACTTTGCGAAATTCGTCATCCTTCGAGTTTAAAATCAAAAAGAGCCGAAGGAGTGTCGTACTATCTTAAAGATATATTTTGTATTTTTGGAGGTCAATGTACTTTGGTATCTAAAAAGGGCCGTAAATCTGATAGTCGTTGTATCGCAAAATATTGCAGTATTATAGCCAAAATTGAAAATCGTTCTTGGTTCAAGTGAAGAGAAATATGAAAAAGCCAACAGTTACCACATAAAAAACCTTACATTTTTTCTTAACACAATTAAAATGTATTACAGTACCTGTCGCTGCTGACGAATATTATCTCGAAGTTCGGTTCCCTTTTCCTTATCAGCTTGTACGCTTCGATCAGTTGAGGGGTGAAAGCTCTACACGGCGGACACTGTTTTACAAGTACTGTCAAAACTGTTCTCATTTCAAAAAGAGATCGATCCTCGACTTACCCAATGTGCCGAGAAATAGAATCCCTTTATCCCATCCGGTAGGTCACTGTATCGTCTATCTTCCTTGTTTATGTCCTTATGTTCCATGTAGTAAGCGTCGCCCGGTTGAAGTACGACGTCCTTGAGCACCTAAGAAACAAAATTTTATTCGTATTTGGGAATTTATTTCGATTTGTTACCTGATCCACAGGTCGAGGTCTCCAAGGGAAGCAAGTCCCTAGGGGGTCCTCCAACAACCTTTCTTGTGCGGACACGCTTACGGTCGTCCCTTCTTTACTTAGAAGGACTAAAGTTGGCACTCCCGATTTGATCCTGTACCTCCTGGATAATCTCGTCTAAAACAGGATAATTAGAATGCCGGAGAAAAGTAATGAATTGACTATTAATCATAATACAATATCGTAATAATAACGTACTAGTACATTATCGATTATCGAGGGCGAAAAATATATAATTCTCGCTCGAGTGTGCCTTTTGATAAGGCATACGAGAGCTGAAATTACTTATTTCGCCCTACTTATGTTCACTTTTTTTGTCAAAGCATTTAACAAAATTATGATAGTCCAGGACGTAATATTAATGCCAACGCCCTGGATCGATCAGGTATCCAACGTGTTTCTTAGGTGATATAAATCTCCAGGAACCGAACCTATACTTTTTGGTTAGGTTCGGCATAGTTTTCTAATTATTTGCAATTTACGGTAAAAAAATACATATTTTGCACATTTCTGCTTATTTTATTGTACCTTCATTACTGCGCAAGTAATGTTAGTAAAAAAAAACGCCCTGTGGTGAAAAAAAAATGCATTTTTGCAAAACGTATTTGATCAATCACTCTAACATTTTGGCCATATTGGACACGACAAGACCCAAACTCTTCACGCAACAACAAAATTGAAGGTCCATTTTTGCAATATTTATTCTCAAATAAACACTAAGACACTTTCGATCTTCTTTTGAAGTTTCCTAAGCAAAGAATAAAGATATCAGTCATTTTTAACTATCTTTAAGCACCTTCAAGGTAGTTGCTCCAAATTATTATTAAATATTTTAATTTTTAATGGTAAACAAAAATGTGCAAAACATGTATTTTTCGCTTAAACTGTAAATGTGGAAAAATATAGGTATGTATTTCTCTATGTCTATATCCAGAGTCAAAAGGAGGGTATCCTTTTCTCCGTATTTTTCCTGGACTAATAGGTAATTAACTAAAATTGGGTCAGCAAAGGCCAGCTACATAGCTTAGTGACATATCGATATGAAATTACAATTCGAGTTTTCATGGCCTAGCACAAATACAAAGACGAAAACTCTTATGGTATAAGTACAGAGTAGATCATATGAGAAAGTTAGAAGTAGCATAGATAGAAAAGATGGAAAAAATTGAAGACTTGTTTGCAACGTATCAACTTAATAATTACATGGAATGATGGAAAAGGCTCAGGACTATGTAAGTAAAAATGTAATTTCTTCTTAACAGAAATTCTGGCCCGGATAACTTTGGGCAAGTGTAGATAAATTACAAACATTAAGAACATTTGAATGTCCGACCCGTAAAAAAACTAAAGTTATTTAAGTTTTAACTTAACGACGATTTGACAGACAGTAACTAACACAGTGACCATTAATTACTACTAGCAGACACTAAAAGCGAATCGTAAAACTACAAGTTTATTTAATACGCTCCCGCACTTTTCGAACCGTGTATCGACTATTCACTAATGAAGGAGTAATGCGCTTCTAGACCTAAGGTATTCTCGTGGTTTTATTTAGTGACAAAGGATATACAAACAAACTCGGCCAGATGATACACAACCAAAACAAACGGTAGTACGCTTTTAGAATCACGGGAGAGGAAAAAGTCGACATTGTTGTTGTTGTGCTCGTTTTCGCTCCTCTTAAACCAACAAACAGGATAGCGTGATGTAAATCAACTTGAACTGTCTATGAGAGAAAAAAAATCAATCAAATAGATGCGAATGTAAACTGTACACTTGTTGGAAATTGAGTGGCCATTTGTTTTCGAACGA
Organism: Cryptocephalus primarius; assembly: GCA_963576515.1. Classification (NCBI taxonomy): domain Eukaryota; kingdom Metazoa; phylum Arthropoda; class Insecta; order Coleoptera; family Chrysomelidae; genus Cryptocephalus; species Cryptocephalus primarius. Next base: position 5,557,234 of record OY754940.1, on the reverse strand, counting down.
CAGTTATCATAACTATAAATATGTTACCAGAAGATAAGTGGGGGTTTTTGGAAAGATATTCGACATACTTCAAAAAATAGTGATACTTGTAATAAAGGAGAATTTTAGTGGTTTATTGCTTTTAAATCTAATCGATATAGGTTGGTATTGACTCGATTTATAGACAGTGGACACCATTTATAAAACAAATTATTTCTGATGTTATGTTAGAAAATTACAAAAGATATTGAGATAGGTCCATCAAATTTTAATCTGAGAGGTACATCAGCTTAAGTCAAAGATCACTAAGTGCTCATGCTGACAAATACGAGGGCTCTATTTGCCAACGTTTTAATAACTCCCCTTTTGTGTCATGGGTGGGGATTGGAGATTCCATGGGAGTATCGGTCGGTGTGTGTAGGTTTCCTGTAAACCTCGTGACTTAGTCTTCCATTTTGTTTCATCAACTGCGCTTCGAGAAAAGCAATTTGGTTACTTGTTTCTTGCTCCATCGTGAACTGGATTTTGTCGTTAATGCTGTTCAGGTGGTTCATGTAAAAACCTTCGGTTTTTTAGATGTTTGTAAGAGTAAGGCTTCAAATTTTTTCATGAAGAAATTTGCCACTATTGGACTTATTGGGCTTCTCATGGGTATTTGCTCGTAGAACTCGTTATCCCACTGAAAAGGGTCCTCAGGGAAGATCGTCGCAATATGGCCTAATGATTCTTCGACTGGCACCTTTGTGAAAAGTGAGATAATGTCGAAACTCACCAAGATACACGTGAAGGTGATGAATATGTCTTCTAATTTCTTCATAAAATGAGTAGAGTCCTTAATGTAAGGGTTGGAGTCATTTTATGTCAAGGCATTACTATTGTCAATTGTCAAACTCTAAAAACCAACTTAACCAAACCAAATTTAATCTTGACTAATTACTTGGTCGGATTTGTCGGCCATTATCATTTTCTCAAACATCTATCGTCTATCTATCTACAAATTTACTAGGAATATGGCTAGGTTAGCTGGTTTAGGTGAATGCTCATAAGAAAGATAATAAAAATGACAAAAAGTATTCATGTTTTACTAATTTCTAGCCATCATATTTCTAATTCGATTGAATCCAAATTTTCAAAGATGATTGATGAGGCTTGGAACTGAAGTACTGCTTAAATTTGAATAAGATAGGTTAAGTGGATTGCAATTTACTTTATATTTACTAAATCGACGGCTTTCACAAAGTACAGACTAGCTGGAGCTGATCAGACCTGATCTGATTTTATCACTTTCCATCCTCAAACGAATTCAAAAAAATTAAAAGTAACAACCACTATGTCGATTTACCTTAGGGTCGATCTCGCTGAAGGGCATCGCGAACCAGGGCAGACCGACGAGGCTCTCTCTGTGGCTGCCCTCGAAGTCCCCGTAGTTGTCATTGTGCGCCCACATGACGACCTGCACGACCTCGAACTTACTGCCGTTTTCGCGCTTGAGGCGCTCGTAGAACTCGCGGAGTTTCTTGATGAACTCGTCGCTCTGCTGGTTGATGTTGGCGAAGCTGAAGTAGACGCCGGTGATGTCGACGTCCTGCAGGACGTCGTGCGTCGCGACGGTCTCGAGGCTCGAGTTAGAGTTGCTGATCGAGTCGCACCTGATCAGCCTCTTCCCGAAGAGGCGGTCGTACCACTTCGTGCGCTCCATGGTAAAGGGGCTTCGCTCAGAGCCGGACCATCTCTGGAAGGAAAAAGGAGGTTAGAAATTACCAAATTTTTAACGTAAGGCATATAATCTTTCATGTAAGTATTTAAATACAAAAAACTTAATGCAAGTATGGTAGATAAAATGTGCAATATTTACTCATTTCCTCGTTAATCGTTCCTTATATTCGCCCTTTCTTAGTAGTTTTCCACAAGTTCGTCCAAGAGGTGTCTTTAGATTATGTTACTATCACCAAATAGAACTTAACTATAACGCTTTACACTACTTCATTACTTCCAATAGAATTTAAGTGCACCGGCCTGAATGAATTTCCACAGACTGAGCTTTCCACAACATCATATTACTTAAATGCAACACCATTGTTACAATATGGCAACAGAATGATGGACTTTCAACTAAGAAATTACGAACTTACGTCAATTATTAAAACTTATTTGAATTACAGAACATAAATAGTTGTAATTAGTACTGTAACAGGTTAAACAATTTAAATATTTAGGCTCCGATATATCCTACGATCGAACAATGGCAACCACAAGAGATCAAATTGTTTAGGAGAGCAAAAGGTGGCACAAAACCAGATAAAATAACTAACAGAGATATACGAGCAGAGCTGAATATCTTTGATGTAAACGAGAAAATAAAAGAATGTAAATTAAGTGGATAGAACACGTAGAACGAATAAATAAAAAAGGCTACCTGCTAGAGTGATACTATACAAATGTTTTGGAAGAAGAAACGTTGGCAGATCAAGGAAAAGATGGGTATCGTAACATGTACCCAAAACCTAAATGGAGAAAAAAATTATTTCAAAATTGTTCTCTACTGCCCAACTAAGTAACTTTGTACTAGGGTAAGTTTGCTTGTATCTGCAAATTTTGGTCCATAGAACATATGCTAGGCAGAATAAACTAAAGTACAGACACCCTGCGTAGGCAGTTATGCCAGGATGATTAATTGGCTGAGTTAAGGCATTTTTCAGAAGGTAATTAAAAATGTCTTCGTCTGGGAATTTGAAGATGGAAAACATTAAGCAACTTTAATATGAGAGTAGTCATTTTAATAAATATTCATTGAAAGTTTGGGTACCCAAAGTAAACTTATATGGACCACAGCAAAACTACACACCTTCAGTGACAGAAATTAACTCATTCATTACCTCCAGGAATTCCCTACTATTCCATCAACCGAACCTCTAGATTCCTTCCTGTTTTGGGTAATACCGAACATTTTCACTGGCTCCCGCGTCCTATTCGCATTCCGTTCCCCACTTTGATTCGCCGTTATTTATTTTCCTAGCTCGGCCTGATGTATTGGCGGAATCAACCCGGTTGATAAGTTAATGAAAGTTAACTTGTTTCATCTCAACACCGCCGACAAAGTAATTAAATATAAGGCGCTTTGATGTCAGCGGATCCGGCCGACGTTTTATTTCGGGTCGGGCGGATTAAATGGGAGGATCTCGCAATACCGGAAAAATTTAAAAACGATTGTTATTGGCAGAGGAAAAGGTTACTTGATACGGTTTTTTTTTTGTTTAATTCGGTGGTTAAAGGAAACTTTTGTTCGTAATCGGTGTTCACAATGCGGCGCTTATAGCGAAAAGAATAGATAGTGCAAAGAGAGTGAAAGGAATTTTCTCTGGCAATGTCTCTACAATTAAGCGACTACAAGAGGGATTTTAATTACTGGCGTCGCGACGGATGTTCGCGGTACATTCACAGCGACCACTCGACTATTAAGACATCAGGGAAAATATGAAAATTATTCTTTGATATTGAAGAAAGTCGTGCTTAACGGCCAGGGGTGCATACGCTTTGAATGAAATTACGTTAGGACGATCTAAAAGGATTTTCACTTTTCCGGAGTCGAAAGTCTCTAAAAGTCGCGAAATCGATTTAAAACGTCGGAATTTCAATCAAGGAAAATTTATCATCTGTAGGAATTATCTCTTGAGACAAAGGCCGCTCTTAAATACCTTTCAGTCCGGGGGTCCTTCCTCTTCCTCGCTCTTTTCCCTTTCACTTCGACGCTCGACTTTCGCAGATCTCTCGCGGAGACGGGACGAGGGCGCCTGCTGAGGGGCGTCGCGACGGCGGCAGAACATCGACTGGAAATGTTGAACTCGGCGCGCAATCGGACGGCTACCGTGTGGAAAGTGTTTGTGTGCGGGAGTGTATGTGTGCTTCTGAATGTAATGCAAAACATGCGCTGCGACGCGTCGGAGGACGGTTTTCCACCACGGAAAATACCGGGAACGAGAGGGTTGGAAATGTGGATCAGGAATCGCGGTTAGTATCCATGGAAAATTGTGGGATGTGATCATGAAGCCCAACAGGTTAATAATAAGGTGACCAATATTTCGACAATTAAAAAGAGGACGAAAAAATTTAAAATTTTTTCAAAAACATTTTATTATTTCAAAAAAGTACACTAATTTAGATGTACATCCCTTTTAATTATGTAATTGAACGAGTATTATTAAAATGAGTGAATTTTTTTGTCGGCATACCTTTACTATTTTCCAGGTGGAATTTTGATAAAAGCTATTGATGAAATAACTAGCTCGCAAACATCAATTATAATTTTAGGCAATGATCTGTTGGAAAGTTATAGCCTTTTGAAAATGCCATTTTCTATAAGAGGTTAACTGCATGAAAATTAAAAACTCACCAAAAACAACCACTGATCAATTAAAAAAAACCATTGAAAACGATGTGCTCATTAAATTTTCGCCTTACTGGTTTTTGGTTTCTTTCAAGGAAATAGCAGATTATTTATTAGAGTCCATGAAGTTTATCTCAGAGGCGTTTATCGAACCGTCAAACTTTTGCCACATTTGAAAGATCTCTTCGTGAAACTGGTGTATTAGCTCCTTTATGGGTAAATAACAGGCATCAATGACAAATTAAAACTCCAAAAGTTAAAGAAGAAATTTTGGATCGAATTGCAAATATTCCAAAATCATGCAGTAGGCGTTTAGGTCTATAAGTAAGAGTATCGATCAGAGATACGAAGGATTATTAGTAAAAAAATTTTTTTGGAACTTTGTGCAAATTTTTATAAAGAATCATGTAAGTAATTGATTTTATTATTATATTTTTAGTTTTAAATTTTTACATTATTTATTTAAGAGGCGTATATTTTATAATATAAATTTTAAAATTGGCGTGCCTTTAGAGAGCAATAATACAAAATAGCATATTGTTTTTACAGCTAGATTACTTTAGTATTAAAGCAAGCTTTTCACAAATAATTTCTTAACTTTTAGAAGTAACACTGGAGTTAAAAAGTTACAGATGTAACATCTGCTTAACGTCAGAATATAAAAATGAACAAGTGTAATAAATAGAAAGTCTTGACTAATATTAAGAGTTAAAGTGTCATAAAATACAGTAATAAAAATAGTCGGTGTTAATTTTTATGATACTACATTGGCTTCTTTCCTCTTCACATTACTCATTGTAAGCTGGCATCCCTGTTCATTAATCTTGTCGTTTGTTTTATTCGACAAGATATATAGTGCATACATTCAGTGAGTCTGACTGCTTTATGGAAATTAGATGGAAATTTCAAATAAATAGGTTTTTCAAAAGCTTCAAAACTTCATCTTTGGATAAGATAATTTGCCTTTGTTTTTAATATCAATAACCTTTTTCCTTTTTCAGGACCCTTTTTGATTATCCCTCGTCGCACCAAGTGTATATCGATAACCACGATGGTCACCGATGCATGTACGAGAGAGAGGGAATAAGCACGAAGCCACTTAAGTACGACAGAGAAAGAATAAGAATTTCACGTAATAACGAAGAAGAAGAAGCGTTGTAACAGATTTCAGTGAGTCGCTCACGTCGCAAAAAAGCTTCGCTTCAATATATCCTCATGGCGTAGGGATAAAGGCTATAATGCAGAGTGAGCTAAACTATGTAAAATGAACTTCACTAAATCTAACATAACCTCAGTTTCATTATTAGCCAAAAATGACGTTTCTCGCCAAACGAATCAGGAATTTGATTGCAGTGTCATAACGAGCATCGAAAGCTACATGAAATATGCCATTCTGAGTTCTTAAGATATAATGAAACAGAACGAAATATTGAAAAACTTTCGAAGAAACCAGTTTCTTGATCATATCTTGGTGGCCTACCAAATTAATGTTAAATCTGACAACATCACAAAAATCACCAAAAAATTATAATTAAAACTATTGTTTGGTATTAATACCTATTAAGAAAAAGTATTCAAAAACCGATTAAAAACTATATTTTGAAATGAAACTTCTTCAGGTGTGTTGAGATATAAATCCGTATAATAAGCGCGCCACTGTTGCTTCCGGTGGCGGTCGGGTTACTCCGATCGGTCTGTAGGATGAATACAAAATCTTTGTTCCTACAAGTACCTCAATTAATTCTGAATTAGACAGAGCATGCGCAGAAGGTTTTTGGTGTTCCAAAAAATATTATTCTGATCCCCAAGCTAAGCAACTATTCTCAACATCCGATTAACTAAGTTGGACCCAATTCAGACACGGTGAAACGAGTTCTTTGAGATACGAGATGCATTACTTTATGTAAAGTAAAGGAAAAATAAAGCCTTAAGAAGATAAGTTAATAGCTACGGAGAGATCTCGAAGGTAGGAAGTTTTCTGGTATAGGTAGAGGTAGTGGAATTTAACGCTTGATTTTATACGTGTAAAAATGGGTATACGGCATTGATGAAAGCCATTACTTGACCTCTGAGTCAAGTGAGGAAAGAGATCTGTTAGATTTGTCAAGCTCTTCATTACTTTTTGATGTAAAATTTCTTACTCTTTCCGGTATGTGACGCCAAATTTCAAATATACATGAAAAATTGGCACTATGTTGTTTCACCCTGTCTTTGGCATACTTCTCCTGCTATATCAATCCTACTCAAATTTATTTTTGAACGAAGAAATATGTTTTTCAATGGTAAAATCAAAAGTAGACTAGGTACTTTACTGTGCCGCTATGGAAACCGTATTAATTAATCCACGTTTAAAGCACCCTTGAAGTTGTACGTGTCATATTGAGGTTTACAATTAAAAATGGATTTTTTCCATAAGGAGATCCGTTCAACAGTTCCAGCCTGTCATTTGTTGGGACAAGCTTAACGGTTATTTTAATTAAGTAATTCTGCATCGAACGCCACCCCATATTTCAGCAGTTGAACAAACAGCGAACGCCCAGACCCACATCCACACGATACCCGCCCCCCTTCACATCGTTAATTACAAAAGGCAAAATATGTGTATAAAATGCAAATTTGCTCAGATCCGAAGCCGATTATCACCGCGGGCGGACTCCGTAGTTTGTTTTAGAACGTTATCGCCGGGGCTAAATTGAAAACATCGTTAAACTTCATCGTTTTCCATAGGGCGGCTGGATCATAGATTCCCGCCACCCCCGAAACCGCCGCGGATCTTTATCGCGCCCTGAAAAACGGGAATTTGTCACGCGATCCCCGATCAACGGGGAGGAATGAAACGGGAGCGGATCGAAAGGAAAGGCGACAAGGTGTCAAATCGAGTTTTGATTACGGGAATCTGAGGAGCCGGATGAGGATGAGATTGGATTCGATTGAACGTTGATTGAATCGGTGGAAAAGACAAGAATTGTATGAAGAAAGGAAGGAGAAGAAACACTCGGTAATTGGGTGTTTAAGACTTACAGTCACCTATTCAGGCAACAAATATCCCTGGAAAACTCTCCAAAAATTTTCCCCCCAAATTTGTTACCATTTGCAGCACGGATGCTGGTGTTAGATTAAAATTTCAAACGCTTAGTAGGTTAGGTCACATACACATCCAATTTGTCACTTTTGGGATAGCGTGATTCAGAATTAGCCGGACACATCCTGCTTGTACTATCAGACCATCGCTTACTTGCTCATGTATGAACTCATCAGATTCACCTGAGCTTATAATCAGTAGAATTGATAATGCCGATACCGTACCGAACCCCTTATGGCGTAAACAATGGCGGCTGGTAATCTTAATTTGGGATTTCGGTGCCGTGTATTCCTATCACGTCCCCTATTGTAGAAATGGACTGCGTCGAGCTGAAAGTAGAAAATATCAATAGTACGGTTGAAGAGGGTTACAGACGACATGTATTATCAGTCTCGAAAGTTTAGCTTCGGTAGAAAATGAGTTATCTCCCGTTTGATACATTTTTGACTACTGAGAAGATTTAAGTTATTTCTGCTTTCGAATGAAGGAGTTTCGACGGTGCCTATTTAGTGTCACTAAAATACCAGATTGCTAACATCCAACAAAAACCCATGTCTCCAAGGTAGAGGGATGATCAATCCAAAATCCATTCCAAGTCGTTCCACCTATTGATATTATTCGAAAAAAGAATCGGACATGTTTTGGATGAGTGATGTCCATTGTCAGCTTATCTGTTCAAAGAGGAAATGAACATGTGTATTGACAATTGTCAGGAAAAAAATTAACCTAAGGCACAGATAATTTTGTAAGATTATATTCTACATGACAGTAATAGGTAAACCCTTAAATCTGAATACCATCTCTTAGTATATGTTCATTTTGAATTAATGATAGACAATATTCTACATGACAATAATAGGTAAACTCTTAAATCTGAATACTATCTCTTAGTATAATATATGTTCATAGTATAATAATATGTTCATTTTGAACTAATGATAGACACTAATGGCCAGAAAAATGCCTGCACTTTGTTTTGAATGACGCAGTGTTTAAAAAAGTACAATAATTTCGATTTGGTAGAGAGGTTGGTCCAGATTGCTTTGTTGAATATCCACAAATTCTCCACTAACTAAATCATAACATTGATTTGATAATCTTCTATAGGAATGCATCCTTTGAACAATTTTTCCAAAAAGAGCTTGGATACAAAAAATGACGCTGGATTAGTTTTGACAATAAAACAATATTATTTCGTAAACTAATACGATCATATGGAGCATCCCAGTGAAGATAGTTTTATTCTCCTCATTAGGTAACATTCTAGGATTAATTTCCAATACATAGATACTACCTTATATTGTAAAATACAGTGAGATTATACCACCATTGAGAGACTGGGAAGTTTATCACCCACCTAATGGTGGTATATTTGAGGTATCAATTGGATGTTCAAAGATGCCTGGGATCCATAGTAAAAGATGTCTACTTGGTTTCTTTAAAACATCAGACCAGATTTTGAAGTAAAACTCTGTCGACATTTCATCTAATTTGTCCATACCCATGGTTAGAAATGTAACATTATAAAGGGTGGCATTTTTAACAATTTATTCAAAAAGAGTTCAAATACGAAAAATACGAAAGATTAAAGAATAGTGAATAAATTTTCTTAAAACAACATAATTACAACACAATAATAATTAATAATAACAACAGGAATTTTGGAAATGGCTAGGTTGTGATATGAAATGTATCTCTTTAGTGCCTAAAACTTACTTCCTATAATATGGCAGAAATACTGCAAAACATGACACATTTCTTACGGCCTCTTACGGCAAGGATACGGGTTCTTTTATCTATTCTATTATCTAGAAATGTATGAAACTAACCAGAAAATTCCATAGATTTTTTTGAATTCCCTAAAAGTATTTATGTGCACCTCAACTCTATCCTGAGTACTTCAATAAAGTATGTGCTTTTCGGATTTTAAGATCACTACAACATTTCTAAAAACACGTTGTTACCAAGAATTCTGGAAAAAAATTTTAAGTACCTTTTCCTGATCCGTTAAAAATAAAATGTAAACTTCACTCTTCCTCTGGTTATTCTCTGGATAACTTTTCTAGGGATTCTTCTACTCTCAACTATTATATTCAATATGATTTCCCCTAAGAGAGTTTCCCAACATTCCGTAATATTTCTAGTTATAAAAAACAGGCATCTGCTTTAATTCTACGTAATTTTTTTGAACCCCTTTTCAAGTTCTGAAGCTGCTAAGAAGGAAACCCTCCCATTGTTTAATGGGAATGGGAATGGGAAATTATAACAATAATATTTTTTAGTACAGTAATACAATATTATCCAGTAATGCATTCAGTAAATAATGCAAATAGTATTAATTCTCCCTTTTCAACATTCCAGCAATAAATACATTTGTATCATCTTCTATTTCTATATTCTATAAGAGTTTTGATTTTAGAAACAATTGTACTTACGACTTATAATAATAACATATAACAATAATGTGCGAGTTATTCCCAAATTAGTAAACAGCAAAGCTTTAAAAACTCCATTGGATTTGTGGTATGAAATGAAGGTGTGTCATAAATTCCTATGCTGTGACATGAAATGTGTCCGTTTGATGTCTCTAAATATTAGATTGAAGACTTTGAAAGTCTGTCTAATTCTCACCTAAATCATCTCTGACCATGACAAGATTTTTTGATTCTTCTATGAGGATTCTACCCCAGTCATATTTCTAAATATTATCCACAAACAAAATTTTGCTAAATAAAGCAATTGAATTGCATTTAACATACCATAATGCACTTATACAGCATAACAATACATTTACACTGTTACCTTCTCTTCAACAAAAAAAAAGGAGTTTCAATTTTAAATCCTCCAACTTTTCATGGAATATTCTATAAAATCCTACTTGTACGAAACTTACAACTTTTGCTAAAGCAGCCTGATCACATACACCAAATCTCCTACAGCAAAACTGCAGCAAATACATAACCATGAATTACTTACCACCTTTTAAAGCAACCAATGTATTATCTTTTAGTGCAAGCCAACCGAACTAAGGTTTTCTCAAAGAGACCACCATCCTTAACAAAATCAAATTTCATCGAAACCTACCTAATTACTACATCAATTATTTAAAGTAATTTCGGTTCTCGTGGATCAAATATCTTGCGACTCCTCCTTATTGACTGTGCTAAAAGGCGACACGAAACAACATTACCTCTCTTCGAGGGGTAAATCGAATTTGACGAAATGATCTTTCCACCACGATAGATACATCTGGGATTTTTCGTATAGGCATATGGCGAGAGTTAGTAATTGGTGAGTTGGACATGGGAAAGGTCTCTGCCACAGAGACATTTAAACATTTTTGTTTAAATATCATAATTGTAACAAAATCCCAAAATCGGTATTCCTGGTGCCAATCTCTACAAAGTGACGAACTTTCCATCACAGTCTTTGCGCTGCCTGCGACGAAACTGACGTCGCAACTTGACATGTAAAAATTAAACGGTTGCTAGAGATAATAGAAATGAAGGTGCATAAGAAGATTCCCACTTATTGGACATAGAGATATAAGAGAAACTGCCAGAAGAACCTACCAAACGGAAAATATTATTGAATGGGTTAAGATTAGTATAGAGATAACCTGCGCAAATAGTTGGCAAGAGGACGAAGAATGAACAGACAAGTTCGCGAAATATAGATAACAAGAAAGGAGAAGAAGAGAATAAGCAACACAAGCTACTGTATTGCATTCACTTTAACTCAATGTTGCTAAACGATGTATTCAATTAAAGTTTTTCTCTGTTTTTGGTATTTTTAGCACAAGTTTAAAGTCATTTGCATTTCTTTTCATTTGAGTTGTGCTTTTAGAATTTCAATAAAATAGCTGGAATACGCTGCGCTTTTGTTCCATTTTTTTCAAGGAACCTACTTAAAAATTAAAGTAGGATAACTCTAGAGGTCGCTCGTTAGTGGAAGGAAATTCAAAGCAATTCCCCTTAACGAACAGCGATCTGGTTCCACGAGATCTTGACATAAGCTCCCTAACAGGATCAACGTAATGACGTGTAATTGAGTTTCCCAATTTGTTTCATCACGATGTACACTTGAATTTTAATTTTACATTCAAATAGTAGAGAAGGAAGATAACCGCTTCGTCAGTCGCAGTTGATAAGAGTGCAGCTTCATTAAGCGGCCATTCTTCGACGTTTCGTGAAAAACGCACTTCAACTCAATTCTCTATTAATTAGTGTTGAAAAGCTCTCCATATCGAACAGGTTAATTTGATTCCGTATGCTCTCTCCTCACCGCCGGTGTTAGGATTGGCGGAGCAACACTAAAACGTATTGATTTTCTGTCTTTTCGCTGAAATATTCGTCTAGCTACGGCACAAATGGCATTCGCCATTCTGCGAACAGCCGTTATTAAAACAACTTGGAGAAACGCTGCTCGGGTCCGGATTTTTCCTTTGTTTCGTGTACAATCGGATACTTTACGTACTACTCTCCCTGGCGGTGGGAGTTTGATTAATTGCCCTAATCGTTAGGAGTAAAGTTACAAATTACCATCGACGAGTTTTCATGTGGTTTCCGTACCAAAAGAGCTCCCATCTCTCCTACAATTACTTTAAAAAAATGCCTGTTTCCATTACGTAAGGGTTTGATAAATTACCCGATTCGTTGCATGGTAATTACGTTATCAATTTCCACCAGCAAGCGTTTTTTGATAGCTAAGAAAAGGCTCTGCAAACATGATACATGATCCCATTAGCGGGCGACACAGAAGTTAGACCAGATTCATGTAATTTGTATCTTATCCAATCTTTTATTTTAAGTGCTGCCTGAATTGAATTTACTATATATTCCTTAGCAAAAAATAGAAAGGTTAGTTTATCCAACTTCTGTTGAGTGTTGAGTGTGAGTATGAGTGTTTGTTAACAGGGGCCATAAAATATGTAGATTGGAATATTAGATTCAAAAAGCATTCCTCATGGGAATCGAAGGAAATTAAATTACAAAATTCAATCACAGCATTCTTAGTATGTTTCATGTCTACTTCAAAAAGCCCACAATCCTCTCATAATCATTTCTTGACAAGTGTTACATGTTTCACTAACAAGCAAAAGTCTATTACAATCATTTCGTTGAAATATTGATCTGACCCAACGAGCGTAATAGAGCCAGATCGATTCCTCTCATTACAGGTCCTGATAGAGAAAGTAAACCAGTTAAGTCGTTCAAGTGATTAATCTGTTCGCTACTATTTACGTCCCGCCAAAGTTCACACAAATGGTCTTATCTAAACAACACCAACAAGGCCTTAACTAATCCCAGGAAATGGGAGTAACTTCATATAAAACTTCAACCGATGCCCCTACCAATCCTACCAAAAGGTTTGCGCTCAAATTATTTTCCGTAAGTTCAAATCAACTGATGTTGGGAATAGCAATTGCTTTGACTTGTCGACATGGAATTAAGAAAACTCATACCTTTTAATGTCACTGTTACTTAAGTGGCGAACTGAAACTTTAGTGGTGATTGATTTGTTGTGAAGGCTTAGGGCTGGGTGAGTCCAGCGCTCAAAAGGGCGCAGGCTGGTTTGGTCAGGTGGTTGGTTCTACAGGTGCTTCGGTGGTCCCCGGACCTTCATTAATTCAAGGAACTTCATTTTCCGCAATTACCGGCTTGACCAACAAGGCGTTCCTTGAGATTATTCAAACCCTACTGTTTTTTCTAAAAAAACGTTTTATCAAAAATTATCTTGGAATAACTTTTACTGGAATAATGCTTGCACTTTTGGCTTCAAGCGATATTTTTGTTTCATTTGCAAGTAACATGAATTTTTTGGAAAAAATATTTGTAGGAAAAGCGAACGGTCTTCGAAGCAATTCATGCATTGTTGGTTTGAGCGAATCGATTTCTGTCTCTTGAGTTCAAAAGTCGTAAAACATAGTTTTGAAGTATTTTATGAAAATAGATCAGGATAAAATGATCACGATAAACCACCCCGTTCTTGAATTTTTAATATTGGGCGTTATATGTTGTAGTAATGTTTTTAATAAATATTTTTATCACCAAATTTTAAATCAATTGGATCACTAGTTTTCGAAAAAAGTGACTTTTTAAAAGCTACAATTATTTTTTCGAAAACCACATCTCCAAAAGTAAACGTTTTATTGAGATAATTTTCCTAGAAATTTTCGAAGGTACCTTTAAATCGAGTCTAAGAGGTTCACACAAGTTCAAAATGGTCTCATAGCCCGAGGATCAAGAAAAATTTAGATGGCCTTAGGTTCCAGAAGCATTGTCGATATGAAAATTTCCAGGAGTTCCTTTAGAATTTTGGAAGGCAAGAATCGGTTTGAAATTTGATGCAGGGAGTTTATGAAAATTTCAAATGGTATAATTTTAATTCTATATATGAGAAAACTTCAAGAATCTATGAACGAAGATTACAGAGATTCTTTTGGACGTTGCATCATCAAAGGGAATCTATATGGTTTAGGGTCATCCCTAATAATTTAATTTTAATTTAAAATATAACATAAGGATTAGTTTCTGAAAAATTTTGAGTTATCGAAAGTGGTTTAAAATTGCCAGTAGAAAGTTAATATAAGTTTCAATCGAGGAGTATCTTAGAAAAAATTTCCACAAATGATAATCTAGTAGCTTCTAATAGGGTTTTTATTATAATTTCAATCGTTATAAAATCTGAATCATACTCAAAAAAGTTCCTTTCATGGTTTGGAATGTAAGAATTGCTTTAAAATTGAAGTTTCAATTTTCTGCGCCACAAAGAATCTGGAATAAATATTTCTAGTTAGTGTATCATCTTAAACAGTCAAAAGTACATTAACATCTAAGCTGAAAGGGTTAACTAAAATTCAATTTTTTTATCAAACTCTCAGGACCATGGAAAATATCTGTATTTCCCTAAGGGGTGTCAAGTAGAGCTTAAAAAGCTCTCTATTTTCGTCATCTTCATTTTCTGGAAAATAATGCATGTTTTCATTAATAGGATATGCATCAATTGGAATGTTAGATATGAATTAACAATTTTTTTTGGAAATTGATCCAGTGTATTGCATTACAAAGCATTTTAACTTAAAGTGCGCTTAAAATTTTACTTTTATATAAAGCTAAAAGGGCAGCGTTTCCCTGCAGACCGTGTGGCCTAATGGATAAGGCGTCGGACTTCGGATCCGAAGATTGCAGGTTCGAGTCCTGTCACGGTCGCGGGAATGCCCTATTTTACAGTTTCGGATGATAACATTTTGATTTTAGTCTAATTCTTTTTGATATTAATTGATACTTGTCAAATGAATGATATGTTTACAGAAAGGTGACATCGGAATTAAAACACACGTTTGTCATAAATTTTACTACTACACTAAAGTCTCTTAATCTATAAAACGAAACAAAATATTGCACATTACTCCAAGTATGTAGTTGTATAATTGATGTATAAGAAATATTGCACTTACAGTATAAGGTATTAAATTATTGCACCGTTTTGAACAAACCACCTTCAAAAATATCTCAGTCTTCCTTGCTATTTACAAAACAAAAATGCCATAACAACCTTGTTTCTAATTGAAAATATTGCAAAAACCCTAAGAATAAATATATACCTATGAATTTTATCACATCTCTTACAAACGACGAGTCACACTAATCCGTACGAAACATTCGTAGGTGACTATCTTTCGTGTATGCTTTCCACAATCTTAAAGCCCCAGAATATACCCCAAATAGTCAGCGACAAACTACATTACATTCCAATGACTTATGGCGAGCGAAAGAGAGCTTTTCGACGATATGAAAATTCTTCCACAGCTTGAGCCCATTCTACTCTACCCTTACGCTTTCTGTGCGGTCACACAAACCCAAACCTTAACTGTCAGGGTAAATACCCCAAAGAATCTTCGATGTTGTTACGATGCTGCTCCAGGTCGAAGTAATCCCTCTTCTCTACGACCCTTCTGCCTTCGTTGACGCTCGACCTCCTCGACTCATCGGACTGGCTCTGTATAGTGTACAACCCATTCTTGGCGCTGTACATGTTCATGTTCCCCCAGTTCCCATTCATGTCCCTAGCGTCCCCAACGCCGCCCTTCATGTTCCTGTAGAGGGCGCTCGCGTTCTTCTGGTGGTGGTGCCAACTGTGCCCTCCACCTTTCTTACCGGTTTTTGGTGGATCCAGCGCCAACTTGTGGTAGTAGTCGGGATAGTTGTTCGGGAGAAGGTGGGTGATGTCCGTCGTTTGGCTCAGCTTCACGTCGGCAAACAGCGCTGCGATCTCGGCGGATTTCTTCACTGAGAGTGCTTCTGAGCAAGCGCCCGGTGAGGCTGCTGCCGATTTCAGAGTTTTGCCGACTGGAACGAGGACAGCTCTTTCATGATTGTAAAAACGGTATCTAGGGTAAATTTCTAACAAATTTTTCTGATGATTTTGCCGTTATTTAGAAATTTGTCCATTACTAAGGGAAGTAAAATAGCTCAGAGGGACTGTAGTAATAGCGGTCTGTCTTTTTTAAAATTTTGGGTGTATAACAACAAAAGTCATAAGATGACATTCAGAACTTTTTTGGATTTTTTTAATAATGGACAATGAAAAGTCAAGAATGCACGTTTTAAGAGTTTTTGTCTGTAAGACAAATGGTTCAAAATCAATCATCAAATCAAATCATCATATTGAGCGTCAAACGTGTTTGAAAATTAGTAAATCGCTTACCCCCTTTGTAAGATGATGTATATTTATGGTTATAAGTATATTGACATACTACTCATGTACTTAGTAAATAAATGAATTAACTAACTTCGAAACCTTGTAGCCTGTCATAATTGATCACAACTGACTAGTTACAAAACAATGTCCCCCAAAATAGTTTTAGTGGTGTACAAAATGTACCACTACGTTAGACACAACCATCAGACACATTTTTATCATTCAATCACTGACCTTTAGGCAATTAAACATTGAGCATTCAAACTTTTATAGCCATTTGACGGACCTCAGTGTAGCTTTTTTGATCCACTATTATTCTGGTTGTTGTGAGCTTGTCTGTATGTCCTTTATGTTAGCATTAAATCAATAATTCTGTTTATTCCAACGAGCATAATTTTACTATCTACTAACGAACGAACTAAGCCACTCCCCATTAATTTGCCGTGAGGCGTGGGCATACCTGAAGATAATTTTTCAACCTAGTAATAATTTAAGATTGACACTTAAAGATTTTTTCACAGTTTTCATACCTGCGGTTTGACTGCGATCAGATCCGTACTTCTTGACGAACACGGACGACTCCACAACTCCTCCACCTGGGTAACCATTCCTGCTGTAAACCTCCCCCCTAGGGATGTCCTTCATACTGCAATGAGCCAACGACATGCGATCGTACTCCACCAACGTCCTTTCCGACAATATCGGCATGGAGTTTCTCGTCCCGAACTTGGATCTGTTCTTCAGCTTCTGATAGTAATTCTCCGTCGGATTTAGTATGTACTCCAAGCTTCTCGTGCTCTTGGAGTTCGAGTTCATTTTGCATATCTTTCTGTGCTTGTGCTCATTAGGTTTGCTACGTGACGAGGTGAAAGTTTGGCAATAGCACTTATTACTCTCAGTGCACGAATCTGTGTCGCACTCGCAGAAAGATACGTCCTGGGAGCAATAGCACGTCGGGTTAGTCTTATGATTTTGGATTTTGGGAAAATTTCTCTGACCTAAAGAACAGTAACATTTGTCCGCGGAAACGCAGGTGCAAGTATCTGAATCATAAGAGCATTCTGAGCAGGATACGTACCCAGACGAGGAGTTTCTGTTTTGGTTCTGGAGCAAAGCGAACTGGCTCTTGCTCCTGACGTGTTTCTTGAGAGAGAAGAAGTCGCTTTCTTCGCTCGTGCTGATTCTGTCTCGCCTACTCTTGAACTCGTTAGATTTCTTCTTGTAAGGTTGCTTCCTGAACTCCTCCTTCGGTCTGAACTGCCTCGTGTCATAGGAGGAGGTCGATATCGAGCTCTCCGGCAGTTTAGAATCTACATTCTCCGGAACGGGACTCTCTTTCTTAACTTTCTTAAACTTCTTCCCCAGCTTCCACTTCAAATTCTTCTGAAATATGTGCTTCAACCGTCGGAACTTGCCGCCTACCAGCATGTTGTGCCTTTTCTTTGATTTTAGGTTACCGTTCCTGTTCAGCAACTTCTTTTTCTGCCGCCTCATTATGATCCTGGACCTCTGGAACAGTTCGTCTTTGGTCAGAGTTAACGATAGCTTCAGCAGGAATTCCTTGTATATAGGTTTGAGATCGTTGAAGGACATTCCTTCAGGGTCTATGATGACGTTGAGTATGTCGTCGAGGGAATGCAGGCCCTCCTGGAGGGATAACTCGTTGAAGATCTCCTTGAAGCCTAACGGAGATCCGCCACCCGCCTGGTCGCTACTCCTGCAACCAAAATTTATTTTCACCAAAGGCGGAAGAAGAAGCGAACAGCACATAATTATGTAAAAGAGATGATAAGGCAGGCATATGGTGATACTGTGAAATTGGCGTAATGTTTGTCCCTATCCAAGCGTTAGGGTATGTAACATACATTTTTTTTTATTTCCTAGATATCTCTGACCTATCAGTAGTTTTGTAGCA
Source organism: Cryptocephalus primarius (assembly GCA_963576515.1). Lineage (NCBI taxonomy): Eukaryota > Metazoa > Arthropoda > Insecta > Coleoptera > Chrysomelidae > Cryptocephalus > Cryptocephalus primarius. Next base: position 5,539,171 of record OY754940.1, on the reverse strand, counting down.
CTATTACCAAAAACAAGTATTAGGAATACTTGAAACTAAAGAAGTAGACAGGCTCTACTGTGTCATCGTCACTAGATATTAAACTCCAAAGTAATTGTCACTGCTGCCTCTATTTTGGGGCATAGCAAATCACCATCTATAAAGAAAGTAAATGACTTGCGGACCGAATTTAGCTAAAACTGCCTGACTGAATCGGCTGGTCAGATTTTCCCTACCTGGTTCCTGTGTTCTTGTACCTGGTCAAACCTCCGGCGTTGAGGAAGCTTCCGGACCGTGGGATGGTCACTTTAGTCAGGATGTCACCAGAGTTGTCCGATTTAATCAGGTTCTCCTCGCTCTTCCTCAAGTTCTGCACCCTCTTCAAGTATTTGCTACCGCCCTCACTGACGATCTGCTTTATTTCCGCCGTTAGTTGCTTCTGCTCTTTGCTCATGTAAGTGCTCATTTGGTCTGTAAATATGATTAAAGGGAAGTCGTAACATCAGTGAAATCTAGTAATTTTGTACCTGTTAACTTCTTGGGTTTGATTTCTTTTATTTCGTTTTGGTTATGCATGCTGAGTTCGTTTGCTGCGGTGTTATGTTCCGATAATGCTAATGTGACAGGTTCTTCGTAGGGTGTAATGGCGTCCAGGTCTTCCCTTTTTGGTGGAACCTTGGGGGCTTTCTTGGACTTCGTACTTTTCTTCACCGGCTTGCTGGGTGAGCCAAGGAGCGGTTTGGTGTCAGATATCTAAAATACAAAGTATAAAGTGTACGAAGTAAAAAAAAATTGGGAAAATTATTAACATGGGGTTTTGTAATTGGATTGTACAAGTTGAAATACAGACATTGGCTGAATTATATTTGTTATTATTGGTTTATTATCTTTGTTATTAACAATAATAAATTCTGAAAATGAAGTGGATGTTTGTTTCCTATAATATGAGAGATGGACGTTGCTTGGGGGGTTTAATTATTTATCTATTTGATTATTTTTCTGAAAATCAGTAGGTTGAACTGCCATTAACGATACAAAATTAATCATTGCTAGTTGTCATACTCCATATGGAAAATATCTTATTTACCACCAAGTTTCCCGTACAAACTTTAATATTTCCATTTTCACTCCCAAAAAAAATAATGTTCACTTTGTGTTTCCCATGGTAATGCTTCAGACGCTCAAAAAGGAAAACTGGGGTGTGAACATGAGAATCATATTATGAAAAGATATTTGTTACGCTTTGCAAAGAACAAACATACAGGCATAGTTATTTGACTACAACCAAGCCTGGGCACCAATTCTTGAGACTAGGTAAAGTAATTTCCCTAGGGAAATGTCTGCAATTCCCTTGGTAATTACCTTAGTCATATTCTTGAAATCCTCTAGGTAACCACAAAACAGATTAAAATACCTTAAAATACATGTTCATTAGTTCAAATGAACATAAAATAATTGGCAATGTCTCAAAAAAATTCCCTTATTTTTCAGGTAAATGTAATTCCGTCCTAGTTCGAAAATACCATGTAGGTAATTATTGGTGTAAGGGTAAATTTAAAATTTCCCTAGGTAATTACAATTACCCACATTTAGGAATAGGTGCCGTGCAGTGCCTCAAAGGAGTCTTTAATAGTCTAAATTGGATGTTCTCAATGTTAATGTGTACGAAACGAAAGGAAATGTAAAAGATGAGTGTTTGTGCATATTTAAACATATTTAGTTGGTAAGACATTGCTGATATATGACATTAGAATTAATATTGTTGCTTGTGCGATTTTCGAGAAACGCTGAATGATCCAGCGTAGTAATATGCTGGAAAAGCCACCCCTGGATCTTCTGAACGCAATGAGATATCGATATGACTCGATCGGCATATTCTGTTGCGTGTTTGTTGCCAATACGTGACGCCAAAGTTAATTTCGTTGTTCGTGACATTTTCAAGGATCTCGCGTAATATTCCACTGGAAAACTCACCCTCATACCACCCAATCTTTCAATTAACCTATTTTCCTCCGCTTTCTCACTTACGCTATTGAGATCGTTTTCGCTGACGATCGAGGAAGCTGTGCTTCGTTTCTTCCTTGGCGGCCTGATTGGGACGGAATTATTATTTTTCGTGTCGTTATTGAGGCTGGACGTTACGGACATGCACGTCGTGACGCCGTTCTTGTTCCGCGGCCGCCTCTCCTTCGCCTTCATGTGCGCCACGAGGGATTTGTAGAGCGTCGCGGCGATCACGATCGCGTCCTCGGAGGTCTGGCATACGAAGCTGGAAGAATAAAATACATAATAACAGTTGGAAAGGAGAAGGGAAAGAATTGGGTAGGGGCGCGGGTAAATGGACACGTGTAAGAAGGTGATGGAAATACCAAGTAAAGGCAACAAAATTGATGGTTTGAAGGCAGTCAACATAAAACCATCGCAACAGAAGGAAACAAGTTTTCAAGCCGACTCCCTAAATACCACCACTAAGAGTGTTGTAATAGCTGGAAAAGTAATCAATTTAGGTCACTTCACTCGGTCTGTAGGTTTTCCACTCGCTACTCGCTTAGATTTTTGCTTAGAAAATTAAAACTGTTGAAGCAATCCTAATGCTGTAAATGAACTAAGGAATTCATTAAATAATCACTGGAATTCCCGTTTTTATCACCGGCTTTATACATAAGTTGAAATTGTTGTGTTGTAAAGAGATAGGGAGAGAGAAAGAATTATAAAGAGAGAGAACGAGATAAAAAATATTATTATATTTATATGTTCATATTGGCTCTTGATCAGCAAAAACGTCAAGTAGCGGAATAATGGTTAACAATTAATTGAGCTATAAGTCTATGGATAGTTTGTCAAAAAAACAGCGAGGCAGGCCTAATAGGGCTATTAAATTTTTAAGATTAAATCAGCTTGTGGTGTGATTTGGGGGGTACGTGAACTCACTCACTGGCAACGATAAGTTTCAGAGAATCTTTCTCTTCAGTTGTGCCTGTGAGAAATGGCAGCTCAAGACCCACCGACACTGCCTGTAAAGGAGTTAAACCCTCCGCAGCTTCAATTTAAAGGCCCGAACTCCTAACTCCAGTTAGAACCCTGCCATCTTTGATAAACAATGGCCGAGTGTCTTGAGTAATTGGGTAAAAATCACCCTTACCCGTGGCATTCCAGTTTGTTCGCCCCGACAGTCCTCATGACGACTGCGAACAGAGGAGAGTGATGCGACTCGGAGAGAATGTACTTCTTCTCGTCCTCCTCGAGGGACCTGAACAACGTTTGCTTGTCCATATTGTCCGGGTCGGTGATCAAAGGCAAAAACGCGTAAGTGAAGTTTGGTTGATCGTGGACGACGAACTTCACGGCGCTCCAAACTGCTATCGTCGGAAAGGAGTTCAGCTGCTCAACATCTCCTAAACAAATTTCAGATCAAATAAGGCAACTCGTAAGGAGATATCACGTCATATACCCTTCGCTCCTTGGTGCAGCACCTTCAACCCGAGACTGGATATCTCCAGGCGACCACATAGGGACTTTTGCGTCCTCAGAAACTTCTTATATGTGAAATATAAGTTTCTCAAGGGATCCTGCAGTCCGGACAGGCTCGTGACTTTGTCCTGAAGCGGGACCGATCCGAGGTAGTCTACGGAGAAGGTATGCACTCCGATGTCGTTCATGGGAATACCTAAGGTGAGAAACGAAGATAGAATTATTTATCAACAGCGTGATAAACTATACAAATAATTGAATGGTACCGTTATCTTTCGCAACGTCGCTGAACATCATCTCTATTTTTGCTTGGACGCTATTCTTTCCAATGCTGGGATCGGATTCGAACATCGCGTCGATCTTCTGCTTGTAAATGGAGCACACGCTGCCGGTCTCGTCGTTGTTAGCGCACGTTTGGTCCATTAACCTAAAACCTGAAAATAGGAAAAATCAATTCAACGCCGTTTACATTTAATGAGGTCTATAACGTAATCTTTTATTCATGAGTCAGCTCATGTATTTTGCGTTCAATACACGCAATTATGGCAATGACAAAGGTTAATTTCAAAACAATCTTTATTGTTCAAAAATCCTCTAATGACTCCGTTATGAGAAGGGAAGTTCTCCTTGCAAGGGACTGCTGGTATTGAATAAATGTTTGTATATTTTCTTATTTGCTTACGAACATTGAGCCAAATTAATAAATAATAGCCATTATAACAATAAAATAGTCACTAGCTTTTTATCTCAAATTGTACAATAAAATACTGTGATTCGTTAAATAAGTGTAAAAGAAAAAACATTTGTTTTGATAAGTATTGACCTCTACTCATTTACTACAACAGGATAACTGTTGATAAATGGCTGTATTAACCTAATGGAAAAGTATACTAGTCAATATAGTTGCAATGGAGTCTTCTTTTGTATAGATAACAAAGTTCCTTATTTTCTCTCTTAATGTTTCAACATTATTGAAGTAAATCTTCTATTTTACTGTTTTATTAGGTGATCGTCCAGGCCAAGTATTGGTTTAAAACTACCAATCCGTTTATTCAGAAAGTGATGGTCAAACCAATTTCTTGCAAGGACCAAGGTGCAGGATAGCTGTAGGATTCCTGGAGGTACTTTAGTCTTTCCTTTATTCTAAGTTCCCTTTTTTGAGTTTGTCCAAAGCAAGGTTATTTAAGATAACCATAAACCTAAGAAGGTTATTTAAAATATATTCCAATAAATAATGTGGAATAAATTTGTCATGTATCATGTCGCACTAAACATCTACTTTATAAAATGTTTGTCTATTAGTGATAACGAAAGGAGATCATGGAATTATTTTAAGTTGACCATTTGATAACAAATGAAGAAAAACACCGCCTTAACCAACCAACATAATGGTGTTATATAGGTGGTGTTCAAAAGCGACAGGTTTCGACTAACTGATAATAACTATCTGGATGACAGAAGTCTGGACATAAAGAACCCAACTTCGGACTTATCATTAACACTATCCACATTCTGCGATTCTCCTACCTTGGGACGGGTTACTGGATTTGCTGGGCTTCTTGGACGCAGAGTTTATCTTATGTTTCGGCAGTTGCAACGGCCCAATGTTCTCAACCAAAGGGCCGTTCGGTAGGGCTGGCGGACGAGGTATTGCAACGTTCTCCATGTTGCACATGACCACCGATGGGCGAGACAGGTTGGGGGTCATCTGGGCCTCATTATATGACGAACAACTGTAAGGAAAACACATGTAGGTTTGTAGGACGAACTGTTAACTTTAATAGGAACACTAGAGAGGATATTGAGGTAAGAGTGGTGTTGTTATTGGGGATTAGTTTTAGAGTCATCTGGGCGTTGAAGTTGTTTTATGATTAAACCACTGACGGATAAATACCGGCCATCTTACATTTGCACGTGTTATCCCTGATAACTTTAAATTTGGCAGAAGGATGGGAAAACCCAGTTCCAGTACCTGAGTTTATTGTAATAGGATTTGTAGACATTTCTGTAAATATGTATATAAGGGTGTTTCTCACCAGAGAAGTAACACAATATATTTTGTATTTCGCATCAAGCTTGAGTTTTCTTATCCCAATTTTATCCCAGACACAATTCTTATTTCCATTAATAGGATTGGCGTTCATGATTCCTGACAAATGGTTAAATTATAATCAATTATCACTGCGTGGCCCCTTTTTAAAAATTATAGAATTTAGGATAATCGTAGGGCACAAATTTGTAACTGTACACAGAAAATAAATCCATAATCGACGAAAGTAAACAAATTAAAATTTTAGAAACAAACCAAGCTATTAAATAATGCTTAGTTTAATGTATCTAATAATATTTAAATACTTTTGTGGTAACTTATTACCAACAAAATTTATGTAAATAATTACAAAAACTCACAATCCTAATAAATGCTGCCATTAAAATGCAGAAAAAGCAAAAAGTGTTTAAAAAATATGTACAAAATAATAATTTATAATATTTTAAAAGTGATTTGAATCTGTTTGGACATAATGAACTTGTGAATTACAGCGTTTTCGCACGAAAGAACTAATTCTTCTAAATATTTTATAGTCTGCCCATATTTTTTGTTTTAGCATCGAATATTTATTTTTTCGTGTTAAATGTCGGCGTGTGCTTTTCGAACTCGTAGCTTAATACGAAAAGAATCAAATTTGAACAAACTCGTTTCCGTTACTATTAATTTTCTTTCTTCTGCTTAGCAAAATATTCGCTCTTATGCGGAAACCACATTTTTAAAAATCCTACACGATACACCGAAGACTTCACAATATTTCAGAAGTTAATGCTGACTTTTATTGACAACCTGCGATTTCATTTTTGCATGATTAACAAACTCGAATGTGAAAATATCAATAGATCCCGTTCGTGATTATTCAAACGACAAAGATTCAGCATCAAGAGTTTTCCCTCGCAGTCGACGGTTCTTCACAATAAATTTTCCCCATTTTCCCATCAATCCACTTTCATTACTAATGTCGCGTAAATCCGCGCGCAAACAAACGAAAAACTCTCGTCTCGTAGATAATACCAATTAACGTGGCTCGCAGCATACAGGAACAATGGCTTTTCAGGTACGCACTTCAATAATTCAACGGCTGCTCGATATCGGCGTCGGACTGTTAGATAACCGTATTTTCTAGCTCGAATTGAATACTTCGTTAGGAAAGTTGACCAATTATATCCAGTGCACATGCTGCATTGACCATAAAGGTACATACCAACAACCGTTCCTCGGGCTACGATATGCGACGTTCCCATCGATTCGGAGAATCCGCGATAAGGCACTGTTATATAAAATTTTTTTCGATTCGTATCAGCAAGATAAACTGCAGTGTAAATCACGTCGAGGAAGGCCTGCAATTGACTCGTTTAAATTCTTCAAGACTGTAGCTCAGATGTACTTCTGAATAACTTTACACTTTTAGTAGTACGCCTTTATTATGTAGGAGATCGGTGGCTTAAATTCATATTTTTATTAAACATTTGTGTACAGTAATTATATAAATTTTATACCTGTATTAGGTAACACATAATGTCACCGTTATTAGGCTAATTGACAAAAATCCTTCGTGAAAAAAAATCATTGCATACTGTTTATTTGATTAACTTGAAACTGTATAAAAGCAATGTGATTAAATGTATCGCTACATGCGTTTTCTAGTTTGCACCACAACTATGTAATTATATTAGTGATATTGCGATGATGACCAGCAATCTCTAGGAAGGATCTTTTAAATAAATTATATTCTGAGGTGATAAACTTTATGTTTTTGAAATTGGGGTGATGTCCAATAATGTTTACCTGCACTGATAATGTGCGAGCAACTTTTCTTCTACTAATGTCACTTTTATATCATGTGACTCGTGCACTGAGATTCCTGGGTGTCATACCAATATATGGTTTCTCGCAATTAACACAGCTTGTGTGATAAACTACATTAGTTTTGTCTAATATTGATGTTTTTCCATTCAGGTGACTAAATAATTTATCAACACTTTTAATTGCTCTATTAACAACAATTGTATATTCTTCTTGTCTAAGTATATTAACAACTTTTGAAATATATCTTTTACAACCATTTGAGAGTGCTTCATTGGGATTTTTAACCATGTTATTATTCTGTATTCTTTCAAGAAACGAGTTTTTACGGTTGGTTTGCTGAAGTGTGCCAGGAGTCAGTTTTTTAGCAATTGTGTAGGATGTGATTTAGTTAAAAGTTGTTAATAAATCACATTTAAATTCTCTTCCTTTAATACAGCATGGGACATTTTAGTAACACGGTTCTTCAACACCAAAATTATTTCTCTTTTATATGTGTGGCCTGAAAATTAATTCAAATCTCGTCCAGCACTGGAAGGGTTTCTGTACCAATCAGGGATTATTCTGTTGTTCTCTTTCCTGATTACTCTAGTATCTGGGAAAAACAGTATTCTGTCTCTTCTTCTATGGTAAATTATATGAATAAGTTGTAAGAATTGAAGACCGCACACTCGCACAAATCGTCCACATATTTCTTAATGAAAGATGATTTGGAAGATAGTTTCAAAAATTCAAATCATTTATAAAACATCCATGATAGATGGTGATATATTTGGGGAAATCTTTGATACCACTGGAATCCCAAAAACTCATCTGGAAAATTGTCCGTTGAAGGAGAAGTTGGTGGTGGTGTAAACTTATTCTATGGTCTTTATACTCGTAAAATTATCTTTAATTTTCATTTCATTTAATTTAATTTCAAAAATTTTCCGGCAAGTTTAGCTTTTATTTCCAGTCTTTGGAACCGTGGAAACTTCCTGCTGTTTTCAAGTAACCATTTCATTTTCACTACTTCTATTTTATTATAGACAAAAATAAACATTGAAGAGTTGTATGCTGAAAATCAATTTCCCATTTTCACGTCAAAAGAATGCTCGAATTTTCGCAAAACTTTTGTTCGGAAATTTCAGTTGACAATCTGCAAACCACCTGCGATTCTTTATAAGCAGCTTATAAGGTACTATAAATTTTGATATATTCAGTTGGTAGTAACAAAAAGTGGAAATTTCCAAAAATTGTCCTGCAAATTTTTCTTTTAATTCCAGCCCTTGGGAAACGTGAAAACCCTGCCATTTTCAAGTAACCATTTCAATACCACCACTTAAATTTATGACGACGGACGATAAATGTTGAAATTAATTTCCCATTTCCGCGTCATTCGGGCCACGGTCGAGACTTGGCTTATCTTCATCAACACTTTCACCACTACCACTTTTCAAAATTGTCGAGGAAAAATCATTATCAGAGGGACTATTAAATGGTCGTCTCGTGGAAAAATCTTTGACGAATACACGTAATACTTCTTCACCTTTTTCTGATCCAAAATTCATTTGCCGTAGATACGAAAATAATCTTAACTCGCATTCATTTCGATACATCTCAAAATCATAACATAACACAACCAAACTATAATTATCATCATCTTCATGATATGTCGGCCGCAATAGTCCGTATTCCGGGCTAATCTGGCGCAGCAACAGTTGCCGTACAAATCGCTGTAATTAATTTTCCGCGGTATTGCTCTAAAATTTATTCATCGAAATTGCTCTTTATGTAACTGCGCATTTTTACATTTACGGTTAACTCGAGCAACGGACAACTTTCAGTTCGGGTTCAGTTTAAAAATGAAAAAGGATCATAGAACGTGTGAGCGTGTGCTTGTATGTAATTAAAGTAAATATGAAACCGCCGGACCCGGTTCATTTAAAAGTAATTTTAATCCGCGTATTATTTTCGAAGTGCGATTGAAATCACCGCAAATTTAATTACTTTACTGGTATTTTCAACGGTAATTAAGTGTAAATGAATTAGTGAGGCTAAATGAATTCGACATGTCATTTCTGTCCTATAATAAAAATTACCTTTTACCTGTTTTTATTTATTGTCCAGTAGTTTAAATTTTATTAACACCTGCTGGGTAGGTCTTAAACTTAGTAGTTCTACTATGTAAATTACAACTCGATGTTTCCTCAAAACGAGTTGTATTATTAATTACCATTCGGATTTATTTATGGGCCGTTTCTCATGAAAGCTTTCAAGTTCGGCGGGATTTGAATTTCATATTTATGGCTAATGCTCTGGAAAGTCTGCTAAAATTTAAAACTCGATAAGACAAAAGCCCGAGACATGATTAATTTTCCCATCGAAAAATAATTGGAATGTAATTAATGGATTTATCGCTGTTATCTTGGTTAATAGGTAGTTAATACTTAT